>CP066508.1:0-1342897 GCA_016413765.1 Aspergillus felis
ACCCTAACCCTAACCCTAACCCTAACCCTAACCCTAACCCTAACCCTAACCCTAACCCTAACCCTAACCCTAACCCTAACCCTAACCCTAAAACCCTAACCCTACTGACATACCCGATAGCGGTTGCGCTTCGCGCTGTTCTATCCCATCGCGGTTGCGCTGCGCGCTCATACTACCTACCCCCCTAACTGTCTAATCTACCTCTCTCCTACCTCCCTCCCCCTCCCTATTCTCCCTGGCGGGAATCTAACCCTATAGAGGTTAGGGGCCTTATCTTCTACTAGGCCCCCCCCCCCTACCTGCCTATAGATACCTAGTTTCTCAGGCATCTAGCTACTCATAGAATCTATAGGCCTAGTCAGTCACTAGCTAGTTAGGTAGGGAAAGAATAGAATATTTTACTTACTAGGTTCTAGGCCTAAGCCTACCACCATCCACCACTATTTGATCTCCCTACTAGATCATTTAAACCCCCAGATTGATTATCTAGCTAGCCCTAGCCCTAGAATATTAGCTATTAGTAGAAGAAGGGAATCTATACCTAAAACCTTAGCATTAAGGCACCCTGTCAGCCCTATCACCTAGTCTAACATTAGTAACATAAATTAAATAGTAGACTTAGATATTTACTTACTAGTTCTAGAGCTAGTAGCCCTAAAACCTAACCCTCTTAACCTGACCTATAATATCACCACGACACCATGCCTAAGGCATCCCATCCTAGTTAGATATTAGTATGTTAGATTAGATGAAATATAAAAATAGATACAGTACTAACCTAAGGAGTGATGCCTAGCTAGACGCCTTAATACTAAGGTATCTAATTAGAATTAATAGTTAGTAAATCAATATTCACCTTAAGAATAAGAAAGAACTAATAGAATACTCACCTAGATCTATTAACTAGATCTATAGACTAGATCCACTAGTCAATCCATATATATATATATATGTAAGGGGGGTGGTTAAAATCAAAAGTAAATATATATATATTTAAAAGAGAAAGATAAGATGAATAGTAAATATATATATATATTTAAATGATAAAGATAAGATGAAAGTGAATATATATATATATATATATTCAATAAGGGAGAGAAAGATAAGATGAAAGTGAATATTCTCTTAGATCTAGAGAAGGGAATCTAGAATGGATATATATTATAGATTCAGGCCACTATTTAGTTCTGCCTCAGGCCTTTATCTTAATAAAATCTATTGAATGGCCTGACCTAGGTACCTTATCTATTGAATATCTTACCTTTGACCAATCAGATCACTAGATCTAGCCATGTGAATGATTGATTTGAAATCAAAATCATTAAATAACTCATAATGATGTCATTAGGCTGGTGAATGATTGATTTCAAATCAAAATCATTAAATGACTCATAGTGGTGTTACCCCGCCATCTTGCTGCCTAACCCCACATACTACCTAGTTACCCAGCCACCCTACTACCCAACCACCTATTTCTGCCTGATATCTAACTATTAGTCAATTAGATCACTAGATCTAGGCCGGTGAAGCCTGATTTCAACCTAATCTAATCTTATGACTCACTACCATGGAATCTGGCTGCCTGACACCTAATCATTAGCCAATTAGATCACTAGATCTAGGCCGGTGAAGCCTGATTTCAACCTAATCTAATCTTATAACTTATAACTATGGAATCTAGCTGCCTAAACCATATCTCTAGCCAATCAGATCACTAGATATCTCATCTATGAATTCAAAATCAAGATTCTAGACTATTCTACTAGGTAGCAGCCCTAGCTATGATGTCATCTAGCTACTAATCTAGGTATAACCATAATCTATTCAATATTACTATAAGCTGCCTGGGTGCCTTAACATAAGATATATATATCTCTAGTATTCCCTCTTTTTTACCTCTACTACTACTCAATAACCATTCTTCTCTATTGAATCATCTTATCTATTGAATCATCTTATCTATATTTGCTGCCTTACTGCCTGAATATTTCTTTATATTCTCTTATATTTGATCTTTCTGCCTCAATTTCTATTGATTATCTACTATATCTGATCTTTCTGCCTAAATATATATATTTCATATCTACTATTCACTATGGCTGCCCCCCTACCCCCATTCTTTACCTATTATAGTGAATATTTCTTACTTACCTGTTCTGCCTGCCTGACTGCCATTCACCCAACCAAAATTTCAGATCACCTGGCTACCATGCACCCTGACACTCATGTGACCCCAGAAGCCCTAGATTCTATTAGGGTAGCAGCCCTAGCTACTAGTCATAATCAGATTCTGACTAGCCAGCCTATTGACCCTATTCCAACCCTGGCTAGCCCTAAGGGGGGTTCCAATGCAAACTATGCAATTATATTCGGCTTAGTCAGCAGAATATTCGCCGTCATATTCACCAGAGCCATGACATCACTGGATATAAGGCCCAGGATGCTGAGATGACATCATGCCTAATCCAGGCCCTAGAGGGAACTCGCTATCTCTTTAAGGTTAACCCTCCTGCCACTATGCCTAATCAGGCATCTACTAGCGCCCTAGCTAGCCGAAAACGAACTAGGGAACCCTCTCTGATTGGCTCAACCCCTGGGCCATCCAACCAGCGATCTAGGGTCTATTCACCAGATCAGCCTGAGGTATCAACCATTCACCAATCATACCTGGCCTCATTCCAAGCTTTGCGCCAGAATCTTAAGGCATCTAGGGTGATCCAGGTGCTAGATGCCACCCATGAGGCTAGTAGCTTTTTTAGTGAAAGTGGCTACCCTACCTTCCTAAATGGGAAAGATGCAGGTGATCTAGAAAGATTATTCACTCTAGAAGATCTAGATCAGTCAGCCTACCTATTTACCATCATTCACCGCCTGCTATCTCTGGGTCAGAATCAGATGAAACACACTACTACCCAATCACTAGCGGCTATCAACTCATTCAGTCAAGATCCAACCAATCAGATGTCTCTACGGCCTCTTAGGGCTCTCCAGAACCCTACTAGTATGAGGGGTTATGCCCTAATCTTTCAGGCATATCTAGCCTTTCTCCTGAATTCTTTCAGGCATCTAGCTGGGGGTGGCCCTAGCAGCTATCTAGGGCTCTATACCCTAACTAGTCAGGAGAAGAATGATCTAGAAGCACTAGAAGCCTTCCTTCTCAGGGTATCTGAGTCTAGGGCATCTAGATCACCTGATTCAGATGATTCAGACAATTCAGATGATTCAGCTCATGCTAGCCCTTCTTATCAGATGCCTGAGGCAGATCCAGATGATGATCTAGATTATGATCTAGATTCAGATGAAGAAGATGAGGCCCTGCCTCAGGCCCCCCAGCTGCCTAGTGAATCACTAGACGAGCAGCTAGTCCGAAAAGGGGTTAGTCTAGTCATGAATCTCACCCTGCTATTGGCTAGGCGCCAGGTCATTTACCAGAGAGAGGCCCCACTTTATGCCTTTTTAGCCTGCTTTAGCCGAAACTATTCACATGACTGTTTCAAATCCATATCTTTGATTGGTCATTCATATTCGGCTATTATCAAATCACACCAATTCATTCTACTTCATTGGCTACATACTGAACCATTTGCCATACCAGAGAGGCAGCCAGAATCTATGGCTGTTTTCATTCAAAACTGGATGACTAATTACTTCACTGGCCAATCAGAATCACCTCTAGGTCATGTGTTAGTTCTGCGAATGCTAGTACTATACCTGATTCGGACTAGTGCTTCACTAGGCAAAATTCACCCTGTGGCCCCCCACACATTGAAATATGGTCAGGTGACTCTCTCTCAGGGCCACCTGAGGCACTTCCTAGCCCAGAGGGTCCAGCAGCTTGCCCTAGCCCTATCAAATGATCTATTTTTAGAATTCAGCTATTTTCGCGAGATTGAACACACACTAGATCTGGATAGGGCTTCCCAGTATGAAGATATTAGTCAGCAGGCTAATAGCTGGTCATTTCTTAGGGCCTACCTAGATCAGGGATCACATGACTATCTGCTCCAGAAGGTTCTCCCTGATTCTGATTGGTTCACCCTAGTGGATAGGCCTAGTGGACCCACTCTGCAGCTAGTTAGGGCTAGGGCTAAGGCATTTCTAGAATCTTCTAGTGCCTGGCTGAAACAGCTACTAGCTCTCTGTCATATGACTAGTGGCGCCCCTGCTAGGGGTACTGAGATTAATCAGGTGATCTGGCAGAATACCCCTATCAACCCAAGGAATCTATTTCTAGATCCAGTGAGTAAGCTATTCCTAATTAGGCTAGCTTATTCCAAAACATTCAGTCATACTGGCCAGGAGAAAGAGGCAGTTAGGGCTTTGCCCCAGTCCCTTTCCTACTTAGTACTAGCCTATCTTGCTTATATCCGACCTTTTGAAGAAGCCCTGCTTATTAAGCTGAATCAGAAGCTGCCTGAGGCTCATTTTCTTCTATTCTATGACCACCGGACCTGCAAACCCCTATCTTCTAGGGTTCTATCTAGAACCCTGAAGAATATGACGTCAGAGAGCCTAGCTCAGCCAATTAGCCTATCTCCCTGGCGCCACCTCATGCAGGGGTTTATTCGCCATGGTCTAGGCCTTCATGATCCACTAGCCGAATTAGGCAATGATCTAGATGATGAGGCCCTAGGGGCTGACCAAATGCATCATTCTAGGGATACTGGCCTGAGAATCTATGGCAGAGAGATAGCTAGCTTCCAGGGGGTTAGGGCTGACATCCAGATAGCCCTAGTCACCTTTAGTCAGCGATGGCATGCCTATTTAGGCCTAGCTCCTGACCAGTTGATCATTCACTCTCTATTCTATAATAGGGAGATCTGGCAGCCTCAGGCAGATCATTCACCTGATTTATCTCAGCCTGAGCCTACTAGGGGTATGGTATTCCCTCTGGATCAGCCAATCATTCAATTCCATTACCCTAGGAAGCCTAAGGCATCGCCTCCAGCTAGAAAGGTTTCTATTGGCCAGTTCAATGAATTTATCAGCCTTTATGGATTGCCTCAGGCTAGTGATCAAGCCCTAAGGCAGGAAGATCTAGATCTAGATCTAGATAAGGGTCAGCTAGCTAGGCAGCTAGATCTCTCTAGGCCTAATCTAGCTAGTCACCAGCAGCTAGATGAGGGTTTACTAGATCACATGCTCAAAGAGTTCATGCAAGATGATCAGGTGACCTTTAGAAGCCCTAGCCAGCGCCAGGCATTCCATCTTATAATGAAACAGGTGCCTTATCTCTTCTTAGTGCTTCCTACTGCAGCTGGCAAAACTACACTATTCCTTTTAGGGGCTAGTCTAGCTACTAGTCAGGTGACTATAGTGATAGTGCCATTGATTTCCCTAAAGCTAGACCTATCTAGGAAAGCTGCTGCCTTAGGCCTCCAGCCTACTATCTGGGAACCTAGTCAGGCCATGCCACCAGCTAGTTCTAGGGTTATCCTAGTGCAGATTGAACATCTAGAACATTCTAGATTTCAAGACCTAGCTAGTGAATTGATTGCCCAAAAGAGACTAGCGCGAATCATATGGGATGAATGTCATCTGATTCCACTAGCTAAAAGCTATCGACCAATCATGTTGCGAGCCTGGCATGCCCTAGCCCTACCTGTGCCCATGGTATTCAGCTCAGCTACCCTACCCCACCACCTCCAGGGTGAGCTAGTTGATATGATGAAGCTAGGGTCCCTACCCCAGATTCCAATAGTTAGGGCAGATCTAACCATACCAAATATGGCATATAGGGTAGAGAAGGTCCCTGACCGCCTGCCTGAATCAGATTCTGCCCCCTACCTGAGGCACTTCATCAAGAACTTTGAGATGAAACATGGTCCATTTCGATCTAGTGCTAGTGGTCAGGCTAGTGGTCAGGCTAGTGGTCAGGCTAGTGGTCAGGCTAGTGGTCAGGCTAGTGGTCAGGCTAGTGATCAGGCTAGGGCTAGGGCTAAGGTGATCATCTTCTGCAGGTCAAAACGGCTAGTAGATGCCTTATATGATCAAATGGATCCTGAGGCAGCCAGATTCCATTCTGATCTATCTGATCAGGCTAAGCTAGATCAGCTAGATCTATTTCAATCTAGCAGATATATCTTAGTAGCTACTGGGGCTATTGGGGCAGGGTTTGATTTCCCTGATATTGACTTAGTCATCCATTTTCTGCCTGGTGAATATGAGATGACTAGTTTCATGCAAGAATCTGGTCGTGCAGGCAGATCACCTGACTACCCTGGATGGTCATATTGCCTAGTGAGGGCACAGCAGCTGCAGGCTAGGCCTAAAAAGGAAACTAAAGCCCTAGAGGTCTCCACCTTCCTAGATTATCTAGGTGAGCAGGTCTGCAGGCGGCGAATCATATCTAGGGCCTTTGATTCTAGGGCTATTGAATCATGTGACCCTAGCTGGGCCCTCTGTGATCTATGTCATCATAGGCAATCTGAGCTAAGCCTAGTTAGGCAGGCGGTTAGGCAGGAAGAAGGGCAGAATCTGATTCAGATTGATATCTTTGGGAAGGCGGTGAGGTTTTGGCATGAGAGATACTGCCTAATCTGTTTCATCTCAGGTAAGCTATCTATCATATCTATCTTATCTACTGATTCTATTGATTCTATTGATTCTATTGATTCTATTGATCTATTGATTATATTAATCTATTAAATATATACTAACTAATGAGCTAGAAGATGAACACCTAAATGATCAGGCAGCAAGAATGAGGTCATGTGCCCATGGCACTAGTGAATGCTCTTACTGGAAGGAATATCTAGATCTAGCAGGCAAGCTAAGGCATCTCTATGGGCAGCCTAAGGCAGATTCTTGCTGTTTTAGATGTCTATTACCTACTAGGGTTTGCAGGGGGCCTCTCCTAACCCTAGATGGTAAGGACTGCTTCTCCTCTAATCTAATTAGGGTATTCTGGCTCCTAGTTAGTGAATATAGGGAGGTTCTAGTGAATGACCCCCTTGCCTGCCTAGACCCTAGCTTGCTGCCTCAGGCAGCTAATAGGATGAATATTATATTAAAGAGATGGGAGCTAGATACAGAGATGGTGCTAGGGGCTGTTTTATTCTATAGATTTACTATTTCTCATTCAGCTAGCTATGGTTACTAAGCCTAGATCATTCTAGAAGATTCTAGAATTACTAGACTAGCCTAAGTTGAATATATATATTTTTATCTTTCTTATATATATATATATCTACTAGTAGAAGGCCACCCTAGATCTAGATAATATTGATATATATATTCACTAGGCCTAGTCATACTAGATTCACTAGGTGAATTAACTAGCCTAGCCAGGCCGAATCACTAAGCCTAGTCACCCTGGTTAGGGACCTCTCCAAGCCGAATCACCTAGCCTACCCATATCAAATTGACTAGCCTACCCATATCAAATCAACTAGCCTAGCCATATCGAATCACCTAGCCTAGCCATGCCGAATCACCTAGCCTAGCCATGCCGAATCACCTAGCCTAGACACCCTGGTTAGGGACCTCTCACAGCCGAATCAACTAGCCTAGCCATGCCGAATCACCTAGCCTAGCCATATCGAATCACCTGGCCTAGTCGAATCAAATCACCTGGCCTACCCATATCGAATCACCTAGCCTACCCATATCAAATCAACTAGCCTACCCATATCAAATCGACTAGCCTACCCATATCGAATCACCTAGCCTAGCCATGCCGAATCACCTAGCCTACCCATGCTGAATCAACTAGCCTACCCATGCCGAATCACCAAGCCTAGTCATATCAAATCACCTGGCCTAGTCGAATCAAATCACCTGGCCTACCCATATCGAATCACCTAGCCTAGCCATATCGAATCACCTGGCCTAGTCGAATCAAATCACCTGGCCTACCCATATCGAATCACCTAGCCTACCCATATCAAATCACCTAGCCTAGTCAAGCCGAATCACCTAGCCTAGCCATGCCGAATCACCTGGCCTACCCATGCTGAATCAACTAGCCTACCCATGCCGAATCACCAAGCCTAGTCACCCTGGTTAGGGACCTCTCAAAGCTGAATCACTTAGCCTAGGCCTACTCTCTAGATTTCTCTTACCTCTCTCTGACTTTCTAAATATATATATTTCTCTTATATCTTACCTCTCTCTAGTAGACTAAATTATATATATATCTACTACCCCTACTAGATTAGTAGTACTAACTAGATCTAATTACTATCTAGCTAGCTAGGCCCCTAGTCTAAGCCCTCTCTAATATATATCTCTACTATCTAAAATTTATAAAATATTCACTTCTAAGAATTTTTAAAAATTCTAGACTTAATATTATTAAGCAAGCTATATACCACTAGACTAGTAGAAATTAGATCTATCTACTAAAAATGTCTATAATTAGTCAGCAGGTAATAAATTTTAAACTATCTTTTTAGAATTTTTAAAAAATTAGATATAATGCTTACCTAATTAGACTATTATTATTCTATAGCTAAAGGTATCTACTATTTACCAAAAATAATTATAATTAGTTATCTAGTACTAGACACCTAGTAAATATTAAGAATTAATTTTTCTTCTACTTTCTGCCTGATTTCTCAGGCCCTACTAGCCTACTAGATGCCTCAGGCACTAATCTATACTAGATGGTGGCCTAAAAGGGTATAGGCTTCCCGTAGATAGTGATCTTGGCAGACCCCAACAAAAAATTTCGACCTGACCCCTGCCTACCTAGTTTGACCACCTTCCTAGTGAATAATCTAGTATTTAATATTAGAATCTAATAGACTAGCTAGTTAGAATCATAGATTATTTTAAATCATTCAAAAATATTAAGATTTGACTAGGTTAGGGGTAGTACTGAGTTACCCTGTGTACTACCTCTTTACTAACCCTAGGATTTATAGGAGTACCTCCCCAGGCATAGGTTCCTTATAATATTAGGGGTCTAGTAAGATTAGTTAGTATTAGATCCTCTAGTCTATAGCCCCTAGTTAGCCCTATTAAGGGACCTTAGGTATAGCTAGGCCTGGCCTGGATAATAGGCTAGATAGACTAGTTAATTTACTATTAATCCCTATTCCTAAAGTAGTCTAGGGCCTGGGACTTTTTTTCATATAATCTAGATTAATATTTATATCTATTAATTAATTACTACTACTAATAGGCTAGGGGGTGCCTATAGTACTATATATAGATTAGCTGATACTATTACTAGTAGAGTTGCATTTAGTGCGAGTTCAGGTGAGTTCAACCTTAGTTAGCACCAAACCGCTGTGGTTTTGAGTTGAAATTTTAGAAATTAAATCTAAATTAAATCTAATATAGGTTAGTTATAGTTTCACCACAAAAAACTACAGCTAGGCCTAGCTAGGCATAGCTAGGCCTATACTAACTAACCATAGTTAGATTTGGTTTAATTTTAAGTTGGTTAAACTGCAAATTTTAAGGGTTTTAACCCTTACCATTCCCCCCCTTTAGGGCCCCTATCCACAGCCTATTAAGTATTCTTATATAAAATTATTATTTTTATATGAAATATATGGTAATTATGACCATTCTAATCTAGATCTAAAATATCGATTCAATATCTATAGGTTTGAATAGATAGTGGTTAAAAATTATTTAAAAGGTATAGTAGTTATCAGACCTTAGTGCCTTATATATATCTCTGTACTACTTTTATACTAACCTATAACAGAAATAATTATTCCCTTATATCTCAGCAACCACTAGGTATTTTTAAATAATATCTATATCACTAGATAGCCATTAATCCAGGCTATCTAGTGATATTAATATAATTTAAAAATATTTAGAATTTAATGATTTCTAGGTAAAACAGTGTAGATTAGTTAAACCTAACTTAAAAAACTATAAAAACTAAAAACCACAGTTTTCACCTAACCCAGAGCGGGTCTAGGGTAGCCTAACCAAACCTAAAGCAGTTCCCTAGGCTTACCCCCGAACCCACACCGCTGCGAGTTCAGTGAGGTTTGGGTTCAATTTTTGTGGGTCGGTTATGCAACTCTAATTACTAACTACTACTATTATAGTAATCTAATATAGTAACTAGTCTAGGCTCTTACTAGCTATAGCTACTAGTAATAGCTAGAGTAGGATATTACTAGTAGCTACTATAGGTCTAGTAGATCCTATATATACTATATTAGGCCCTAGGGGCAGGATCCCTATAAGAACTATCTAATAGGGACCCTAGCAGTATAGTTAGCTATATACTATCTAGAAGAGGGATATAAGTAGATAAAGAGTAGCTAGGGGTAAGAGAGATTACTAGATTACTAGGCTAAATTATTCTTTTAGGCTGCTAGGGTAAGGGGACTACTAGTATATAGGCTCTAATAAGATAGGGATATAGAGATATATATTACTATAGTAGTAGTATATCTATACTATAGGATCCTATACTCTAGTAGGTACTAAGTTTAAAGTAAATAATTAGACTAGAATAGAACTAACATAGGGCTAATTAGATAATCCTAATAGCCTAGATACTACTACTAGTAAAGTAATATAGCCTAGGTAGGGAGTAGTGCCCCTAGTAAAACTAGTTAGTAGAGCTAATCTTAATAGATATATACTAGTTATATAGTCCCCCTAGGGGACCTAGAATCTATAACTTATATAGTTAGATGCACTACAAGGAGATAAATAGAATAATACCTAGATCCTCCCTCTCTGACCACAGGGGCCAGGAGCCAGGCCTGATGCTGTTACCAGATGGGGGGGCAGCAGGCGCCATACCCAGAGGCCCAGTGGGGTCAGGCGGAGCCATCACGTAGGGACTCCTTGACCTGTTATAGAGTTGTCCTACTACAGTAGAACGCTATGTTGTCTGAAGAATATTAATTAGACCGACTGATAGAGCGTTTTCACCTGAGTAATTTTCCTCTTCTGAGCTTACAAGTGTGAAGAAGCAATGCATGAGATGTAGATTCCTTGCTTTCATTGAAAACATACTAATAACAAAGAATACCCCTTCATCCATTTCAAACTGTATCCTAACTTTAACTCTAAGTGAATGGCCTTAACTCTTCCGCCTGGGCTCCTCGTCATAACAGGCCTGCGCTTTCTGCTGAGTTCCAACTTGTAGTTCTATAAACATTAAAATAGTGTAGGTTATTTTAGATAGTGAGCCTCTACTCAGGATAGTGAGTGCTTAAGATAGGTATATCAAGATGCCGCTGTTGTCTGCTACAGCATCACTGGCTTATTTGAAGTTTGTGGATGCAGGTCAGTGCTTAAATTAGTACACTGCTGTTTAATTCAGGGAGACACTTAGAACATCTCATAGTTGCATAGCAAAATCTTGTTCCACACACTCTAGCAAAGCACCAATATGTAATAATGCGGGGATGGATAAGAACTAATTAAAGACCCTTAGTACCTAAGATGCTTCTGCAGCCTTATAACCTGCTATTCTTTATTAACTATTAACAATAATCATGGATAGTCTAAGCTTAGCAGTTTATACAGCAGAACTAATTGAGCATTTGAGCTTAGGTAGCAAATAATGCAAGACTTCTTACACATTCTTAGCGTATTCTTGACCGTTGATTAATACTAGTATAGGTTATTTCCACATAAGTCTGATGCTTCACTGATCTTTGAAGGCAGGCCCTTACTGTGCTCCCATATCTTCTTCCGCACCATTTACATCATCTTCAACCAGGGCCCGGAGTTTGTCATCCCCTCGCCCAGCATCGGACAGCTGTCGAAGCACGCCTTCCAGCTGTGTTGCAAAAAGGCCCATCTGCGATTCCCCCACAACTCTGGAATCGAAACAGAAACGCAATGTGACATCGCCATCTGCGTCGAGCTGGCATTCGAGATACACAGGATAATCACCAGATCGCTGACCAAGTTCGACTATCGAATGCTTCGATGCAACGAGTCCATCCACAAAGACTTGACTGTTTTTGTCTCTGTAACGGAAGTCTCCCTTCTTGATGGCGGACTGGACGACAAGCAAGACCTGGAAGCCACAGGCGGACTCGGCATTCTCGCTCGCGTTGCGTATCTGCTCCAGACCAGTCTCTTCAAAAGGTATCATATCTGTTGCCTGGCGCTGCACTGCCTCCAAGAGTCCCTTGAACGTCTCCCGTCGATCGACCGAGACACAAATCGGCACCGTGGCAAATGCTGGACCAGCCATTCGCTCAATACCTGCCACTGCAGCCTGGCGGCCCATGACCGTTGCTCCAAACAGCGCTTCATTTGAATTGAGATTCCGTGCAATCACAACAGAAAGCGCAGACCTGATTATTGTGGCCGGCGTGAAGCCAGAACAGCTCCAATCCAAGCCCCGAACGGCTCGAATGACTTCGCTGTCAACTTGAGGCACGGCCTTAACCAACTCGCGAGGTGGGAAGTGTGAGCCACTAAAATTTGCAAACTGGTTCCTCCAGAAGGCCATTGCCTCCTTCGGATCGTTCTCCATGAGATACTTGGTGAACGCCAACATGTTTTTAAGGGGTCTGGTCTCCATGTTGAAGTATATCTTTTCAGCCTCTGCCAGCATAAGTCGAAGGGCCCAGCCATCATACAGAGACCAGTGCATCTCCCAGACAAAATCTCGGCGGTAGTTGCTTGACTCGAGGATGGCGAATTTTACTAGTGGAGTTCCGTGTCCCATGGGAGTTCTATCGAAATGTTTCTGGCAGTCTTCGAGAGTATCAACAGACATCCATTCGACTGTATCATTCAAAATGACTTGCACATAGCCCTGCATGGGAATGTGGACGATGCGTGTGCGCATAATGGGGTTTCGTGAGACGACTTCATTCCATGCGTATTGGAATCTTTCGAGATCAATGTGCTTGTGAATTTCCAGAACGTGCCTCGTCATGAAGATTTTGCCTTCGCTCGCTGTACGAGCTAGTAGACTCCTTTGGAGCGGTGTGCATGGATACACGTCGAGAATTAATTCTTCTTGAACATTGCACCGATGAGCAGCGTCGGCGCGGGCTTGTGCTTGATCAAGACCAGGCATCAGCAGGGAAAATGGCTGAATAGCAGTGCTTTGAGCAATATCTCGGGGGAAAATCGAAGACGCTAGCTCGCTGAGGACGGGATATTTGAAAATATCCGTCACTGTAATGGAGATATCCCGTTCTCGAGCGATGCTGACAAGCTTCATGGCCCCGATGGAGTCCCCACCGATTTTGAAGAAGCTATCGTCCATACTGATGCTCCCTTTATTGAAACCAAGAGCCATAGCCCAGAGCTCAAGCAGAAGCTGCTCCATGTCTGTGGTTGGCGGAAGTCGCTCTCGACCTGGTTGGGCCACAGACACTAGCTCTTTCAACGTCTTCGAAGCACCGAAGGCTTGAAGCTTTCGTCTGTCGGCTTTTCCGGTGGCCGTCAAGGGAATAATACGGATCGGAATGTATGCTGCTGGCATCATGTGTTGAGGCAGCACTTTGCCAAGGTGCTGCCATAGCCCCCTAGTGGCTTGTTCAACAGCGCTGCTATGCTTTTCCTCGGTCATACCCTCACCTCCACCGAGGGAGACAAATGCAAGCAACACATCTCTATTGGATTGGTGTGGTCTGATTGTCTCTGCAATCACCTGCAAATTGCTGGTGCCAGTGCTGGTATGCAAAATGTCAAGAGCCCGTCGTACTTGGGTTTCCACCTCGCCAAGTTCAACACGCTGGCCCCGGATTTTGACCTGCCTGTCCTTCCGTCCCAGATATACGAGGGTTCCATCACGGCAATAGCGAACCAGGTCACCAGTACGGTAAAGTATTCCTCGGCGACCAGGTGTATTTGACGCACCACGGGTCAACCACACCGGATCCTCCACGAAAGCCGCTCTGGTCTTCTCGACATCGTTGAGATATCCCAGCCCTACCAAGGGACCCTCGATCAACAACTCACCAACAGATCCAATGGGCACGAGCGTATTAATGTCATCAGGATCCACGACCCACGTGCATGAACCGGCTCCACGGCCAATTGAAATCTCGCCCCTTGGTAATGCACGGAGATCCTGGATTGTAACGACATTGGTCTCAGCCGGACCGTACGCATTGATTACCTTGATATTTGGAGGTATTGGGCCCATGTCCTCAGCCAACACAGCCTCACCACTCAGATTGAGAACAGTGATCGTCTGAAGCTTGGACCAATCGAGATGTCGCAGGATGGTCGGCGTGATATGAGCATAGCTTGCTTGCAGGGAGATCATGGATCCCTCGATGTCATTTTTTCGGCCAGTCTCCGATGGGATACACAAACAGCCACCGCATGTCAGAGCATGTAGGAAGTTGTCCCATGCCACATCAAATGCATAAGAGGCAAAGTCAAATACCCGAGATCTGGCCGTCAGACCGAGAGCTTCTTGCTGATACTTGATCATGCTGCTGGCATTCCTGTGCGTGATCAAGGTACCTTTCGGGATTCCAGTACTTCCTGAAGTAAATACTGCATAAAGGATGGCGGATGGATTGCTCACCGGTAATTCATGCTGTTGCTCTGCAATGGGCCTAACCAATGATTCCTGATCGGTGCCCACGAGGACGATATTATTCACTTCAAGATGACGCGCTAGTTCAGTTTGTTCTACTGATGATACAACCACTTGGTGATCAACATGTGCCAAAATTGTGCGCAAACGCTCTTCTGGCTGGGTAATATCCATGGCGACAGCTGCTGCTCCAGTCTTCATCACGGCCAGCATTGCTACAGGCATAAAGATGGACTTTTCAAAGAGGAGCGGCACAAATTGTCCGGGTCTCACACCCTTGTTGACAAGGTTATAAGCCAATGTCGTTGCCAGCTCGTTGAACTCTCCGTATGTCAAATTACCATTCCATGCGCAAATGGCCGCAGCCTTTGGATCCAATGACACCCGAGCTTCAATCAATTGGTGGACGCACACATTGACTGATTCTGGCAATGGGGTGTTCCAATACCAGATCGTGTTGACCTCATCTGTACTTATCGGTACCACATCCCTGACGTGACTCAAGAAGCCGTGACAAAGCGATTTGTCCTTGAATCTGATTTTACAAAGAGACTCATCACCTTGCTGACGCGAATAAGCCTTGGTTGCGAGGAGGTATTCGATTGCTTTTACAAAGACAGCAGCGATCTCTTTCGCAAATTGAGGGCTGATGGTGGCTTCTCTTACTTGAATTGCGGCCTTCAAGTTCTCTCCATCAACTTGACCAGCTAACAGGAGATCGTACTAGAAAATGTCAGTGCCAAACAAGCAAGCATCGCCGGGAACAAAGGCTTACTTCGTGGGGATCTTGGTGATTAAAGTACTTGAACTCAACGCTTCTCCTCGCGCCTGTGGCAAACCGATCTGCTTCCCGAATAGTTACGGCCGTATTGAACAGTCGTCGTCCACGAAGCCCAATTCTGTGTTGGATCTCTGCAAGGGACACATGCTGATATTTGAGGTGCTCTATAGAGTCTTTTGAAGTTTTCTCGAGAACTCCGGTCGGTGAGGCATCCAAATTGACGCGACTTATGAGCATGTTGGCTAACGGACCCACGATCTTCTCAATTCCATCAATTGGGGCATTTCTTCCAGAAGCTAGGTATCCAAAGCAGACCTCATTCATTCCAGTGAGATGGCATAAAAGCATCGCCCAGCAAACCTGAAGGAAGACAGGCCGTGTTATCTCTCTCTCTCTGCAAAAGTTCTGAATTCCTGATGTGGACTCGCTCGGGATCGGTATGTAGCTGAATTTTTCTTTGAGAGGCTGTGACGATGTTATATAGGATGTTGGAGTCTCACAGGCCGACGCTCCTTTGAGGAAGTTTGCCCAATAGGAGATTGGTTCTTCGCGTGGCGTGCTGAATATATTTCGAACAACTTCCTTGAACTGAGGCAAAGGCGGGAGCGAGACATTATCATAAGCCGAGACGAGATCTTGCACCAAGACAGACAAGGATGCACCGTCAAGAAGAGTATGGTTTATATCCAGTCTGCAAGCGACCTGGTCACCTGATTGGCAGATTGTAAGCATATGCTCAGGGAATGATGCTGAAAACGTCGGCGTCTCAACGGAGTACAGAAATTCAACCGGGTCACCAGACGTTAACGTAATGTGCGAGATGCGGCTGTTTGGCTCTGCCAGCACAATCTGGATGAATCCTGTGCTTTCAGGATGCAGTCCGAAGATCGTCGAGAGAATTTCATGTCGGCTGACTACCACCCGCCATGCTGACTCCAATCGCGACGGTACGACCTTCACTCCTTGATCTTTGGAAATACAGCTCCAGATCCAGAAGGTTGCATACGAGCAGATGCCTGTTTTTGAACTCAACAACATACCCTCCTGCATCGGCGTGGCTGGATACATCTCCACAACGTTGCTTGCGCTGACTCCAATGTCAGGGAGGTACTTATTCAATAGTCTATCCAAGGCGCGATAAGAAAGGGGAAGAAGGGGCAGATCATCCAGGGTAAGTGAGGGGGGTGTCTTTAGGAGACTGTGCACGGCAGTTTCCATGGTTTGAATAAACTCTTTGAACCACTGTTTCAGACGAGCCTGGTGATTCATACCCCTGCAGAGCGTAAATGTGACTTGAAGCTTTCCGGCTTGCACGGTCATATCTGCCTCGATGAGAGCGAGTCGCTTCGTAAACCTGGACATAACCTCCAAGGTCTGATTATTATCAAATGGCCTTGCGAGTTTAAACAGCCCATCGTCACTTTCCAGCTGTTGGTATCGCCCGACAAAATTAACAAGCAACTCAATCGCATCGTGGTCTTTGAAGGCTTCCTCGCACGAGCGGCTGCTGTATCGAGATGCGAAGTAAGGTTGTCCTTTCCCTGGGACTCTGCGCCTTGTATCCTTGGCAAGCCGCACAGCCTCTATTATCGTGTCTTTGGAAGTAACACTGAGAGGAAGAGGGTACACGGTCGTGAACCATCCAACAGTCCCAGATACATCAAGCGGTAGACGATCTGATTGCTCACGCCCATGCCCTTCAAGAAAGATGGCAGGAACATGGCGTTCGGGGAAGGCTTGCCGGAATGAGAACGCAAATGAGGCCAAAATAATATCAAGCGGCTCTGTTCGCAGAATTTCGTTGCTTGTGCCAAGCAGCAAGTCGGTCGCGTCACGGTCGAGGTTCAGGATGCAGTCTTCAGAGCTCGCGCGAGTATTATCAGTCAATTCAAGACCCCAAAATTTCAGGTCGGCCCTGGGGACATCAAAGGGCAGCACAGTGTCAGGCGTCATGTTGTAGGCCATGTCACTCTGCAACTTGGACCATATGTAGAAAGATTGAGCGTCATGAGAACGCAGTTGACCATGCTTGACATGTTCTTCAATGTCATCCCATATGATGCGCCAGGAAACGAGATCAATCACCAAGTGATGCGCAGAAAGAACCAAAATTTGACGACTTTGTCCAATGGTGAAAAGATCCCCAGCAAAAACGGGACCACTGGAGATATCCAGCTTAGTCTGTCGGTCTTGTGCAATTGGCAGCACCTGGGACCGGGTTGAGACATTGTATTCAGTAAACGCAAATTGATGTGACTCGTCGCCTGCTGCAGCGATGAACTGTTTCCAGTTGCCATGATGGTCCTTTCGGTAACGTGCCCGAAGCATTCCATGACGGGCGACAACAGCTCGCAACGCGTTGTACAGTGTGGAAGCTGGCATGTGCTGGGTCAATTCGAGAACAAAGCTCTGATTGAAATGGTTTAGACCCTCTGGGAACATCTGGAAAAACTTTTTCTGGATTGGTGACAAGAGGAATAACTCGCCTGTCTCCTCAAGTAAATGCACCGCATTGGACAATCGGCCAATTTGGGTAATCGGTTTGCAGCATAGTGCCAACCTCTGGATGGTGCCGGCTTGCAAAACATCGCTCATGCTGACCGATACCTCCCGAGCCCGACACTTTGATACAACTTGCATAGCAGTGATGGAGTCACCTCCAAGCGTTGTGAAGGCTTTGTTGACAGAAACTTCATGAGTCGGGAGCTTGAGGACCGATACCCAGACCTCTTGGAGAAGCCTTTCCATATCAGTGGAAGCTCCCACAATCTCCCCTTCGTCAGAAGCGGCACGGTACTGGAGCCAGTAATCATGGCCTAAATTGCGAAGGCAAATGCGATCGATTTTGCCAGTGATTGTCATTGGAGCAACTCGAAGTGGAATGAAAGCAGTTGGCACCATGTATGCTGGCAGTCTTTCGGCTAGGTAATCTGCCAGCCCCTTGGAAGCGAGTTGGACCAATTGAGCATGCTCTTCTTCAGTTTGCTCTTCGGAACCTCCAAGGCGTATAAACACAACGAGCATCATACTGTCAATTTTCTGGGGGCGAATAGTTTCAGCAAAAACTTGCAGGCTTCCTTTACCGTACCTCGTGTCTTGCAGTGCTGTCTGGACATATTGCTCAACCTCGCTGAGCTCAACACGCTGACCACGGATCTTGACTTGTGTATCTTTGCGGCGGACATAAACGATGGAACCATCCTCATTATACCGCACCAAGTCACCAGTGCGGTAAAGCCGCCCGCGCCGACCTTGTCGACCTGGCCCACCTTGCAGAAGCCATGCAGGATCCTGTACAAATGACTCTGCCGTTTTTTGGGGGTCTTCAAGGTACCCTCTTCCAACAAGAGGCCCCTCCAGCCAGAGCTCGCCAATCATGCCAACTGCAGTGAGTGACTCTGGATCATCTGGGTCGACGATCCATGTGCACGCTCCAACCCCATGGCCAATAGCAGGACGTTTGGTTGCGTCAACATCGTAATTTGTTGTCATCGGCGTGCATTCTGATGGGCCGTAGGTAACCCTGATTTGAGGTTTGTTGCCGGCCAAGGATAGATCTTTTGGGAGAACTGCTTCGCCACCCAGTAGCAATGAGTCCAGACCGCCAAGAGCTCTGCCGTCGAGGTGTCGCGCAACAGATGGGGTTAGGAAAGCGAGCGTGATGCGGTACTCTTCGAAACACTCAGAGAGGCTGTTTTGGAGTTGCGTTTCTGAGGGGACGCAGAGGGTACCACCGCTCGTCAATGTATGTAGGAGATTCCACCAAGCTGCATCAAAGGCGTAGGAAGAAAAGTCGAGGACGCGAGATGAATCATTGAACCCTAAAGCCTTATGCTGATGAGTCACAGCACTGCTGTAGTTTGTATGCGTTATCTGGGCACCTTTAGGGGTGCCAGTGCTGCCCGAGGTAAATACAACATAAAGCACGCTTTCGGGGTCGACAGATGGCAGCTTGACTGGTTGTTCCTTAGAAGACCCAGATAGAGATTGACTGTCAACGGACAGAACTTCGCATTGCCCGATGCGATGTGCTAGGCCTTTTTTTGCTGTCGATGAAAGAACCAAGCGTGGCTTGATCTGGACGCTAATCGTTCGAAGGCGTTCCTCTGGCTGCTTGGGGTCCAGGCCGACGGCGGCTGCGCCCGTTTTGACAACTCCAAGCATGGCAATAGACATCCACATGGATTTCTCAAAGCACAAAGGCACTGTGATCCCAGGGCCTATTCCCTGTTCCTGAAGTTGATATGCTAGTTTCGTAGATCGCTCATCAAGCTGTTGATATGTCAACCTGCCATCCCAGGCGTCAATGGCCAGGGCTTGGGGGTGCATGTGGACTCTGGATGCGAAGAGGTCCTGGATAGCAGCTTCAACTGGCTTAGGAACAGTTGTGTTCCATGCCCATACGTCTTCAAGATCCCGCGAGGTTATTAGTCGAATATTCTTGAGTTTCATTTCTGCCGAAGTGGCATTTGTTAATTGACGGATGACGTGCCAAAATTGCTGGACAATGCGCTCAATGCGTGGTCTGGCAATCAAGCTGGAATCAAAGTCGATAGAAAGATGAAGATTCTCCTTCTGGAGTTTACACTTGATGGCAATGATATAGTTACGCAGCGTTTTCCCTGGTGAAATATCTGCATGATTGGATTGTTCGTCGTCATCCTTGCAATCGGAATGGAAGGTGAGGAGGGTCCGAAAATTAGACGCAGTAGCTGCTTCCACGCTAATCTGGCGCATCCAGTGTAGACCAGGTCCCTCATTCAAATAAATTTCCGCTGCCTGCTTCTGGAGAGTATACATGAAGCTGTTGACGTCGGCATCCCAATTCAAGGGAACCCGTATCGGCACTGTTGTCGTGTTTGTGCCAGTCAGTGACTTAATTCCAGGCAACGATGCGTGCTTTCCTCTCACGGTTGCACCAAAAAGAGCCTCATCACAGTCGCCGAGACGTGCTTGGATGATGGACCATGCCGCCCTAATCACTACATCCGCAGGGAAGTGGCTGCCCCCCGCAAGGCTCCCAAGCGTCGATTGGACCTTATCTGCTGGGCGTGAAGACACTTGTGCTCCTGGATTCGGTGAAAGAGTCTGAATACCGGCAAACTGGCTCTTCCAAAACTGAGTTGTCGAGCTCCTCGAAGCCCCGACGATAAACTCGAAAAATTTGTTGGGAACATTTGGCATTACGTCGCACCCGGTAATAGGCTGTTCGTACATCGGGGCCTTATTGGGCAAATATCCTTCGGGGGAGAGGTCTTTTGAGGTAACGAGATACTGCACTGCCCACATAAGCACCGTGCAAACTTCATGCGCCACCTCTTGACTGATTGAGGCCTTGCGATAATGGATTTGGAGATCTACACTATCTGCGTCCAGGATCCCCTCTAAAACCAAGTCAAACTGGGTATTTCTTTTTTAGCTGAGGCAAAACACAGAGCAAGCTTTGTAAACTACGTACCTCTTGTGGGCTGACCTTGCGGTGTTGTTCAAATGCGAATGTTGAATTGTCACCAAAACCAAACGGATCAACCCGTAGCAATGACACCACAGTGTTGAAAAGTCCACCGCAGACCCCTAAGCGATGCTGGATTTCTGCCAAAGACACCTGTTGATTGCGTCTGTGCTCTTTCAACATCGATGCCGTTGATTCCATGACTACCGGCAGTGAAGTTTGTAGATTGATGCGACTGATCACCAGGTTTGCCAGCGGACCAAAGATCCTTTCAGTTCCATCGACCGGGATGTCTCGTCCGGAAGCCATATATCCGAAGCAGACTTCATCGAGGCCAGTGAAGTAAGAGAGGACCAGTCCCCATGCAATGTGCATAAAGACTGAGCGGGTGATTCCAACTCTCTTACAGAATCCTACAATACTTGAAACAGAGTCGGTGGGAAGTGAGATGCTCTCGTGCCTGTCATCCTGCTGAGCAGACTCGAGTAATGAATATAGCACTGGAAACCTGCAGGGTTTTGTTCCATGAAGGAATGTTGTCCAGAAATCAAGCACCTTAGATTTGGGTCTGTTTTGAATATACTGGATAACGTGTCGGAATGGTGGAGGGGTTGTTGGCTGAACTCGATCGTGGTAAATGTCTGTCACATGCTGCAATATAATGGACACAGAGTATGCATCACACAGAGTGTGGCAGATATCCAATCTGCAAGCAACATGTCCAGTAATCTCGGACTGGCAAATGGTGAAGACATGTTTTGGTGTATGAGCCATGAACTCGGGCCTTTCAAGATCGCAAAGAAGTTCTGCTGGATCTCCCTTTGCAGCCCTTATCTGTAGCACTGTATTCTTGGGTTTTTTGAGTAAAATCTGAACGAACCCCTTTCCTTCTGGATGGAGGCCGAAGATGGTGGAGAAAATCTCATGCTGACTCGCGGCCGTCTTCCACGCCGCTTCGAGACGATCTGTTGCGATGTTTTTGCCATTGTATGACACGCAATTCCAGATCCAGTATACTGAATACGAGCATGAGCTCATGAGCACACCCTCTTGTAACGGAGAGCAAGGGAAAACATCCGCGATTGTATTCGGTTCGGGTCCCAACTTGGGGACCTGATTTTCGAGCAGTTTATTACAGCCACGCTGAGATACTGTGTCTTTTCCAGCCATTGTTGCTGTCTCAACGGACGTAAAGATGCAGTGACCAATCGAACATAGAGGGTATCCAGATCAATTACGACACCGCCGCGAGGCCATGATCGGTACCTTTATAAGTATTTCACAGGCGAGTGGCGCACCCACCCACCTACTCCTATCTTATGGGCCGATTTATCAATCATAACACTGTGATATTGACCAATTATCGCTTCGGGCATGCATTTGATCTACGCCACGCTTTCCACATATTGGTAGACCCCATCGCCAAAGATCTGCAGCCTCATGATTGACTAGCTGGGTGCTCCACTCACTTGCGAAGAATCCCAAAACAACCTGTGATGTCAGACTAGACCAATAAACATAAGCCATCCTTCATTAACTCAGCCCTTTCAGGGGATGGCGTTCAAAAGCAAAACCTTGAGAGCCACATTCACTCATAGACGCCTATTGTACTGCACAGCACTCTCCGCCCAGAAATTTTCGGACTTGTTGATCCAACCAGCTAGTCCTTCGCGAGGGGTCAATGCCCTAGCTGCAGGGATCATGTATCTGCATTTTTACACGTATCATTTCTGACCGCGGTCAGAAATCCAGAAATGTAGGGCGTAGGACAGCCGTAATCAATGAAGTAATTATTTACAGCATGCAGGATTTGCCGTGCAATTCTGGCTGGCCTGTGCTAGGTTTTTGCTGGTTTTGAGGGCTTGTGTATGAGTTATAAGCAACTTGAGCTTTAGTCACAGTAAACCCCCTAAGTGTGAACAAGTTGACGTTTAGACATAGACGAGGGGATAGTTCATAGCCGATCCTTTATACTGGAATATCGGAAAGTGGTTTCTGTGGACACAGTTTATACAGTTGGTAGGTAGTCAATTACCAGCGCCACTTGTGCCTCGCCTAAACGATCAATAGTGCATAAACATGTTACACAGCTTCCAATACATCTAAATACTTACTTTATTTTGAAGGTATTGAGGGATTTTCAGACAGTTTAAGCAGTGGCTGGCCAAAACAGAATCAGATTATGTCTACGGAGTAGCTAAGACCAAGTCGTCTGTCTATTTTGAACTTAGGATCAGGAAGCACGGCTTTGTACTATGCAGTAAGAAAAGTATTAATATACCTTCATCTCCCCTCATTGATACCTCTCAGAAAGACACTACTTAGTAGTTATCTGTAATTACAGAACCCGTTCCACTAAAGACCTTACAATGCATCTCCGGAATATTGCCCTCCTTGCTCTTCCTACACCCTTCGGTTTAGCCTAGCGTGACGATCAGGGCGGCATTTTCGTAGGTTACGAGGATCTTCCCCCAATTAACTTCTTCGTGATCTATTTAGTTCTAACTATAAGTAGGTCTATCTTCCTCAGTTCGGATGCAGTATCTTGATCTTCAGCCGGGATATAGTAGTATATCACAGCTGGTTGCGCTTAGATGGTGTTAGTCTGGATATAGCGGCTCCCACATATGGTCAAGACACAAGAACTGCAGTGAATCCTATTCGGTATTTCGCACTGGTCCCCAGATGCGCTTGCAACCCAGAATATCAAGACCTCATCCCTCATTCAGTCAACGTTAGTTGTCCGCAGGGGACTTGCAGCAAGCACTATCAGTGCCTTTCGGCCCACCCACACCGCTTCTCGTTGTAACATACATACTGTCTACAGTGGCATTTAAGAGTATTTGCACCCCCAAGTCATCCGTTCTACACCGCCTACACATTTTAAATCCAGTAGGTTAGGAGGCATCCACCCCTTAAACCCTTTATCTTTGCTCAGTATTAATTAATAATCACAAATTTTCACATAGAATTTTAATTAATACAAAAGGACCTCTTATTGTTAATATATTAGACGTGGAAATGATGTTTTAACAGGCAGAAAAATTAGGGTACAGATGTATGGGGGTGCAAATACTCTTGAGAGGTGACTGTACCTCAGAGCACTATGGGAGCAATATTCCAAAAGGAGCTTTTCTCCCCAGAGATTTCCTCAATTTCAGAGTCAAACATATAACATACAGGAGTTTACAGGAAGCTTAATCTACAGGGACCTATGGACAATGGTATCCAGTGCCGGCGTTACATACTAACTCTGCTTCACATTCTTCTCTTATGGGTTCTTTTGTGTACACATGAAGGGTCTCTATTCACTTAAATAGCGTCACAAAACACTTCATTTGCTTAAATTATGATAGAATATACTTGCATTTCTCTATCGCACTCGCTTTGTCCGCAGACTATATCGCGAATATCCTAGTTCACTGTCCGTTCGACACTCCAGACTGACACCAGTATGTATAGTGTTCCCTCGTGTGCGACAGCGGCCTTGGGAGTGTTGAGTAGCTGACATTGACCGCCCGGTACAGCGCTGGCGTCAAGAAGCAGGATTGCGAAGGTTCTTCACTTCTATATAATAAATGGCCTGCAGTGTTCCCTTCTTTCTGCTAGGAAATTTAGCTATAATCTCATTCCATGTATAGCCTTGAACCCTTAGCTCCAGCAGGTATTACCTTTATTCAGAGGATAGAGGAGCTGCTGCTACTGGTGCACACCTAGCTTTCCACTTCTTGTTAACCTTGGTGCTTAGAGCTGGCTTTTAAGAGAGAAATGCTTCAACAGGTCCATGGATAATTGTAATGGTCTGAATAACTTTGCCATCAAACACATGGAAGGAAGACTTTCCCATAGTAAGAGGGAAATCTGCATGCTGGATATCAATAGAAAGAATCAACCCATCCAAGCACCATACTCTACTGGTATCCCTAGAATGACAATAACTCAGCATCAACTAATTAGTAGTGTTCTCCAAGGTCCTAATAGAAGATCTGCTCTTCTCCAAGGGACAGCAGTTCCAGATCTCTACATAAGAGAACTCAAGATAGCCTTCTGGGAAAGAAGGAAGGTTAATAGAATTAGGAGTTATTACTGCAGCCTGGGAATTATTTAATAATAGTCCAGTGGCAAGTACGGGAATATCACTGCAGCTATCATAATTTACACTTAGCCCTTGCCTATACTAGAATTCAGCATCTGGTTTAAGCTCATCTAAAGGCACTTAGAAGCTTTAACGTAATTCCCGGGTGAGCCGGCCACCCGGGTCAGCCGGCCACCCCTCATCCGATTTCGACGCGTTCGAATATTTGAAGCCATCCAAATCAACCAAAACAATATATTTTTATTAGATCTAGCTAGTATGGCGTGTAGGGCATCTAGTTCTAATATGCCCTATAATGAAGCAATTAGAACACCTTGGTGGCGCGCATTTTAGGGGTTCTGAATGTAAAGGCGCGGAATTAATGGATGGCCCCCCCCCCATCTCATTATTCTGCTCATTTCTTGCCTGGATAAGATCCCTAGCTTTCTGGATACAGAGTCCTTTATTAGGAGTCATCTGGCATCTAGATCTCTTTGATTTCCGCCTCCCCTTCTCATTGGCTGCATATAAATCATAATTTTCCTTTGCTAGTAGAGCTGTGCTATACATAGCTATCTCACAACCCTTAATAAGCTACTAGATAGCTAGTTTTAAAGGCATTAAAGGGCTTTAAGATTATTATTTTAGGAGCTTCTTAACTAAGGATACTTACTTTTATAATTACTAAAGTATATAAGGTATAGTAAGCTATAAAGAGCTGGTTAATTGACTAGCATAGCTCAGAGGGGGGGTAGGGGTAGATATAGAGATATTTAGCTTCTTAAGTACTCTCTTTAGCTTAAAAGAGTAGATTCTAGCTGTGGTAAAGCTATTCTAGATATTTAGAGGCTTAAAAACCTCTAGATAAGCTATTAGATATTCTTAAAGGAAGTTAAACTTATTAATATAGTTATATCCTAGGCGCACCTTCTCCTTAATAAGGTATCTATAAGCCTGTTTTAACAGGCTAAAATAACTAATATCTAGTAGTTATAAGAGATAAGAAGAATAAGCAGGTATATAGATAGTAATAATATTATTCTCTTTGCAGGCTTTATTAAAACCAGGTATTAGATGGCTTCTATGGCCATCTAAGATAAGTAGATAATATCTTCTAACTATATAGCTCCTTATTATAGGGATAAAGATCTTTTAAAGCCACCAGAGGCCTATCTCATCTATTATCTATCTATTTTAACTAACTTCAATTCTCCAATCAGGTGGTAGAGTTTGATCTTAATACCATCCTTTAATATAAACCTTCCCCTTAAAGATTATACATAAAGGAAGTACCTAGCTAGTTATATTAATACATTTAATTATTATAACCCATTCCCAATTGCCTGGCTAAATAAGATAAGGCTTCCCAGGCATATTAGCTCTTATAACTACCTTAGTAATCATAATCAAGCCTATAGCAAAGCCAGTTTTATCAAAATTATAGATATCTTTATAGGAGATGCTATATTACATCTGGATCTTTTATAGGCAGTTAAACTACTCCTTAATAATCTTTGGATCCTTATATTAAGCTCAGCTATAATTATATCATCAAGCATATTGAGTTTTGATCTCCTCACACTAATTAGTAAAGATAGATACCCAGTTCTTACCAACAGGTTTGAATCCAGAGGGATTATCTACCTGGAGAAGGATATTAGCCATCTCTTACATATAAGATGGCCTAGGGGGGACTCCACGCAGATCCCTAGATAGTATCCATTCTACTAATAATTCTTCTTGTGTAGGAGATAGTCAGTGATTATAGCTGCGTTGTTCGATTCGATATTGGCATCCATTCAGTCGATCTTGGAGGGTAGA
This sequence comes from Aspergillus felis, assembly GCA_016413765.1. Lineage (NCBI taxonomy): Eukaryota > Fungi > Ascomycota > Eurotiomycetes > Eurotiales > Aspergillaceae > Aspergillus > Aspergillus felis. The sequence goes on from CP066508.1 coordinate 26,582, forward strand.
TCTAGGCACGTTGAATATCTCTGTAGCGCAGCGAATGCTTAAAATTTCATTCTTTTTCAAAGCAGATATTGCTAGTTGAATCCTTCCCTCTTGCTCCACTAATTTTCTAGGGGTTTAACGCAGTTTTGATGGCATTTTGGTTGATTTGGATAGCTTCAGGATTCAAACGCGTTGAAATTCGATGAGGTGGCCGGCTGACCCGGGAATTACGTTAACTGCTGCTGCGTCTGGGGACGTGACTAAGCAAAAGGGCACCTAAAGACGCCTCGTTGGCCCGACGAAGTATTATTCACAAGCATGGAAAACGCCAAGGGATGGTACTGAGAAAACCTGACACCCCAACCAAACTAGAATCAATCTATTCTTACTTGAACAGGCGGGTTGGGGACCCCTGAAACCCATCCTGGGTATCTCATGGGCGGGCTCAGAAAAAATCCAACCCAACCCGCGTTTTGGTGAGGTCTGTGCCAGTAATTTGTGTACATGGCTTCCTGGCGGTTGTCTTCTGGAATATGTCTGGAGCTGAAGAAGCTTGGCAGTTCGGGACGGCTCGTCAAAAAGAATCGGAGACGTATAGTTTCACATTCTTTTACCCTTGGTAAAAGCTGTAATGTATCCATAATATTCTCGCACTCATCTAGCGTGTCAATAACAATCACGAGGCATTTTTGCATATGTGCTAACTGTTTGAGTTCGCGTAGTGGTTGAACTAGAAGCTTGTTAAATTGTTGTGCGACTGGCTTTACTGCGATATCTGGCACGTCCTCGATTGTCGCTCAATACTGCATGCCAGGCCGGGAATCGTGAATGCCAATCGCCGTGCAATTGCCGAGCAGAGCCCTCTTGCGTCTTCCAGGTCTTCAGCGTCTCGCTTGAAGAAAAAGCTTGCGGGTAGAGTAATATGCATCTGAAATGACGCAGCAACTGTTCGTGGTACGGTGGATTTGCCAGTACCCGCCATGCCTTCCAACCAAAAGATGCACTTGCTTGACGGACTCTTCGCCCACAAGGCAACCTGTGACAGCAGCTCTTTTCTAGTCCCAGGAAGACATGGGCCATCCCCTTCATTTGTGTTTGAATTGAAGGAAGCTTCCTTTATTGGTTGAAGCAACTCTAAAAGTAGTATCCAGTCTTTCTTTTGAACACACTCCTGGGTAACACTTAATAAATATTAGCACATACATATTTTTATAAGAATTACACACTTCATATTATATATTTAAGTGTTTCAGATCCTACTTACTCCATCCACCAGTTCCCTCACATTCTTTATTAGCTCTTTTAAGCTGGGCATCTCTTCCACTCCAGGCCATCAACCTTTAATAGAAGTGCCTTATAATAGGCAGCTGCAACGGCCGCGGTGTAATTATATTAGTTACCTTGTTTATAGGAATCAGCATAGCCACAGATTCCGCACTCACTAAGTAAGTGATTTAATCTATAATACCAGCCGCTTCTAATTCAACCAAATTACGTCCTTGAACTCCTATTATAATCGATTCGGCCCCATGTATCCTTAATGACACTATTTCCAGAGAGAATACGAACCTGATGAATAATAGGCTGCTGGTCCTTACATGGAGAACTAATAGTAACTCTACTCTCACTGACAGCCTCACAACTGCTGCAGTCAAACCCAATGTTCACGTGGTGGAAACCTGTTCGAAAGAAAAGCTCATTGGCTAGAGATGCATCACATAGACTCAGGAAATTTTATTAAGCTCAGATGATAATATAAATTTATTTATTACTGTAAGCAATAGAGTCAGGGCTAAAGTACTCAAATAGTAGCAGAAGACCTAATAGGATACAGGACTATAAGTAATTTCCCTAAATAAGCCTCTTATCAAGAGTCTTACAGCAAAGATAATAATCACTAATAGCCAGAGATAAGATAGTGGGGACATCAGTGAATTGCTAAGGGTGCATCAGAACTATAATAAGAGACAGAATAGACATAGAAGATAGAGCTGTTAGATAAGGTACAGGACTTTTATTTATCTCTTCTTCAAGGAGAAATGCATACTTTCACCAGAGCAACTGAGTTGGTCTCCTTTTTGGGAACTACCTCGCATAGTACCTGGGCTCACTGAGTGACTGATCATATCACCACCACCTCTCTGCTCTTGGTGACAATATTGCAGGGGTGGAGCACTGTTGAGTATGAGGCTAGGAAACTCTAGCTTGTGGCCAGATAAATAGATGCTCTTCCCTGTATTTTCTAAACTCTATTATCAAGCTGCCAAAGCTCTGCCCCCTGTGGGATAGTGCTCTGAGCTATTGTGACTTCACCAGACTACGCCGCTCATGACTGCCGTGCAGCATAATCGTCGTCGAAGCGTAAGAAACTTAATCGAACACGGTGCCAATATTGAGGAAGAGACGAAGAAGGGTGGACGGCCCTCAACTTGGCTATCTTCATGAATCGACAGGAATGCCTCAAGATTCGTCTCGATGCCCAGGCCAACTGCGAACATATCACTAGTGACAGCAGCTCAATACTACATTTTGCGGCAGAGAATGCAGATCTCAAGACAATGCAGTCGTTAGTTCGACATTCGTCGCACCTTCATTTCCGAATTGATAGCAAACGGCAGGAGGATGGTCTTACAGCTTACGAACTTGTGGAGGAGAGGACCGGCAATCGATGTCTCTAAAGTTATTTCAGTGTACATGATGTGTTGTTCCCGAGCTTGCACTTCGGCGTGTTCTATTATTGGCACTAAATCAGGGCCGTACTGCACCTCAAGTTGCGGGCGTTGTTGAGTTGAATGTGCAAGCAAACCGGAAGTTAGGGTATACGCGCCTTAAAAGATTATATTAGAACCGGTATCTGGTCTTTGATTCTCGATACATTTTACAATTAGCTTTTGTGCGCTGCAATCGGAGATAGTGGCCTTAGGCTTGAGCTTTGTAGAGTAATGTACTTTTAAGTGTATCAAAAAATCTATCTATGAGGTGCAGGTTGAGAGGGTCCGACCTTTGGAACTTGAGTCGGACCATTTCGAGTAATCACGACCTTCAACCACAGCTACAGCACGTCAACTAAAAGAGCGTTACTGCTTCTCCTGGACCTCCTCGGTTTCCTTGCCACTGTCACTGCTGAAGCCAAGCTCATTCCTCTCAAGCATGCCATGGTCGTTGGTGTCCAAGCCCAGCTCGCGAGACTGTTGGATGATCTGATCGAAGCTGAGCTTGGGCATGTCGTGGGCGACCCTGAACGGCATCTTCCCTTCGATATGGGCTTTGGCGTAGATGATGTCGACCTCCTCAATCTCACGGCCGGCGGTCTCAACGTAGAAGAAGTAGCCGAATATCAAACCGACAAAGTTAAATAGTGCGAAGAAGAGATAAACACCCCATGGGCTCTGGCCAGCGAAAAGCGGTGTGAACATGACCACGGCAAAGTTACAAATCCAGTTGGTACAGGTTGATGCCGCCGCGCCCACGGTGCGGGTACGGAGGGGGTTGATCTCTGGTGGGTAGATCCAGGGCAGTGGCAAGAGAGTGAATGCAAAGAAAGTGATGAAGAGAAAGATGCCAACAGCAGCACCCTTAGAATTCTCCTCGGTTTCCTTGATTAGGCAAGCGAACGTAATAACGAAGCTAAGCCCCTGGCCTAGAAAACCAATTAAGTATAGTTTTCGACGGCCGACTTTTTCAATCATGAAAAAGGACGGGATAGTGGCAAGGGCGTAAACAGTCGCGAATACTCCGCCCATGATTAGCGACAAATATTTCTCCATATGCAGGTTCTCTTGGAAAAGCAATGTCGAGTAGTAGATGGCAGCGTTACAGCCAGTAAACTGCTGGAAGAACTGACCAGAGCACCCGATAAGAAGGCGCTGGAATTCCTGGGTTTTGCCAAATGTGAATACCAACTTCCAGTTTGACTGCTCGCTCTTTGAGGATTCCATGTCCGTTTTCAAGAGGTTATAGTCGTGAAGTACTTCATCGGAATCAGGGGAAGCGCCCTTGAGCTTACCGAGAACTTCACAAGCCTCCTTGTCAAGTCCTCTCATTACAAACCACGATGGGGAATCCGGGAGCATCAAGGCACCGGTGGCCACAACCAGAGCGAAAAGGATCTGGAGCGCCACAGGGAATCGCCACTGGACAGAATCCGCGGCGTGCGAGATGCCGAAGACAACCCAGTAGGCAATAAACGTGCCACCGGCGATCATCGCGCCCTCAAAACAGACCAGGAAGCCACGATTGTGAGCGCCGGAGCATTCCGATTGCCAGACCGGGATCGTGGCCGTGTTCATGCCATTTCCAATGCCCGATACAACACGGCCAATGACGAACTGGCCAACTTCCCATTTACCAGTGAAGCAGACCGTTGTAAGCAGGGCGCCAACCATCAGGACACTGGCTCCCATGAAGATCAGACGAGTGCGGCCGAGTCCGTTGCCAAAGAACATGGAGAATAACGCGCCGAAGAAACAGCCAATCTCATAGCAGGATGTGACAGCACCGCGGATAACATCGATGTAGTGTTTCTGCGCCCCAGTCGGATTGTCGGGCATTTTGAGGATTGGAAAGGAGTTAACAAACTCGTCGCCGTTGAGAAGGCCGGCCATCATGCCCTGATTGTAGCCAAAGAGCGAGAAACCCATGACAGCGGCAAAGGTGACGCTCAACCGGAGCGACCGACCACTCAAGCCGCTGGTAGTCGTCCACATGTTGATGGCAGGAACAAAGAGCCGTCAGTTTGTGGGGGTGGAGTTGGGGTAAAAGAAAGCTGGGGAAAAAGTAGTAAGGAAGGAAGGAGTACGTCGAAGCAGAAATATTCGCGGTCTTATAGCAATACTGACTTCTACCGCAACCTTGGTCGGACCCCAAACAGCAAGTCCAGCGAGCCTTCCCGAGGGGGAGACGCACCAAGGGATCCCGTTCCCTTGGCACTTGGCGGAACCAATTGGCGCTTTGGTACTCTGCCGATCGCCTGGTCGGTGTGTGTGGATGGCTAACTTTGAGGCCGCAGGGCCTGATTTCCAGTATCCAGTGTAGGTTTAGCATATGGCTAAATTTCTACTTGACATTCTACCGTTATTTCCTCTCCGTAATGATGGATTCATGGGAGCCTGCCCCCCTTTGGACTTAGCCCCCCCGGTGGTTTTGCTCTCTGGCGCGCATGCTTGTTGTCCTAGGACCTTCATATGCCTACAGATCCATTCAGATCTTTCATCCATCTTTCTTTCTCGTTTTCCTTGTTCCCTCTGCTAGCTCCCTGGAGTCATCGCAATCATCGCATACTCTCCTCCCCTTTGCGACATGATGTCATATTATGCATACTTGCATTCTACTGGAGCTGCCAAGGCCTTAGCCGCCCCAGTATGACGTCGCAGTCGCAAACTTTTTGCTTAGTTCCCAATTCAACGCTGGTTCGAATGTGCCCGGCTACTTACGAACCTTCGGGCCAATGACATGAAAATCTCTTGTGGCGAAACACAAGACGCGAACTGGGGAAATTTCGCTTAAGTGTCTCTTTGTGTCAAGCCACCCGCCACGCGGTCAGGTCGGATCGCGCCCCAGGGCTCACAGCGGGACTCTTCATATCCGGGGCTGACAATCTGCACGTGGTATACCGTCGTTTCAGGGGATCACCGGCCCGGGTCATCTCGGCTTACCTTCCAAACGGCCCCCATCGCCTCCGGGGGGGTTAGGCGGGGTACTCCGTATGGCCCACATCCTTCCTTAACTGTATCTGTCGAGGCGAATGGGTTTCGCCTTTTCCAGGTGAGAGAGGCAGAAGTGACGTCCCTACCTTTCCCTGCCCTTTTTTGATGTGCGCCGATGTGCTCACAGGCTCGTGGAACAGTTCATTGGAATGAAAGACTAGGGGCTTTGACATGATGTCTTCCGAGTCCAAGAGGCGGCCGTGCTTGGTACTCTGCAATCTTTTAATTGTTTGCTGTATCGGCTTCTGTGATGTCTAGAGAACTTCTAGCTTGAAGAACGAAGTGGGGGTATCGGGAAAATTCTGTAATTTCTTTTTGGGGACAGTGAGTACACGGAGAATATGGAGATGTATTGCGAAAGGCCAAATTCCAAAGGCTACTTGAGAGAATCCCCTGTTTAAACATGAGTACCAGGATCGAAGAGACAAGGCGCACGAAGGGGTGGATGACCTACTGCTGATTTGACGATGAGATCAGAATTTGAATGTGGGGATGGTGCGGTCCCTCAGAAAAGGAAACGGGATACGTAAGTGGCTCCATGTATGTTATGGGTCAGTCCAGGGCAGTTTTGTCGCCTGGTGTTAGAACCATGGCCCGGCGGAGTGAAGATCGGCTAGCAGCCAATCTACTCAGTACATTCAACGGATTAATACTTTCACCGAGACACTTTCGGGTTGCCAACTGAGAGAAAGCAATCATCACTTATTATTGGGTTGCCAGCACTGCCGCCTATTCAATGATCTCTAGCTTACTAAATAATGACTAAGTGAAGTCGAACCTCACCACTGGCTAATGTATCCAGCAATACTGCGATTAGATCCCCCTCTCTCCATCCTACTAAAACAATGAGTGTAAGCAGCTCTCTGGACTGCAATCGCTTTCCTGAAGGCAGAGGAATGCCAGAGGTAGGCAGAAGACAGAGAAAGGCAGGCAGAAGTATGCTAAAGGCAAGAAGCTGAGCTGAGAAGATAGATAGAGGAGACCGAGAGGCAGGAGAGAGAATGCCACCATCTGATGAGTTTCGGAGAGTTCATCTGATTTTGCCATGATTATCTTTGGCGGCGGCTGAGAGCTGAAGCTCCTTCTCGCTCTATAATAGTACCTTCTCCCCTCCTACAGGAACATATGACCCTGTACAGCTGCATCCGTAGACAGATTATGCAGTTAGACAATGAAAAATTTATGAATTGTGGTGTACATGGCCTACAATCTCCACAGGCAGTGGGACTACATAAACAAGTACGCAACTCCAGGGTGTCCTACAGCCAGGGACTGGGTAACCATCTGCAGTCCCACATCAACCTTGCCAAGACTATCAATTCGCTGTCCATGATCGCAAAGGCGGGTGTGTCGTCCAACATGATTGTCATCAATTAGCAGCTACGGCTGCTCATTCAAGAATGTAAAAGTGATTAACTGCTGAAGGAGATCTAGAGATATGTAGCCAATCTGGCAAAAACCTCCATTGCAGGGATGAAAAGATAGTGCAGTCTGGTTGAACTTTAAAAAGATTCTCCTGTAATAACCATCAGGATTTTCTGATCATTAACTAATGTTGGTTTGCTAAATAGAACACCCCACCAAGAATGGTGTATATAAATTGGTGTTTAATTAGGCCAACTGCAATCAACTGTTCAGGTCACTTATGTAAGGTGCTAAGCAAGCCTCCATTTTTTTCCGGTGTAGCTATATTTTAGCCAACTGAGAATACTGTAGAACTAGTGTAAACTATAGTCAACTTATGATCAACTACAATCAACTCTCAGGCCTACTCAGGTCAAGGCGCTATGCAAGCCAGAATTGAATTTCAGTGAAGTGCAGTTCACTGTGATTAACCACTATCAACTACCCAGCCCACGTGGGATGAGGCGCTATGCCAGCCTCCCAAATTACCCCTTGCCTTACTGGGCTGGTGATTCTTATAGCTTAGCTAGTTAAAATAATGGTAGTGGCTGTAATCTTCCTACAGCAAAGAATCACAGGCTGCTTGATATATATCTAAGCTAGATAAGAACTAGGAGAGTTCAATACCTCAAGGAGAAGATGATAATCATTCTCTATCAGAGATTCAGCAGTATATATCAGGAAGGATTTAAAAGCATCCCTGCTATAATAATAATTAATTTATATCCTATTGAAGAGAATTTAGTCTTAATATAAGTTCTATATCTACTATACTACCCTGCCTACACTCTATATTATACCTATATTAATGACTTCCTTACTAGACAACTGTAGATGTAAACTTAATACCTAAAAATATAGCTTAAAACCACATACAATATATACATCATGAGACTTTACATGTTTGTTCTATTTATTAACCCATAGGTACCCACCAAGAACCCATGGGCTTGATATCCATACCTTGGTTCCACCTCGAACAACCAGTCGAGAGCAGCCTTTGGTCAAATTCAAGGCAGTTGATATGTCTACGCCTGCGAAAGAGTTGTGGACTTGTCGCAGTATCTGAGACTTTGGGTAGGCTTCTGGGCATCTCGCTGTCCTGTTTACCCTACTTGAATACAGATAAACACACAGTGCGCTATTCCATGAGCGCCTTTTTAACCCAATCAACCAGAGAGAAAACCTGGATCCAAAGTGCGTTGAATCCAGATGACACAATTACCCACCTTTCCCTTGACCACCCTTACATATATACTCTGTATGAAACCACATTACACCGACCAACATTGAATACCAATTCGACTCTGGTCAAAAGGAAACAAATGCAATATTGGCAGTAATCACCGCTCCGAAGAAAAAGCGGAGACTTGGGATTGGGGCGTTGCTGGTCTCGCGGCGGTAACCATTCTTTCCCTTCTTCCTTTTTTTTTGTTTTTTTTGTATTTGCCTTTCCTTTTTTAAGGCACAGGACTTATCCACCATCGGCCTCTTCAAAGCTGTTTTTGATCGCCGGCTTTCAGGATAGCCTCATTCTGGTCGTTTCCCTATGTGGCGGTCCAGACTCCAGACGTGAGTATCACGTGCCCCACTTGCTGCCAGTGGCCGTAGCTCGTGCCAACTAACGATTTTCTTCGATGAAAGTATTAATAGCGCCCTAGGGAAGATAGGTTCTCTCTGCCCTAGGAAGAATTGCCGGTTATTGGGTCAATCTACGGGCGACTGGAAGTCCACTGGAACAATATTGCAGACCACACTGGCTCTGGAAGACCCACACAACGGCGCACTTCCACAAGACATCACGTACAACTCCCACGTCCTGCATACACCCCAAACGCATTTCCTGCAAGTGAGTAGAGTAGGGCACTCTGAAGCGTCGCGTGTATTTAAGTACTTCCTGGTAGGCCAATACTAAGCGGCGTCCGCGGCTGATCGCTAATCGCATAAAGACAGGTCTTCCCAAACGACTTCTACCCTGGCTTGGAAAGCGCAATGCCTGACCTCACGACCCTTTGGCAGGCCGTGTCGGCCGGCGATATCGGTTCTATCCAGTTCCTGCTTGGTAACGGGGCTGATATCAACTCCATAGACGACCAGTCCGGGACTGCGTACACTGCATTGCATTATGCCTCGGCTCAGGGACAGAACGCTGTAGTGAGGTTGTTTTTACAGCACAACGCCGACGCGAACATATTCGGATTAGATGGTATGACAGCATTGCATCTGGCAGTCCAGAATGGTCACGCAGAGTTAGTACAGGCCTTGCTCGAGCATGGAATAGAGGTGAATCAACAGGCCCAGTATGATCGCCTGACGCCGTTGCATTTGGCTGCTAAAGCGGGAAACGGGGCCGTCCTGCGTGTACTACTGTGCCACGGGGCTGACGTGTCAGCTGTCGATGTAGTTGGAAACACAGCCCTACATTTCTCGGCTAATAATGGCGATTTTGACGTTACGGCTATACTCATCGCTTTTGGTGCCGATGCTCACGCACGCAATGAGGTTCAAGAGTCTCCATTACATGTCGCGGCCTCGTGGGGCAACGAGAGGGTCGTTCGCTTTCTAGTCGAGCATGATGTCGACCCCTGGACTGGAAACGCTTTTGGAGGGACTCCGCTGGAATATGCGATAAGAGAAGGGCATGAAAACGTCGTCCGAGAGTTGCTCTCTCAGGACCGTTTTCCTATCCCACAGCGACATGGCGAGTCAGCGTTAGTGGCAGCAGCGGGGAGCTGGCAGAGCACAATTGTCGAGCTTCTACTTCACATGGGCTACGATGCGAACTCCTCAAAAGTTTTTTCACAGCCCCATCGCGTACCCATGATGCGGGGGCAGTTTACCACCATCGCTGAGTTAGGACAGCAGTTTGAGTTGTGTTCTGGTCTTCAGGGCCCATGGAGTGCACTGCATGCAGCAGTATACTGTTGTAATCAAGTTATATCTCAGATGCTTTTGGATAAGGGAGCAAACCCTGATTCTGTTGACGCCTGTGGCTGGACACCACTGCACTCAGCTGCCTCCAAGGGACTGGATATGGTGTCATTGTTATTTGAATATGGTGCAGATGCGAACATTCGGGACACGCAAGGCTGCATTCCACTGCATTGGGCAGTTGTAGGTTCTGTGGTCAGAGCGCAGGCGGGTGGCTGGTCATTGCAGGGAAGAAACACCACAGCTCAACAAGAGGCCATTCTTCATCTTTTACGGTATACATTGGACATTAACACGCAGAATAACGATGGGCAGACAGCATTGCATTGGGCGGTTCGGTATGGAGATGGAACCATTGTGGGTCAGCTGATCGAACAAGATGCGAATCCAATGGTGACAGACGTCCACGGGCGAACCCCGCTGGACTGGGCTATCGAGTGTGACCGCAGGGATCTGTTGGACATGTTAGCATAACCAAGTGTGCAGGATTGCCTTAGGCGCTGAACCGGCAGCCGGGCGTAGGGGTGTTGGCGGGGGCGGTGTGTTCATGTATGATATCAAGAAAAGTTTCTCTAGCCGCATAGGAAGCTATAAATAAACCTATTAGATTGCAATAGGATTAACACAGAGTAGGAGACATTCTTGGAAAAGACCAAGTACAGTAAAACCTCGCTATAACGAGCCTTGATATAACGAGAACCTCGATAATACGAGATTTTTCCGTTGTCTGAATTAATTTCCCATATAATAACGAGATCCCTCACTACAACGAGTCACGTTGGCTTGGCCTTTGCCCCCATATAGATCTCGTAATATCAAGGGGGCTTTTATATGGGCGAAGAATTAGAGTAGGCCATATTCAAGCTACCCTAGATAGGTTCTCCGAATCCCATGTATCTGCTTGTTCACGTATTTACTAGTCCTTGATACATTCGTTATAACGAGTAATCCTGGACTGTCTGAATTATCTCGCTATAACAGGGTTTTACTGTACATCGGCGCAAGTGAATGGTGCAAGGGGCCCAGGGTCAGGGCATTGTAGCACTGTCCACTATGGCCAAGGGAATGTGCGATTTACAGATGTTCAAGTAGCAGACTGTGGGAGTACGGTTCCTTCAGATTCTGCATATGCTAAGGATGGGGATTTGATTGGAGCACAGTAAAATATATAATATAGTAAATAGACAAATGAGATTAATAATAACACCATTCCATCCCTCTAGGAACAAATCGCACAGGAGCTTTCCCATACATTTAAAGCTCATCATATTTCTTCTGTCATCCAGAGCCTTCCATGCGTTTTCACGCATCGGGCTCCATACGGCCTCGGATGGTGTAGACCCTTCTGGCGGTACCATGATCCAGTCACTTGGCAGACACATCAGACCTTTGAGGCACAGTGCTTTTTGGAGTATCAACACGTACCACACGGCATATCTCAATGTGATGGCGAGGAGCACCAACCAACGGATTATTGTTAGCAAGTTCATAGTCTGGGGTGAGATTAGACTTTCTTTGATTTAGTCTCCATTCCAGACCGGAAGACTAAGGGTCAAGTTATGATTATCAATTGTGCATGACATGCTGTAGTGAAAATTAAGCCACACAGGCACAGGCTGCACAGCAAAGTTTACTAACATCAAATAGTCTGGATCTCACAAGGCCAGGAATATAGCCAATCGGCCCCCAAGGGTCAAAGTCTATAGGCTACTTAACAGTCAACAGGTAAATGAGGTATCATGCTGTCAACTGGCCTCCATTACTTCAAGTTAGTTGTCAAACATCTACTGTACGCTTCTTTGCCTATGCTTTCGCCTCTGTAAACCTCATCCACATGTCCGTATGCACGAAGCCCGCAAGAGCCGTCTCCTTCACCGGCATTACGGGGTTCACCAGCGCAAAGTCAAATACCCGAAGCAACTGTACCATGACATTCTGCGTCAGCTGGGCTGGTGGGCATGGCATACCAGCAAGAGGCCGTGACTGGGGAGTCTCACCTCGAAGAAGACTTTGTTCAACTCCATGACGGCGATCGGCTTACCAGCACACATCCACCGCCCCCCGCCAAAGACTATCTCAACCGCGCGGTCCATCTCCATCTTCTTCTCAGCGCTGCATTCGAGCCAGCGCTCCGGCCGGAAGACGGCTGCGTCGTCGCCCCAGATGTCCTTGCGCCGTGAGAGCGCCAATGAGTTGTGCCCGATGGCCGTGCCTCCGGGGATGAATAGCCCGTTGATGGTGTCGCCCTCCGGAGGGACGACTTTATAATGCCCCCAGGTCACGGGAGTCCTCATGCGAAAGCCCTCCCATATTACGGCCTGTAGGTAGGGCAGCTTCAGGGCTTCCTGAAGGGTGATTGGAGATGAAGCTCGGCCCTGTGAAATGGCTTCCTTTATCCTGCGCAATAGGAGTGCAGTCAGATTTGTGATTTGAAAAATTCCAGGAACCTGGGACTATAGAATCATCGGATCCCTCTACTAGGGCTAGAATTGACTTTAGAATACTTACTCGGCCTTGAGCTGGTTGTAAGCAGAGGGTGAGGTAGCAAGGTGCAAGATAACCCCGCGCATAGCGGTAGCGGTCGTATCTGAGCCTCCCACAAGCTGCAGCACAGCCTCTCCTTCCAGTTGTTCCTTTGTAAGGCCTCGGCGTATGAATGCGCCCTATACCGGAGTTAGATCGGAGAATCCACATTCGTCAAAGATTCAAAGCAGCATTGACAAGATCAAAGTCCTTACAAACATGTCTTGATGAGGCTCTGCGTCTTTTTCGAAGTGTTCTGCAATAATGTTCCGCGTGTACCTGAATGGCAGAATTAGCACAACTTGTAGTCGAACGGTCCCTTGTGATTCTGGACTAAGAGGGAGTTCGAACCCTAGAACTCTTCCTATGCCTCTTTTGTCGGTGGGCTTCGGCCCAAAGCGGCGGAACAAGGGTTTCCACATGACAACCCTCCGGATCCACGGGATATCCGTGGCTATAAGGAATACTACGAGCTTCTTAACATCGCCAAACCACCCAAACACATCCTCTCCTTCGTCTAGGTGGCCTATCGCCTTGCCGTGGCCGAGACGGCTGACGACGTCGGTCGTAAAGTATCGGCTGAGCAGGGAGAAGTCAACGGCACGCAGATTGCCACTGGTAGAGAGGTATTTGCGCCGAATCAGATCAACCAGTCGCATGACTTGTGCGTCGACCGCTTGTTCGAGGTCCGGATTCTCCTTTCCACTGTAACCACTGGCCACTTTAGCCTTCCAGGCGTCGTGTCTAGCCGTGTCGAGGATCGTAATCATATTCTCCCTGTCTGCCTCGACCCTGCTGGCCGAGTAGTAGTGCTCGTCCCTTGTGTACCGGCTCCGAGCGCCAGATATCTTCCGAAGGACTTCCGGGTCATCTGTGACCAGAGACCTGGGGCCGTTGCGGACGAGAGAGCCATACTTGCCGAAATTGGCGTACTTCTCGAAGTTCGTGCCCCGGATATCGTTCCACAGCATCCAGAGGTAAGAGAAGGAGGCAAGTCGGGGTCCCGGGACGTGCCTGAGAGGATACCATGTCTGAATGGCAGTCACGACGTACCATATGGCAAGGAGGGCTGTGAGCCAACCGCAGAGCGCTGGCGTGCTCAGGGTGCTCAGATTGGTGATAATAGACAAGGCCATGTGAAGTCGGAGCTTGTGGGTTGTAGGCGAGAAAAGAATCACTAAGCTGCAAAGGAAGGGGTAGGAACACCAACAACTACAGATATCAGCAGCTGTATCGAGCCCTGAATGTTTCTTACATGGGGCTAACCCGGAGCCGCCCTCCAGCCGGGGGCTTTCAATCGAAACGGAGTAGGCCTTATCGACTTTTGAAGTGGAATGATGAAGTTGGTGTGAACGGTGATTTTCAAGTCCGGCCGAGGATGATCGGCGAATTGGAGTGGGCTGAGGGAATTGCTCCGATCCTTACAACCAAGGAATGCATTAATATTGAAACCCGCCGGTCGTTTGGCGTCGGCCAAAATGGAGAAAATTCACAGCGGGTGGCCTCCGCTTTTAATACTGCATACTCCTGGAAGATAGACCTCAGATTGTGGAAACCCGTTCCGCACCGCAATCAACATGACCGTCAACACGCCAGAGATGGTGGCCTCAAAGGGGGCACTACAGTCCAGCACAATCCAAGAGTACTTGGCCCAATGCACGCTTAGGGAAGACAAGGTGATGGCCTTTCAGCGCGTTGGGGCTGACTTGTCATATTACACTCCTCACCAGATTATACGGCTAGCACACGATGCGGCCACGTTCTATCAGCACCGCGGAATCCCGCGGCGGGAAGACGGTGGCGGGCCGAAGGTTATTGGGCTACAGGCAAGTTCGACAATCGAATGGGTCGTCACCTTTGTCGCCCTGCTACAGATGGGCCACACGATCTTCGCCGTCGCGCCAACGCTCTCCGAGGAAGTAACCGCAAAGCTTCTGGAGAAGGCTGCCTGCAGATATTTGATCAGCGAGTCGTTTGGCCCAGGCACCTCTCAACTGCCGGCACAGACCATCCCCCTAGCTTCCGTGGAGGAAGTATCCGCGGAGAAGGCATCGACAAAGAGCACCGGCAATGCAGACAGGAGCAGCGACTGGGCAACGACAGGGGCGAGCGAAGTCGTCTTCATCGTGCACTCATCCGGTACCACGGGTCTGCCCAAGCTCATCCCAAAGACTCATCGCGAGCTGATGATGGCGCTCAACTCGCTGCCGCCAAGTGCTGGGCTGTCCGTGTTCGTCGGCTCCTCGTTTTACTATATGGTCGGCATCTTCACTGTACTGATGTCGTTTATGAAGACCCGGCCGGCCTTCTACGCCAACGAGAAGCTGCCGCTCTCTTCGGAGAACTACAGACAGCTTCTCGAGGAAGCAAGGCCGAATATTGCCTATTTCGTCCCCTTTCTCCTCAGCACAGTCGTATCTGACGAGAAAAGCATCGATATACTCGCGCAATGCATGATGGTGGCCGTCATCGGAGGCGTCTTCCCGAAGCAGCTCGGCGACAAGCTGACCAAGCGGGGAGTGCGGCTCACAAACGAGTACGGCATGTCGGAAGTGGCGTGCGGCATGAACTCGGCCACTCGGCCGCCAGGTGACGAGGACTGGGAATACGTTGAGCCCAGCCAGTTCAACAAGCCGCACATGGCATTCCTGCCACTCGACGGCGACGACAGTGCCGGCGCCAGCAGCAGCGACGGCGAGCAGCTGTATGAGCTTGTCATCCTGCCCAGTCACCCGCTCCAGGACAAGCAGTGGGCGAACCGCGAGGACGGCTCCATTCACACGGGGGACCTCTTCCTCAAGCACCCAACGCTGGAGCGGTGGAAGCCCGTGGGTCGACGGGACGACGTCGTCAAGACGTATCCGGGAGACGACCTGGTGTGCATCAACGCCCTTCCCTATGAGGAGGCAATCAAGCTGGCCAACAGTGACCTGGTCGATGAAGCTGTGGTCTTTGGCGAGGACCGGCCAAAGCCCGGCGTGCTGGTCTTCGTCAAGGCAGGCTGCGCCGTGTCGGATCGCGACATTCTTGGCCGCGTCTGGAATGGCATCGAGCGCGATATCAATGGTACATTCAAGGTGGGATTGGATAAGGAGATGGTACAGTTGGTGCGCGGCGCGACCGTGCCTCGGACGGCCAAAGGGAGCGTGATCCGGGCGCAGGTGTACTTGAGGTTTGAAGATGTGATTGAAAGTGTGTATTCTAAGGAAGGATAGCGCATAAGCGAGGCAAAAGAGGACTTGATCCTCCTTTCCAAGAGTCAAGGATTACTCCGTATTACTATTGACGTATCGAGAAGCCTCAGTAGAGACCTTTTGCACCGCCAAGCCTGCATTTGCAGTTCCAATATGTGGTATAGTAGCTCAGCTCAGACCTTAAGCTAATGCCTAAAGCAGTCATTCCCCCAAGTATTAGTATTGTAATCTGCAGGTGCATTATGAGAATTCTTACAAAACACTTGCACATACTAAATCATTATAAGATTACTTAATTTAGTGTAGTAGTGATGTATTCGGTATAGTGTAGCCAATGTAGCTAATATGAGCAATTTAGAACATGTCTCATTGATGTTAATATCATAATTTGTGTCATTATTTGACTATCTTAAAGCATTAAAATAGTTAAGATAATAGTTAAATATATCACTCAGTAGAGTAAGGGACCCCTTACCTGCACCCTGATCTGGATATAATACCTACTAGAGTAGTAGCAGCCGCAATTACCTCTATTAATACTATTACGCTTATTATACCTACCTAATCAAGTAATCAGACATCTATACAGCTGGTGATATCATTGAGTTTGATACTAGCTGAGAGATTAGGTGATCTACATCTTATTCATCTGAATTCATTTTTCAAATATCTTACTAGCGGCGGGCCCGCAGAAACCAATGATACCCCTTTCTAACTAGAACTGTGAATGCAGGCTTGGCGGTGCAAAAGGTCTCTCGTAGCTCCAGGGACCTTGAGCCCGTCCACCTCCGCACCAGGCTCATTAAACCACCACATGCGGCGCGGCAATATTGAATCATCATTCTTGGCGAAGAGCAATCCGCGCGCACAACGGGCCCGCCACAGCCGAAGCATAAAAATGGCATTCTGGCCAACAAAAGCCGCCATGTGGTCACCTCAGACTGGGCGTAAACATCTATCCCCCTGGATCTGCATCAGTTGGTTACTTGTCCGTCCAAGCTCCGTAGCTCCACCATCCGCGGCCCCGGTCACTTAGTGCGCCTCGTCATCATGGAACCCCTGTGAGCGCCATGAACGATTGGTTGAGACCGGAAAATAGATGCATCATGCAGCAGGTAGTTAATTAACTTGTCGCAGATGGCAGCTTAGTCAGCACTAAGCTAGGTAACGTAATTCCCAGGTCAGCCGCCCACCCGGGTCAGCCGCCCACCCCTCATCCGATTTCGACGCGTTCGAATGTTGAATCTATCCAAACACCTACCATGCCACCAAAATCGCGTCAAATCTCTAGGAATCTAGTTGAACAAGAGGGAAGGATTCAACTAGCAATATCTGCTTTGAAAAAAGGTCAAATTTCAAGCATTTGCTGCGCTGCGAAGACATTCAACATACCTAAATCTACCCTCCGCGGCCGCCTCAATGGATGCCAATATCGAATCGAAAAACGCGGCCATAATCACCGACTATCTCTTACACAGGAAGAATCATTGGTAGAATGGATACTATCTAGGGATCTATGTAGAGTTCCCCCTAGGCCATCTCATGTGTAAGAGATGGCCAATATCCTTCTCCAGGCAGATAATCCCTCTGGATTTAAACCTATTGGTAAGAACTGGGTATCTACCTTTACCAATTAGCGTGAGGAGATCAAAACTTGATATACTCAACGATATAATTATAGCCAAGCTCAATGCAAGGATCCAAAGATTATTAAGGGGTGGTTTGACTGCCTACAAAAGATCCAGATACAATATAGTATTTCCTATGAAGATATCTATAATTTTAATGAAACTGGCTTTGCTATAGGCTTAATTACAACTACTAAGGTAGTTACAAGAGCTAATATGCCTGGGAAGCCTCATCTCATTCAGCCAGGTAATTGGGAATGGGTTATAATAATTAAATGTGTTAATACAATAGGCTGGGTGCTTCCTTCGTGTATAATCTTCAAGGGGAAGGTTTATATTAAAGGATGGTATTAAGATCAAACTCTACTACCTGATTGGAGAATTGAAGTCAGTCAAAATAGATAGATAACAGATGAGATAGGCCTCTGGTGGCTTTAAAAGGTCTTTATCCCTGTAACAAGGAGCTGTATGGTTGGAAGATATTATCTACTTATCTTAGATAGCTACAGAAGCTATCTAACACCTGGTTTTAACAAAGCCTGTAAAGAGAATGATATTATTGCTATCTGTATGCCTGCTCATTCTTCTTATCTCTTATAACCACTAGATGTTGGTTGTTTTGGCCTGTTAAAACGGGCTTATAGACGCCTTATTGAGGAGAAGGTGCGCCTAGGATATAACTATATTAATAAGTTTGACTTCCTTTGAGAATATCCAACAGCTCATCTAGAGGTTTTTAAGCCTCTAAATATCCAGAATGGCTTCGCCGCAGCTGGAATCTACCCTTTTGAGCCAAAGAGAGTGCTTAAGAAGCTGAATATCTCTGTATCCACCCCTACCCCCCCTCTGAGCCGCGCCAGTTAATTAACCAGCTCCTCATGGCTTGCTACACCTTATACACTTCGGCAATTATAAAAGCAAGCATCCTCAGTTAAGAAGCTCCTAAAACAACGATCTTAAAGCCCTTTAACGCCTTCAAAACTAGCTATCTAGCAGCTTATCAAGGGTTGTGAGATGGCTATGCATAGCGCAGCTCTACTAGCGAAGGAAAATCATGATTTACGCGCAGCCAATGAGAAGGAGAAGCAGAAATCAAAGAGATCTAGGCGCTAGATGACTCCTAATGAAGGACTCTGTATCCAGGAAGCTAGGGATCTTATCCAGGCAAGAAATGAGATTGGGGGGGGGGCATCCATTGATTCCGCGCCTTTACATTCAGAACCCCCAAAACGCGCGCCACCAAGGTGTTCTAATTGCTTCATTATAGGGCATATTAGAACTAGATGCCCTACACGCCATACTAGCTAGATCTAATAAAAATATATTGTGTTGGTTGATTTGGATAGCTTCGAACATTCAAACGCGTCGAAATCGGATGAGGGGTGGGCGGCTGACCCGGGTGGGCGGCTGACCTGGGAATTACGTTACGTTGGTTAGGCCCGCCATTCCAACCACCATGTTGAGCAAAAAGACTACTCTCCCTTCAGTTCTCGTGAAGAAGGAGTGCAGAAAAGCCATCCAACCGACTCAGCCAACGGTGTCAGCGGAGGCCGAACAAAAGCGAGCCAGTTGCCTAGTAGGTGAGCATTGGCGGTTAATCAGTCTCTATGATTGGTGTTTTAATATAATATTAATACCCTCTATGAACTACCCTGGTTCAGGGATGTTATTTGAATCTGATCGTTCAATCCTCTTTTGGCCCTGAATGCCACCAAACCATATCGAAAGGGACAACCTTTTTCAACAAATCTACGTAAACAAAAAGGCACAGATTGTGATAATTCTACATTCCCAGATATGGGTGTCAAATGTAGGACCTTATGACCTCTAATAAAGGATGATGCTTCGGACTTTGGAGCGGTGCCCTGTCAAAGAGGGGAATAATGTTGGTATTTTTACTGCCTAGTCTCAAGTTCTTGGCACATTATGTGAAGCCAATCAATCCTTCTACAGAGTCCATAAAACAGCCTCAGCCGCGACCTCCCGCAGGAGGCAGATTATTTTTACAACCAGAATGCCCTCCGACCGACCACGCCGATTGGGTTAATCTGCCTTGCTCCACCTTCAGCATGTCACCATGACTGCAGCCTTCGCCCCTAATATCTGACACAGTAGGGGTCCGTTTGAGCATTGAGAGAGTCCATAGATTGCGTTCGATGGGGCGATGGGGCGGATGTTTCTGAAATATCCTTGCTGATAGAGCGTGGTCTGACCCCTTCCTTCCATTGTACCAAGGGAGAATCTCACCCTCGGCGGCCTTCCGTCTCATTAACTAGCCAATGTAGTATTCATGTCGGAAGATGAAGAAGGGAACGGGGAAACTGGAAAAGTGGGCATCCCCCGGGTCATTTGACGCCGTTAAGCAGCCTCTTGCACCCGCTGGGTGCTGTTCAAAAATCCCCCTTCTACCTGTGGTTGGACACCTTAATTTCCCCTGGGTCCGTCCTATCGCTTCCATCGCCTGAAAAGATGGATAACAACGAGATGCCGGAGCCGAGTACGAGCACCCGAGATGCATGTGACCGCTGTCACTCTATGAAAACACGATGTGTGCGGCTGCAACAGTCGGGAGAATGTCAACGATGCCAGCGAATGCGCGTCCCTTGTGAATATAGTCCGGCTTTGAAAGTAGGGCGGCCGCTGGGCCGCAAAACAGGTACTGCAGACCGCAGCAGCCGCGCCATGGGAGCGGTGCAGTTGGGCGTCAAGCGACAAAAACAGTCGAGAGAAGCCACAACTGAAGGTGAGATGGTTTAGTCCTTCTATGGCATTCCCTCACATCCAATGTCAATTACTGCAGCAGAACCCACCTTCGCCTCTCAACTCCCCACCCTCGAGCCGACCATCCAAGTAAGGACGGAGGAACCTCTGTTCGAAGAGGACCCTTACCGCTTGGGGACCGCACAGGACTTGGAGGAAGTGACGCTGTGTCCACCAGGGCTCGAAGGCCTGGAAATGCTGGGCGCCGGCGACTTTGTCGATTTCTCAGTCGTGGGAGAGCAGCCGGGGGTGAAGATTTCAGCGACACCTTCCACGGCATTTGATCACGTACCGTTCGGTGTTTTGCGACCGACGCCACCGCGAGGTTTAATAGCAGAACGAGTCATGTCGGCTTTTGAAGGAGACGACTTCTTGCACCGTCTTCTGGACCTGCAGGTCAAGCTGTCGGACCTGATAAAATCACTCACAAGCGGAAAGGAGAGCAGCTGCCTAGCGCTGACGCCGAATGCTCCAGGGATAGGCAGCTTTGCTTCCGGGGCTGTCCTTACCAAGAACATGGAAGAGGTCGCCCTGGCCACGGAAGACCTAGTCGACATCATTGAAAAGGTGCAACGATGTGGAGTTCGGGACAGCGACTACAGCCGAGAGGCTGAACGCGGCATGTTCACGCCCTCCTCTTCATCACAAGCCGGCGGGCCGGTTCCGCCACGAAAATCAACAAAACCCCACATTGCCACGACACTCCTGGTCTCGAGTAGCTACGTGAGGCTTATCCAGGTCTTTGAGCTGCTGGTTGAGACGTTGCAACAGCCTTCACCAAGCCAGCCATACCACGCTTCAAACTGGGGCAGGCCACCGACTCCACAGACTCCACAGGCTCCAACAGGGGAAATGCCCATGTTCCGGTTAGGGCGGCTGCGACTAACCATCCCCCCAAGACTCAGCACAGAACTGCACTTTCATGTTGTTTCGCAGATGGTACAACGGCTCAGGGAAACAATGCAGAGCTACGCGGCGTACGTTGAGAATGCAACGGCGCCAGGGAGTGCCAGCGACTTTTTCAAGGCGATGGAACCGAGCGGGACAAGTGCCATTGCCATGATAGTCGAGAGTGTCTTGTCAGAGGTGAACACGCAGGAGGAGAACCTGCTCACAACCTTACAAAGAAGAGACTAATCCAAACAATTTGGCAGAAGTCATACGTTTGACTGATTCTTCTCGTGCAGTTTCCTCGTGCAACTACTCTGTACTGTAGAGCATAAATGTAAAACTGTTGCAGGACAGGCATCGCTTGTATTTCCTTTCCATCTCGCCTCTGGCCTGACGATGCCTGCATCGAAGAGCTCCTCAGTGCATGTCTTCGTCTAAAAGAATGCAATTTCGAGGGCTGACGCCGTTTCCAATAGCGTCTAAACAAATATAGAACCATTCATAGATGATTGGGCAGGCGAGTTGACAGGGATGGTGTGTGTTGTATGCAGCCAAGGGGGGCAAATTCGCCGAACCCGTGTCCCAAGGGATGTATTGCACACGAAACGCCGATCCAGCCATACAGTAGCTTACGTTAGACTACTAAGTTCCGTCTTGCCTGATCCGGTATTGTCTTTTTCAGAGGGTAAGTTCTCGCCTTCGCCTTCGCCCAGCAGAAGAAAGGAAACCCTTTGTTACCGAAAATTGTTCCCTTCAAAGTATCCTGCAAGCAGTTCGCAGTTGACACACGCCTTCAGCTATGGCACAGCGTAGGATTCTTTGTTTACATGGCATGGGTGGTTCGGGACAGGTACAGCTATAGCAGCACAACTTTGAATGTTTCCATGTGACACACAGCAGGACTGACGCTCATCAGATTTTGAAAGCACAGCTAGGTAGGCTTCCCGTCTGCGTTGACTGTGCTGTATCGATACAACTCCTACCATATCGAGGCAGGGACATCTACTAACGCCGTGACGTCGACGCCAGCGCCCCTTCTGTCAAAGCTATCCTCCCGCGAGCAGCACTTCGAGTTCGTCTTCCCCGACGGCCCCATCGAGACCAAGTCCCCAGGCCCCGGCCTGTCCGCAATGTTGGCCGACGCGGGCCCCTTCCACAGCTGGTTCACCTGGCCCGGCGACCAAGGCAACAGCTCCGCCTCCGAGTCCCCAGCCCTGCAGAAGCCGCCGACCACGGCCGACGTCGCCACTGTGCGCGACGCCATCGAGGAGCTGTACGACCTCGCCGACGAGTACGGGCCTTTCGACGGCGTCTTTGGCTTCTCGCAGGGCGCCACGCTGGCTGCCGGCTGGCTGATGCGGCACGAGCGGCGGTGGCAGGCGACGGGGCCGGTGCTGGACGTCATGACGCCGTCACCCGAGCTGGCGCGTTTTGTGGTGCTGTTCAACGCCTACGGCATCGGCATCGCGGAGGTAGAGGAGGCCATGATGGAAGGCAGCGAAGGGGGGTCATCCGACGAGGAGGACAAGGAGGAGACGAGGTCGGGGGCAATTAGGCTGACCACGCCGTCGCTGCATGTCTGTGGCAGGCGCGACAGCTTCCTCGCGGGATCGATGGCGCTCTTGGACGCCTGCGACCCGGGCACGGCCAGCTGTGTGATGCACGATGGCGGCCACGTCGTTCCAAGGGACCCGAGGACGGTGAACGAGATAGCTCGGGCGATTGAGGCGCTTATGCATCGGGCTGTTATGTAGCAAAAGTTTAAGGAATACGAGGACTACACTGTAGATCACACCAGTTGCTTATCCAGATTTCGAGTCAACATTTGTTTAAGTGTGTATTAGCCTGGTAACAAACACCAAATCGACCTCACTAAGTCCTATGCTTGCTTATGATGACCTGACAAGATCAACAGTAGCACAATGGAAAGACCCGCCCAAGCTATTCACGTTCTGGAAGGGGCACATAATGGGCTCCATATCAAACTTTTCTCTTACCCATGCCGCGAACTCGGTATCCTTCTCCTCCACCATGATGCGTCGTTCGTCGAGACTCAGTGCATTCAGCACCAGCCATGGAGAACACATGTACATGGGCGGAGCGGGACTCTCGCGCCGACGCGGAGGAAAGGGGTAGGCATGCAGCTCCCAGTCCCGAAAGACGGCATGCCGGCGGAGCTTTGCCTCGGTGACGCGCTCGGGGTTATACACCAGCAACCCTTTGCGGAGCGGCAGAATAGTAGCATCGATATGCATAGCGTGTTCGTCGGTGACGTCGAGGAGCTCGACTGTGTATCCCTCCGGTACCATTGCTTGCAAGTACTGTGTCCCTTTGAGGTTGGTGACGTTGCTGAGTTGCCCGATGATTGTTTTTCCGAATCGCATGAAGTCGGCGGTGTCAAAGGCCGGGCGGGAGTTGTTGATGGCTCCGTTGATCCGGCTCCCATTCTTTAGTACGTGTCCGTTCGGGCTATTGGAGATGTGATCGTACAACGTGTCTCGCCCAACGACGACCGGGGCTCGACAGATCCTGGCCGTACCGCCGCCGCTGCCGAGGTGATGCAAGATATCCGAGTAGCCCAGTTGGATTTCTTGGTGACGGCAGCGCCAAGCGAAGGGAGCTTCGATGAGGGTGTTGCCCACCGTCATCAAGCCGTCCCGCGGCATGGCACCCGTATATCCGCCGGCCTCCAGCCAGTCAACCTTTTTCGGACGATAGACGCGAATACCTAGGCCCTCCAGCAGTGCGGCGAAGTTGTCAAGCTCGGACTGCGCCTTGGCCACGATATCCGCTGGGAAAGGATTGGAAGGCCGGAACATATCGAAATGCTCGGGTGGCATCGTGGCCGCTATCATATGCCCAGGCTCAGATGGAAACGCCGAGTGCTCCGCATCGCCAACAATGACTGCTTTGAGAGGCGACCACTCATTGTCTGCAGAGATAAGGGGCATGGCTTGAGGCTTCATCCGGTAACAATAGAGAAAATGAGACAGAAGCGTTCCGATTTGATGCCAGGCTTAGGACCTTTTTGGACGTGCTGAACTACTTATACTGACGTGACTCCATTCCGAGGAGGGATATGCTATCACTCAACTATACGCCGAAATACAGTACCATGTATGCCATGTGTATAGCTACAATTTCGTGTATTCATGCAGTACAAGCCCCTGCCCATCCCTGCTGTAACGGCTTGGCTTGGCGTGGACTAATTTCTGACACTGCGAGTCATGCTTATGCCCCAGGTTGCGAGCGACTGGGCCTAGACTCTAAGAGGAATCTCGCCGATGATCGGTCTATAAGTGGTGGCCCCGCAACTCACCTGAGAATCTCGCCGATCGTGCAGGTGGATCGAAGAAGAACTTTGTTGGACAGCGGCTGCTCCTTCTCCCATCACGAGTGCCTTGTCTTTTCCACTCCATCACCTCTAACCCGCGCATTCACCGCTTTGACAACCAGAAGCATGCATCATGATGAACAGGTCACTTGTCCGGAGATTCGGTTCGGCTCAACGTCCATGCTGGACCTCGAGCTTCCCAGATCACGGCCGCCACCTCCGGTAGACCTGAGAGTACCAGCCGACCCCCCCAATCTGTTACCGATCATCAATGGCGGATCCGGCCAAACGGTTTCACCCACGAATGAAACTACCCTCCATGGTGCCCGCCTATGGAGCCTCATTGCGGGTTTGTATCTAGCCGTCTACTTGGTCGGGCTGGATCTGTCTATGCTATCTACCGTAGGCGCAGCCCATCAGCCCTGTCGCCGAGTCGGGACTAATACGATCTGCTCCAGGTAATACCAAAGCTTTCGGATTACTTCCACACAATATCAGACGTTGGCTGGTACGAAATCGCATACCTTGTGCCAATGTGAGTCATTGTTTGCCGGAAATGCTGTCGGGGAAGAATGCACGCCTAACCAACCCACCAGATGCGTCCTCCAGCCATTGGCCGGTCAGATATACACCGTCATGCCAAGCAAGGTTTGTGTAAAGGCACCATTAATGTCCCAGCAGCTGATCCGTTTCAAGTACACATACCTGGCCTTCTTCATCATATTCGAGCTCGGTAGCCTCGCGTGCGCCGTCGCGCCAACGAGCCCCGTCTTCATCATCGGTAGGGCTATCACGGGAATTGGCGCCGCCGGCCTCATGAACGGCGGCCTCGTCATCATATCCGCTGCGTGTCCGCCTCGGATACGGCCCATGATCACCGGGGCCGCCATATCGCTCATACCCCTCGGCGGCATCACCGGCCCCCTGATCGCCGGCGCCCTGGCCGATCACCTTGGCTGGAAGTGGTGTAAGTCGTTCCGTGACGTCGTCGGAAAACAACGAGGCAAGGTCCTAAGACGTTGTTGTCAGGCTTTTGGATCTTTCTCCCTGTCGGCGCTGTGACAGCCATCATCATCGTCGCCGTTCGCATCCCCGAACAGGCCCCGAAGCCCCCTTTCCGCCAAGCGCTCTCCGAGCTGCCCCGAAGCGTCGACCCCGTAGGCTTTCTCCTCTTCGCGCCAGCAATCATAGAACTACTCCTTGCCATCAGCTGGGGAGGCGCCGATTTCGCGTGGTCCTCGCCCACGATCATCGGGCTTTTCTGCGGCTCCGTGGCGACGATGATCGCGTTCGCCATGTGGTCAAGATACGCAGGGGAAAGGGCTCTGATCCCACGAAGCACGATGCTTCACCCGCTCGTTGTCTTCGGTAGTGCTGTTGTCGCGATGCAGGGGGGCTCCACGACCGTGGTCACATACTATCTTCCCCTGTGGTTCCAGGCCATCGAGGGGCAGAGCGCGGTCGGGGCCGGCGTGAGGCTGCTACCTTCGATGATTTCAATGATTGCCGGCATGATGACTGCGGCAGTATTAGGTACGTATCTAACAGCCTTGTCCGAAATCTCAACTCATTTGTTGGTTCGCTCCAGTCCGGAGGCTACATTACGTGCCACCTTGGGCAATAGCGGGTAGCATACTCTCGGCAGTTGGCACGGGGCTCTTGACGACGCTCTCCGTGACCTCGACTGCTGGGCACTGGATCGGATACCAAATCATCACAGGGTACGGACGCGGAATGGCGCTTCAAATAGTAAGGTCAGCCTTCTTTTCCTCTGCACGCAGTCGACCTTACTCAAAGCCTATATCCAAAAGCCGGTGATTGCCGTCCAGGAAAGTCTTCCTAGCGAAGAGCTTGCTATGGCGACGTCGAGTCTCACCCTACTCATGTATCTCGGGAGTGCGATTGGCACGTCTGTAGGCCAGACCATATTCCGAAGCGGTATACCAGGTGCCCTGGCGCAATATGCCCCTTTCGTAGACCCTGAGCTGGTGATCAACACGGGCGCCACGGAGATTCAGCGGTTGGTGACACCAGACCAGTTGCCTGGGCTACTGCGGGCCTATAACGAGGCATTGACCCAGATCTTTGTGAGTTCAGGGATTGTGATCCTGACGAACCCGGCTGATTGATGTTTGTAGTTATATCCAACGGCGAGTGCAGCTGTTGCTGTTTTGCTTGCGTTTGGTTTAGGTTGGAAGAGAATAGGAGTCGACGATGATAGTCCAGACACAGCCGGAGTTACCATGTCAGAAATGGACACATGTAGGTCTGGCGCAGCGGTATCATAGATTTGTATTGAGCCAATATCAACAACTGTCCTTCAGTGACGTGTATAATCTATAAACCATTACCCTATTGCTATCCATGTTTACTACACCTCATAAACTAACTGATGGGCCACTCAGAGCCCTTGATGCAATCCACCAAGGTGATGTACACGAACTATTACCAAACACCCCAAAGGGTGAGACAACAATCACTTCAACCTAGTCGGAAGAGAAAGGGTCAGCCTTATGTTGTGAAAGGCCCCGGCAAGCAAAACTCGCCGATCTAACGGAAGCACAAGGTCGGAGGCTTCTAAATCGTCAGAAGGCTCCCGCACCCAAGATTCATCCTATCCTACTCTAACCAGTCTAGCATGGCGTCTACATGGCCTCCCATCTTCCTGACCGGGGTGCAGGTGCAAAATACCCCGTCTCATTCACCCAGAAGGATTTGCCCCGATCACCAATAGCTACAGCCAATAGATTCAGGGCGTTGAACAGCTAATCAGATCGTAGGGATCCAACCTATCAGAATACGCGACGCAAGGAGCTTCCAGCCCAGCCTGGTGGCCGGCAGAATAAGAAAGACTATCTCTAACGAAGGGCATAGTCGTTGGTATTGGTGATGGTGAAGGTGCTTCTCTTTACTTAAGGTAACATCAATCGTCTACACACTCGTCCCAGGTCCTCGAAGAAACGACACCTCTTTCCCCCTCCGTGACATACATACATACATACATACATACACATATACATAGCCAAGATGCATCAAGACTCCAAGACGATGCCTATAGCCATCGTTGGCATGGCAGGACGCTTCCCCGGCGAAGCCCACAACCCAAGCAAGTTATGGGACATGATGGTCGACGGGCGCGATGCCTGGTCGCCAATACCATCAACACGCTTCAACCACAAGGCTTTCTACCACCCAGACCCAGCCCGGAACGGCGCGGTAAGTAGTCGACAGACATCAATTGTAGCGGCCTGGTGTCACCTGGTCTGTTCTCGATGCTGATATACACATCACCTTCCTTAGTCAAACGTCAAGGGTGGCTTCTTCATGGAAGAAGATCTGGGCCTTTTCGACGCCCCCTTTTTTGGCATGACCAAAGCCGAAGCAGAAGTAAGTCCGCTTATTCGTTTCCCCAGTCAACTTGACCTAGCCATTGACCTACCGACTCAGGCACTTGACCCACAGCAGCGACTTCTGCTCGAGTGCACCTACGAAGCCTTTGAGAATGGTATGTAAGCTTCTTCCCTTGTCTGGCTGGGACAAGGCATGCAGACAACAACCCATCACGCGCTGGCTCGCGGCTTACCTGGTGTACAGCCGGCGTGCCCATGGCCTCCATATCAGGAGAAGCCCTCGGCGTCTTTGTAGGCTGTTTCTGCAAAGACTGGGGCCAGATGACCATGACCCGCGACCCAGACGCGGTTCCAATGTACCAGGCGACGGGCTCGGGAGACGCGCTGCTCGCAAACCGCCTGTCGTACTTCTTTAACCTGGTCGGGCCGTCCGTCATGCTCGACACGGCATGCTCGTCCAGCATGGTTGCGCTGCATCTAGCCTGCACAGTGATACGGGCCGGCGACTGTCGCGGCGCCGTGGTGGCCGGGGCCAACGCCCTGCTTAACCACGATATGCTGAATCCCATGACCACCACGCGTTTCCTGTCACCTGACGGGCGCAGCTACTCGTACGACTCGCGCGCCAACGGCTACGGACGTGGGGAGGGCGTGGCGGCCCTCGTGCTGAAGCCCCTGGAAGACGCGCTGCGCGACGGCGACTGCGTGCGGGCCGTCATTAGGAATACAGGGTGCAATCAAGATGGCCGCACCCCCGGCATCACGTTCCCGAGTGCAAAAGCCCAGGCAGCACTGCTGCGCAGAGCCCACGCCGACGCAGGGCTCAACCCTGCCGAGACGACGTATGCCGAGTGTCACGGGACGGGCACCCAGGCGGGCGACCCGATAGAAGCCGCTGCCCTTTCCGACGTCTTCTGCGGCCACGGCGCGTCCGGTGCGCTTACTCGGGCGGCACCTTTGGTCGTAGGATCCGTCAAGACAAACGTCGGCCATCTTGAGGGCGCTGCTGGCGTGGCGGGCTTGGTCAAAACAGTCATGATGCTGGAGCACCAGACTATTGTACCGAATGCCGGCTTCCAAAACGCAAACGAGCGCATACCTCTTAAGAAGTGGAAGCTGGAGGTAAGAAAAGATCTTGACTCACCATGCTCTGTTTTGCACCTTGATATCGTCGCTTAGTTAACCTCCCAAGGCACTTTGATCCACAAGTCTTGCCTTGATCCACGTCAGAGCTGACCAAGACCAGATCCCACAGACAACCCGGCCATGGATGCCGACTCAATCAGGCGTGCTTCGTGCTTCTGTCAGCGGCTTCGGCTTCGGGGGCACCAACGCCTGTGCTATTCTGGACCACACACAAGCCTACCTTGCCAGCCTATCCGTTCCAGTGCCGGCGAGAATCCCGTCTCCTGCTTGGGACCTAGATTCTGCTACAAATCATGTTACCAATGGCTACCATACTTCAGACTGGAGGGACGAATCTGCCTTCCGCCGGGATGAAGTGAAGACATTGCGGAAAGCGCAGTTCGACATCATCGGCCCTGGAGTCGAAGAAGCTCCTCAGGAGAACGGACAGAACGGCCATCTTCACTCGCCGCCCGCAAAATCCACCAGCCGTCAGCGCCGCATCTTCCCCCTCTCAGCCTTCAACGCAGAAGCCGGCTCATTCCAAGCCTCGCGCCTCGCCTCCTACCTCGAAGCCCGGAGCGACGACGACAACGCGGACACGCTCGAGGACCTCGCCCACACCCTAATCAAGCATCGCTCCCTCCTCCCGTACCGCGCCGCCTTCGTCGCCCGCACGCCCGCCGATCTCGTCACGGCGCTCCAGGCCTCCAACCACGCCTTCAAGACCCGCCGCACCCCGCCCGGGTTGGCCTTCGTCTTCACGGGCCAGGGCGCGGCGTGGTTCGCCATGGGCCGCGAGCTGCTGGCCACGGCGCCGCCGTTCGCCCGCTCACTCGCGCGCTGCGACGCCTGGCTGCGCGGGCTCGGCGCCGACTGGTCGGCCACCGAGGAGCTGTGCCGCGAGCAGGGCGCGACGCGCGTCGGGCTGACCCGCATCAGCCAGCCGCTGTGCACAGCGGTGCAGCTGGCGCTGGTGGACCTGCTGGCGGATTGGGCCGTCACCCCGGTGGGAGTGGTTGGCCATTCCAGCGGCGAGATCGCGGCTGCATATGCGGCTGGACTGATCAGCGGGCGTGCTGCCATGGCGGCTGCCTACTTCCGCGGTGTGGCGGCGTCGCAGCCGGAGCTGCACAGCGGCGGCATGGCGGCCGTGGCAGCGTCTGAGACAAAGGTCCGCGAGCTTCTTGGCGAGCTGCAGACGCACAATGGACAGCATGGGTGCGACATCGCCTGCTATAACAGCCCGCTCAGCTGTACTGTCTCAGGCCCAGCCGAGGCCATTAGCGAGCTCGTCAACCTGTGCAAGTCTCGTGAGCTCCAAGTTCACAAGCTCCCTGTGAATGTCGCTTACCACTCGCTGTCAATGCAAGCGGTGGCAGAAGGCTACCGTACCGCACTCATGAAGTCATCCTCATTCAGCCTCCAGCATGACGAGCCGCTTCCGACTGCAAGAGCGCCCATGTTTTCATCGGTGTCAGGGGAGCGCCTCGACGAGCCAAGCCAGCTGGGCGCCGACTATTGGGTCGAGAACCTCGTTCAGCCGGTACGCTTCTGTGACGCTTTGAGTAGGCTGTGTCAAGAACTTGGCGGCAAAAGTAGGAAGAGGGACCTCAAGAACAACAAAGCTCAAAACGCAGCACCTGTCGATGTTCTCGTAGAAATTGGACCCCATTCGGCACTTGCCGGGCCAATCCGTCAGATACTCCAAGCCGAGCCAGCCCTGTCCGAGCTATCCTACCTCTCTGTTCTTCGTCGCGGAGAGGGCGCCCACGAAACAGCGCTGAATCTTGCCGCTGCACTCTTCGAGAAGGGGTTTGCTGTGGATCTAAGCCGAGTCAACCAGGCTCAGAGTCCGGCTGTCCGTGCTCCTTTGTCGAATGGTCATGCCAACGGCCACGTCAACGGCGACAAGGAACCGCAGCCGAGCAGCGAGGTCGTCCAACGCTCCGTTCTCGTCGACCTGCCATCATACCCCTGGAACCACGGCACGCGCTACTGGGGAGAACCACGCGAAAGCTACCTCTACCGCATGCGCAAGGAGGCCCGCCACGACCTCCTCGGCGCCATTGTCCGCTTCAACAACCCGCTGGAACCGCGCTGGCGCAACTGGATGCGTGTCTCAGAGCTGCCCTGGCTGCGGCACCACCGCGTGCAGGGCCTGACCGTGTACCCGGCAGCGGGCTTCCTCTGCATGGCCATCGAAGCCGCTCGCCAGCACGCCGCGGCGTCGCAGGAGTCCGGGACGGGCGCCATCGGCGGGTTCGATCTGCGCGAGGTGGTCATTGGACAGGCACTCGTGATCCCCGATAGCACGGACGAGGTAGAGACGATGCTGAGCCTGCGGCCCTCTCAACAGAGAGGCTTCCGCGAGACAGGCTCCTCTGCCTCTCATGTGTGGAGTGAGTTCTTGGTCACGTCTTGCGGCGCGGACGGCAAGTGGTCTGAGCACTGCCGTGGTCTCATTGCCGTGCGTTCAGTCGATCAGTACAGCGGCAGCAGTAACGAGGTCAGTGGGAGCCGCCTCGCGGAGCTCGAGAAGGGACGGAATGATGATCACTGGCGTATCACGCAAGACACCTGTACAGACGAAGTCGACCCTGCTGCGCTATACGACCGTCTGACTGCCATTGGGCTGGAGTACGGACCTTCATTTCGAAATCTGACGCGAGTTCGCCACGATGGTAGGGGATCGGAGGCCCTGGGAACCATCACTGTTCCGGACATGTGCTCGCACATGCCGATGCAACACCACAGCGCTTTCATTGTTCATCCTGCCTTCCTAGACGCCTGTCTGCATGCCGTTCTGCCACTACGGCTGGACGTTCAGGGTGCGGTAGTGCCCACTTTCATCTCGAGTGTCCACATCTCGGCCGGCATTTCCCAGACTCCTGGTGAGCAGTTTGATGTCGCTGTTCACGTTGATAAGGCGAACCGACGTCAGACGGTAGTCTCGCTGAGTGGCCAGCTCGTCGGCGACAAGACAACTCAGCCAGCACCAACGGTGCGAATTGACGGGTTGACACTCACCTCGCTCGCTGGAGGAGGCGAGCGTAGCGCCAAGGACAGCTTTCCCATCAAAAAATGCCTGCGGCCCCTTCTCAAGCCAGATCCCGATTTCCTGACGTCTGAGCTGCTCTCGAAACTCTGCGCCCACCTGCAGCCCTTGAGCCCAGAGGCAGAACGGGCTGACCTGCTCCTTCTCGAAGAGATGGGATATATCATGGCCGAGAGAGCACTGGCGCAGGTGCCCGACATCAGCCATCTCCCCCAGGGCAACGAGGACCGCGCCAAGCTCTACCGCTCCTTGACGCGCCTCCGAGACGACGTTCACACAGGCCGCAACCCACACGACGTCAAGGCGTGGATAGGGAAGACAGCTGAGCAGCGCGCGGCTGTGTGGGAGCAAGGACGGAATTCCACTGGCGATGAGGGCATCTTTGTGGCTCTTGTGGGCGACCACCTCCCCGCGTTCCTGCGCGACGAGGTAGACGTGCTCTCCGTAGTGACACGGGGCGATGCTCTTGGCCGTTACTATGCCAACAACGTACGCATGCGGCGGTCCTGCGAACAGGCCGCAATAGTCGTGGATCTACTTGCGCACCAGAATCCCAGCCTCCGTGTGCTTGAGATCGGAGCCGGCACGGGAGGCGCCACGATGCCGATCCTGGAGAAGCTGGCCGGATCGTCAGGGTCCGACATGCCACGCTTTGTCTCTTACGATTTCACCGATGTCTCACCAGGCTTCTTCGGCCCATTCCAGGCGAAGATGGCCGAAAAGGGGTGGGAGGACCTGCCCATCACCTACCGCAAGCTTGACATCGAAACGGATCCTGTTGATCAAGGGTTTGTCGCCGGGACCTACGACCTCATCGTTGCATCGAACGTCCTACACGCGACGAAGGACCTCGAGCGGACTATGCGTAATACGCGCCACCTTCTCAGGCCCGGAGGCACACTCGTCCTCGTTGAGCTGATGCGCAAGCCGTATGGGGGCGTCGGCGATTTGTTTGGCATCTTTCCGGGGTGGTGGGTTGCCGAGGAGGCGCATCGGCAGGACTCTCCCCTGTTGGACGAGAATGGTTGGAATGAAATCTTTCAGAGGACCGGCTTTTCTGGACTGAAGGCAGCGGTCTGGGACACCGAAGACAGCTTGACACACAAGGGGACAACGCTGGTGACGACGGCCGTTGCCGAAGAGAGCCATCAGCACCCAGCCACTGACCGATGCTTTCGCGTCGTGAGCGGCTCAGGCTGCCCGTCAGCCGTTGTTGGGGCCGTCTGCGAGTCTCTTGGAAGCATGGGGCCCGCACAAGCTTTCACACTGGAGCAATACGTACAGGATTCCAAGCTGCTGCAGCAAGACGAGCACACACACACGATATTCCTCGAGCTCGGTAGCTCGTCCATGCTTCGGAACCCAAACGAAGCCAGCTGGGAAGCCATCAAGTCCCTGGCGACGGGCAGCGAGGGTATCCTGTGGGTAACGCGGGGAGCTTGTTTTCCCGAGTCCAGCTCGCCCGACCTCGCCTTGGCCAGTGGTCTATTGCGGACGTTGCGAACGGAAATCGGCGGTCCTCTGGTGCACCTCGACCTCGAGCCAGGAACAGACATATTGGCAGGAGAGCAGCTCTCGCAAACCTTGACCCGTGTCTATCGCCACGCTCTTGAAACTTATGAGAACCACGGTCTCCGCGATGGAGACTCTGGAGGCGACCCAGAGCTCGAATTTATAGAGCGTAACGGCACTATCCAGTTGTTACGATTCACGGAAGACACGGCTGTGGAGCACTTCGTCACCTCCCGGGCGGGGGTACTCCGTCCCTCAGTACAGAGTATGAACACTGGCACGCAGGCCGAAAGGCGGCTCAAGGTGGAAGTTGCGCAGCTTGGGATGCTGGATAGCCTGTATTTCGGCGATGATGCTCGCGTGGCCGGTCCGCTGGGTGCAAACGAGGTTGAAATCGAAATCCGAGCAGCCGGACTCAACTTCCGAGATGTTATGATGGCTATGGGCCAAATCGAGGCGGCCGATCTAGGTGCCGAGTGCGCCGGTATTGTGACGGCTGTTGGTTCTGCTGTCGACCAGAGCAAGATGCGAGTTGGTGACCATGTTGTTGCGCCTGCAGATGGCGCGTTGTCTCAATGTGTTCGTGTGCCAGCCAGCCGTGCACAGCACCTCCCCGATACCATGACCTTTGCTGAAGCAGCGACTCTGCCCATTGTCTTCTGCACAGCGCTGCACTCGATGCGTGTTGCCGCTGTCGATGCTGCCGACATCGTCCTTGTCCACGCCGCAGCCGGGGGTCTAGGTCAGGCGCTGATCCAGCTGTGTCGCAGGGCCGGCGCGCGTATTCTCGCCACCGTTGGCAACAGTGAGAAAAAGCGCCTCCTTGTGGACCGATATGGCATTGCGGAGCAGGATATCTTCTGGAGTCGTGACGCCGGATTTGAGAGCGGCGTCATGGCAGCAACAGCGGGCAAGGGCGTCAATGTCGTCTTTAATTCACTGTCAGGGGAGCTTCTCCGCGCGTCCATGCGTTGCCTCGCTCCCTGGGGGCGTTTCGTCGAGCTCGGGAAGCGGGACTTTGCCATCAACACCTCCCTCGAGATGGCGTCGCTCGCTAAGAGTATCAGCTTCCTGACAGTCGACCTCATGTCACTCCTCCTTCAACGACTCGAGAAGGGTTCAGAGCTTTGGGAGAGCGTCATGAATATGGCTCGTCGCCAGGAAATTCAGCCGATAGAACCCATTGCCACGTTCGGATTGGGCGATATTGAAAGCGCGATGCGCACAATGCAGGCAGGAAGACACATCGGCAAGATTGTACTGGAACCTAGGAAAGGGGAGTCAGGAAAGGTTATGCCGCAGAGTGCCCCTCGTCCCTCGCTGCATAGCGACGCTGCCTACGTGCTGGTTGGTGGTTTGGGTGGCATCGGGCGATCTTTCGCTTCCGTCATGGTGCGGCATCTCGGTGCGCGTCATCTAGTCTTCATCTCCCGCAGCGGTGCTTCAACCCCTGAGGCACAGCACACTGTCAGAGACCTCCAACGCCTCGGGGCACAGATTACCGTCATAGCATGTGACGCTTCCGACAAGGCAGCGCTCAAGGCAGAGCTCGACTCGCGCGTGTTGCCGCCCATCAAGGGCGTCCTTCACCTAGGTCTCGTGATCAAGAATGATCTCTTCCGGAACATGGAGCTGTCCACATGGCTTGATTCACTCAAGCCCAAGGTGGAAGCTACCTGGAACCTCCACGAGCTACTGCCGGCCGACATGGACTTCTTCGTTATGCTCTCCTCCATGGCTGCGATATTGGGCGTGACCAGTCAGGCAGCTTACAACGCTGCAGGCACGTTCCAAGACGCCTTTGCCAGTTTCAGGAACAACCAGTTGGGCTGGGCGGCCACAACGACCATGGATCTCGGAATGGTCGTCGGCGTCGGCTATGTTGCTGACCGCATCGGCACGCATAATCGGCTCCTCGCCCAAGGTTTCGAGCCTATTCCCGAGGCCGAGTGTCTAGCTCTTCTCGAAGCCTGTCTCCCCGATCGGTCCCATTCCCAAACGCCACTCAAGGCGAACGGGGTCGACCCAGGCAACATCATAACAGGTCTCTGGCCCGCACGGCTCCTGGAGAACAGGGGGACGGCCCGCGCACTGTACTCAGCTCCCCAGTTCGCCTACGCGCGGCAGATGGCAACGTTGGCAGCGGCGGCCAATAGTGGAGCGGGTGATGGAGGTGGCGCCGATGGGGCGGGGCAGCAGCGTATCAGAGAGTTGCTGCCGCTAGCAGAATCGATGGCGGACGCAGAGTCCTTGGTGCTGAGTGCCGTAGTGGGTAAATTGGCGAGCCTCCTGATGCTCCCCGAGGAAGAAATTGGGGTGGACGACGGCCAGAGCATGAGCAGCTACGGGCTGGACTCTCTAGTGGCTGTGGTAAGTCTCATGTCACGCGTGGATGCCTAGATTGTTGACGAGCTGACTTGTTTCTTTGCAGGAAATGCGAAACTGGGTGGCGAGTGATATTCAGGTTACCGTCCCTATCCTGGAGTTTTTGGGTACACAGAGTATCAAGGACTTCTGTTATGCGTTGGCGAGGAAGTCCAAGCTCCTCAGGAAAGATCTGTCCTCGGAGTAGCCCTGGTGAGAAGTCTACAGGCCACTGTAAGGCTGGTGGAATGTCGTTGGAGGCGCCTGGTATTCTAAGAGACGAAGTCAACATCCAGATTCCATAAATCCTGAGAGCCCTAGTACCTTATATTACCGTTAAATATGTTATTCTACGTCTGGGGAAAGGCTTGATGGGTATTGGTCCCCGTTTCTAGTACTGGAAGGTGAATATAGGAGATATGTATACAGTGTGAGAGCGATGTATTTGACAAAACAAACAGATTCGATAATACTGGTTGCAGTCCAATATCTCAACCATACATTGCACGCACCCCAGGCTCAGTTAGAGATAGTGAGATTGTGTCACATGCACTGTAAGATTTCAAAGAGCTAGTTCTCACTGTACTCTGGGAGAAATTCTATTTCTAATAAAACACTTACTCACATTACTTTCTTAGCTCCCAACATAGCATCTGCACACTATTATTCTCCACATATTCAAAATCTCCCTTAACCAGCCACCAACTTACACCGCCAGGTCACATAGCATAGAATAGAAACCCCTGCGCAGCCGCATATTAACCAACACCCAGAGAGCTTGGCAAATATTATAGGGCATAGCAGGGGGAGAGAGATTAGTTATTACAGGGCTCTTTAACAACTGACTGAAAACATTAAGGAATGAACCATAATATGCCACCTAACCTGCACATCTATAGTCAAGTATACATCCACTCATACCTACTTCCTTATGCGCCCAGTAATATAGTATACCAGCTGCCACAGCAAATCAGTCTTTAGAGATAAATATAAAAGCCAAGATAGCTCCCAGTAACCCCCTTAATATACTTGTTAAGAGTAAATATTAGCCCACCAGGTGTTTCATTAACAACCGCGATGAAAGTATAGGATCCTACCTAAGAGGTCTGTTGCTGGTCTCCCTGGGTCCTCTACGGTATTTCCAGCATTCCCACACTTAAGTAGAGTCTTAACTAACCACATCCATCGCGCTTCTAGTTGCTAAGCCCATGGCATAGGCGGTTGCACTGTTAGTTAGCCATAGTAAGAGCAGGACATAGGTTTCTGTGTCGCCTTAACCTGCATCTCTGGGCTTTAGCCTTTAAGGTCATATTCAGAAGGGCTAGGAGTATTAATTAAGATAGAACTAAGCTAAACTTCACACTGCCCATAGCACTACCTCTTTATAGACAGTTGTAGAGTTGCATTTAGTGCAGGTTTAGGCGAGTTCAACCTTGATTGGCCCACTGCAATTTCAGGTTTAAATTTTAGAAACTAAACCAAACCTAGACCTAGTGTAATTCAGTGTAGTTTTAACTGTAAAAACCTACTACTAGGCCCAGGTAGGCATAGTTAGAACCTTACTAACTAACCATAGTTAGATTTGGGTTAGTTTTAGGTTGTATAAACTGCTACCCCTTAGTGAATTTGATGGGTTTTGAATTTCACCCTCATTAAATACTATACTATCTACCATACTATCTACCATGCTTATAGAAAATTGATGTTTTTATATCAAATATATAGTAATTATCATTATACTAATCTATATCTAAATATCAATTCAATATCTATAGGTTTGAATGGGTGGTGGTTAAAAATCATTCTTAGACTATAGTGATTGTCGAAGGTTGAGGCACATATATATATAAACTACCACCACTTCTATACCAACCCCTAACCGAAATAATTATTCCCTTATATCTCACCAACCACTAGATATTTTAAATTGATATTTCATATTTAGATAGACTAGATAGTAGGCTATCTAGTGATTTTAATATTTCTAGAGAAATCCTAGAAATCAGTGATTACTAAGCAAAATGGTGAGGGTTGGTTAGCCTAGACGGATAAAACCTCAAAAACCATAACCAATGGTTTCGATTCGGTGCCAAGAGAAATCAAAACCGGTGCGGTTCCCTAGGAACCGAACCCTCACCGCTGCGAGTTCGGTGAGGGTTAGATTCGATTTTAGCGGTTCGGTTATGCAACTCTATGTACTAGTAGTATACCTGCATTACTGCATTAGATTAGGTTAGTTTTTATACACATTCTCATAGCTATAGATGAATACTGCACAGTTTATTAAACCACTCGAATTATATTAAAACGTCCTTGTCAATAATGGGTCACTAAGATTCAAAAGGTTTGCGTTCAGTTAGTAGTTAAAGCAGAGTTCGCCTGGCCTTACAGTGCCATAAAACTGATGTTTATTTATTAGTATGTTTTATTTCATTGCATTATATTGCATATCTCACACGACTGACGAGAAGACTAAAAACTTGGTAAGGAAACTGTAAGGGCTATTTATAATATTATTTATAGATCTAATAAACGACAAAGATTGAGTTCTTCTGTAAAGTAATAATCTGTCTGGCTTATATATTAATTGAGAAGCCAGATGCTACTTTATCCAATGTAGATAATTCTCAGGGGAATTGATAGGAACACCTCAATTTACTCGGAGAGAAGGGGACAAGCTCCCTTAAAACAGGTTACTAGTCAATAATAATCCGTCAACAGTGCTCTGATATCCTCCATTTTCCGTCTCACCCAGGTAGCTCTTCCATTTCTCCCTTGCTTCATGTGATACTCTGGGTGATTCTGTTTGAATAGGATATCCAGCAATGCAGACGCGGTTGCTGTGTCGAGAATGCCACAATTGGATGAAGCATTGCGATCATTATCTAGTGCATCAGAATAACATATTTCAGCAATCCCCAGCTTCTGCTCGATTCTATCTAGCATTCTTGAGCTGAGCTGAATCAGCATCTCAATTTGCAGGCCTCGATGTTCGTCCAAATCGAAGCCACCAAACTGTAGACCTGGAAGCACAGATGGAATTGACGATGGCGAGGTAATGCCCGCCCTGATGGATAAAGTGGAGTAGATCTGGGTGAATATCGTATCGTACGCCTGAAGCAGCCAGGTGTAGCAGGTGAGGATGGTAAGTGTTGTGGGCATATCTATCGTGGTGGATAATGGTGCAGATGGGTTGGCAGGAGGACGACTAGAAGTGGCCTTTTCCACTTCAGTCAACTCCTCGGGGTTCAGTATCATAAGAGTCGGATTGTAGGTAGGTTCTTCCGCAATAGCGACAAACTCGGCGTCATCCCAGTAGTCGGAGTAGGAACACTCCGAGTCGGCGGATGAGGTGGGACTCAGACGGGGTTTCAGACCCTGGAGGATATCCAGGAATGTCTGAGAGCTCTCAAGCGCCCTGCCAATAATATTTTGAGGGATGCGTGCTCCCGGATCGTTGTTATTTGTGTTGCGACACGAAGAAAAGGACAGAAGTTCTGACAGCATGACGGAAGTGGTCTTGTCGAAATCGTGGAAAAGTCGAGAGCTGAGCTCTGAAAGGCGCTGGAGACACTCTCGGGTTGGGTCTACCGGCTGACTTTCCATGTTTGCGAAGAAGGCTTGCGTGTCTTCTGCGGGCAGACGATAGGATTCTGGGGCAGCAGCGTTCCCCTGCCCAGGTGCAAAAAATTCATCTGTCACCAAGCGATCATTGCAGGAAAGTGGGTTCCTGTCCGGATGAATTTGCACCCCAAAATCAAGATGATGATTGGCGGTGAGAGAGCTGTGGTGGATGCGCTTGGGGGTTTTCGTAGTACTGAAAACTGGAGTGTCCGGGTTCTCCGGTGAAGGTGACTCTGCAGTTGGATTTTCAATCTCTCGAGACCTCTTCTTTGCCGGCCGTTCTCCCGAGTGCCGATGCATGCTTGCCCTCAAGATATGGTCATCCAGAGCCATGGGAAACGGTCCACGGGTGGTTCCAGCCTCACTGGCCCTCCCCTCATGCCTGGTGGTTGGCAAGCTCGACTCTACCGGTCCGGGTACCTCCAGGGTCGTCCGCTTTGGGAACAGAGGCTGCAATTGAGTCTTGTCCGCTGGAGCATTGGAGTGGATGGCAGATAGTCTTTCCGCTCTCGATAGCTTCCTTGGCGGAGGAAGGGTACTGGTACAGTCGGCGCCCGCCCTCAGACAGCGCTCGCAGGGTTCCAACGGTTCCGTATGAGTGGGATGCGTGTACTGTCCATGATTCAATGATCTCACGCAGCGAAGCTTCTGACGCCGACACCTATCGCAGGCACTCCGACGATATACATCCATATTCATTACTATACAAGCCCATAACTCTGATGAAGCTCGAGAGTGGTATATAGCTCGATTTATGACAATGCTGTCCTAGCCACCGGGCGGGATCTGAAGGAGATGGCTCGCCGAGAATCACAGGCTAAAATCTGACCTGCTTCGTCACATCTGCAGGATTGAGTATGTGCTTGATTTCTGGTAGTAAAGGGTGTCTGTCCATGCATGGGAATGATCTACCCACCAGACTTAGTAGAGTCATTTGTCACATGTCACACTGAATCTAATCAAAGTACTGAAAGATACTGTCTGAACAGGTCTTCTTTTATGAATTGAACAGAATCTATCATCTCCATGTCTTCACATTTGTAGGAAAATTGACTCAGAGATGAAGAAACATATATAAATAATAAAGTAATCAGATCCAAATTCTAATGCCATAGGAATTTAGAGTTAGCTATTATCCGCCCAAGGATGCAAGGATTCAGCCGTGTTCCTCCCTCCATCATCGAACAGTGGGCAGCTGAGCCGGCCGGCGACAAAGAGGCCAAGCAATTGGACTGCGTGCTTTCGGCGGAGGACCCTTGGCCCCCAGTGTCGGGCACAAGCGCAGCCAGGTTACGGATGGCGCCGGATGTATGGCGCCTTCGAAAGGGGCCAGGTCCAGATGCTTGTCCCTCGACCTGGACAGTGGAGGTATCTCGAGCCAACCTGTACGAGGCGTCCAATATGCAGGCTGCGGAGGAGGGGATCTACGAGATGGTGCTGCATCAGGGAAATGCGGTGCATTCATGCATCAATAACAAAGGGAAGCTAACCCTCCGAGGATCCGGAGGAAACTGGTGGGGAACAGTGTCTTCTGGTTAGAAACGTAAGCTAGCTGCACCTGGGGCCAAATAGCCGCTGATCATCACCAATCTGGCACCAATCATATTTGTTGGCAAGGAGATGCAGTCCCCTCTCAGATGAAAAGACTGTAGACCGATACAGTTGCCTGCAGGAGTCTCAAGCTTGATAGGATGATGACTTTTAATCTTGTAGACTGTTGGCAGTAAAAAGCAGGAAAACATAGCCTCCCTCACAACCCAATCTGTATATCTGACTTCCTTATCTTACTGGAATCCGTTGCCTCATGCACATTATTACACGGAACAACTCATTTTGTATTAATGAGCTAGTTACTTAGTCCCAGCAACATATTATTCTTGGATGCTCATAATTCAGGAACTGACTTTTGATGGCGCACCTGCTAAGCTTCGCCCCACATGAATCATGGCCCTCAAGATGTTAATCCATCCTGACTATGCAAAGAGCTAGTTCGGAGTTTCACGTTGGTTGCTCCAGTCTTAGAAGCAAAGTGGAATTTGAGACAGCTTATGTTTGCTATATTATGCGTCCAGTCATGGATAAAAACACTTCCTGTTGGTGTGGTGGCTTCTAGTCAATGTAACCCCGAAGACATTATGGAAACGCAAGCAGACTACCAAAGTACCCTGCAGCATGGCAGAGAACTAATGCATGACGCAGCAGGGCAGACTTTCTAGAGTGATCGCCTCAAGCAACAACTGTGGATGCACATCCCTCATCGTACCCCTCTCCCAAACCTCGCTCCACAGCCGATCGCGCCGTAATGCGATCCATCCACTGTTGTAAATGGGGGTAATTGAGCCAATTCATCGTTTTTGTGGAGGTCAATCAGACTTGTCGTCCATTCAAGCCCGTAGGCGTCCCTGAGTTGTTGGAGAAGAACGTGGAC
Source organism: Aspergillus felis (assembly GCA_016413765.1). NCBI lineage: Eukaryota > Fungi > Ascomycota > Eurotiomycetes > Eurotiales > Aspergillaceae > Aspergillus > Aspergillus felis. The sequence goes on from CP066508.1 coordinate 68,392, forward strand.
TTTTCTTCCATTCGGGGGTTACAGAAGCTATGAGGTGTAGGCCCTTTGTGAGAGTTAGCTATAGCCCGTTTTCAAAGGGTCCATGGGTCTGTATCCGAATCTAAGATACTTACTTGGGCTCTCTCCACCTGTTCGGGGGTTTTCCGCGGTGTAAAACGAAGACATTCTTGATTTGATAAGGTGGCTTGCTTAGCGTAACCATTCACCAAAAGGTTAGGTAAGAATATGGAGCATTGTTTGCTGGTGGAGGAGGGGCACTGAGATAGATCAAAGGAAAAAACGATGTAATATTGCTTAGCTGAAATCGGAGGATCAACAGGGTGTCATGCTTTGTTTGATTGATTGTGATTGTGTGATCGATGCATTGCATGAGAACGAAGTGGATATGCAGTCCACTGGGTACATGTTTGCTTTGAAATCGCTGAGAGTCACTATAAGATAAGTCTCCACGATGGCATGATGCGATTGGCTTGCTATCCGGAGTTATGGTTTTACAATTTCATATATTTGATCTAGAAGCGCCTTTGGATATAACGTGTATGTAAATTCGCTGCCAATTGAATGGATGCCAATCCCACTGGTGGTCATTGTTTAAAACGGCGCTTGATTCTCCAATGTCAAAAATCTCATATATGTACCTCTTAGTGGTAACCAAACAATATAGTATACAGGAGATCCGAGTCGGACTGAAGATCAAGGAATAGCAGTATGATCAATGACCCATTGACGGATGGATCCCCAAGAAATTGCGGTATTTATGGTTTGACCGAATATCGGCACGCTCTCCGAACGGAGCCTTCTCTGGAAATTAGAAATGGAAGGCGATAAAGTGCTGAAGGGCTTGGTGCTTACGTTTAGATCTAGTTCTATAAGGATCGGTGTCACATCAGACGTGCCTAGAAAGTGTTGGTTGTGGTGGTATACGATCGCCGACTGCTTCCTTACACGGAATGTTTGCTCGTAGAAGCTCGATGCAATAATCTGCCAACCACGTCAACACATGTAGCTGCATACATAATAATTTGCTAAGCTTACCTAGATGCATCCTCGTGAGCTTTGGGTCTCCATAGAGACTTCCGCGTAAGCCAAGTCCTTGGTCAAGCCAGTGCTCTTTGTAGGACCATTGTCGGAGCATATGCTAGAACGGTCAAAGTCAAAAACTGATTGGTAAATGTCCTTACAGCCACCTTTGTTCAAAATGGGCTTACCACACAATGCACTGATGAAGGACTTCCAGCTGTGCCGCGTAGCCGGTTCCCCCCTCCGGTGGAACATGTTTGTATGTTTTTCCTGAATGTGATTCGTTCATGATACCCAACTTGTCTTCAGGAACCTCGAATGCACCCTCTGCTCCAGTATTCGATGCAATCGGCCTTTTAGTCTCTCCCAAAAGTTCATTCATGTTCAGATCATGTACGGTGCCAAAGTTTCTCCCACAGTATGCCCCTTTCTGGGCTTGGTGGGCCACGAGAGTCTGTTTTCTCATTGAAGTACAGTGGAAGATTGTATTCGGAATACTCGACCAAGTCAGGTTCTTCAAGAAGAGGACTGTGGTCTTGTCCATTTTTCTTGGCTCACAAGACCTCAGGCGAAGAACTTACAATATGCTGATACTTGTCGGGCACATTCAAGATCTGAATCTGACTCTATCTCGTTTGAAAGCAAGAATGAATCCAACGGTCAGCAGAATGAGGGCAATCACATCTAGAACACAAGCAATGCGCAGAAAAAGCAGAGATTTGGGTTGGCGGAGTTCAATCACGAAGTTGACTAGATCCGCGTAAGCAGCTTGACACTTCTTATCTTTCCCTGTTGATTGACCAGATCTGCCCCAGGCTCTCTATTGTCATAACCCTGCCGAAAATGCCGTGTCGAACTTCACGCGTGCATCAGGTACTATCATTATCAAGTCTCCGATGATACGGGCCAAGGGGCTGCAAAGCCACTATTGAAAAAAATTGAGCTATAAATCCATCATTCAGCAAAGTCCCCTCCCTTGCATGGTGATCTTGACAAGAAATCACCGTCTCTCCATTCCCCGATACTCCCCTTCCTCCCGCCACTCCCGTGTAATCTTCGTCCATGCAATGATGCCTTTGGGAAAATACGCCCAACGCGCAGGAATCTCTTCGGGCTTGCCCTCACGATTGTAGTACCCCGGAGGACAAGACTGCGCGAACTGCAGTCGCATCTCGCTACCTTCCTCATTTTGCCTTCCCCAATCCTCTTCGGCTTCTTCAGTGGGCTCAAAGGCCTGATGCCGTTCATCCCGCAGACATTGCGCCACGAATTCCGCGATATGATCCCCCACTGCGTAGGTCGTATGGGTCCAGTTGGCCGTGACGCCGGACTGAGCAGGGCCTACGTATAGCAGATTGGGGAATTCCCGGATGTGGACGCCGAATAAGGTCGACGGGCCCTTTTCGTCCCATTTCTCGTCAAAGGTTCTTGCCTTGGTTCCGACCAGCCGGATCCCCGTCCGCCGATAGAAGTTGGCTTCCACGTCAAAGTCAAATCCAGTCGAGTAGATAAGCAGGTCGACCTCATATTCGGTCCCATTGGCAACAACCCCGGTTTCTGTGAGGTAAGAGACCCCCTGCCCGTTGGTGTCGACCAGCTCCACGTTCGGCCGGTTGAAGGCAGCCAGGTAGTCATTGTGGAATGTCGGCCGTTTGCACATAAATGAGTACCAGGGCTTCAGCTTCGCCGCCGTAGAATGATCCTTAACCGTCTCCTCTACCTGTTTCCGTATCTGCTCCATCAGCCGGAAATCAGCGAGCTGCATTAGCTCGGGGATCTGATCAGGCTGGACAGTGACACCCGCGACTGTGCCTTCCTTGAGAATCGCTCGCATCGTCAGCTCCTCCAGGCCCTCCAGTGCGTCGCAATCTTTGTCGACGACGGCACCTGTGAGGATGTTGGCAAAGTCCGTCATCCGCTGCGTCTGCCAGCCCGGGCGCAAAGATGCACTCAGTGCCGCAGGGTCGTAAAGCCGGTTGTCTCTGAATCGGATCGAAGATGGGGTTCGTTGGAAAACGTAGAGTTTCTTTGCATCCTGGGCCAGTTTTGGTACGAGCTGAACAGCAGAAGCCCCCGTCCCAATGATTCCCACAGTTTTAGTGGCCAGTCGGTCCATGTTTCCATTCTCATCGCCGCCGGTGATCTTATAGTCCCAGCGACCGCTATGGAAGTGGTCTCGCCGGAAATTCTCAATCCCCAAGATGCCTGGCAGTTTGGGCTCATGGAAGGTCCCTGTGGCCATGACCACAAATTGCGTAATAAAATGATCGCCGTGGTTGGTGTTGACATGCCACCGAAGGATCGACTCGTCCCAGACTACGGACGTGATCTCTGTGGACAGGTGGGATCGGCGTGCCAGGTCCCATTTGGTTACAATCCGCTCCACTTGTTCACGGATCTCAGGCCCGTAGCAGAAGCGTCTCGTGGGGATGTATCCGGTTTCTTCCAGAAAGGGCAGGTAGATCAGCGACTCGACATCGCAAGCAGCCCCTATTCAGTGGGAAGTTTAGCCATCAGGTTTCGGGTTGTCTCGCAGCAGATCTTCTCATACCGGGATACTGATTCCAGTACCACGTCCCCCCAAATCCAGCTGCCTTGTCCACAATGAGAAAGTCCTGCACTCCCTGCTTTTCCAGTTTGACCGCGGCGACGAGGCCCGCAAATCCGGCACCCACGATGAGCACCTTGGTTTCCGCGTGGGTTGGCTCGCGGGCCGGCGCCGGGGCGACATCCTCCCGAAAACGATGAAATGCACCGTCGCGAGCTGTTTGAAATTGCGCGACCCCATCTTGACGGAGCCGCTTGGCTCGTTCGGCCTCGTATCGTTTTAGAATTGCTTCTTTGTCGAATTGGTACGTTTGAAGCGGGTGGACGGGTTTGGGCTTGGAGATAAATGTAAGAAGAAAAGAGGGGATAGTCGCACGGATAGTTGCACGGATAGTAGGCACCAATGAGCGCAGAAGAGTTGATAATATCGATCCCATGCTTACAGAAGTGAAATTCACGAATTGAACTTGGGGCAGATGAAAAGCCACTGCTGCTCAATACTGTACAATAGACATATACAAACCCGCAAGTTACCCAGAAATATACTAGATAATTTAAAGTCTGCCCAATGCAGTCTAAGAAGCCAATCGGAGCCCACAGAAACTGGTAGTCGAATGACTCCATGCGGCCTCATTTTCTGCGAGTGACTGCTCGTGGCCATCCTCCGATATACTCACTCACCGGTCGTTGAGCAGGAACCATCTTAGGTCAGACACATTAGGCTCAATTGATGGACAAAATCAGTCTCATAATAAAAGAAACCGGACGTACACATCAACATCTAAGCTGCGTTGCCTACGAAGCAAGCAGCAGTCGGAGATCCTTCGGATGACCGAATGCGACCTTATTGTACCAACCAACTCTTCCTTCCGATTGGTGCGGAGGGTCCGACTCCTCAAAGGCCCTGCGCGTCAATCATCATACGAAATTCCTTATAGAGTCAACCGCAAATCCTGTGTGGAGTGAAGGACATATTCAGGCCAATCCCTCGCAAAAGTAGTCTATCATTTGTCGAGTCCCCAGTCAGATCATTGTGATTGAGTATACATATATGTGCATATTCTGTGTGATTTCTGTTATGTATAAAGCTTCAAGCTTTATCATCCAAGATGATTCCCATAATTATCAAGGTAGATCTATCATACGAAGCACATTCTTGGGCTATTAGTACTCCTTCTGATATCATCATGAGGTATATAAACACCTTTTCTTAAGTATCCAACTGTGCTTTCAATTCCAGTATTTTGTTAAGATGAATTATAATGATTATTAAATTCGGTTGTCCGAGAGGTTTTCATTCGGCCAACTGATTCTGACATCACTCACCTCATAATCATTGCTGGCATCTAGTTCTAGTTGTGATGTATATATATACCAGTGAAGGTGTTTTTGACTGCTAAAGAGGATCAAGGAAGGAAGGGGGCAGTGATCTGAATTCAATTTCCGAGGAGTCTAAACTGTGCATAAAATATAACCATGGCTAGTATTCGCACTAGAAGAGATCTCCCTGCTGAACAAGTCGAGGAAGCAAAAGAGGCATGCCAGAGATATTCTGTAAGTACTCCCCAAGTAATGGATGCAGGCCCTGTTCTTCTGCACGTGACACCCACTCACTGAGCGGCACCACCTCAAACGTTTCGCCAGTCTCTCGCTCCAAGACACCCTTAAGGTCAGACAGAGGGATCTCACGATCACCCGACTCGTACAGGTACTTGACTGTCCCGGGCCAGGAGTAATCCTCATACACCTCATCCGCGATCCGCATGGCCACTCGATCCGCAGATACAAAGTCCAGCCAGCCAGTCCATCCCTCAGTCTGAGGGATGGCCCGTAGAGCCCGGGAGTAGCGAAGCAAATTGGACATCATGTCGGTCTCAGGGGCGCCGTCCCCTGTGATCGACGATGGGCGGTGGATCCAGATGGGCAGGCCGCATTGATGACTGACCTTTTCCAGATAGCGCTCACTGGCCCATTTGGAGGCGACATAGCCGTCGTCAAGGGATGGGACGAAGCCACTAACGGAGCTTTGGTCAAAGGTTTCCTGGCCGGTAAGATGAGTCACGCTTGCGGTGGAGATGTAATGGAAGGACAGGCGATAAGGGATTGACAGGCGGACCAATTCCTTGGTTGCTTCGACATTCGCTGGCTTTAGACTGTGGTATGATTTCAGGAAGGAAACATCAGCCCCGTTGTGGATCACTGCGTCGGATTCAGCGAAGATGTCGGCAACCGTCCGGTCCGTAAGCCCGAATCGGGGTAAAGTTAGATCACCTCGATGAATGATGACCTTTGGGGATTGGAAGTCTTCAGGGAGACTGCTTGGATCGCGACGGACAGCAAGACAATGGATCTTTTGCACACTGCAGTCCTTCAACAGCCGGTTCAAAATCGCACGACCCAGGAATCCCGTTGCTCCCGTTAGGACAACAACCGCTGGATGGGCAGAAAACCGCTTGGTAGCGGGAACTTGGAGCAGATTGGGAGGAATTGCCGTTTCGGATTCCCAGTCGACTGCCACTTTCTCCTGTGTCGACCCTGAGTCGGCAACCAGGGATGCCATACCTTCAAGAGTACTAGCATCGAACAATTGAAAAAGTGAAATAGTTGTACCGAAGGCCTTGTTAATTTCGGACTGAAGGCGCACAAGGAGCATCGAGTCGCCCCCGACATGGAAGTAATCGGAAGAAGGGCGAAGTTGAAACTGTGCAAGGATTTCTTTCGGGATGACATTCACCCACACTGCTCTCATCTTTGCTATGGACGGAGACTCGTCGGTGTGTGACTCTGTCTCGCCGGTCTGGAGCACTGGAGGAAGTGGCAGTGACTTGAGAGCGAGACGGTCGATCTTATTGGAGGAGGTTATGGGCATCCGGCCAAGTGGAATGATGACGGCCGGGCGCATGTACTGCGGCAGTGGAAGTTGCTGACGGATCTGCTCCAGCGGCTCCTTGTCCTTGTCGCCCTCGTCAGCACCTAGCAACGTGACGTAGGCAATCAACGCCTCAGAGCCGGTGGCTGCTGACTTCCGCACCAGGACGACAGCATCGACAATTTTGCCATTTCCACTGCTGACAATCGCCGACTCAACCTCCTGCAACTCGATCCGAATGCCTCTGAGCTTCACCTGAGTATCACCAGCGATTCGGCCCCCAAGTATAAGTTTCCCCTCATGGGTGAGTCGGCCAGAATCTCCGGTGCGATGCATCCTGGTCCATCCGTTCTCCAAGAATTCTGCAGACATGAACTGGTTTCTGGCAAATCCACTGGTATCGAGCTCGCTGTGTAAGTAGCCAGCTACCACCCCAGCGCCACCCAGTATGACCTGTCCTGGAATGCCGGCGGGTACGGGCTTCATATGTCTGTCCACTATGTAGACCGAGTAATTGGGCCATGTCTGAAAACCTGGACTAGTAGTGTTGTCATCACTATCATAGTTGACTCTTCTGCTGTGGGAGCAGAATGTGATCTCTGTGGGGCCATAGCAATCGATCAATCCCAAATCCGATTTCTCCAGCTGTCGGAAGGCCAGAGTCAAGGTATCAGTCACCGGTTCCCCTCCACTGACGGCGACACGCCAGCTAGAATGTCGCAGGCTGTCCGTGTCGCCATAACGAAGCCAGCTGATGTACTCCGACGGAGTAGCTTCCGTAAAGGTGATTCCCTCAGTAGCGATCAGAGAGGATATGGCCTGTGGGTCGCCTCGTAGCTGTTTTGGGACAATTCGCAAAGTACCACCGTTGGACAAAGCCAGGAAGGTCTGGGATAGAGACATGTCGAAACTGTAGGAGCTTTGCTGCAAGGCGATGTCACTTCCCTCGCAGAAATCCCATTTGTCTGTGGAGGTTTCGATGTTATTTCGGAATGTTTGATGCTGCATGACGATCCCTTTGGGGACTCCGGTAGAGCCACTGGTATACATAATCACCGCCGTGGAGCCGGGACGGGCGGCGTTTGGAACTTTGGACTCGTTGGAGCGGGAGAAAATTTGGTCGACATTCACACTGGAGCCAGGAGTTTCGAGGGACGCAAAATCCGACGCACTGATATTGTCCACCAGCACCAAATCAGGCTTGCAGTCTTGCGCAACCGTCGCGAGGCGATCCAGTCCCATACGACTGTCCAAGGGAACGTATATCGCATCAAGACGCAAGATCGCAAGGAGAGAACATATCGAGTCGGATCTTGGCTCCATGAAAACGCCGATCCTGCTTCCGTGACCAGCGCCCCGCTCCAAAAGAGCCATGGCGAGGGAATTCACTCTCTGATCCATTTGCGTGTAGGTCGTCTTCCGCCCGTTACCATCAATCAGAGCCACATGGGTGCCATAGCGCTGCACCATAATGTCAATGCGTTCGGGTATTGTTGCTGGCCATTTGTACTTGTATACGGGACCTATGAGTAGATGCAGTGTCAGATTAGGGGAAGTCCTCGAAAGGCACAAGTGGAAGAGAACTGACCGTGTCCGAGTTTTATGGAACGTTTCACTTCCTCGGCTTCGTATAATGCCGGTACGTCCAACCGTAGTGCGGGATTGCGAGCAAATACAGTGAGAAGATTCCGATAAACGCGGCCCAGAACATCCACGTGTTGTGCATCATACAGAACTGATTGACCGGCAATGATGACATGGCACTCTCCATCAGGATTATCAATAATATCCAAGCTCACGTCGTATGGAGCTTGGCCTTGTTCGAACGCAGTGGCCGTACTCTCGCAACTGCAGAATATCCGACTCTCAGAGACACCTGCCCGATAGTTCACCAGAACCTGGAACAGGGGGCTGTGGGAAGCAGATCGAGGAACTCCAAGCTCGTTCACGATGACATCGAATGGGACCTTGGAGTGAGCGAAAGCGTTCAGTGACTTTTCCCGGACAATGTGCAAAATATTGGTAAAAGTGTGGTCCATCTGAGGCGTGAAATGGAGTGGCAGGAGGTTCAAATACAGGCCCACGCTCTGCAACATATCTTTCCGGTACCGGTTTGCAGAGCTGATGCCAATGCTGAGATGCTCCACGTCCACAAGGCGGATCAACATGGTGTAAAAGACAGCCAAGTGGAAGTGAAACGCTGTCACTTTCATCCGATCGCACGTAGCTTGAATGCTTTCCAGCAGTGCAGAATCAATACGGTATTCCGTCGTGTGAGTTTCATACGTCTTCAAAGTTACCCGAGCAGACGTCCGAGCCATAGGAAGGAGGGGCAAGGGACTAGGAATCACCTCGAACTCCCTCTTCCAGAAGGCAAGATCATCAGCCCACTCCCCAGCCTCGTATTCTCGCCTCTGTTGCTCTGAGAAATCAGCGTACTGAAGGATCCGGGGACTTAGGAATTTGGATTCGTAAGCCATCTGCAGGTCCCCGAGAAGCACCTCCAGGCTCGCTCCATCCATGTTAATATGGTGATATGCGATGATGAGCTGGAAGGAAACACTTGACTTTTGAAGGAGGAGAATTCGCATGTTCTCCCCCTCTTCCACCTTGAATACGTAACCTCTGATTTCTTGATAGATCTCGTCAACTTCGTCGTCACCCGATATCGCTCGCTGCTCCAGAGTTAAAGAAGAAGCTGCAAGAACCTCTTGTTCTGTGATGCCTTGTGTATCATCGGTGACGAACCGTGTACGCAAGGCGTCATGACGCTGTCCAATGACTTGAACAGCACGCGCAAGATCATCCACCCTTAAGGGACCGTCAAGGCGAATAGAAACCGTTATGTTGAATGTGGATGGATCTTTGAGATAGTGTCTCAAGAACCAAAATCTGGATTGAGCAAATGAAATGGGAACACTCTTCTTAGGCTCCACGGCTATGGTCTTGGGGATGATGTGACTGGTAGTGGTGGACGATTTTGAGGAGGAGAGCTCTGTCTTCCCTTCAGATTCATCAATCTCGGACCACGAAGAGGACGACATGCTGGAAATTAGAACCTCTTGGTCAAGGCGATGTTTGCTGTCTGGGCTCAGATCAATTGTTGCAGAAGCTTGCAGGGAAGAGTCGGAATTCTCCGATACGTTTTCTACGATAACTGAGCTGACAGTCTTGGTCGCGTCAGGAGACGGCGTCGCTGTAGGCGGATCAATCTCATGCCGACTGTGTGTGCTGTGCCCTAGTGTAGAGGCATTGGCTTCAGCTACTGACAACTGTTGACTCGGGACTGATGCGGAGTTGCTGATGTCATTTTGTGCCATAATAGATTTCTTGGAATGCTGTGGTCGCTGGACTGTCTGTATGGGCTTCGAAGGCTTTGATGTTGCGTTTGGATCCAGCTTTGGCGTTAATTCTTTAGGGAGCAGTTCCTGGGCCTGGACAAGGATTTCGCCCACTGTTGCTCCACTCAAGATCTTGAGAACAGGGATTTCGACGTGTAATTCCTTGATAAACCACGACCGGATGTCTACTGCAACCAGGGAGTCAATCCCCAGCGTGTCGGCCGTCAGACCGGCAATTGGTCGATCATCCTCCACTTGTAAGTTGGTCTTCAGCTTCATCACGAAGGCATCTGCATCATTTCTGTCAGTCCATCTTCGCGCTTTGACACCAAAAGATAAGTCGTACCTGAGATAATGTCATACACATCCGCCGGACTAACAGCTTCTAACAGGCGCACTTTAACAGGAGCCCCGGCTGTGGAGCCCTCGGTGACAAGTTCTGTCCTTCCGGTCTTCTTGATGCAGTGCTGAAACATGGGGTTGTTGAACCAAGTGATCGCTTGCGACTCATCGCTGTCGATGATCTTCAACCCAGTAGATAACTCGTGACTGCGTCCCCGGTGATGTCGTCCAGCATACAGGGCTTCCGCAAAAAGCCGGCGGAAGTCATGCTCTGATAGCCAGAGATTGCCAACCTTGCGTAAGAATTCCTGCTGGGCCAGAGTCAGTTCTCGAGTCACATAACCATTACCGAAAATAGCACCGATATGCACAGCGGACGCGTTCAGCCCTCTCTGGCGACGTTGGTTTGCAAGGCTTGCCATGAACATATTCGCCGCCGCATAGGCTGACTGACCAGGATTGCCGGTCACTGCAGCCATCGACGAGAAGAAGACGAAAAATTCCAGCTCGGTGTCTCGGAAGATTTCTTCCAGGTAGGTGCTCCCCTTGACTTTGGGAAGGAGCACCTTATTCATGCGCTCCATGTCGAGGTCCAAGAACATGGTATCGTGAAGAACCATAGCTCCCTGGGCCACTCCAGCTATTGGCGGCAATTCCTGACAGACTCTCCTGTAAACAGACTGCACGGAGTCGCGCTTAGATATATCACTAGTTGAGAGATGGTCAGAGCTAAATGGCGTTCAAAATATGTCCGGAGACACTTACTTCGCCATGACCTCAACGGTCACCCCCATTGCCTTCATCTTGTTCAACCACCGTCCATCAACCTTAGGGCTGCGGCTGGACAGAACGATGTACCGTGCTCCCTGCTGTGCCATCCACTCGCATAAGGAAAGACCGAGACCGCCAGTCAACCCGACCAGCCAATAGGTTCTGTCGCTGCGAAAGTGTACCTTAGTTTCAATGGGCTCAGCGGTCACAGGCGCAACCAAGGAATTGCCTGCCCACTTGATAAGACAAGTGTCTGAGACGCTTGATCGAGCCACAATCTCCCGCAGTGAGACAGTAGAAAGGTCTAGCGAGCGAAGATGGCGTCGCGTTCTCAGCGCATGGCCAACATCACTGAGCAGTAAGCGGATATCAGACAACACATTCGGTGTGAGATGACCCGTCAGCGTGGTAAGGCTGCCTTCCGACTTGACCTGTGTAAAGTGTGGAAGGCAAGCGATAACCTTGGCAGAAAGCGAGTCGTTCGTACCCATGTTCAGGAAGCATGTAACCTTGCTGGATAGTATCTTCCCTATTTCAGTTCTTGACGCCTTCGGGTGGAGGTATGTCCAATGCGACATAGTTCTGCCGGCGTTCGTTGTCCAAAGAGCAAGGTTGACGCCTTTCTCCCGAGCAACGTTTTCAAGCCCATCTGCAAGGGCAAGACTTGGATCTAGTACAACCACATCGCTATCATACGGTACATCTCGCATGATAGAGTGGGCCAGCAACTCGTTGTAGAAGACCTGCAGCGTCTTTTCTTCGTCCCCGGAATTGGCTTGTGGCATCAAAAGGGATCTGGGAAGCCGTACCCGAGAGCTTTGATGGGGTGACAGCGCGATGAACTGCTCTCCGGTGTCCCGGTCTTTACCAACGATGGGGAACAGATAACATCCAGGGAGTACTTCCACTGCTTTGTTGATGGAGTAGGTAACATCAAACTCAACACATTTTATGGAAGGCTCTAGGATAGCATTGGTCGAGGACTCAGGAAGTTCGAGGAAACAGACGGTATTGTCGCGATAGACGAGCTTAACGGGAGTATCCCGGATACTCTGCTCGCATTGAATGCTTCGCCTTGAAGAGTTGTATCGGGTGTTTTGCTCCTCGTTGAGCTTGAACCGGGGCACGGAGTACTTTCCATCCTCGAGAGAAAGCTCGGGCTCAACGGAATACAAAATGGGGCCATCATCTGTGCCGGCATCTTCCCATGTCCCAGTCACCTCCAGGCGCAACATCGCCTCAGCAATTGGCTTAGGATCTGGAATAGAGCCAGGTGAGACATCGAGCAATTGCAAACGAAGATGGAGCATCTCGAGAACCATGGTGCGCGCGAAACCGACGACCATTCGGGCATATGGGTCACCAGAGCGCGACCCCTGAGTAATCCACAAGACATTCTTGGATTGTTTGAAAATTTCCTGAAATCCGCGTAACTTGTCCCCGTCCATGGACTTGAAAACCGGCTCGTCAATATCCGTAAGACACAGGACGCTTCCGCCAACTGGTAGGTCCTCGGCGCAAAGTTCATGCAGTGACTCGACAGCTCGGATCTGTCCACATTGTGGACGGATCAACTGAGTGACTGCCTTTGTGAGTTGAGCACTCTTTGCACCACCGCCGCCGATTACCGTCAACCGTGAAATGACTGTTGTCCGGTAATTCGACAGGAGAGGGCTCTGCAGGAACTGCACCCTCTCGTCCGCAGCCTGGGAGACAATCACCGAAAGAGGAACGGGCAAAGTATCATGGTGGGGGATTGCAGAGTCTATACCCGAGAAACCGTTGTCTCTCAGTACTTCCGACCATCTTTCCAGACCCACGCAAGGGGAAAGGGGGCGCTTGTCGTCGTAGCCCAGCCACCAACCCGGAAGACCTCCAAAAATGAGTCCGAATCTCATTTGTTCATTCTCGGTGATTTCCAAGAGCAAGAGATACCCACCGGGCTTAAGCAGTCGACGCACATTTCTCACAGTGTGCGCTAAATTTCGGGTCGCGTGCAGCACAAGCGAGGCAATGACCACGTCGAAGGAGTGGGGTGCGAATCCTTGAGATTCAATGTCTTTCTCAATATCAAGTACTTTGAAACTCATCTTGGAGGTGTAAGACCCAAAAACTTGAGAAGCTTTCTCAAAGAACCCGCTGGAGATATCGGTAAACGTGTAGGTAGAAAACCCTTCGCCAAGTTCCTTCAAGAAGGACTTGGTGGCACCACCTGTTCCTGCACCAATCTCGAGGACATTCATGTGCGGGTAACGATGGCTGATCTGACTTGCCACAGCAGCCAGGTACTTGGTGTAGCAGGGCATCCCGTGGGCCACGACATAAAAGTCGTTCAACATGTTGTCCTGCACCATAGGCTCTAACATTGTCAGTTGTCCTCGGACAACCGCAGGGAGGTTTTCGCCTACGGCCCGCATCAGACGTAGATCGATGTTATCGGGATACCTAATGAGAAGATTTTATTAGTCAAGTTTGGGCGCTGTCAAAACAACAAAGAAAAGAAAACGAGCGACTTACCGGTTTAGAATATCCAGTATGACGTCCTTGGAATCTCCCGCCCACTCTGGTCGGGCGAACCGGTTAACACCTCTGGTTACATTGGAGAGGACATGGTCGACGTATTCAAATAACCGCTTGTGATGCCACTCGAGTCCATTTCGCTCTCTTGCAGGCACGTTTTCATCCAGATGCTTCAAGTAGAAGTACGCAACGCGTTCGAGTGAGAACAGCAGATCAGAGTTCAAGTCCTGGACCTTGGTCGTACGGAGGATTTCATCGCAATCCGGGCGATCAACTCCCCAGACTAGCTCAGTAAAGATGTTGAGATCGCTGGCCTCGGTCGGAGAGGACAGGGGCTGTGTCTGAAGTCCTTCCAATTGTATGGCCCGAGAGCCGTCAAGGCTGTAGATGCTCACGTCTCCTTGCAAGCTACGGGAGTTGTCGCTTGATGCTGTCGAACCAAAAGGAACCTGGACGGACTGCCCAGCGAATTTCAAACAATTTACAGGGTTCACAGTCAACTTCTCAATGCCTGTGGGAAGGTGTATCGATCGGAGCATGCTGTCCCCGGGTTAGCAGTAGGCTAGCATTATTGACTGGATAGCCGCGTCTAGTGTGGCCGGGTGTATGAGGAGAGGTTGTGTACGGTTGACGGAGGGAGGAGAAGTCTCGATATAGCCAGTGGCTATGCCCAGCTTACGCTTCAACCCCGTCAAGGCGCGGAAAGGACCGGAGTATCCGAAGCCCAATTGCGCTAGTGCGTTGTAGAAGCGGTCTGAATCCACGTCAAGCAGCATAAAGTCGGCTTCTGCTTGCGACTGCAGAAGGTCAGGGATGCTCTCACCAATGTTCACTCGCAGTTGGCAACTGGCATGGCTGAATAATTCAAGAGTCTCGGTATTTGTCGGGCATGAGTAGAATGAAAACCTGGCAAATATCGCTTGCTCACGACGAACGATGTCAGTCAATGTAATGAGAGTTTCGACCTCGGAATTGTCGTCGTTGAAGACAATTGCTTGGCCCACAACGAAATCCTCCAGCTCGATGGACTGGACATTCTGTGCCTGGGCGAGCCGCATACTTGCTTCGACACTGGCAGAGACATAGCCGGCACAGGGGAAGACAATTTGACCTTGCACCTGGTGGCCATCAAGCCATGCCATCTCTTTGGGCCTCAAAATGTTGCGCCAGCGTAACTGGTCGGGAGCTCCATCCATGACCTGTCGGCCAAGAAGCTCGTTTGGAATATCCTTACGAGTGCGGAACGCTCTGGAAACGCGGGATTCGTGCCAAAAGGTCCTGCTATGATCCCACTGGTACGTGGGAAGTCCTTTAAGGACTCGCGGTTGGTCAGGCGACTCCGATACAAACTTGGAGAATCTGACAAAATCCACAGCGGCTTTTCCAAACGTGGTCCAGATGAAACCGAGAGCGGTTGAAAACGCCTCGACGTCGTTGTTGCCTCTATGCAGGACCCCGGTATATGGGATGGAATGGCCCAGAGCATCCTGAATTGTCTGACTGGCAGGGCCATTGAGGGCGGGATGTGGCCCAACTTCAACCGCAAGGTCAAACGTACCTTCTCGTGCAAGCAGGAGTTGCAGGGCTTCGGCGAACATAACCGGGCTCGCTAGATTGGAAGCCCAGTAACGATCGGCGACGTTTTCAGAGACTTCGAGGATATCCTGAACGAAGACACTAGAGATCCAGACGCACCGGTCCTTGTGCGGGAGGGTAAACCGAATGTGGCACTGCCGCAGCGACTGCACGTATGGCTCTACGCAAACCTGCATGTGATGTGAGTGGTATGCTCGATCCACTTTCAGCAGTCGTGTGAATTTCTTCTCTTCATCAAAAACGACTTTGATATCCTCAATCGCGTCGGCATCTCCGGAGAGCGTAACACTGGTGGGGGAGTTACTGGCCGCCACACACACCCGGCCCGAAAATGTGGGCAGATCACACAGTTCCTTTGCATCCTCGAAAGTAGTTCCCACCGCGAGCATGAGGCCTTGCTGAGTGGCAGACTTCAGATGCAGGCCGCGATAGTACGCGACCCGAATGGCGTCCTCTGCGGACAGGCAACCAGCGGCATAAGCAGCACCAATCTCTCCTGAAGAGTGCCCGACGACAGCCGTAAAGCAAATACCCGCTTCACGCAACATGTCCACCAGCATGATTTGTATCGCTGTGCAGAGGGGCTGTGATATCGACGCCGTGCCAACCAACGATGAAGATGCCGTGGCGAGGATCTGCTTTCGGAGTGACCAAGTTGGTCGATCATGCGCTGGGAGAGCCTGTAGACTGCGTTCTAACGCGTCGATTATCTTGCTCGCAGCAGGGGATTTTTCAATTAGCTCCGCACCCATACGGGCCCATTGTGCGCCCTGGCCAGTGAAGATCCCAAGAATACGCAACTCGTCGGTATGGGGCTTCCGGTGGCTGAGGTCCATGGACGTGTCCGATTTACCATAACTTTCGACTATTTCATCGAGCTTGACGACCAAGTCGTCTTTAGTCGAGGCGGCGATGGCGAGGCGAGAAGTGTGAATAGAGCGCCGACTGCTTAAAGTCCAAGAGAGTTGATTCATCCGAATATCGCTTCTAGTAGACAGAAAGTCGCGGTATACACGCAAACTAGCCAGCAACGCACTTTCTGAGCCTGCAGAGAACGCGAATGGGGTGAACGCGATGTCACTAGCGGGACCGGGTGAGCTGATTGACGGCTCATAGCTTTCAAGAATGGCGTGGGAGTTTGCACCACCAAAGCCAAAGCTATTGACACTCACCCTCCGCACGCCGCCCGGTGGCAGCTGTGGCCAATCCTCAGCGGCTGAGAGGATTTGAAGATTGTCGTAGAAAGGCCTGATGGCCGGATTCAGCTGTTCCAGAAGTCGATTGGGCGGAATAATCCCAGACTGAAGTGCCAGAGAGGCCTTGATCACCGCGGCCAAACCCGCTGTTCCCTCTGTGTGACCTATAACTGTTTTGATGGATCCAACAAACAGAGTGTCATCTTTGGAATCAGGCGAAAAGCTCAGATCGGAACCAAAGAAAGCAGTGCTGATGGCTCTGGCCTCGATCGGGTCGCCAGCAGGAGTTCCGGTACCATGTGCTTCAAAGTATTGTGGCCGGTCCGAGCGCCTGGAGAGATCGAGCCCTGCTTTGGCGTAGGTGGACCGGATCAAAGCTGCTTGGGCGGTTGCGCTGGGCATTGTGATTCCCGGGGTCTTCCCATCTTGGTTCACGCCTGTCTCCCGGATGATGCATTCGATATCGTCTCCGTCGGCGACGGCCTGACTCAATGGCTTGAGGACAATGGCAGCGACACCTTCACCGCGCGCGTAGCCGTCTGCTGCGGCATCCCACATTCGGGAGCGACCTGTCGGGGAAAGCATTTGCAATTTGCTCTCGGCAATGTATTGCTCCGGGCCCAAAATCAGGTTGGATCCGGCTACAACAGCCAACGAGGAATCCCCGCTACGGAGGGTTTGCACCGCTTGGTGCATGGCAATCAAGCTAGATGAACAAGCTGTATCAATGGTGAGCGACGGGCCGTGCCAATCGAAAAAGTACGAGAGTCGGTTGCTGAGAATACTGCGGGCCGTCCCGGTGGCAAAATAGGTGGGAAATGTCTCGGTATCACGCCCGATCATGTCCGTGAAATCTGCGCTCATGACCCCGACGTATACGGCCGTGTCTGAGCCTTGCAATTGCTGAATGGAGAGTCCTGCGGACTCCAAACTCTCGTAGACCGTTTCGAGCAGCAGCCGCTGTTGGGGGTCCACGGCGTTCGCCTCGATGGGGCTGATGCCAAAGAACTGCGCATCAAACCGCCGCAAATCTTCCTCCAAGAGATATGAATGCCGCACATTGCTGGTACCATGATGTGCATTGTCGGGATGATAGAAGGAATCGGCACTGAACCGGTTCTCGGGGATTTCCTTCAGCAGATCCCGGGGGTTTCGCAAGAGCTCCCAGAGCTTTGACGGGGTATCACACCCGCCTGGGAAGCGACAGCCGGAGCCGATGATAGCAATAGGGTCTGGAAACCTGAGAGAGGAGACCATGACGACACAAAAAAAAGGGGAAGATAGTAATAGAGGTCTTATTGTCTGATTCAAAGGCTATGACGGTAAACATGTATTGCCATCTAATGGCTTATATCGTATGCATCTAATCATCGCGATAGTGATGGCGATCTACCCAATTAGGAACAGAGCGAATCGACCTGGCCGATCACCGAGCTGCTCGAAAACTCCAAGAACCACCGGACTCGGAGTCCCGACAATGGCAATCCAATGGCCAAACCACCTGGCCGATCACCGAGCTGGTTGAGAACTCCAAGAATCATTGGACACCGAGTCCCAACAATGGCAATCCAATGGCGATCGGAGCAGCGATATGTTCAGGCCCGACAGTCCTCCAGCAGTGTTTTGTTGGCAGAAGACCTTTGTATAATTCCCGCAGACACCTGAACCTGCCTTCATCGTTTCTCGATTGGGGGGGGGAGGGGGAGGGCGGTTTAGTGGAGCAGCTTGAGAGGTCCTTCCTTCGCTGGCTTGGACGAGTGTCAAAGTGAAAGGGATCATCTTGACCACAAAGAAACGCTTCTTCACAGAACATCTGCTTCAAATTAGGGGGATCTCATCGAGAGGCACGGCTGATGGAGGGGTTGATGTAACATGTTGCTTCACGACGCGTTGTGAGTTGGCCCAGAGAAGCAGTAAACTGAATCACGGCATGGCCTTGCATGTTGAGAAATTTGTCATATGTAGTTTGTTACTGGACCATATTTACAGCATCGTTTAATCTGGTAGTTTATAGTAGCTCTACCTGCAAGGCAGAGAAGGGGAGTTGTCGAGAATAAGAAAGATACATTGTTGTCTCTTCTCCTCTCGAAAAGTGCTTGATTCCCATACAAATGGAAAATCAAATAAACAAAACTAATACATCATCGTTCATCATTAATCCCACTTTCTCCAGATTCTGTATCATAGAAGGTGTCCAGCATGCGGTGTCGCTCGGGTTCATTTCCGCGACTTAAACATAGCTACTGCCTTGTCATCGGGCGCCCAGGTCCCATTCGCCAAGGGAGTCATCTTGGGTGAAGGATGACCCTCCTTTCTCTTCACATCGTAGTTTTGGAGAATGTATGCACACGCGATCTTGAGAGTACTATTGGCAAAAAACCGACCGGGGCACGCTTGAGTCCCGTCACCCCAGCCCGGAGAATCTGAGCTGGTGTTCAGTAAGTGGTACTTGTTCTCGTTTCCGGGAACCTGGCGCAGCTTGTAGAACCGGTCCATGTCAAACTCGTCTGGGTTTTCCCAGATGTCTGGAGAGCGGTTGATAGCTGCTGCATCGACAGCGACGATCGCCCCCGCGGGAATCGTCGGTCCAACGCTGAGCTTCACGGGTTTGGCCAGCACGCGCTGCAAACTGACTGATTTTGGAGAGAAAGCTATGGGTTAGCGGATACTTTTGCCCCTCAACATCCAACAACCTTATCTGGAGGGAAGGCACTCACACAAACTGACGGGATGTAGACGGAAAGACTCGCGCAGAAAGCTGTCCATCCGTTTGAGCTCCTGCAGATGGGTCTGTGGAAGTTTGCCGTCGACCATGACTTCCTCGAGCTCATGGCGCAGAATATCTACCGCCTCAGGGTGTGCAGCCAGCTCGCAGATAACGTGGTAGAGCGCCGACGCGGTGGATGGCGTCGAGTCGAAGCTGACCAGGATGTAGTCCACGATCAGCTGTCGAATAGTAGCCTCGCCTTGCTTGTACCTCGACAGCAACATCGCCGTCAATGGTATTTCTCCGTCTTCCTTTGGACGCAACAGCTCCGACCGATCCTTAGCCTCTTTGAATGTCGCTATATCTTTGTGCAACATGGGGGTTAGAAGCCGGCCCATGTCCCACTGGTTCATCTTCGTCGGCAGGAACGCCAGAGGGGCCAGCAGGGGCCGCAGCAGAGACGGACAGGCGTTCATGACGAGGACCGCGACATGGATGACCAGGGGTGACTGCATCACTGCCTTCACCCATTTGTTGTTCGTACCGAGGTCTCGACCGACGAAAGCACAAGCGTTGATCTTGGCGACGATCTCGAAGGTGGTCATCAGCAGCCCGATCTCTTTCCATTCCGGCGCGTATCCGATAATTGATTCAAATGCCATGCGTGCATCCTCTTGACGCTTGTTGACTCGAGCCGGGATGACGCGGGTTAGATCGGCGATAATGGTCTTCAGAAGAGGCAGTGTCTCGTGGCCGACGTACGTCCAATCCCCCGCGTTCATCGTGTGGAAGAAATCTTTCGCCGATGCAGTATGCTCTGGAAGTCTCTTCAGTTCGTCGAAACAGCTCGGTGGATAGACGACGAAGCTGTGGCGTTTGTTCACCGCGAGATAGGGTCTGTCCGGGTACTGCCTCATGTGAGTTGCGAATTCTACATGCATTTTTGCAGACTAATGACGAACCTTTTTCCTCCCTTCGACAATGATATCTTCGAAGTGGTAGCTTTTTGCTTTAACTACAGGCAATTCCCGCGGCATGACAGGCTGTTTCTCACGTGTGGAGAAATATAGCACCAGGATTGAGCATGTCACGGCCAGCAGCACCAGTGCCCCCGGGGGTATCTCACCCAGGAGGCTTTTCACAAAGAACTTTATCATCTGCCATCGTGACAATCTGAGTGGCTTCAGCGACTGCCGGATCACTTCATAGGGCTCGATAATATTGGATTGTAGGCTCCACATGGTGAAGTCGATAATTGCACGAGTGGAATACCTACTCAATCCCACCACGGGCGGGTATTTGTCCTTATTCTACCAGATTTTCTAGACCTTTCTGTCCGATCTTCGCTTCACTGATCGTCCCGCGAGCATCGTGGGAATGCCTCTGCAAGGAGGCAAAGCCACCTTCCTGCCCAGACGTTCGGATCCTCCGAACCAATCGGTGTCCGTTGTTGGACTACTAGGGAAATCTTGTGGCAGAGGTGGTCGGAACTACCCAGTCACAATAAGATTCACATGTCTACTTGTTGATTGTTCTAGCACTCTCTGGCAGGCTCAATCTTCAGAATACGAGAGTGGGCAAAGTCTGATGTTGGAGAAGACATATACAGTATATATATATAGCCGTATGCATATGGGCTTTGGCATAATCCGACGACGTGATACACCTACAACGTCTTAAAAGAAGTAGAGTGTCTTAATAGCCTACTAAACCAGACCAAACTTAATTAATTCTCCCGTTTTTCTCTTTGACCGTCCGCCAACCCAAAGTCAGACTCATGGACAGTCCTCAGCCGTAAATCCTTTTCCAATAGAACCACCAACAGCCCCAGTCCCGCAAATACAATGCCAATCTGCCAAACTCGCCTTAAGCTCTGCTCGTAGAGACCGATAATCTCGCTGCGAATGGGTTCCCGGAAGGAATCCACCAGGGCCCGCGACGCCTGCTCATACGCCCTGCCTCGGGCCAATTCCCGCTGCGCCTTCTCATCGGCCAGATTTGACAGGAGCTGGTCAAATTGATTATTGAATATGGCGGCGGGAATACTCACTCCCCAAATGGTGCCCATGCTCCGGACAAAGGCAAAGGTACCCGTACTCGCGGCATTCAAATGATCTGGTAGGGCCGCTTGGATGCCGGTCAAAAGGCAGGCCATAACCACTCCGAGTCCCAGACCGTAGATAATTATCAAGATGACCCAGACAGCCGTAGGCGTATCTCTGTCAAACATTGTAAAGCAGCCCATTCCCACTGTCATCAGTACAAAGCCGATAATATGGATGATACGGAATCGGCCGATTCTGGTGGCGAGAGAACCCCCGACAAGGGCACCGACAGAATAAACAATGGAAAAAGGGAGCAGCTGAACCCCCGAGCGAGACGGGGACGATAACAGTGTAGACTGGAAGTACAATGGCAGAAAATATGCTGCCCAGAAGGACACCAGGGTCTGGAAAAAGGTGGCCATGAAACCTGCTGCAGAGGTTCGGTTCTTAAACAGTTCCAATGGCATCACTGGCTGCACGCAGAAAGGGGACGCTTCGTAGAGAAAGAATAGACACTGGCCGCAAAGACCTAGCACAAGAGTGATGATGATGGACGGGTGCGACCATTCGTACCGCGTGCCACCGTACGTGAGAGCGTATAGGACGGATGAGACTGAGGCCGCGAGGATGATATTTCCCAGATAGTCAATCTGCTTCAACTGTTTGAGGACTGGTGGGCTCGCCGGATGTTGCACCCGCAGGACGAGATAGAGTAGTATTAGACAGGTGCCGCCAAGGGGAAGATTGATGTAGAACGTCCATCTCCACGACACATGCTGGACCATGACTCCTCCAATCACCGGACCCAACACCGATCCCAGGACGATGAAGACAAACAGGAGTCCCATAAACTGTCCCCTTTCCTTCAGCGGCAGCAGATCACAGAGGATCAATTCCACCAGCATGTTGATGCCCGCGGCCCCGATCCCTTGGACCGTTCGACCACCGATAAGCATGTTGGTGGACGATGCACCGCCGCAAATCCCACTGCCGAGAGTAAAGATGGCAACGGCAGAAATCATCGGCCATCGCCGTCCAAAGAGGTCAGCGAGTTGGGCATAAAGTGGCTGCACAGCAGCGCTAGAAGTATGATTATGATTAATCAGCAATTCTACGCCATGGGAGCGTTTCACAGGTTCATACCTGGTAAGAAAATACACATTCACCACCCAGAGATAATTCTCCTCAGCGTGCAAGGCCCGAGAGATACTAGGGAGGGCAGTCGAGACGACGGAGCCCTCCAGAGAGCTGAGGAAAGCAGTGACGGCAAGACAGACAAAGATGGCCCAGAACAGCCATCCCCGGTTTGCCTTTGCCGGTGCTGGTGGTATTTGTCTCTCATTAGAAGGTAGATTAGTTTCTCCATCATCATTGGGTGCCAAAGCATTCTCTCTGTTGTCTGGCATGCTACGAGCAGTCAATTTATATAACAGATCGGCGAGTTAAAAAGTTCGGTCAATTTTTTTGGACTTGTTAAGTTGGGGGTATGAGAGCAATAGAATTTAGCTAGGAGAATAAAAGGACAAAAGGAAGACAAGAAAAGGCAGCGCAAGAAGCGGTTGTATTCGGGGGTGGGCTGTAAGACAGTCCTAGGAATGGAATGCAGGATTGGCCGATTTCCCCCGCGGTGTCTTCACTTAGTTCCATCCCTTTCTGATATGAAGAACCGAGGGATAGTACTTTTTCTCTCCAGTGTTGAGGGTGTAAGCCTAATTTAGAGACGACATAGATTTCGTCCTGAGTATATTTAAGAGAAGGGGATATACTTGAGGTTAATTTATTGTATACTGATCGCCGACATCTATCTACAAACTACTTCTCATGATACCAAAACACTCATCTAGAAACCGATATGTGCGCTGGTTACACAGGCGGAATGCCCCCATCTTGGCCTGCAAACTCCCCTGTCCTTCGCTCTCGGGAATCCAAAGCTGCTTGTTGCGTTCAGCCACATTGGTGAGAGCATCGTAGCACCGCCGAGTATGGTTATTGACATCTAGGTACAGGGAATTGCCCGCTCCTGACAGCAATACAGGACACGTCACCCGGGAAAGAAAGCTCTTGTCATTGTCTTCTTGCTCACTGCATAACGTGTACTTTTTCATATGGAGGAGGATTTCCGAGGGCGAGGAGAGGCCGAAGAAGGTCCCCGTAATGGAAATCTCCCAGCGAAGCTGAAAGGAAACTCGAGATAAGAGCGCCATCAAGCAGTCCACGAAGCCGCCACTGATCCACCCCGATGTCCAGGCGCGGATGAATAGTGGCGACACGTGCGCCGTGCCAAAATCCCACATATCGTAAAAAGGATCCTATACCAATTAGCAATGATCTAGAACGACTCTCAGTCGTAGCATCCGTGCTGCTGCTGTCCTTACAATCGAGACGCAAGCTTTGACTCGCGGGTCCGCCGCCGCACGGAGGGCATAATATCCACCCATCGACGCCCCCGACACCGCTATACAGTGTAAATCCAGCTCGAGTTGCGGGTTCTCCGCCGCATACAGCTCAAGATAGTCGATCACTCGTCCTGTAACAATCTCCCAGTCCGGTCTCATCTCCAGCCCGTACTTTCGCAACATGATTCCCTGCCCCGGACCATCGAACGTCACCACGGCATATCCCATGCCCGGCCCAGCCGCCGGATTCAGATAGAACAGTTCTTCCTGACACGAATCGGCGCCCCCACTGTTGACGAGAATTGGAATTTTTCGACCAGGAATCCGCCTCGACGGGGGTGGCAGATACAAATACCCCGGCAGGGCGTGCTCCTCGTAGGGAATAGAAAGAATATGAACAGATCCGTCCATCAGAGGGATCGCCTTCTGGAATAACTCTCCTACTTTCTCGGAGATGGGAAGAGCGCGCGCATCCTGCACGAGAGGGCCGCCGCTGAGCTCTGCTTGAGAGACGTACATGTATCCGCTGGCGCGGGTGTAGTTGGAGGCCCGGAGATACCCAGCTCGAGCAGCGTCGCGATCGCCACTCTTGAGGGCGTCTGCTGCAAGCTTCTCCGCTCGCTCCGCCTGGATGCGCCAGGCCCTTTCCCAGGAGTCCGGTTCGCTTTTCTTGATCTGGTCGACGGCTTCCAAAACCTCGGCCACCTCTGCGCCGCCATAGCAGGTAGTACCTAGAATGCGAATAGCCTCAAAATCGAAGAAGGGGGCGTCCTGGAATAGCTTATGCATGGTGATGTTAAACAGGAATTCGATAATGAACGAGGTGCGAGAAATGATTCAGAAGAGGGAGGCCTTGCACGTCCTCTCTACTATGTACTGATACATACTCAAAGGAGGTATTTAGGTTATGTGTCGGTACTTACAACCTGTGGATAGTACCGGGTGGTTGCTGTTGATTGGCTCGGGAGTCCGGATAGGGGTGTATATTCGGCCCTCCGAGTGACACAAATTCTCAGTCTCAGACAACCCGGTGCTGTTGCGTACCAGTAAAAAGGCGGTTAGTATTTCTAATAAAATTATTTTTCAAGCTAGAACACTGTCTTGAAAGTGATAGTAATTTGTAACGCCATTGTCAACTTCACGTAATTGCATGAGTGTATACATAGTCATGGATATCCTCATACTTGGTAAGATGCATCAGACCACGTAGTTACTCCGGAAAAGTGGGGAGTTCTTAGGAAACGTCAATGATTCCGTCAACGCAACCCCTTGATACTGTGACAATCCCACATGTCCCCCCCGAGAATGACCTGAGAACCCGCTTCCTCCCACGCCCTCCCCCAGGATGTACTCGAACCCCAGATTCGCATGTTCCACGAAGAAAGTATAATGTTGCATCTTACTCGGGGACACGAGCTCAAGTTGGTATCCGGTCACCTTATCTTTCAGGGTTCCGGTGATGGCGCCCCCGTAGGTCTTGGTCACCAAGGCGTAGTCGTCAACCTCTGACGGCTCCGTGAGAGTACTGCGGAAAACTGGGAGCCCATCTTTGAAAAGCACGACCGACTGTCGCATCTCACCTGGGTTGATGTTGGAGGTGAAACTGAAGCTGGTCAGGACGTAGGGGCCTAACATGGCCCGGACGGCGCTTAGCTGGGTGAGACAGGTAAACCAGCTACTTGGTTTAGCTTCAAAGCTCGAAGAAAAGGAATATACGTTAAATGGGATATCGTACCTGAAAGCAGACCAGAATCGCTCATGCCCACCCATTCCCCGAAATACCAACGGTTTGTCCTTGATGACCACATCCACATCGACGTCGCCTGCCGGAATGGGTTCGGACCAGTGATAGAAGGGGACTCCCTCGGTGGAGGCATTCTGCGCCGGCCAAACATGGCCATCTGCGGTCAACGGACGCGAGCGGGACTTAATGATCACAGATCCCTTGACGGTAGGAGAATCGAGGAATACAACGGCCTCACTCATATCCGCGTTGACCTGGAACGAAAAGCTGTACCCCTCCGCATCGTCCACCCATTCGCCCCTGGTGCCCACCGAGCAGTGCTCCACCACGGATCGAGACGGATAGTACACCTCGTAGAAGCGTGTGCGGTCGGCAAAGGCAAATTCGATTGACAGCCGGAAGTTGCCTGTCCCCAGAATGGCATAATTGGCATCGCGATAGAAGCCGAAAACAAAGGACTGCATCCCGTCTTCGGAGACACCGTCAAACTCCCACTGTTCCCCGGCGGTGGAGTTGAGCGGGGTGACTTTGGGTGCCTCGAACGACTCCATTGCATTCGTGGTGAAGTCGACCATTTGGCGTCCCTTGACCATTTCAAAGGCCGTCAGGTTGCTGATTTTGCATTGCTGTGTCAACAAAGGGATTTGGCCATCCAAAGGAGAAGCGCCATCGTCCAGCCAGTGCGCCGGCCATGGCTGCCAGCTTTTGACTAGGGCAACCAGCGTCAAGTAGCACAGTAGACTAGAGGTGTGCATGATGTTACTCCGAATGTCTTCAATAATTGTCAATCCTGTCAATTAAAAGAAACGGCACAGCAAGGGGTCTCAACTGCTTTTTGTTCTGGGCATAATCAGCTATACTTGTGTGATTCACGTGGAACCCTACGAGGGTCTCCGAATATGTCGGTCAGAGAATTTTTTGTAATTTTCTTTTCTTTTATTTTTTTTTTTTACCCCTCTTCCTTTCCGACTCCGAAAGGAATTGCCCGAGATAAGTAGATCTTTGGTCTGAAGATTCCAAAGTTAGATAGAGTGCTTTATCTGACCCTAACCCTTCGTCTCTTGCGCGTAACCAGCTAACTAGGCTAATAACTAACCCCTACCACCACACAATGACAATATCAAGCACATCAAACCAGCCTCCAAAGCAGACTGTCATTCTGGAAGGAGACAATCTGCGTCTCCGGATTGAACACAATGCCCCCCTTCCCGTCCTTCGCCCGGACGAGGTGCTCGTCCGCACAATGGCGGTTGCCCTAAATCCCTGCGATTACAAGATGCACGAAAGATTCCCCTCCCCCGGTGCCATTGACGGATGCGACTTTTCCGGTATCATCCTAGCCATTGGATCCGCCGTACCCAGCTTGAGGGTGTCTTTCGAAATAGGCGATCGAGTATTCGGTGCGGTGCATGGCTCAAATCCTATCCGGCATGAATCAGGCTCGTTTGCCGAGTACATAGCCTCAGAGGCACAATTTACCCTGAAGATTCCAGACTCGATGTCCTTTGAGGAAGCCGCGGCATTGGGGGGAACAGGACTGGCGACGCTGGGCATGGCGCTCTTTCGTACGTTAGAATTACCAGGGACGCCCGAGGAACCAGCCCAAAATCCGCAAACCGTACTGGTTCACGGAGGAAGCTCCTCGGTTGGGACGATGGCGATGCAATTACTGCGCTTGTAGGAAACCAAGGATCTATGGCCGTGACTGGCGAATGGAGTTGACTCAAACTACAGGGTTGGTCACGTTCCCATCACGACGTGCTCTCCACGAAACTGGGCCCTCGCCAAAGAATACGGAGCAGAGGAAGTGTTCGACTACCACGAGCCTGAATGCGCGCAGAAGATCAAAGCCTACACCCGCAACACTCTTCGCTACGTGCTTGATCCGTTCACCGACGCTAAAAGTATTGCACTCTGTTGCGGGGCCATGGGTCGCGCTGGCGGACGATATGCCTGCCTGGAGATGCATCCGGAGTATCTGTTGGAGAAACGCACACTCAAGGTTGGTTTTGTGATGGGTCCGGCATTACTTGGGCATCGGTTGGAATTGGACTACGGGTATGAGCGAGAAGCAGATCTTGAGATGCGTCAATTTGGAGTCCGCTGGTATCGGAGCATCCAATGGCTATTGGACCATGGTCGATTGCGGCCACATCCCCTGAGGGTGCTTCCGGGGAGGTTTGATGCTATCCTTCAGGGGATCGAGATGCTGAAGAGCAAGAGCGTGTCAGGCGAGAAGTTAGTCGTTGTCATTGGCAAGTAGGTCCGTAGCATGCAAGTGCGATTTCAACCTGTTCAATCATGCGTATTTTGGTAGGATGGTCGAATCCCGACGCGGGGAGAAGATCGGAGTCGGATTGTGGTTCGGAGGTTCGGCAGCTTTCTGGTCTCATAGCCAACCGGACACGATAATGCAAGTCTGATCAGTCCCTCCGTCCTGAGAATGCTGTTTCGGAGGCTTGATAATTGTCTACTCTGCTTGTTCACAGGTAGGTCACATAATGTGAGATTCGCCCTTTACAGGTGCTGGATCGCAGTTGCTTGAACCGGTATCTGATATCCCACATGATGATCATTCTACTCAGTCTTGCTACGATCGCTGTAGCGTCCATTATCTGGTGGAGCCTTTCTATACAGCCCCCCGTCAGCAAAGACGCTCTTGCTCATATTCCAGAAGTTCGTTTCGATGAGAATGATACACCCGAGCGGTATACTCAGGACTCGCGGTCTCTCTTGTTTAAATGCTATGACAAGGTATGGTATTCTCCTCCTACAATGCTGCAATAATAATATACCAATGATAGCAGTACCTGCGCCATGGGATCCCCGTCCAAATGCGAAACCCCATTGGGGAGCTAGGCCCACAGGTCCTGCTGCCTATGAAGTATCTAGATGAAGTTAAATATGCATCGACTCATCTTTTCAGCTTTCCTCTATTCTCAGAGAAGGTATGTGGCTTGTCTCAAGCAACTGGGAAATGTAATTGAGCCAAAGCAGGTGTTTCTTCTTAATTACAGCGATGCGCCGCAACAGACAGATGCGGCAGCGCATGTAGTTCGCGTGCAGTTGACAAAGAATCTCGGTTAGCATTTTCATACCAAAATGTCAATTGCGACGTTCTTTTGCTGATTGCCGCCAGGTATGCTAGCAAACGGCATGTACCAGGAGGCGGTAGAAGGATTGCAGGCAAATCTCCCTGATTCCAAGGGTTGTTCCCCCTGCCGTATCTATTTATTTCAACCCTCACTGATGTCGGTAGAATGGAATACCGTCCCGGCTTATAGTCTCCTGGCCAATGTGACAGCCCGAGTAACCGCGCTGGCGCTCGTGGGACCCGAGCTCTGCCGGAATCGCGAATGGATTGATATCTCGCTCCAAACCACCTTTGCCATATTCAACGCCGCATTTACCATCCGCGCCAAGTACTCTCCTGGTTGGAGATGGCTGGCTCGCCGGCAGAGCGATGCTCCAAGGAAGATGCGGGCGATGCGGGCCAGAGCAGTCGAGTTGCTTACTCCTTGTTATAAAGAACGACTAACAGCTGTAAAAGAACACAGTTCCCGTAATTACATTGATTGTCTACACTGGATGCTTAATATGAATACAGGCGACAAGCCACTTGCTCGAATCGCGGACGAACAGTTGTTTCTGACTGTTGCATCGATGCATACCACCTCTTCAAGTCTGACATCGGTCCTGTATGACCTGCTCATTCGCCCAGAGTATTGTGCTGAGATTACTCAGGAGGTGCAGGACGCTTTGGCAGAGTGTGGTGGAAACTGGACCTTACAGCAGGTGGCCAAGATGAAGAAGTTGGATAGCTTCATGAAGGAGAGTCAGCGGGTCCATCCCATCGGCTTCAGTGAGCTCAACCACCCTTACTAGGCTTGAATTAGCTGACATCCGCAAGTCACGGCTCAACGTGCCACAGTCCGTTCACATACCTTCAAAGACGGCCTCCATCTCCCTGCGGGTGTGATATTCCAATTCCCCGCCGACGCGGTGCACCACGATCCAGAAATCTACCCCGATCCGAACCGATTTGATGGCTATCGTTTTCTTCATCTCCGGGAGACGGTCGATCCGAATCGCTTTCATTTTGCGTCAGTCTCCGATACAATGCTGGGATTTGGAGCTGGTTCCCACGCTTGTCCGGGGAGATTCTTTACTGCGCTGGCCATCAAGCTGATCCTGGTGGTGCTTTTGGCCCAGTATGAAGTCAAACTGGCCGACTCCAAGGATGGATGTCGGCCGCCAGACACATTTCATGACTTTAACATGGGTCCCAGTCAAGAGGCCCAGATCATGCTGCGGAAGAAGTTTGACGGTTGAGTTTGGGATTGACCAAACTATGTATGCTGGGACTATTCTCTCTCTTTGATTTATCCTTTTATGAGTAACATGGAACCCTTGTGAAAGGCCCCCGCATATAACGAGCGGCTCCTTGGAGGTCACTTTCTAGTACCGGCTCTGGGATTTGGTCATATTTTGAGAGTAAAGTGCAATATCTCTCTACGCAGCTAGATTACGATGTTCTTCTACTTTGTCCAATTCTTCGAATTTGAGACTTTGATAGCTAGCGCAGTCACAAAGGATGCTGTAATTATCGAGGGGAAGTGAAATTGATGCACTGATCTGAGTGTCTGTAAAATGATTGGTTCGGCTGCCCGACTCCGAAGGGGACAAAGGAACCGGCCATTCCTTTCTAAGTTTAATGTTTTAGGCATCGAAGACCTATTTTGGGATGGCTTTGATTAGCTCCCCCGCGCTGCCCAATGCATCATTCCCCAATAGTTGACACTACCTCTTAGCTCTACCATCTCTCAACTTCTAACTGTCAAACCTCCACCTGAAAATCTTGATATTAATCGACCCCAATCATGACAGTAATCGAGATTGAAGTAGTCTTTGACTTTGTTTGTGCGGTAGGTGTTTCAGGCCTTTCGCAGCTCTTAATACATTGTGACAGCGGAACTGACACTTTGTAGTGGTGCTATATCGGCAAGCGCAAACTCGACCGAGCCATCGCGCTATATCAGAAAACATACCCAGGTGGTCGCTCCGATATCTTCTCTATCAAATGGAGCCCTTACTACCTCAACTACAACCCACACCCCCACAGCGTACCTAAAAGCGACTTGATTGATGAGCGAATGGGAGACATGACTCCAGAGCAGCGAGCCACATTGTTCAACCGCATGAACCAAATTGGACGCGCTGTTGGCATCATTTTCAAGCCCGGCGGCCTCATTGGAAGTACGCGTGACGCGCACCGTCTGGTGCATCTCAGCCAGACCAAGTCTCCTGAGATTCAAAATGCCTTGGTGAACAATATCTTACAAGCCTATCATGAGATGGAGGAGGACATCTCATCCAAGGAGGTGCTAACAGAGCTCGCGGTGAACGCTGGATTGGAGCAGGCCGAGGTGGCTGAGTGGCTCGATACCGATCTGGCGGGAGATATTGTAGATAAGGAGGCTCGACAGAACAAGGAGGAGCCAGGCAATACCGGTGTCCCACGATATATCATTCAGCGGGCGCATCGTTTGGACGGAGCGGTAGATCCATCTGAATTCATCGAGGTGTTCGCCAAGATCAAGGAAGACAAAACGGAAGTATGAAGAGGAACCGGTGTCTCAGATGACATCTGAAAATAAGGATACATTCTATAAACAAATACCAGCTGTTGCACTCAGAATTTTAGTCTATGTTTCGAATGATAACGTAATTCCCAACCGAGCCGCCAACTTCTGTATTCCATATAAAATGGCACTTTTCAAGGCTTAGATATCTTAACCACAGACATATATGCTATTATCTAGGTAAGATATTAAGAATACATATAGTTTGAAGTATATGAATACCCTTTCTTAGGATGCTAAAATATTGTTCCTCTCTCTCAATGTCTAGAAGTTAAAATTACCAAAATTACAGGTGTATTTTATGTTAGCTGAATGTATATATAAGCTAGAAGACTATAGATTATAAGTATACAACTATATTGTACCCTATGCCTAAGTTTGGCCCCTGTAGATGCTTGGGTGCTAAGATATTGAAGCCTTGAAAAGTGCCATTTTATGTGGAATATAGAAGTTGGCGACTCGCCCGGGTTGGCGGCTCGGTTGGGAATTACGTTACAAAATTGTAGTATTACTGATCCCCAGCATCATTCTAATAGGTGGTAATTCCACTGCGTGGCGGCTCAATCCCATTAAAAAGCTTGGAAATATGTTTAGGTGTGAAAGGAATTAGCAGTGTATCGTTCAGAAGCTGCCTTTGCATTTACATTACAGTATAGGAAAACCTCGGGGTAGGACAAAACCTATACCAAGGCAGTAAATTTTGCTCCAGGCAAATGCCATCCATATATCTTGTCCCTCGGTTTCAGCCACAGAAAAGCAAATATTTCCAAAGCCGCTCCCCATATCTAGAGTGCGAAAGCGGCTACCCAAAAAAAAGGTTAGTAAAAAAATGTCTGTACCGAGAAATTGAAACTCAGCAGGGCCGTGTTTACGTGATGTTCGCAAGATATTGCTATGAGCAGCTTGCAGTCAGTCATGAATCCTTCCCCTCAGGATATGTGTCTGCTGCGGGACATGATACAAACCTCAATCGATGAAGCTTACTACAAGTACACTCTTTCACTGACAATGCGCAACTGGGCCGATACAACCGTGATCGCAATGATTGATTTTGCGTGTCTTGTAGGGAGCTACGCAATAGTAGACCCCATTGTTATCGTCAATGTCGCCCCAACCTTCAGTTTAACATTAGCGCGAATCATTGACTAACCCCTCTTATATGTTTATGTTGAGCTTACCATGTTTATTTCGGAGGTCCCAGCCACAATAGTTGTAGCCTTCGTTGCAAGGCGTAGCCTCGGTATTAATTGGTGCTGCAAAATAGTTGGCTGGATAACTGACAGCGAGGGCAGCAGTGGCCAGGCACAGCATGAGTGAAATAAGTTGCATGATGACAGATTACTGGGTTAGATTTGTTCCCTTGAAGCTAAGTAGTTTAATAAAGAGCAAGCCAAGCATTTTCAATTTTTGTCTCATAAGAGCAAGAAGGTTTTCTTTTATAGATCTGTCCACTATCCGACCCAGCCTAAATACAACAAGGACGCTTTAACTTTGACGTCATTAATTATGCTTAAATTGCCAGCAGGGAGAGTACACTTAGCTTTGTGTAAGTCTGACATCAAAACCTGAGTACTGTCATCGAACGATCTGAACCAATTAAATCTCAAAATTGGTACACAGCGCAAAGGAGATAGTGACACAGTATTCCCTTAGTAGCATGTAAATATGAGCATAGCATCATTGACTTCCGTAGCCCCTCCATATCAACACTCACATTCCGCTTTTAGTAAGGTCGAACTGTAACATCTAGTGAAGGTCAACTACTAACGTAAAGACACAGGTTATGGTAAGCGGCTACATGCTGGACTACCTGACTCCCGAAAGTCTGTTTGCGACAGTCTAAACTAGAAACTGGTCTTTTTGTAACATGGTAGATCTTAGAATGTAGGAAGTGGGTCATCTGTAGGATGTTGCAATACATTACCTTCTCAGTTTTGATAGTTTGGTGATGTCGATTATGGTAAAACGGAGTACGCCTTTGTCTTTATTATGGGCTTTTCTTCTATGTGAAGTAAATAACCGCTGGGTTGTGCCTATACTGTAAATGCAGGCTGGATGCTGGCTCCTCACACCCTTCTATCGCCATTAAATTCTACCATCATTCACCATCACCCTGTAACCATCTAATGTCCGACAGGTAAGGAGCGCTCGGTAGACATGTCCCTAGCTCTAAGTAACAATATTCCTTGGAGAAGTGCTCCTAAGCGTAACATCGTAGCTCTTACTGCAAGCTCCTCGTCTGGCTGTCTGGAATTGGAAGGGTACCATAGTCTTCCTACTGAAATTCTTCTATAGGGGACAGTACATCAGTAGTCAAGAGCACATCGAAGGCCAAAGATTCGCCTTATCATGGATGTGGGTCCTGACGCCACGGATCAACAGGATTGATCTAGATTTATACCAGGAATGGCAAAAGCTTTCTTGCATCCCAGGATACTGAAATTTGAGCTAGCCCAATATGGTCCTAGCAATAGCAGAGGCTGTGTCTGGGCCTATACCACAAAGGACCCTTTACACAGCCTAAGCTAATAGATAGCGTAGACAAATAAAGACTTAAGCTACTTGCTTGCATAGCTGAGGTTTAGCGGTAGCATAGGCCAAGCAGCAGCCTATGCCCTAGGATCTCTACCATAGCCTTGTGACGCCGACATAGTAAAAGCTTTAGCATTAGAGTGTTATTTACCTTTTTGACAGATGGTTCTGTATTTTGGGGGTTTTTTGGCCGGCACTTGGTATATTACTAATCTGAAAATTTTCCCCAATGTTATACGTCTTCTTTTGGGGGGAGTGGGAAGGGGGAAAAGGTCTAGTTTCTGGTTGCAGTGTAGTTATTAACAAATGGAAAAAGGCAAGAGCCTGGTAGAGACAGGTGTCGGGTTCCAAGGTTGCTTTAAAATAGACCGTTTGCATCGGTCTCCTCCATGAAGCAGAATGCACATGATTCATAGACTTTTCTAGTAACGCTATACCCGTCGCAGACGCCTTCCACCCATCTACAACATATACTCTCTCTCTGTGATATATAAAAAATGGAGCATAGGAAAGGCTATGTATTTAGCCATATAACTATATAGGTATAGTTGTGGTATGGTCTAATTAGGAAATGGGTATATATAGCCATTAAATCTTAAGAAATAGCCTCTGCAAAAGCTTAATCATGTTATCTTTCTTACCTATGTCTGAAACTAAACCTAACCAAAGTTACCTGGAGGTAGGTTCTGGACTCGGGACTGCGGCCACCCTAAACCTTGGGTAGACACCGATCTTTCCGTAACACCAAAATCATGACGAATTTGACCCGTCATATCTATGTATATTGTTTGACCAGATGCGGTATGGTTGATAATGGTGCCCTGTAGGATTATGTATCTATCATTTATTTCAGTTAGACCATCAATGACTATACTATTACTGCCATGAAATTATTATTCCTTATACAAGGAAGGTGTCCTGAGCTCCCCCTGCTTGAGTTGCATAACCAAACCACTATATGATGGCTCTGTGCGTCCCTACAAGAGGGCTCCGTCCAACCCCATCAGGCATCTTTATATGGCAGCCGCGACCCCCTAATTTAGTAATAATATCAGGCCTAGATCATAGCCCTAGCAGTTAGGGACAGATGCTAGGTATTATTCTATTTATTTTATTATACTATATCTAACTATACTAGTTATAGACTATAGAGTCTAGGTCCTACGTGTGAGGGACCGCTGTCCTCTGAGGGGATCCCTCTATGGTGCCCGCCACCCCCCTATCCAGCGACGACATTGGACCTAGACATCAGCCCTAGCCATCCAGTATAGATGTTCAAGGTATAATCTAGTTTATCTTATTCTATAGTATCCAGCTATGCCTATTACAGTGCCTTAATCCACTAATATAGCTATAAAACCTGCATATTCCTGTTAGGATTAGCTCTGCTAACTAGTTTTACTAGGTGCACTACTCCCTACTAAGACTATATAAGTTCTACTACTAGATAATCTAGGCAGCCTGGATTGCGTGATTAACTCCTCCCTAGTCCTATTTTGGCAGGATCATCTACTCTAAACTTAGTATCTACTAGTATATACGATATTATAGTGCAGGTGTACCTCCACTATAGTAATATATATCTCTATATCCTATCTAATTAGGGCCTATGTGCTGGCGGTCCGGTTCCCCTTACCCTATTAGCTAAAACTAATGACTACAATATCATCGCTATTATTGGGACCTCTCACCTAGAGTTCTCGCTCTCGCTCAGCAGGACGGTGCAATAGAAATTCTCTTTTTCATTGTCACTTTTCACGAGTATATTTAGGTTTATCCCGAAGTGACCGGTCTCTGACGGAACTTGCTTTAAAATGAAGCGCGCAGCGGGCGACCCTGTGGGCGAGAACTGAAAAGCCTGGTGGAAGCCTTTGGACTTGTTGGACTTGTCGATTTCGACCTAAAAGGAGCGTATATCTTAATGTCCAAGGATGTCCTCCTGCGTCGATTTGTCAGAGAACAGACTCTCCGAGATAATGATACGAATATGGTGCTTCCGCTGTGAGCGCCATGCGCGGATTGTTGTTGATAAGTGCTGCTCAGAGGATATGTCTGTTGAACATACAGGGCTTCCACTGGGCTCCCCCTGTTGCTAATCATGTTGCTCTTCATGAAAGTCAAGTTAATGAAAGGTCATATCACTGACAAGAAGGGAGCCTTTGCATTCGTGGACGATTACACCCATAGAGTGGTGGGCCCCTCTGCCGAGGCCAACGAAGTCTGGTTACAAAAGAGAATAATCCCAACAAGGGGGTCGATCTCTTGAACCACATTACATTGAGGGGCTCCCTATGCTTTGCTGACGGGGTCGCCTGAGTGGGCGGCGCTGAAAGCTAGGTGAAAGAGTCGGTTAATCGATTCAAGACCCAGCTCTATAAGTCACTAATTATAAGCAGCGCCAAGGGACAGTGATGGACTCAGCACCCTGGTCTTCATTAACTGAGTGATACCTGCAGGGTCGCTTTAATTTATGTAGGTGCGGACTAGCACCCGCCGAGTTATATGGTCTGGACAATAACTGCGCTGCAGTCAGCTATGTAGTTCCGATGAACCCGCCAGGTGTACTCTACACTCAATGTCTGCAAAGAAGCCCATTGCCAAGATTATATCAACCTACAGCGCCGTTTGGTAAGGAATCTCGTATGTGTAGAATACCCCCAAGCTCCGAGTTGGCAGACCCATGGGTAAATATCCGCCAATGCAGTTCGTACCAGGAGCTGGCACTAGCTGTTACGGGAGGCTGGATAATGTTGTATTCATGCCAGATCCTGCTGGAGTATTAGTATGACAATCAGTCTAAGGTGTGAACCGTGTGATATTGTTATATTTTCTTTCCATTAGTGAGGTCTTCTATAACAGGAGGAGAACAACTAGTTTTGGGCAGGCAGCAGGAAATTCAACTCTTATGCTAATATGAATATAGACTTTATGTTGCTTCTCTTTGTGTAAGACGTACATTAACTAGATTGGTTATGCGGTGCACAGCCCCCTAAATTATCTATCTAGTGCTTATCCCATAGTAATACCTGAGGGTCAGTGTTCAAGGATCTGGAGCAGTGCATCAGTACCTGTCTCACCCACTATTTTCCAGTACAGTATAAATGGCTAAATATCAGCCCGAACTCAAATAATTCCACTTATTGCGCCAGGTCCGTCTTCAACATTAACAAAACAATCTTCAGTTCCAACCTGTCATGCTGCTTCTCAGCGTCCTCTCCTTGCTCGCCTTAGCGACCTATTTCTCAAAAGCAACGGCAGCACATTCAGCTTTGTATGATAATGGAAGACTTGCGCCGCTGAAAAGAGCAATAACTGCTGCCCCTAGCTCACTTATCGTGGAGTATTACGAAGCCGGGCCCTCTGGCGGCGAGACCGTGCTTCTTGTTCACGGATTCCCCTATTCAATCGATGCCTTCGTTTCAGTCATACCACTGCTTGTCGACCAAGGCTATCGAGTCATTGTGCCTTACCTCCGCGGCTTTGGTGGAACCAGATTCCTCTATCCCCACTCCCCACGCAGTGCCGAACAGGCTGCTTTGGGGTACGACATCATTGCACTGATGGATGCCGTTCATCTCGACACTGCAATATGTGCGGGTTATGACTGGGGCACTGTTGCCGTGAATGTCGCAACAGCATTATGGCCCGAACGATGCACTCGCATGGTGGCGGCCAACAGCTACCTCATCCAGAACCGTTCCACGGCCTGGCAACCCGGTGATCCCGACTCGGAGGCCACAAAATGGTATTACTACCTTTTTCTCACTCCGCGTGGGGCAGCAGGTCTTGCAGAAGACCCCAAGAGATGGACAGAGACACTATGGAAGAAGAATTCCATCGGATGGAATTTTACCGAAGAGTATCTAGACGCAACGGTCACTTCCTTGTTCAATCCAGATTTTGTTGATATTGCGGTCAATTTCTACCGGAACAGACTCTTATATGCGCCTGGTGATCCAGCTTTCATTGATTTGGCGAATAAGCTGGACGGTCAGCCTCCCATCACCGTTCCGTCTGTGACCCTGGATCCCGAAAATAGTGTCGTCTTGACGCCAGCTGACGGATCAGCAACGGCAAAACACTTCACTGGTCCACGCTGTCATTATCTGATTCCTGGCATCGGGGAAAATATACCGTACCAGGCGCCCAAGGCGTTTGCCCGTGCGATTATGGAAGTTTCGCGTCTGAATGCTTCAAATACCAACTGTGATGCTATCTTTTAGTCTCATGCTTTTTCCTATGTCATCGCAGTGTCTGTCGTCACATTATGGGTATCATGGGTCCCTGCGATAGTTGTGCGGACACGCCCATGATGATACCATTGCTCGTCCTTGCAAAAAGAGATTGCAATGAGCGCAATTGCAATGTAGATATGTCATGGTGAAATGGCAGAACGGTTGACTCCTCGTTCTTGTAGTCCGTGTTGTATTGCTTGCCGTAGGAATTTAAATAGTCCTCGGAGACAGGGCCACGCTGATTTCTAAGGTAATGCGTCCACTTGGAATCCCTCCAAAATACCAACAGCAACCCATACTGGTCATCGCGTGAAACTACACATTCCGGGCTAAAACCTCATTTCCCATGTTCTTTTCGTGATCGCTGGGTGGGGATAACATAGATCTACAATTCACGGACAACACTGCGGCGGAAAGGGGGGCATTAGCAATACGCGCTCCCTGTAAGGTCGAGGAGCGGATAGATACATCATTAGACCACAAAAGATAAATCAACTTTCAGGCAGCGAACATCTCTAGTCCTAAAACTCTTTCCACAGCGCCAGCATAACCTTGCAGAAAGCTCTTTCCTCCTTGATTAAGAGCCGACATAGTACATTTTTAAGACATCCAAAGCTTTGACTTCCAGTAACTGGTTATGACCTGCAGTGGTTAATCAGCTCGCGAGCACAGTCCGATCAATGTGAGAGTGATAGCAAGGCTGATACAATGGACGATCGGCAAATGTTGCCAAGGTACAAACTCAACTCAATTTGTCCCGCGCAAAGTGTAAGCTTATAAGGCATACCGAGCAGCATACTAGCTGAGATGATACAGCCTTAATACATGATTTCCAGGTGAGCGAGTGTATTATGTACCGCTAGCGAGTCAGCCGAGTGCTGGAACCTGAATGATACCAATGGCCTAAGATGCGGTGAAACCCGAATTAGTCATGCAAGACAACATCGCTTAACCTGTGTGCAGGTTGTTTGCCACCCAGTAAGGGCTATCGCTTATGAGTGCTGTCAAGAAGATAATTGCTGTCAAGAAGATACATTGTTGGTGAGCTGCAAGGGAATGACGATGTCACTGGCGTCATGTCACCTCGGATCATATCTTGAAGATGTACTTGTTCAGGTGCCTATATGTGTGGCTTTCTTCATGTCTTCATGTGAACCCATATTATATCTTTATTACATTGACTATTCGTCTATATAGTGCAATACTACGTAAGCTGATGTCAGCTTCCTTCATATGTAATTCCGGCGCTCATTATTTCTCAGCCGTGTATATCCATTCACACATAGAATGCAGGTGCGGACTATTCCGCAGATGCAGCCAATAACAGCATAACAATTAGTCTGCATCAGATAATAACACTAACTCACTTAGTGATAACCTGCAGCAGCCAGGAAATTTTATTGTAGCAATTCTAAAGGTTAGCAACGATATCTCCTGAAAGGAGCATCGTCGTTGGTGGTACTAAATTCAGGAACCGCTGCCGAGTAGGATTTCTGCTTTCTGAGAGCATATAAAGACGATCAATCTCCTCTGCGCATGTCATGATCGTTTTGCATTGACCCTTTCCAATCGATAGTTAACAATTCTGTCTTACTAACAGTTTTCCACGATGATTCCCAAGGCTGCGAACGTAAGTCTTCCGCAGCAAAACTTACACCAAGCAGGACCTGACCATTCTAGGCCGTCCTCCTCGCTCTGTGTGTTACGCGATCGGTTTCGGCGACCCTATTTGTTAATTTTACCAATTATGCAGCCGAAGACTGTGTTGTTCGCTACGGTTCGTCTACGCTTGTCCCGACCTATTGTGTCAATATCGAGGACTTTCCCGTCAAGAGCTACGGGGCGTCGGTGAGCTATGGCAAGTGTGACGATTCTTCCACGTCTCCGGTCTTGAACGTGTTCTCGGAAGCTGGATGCAATGCTGGACTATTCAACACTGTCGCCTTGAGTACGGAGCCGTTATGCATCAATAATGATACGACTGTGCTGAGTGTCAGTGTGGCTTGCATCTAAGTTTAAAGCTTTCGGGTGCCAAGCTGCAGAGCTCTTTTGTGACAGCCGTATTTCTTCAGGGCCCATGCCTATCATATTTCAAATATTATGTTAATGTACACACTGCTCTCTAATCAAACTTTTCAACGATGCCTGAAGGGGCTACGGTCCCGTAGCTACCGACCTGAATATGGATACTGTATTGTCAGAAAGGGTGTGATCAATGAAATCGCTGCCGCATTCTACTAAATTATGGATAATTAATGAGTTGAAATGTTCCTCCAATATCGCAAGATGCCAGAGGCTATGGAGCCCCACTGAAGACGATTAAGGAAGTAAAATGTGACTGATTAGTGTTTGGTTTCAATACTCTTGTTCACAGAGAAGCATACATGGGATTTTCTATGACTGTAGTATGCCAGTTCGAAATGTTGCGGGATGGATTGTGGGTAGAGTTCATAATTGGGTTTCTCCAGGGTTCTTAAATAGCTAATATTGTAGTTGATGATCTTCCTATTCCTTAATATGGCTGCCATGACCTGGTCTCATGACTCTCTGATGTTATTCAAAAGTATTAACAGTGTGCATTGTCTGATCATTGTTAACTAGATCGTGTGGCTTTAGAGAAGTTTAAGATTAGCTGCATATCTTCCCCTACAGCTGTTTTATTCTTCTGAGGGGAACAACTATAACCACGTCGGAGCCATAGAGATATTAGTAAATATTGACGAAATCACTCCCTTCCTGTACCCTGCAAACTAAAAGACAAAATAGATGGAATAAAGTGGGGTATAAAGGTAAAAGGAAAAAGAAAAGCTCTTCAATATTTCCAAGCACTCCGACAAGTTGGACACGTGGAACGACGAGACGTTTTGAACCACTGCTCAATACACTTTTTGTGGAAGTTGACTCCACATTGCACCTTGCACCACACCAGTTCTTCCTTTTCTATAGTGCCTTGTTCGGAAGTAGATGATTCTTCCACTTCCTCTTCATCATCATCATCATCATCATCATGTCTGTCGCCTTCTCCATCTTCCGCTGCGCTTGCCTCGTCAACAGAGTCAGAGTGTGATTCCTTCAAAGGCGACAAACATATCACACAATCTCCCTTAACACAACGACGAGTTGCGAGGGCAGGATGAGGCACTGTAACAGTAGAGTGTAAGGTAACACTTGGGTCAGCCCGAGTGGAGGCACTGTCGGAACCGCTATGCGTTGTCGAAGTGGTCGATACTGTGTAGTTTGAAATGTGGGAGAATCTTGGCCGACGGGCTGTTTGAGTCGTCCGCATGCTGGTTACTCCTAGACTTGCTGAGTACGTTGACTGGATAATGGTTCTTGTTGGCCGTGTCGTTGCCGCCCTGCTTGCGTTTGAGTCGTTGCTTATGTTTTCGTTCCGGATGATGTTGAGATTGATGCCACCCCCTGTGCGGTCTGCATGATTATAACGGGGAGGACTTGGCACAAGGCTTGATACCTGGTGAGCAGCGTGGATGTGTCTGGACTCTACTACACCGACGCTAATCCTCTGCAGTAGGAGATCCACGCTTTCTCCAGAAGATTCTCTATAGTTTGTTCCGAAGGGACTGTTGGCTAATCTGCTGGATGACGAAGTGGGCGGCTGAGAGCTTAGGAATGTTTGAATCTTTCTCTGCCAGCGTGCAATGAGATCAGAAGCTTGGTATTGGTGGAATCTTCTGCACAGCACATGTGGAGCCAGATCTTCAAGTAGGATATTGATACACCATCCAGCACGAAGCATTTCGGTGCCTTTGTTCAGAAGTTGCATAGCAGATCTGCGGCCGTGTGCGTTTGTCCGAGCATGGCAGCGACGGCGCTGTGAAGGGGCATAACCAGCGCACCAGGGCTCCTTCTCTGGTTCGAGTTCGATGATCTCAGAGAGATGGGGCAGAGAAGGACATCCTATTGAGTAATAGCTGGGAGGCATGCTGAAGGTTCGGGAAAATACAAAATTTTCAATTGTTAATGATGTGGTACTGCGTAGCTTTGCATTCAAGCAGAACGCTCCTGTTCCTTACTTATACCACGTCATGAACACTTCACTTTGTTGGTCTCAGATATAAGCCGCTGCCCTGCCACACATTTGTGGCGCGGTTCTGGGAGGAGCCAAAGAATGACGCTGTTATTGATAGAGACCTCCAACCATGGTGCCAAATAGATATCAACCTCCACAAACATGTGGAGGGGTAGAGCGCAGACGAATGTTTCACAACCAAAGGAGCCATAAGGACTTGACTGGGGGACAAGAAGCTTTGATAGGCCCTTTTTCCATAGCCTCATGCAAGTTCACAACGCCAGGTGTTGGTAATGCAGCGGGAATATCTACGGCGGCTCCAGCATTGTTCTCATTGGCCGCCTGATCATCATGGCGTGAGATAAAAGAAGCGGGGACCAACATTCCACAGCATTTATGTGTGAGCTAGAAATAGCAGTCTACTGGCACCAAGGTGGCTGAGACGCCGGGGCAGATTCCTAGTGGATTGAACTGTACTTGGTGTCGTTCTGAGCATTTAGACTGTCTAATCATTGTCAGGTTAGTGTTCTGTAAATCACTTGGCTAACATAGGGCCACATCTCCTCGCTTGGTATTTATGGATTCCTGGGGCTGATTAGTCTGCAAATAATGATCATGATGTCCCAAGTGAGCCGATTTCGATAGCAGCTGAAGTTGTTGTAGGTCTGAGCCAGGGATGACGGAGCATCTCTTTCATCTACGTGATATCGGGGTCTAGAATGTTAGCGAGATGAAGAATAGAATGAAAAATGGGCAGCGCTGTGACATATAAGGGAGATATTAACTTTACATCTGCAGAAGAGAGACTTTATAAAAGGAGAACGAGAGGAGACACGACCAGCAAGTACAGCCAGAGGCCGAAAAGACAACCGCTGGAAAGATAGACAGCACTACAACATCAGGAGCCCGAGAACAGTAACCACCGCTGCCACCAGCATGTTACCTCCCTTCAAAGCCAGCCTGGATGTGCGTTGGACAGGTAGAGGTGCTTAGCACACTCTGACTCGTGGCTGAGAGGCCTCTCGACTCTTCCACTGAATCCAGTGATTCAGGTGATGGCAGTGACAATAGCGAGAATTGACCAGGCAATACTAGAGAAGCATGACCTAGTCGTTCTGCGCAGTACCGGAGACTGGCATCTGCCCCCAAATTCTTTTAATCCCATGCACAATCTGCAGGCCGTGATTGTCGATGTCGTCTTGGACTCTGTCAATGATGTCTTTCACTTCCTGTTGAGTGCGGCAACCCTCCACACCACCCTGTGCAACTATTCCTTGCAACGAAGTCGAAAAGAGTCGCATCGTAAGGTCATTCGCCAGAAGCTTTAATTTCGGTTTATCGGTTGAAAACAGCGTGGCCTGCCCACAGTGGGTAAGCCCAACTGACTCAAAGAGGTAAAAGAGAGTTTCAGTATGCCTATTGTACTTGGATCAGTTCTTTTCAGATAACCCTGAAGGATGCCCTGTCGCACCTGATGTCCCGACCACGCTTCCGGGCAAATTCTATATCAACGTTCACCATCTCTGTAAATGCCAACGATGACGGAATAGAACTGTATAGGCTATAGTCTGAATCCTCCCAAAGGAGGTAACCTCCTGGCTCTATTGATGCAATATAATCAGCACCTACATTTTGGAACATGAGTTGGTGACATACTTAGAAGAGCTATCACGTTGTGAAGGACGACTTCCCATTCTGTCTTACGAAACGCGTACTTCAGAAACTTTGCATGCACGACATCAAATGCACTGATGAAATCAGCGCCAAATGGGCGCCGTATGTCGTGTTCATGAAGCGTAACCTGTGCAGGAAGATCGTGAGGCGGTGGGAAGAGTGCTGATGAAACATCGAAGCCCATAAAACGAGAGGACGGAAAGTCTGGCAGTTGGCTATAGACATCAAGCAGCCATTGTCTTTAGGAGCATTGTTAGACCATGCAATCCTAGGTTGGAGGATCAACAACTGCTCACATACCCCGTTCCTGTAGCGACGTCTGCAATTTGAAGTGGCTCGTCCTTTTTAATGGCAAGGTGAGACGGGAGTAATTCTCCGTCGGTCAATATATTAAAATATGCCTGCCCCTCATTGAGCCTATCACTTGTTAGGGCCTTAAGGCCTACAGCCTGACTTGTTTCGATGTATCGAAGTAATACCTAGGTTTCTCTTTGATGGCCTCGGATCCGAGGATGTAAAGATTTGCTGCTTTTGACGGCATTAGTACTCTCTGCGATTGATCCGAGTTCTTTGAAAATCATCAGGGCTGTCATGCTGGTGCGTAATCCAGAGGACTTTATATTTTAAGAGGACGAATGAACTTTTCCCAGAATAGTTAGTATCGATGATATTTGCGTCCTATCCTCATTGGGCTGTGCGCCCACTTTTTACTGTCTTGTCTTTAGGCTGTATAGTGGAGATGGTAGGATTCAGCTATGAAGAACTAGGCAGTATTAGCCGACTCAATCTTGATGCAACTGAGCGTTACTATCCTGGACTTAAAAAGGGTGCGATAAGCACCAACTTGGGCTACTTGAGTGACTTCATCCTCAAATCTTCCTAATCCTCTCTCCGGATTAGACGCGGCGATGATACAACAAGAGCAGCAAGCTGTCTTCGATCCAAAAAGGTTCCTGGTCGATATCGAAGAAACATGTCGCGCGATCGGTGCCCCATTATCCCAGAAAACAATCCTGAAAGTCCTGGCGACTTTCCAAGCCAGCTTCGCTCGGGGGGCTGTCTTGTGGAGAACCACCGATATCCCTGGAAATGCTCTCAATTTTCGGTTTTATGAGCGTGTGTCTATCGACGCTGTATCTTGTGCAGTCAACGCCAAACTATTACAGCCGAATCATCCCCTGTCCCAGGTGATCGTCTCCTGGAGTTCCTTATACTCGGGAGCTCCGCAACAATCCTGTGACTTTGATACCAAGCGAGGCCTTACCAAAATCTGGGTGTATCTGGGGGATATGCGCCCTCTAAGCGACATATTGAGCGCACCCCATGTTCCTCTGTCTATACGCAAGCACGCAAAGTCTTTCTATAACCTTGGCTTAAAGCTTGTTCGACACGTTGCCGCCGATTTTACGTCGAACACAGTCAACATCTACTTTCGTGCGCACGGCCCGTTGACGCTGGAGCGAGCAAGCAGCTTAGTGGGCCTGGCCGACCCTGCCTACGTTCTGACGCGTGAGGAGGTGGAAGAGATGCGGCGGTTTCTGAACCCTGTGGGATTCACCTTTGCCGTTACGATGGATTATACCACAGGTGAAATAAAAAGAGTGGGAGTGTATG
This sequence comes from Aspergillus felis, assembly GCA_016413765.1. NCBI lineage: Eukaryota > Fungi > Ascomycota > Eurotiomycetes > Eurotiales > Aspergillaceae > Aspergillus > Aspergillus felis. Next base: position 113,213 of record CP066508.1, read on the forward strand.
CTCTGAAGCTGGCGCCGGGCACCTACCCACTGATGGATGAGAGGTTGAAGGTATTTTTTACCCAGGTACCATCACATGATAAGGAAGAGATGAATGCAATAGCATGGTCATTTGGCAAACATGGTGCTAGATATGTCAAGGCAGAGAGGAGCTACTGTGGGGGGCTGGTACCGTTGATGAGACAATGGAACAGCGCGATGAGTTCATAGACGTCCTATTAAGAGCTTAGGCCCCGTCTCTCCTTCCAACAATTAAAGATAAGATTTTGTCTAGTTGTATCTTGCTAGATTGTCCGTTTGAAAGTACGGAAGGTTGTAAGCTACGATGACGATCCTCGAGTCGTCTTCCAAAGCCCCTGACGATGCAAAAAGCCATGGTGGGATGAGGGCGCGGGATGTTGTACCTATTGACCAAGTGTTCCATGTTTCCCAGCCAATACGCACCCGCACGCCTGCAGAACGCCCAAGGGTTGAGAAACGAGCTACTGAAATACAGACCCCAGCAGCAGCTGGCTAATCGTATGTGTCTTCACTGCGGACTAGCGCCCACTAGCTCCCAACTCATCATACGCCGCAAACAGAAAAAGATATGGTATGTCTTTGGTTTGAAAGCCGGGCCCTCTCAACAATAGGCCTTTTCCATTTTCTATATATGTGCGGTACGCTGCTTACATTTCCCATCCCTCCAGAAAATCCCGTTTATTTACAATCTGAAAGCATGGGCTTCGATTCTAATTCCGTGTGGTTTGGTAAGTATATGACCCTCCATACCAACTATTGGGTTCTCAACCTGACGCATCAGTGACCGGCTGTTCTTCTGGTCTTGGAAAGTCCATTTCGAAGGCTGTGTATGATGCTGGCTTTCGCATCGTGGCAACAGCTCGCTCGACTGCATCCCTCTCTTACCTGCCCGACGGCCCCAGCGTGCTCAAGCTCTGCCTGGACGTTACATCCGCCACATCGATCGAGGCAGCCCTCGTTGCTGCAGTACGCCACTTTGGACAGATCAACGTGGTGATCAACAATGCAGGATACGGGCTCAGAGGGGACACCGAGGCCGTTCCGGAAGAGCAGGCCAGAAACCAGATGGAGACTAATTTCTGGGGCCCGGTCCGGATTACTCGCAGAGCCGTGCGGATCTTCCGTGAAGTCAATGGACAGGGCCAAGGGGGAACAGTCGTGCAGATTTCTTCTCTGGGGGGATGGATTGGGTTTCCGGGAAATGCGTTCTACCATGCTAGGTATATAGCCTCCCTGCTCTGTCATACTCATTGTTCACGGGAACTGACTAACCACCCGGGCTAGCAAATTTGCCTTAGAGGGATTCACTGAATCTGTGGCCAAGGAGATGGATCCATCGTGGAACATCAAGTTTCTTCTCGTCCTGCCGGGAGGCGTGCGCACGAACTTCGCTTCGACCAGTGTCCAGGCGACACCACGGCATCCCGCCTATGACCACCCCGGCAGTCCCCTCACCCAACTGATGGAATATGTGGCCAATCCAGCGTCCCAGGACACCTGGAGCGATCCCGATATCTGCGCACGGCTCCTCGTCAACGCGGTGGTCGGCCAGCAAGAGCGACCGCTCCCTGTACGTTTGCTTATGGGGGCAGAGACCATTCCCTTAATACGGGGTGACATCGAACGGACACTCAAGGAGATGGATGACTGGAAAGCAGAGACAGAGAGCTGTTCGCCAAAGGGGCGCGCTCGCCTGGGCGTCTCCGCGTGAGATTGATTATGGAGTAGTTTTTCCGGTGTGAGTTGACCAAGTGGCTGATATATTAGCGTCTTGGCTACCCGATAGGTAGTTAGTGAATTTAGCTTCAATCCCACGTCAGCATTCGCCGACTTTTCAGCGGAAACAGGTAGAAGGACCTATTCCCATCGCTGATCCATCATTCTTCTGTTCATCGTGAACCCAATCCTAAGGCCTTTTGGCCCTCTTGTGAATGTGATGAGAGATATTGAACCTAGGAGCGTTGTGGGAGTCGTGGCACCTACCGCGGATAACGCCTGCGTATCATGCGCTCAGAAGAAACGCAGATGCGATCGAGCTATTCCTGTATGCTCCACGTGTCGACGGTAAGGGATATCCATAGGCCGGAAACTTGTTTGGTTCTTAACTTGATACCTAGACTTCGGCGAGAATGTAGCTACGCCAGGCTCCAGTTCGTCCTATCACAGGGCGCTCCTGTGTCCACGCCCTCGGAAACTCACCGTATACATCAGGACGACATATTTCACCTCTCTCCTCAGCGAATAAAACAGATAGGTGCGACCCGAGACAGATTACCACCGGTAGCAGATGAGCAACTGGCCAATCGAGCTTGTCTGGCGTGCAAGTCCGGAAAGAGACGATGTGACAGGCAATTGCCCAGCTGCACACGATGTACCAGGTACGGCTATCTCTAGTGCTCTGTCTGCCCTAGTAACGGCTGCTGACGCTCAGTAGACTTCAAACTCAGTGCAGGTATGGGAATGGTTTCATCGCTACCTTCGCTCACAATTCTGCTACGTCCTGCTTTGTAGATTCGCTAGCTCTACAACGAGTAGATGGGAAGGTGTCATTTCCCATTCCTACCCAGAAACACCTGCCTATGCTACTGCATTCTTGTAGGTGGATGAGCTCCTAGACCCAGCTGGTCCGGCTGTTGCAAGTATATATGTCCTGACCATAGGCTCGAAACGGCATCCGCCAATAGTCATTGAGACGTTCGGAATGGCACCGCTCGAGGTCGAGAATGGCAGTCTTGCCTTTCTCCTGCGCACTGATTGGGTTTCCCAAGCCCTGGCCGACCCTTGCTTCTTCCATGCGACGTTGTTCTCGGCATCTGCTCACCTGGATGCTTTCCAGGGCAGAGACAATAATCATATCACAATTTACCACTATACTATGGCGCTGCGGCTCCTTCGCGAGAAGCTAGCTTCTCCTGGTGGTATGCTGGACGACGGAACGATTGCGTGCATTCCTCCGCTAGTCTTCTTCTCGGTGAGCTACTTATGCACTGTGTGTTAGAAATCAGTCCTTAACGAAGATAGTCGATGAGGAGTGACGAGGGCTCATCCCGGATTCACAGGGAAGGCCTGATGGAGTTGCTTAGAGCCAAAGGAGGACTTCACAAGATGGGCTTTGGTGGTTTCTTTTCCGCCTTAGTACCCGTGTAAGAGCCCCTATCAACTCATCCGCCCAACGGCCAACAGAGCCTCTGACTCCAGCAGATGTGTCCTGACAGAGGCGATTATATTCGATTCTGAGTTTGACATTCCGGGCCTGGATATTCCACCAACGCCCTTGGCGCCGCCGACATGTCTAGTCACGGCCGCTCTCAAGCGGGCCGCGCATAAGACCGGATACTATAACCTTTCCCGCGAATCGATCACCCTCTTCCAGGACATCAGCCTCATCTGCGGACATCCGGATGAACATTACGTGGCCTCAGCAGGAGGGGAGGGCTTGTATAACTCCACCCAAATCAAGTGGCGTAATCAGCTACAACAAAAGATCAGCCAGCGCCATGATGCACTCGGAAATGTCCATCCATCTACCTCCAATGGAATCGATCAATCCTGCCAGGCGGCTGCTTTACTATTCTGGTATCTCCTCGACGATTATTTCTCGGTAAACGCCGGTACTTTGCAAAAGCTACTTCAAACCTTGAAGGAGGCCTTGGTCAAAACGTCCATGGATACCTGGATCAGGTGCTCCCCAGAGGCACACACATGGATTTGCCTAGTTGGAGCGGTGGCCAGTAGCCCTTGCAGTGATGATCGAGTGTGGTTTAGTCTGCGCCATGGTCAACCCGTTGTATGTATTCGCAGTGAAGGCCCATCTCTCTACCTGGCCTGCTGGAGAACATATGACTGGCTAAATCGTCGGCGGAAATTGAGGCTCAAGCATTAAAATCCCTATACTTACCATTTCATCAAGCTTATGGCGTTCCAAACTCTTATCCATTCGCGGACTGTACCTTAGTAGACAAGGAGCGATGACACCAGGTTTTGCTACCAGTGGCCTGGCAGTATGTGGCACTGCGGCGTGTGAGTTAAATTTGGCATTTGCGTCATTTCGACCTGATCTTGCTTCCTGGCGTTCATACCAACCTCGGAAGTAGGTAACCCTGGGCGACGACTAGCGACTGGTCAGTCTTTAGGTGCGTTAGTGCTTAGTTCCGCAGACCCTGCTGAAGCATCCAATGTTCTGCCCATCGATTGTAACTGACCCCTGCTACGTTGCGGCTTAGTCTTATGCGGCAACGCGGGCGCTAGTCCGCAGTCTAAGCCCAATGGGTCAAGGCTGAATTGCAGTTGTGGCCAGAGCAGAGCATACGGTGAATAGGAAGATGGGCCTCATCTTGTGCCTACATTGTGTGTCAGTGCTTCCACTCTGCAAGATTGGGAGTCCCTTACTAGTCTAGACCGTGTATGGCTGAAAATATTTGGAAAGGCACAAGTTCTTTCGAGGTATTATTACTTGAACCACGCTCAAAGAGTCATTCTGGTCGCCTATCTATATTTCCATCTGTCTTTTGTTATCTGGTAGGATTACCACGTACCCACGCACATGATTGTTCAACTGGACGCTTGTGGAATGATCGTCAAACTCGTAGATCTGAACTGACTCTGTCTTTGGAAACTACCAGCTGAGGCTGCATGAAAGCCACTAATATGTGTGAGGCCACGTTCGGGTTGCATTGTGGTTGTCGGGTTGACCGACGCCGTTGGCAACAGCCTATTAAAATCCTACATTAGTGCAGCTCGCGTAAAGTTCTACGCGTGTCTCAGAAGGAGGAACTGCGCTATCCGGTTCAACGGGGGTCAGCAGAAGTACGCAACTACCTATCTCCATTTCGAGCAACGTGTGGGTCTCGCTGCGGTGAGGCAATATATTTAGTGTACAGATGCCCAAGAAAGGGGCGGAGTTCGGGATTTACATCTGATTCGTGTCGTTTGATTATTCCTGGTGTATATCTTGATCCGCCATGTTGCGGTAGCTGCATGTAATAAGAGTAAATCAGGCGATTGGCATCAACAGGGCCGTGGATAAGTTGTATCAAGGCTACAAGCTGTCAATCCTTGGGCCCAGAAGATTACTTCGATTATATTGTCTCTATTGGCCAGCGAAAGGTAGTATTTCCAGGTAGCATCAGCGAGCAGGTTCCAGGCTAGAGTGTATATGCTTATTTGCAGCTGTATAATTCCAAAATCAGCGCTAGCTGCATCTCTAGTAACATCAAGCCAGAGCGGACATGATTGTAGCGCGATATGAAATGCGAGTAACTAAGCACACAGACTTTCGATATATTTGAGACTTATATCCCACCTTGCCACTTCCTCTACAATACCTCACACTCTATTCTTCAACCGTCTAAGCCTTACTAGCCTCTCCACTGCAGCAAGCGGAATACTATGGTCAACCTCATCTCACTCCCAATCCTCCTTGCACCTGCTATCCTCGCAGCGCCAACATCCCCGGCGAGCCCTCTTGAGAAACGGTCCACTTGTGGCGTCATTGCCGGGGTTACCTACTACAAGGGCCAAATCTGTGAAACGGGCTCAGAAATAGTTACCATTAAATGGCAAAACTCATGGAGATCATACAACTACCAACGGGCCGACGCGCACAGCTTCGCCATCACGAGCGGCGATTACTGGGATATCAACTGTGCACTGTACGACGGGTACAATGGCCAGGGCAATTACCTCGGTGGACTGGAATGGAATACGGGCTATCGGATTTGCAAGTCCCTGGGGGCTGCTGGGGCTAATGTGAAATCTATTATTTGTTGGGGAAATAACTGCTAGTTTGTGGGATTCTGCGTATGTGCTTCTGGCAAGAGGCCTGATCGGATTACAAGACCCAGAAGGAAGAGGCACACGGTGCAAACATGGTATATCAACCACTTATCCAGTCATTTCAGTATCTCAACTTGGAGAATAAATCCATTATCTATCTGTTGAGGACATGCGTGGCTCCATTTCTTAATCTTGGTATGGAAATTCATTCTCACCGGCAGTAGATATACTTGATCTGCTGCAGGTTGATTATCTGTTGGTCAGAAGGCGAGCGTCCAATTCATACAACGGCACTTGGTGCCCGTTATTGACACTTCACTGGAGTCGAAGCACACCGGGCTGTCAAATCAAAGCACAAACAGGGAAGGTTGTAATAACGTTCTGTCTATAGTATCCCTGCCATGCGGAAATCGCTTGGACCCAGTTCAACAGGGAAAGTGGCTGGACCAGCTGACATCGATGGCCACGATCCTTTCAGACCTATGTAACTCTCTGTTCCTAGGGCCAGGGACGAATCACGACCTCGCTTGGTTGAGATCAATCACTACATTACTAGTTTCGCGTCTCGGGGCCTAGCGGAGTAGTCCGCTCCAATTCCAGCACCTTAATTTGGATGCGGCTAATTCTTGAATGATAGGCTTCGAGCATACAATCCTCAACTAGGGCCTACGAGATCTGGTCAAAGTGATTAGGATCGAGTCGGCGGCATATCTGCGTCCACGGAGGTTATTGCTCAAGTAAGATTGCTTATAATGTCCCCATAGTCGCATCTCAGAGAGGTTACTTCTAAATGTCATCTGTGCCCATCGACCTAGTACAATTCAAAATGCTCCTCCATCTTGGAGTGATTTTCTTCTCTCCCCTCCTCACCGCACTCCCCACTATGGCTCATGCAGATTCCAACGACGCCTCGCTTGATGAAGGCGGCATGTTCATACCAAACAAACCTCATCGAACCAGTCTACAACTCCAATATCCTCTCAACACGACAGAACAACAACTGCTTCAATTGCACAGCTCGGTGCCCATTTACTGATGGTGTCTATTGCGGCGCCAATGACGTCTGCATTGACGTTGAACACGAGGCAATTGATGATCCTAACAGCCGAGGTGCTTCCTTAACTATGATACGAACCACGGTCACTGCTGGGAGGGATATTAATATCAATCTAGTGGACCGAAACCGGAACGGGCTAGTTGTGTTGTGGTTAGAGGACGTCACGTTAACAGCGAACGGAACGGTCAACGTAAACCTCGGAGACATTGGCTGCCTGGCGGATGATTGCGAGGTGATCATTTATATGAGCAATGTTACTGCGGTATCCGGAGCAACTGGGGAGGTTGCTACTGCTGGCGATGCTATTTACTATTCTCGCTTGGATAAGGGAAAGTAGGGAAGTTGAGAGATATCTTGTTGAATACAAGAGGAATTCCAAAAGATCTCTCCTTATACCTCTGATACATAGCTGGGTCTCTGGAACCGACTTTGTCTCGATTTATATCAAACAGGGTTACAGAGGAAATGACGCATCTGGAGGGCTAGAATCAATTTGCAGCTTCCTCACCGACCGTCGAAGACCAGGTGCAGATTGCATGTGGTGTCAAAGTGCCAATTAATTATACCTTATTCCGCTGGAGAGAGCGTGTTGATTCTGGGGGATGTCTTGATATATCCAAGGCCCTGATTGCTGGTGTGCAGTAAAGTTATGTCGATTATAGCTAAATTCTATCAACCATTATCAGGTTCGGGTTGGCCAAGATGACAGCAAATGAGATTCTGCAGATGGAGTGACTGACGTCAAAAGCCTTTTCAGTGTGGGTATGTCCATAACTGTAGGTGTCATCTATCAGTCATCTCTGATCCTCAGAACTGGATTTTCCAAAGGGATGATTTAATTGACTGCATTTAATGTAGGACTTTAATTGGTCTATCGTGCTTTGCATGAATTGAGTTGAATCTGCTCTTCTGGTTATTTGTTCATTAAATTACTTTATGTCGTCCTCGGAATCCCTAAGGATCGATCCCCTCCGTACAACTATTGCTTTGCTTCTGAACAATAACCACCTCTAGGTTTATCTAGACATATATTCCACAGATTTTCAGAGTATTAAATATTGAACATGCAATCGAATAAAATACCCACAACGGCGTCTCGTGCTTCATCCGTTGCTGTCTCCCTGGCACGATTTCTCAAGGACCATCCCAATCTTCATCTAGGAGGCGACGCAGATTTCCACCAGGAGCGCAGGGAACACCTTGAGATTCTCGGCTTTTATGCTCTTCCGGCAGCCAAACAAGCTGCCATCGGCAAAGTTGAAGTGCAAATCGTTCCGGGACCCCACGGCAGCATTCCGATCCGCTTGTTCTACCCTCAAGCTATCTTGGGCAATGATACCAAAGAATCCCAGGTAGCTGCGTTGGTGTACATGCATGGGGGCGGGTATACTGTTGGCTCGATTGACGAATTCGAGAATGGATTGCGGTTGCTAGCCGAGGCAGCCGGGGCCATTGTATGACAAGCAGCCCCTCCATAAACCTCCCTGGCTAATTTAACAGACTATTGGCGTCGAATACCATCTCGCACCTGAGCACCACTTCCCAACTCAGCTAGACGAGTACTCGGCTGTCATTGACTGGGCCCAAGGTGTTGAAGGCTCCTCGCGCGGCATTGACCCCGACCTGGTCTTTGGCGGCGGCGATTCTGCCGGTGGTAACATGACCGAGGCCATCGCCCTGCGACGGCGGGACCAGAAAGTCAAGAATATCGCCGGCCAACTGCTTCTCTACCCGGAGTCCCGGCCCCCATTTGATACCCCCGCCGCCGTTGAGAATAACACCGGCGGCAGCTTGTACCTCGTATGTAATGGGATCTTCAGCTTCGCGGACCACTATCTCTCCAAAGCACAGGGCAAAACTGTTCCTCCGAGCAATCGCTATGTGAGTCCTGGTATGCAGAGTGCTGATGATCTCCATGACCTGCCGCCAGCGGCCCTATTCACTTGTGGCTTTGATCCGCTGCGGGATGTGGGCGTCGAGTATGGGAATAAACTGCAACAGGCTGGAGTTGATATCCGGTGGCATCACTATGCAAATCTGACGCATGGCTTTTTACAGTTTGCGCCATGGTCTCAGGAATGTATGGATGCTGTGATGGATGTTGCTCAAGAGCTGAAACGGCTGGCGGGTGGCAGCGGGTAAGCGTTTATATAGTTCTCTCGGCGGTGAAAATACAGACGTTGGAATCAGTCGTTGGTCTGCAGGAAGAGCATTAGCTGTACCTGTACGTACACTAATAATCAACCCTATGTTAGAAAATCATTGATATTCTTATTGAAAGTCTACAGAGAGAGAGAGCCACATTCCACTTCTCATCCTTACTAAACTTCATATCTACTGCCATCTCATTGGCCGGGAGGAAGTCCTATATTTGAGTATGTCTCAAGACGCGTAAACGTGTGTGGTGGGTATTGAGAAAGAGAGCAACTTACACCGCAGCTCTTTTCATTCCATACCACAGCACGTCCACGTCACTTTCCAGCTCCCACCAAAGCTGTTCAGCATGTCCTCTTGTCAATCGACTATTCTGACCTAGCGGCTGGCAATTTCCGTCCTGGAGCCAAAGGCGTTGCTGTATATCAATTCCAACAACCCATATTTGCTGGGATCCCGGCCGATGATGCTCCAATCTCTTCCTGTGTTTCAGCACAGTCATCTTCGGGGCCCAGTCTGCAGGGACCATCTTCAGCTTTGCCCCAGATATTGCCAAAGCCACGCACGCTGCTGCTAGTCTCAAGGCTCTCTTCGACCGGACGCCGGAAATCGATAGCTGGAGCCATGACGGCGAGATGGTCAGAACGAGGTCTCAATCTGCATGTCAAGCCCGAGCAGTAAGGTTGCCTTCGTTGGAGCTAGTGGATGTGGCAAGTCCACTGCAATTGCCCTCCTGGAAGGATTCTACGATCCAGTCCTCGGCGGTGTCTATGTCGACGCCAAGGAAATCTCGTCATTCAACATCAACAATTACCGCTTCCATCTCGCACTTGTCAGCCAAGAACCAACGCTCTACCAAGGTACCATCCGTGAGAATATTATGCTGGGTACGGAGCGAGACGACGTTTCGGAAGACGAAATGGTGCTATGCTGCAGGACGCAAACATCTACGATTTCATCACCAGTCTGCCCAACGGTTTCGATACCCTCGTTGGTAGCAAGGCCAGTAGCAACGTCTTGCAATAGCTAGGGCATTGCTCCGCAACTCCAGAACCCTTTTGCTGGATGAGGCCACCTCCGCTCTCGATTCAGAGTCTGAAAAGCTCGTGCAAGCTGCTCTGGATACCGCAGCTAAAGGCCGCACGACGATCGCCGTGGCGCATCGTCTCAGTACGGTGCAAAAGGCAAATATAATCTATATCTTCAACCAAGGCTGCATCATCGAGTGTGGAACTCATTCTGAGCTGATGCAGAGGCGGTCGGCATACTTTGAGCTTGTCGGCTTGCAGAATTTGGGCGAAATGTGACTCTTCTACCTGGGGACACCGAATCTTTGGTGGTTGTGAGAAAACGTCCGGTCGGATAGTGACTATCAAATCGATTCTTTTTCTTCTCTTTTCTTTTTTCGGTGCCTGAGGACTATGGTCATCCTGTGATCCGTACCTTTGATTAATTTTCTTCTCGTCTACGAAATCCTTCTCTGTATTATCGCTTAACACTTCACCCGCTGGGCCAGTTCCCAGGCCCCAAGCTTGCAGCAGCGACATTTTGGTATGAGTTTGATTATGGCCTTTTCTTACATAAATAGCGTTACCTGTGGAGGTTGAGGAAATGCAACAAGAAATACGGGCCAATTGTTGGCATCAACCTAGTTCACTTACATATCAATGACCCCAACTACCTCGATGAAATATATGCCGGAGGCAAGCGTAAGCGCAATCGAGATCCCTGGTACTACCGCTCTGTGTCAAATGGCCCGCTCGGATGGCTTGCCATGATCGACTAATCTTCCTTTCCATATACCTCCTCGTTGATCTTTTCCGCTTTTTGGTTCCATTTTTCGTCCGCGTCACCATAATCCTCTTCGAGAAGCGCTTGTAGGATGTAGACTGCACAGCGAGCAGTCCCAAAGCCCAATGTCCAGCCCGACCCTCCGTGTCCATAGTTGTGAACCAAAGGAAAGCCAGCCCGCGTATCCGCTCTCACCTTGACGTTCTTCTTCGTAAAAGGCCGCAAACCTTGAGCAAATGGGTAGTGATGCACAAACTCAGCATGTCGAAGGCTTGGCATGAATTCTCCAGCCCGATCCCACATAACGCGAACCTCAGGCGAACCAGGCTCTAGATTCGCCTGGTCATTATGTGGCTGGATAATTGACCCGACATAGAGAATATCGTCATTCCGGGGAACAATGAAAACGACGCCGGTGGGCGCCCCATTATTGTCCTTCTGCGCGGGAACTAGGTAGGCGTCATTCAAGTGATTGAACTGTCCATTACGAGTGTTATCAACTCTCAGAATGGCGCCACGGACGGGGTAAACGTCCTCGTCCCCGAGTAAATCTTTAGCACCGAGGCCGGTGGCATTCACCACGGCATGAGCGTCAAATATCTCCAATAAACACTTGCCCTGATCGCGAAGATTGCCCTTGATTTCTCGGGTCTCGAAATTGGCGCCTTTGCATTTCACCAGAGCCATGAGATATGCCATGGCCTTGTCCGTATTGATAATGGGGGCGTCATGAGTATAGCCGCATTTGAAGCCTCCACGGTAATCACGGCTGAAACTGAAATCCTTGAACTCCCTTTCGAGGTCTTCCTTGGTTCTGTACCTCTTGTAGCCATGCATTCTTTGGTCATCAACAGCTTCTTCGATACCCTGCAGTTTGATGGCATGGCTATCGTTCGCGTTAGGGTCATAGCCAGTGTCCCTTTTCAGTTCAATCGGCTCAAAAAAGAACTGGTGGAGCTGGGTGATGTTCAGTCCGAACGACCGCCCTCTTCTTTCATGGGAATTTTGTATCTCTGCATAATTTCTGTAGAACTCGTAGCTCTGCAGAGCCCATTCTTGGTAGTGTTCTAGGGTGGACCATCCTTTACCCGCAGATACAATCTCGCTCAACCCACAGCCACCGGGAGGGTACTCCCACAGCGCGCCCGCAATTTGTGAGGTGATGCGAGACTTCCCAAAATCTTTTGTCCACGCCCACTGTTCCGCCACGAGTGTGACTCGGTATCCGGAATCAAGAAGTATCCAAGCGACGGTCAAGGCACTGACGCCACCGCCCAAAATGAGTATGTGTTTGCTGTCTTTGTTGGGCTTCTCCTTGGGCTCATCGTTTGTAGATAGCTGAGTTCTAGGGTATTCAAAATCGATTGCTCTACCGTCCCTTGTTATCGTTTGTCTACTTGCACGAAGAGTCACAAGGCCATTGACTGCCATGCTCATAGTGCAAAGATACTGCGACACGTACGGTAGTGGGTAGAGGTCACTGTTTTGAGGAGTGTAGGGTCGTTGTATAGTGTATTCCAATGATAAAATCCGAATTGCGAAAAGCGAAGAAGTCGGTGCGAATTACAGGTATTTTAAACAGTGGGCCACGAAGGTAATTTCCGGCATCAAGAATATACCATCTCTTTTGGCAGTAGTAATTATCCGTGACGCCGCTAACTCTGCCCGCCTCGTTATTGGATCCTACAGCTCAAGATCGAAGGACAGCCACATTGTATTCATAAATTTTGGGACATACTGACCAACACGGACTGCAAATGCTACAGCTATTAAATATCTATCCAGCTCCAGCTGTTTGTTGGATACTGCGGTACATTCGCAAGATCCAGGTCTTCCCTCTAGCACGCCCTGGCCGTCCTGCTGTACTGTAGTATGATTGGGTCATGACAGGTATTGGCTGCGTTGTGTTGCTAATTTATGGTAGTCCACATGGCATAATCATACCTAGCTATAATGTGCGTGACGCGTGCAATTCCTAGACCAACTACTTAGGCCATTGCCCAGGCCCCTATTGGATGGCCTGAGACCCAGATTAATTTGAGTCATTTTTCCTTCCCTGCCACGTCTAACACAGGTGATAGGAAGATCCGGTCACCTGGGCTTAATAATGAGTAAGACCATCCCAAAGCGCCGATTAAGGACATGTAGGTTTGCTATGCATAAGACCTTTGTTCATCGTTCCAACAGGTAGCTCAGGGCGGAGGAGGATGTGCTTCCTTTTAGTTGAGACTGACCTGGTCGCAACGTTGATTACGTTGCATGGACCCGGCAGTTTGGGACAGGGTGTGATAGCTATACATTAGCGCGATGTAGCTTTGGCTTGGCCTTGACCTTTTTAGCATCTGGTAAATGACCTGTCTCAAGATTTGGACGCTCTACCTAGGTACTCATTGTTTGCCAAGTAGGTCATCAACATTTATTGCTTTATGGCAGTGACATTGGGAGCTCACATATACATCATGTCAATATGAACTTGACTACGACTTAATCGAGTTATTTCAATCACCAACTTTAAGCAAACAAGATATTTTCCTTGAGCAGTCCAATTACTGCCAAGACCTCACAAAGTCCCTCTGAGTTATTGTCTCACATCCCTAAAATAGCTTGCTTCGCATCTCTCCCACTTTGAAATCAAGTTACAGGAGGTTGCTTTGATGAGCAAAGTCATAATACTGCTACTTAAGATCTAGTGCTAGGCAACTGCTGCAAGGTGCACCAGGCATCCATGTCTAGTAAAGAGCTCAGCCACCGCTAGCGCTAAAGGACAACACAACCCTGTGCACGACAGTCCAGGTAACCCAACGAGGATAGATTAGCTTAAATTAAAGGGCCTCTCGAGGATGAAATGCTGCTCTTCAAAAACTCGAACCCATTCTGAGGGCGCCCCTATAATCAAGTTCCTTGGAACCCGCTTCCAAGTTTCTGCCAGCAACCTGTCTAGGTAGGCAGGTCCAACACCCAATCGTGCTGTCCATTGTCCCAAAGCTTGATCTTATTCGTCTTAAATGCATGCCTGTCCATACACTATGAACTTGTCTGGTGTTTTTCAGCCTTGAACAGAAAGGGTCTATCTAATGCTAAATTATCTGGCAATGGTTGGTGCGAGTGGCAGTCCAATGCGGCTAGAGGTTGAAAGTCTCACTTGTTTAAAAACACTATCATGGAGTATATAACCCATTCATATCTCTCCTTCTTGCTGCCTGTGAAAGAAGGAGCAACGCGGAATTCTGATTCCCAATGGTCCCTCATGCGAGGACGTACCGGTTGAACTTCAGTTGATGAAAGCCTGCACTGCGCTAAAAAGAGCTGACGGGTCCGTCATGTTGCATCCTTGTTCACCGCATACACTGCATGGTAGACTTTCCCTGAAGCGACGTTTTTCAGATACAGCATTTCCAAATTCATAGAACTACAAAGTAATAGGACGAAGTCAGTACATGTAGTTTAAAATCCCGGAGGAGAGGTTGACCTCTTCCGTTATGCTTGATTGGCTTTGCTTTGGTTGGTACAAGCTTTCAGAGGATTGCGAGTCCTCAATCATGACTTGAATGGAATCTTCCGAGGTTGCAAGATAACAGCAGTTGCTGCGTAAGGATCCATGGCCTTCACTAACTGGCATCAGGATTCTCCGACAAACGCTGCTAGCTGAGGACCAGAATGACAAGTATACTCATTACGTAACGTTTCCTGATTATAGTTAATTATATACATATGGATTTTGTAACACTAGAACACCATATCAGCCTAGGCTAAATTTCAGAGTATGCCTTTCATTGGCTGCTAAGCTTGATTGGTTCGGCAGCTTCCGCTTGTATGAACCGCTAAGCTTTGTCTGTTAATATATTGGCAGAGATTGACTGAACTACAGGGAATCAATGAGGTTCCTAAGATAATCCTATGATCCCATAGAGGCCCTGGAGTATTGCTTTTGCTACTAGACCGGTCCTTTAAAGGCCTACACTTCTCACCTACAGAAAATGGCAAATTCGGAGCTGATACAAATACCATGCTCTTAGCATTGTAGCTTGTATGCTTTATCCATATGACATGAGAACCAAACCAAGTCTCCAAGCAAAATCCATTCCTTGAAAGCCTAAGTCTTCCCACTTTATCACATGTTGAATATGACTAAAGTGGATAGACCTAAGTAGAACACCCCCGTCCAAATCACCCCCTCATTATGAATCAAGATAGCAATGTGCAGCCAACTCTTCAGCAGAAGTCGCTGCGGCCGGAGCCACCATCAGTGCAGCCACCGCCGCAGTAAGTGATGAAGGAAATATCACCATTCTGGCCACCATTGCAGTGGAAGAGGGATTCGCGGATATGCGCGTCGTCGGTGGACTGGCCCGCAGACTGGAGGGCGCCATTGACCTGGGCTCCATAGTTGCCTGCCGAGAATGAATCATTAGGTGTGTTGAGTCTGGGACGGGAGTGGCGAGTTCACATACCAATGTTCAAGAGGTTATAACCACAGTAGTTCAAGCCAGTCTTGCAGTTGTCTGCAGCGGCAAAAGGAGCCAGTGCGGCAAGAACGGTGAGAGGGAGAATGGCGATCTTAACCATGATGACGGTAATATATGAGTTTAAAGAGACAGTGATGTTGCAGAGAGATTGATCGGGATCAGGATTGAAATCAGAATGAGATACTGATGGATTGAGATGGGATAAAGACTCAGGATAGAGGCGGATCAGTCCTCCTTCTTATACCCCAAGGGTTGTCTACTTCAATGTTGATCAACTCATATGTTCCCATTTCTATGAAGTAATCAACAGCTGATCTATACATCATAGCACGCCTAATTGGGCGCCTGACGCCCTTACCAACAATCTGTTATCCCTGGAAACGTGAGGCCACTGGTTATTGCATCGTGCCGGTGTCTAAAGTGTCCACTTTTGTATCCGCAGCTCACATAGCTTATGCAGTGTAACCTTCTGAGACATACTGACTATAAACATATGAATTGACTGCAATGGTGGACAGGACATCTTTATGCTTTCAGTACGATAGCTGGGCAGATAACCCAAAAGCAATTCGTATATCATCCCACTTCCCAAGTCTCTCACGGTTGAAAATCAACATCTTATTATCACGTCAAGTTGCCAGCTGTAATCCTGAGGTTGAGTTATTATTCAGCAGTACGGAGTAGTTAACCACAGTCTCAATGCACTAAAATCAGCATCCGCGTAGCCGTCTTGGGGCGGCGATCCCTACTCATAAAGGTACATATCCCCTGGAGCAGTAGCAAGCGTCTACACGCTCCAATAAAACCGCTGCTAATTTTGTGGGGATCCGCAACTAAAACCGCCACTTTCTAGGATGTAAACCTTGCCCCAGATTAGGCCTCCCATTCTTGCTTACGATCTGCATTGGCAACTTGGAGGCTAGAGCTCTGATGTTGCATTTATATTATGCTTACCAAATGCGCGTTCCTGACAAAACTAGGGTGTTAGACCCAATGCCTCCTCTCCAACAAGGACGAAGACCGACGTGGCTCCAGCGGAGACGGCAACGTCAGGCGCCCTGTCCCCTCCATCCGCCCGTCCTTTTGCCTCTCAAACACCCCAAGGTCCCTGATTGACGTCTACATGGCCCTGTTCAGACCGGTGTGAACAGGGATGTCAATGTATGTGAGATTTAAAGGATCAACAACGCCGAGGCTGACAACTCGATTACCCAAATGAGCATGGTAGCAAAAACTATGACGCCAAGGCTGTCCACAGTAATCATAATTATTTCAAATGGGTAAAAGAAACAATACAGGTCTGGCAGCACTTTGCTTAGCAACCATCATTCTGAGTAACCTTGCCTAAATGCATAAGAACAAAGTACTGTATACAAGAGGCGCTCACCGCATCACCCATGCATTCCTCTGCATACGCTGTGGCCTTTATGAAACAGACTACTTCGCACCAGTATATATTTAGAGACAGAGCAAACCAAATCATTTTTTTACTCTGGGAATAGCCGACACGTGATCAATGCTTCAGGATTCCAGGAATGAGTAAACGACCCTGTAAAGAGTGGTGGTAGAGGTTTTACGGAGGTATTAGAGGGAGGACTGGACGAGGACATGTACTATTATCACTGTATCTGCCTAGTCTGTGTTCAACAATGTCTCACTTATGGATAGATTCACTAGTTATTGTTAGTTACTACACTACACTAACAACTGAAATATACTTAGCAGGCTTGGTTCTATCCCTACTATCAATTATTCTTACCTCTTCAACTTGGTTAGATCGCGGTTAGAGCACCCAATTAAATAATTATGCATAAAGTATACCGCGGCTGGCAAAGTTACACTGGTATATCTCACAGGAGTGCAATAATCCCAGGCACCGAAACTTTACATATATTATAATTAAGGATTTTACAACCCTGGAATCCTACTTTAAGATAGTATTCGCGTCTACTTCGTACTTGTCGTTAGGTTAGGTTTGTCCGTCCGTTAGAAAATCAATGTCAAGCCGACCCAGTATATAGAGTGGAACATAGCACCGCGGGTCTGTGGCTAACCGGTCCAATCAGTAAGTTTGCATTGCTACCTTTATGCTGTATCGGGTACGGAGTACAGAGAAGCATGCTTTACGGTAGTGAATGAGATGCTGATCAGCCGCGAATCAAAAGCTCTTCCCTCCGTCAGAGTAACCGCCTGAAGATGCTTCTCGCTAAGAGGGGAAAACCTCGTATTCACGCGGCCTAAACCTTCCACTATACTCCCTTTAGGCCAAGCGCGTAAACACAAGACAAAATTGAGGACCAGTAATGTTATTTAAAAGTGATCATTCAGCCTGAGTCCTTTTATTCCTCTTGCCATCCTATCCCCAGGCAGTAGACCCACTACGATCACCAACACGCGCAGCTTACATCTGCTCAAGCCGTCATCCAGCCTAATCTGTCCAGATGGAGGATATCGGTGAGTTGGCAGTTGAGTTGGTTGGAGAAGCCCTCTCTTCTGGGTCAGCAGATCATTATGTTTAAGGTGCAAACCATTAACACAGTAACAGAGACCCCCTCTCCGCTGCGGTCAAACTGCTCGTTCGGGGAGGAGTAAAAATCACCCAGCTCTACCTGAACCACCAAGCATGTCAGCAATTCCTCGAGGAGATCCAGACGCTTTTTGTCCGCCTGACTAAGCTAGGATATCTCACACCGCTTGTGCCTGCCTCACAGGAAGAGGCTAAAACTGCCCAGGTCGGATGGATAATGACTCCAGCCGGAGTGGAGAGGTTGTTCTTCACCGCATACACCGACATCAGTCGCGCGCGCGACCGATTCGGACTTTCGGCTGGACGCCTCAAATCATTCGGATTGCAGGAACCGATCATCGTAAATCTCAACTCCCCGTCCAAAGGTGCCGCTATCCGCGAGCGCCTAGGAGCAACGTGGCCGGCGGAGTATCGCGAATGGATGCTGCAACGCATCAACCCCTTTCAGTTTATGCCGACTCTCGCGAAGAATATTCTGGACCGGTATGCGCTGAGCATGGTCCGCAAGTCGTTGCGCTCGCCAGCGCACCATGATCTCCTTCTCGCCCGAATCCTCGGCCTGGCACAGTTCTGCGGCCTGGGAGAAGTGAGTCTTTCCGACCTGATTGAGCTGATGGCCCATGCTTGTTACTATGAACGAGTGGCGAGACGCTATATTGCTGCCATGCTTGGAGTGCATTACACTGTCTTCACGGGGTACGCGTTGGCAGATAGCTTTAACGGGCAGCTGTTGGGCAGTCTCGAGAATCCGTTTGAGAACTTTGCCGAGCTAGCGGCAAATTTCTACCATTCGCTGGTGCAAATCGGCGTTGTGGAATACGGCAAACCCCGGCTCAACCGAGCAGAGGACATGCCAAATGTGAAATTTAAGATCGATCGCGGAGCAGGTCCAAAGCACGGTGAGCCCATTTACATGATATCCGGCTGGGCCGAAGCGCTTCTTCGCCGGCCGCGCAACCATCCACATGTCCGCTCGGTGGCCAAGGACTTCACCATCGGACTCGCAAAGGACGTGGGCAAGAGCTTCGTCCCTTCGCCGCTGCTAAGAAAGATGGGCAATTTGGGGCGGAATGTTTTGAAACAGGATGTGCATGGGAACAACTGTTATTATGCTGCCGAGCTGGAGACGGTTGCCGTCAGTGTCAAAAGGACACCAGGGGGCCAGCTGGTGGGGAAGGTGTCGCAGTTTGGCGACTTTCGGCCCATTCCTTTCGGGGGCCAAGGTGTTTTTGGTGTGCAATGCGGTTGCAATCAAGCTGATCCTAAGAAGATTATCCAGGGGTCCAGTCTTAATGGCTGTCCACTGGCGAGTATGTACAAGTATCGAGTGGACGAGAAGCTGCACACTGGGTACGACGAGACGGTCTACCACTGGACGGCCGGAGACCTGCCCATGATCCTCTTCTGGGCGGACGGACATGTTACAGGCACGTATATCCAAGTTGCTGGGGAGTGTGTATATTGCGCTACCAGTCGGGCATTCGGAACGGGGTGTAATCTCATCATAGCAGGAGGATGGTGAGCGCAACTGACAGCCAGGTTTGTGGAATCAATCTAGTCCGATAGACGTGATCTAAATCGGCACCTAGTGCAAGGAATTTGGAAAGAGGGAGACGCGGATTACTTGACGGCGGCCGCATGAGCTGCATACATATTCATGATGAAGACGAATCCTGGTACTTTGAGCACAAAGTGGACGATAAACCAGTTTCCGCCGCCTGGTGACAGCGTCAATCTCCATGGCGTAAATGGCTACCTACCAGACTAGCTCGTTAATAATAATGACACCAGTTCTCACACTTGTAAGTATTGTGGTTCGATTAAAACAAGTTTGGAGTTCTATGTGGAGTGGTGGATATCCAGATCATCACTGAAAGGACGGGGGGCTGTCACTGGCGTATTTAAACCTATTTTAGTACCTCTCATATTGGAGAATTTGATTGGGAGATGGAGTAATTTTTAACCAAAGTCTCCGAATGAGGGTCTTGCTTACAAATCTAAACTTCCCAAGAAATGTTAACTATGAATAAGATTTGTTGCATGACTTGCACTTGACTTAGTTGGTTGGACTGACCTATGAAAATCTCGCCCGTGGTGACACATAAAAACGTCAAGAAAGGGCCTACAAAGCCCACACGGATGTGTAATCGTATGGACGTAACCACTTTAAGTTCAAGGCATACATGGGTAGTGTATAGATATAAATATCACAACAACTTCTCCGCATAAGAGAGTTTGGGTTAGAACACTGAGAAACATAGAACCTTATTCTATTTGTCCAGCATGTCTGGGCGTGCGAAGATCCTCGTTATTGGCGCAGGCGAGCTGGGCAACCAAGTCTTACACTCTCTTGCACAGCATCCTCATCGAGATGGCGCAACTATTGCCGTTTTACTACGGCCCTCGAGCATCGCATCCACCGACCCCGACAAAGTCAAGGAGCTCGAGGAACTGCGCAATCTGAATGTGCAGCTTATTCCTGGCGATATTGCCAAGGACTCCGAAAAGCACCTCTCAGACATCTTTGGCGCATACGACACAATCATCGGTTGTACCGGCTTTGCAGCTGGCTCTGGCACTCAGCTCAAACTTGCCCGTGCTGTCCTGGCGGCTCAGGTTCCTCGATACGTGCCCTGGCAATTTGGAGTCGATTACGATACTATCGGACGGGGTTCCGCGCAAGATCTATTCGATGAGCAGCTTGATGTGAGGGATCTCCTGCGCTCGCAGAATCGGACTAAGTGGGTGATCATATCCACTGGCATGTTCACTAGTTTCTTGTTTGAGCCTTGGTTTGGGGTCGCCAACTTCAAGAATGATACGATAGTGGCCCTTGGCAGCTTGGATACCAAGGTATCTGTAACAGCACCGGAGGATATTGGCAAAATTACTGCCGAGGCTGTGCTTGGCTCGAGAGCTGACTCGGTCTTCGGTAACAAGCCGATCTATGTCGCTGGAGATACCTTGACGTATGAACAGCTGGCACAGTTAGTTGAGAGGATAACCGGACGCAAATTTACCAGGCATATAAGGACCGTGGAGGCTGCTCGGGCTGATCTTGCGAGGGACCCTGACAACACCTTGTTCAAATATCAGGTCGTTTTCGGTGAAGGGCGTGGTGTAGCGTGGGATTTGCCAGAGACTTGGAACAGTCAGGTTGGTATCCATGCTTTGACTGCGGAGGAATGGGCACGACTTCATTTGCAGCATAGTGTATAGTCGTCAAAAGGCCTTTTACCACATAGATATCCATAAGACGGAGTGCTACTTGAACAAAAACACATCGACTCTGCCACTCGGCTAGCAGTACCCATCCCGGTCCAGCCCGAACATGCTATGCATAGGGTTCGGCCTGGGGTCCGAACCGGGCTGGATAGTTAACCGTAGAGCTTTTGATATCCCAGCGACAGCACATCCATAATTCTATTTATTGGCCAACTGGAAGGATGATAGGGCGTCTCCATTTAGAGCATCGCTCGTGAGCATGAAGCAAATATACTGTCCACACTTGAGGTATACTAAGGAATACTACACCTACGGCTAACATCGGCCTAAGCAAAATGTATCTGTGGGTTCTCGTACTGCCAGCACAACCATACCTAGGATGGACTCAGCCCACGCCCTGTGGGAGACAAGTATGAGTCATACAATATCAATGCAAAGAATACAGTAAATGCATAAAATATGGGATACATATCATTTCTATACCTCTGCTTTTGAGGCCATTTAGATCATAAAATATTGATAATCCAACATCACAATATTCACAATGGTGAAACTTGATACATTTGAGATTGATCATGTAAGAGATGGGCAATTTCCGGCAGAGATGCAAACCAACTGATTTGGAGTGCAATAGTGGATTCTGACTCGCAGTCCAGGAGCCAAGCACAACCTTGCCCATTCATATTCCCTTCCTGTCACTATCCAGGAGCTGAGCTCGCTAGGTAACGACTCTGTTGAATATGCCGTTAACCCCCTGGCCACAACTCTGTCCCTGCCAATGAACTATGGTCCATCTTTCACAGGCCTTGAAGAGCTGCGCATGAATATAGCTGCATTGTACGCCAGTGAATCAGAGGCCGCCATATCTCCTAACAACATTATCACTACACCTGGTGCATCGCTGGCAAACTTCATCGTGTTCTTTGCGCTGGTCGGACCCGGAGATCATGTTATTGTCCAGTATCCAACGTACCCTCAGTTATACTCTCTTCCAGCCGGTCTGGGTGCGGAAGTGAGCCTCTGGCAAGCAAGCGAGAATAATCATTGGCAGCTGGATGTGGAGAAACTGGAGCGTCTCATCCAGCCCAATACCAAGATGATCGTTTTGAAGTAAGCGATCTTCTCTCTTTCTTAGGTCAAGTCTATTCATTTGACGCTCTTCTCTCCCAGCAACCCTCAGAACCCCACAGGCGCGGTCATTACCAAGTCAACTCTTGGTAAGATAGTCGACCTGGCCCGGCGGCACTCAATCATCGTCTTCAGCGATGAGATCTATCGCGCATTGTTCCATTCAATCTCGCCGACGGACTCCGAATATCCCCCTTCCCTGCTCTCATTTGGATATGAGAAATCAGTGGTGACGTGCTCGCTCTCAAAGACGTTTTCCCTCGCCGGGATTCGCGTGGGCTGGGTAGCCTCTCACAGTTCTTCCATTCTCGATCTCTGTCTCAACGCCCGCTCTTATACTGTTATCGCAGTTAGCCAGATCGACGAGCGAATTGCTGCTATGGCCCTCGAGCCTGTTCGTCAGCGGGAATTGATGAAACGCAACCTAGGTCTCGCAAAGCATAATCTCGAGGTTGTGCAATCATTCATTGACCGGCATTCTTCGATCTGCGAGTGGGTTCGTCCAGTCGCTGGACCAGTCGGCTTTGTCAAATTTAGTCGAAATGGCGTAGCTATCGATGATGTTGAATTCTGTATCCTTGTTCTCGAGAAGAAGGGCGTGCTACTCGTGCCGGGACAAAAGTGCTTTGGAGAGATGTTTAAGGGTTATGTCCGACTGGGCTTTGGACAAAGTACCCAGGCTTTGGAAGCTGCGTTGGAGGCACTGGCAGCTTTCATTAGCGAGGATTATGAGGTGGTGCCCTTGGCTGAACGGAAAGGACCAAGTTGAAGTCTCCTGGCGTCAGGAAGATAAGTATTATTGGTTGTCATGTCCTCGTTAATTAGTATCTAAATAAAATAAGTCTAAATATTACACATTATATCTTGAATCGCGGTGTCTACTTGTTTACTCCCTCCAGCGCCACGGTCAATAGAGAGGATTATGTACATCCCGAGAACCTCGCTCAATGACCTCTTCTACGTTCCAGCGTGGGGGACTGATTAGTTTCCGGGCATCTCTAACACTCAGTCCCGGAGGCAGCGGTTCTTTTAATCCTCCAGCCACGCCTGTGGAATACTTTAAGCCTAGAATATCACCGACCTCGTTACATACTCGGAGTATGTGGTCAAGATCGTCCTTTGTGTGAGCAGCAGAAACACATAGTCGGGCCCGCGATAGCTCCAGTGGGGTGGCTGGATAAGTCACCACCACGACAGAGATCTTCCGTCGTAGCATCTCATGGGAGAATGCCGGCATCTTGGCTGGGTTGTACAGCATTAACGGCACAATGGGCGAATCGTCATGTCCGTAAACGATAAAACCAAGCCGTTTTAGGCCCAGTCGCAGATATCGAGAATTGAACCCAAGTCTCTGTACCCGTTCCAGGCCCTGACCCGGGTGAAGAGGATCCTCGTCGGCGATCAGTCGCAAAGAGGAGGAGATCTGTGCCAGGACGGCAGGGGCAGGGGCCTCGCCGAAGATTTGTCCAGCATTTGTGGCACGGAGTTTGTTAATGAGTGTCTTGTCTGCCGCAATATACCCGCCGTTGGCACCAAAAGACTTGGTAAATGTACCCATGAGAATATCGACCTCAGCAGGATCGACCTTGAAGAAATCGCAGACTCCCCGCCCACGAGGCCCGACCGCGCCGATGGAGTGAGCTTCATCAACGAAGAGGTAGAATTTATATCGCTGTTTAAGCTCCAGGATGCGAGGCAGATTGCACATAGTGCCTTCCATGGAATATAGACCTTCGACCGAGACCAGGAT
Source organism: Aspergillus felis (assembly GCA_016413765.1). Taxonomy (NCBI): domain Eukaryota; kingdom Fungi; phylum Ascomycota; class Eurotiomycetes; order Eurotiales; family Aspergillaceae; genus Aspergillus; species Aspergillus felis. Next base: position 137,106 of record CP066508.1, read on the forward strand.
CTTCTTCCAGGGCCGGTGGGTGCGGGGTTGGCCCTGGGAGATGGCCTCTCGAAGTCGTCTCTCCAGATCCGCCATGTTGTTATGCGCAAAGACCTGAATGGCAGCCCCCGAGAGACGTGCCCCGAAGCGAATGGACGCATGATTGAATTCATCCGAGAGGATCAAGCATCCCTTATCCATGAGGGCAGGGAAAAGCGTGGCATTGGTAACAAAACCCATGGAAAAAACAATCGCATCCTCCTTGCCCACGAACCGCGCAACTTGTTGCTCAACCTCGGTATGAAGCTGTGGGGTGCCGAGTTCGGCAACTGAGCCGGTCATAGTGATTCCACTTTGACGAATAGTTTCTTCGGCCAGATCAGAACAGGGACCCTCGGACTGCGCAAATCCAAGATAGTTGTACGAGCTAAGGTTCAAAGTGTCCGTAGTGGTCCCAGTAAGCCGGAAATGGAGGTTGTCATCCGATTGCTGATCCAACAAGGTGATATATCTCCCTGGAACGCCGGTGGTCGGTCGCTCGAAACAGTCATTGATCCGCCGCTTCATGCGTCGAGTATAGAAGCTCTCGAAATCATTGTACAATGAGGCATAGCCATTTTGCGGGCGAAGGTGCTTGTAGGTGTGAGATCGGAAATACTTGTCGCAAAAGTCATGGAAGTGGCCGAGGAAGATCAAAACGAGGAAGCTGATATAGGTCGTGAGAGCGGTGAAGTATGGCGGCTCGTCGAGGATCGGGTCGGGGATTTCGCCCCCGCTGTGTTTGCTCACGTAGAGATGCGACGGATCGCCAAGGGGACCAAACTCGGCGTGCTGCTTAGCGAGTCTCTGCGCTTCGGCGGCATTGTAGATCTCACTGGAGACTGCTCGAAGAGAGGTAAGGGCGATCGAGTGAGGGTCAGATTTGCTCCATCCGTTCTCGCCTGCTGTGGTCGATAAAGCTTGTGTGCCAGTCGCCCTGGTCAAGGGCTTCTCTTTGCGTTTCCATCGTGGCATGATGGGGAAACCAACCGAGATTACGGAGGGGAGATGCCGTGGTAGATAAACAAAGTGATGAGTGTTGATGGAATTTGGGTTTGGGAGGTGGGAATACCCGCCCGTGCCAGGGAAGAAACCTGAGGCAGCGAATGGCCACGTGCCGACTTCCGAAAGTTCCGATGCCTCAGGCAGTCTGATTGGTTGAGTGGCACAGGCAACCACAAATCCCTCATCATCAGAACGCAAACAACCGGAGACAGATGAGATCTCCCCTAACAGTACCTAAGGTACCTCCATCCAAGGCAGCAGCAGGTATTCCATTGGTTCAATATCATGCAATAATGGATCCCACTCGCAGGTCCATTGAGGAGTCGGACGTCCGGCGGAAGCGCTGTGAGTTAGCAGAGGCGTATGGGTCCATTCAGAGCATTGGATGTAACATTAAGAAGACTAATAAATCCGTCTGATGGGTATCACAATTACCGGATTGTCTCACCCAATCACACAGTGAAGATCATTATCTGCCATACAAGCTTCCCAAGCGGGGTGAAGCTTCTGCTCCACATACCTTGGTGTTGTGGTTCCTAATAGCATAGAGAGGAAAGGGATACAACTAATATTGCTCGTAAATAAAAGCATGGGCTTTCCCAAGAGTAACTGCTATTTATTTGTCAACACGCCAGAATGCATTTCGCAGTCAGTGCAATCGCCCTGCTCGTGGCTAGCACCATCCTGGCCCTGGAAAGTCCTCATCGCAAAGCAGTCAGACCAATCAAGGTGGATCATGGCCATCTAAAGACCCGGGCTGTCACTGTCGCAGATGACGGAGGCTATAAGTATCTGAACAAGAAGACGCAGCGTACGTTTAATCTATCTATAAGTCTCCTGGTCTGATGATTGGTAGGATTTCTCGTAAATGGCACGGGCATTCCCGAGGTGGACTTCGACGTGGGTGAATCTTATGCCGGGACTCTTCCCAACACGCCAGCTGGGAATTCCAGTCTATTCTTCTGGTTCTTTCCATCTCAGAACCCCAAAGCACATGACGAGGTAGATGGAGACCCCAGCATAAAAATTGGTGCACCTGACTGACAGTCGGCAGATCACCATCTGGTTGAATGGAGGCCCAGGATGTAGTTCTCTCGATGGATTGCTGCAGGAACATGGTCCTTTTCTCTGGCAATCTGGCACATACAAGCCCGTCCGCAATCCATACTCTTGGACTAACCTGACCAACATGGTCTATGTGGATCAACCGGCCGGAACTGGCTTCTCCCCAGGGCCCTCCACGGTCAACAATGAGGAGGATGTTGCAAGGCAGTTCAAGAGCTGGTTCAAGCACTTCGTTGATACCTTTAACTTGCATGGCCGCAAGGTGTATATTACTGGAGAAAGCTATGCTGGACAGTATATTCCTTACATTGCCTCGGCCATGCTGGACGAGAAAGATAAAAAGTACTTCAATGTGAAGGGCATCCAGATCAACGATCCGTCCATCAACGATGATTCTGTGATGATATATGGTATGCACATCTTCCATCATGTCTGCTCATTATTTCAAGGCTGATATATCGAGTAGCACCCGCTGTCAGCCACCTGAATCAGTACCTGAACGTCTTCTCTCTCAATGATACTTTCGTCAAAGATATCAATGAACGTGCTGAGAAATGTGGATACAGCAAGTTTCTGGACGAGGCTCTCACCTTTCCACCTCCAAAGGAATTCCCTGTCGCCCCAGACCCATCCAAGAACAATTGCGCTCTCTGGGATGAAATCGTCCAGGCGGCCTACTATGTCAACCCCTGCTTCAACTTCTACCATCTCACCGACTTCTGTCCGTATCTGTGGGATGAGATGGGCTTCCCCTCTCTGGCCGGAGGCCCCAACAATTACTTCAATCGCTCGGATGTTCAAAAGGCCCTTCACGTCCCTCCAACGGACTACTCCGTCTGTGGGGAAACCACGATCTTTGCTAAAGGCGATCAATCTGTCCCCAGCGCCCTTGGTCCTCTCCCTAGTGTGATTGAACGTACCAACAATGTCCTTATCGGACATGGATGGCTTGATTATCTGCTATTCGTAAACGGATCTCTCGCCACGATTCAGAATATGACATGGAACGGTGCCCAGGGCTTCCAGCAGCCGCCTGTAGAGCCCCTCTACGTTCCCTATCATTATGGCCTGGCAGAGCTCTGGACATCTACTGCGCCAAATCCATACGTTCTGGATGCTGGGGCAGGATATTTGGGTACGGCACACACTGAGCGCGGCCTGACCTTTTCAACAGTCTATTTGGCTGGCCACGGTAAGAGAATCATCTACACATACATGATTCGTGCTGACCACCGTAATAGAGATCCCGCAGTATACGCCTGGAGCAGCTTACCGTCAATTGGAATTTCTGCTCGGGCGTATTGACAACCTGTCATCGCCTGGAAGCTATACTGCTTAGGGAGTCCTGGCGTCACAGGCCTCCATCCAGTATGTTAAAGTGGAGGATCAAAAAGACGCTAGATTTTCTATCCCTAGCGATATCTTGAAAAACTAGGACTTTTTACAGTATCATGATCGATGGGAACGTCTACGAAGTATTATAGTAAATTCCAATGTTGTCCATAATGAGGGAAATGTCTGATGTCATTGAGCCGAGAGTACCCCCACACCCGCCAACGTCTCCACATGTGAAAAACGATTGCCAACCTTTTCGGTGTATATAGCGGTGGGAAGTCTGAAAATAGAATGAATTCTTGGAAATACATCAATATCTGCTGGCTTTTTGCACTGCACGTCCAGAATGAGCACGCAAGGTCCTCTATTTATCGCCCAGGAAGCCGTCTGTTTCTATCCTATCAGCACTATCTATGATTCCTGTCCCCGTTATCTCTTCTACGCTCTTCTTCTGGCCAGCTGCGTGACACGATGGACTGGATGGCTGGCCGACGTGTTCTTAGGTGCTGCAGCAACATACGCAGGAGTCGCCGCTATCCAGGCTTTCATTCTCGTTTCCAGTCCCTCGTCGCCCGTGGACCCGGGGCCGGTTACCATTCCATACCTGCCCCAAAATACTAGCCTTTGGGGTAGTTTTCCTCAGCTCATCACAGAGAGAGACAATGTACTGGTCCAGCCAGCCGCTGTGGAATTGGATGCCGATGCAGTCAGTGCTATTGTAATCACAGGCTATCTTGTGTTTCTGCCCTTGCAATGCTGGTCCCGCGTTCTCTCGCAAGAGCGCATTCGAGTTATCCTCTTCTACCTCTGGAATACCCTGATGTTCGCTGGTTCCATTTGCGCGTTGGTCTACTCAAACACTACAAAAAACACACCGACCCAATACATGTTCTGCTATCCTGACCTGCCTCCGTTCGACGAATCATCCAGCGATGGGTGGCAAGCCTCATGGCGAACATCCACTTGGAACAATAGTGTCTGGAGCATATTCTCCAATATCACCCTCTGGGGTCAACTCGGTGACATCTGCTTCAACCCTTGCTTCAACACCACTCAGATTCTTCGCCAGCAGACGTCTTTGAACGTGTGGGTTGCAACCAGGAACTCGGAACTAGACCACCCGCAGTCATTCTGGAACAAGTTTGTATATTCAAGGCGTTACATATACAGTCTTCTTGGCGTCACTGTGATCTTGAACATCATCCTCCTTGTCTCAAGGTTCTTCCCCTACGGTTCTCGAATCCCGTCCGTGCAGATGGTGGTCGTTTGGCGAGAACGCAAGGCCATACGGAGCAGCTTCCGGGAAGGATTCTGTCTATTGAAGTCACTTGTACGCCAAAACGATTTCCCTTCCCGCAAGGGCTCTACTTGGCGCCGGTTCCGGTCCGTCCTAAGTAGGCAATTTGCCAAAGAATGCCTTCGTCTATTGGCAGACTCCCTCATTCTCATTGGACTGTTACTGAGCATCATTATCAGCCCCTTGACACTGATCGCATTTGTCGCCTGGATTGAGTGGTACATACACAACGATGGACCGCCCGAGGAGAATCCTCAGCAGGTTGGACAATGGTCGTACCTGGTTTCCATCGGGCTGTTGCTCGTTTCCGCGTTGATCCTGAGATTGAAATATCATGTTGCCTCAACTCAAGAATTAGATGATGAAATATACACGCTCAGAGAGCGCCTAGCGGATGTGGAAAGCAGAAGGTTGTTACGTGCAGAGTGACGGACATGCAGAGGCCAGTCATCGAGCTTGAAGGCTTCCTCCAGTGCTGCTTCTAGCCAGCACTTCGGATCGTTCTGTCTGTCGTCACCAGATGTTGTCGAATTCAGCTCCATGCCTGCCCGAATTGGGGAGCGGGAGATTGGAGACTGTCGTGAAAGGGTCCGGATCCGATATTGGCTCAGCGATGTAAGAGGATCTGGTATCAAACTGACGAGACGGGTTGGGTCATCTAGAAGATTGACGATTCCTTCCTTGTTCTCTTGCTGTGCATTTGAATTTGTGAGGATGGACCTTCACTGCTGGCTCAGTGATGTGTCGTCAACAATGCCGTGGAAACAGTCCATTACGACTTTCCATTCTGGCAGCGTCCTGTGGTTGTCAAAGAGAGAGATAATATTGATCACGCAGTAAACGGTCGTCTCCTCGGAAAACTGCCTTATAGGATCGTACAGCAATCGCAGAACTACGGCAAGTTGTGGTTTTTGAGACCTTTGACAAAGTCCCCGTCGTCGATAAAGTCGAGGTTACAGCGCTTCATCTCCAATAGCCTCACCAGCAGCTGCATTGCGAGAAAGCAGACCCGCAATTTGGACTATATATCGGAGGAGACCCATCATCCTACGATCGACCGGTCGGTCCGGGTGTACACTCCAATACACCTCAGGCACCTGCTCACCGGCGGTCGGAGAAGCAATCATCGGGTTGGAGCGTCCCTTCTAGCAAAGAGGTTCATTTCGCTTAAGATAATTCGGCGAGTACGGCCAGGACGCAGGTCAGTAGGGCCAGAACGTGTGGCAGCTATCCGGGGATAGAGTGCCATGTGGCCGATTCTTAGCTATCCTGCAGCATGCCTTTAGGTCCTTGTGTACGTTTTGACCTGAATACAGATATCCTGCCGAGGCAACGAGATTGTTTCACGAAGAAAGAACAAACTTCCATATGACACCCTAGATGTCTGTAGCCCATCGGTAGATTCACGAAACGGAAAAGTGCCGAGAATCGGAGGATTCCCGCCTCATCATCTTCTCTATTTGTACTGGTCCTTCTCCTGCAACTTCCACCATTTATTTGCAACAGCCATTGGAGATCGAACTCTCTATCCGGATATTTGCTCCACTACTCATATTCGATCGGCTATCCGATAAAATTTTCATGTCTTTGACGAGGATTGAAGAGCCCTTTGCATGTGGTTTATAATGCTGCCTAGACGCCTCGGACAGCTCATTCACTCCTCTAAACCACTCAATCAGAATGTAAAAGTATATCGACGTTTCATATCTCGCACAGCTCCATTATCCAGAAAGCAAAACAGCATTCCAGCAGCGTATTATCGCGGGGGGACGTCGCGCGCCATCTTCTTCCGAAAAGAGGATCTACCGTCGGAACAACAGCAGTGGGATGACATCTTCCGCGGTACCATCGGCAGTCCCGATCCATATGGACGCCAGTTAGATGGCATGGGCGGCGGCATCTCTAGTCTGTCCAAGGTGTGCGTGGTCAGCAAATCCGACCGGCCAGACGCTGATGTTGATTACACCTTTGTTTCGCTCGGAGTGAAGAACATGGATGTTGATTATTCCAGCAACTGTGGGAACATGATCAGTGCGGTTGGACCATATGCAGTCGATACTGGTCTCTTTCCCGTGGCCGACGATGCCAACGCGGTCTCTGTCCGAATATTCAATACCAACACGGAAAAGGTCATCCGCTCTACGTTCCCTGTAGTGAAGGGGGAGGCAGCAGCAGCTGGTGATTTTGCTATCGACGGTGTGGCCGGAACCGGCGCTCGAATACGGCTCGATTTCATTGACCCTGCAGGCTCCAGGACGGGCAAATTGCTGCCAACTGGGAAGGTTGTTGATTGCTTTGACGACATTCCCGCCTCATGTATCGATGTGGGCAATCCATGCGTTTTCGTGCGTGCTTCTGACCTGGGAGTTCGAGGAAATCTGGCACCGGGTGAGATTGACGCGCATCCTACTCTACTCCCACGGTTGGATTCTATCCGTCGGCAAGCTGGCGTGAAGATGGGACTGGCTGAAACACCGAAAGAGGTGCCTGGAAGTGTTCCCAAAATCTGCCTCGTATCGTCGCCGTCTGATTCTTGTACTTCTGGAATGATGCAGACGTCGAAGGATGTGGATCTGGTTGTTCGCGCTCTCTCCGTCGGCCAACCACATAAGGCCGTCCCCATCACCGTCGCTTTGGCTCTTGCGACGGCTGGAAGAGTGTCCGGCACTGTTGTGGCCGACGTGGTGAGCGACAAACCAGTCGATCCTGCTGGCATTACTTTAGGCCATGCAAGTGGCAATCTGCTGGTCAGCGCGGATTTTGATGCCGAAGGTCATTTACGCTGTGCGACGGTCTATCGAACAGCGCGTCGGATTATGGAGGGGCGTGTCTTCTGGAAAGATACTTCCGCGTGAACACCTGAAATATATAAATTGTTGTAAATATGGGGTTTGCACGCTGGTTCGGCAGCTTCCGCATTGCCAGGAGATGTGTTTATATTGTTTGAAAACAGACGTACGACTAGTGAGATTCGAATGTACATATCTCCATTGCATAATATTAGGATGAAGCATCATTTAAAATAAGTGCTGGCTGCGCCACCCTAGACCGCGGGGAAGCATTAGATATAAAGATCACCGACTGAGATTAGCTCTAGCTATCCATGGTGAATATTAGGCACTTTCAAAGTTAAGATATATATACTATACATCGCTCACGATGACAGCCACCCGGCGCGCCCTACTTCTACTCGAAATTCACCGTTCTATCATAGAGTGGGCAGGGGAAGAGCCATACGACCACGACAGCTTTTACGACGCGAAGCGCGACAATGAGATATGATGTTCAAGAGAATATACTCTTCTGTGTTGTGGTCTAGTCAATAAAACCTGGTATCACGAAGCGATGCGCATCCTCTGGAAAGACCTCCATCCGCCCTTGCTTAAGTGAAGTGGACGAGCGATGACTACATCAGCGCCATTTATGCGCATGGCTTCTAAGAGCACGACGGGGATGGAACAGACCACAATGCAGACCAGCCATCTATCGGCGGTATTTACCTCTTTACCTCGTTGAGCATCCTGACCAACACCTTCTGCAACCGCTTGACTCCCTCGATCAGGCCCCTTTCGTCCTCCCACGCGAAGCAAAGTCTCAAGCATTGATCTTGAGACATTGAGGATTGATCTCCGGGAACGATAAAAATGTCCCCATTGCCGACAATCAGATTCTCTTCCCGCAGTGCTCTTTCAGTAACATTGCGAGAAGTGAGTGGCTGGGGTAATCTGACCCACACAAAAAAGCCTCCAGCATGCAATGCATCACTTGCATCCGTATGTATCTCGACTCCAAGGGGATACAGTCTCTCCTTGACCGCCGATACCATAGTGGAGTGTCGGCAACAGTATGTTGGGATCAAGGTTTGTCTTATATGCTTCGTGATAGAACCATCTTGTAGCATTTCATCAACGAACGTCGACATGAGTTGAGATGGAGGGCCGCCTGATACCGTAGAGCCTCTGCAGATTTTGTGTTCAGCCAAGGGGACCGCCATAGATGGTAGGCAGAGTGTCTTACACTTGTGACAAGCCATAAACTAACTGAGGCTCTCCCTCGGCCCAACCAACGCGACAACCAGGAGCAACGATCTTGCTAAAGGTGTTATTACTGACGACATTACCGAAGATATCCCGCGGTCCACCATCAAGCGTCCGATCTAGATCCAGGACGCGAGGGAGGATGGAACCCCATGAATTTCCATTATCTGGAGAATGAGCGGCAGACCAGTGCAGAAAGTCATAGACGTCGTCGCAAATTACCAGAGCATTGAATTTGCGAGCTAAACGGACGAGAGCCTCCCGCCTTCGGAGAGACATAGTAGCGCCCGTGGGATTGGAGAAGTTGGGCACGCAGTAAATGACGTGATTGAATATCTTCCTGTAGCGTTCCGGACGTTTGTATCCTTCTCCCTACGTGGAATTTAGCTTTGGTAATTTTTGAAATGGTTTCTTCAGCTCACCCTCTCTGCAACTGCCTCGTCATTAGCGAGAGCACGTTCAAGAAACTCCACGTCCATCCCCTCCTCGTCCTCAGGAACAGCCCTTAACTTCCGGTAGAACCCTGCATCTTCAAAGATCCTGAATCCAAGATGGTAAGACGCCTGTGGCATCCATATGTACCGTGTTTGCGATGGGTCAGTGAAGACTTGGAGGATACTCGACAAGTTCTGGCTCGCTCCCCCGGTTATGCAGATCCGATCCGCTTGAATCGGCTGGGAGGGTTTGTAGTATCCCGTCAGCCACTCGGCAAGGTGAGTCCTGAGCGGTAAGTGACCTTCATCTGGCCCATAGTCCAAGCCGGTTACTGTGACTTCCGGCTTCGACAAAGCCGATACTGCAGCATCACTTAGGCGCTGGGTGGGAAGAAGAGCCGTGGCGGGCGACCCTTTGAACAGATCGATACAAGAAGTTGAAGACATTGAAGGACAACAAGAAAGGCAGAACCCTGTTGAGGACGGAGATCCACGAGGGCCCTGACGCATTTATACCCTGATGACGACTTTGGCTGTGACTTACGTTGGGATACGGGATTTCCGTTTTGGGTAATCAAGGCGATTCAACCAATCACATCATGCCAAGCAATGGATCCGACGGGAGGCACCAAACAATGGGTTCTCCGTACGCCCTTTGAGTCCTTGATATTGGCAGCTGCTTATAAATAAATTCTTCTTCCTTCTTCTCTTGCGCCTTTTTCTTCGTTTAGACTTGATTGTGATTCATGACCCGTATAACACAGCAACACAATGGAACACATCAAAGAGTTCGCTGTGGAAAAGGCAAGTAGACTACTGTCAGGTGCATGAGTTGAGGTCTGACTTTCACAGTGGATGGACGAGCATGAAACATGGGCAACTCATAATCTCGCTGAGACTTGCTGTGATTCCGTCTCGCTCGATGATCTTCTGGCCTTCGCGGGGAACAAAGACAGAGCTAGCCTTATCGACTTCTCCCAGAAGCAAACCTATGGGGCGATCCGGGGCAGTGATGCCTTGCGCTCAAACATCGCCAACCTCTACCGCCACGAGGAGTCCGTGCCATTATCAAAAGACAACATCCTTATCACGAATGGCGCTATCCAGGCCAACTTCTTAGCTCTATATACCAATGTTGCTCGGGGTGACCATGTCATCTGCCACTATCCCACCTACCAGCAGCTCTACTCCGTTCCCGAGTCCTTCGGCGCCGAGGTCAGCCTTTGGAAGGCAGACGAGCAAAATGGATGGCGGGTCAACTTGGACGATCTGAGATCACTGATCAGACCAAATACCAAGGTCATTGTCATTAAGTGAGTACTCTAGGAGCCACCAAGTGACTCCGACGTGAAGTGAAGGTGGACCTGACAAATTCACAGCAACCCTCAGAATCCGACCGGAGCTGTCCTGAGCCGCGATGTGCTGCAGGAGATTGTAGATATTGCGCGCCAGCATGGCATCATCATTCATAGTGATGAGGTGTACCGCCCGCTTTTCCACTCCCTGCAGGACGGGCAGGAAGAGCCGCCTTCCATTCTATCCTTCAATTATGAGAAGACCGTTGCCACTAGCTCAATGAGCAAGGCGTTCAGTTTGGCCGGGATTAGGCTGGGCTGGATTGCGTCCAGAAGCCGGAAAATCATAGAGCAGTGTGCGACAGCCCGCGACTACACTTTGATTTCGGTCAGCCAGATCGATGACCGGATTGCTGCACGCGCAGTGTCAGAGCCCACTGTGAGTAATATTCTCAAGCGTAACCTCGACCTGGCAAGAGGCAATCTAGAGCTCCTCGATGGCTTCATCAAGGAATTCGCCTGGGCCGCGCGATGGGTCCGACCACAAGCAGGTACCACAGCGTTCATCAAGTTCGTGAATAAGGACAACCTTGCAATTGATGATGTGGAGTTCTGCAAGCGTTTGCAAGCGGACTATGGAGTGATGTTCGTGCCAGGCAGCAGGTGCTTCGGAGAAGACACAAACTTTAAGGGCTATGTCCGCATCGGCTATGTGTGTGAGCGGCAGGTCTTGATCGACGGTCTGGAAGCGTTGCGGAAATTCATGGCTGATGCCTATCACTCTCTACCAGTGGCCGTTTGAGGAGTGGTAAAGTAGATAGAATAGACGCAACTATGTACTTGCATCAAATAGCGAAATCATCACAATGTCATAGAAGATAATATCCGTTGGCCATGGTTGACCCAGTGCGATGCTGAGGCGAAGGCAATATAGAGAGTGTTCAAAAGAGAACAAGTTCCAGCCCAGACTGTGCAAAGTAGACGTCCCAGCGCGAGGATGCGCCCGACTCCCAGTAACGAGCAAGAGCATCCCTTGCTCTGGTAAAGTTCCCCATACCCATGGTCTGCATATTCACCATCCTTGTTTGGATAGCTTGGCGTTCGTGAAGATCGTCGGTCTCACAACCGGCGCTGAAGATGGGCCACAGGATGAGGACATTTGCTGGGGAGAATGGTCTGATTGCCTGGACGTTGTCGAGAATGGCCGCGACTTGCGACCTTACCTTGGGATGGCTTTTCGGAAGCAATTCGACACGACGGTAGAGATGTAAAAGTGCTGAGTGGATGAAGGAGAGATGTGTGTTGTGCAGCTCGGATGCCAGAACTTTATCATGGGACGCGAGTGTGGCCGCCGACGGAGATTGGTTGGCAATGGAGAGTACTTTTCTCTCGATGTCCTGCGCTTCGTCTGTCAATTCCTCGGAAATGGTAGAGGATGGCTCTGTAAAGGTTTCTAATATTGACTGTTCATGCACGTGCCGCCGCGCCAACTGCCCGATTCGCGCCAGCAGAGGCATTAGCTGGGTTGAGTAGCCGCAGATCTCATCAACCTGACCAATGTCACAATCGGGAGTCCGACTCAGGTTCCAGTACTGTCCATCGTTGACACATCCTGCATGTGTACCTGAGAGGCCCGCTAGGATGTCGAGAGTAGCGAACCACTTGAGAAGACACAAAGCAAACGGTTCAATTCCACCGTCAGTTGCCCTTTGCCTCTCAAGCAAGGCCGTAAGTAATTGCATTACTCCAGACAGATGGACCTTCCAAGTCCGAGCATTGCCATTACACACATCATTGGTACATAAAACCATCGCTGTCATGGCGGTTTCAGGTTTGCGAGTCTCGGCCGGATCAGCCAGGGCAGCACGGAGACCCGCTACTGCGAGATCCGTAAATTTTAAGATCGTCAGTTGACTAGCTGACGGTTCCTGGACAAGTCGAGCGTGATGACTGCACGAGGCTGCGAGAAGTGCGTGCAGAAGATGCGGCGTTTCCACCGCAGTGGCGACCAATGTCTGCCCAAAAACGGGCGGGGCAAGAGGGAAAAGAACTCGAATGGTCTGAGTGGCAAAGTGATGCATGAAAAAGTGAGAGTTGCCAGCTGTCAGACACTCCAGTGGATTGAGCGATGCTCGGAGCGGTATGGCGCTCCTTTCGGTTGCACATGGGTTTCTCGACTTGCCACCCACCGGAGAAGATTGCCTGCAATGACTCCGAACAACGACGAAACTAGAGTCATACTTGCACTCTTTAGGGAATCGGATGCATCTAGAGCACACTGGCCTCCGGAGGTCACACTATTGTAAGAGATGAGCGAGAGCGACCAATTGAGGGGAGTCAACGTGGAAATACTTTCACTTTTTTGCGTCGGCATTCAGAGCAGCCATCGCGTCTGCGAGGCAAACGACAGCTCTGAGGCGTGCCACCGGGACTTCTGCCAGTCATTGAAGGGCAAGATGATGGATCACGGATTGTCGATGGCTGGCGATAATTCTGCCAGTTGATGCTGCCAGTAATCGGCTCGGGAAATTGCCGACAGCACTCACGGGAGAAGAGCACGTGCCCACGAAACAAAACCTGATGCCTCAGGCACTAACAAACATAATCTCCCTCCCACTGGTGCACTCCTCAATAGTATTGTTTTACGAATACTCGCCGACTATCTTACTGATAGTCAGGGTTACTGACCAAACGTTATTGTCGATTGGATCTGAGTACAGGGAGTCAGGTCAAGTGCGATTGAGATCCGATCTAATCACTATGCATCTCAATAAACCTATGGTCAAGGTAGGCATAAATATAATATTTTCACACTTGGCCTTCGGATCATCATTCGGTCATCACATTCACTCTCGTCACTGGTCCTTTATATACCTTCTTTGCATATAACTGGTAATACACCAGAGAGAGCAGAATGACGCCCCCGAAGATTGCCACACTCCAGTTCATTGTAGTCGGATTGACCTGCTCGGTTAGAGGGAAGAAGCTAAAGGTCCAAATGACAATCAGAACAAGAATGGAGACGGTGTCGACAAAGGGAGTAAGTCTTCCCATGCTCCAGCGGGCGGGAGGAAGTGGCTGCTTGCGCCAGCGGCGCAGTCGAACGCAGGTAATGGAGATGATATACGACGAAAGGAGCGCCGCTGTGCCTAGAGACATGATGGCATTGAACGCCACGGACGATCCAATATTGATCAGGGAGAGAAGAGAGACAATGACCAAGCTCACGCATAGCGCATTCAAGGGGACGGCGAAAGTCGGGTTGACCTGCGAGTCGTCATTAACACCCATTCCGTCATCCGCTGGGAAATAAGCCCACCTTTGACAGGAAGTTGGAGAAAGGAAGCCCCTTGTCCCGCGCAAACGCATAGACCTGGCGAGATGTGGTGGCAACATTACTGATGGCAGCGCAGAACTGCATGGCCATGATGACCACCGTCATCCCAGTGGCAGCTCTGACGGATCCTGTCGAGTTGAGGAAGACTTGAATGAATGCAAAGCCCGTCTGAGATTCCATCACGGTGTCAATATCCCCAACGCAGAAGGCGAGTGTGACGATCATGACGAATCCTGTAGATCCGTTGAGGATAAGAGTCCAGATCATGCCAAGGGGGAGGACTCTGGATGCGTCACGGATCTCTTCGGCTATTCATCACATCAGTTGTCAATAATCTGTCAGGGTTCAGGAGTAGACCTACACATGTGGACGGCTGAGTCAGGGCCTTTGGTTGTACTTATTGTCAGCAGATCACACCCCCAGTATCTTGGGGATACTCGAACATACCTATCAAGGCATAAATCGGTCCGACCAACCCGACCAGACAAGCAAGGCCGTTATTTCCCCAGCCGCCTCGATCTTCAATGGATCCAAAAACTTCTGATGCGGCCGGTCTCGGCGAAAGCACCCAAAGAGGAATCAAAATGCCAAAGAATCCAAAGCAATGGATGACCAGGATGATCCCTTCGATCAAGGGCAGTTTCTGCGCCAGCAGAGTGTTGAACAGTAAAGCAATCAGTGCCACTGCAATGACCAGCAGAGTGACATGCCACGGCTCGTAGGTATACGTCTCAGGGTAATTGATGGCAACCACTCCGACCACCATGTTGGCGACTGTATAGCAACAGCCGGCGATTCCAGTGTGCCATCCAAGCACGCAGACCCAGCCGGTTATGTAGCTCAATATGCACTGACAACTGAGGGGTGCAAACTCGGATACCCAGTGATATTGGCCGCCGGATGTTGGGGCCCTATTAGTCCATTAGCGGAGCGCCTGCGGGACGAGAATCGTTATCAGGCAAATAAATACATGGATGCCATTTCAGCCATCGAAAGAATGACAAAACTGAACCCGGCGAGACCTCCTAAGTAGGTGTATATCATGCCTCCCTTGCCGCCATTTATCAAGCCATAGGATGCACCACTATTTCGATCAGTATTCTGCCCATCCCACCTTTTTTCAGAGCAGACAGTGAGAAACACACAAAAGAACCGCTTCCCAGGTACACATCAACACCGCCGTAAACCCCAGGACTGACAGAAATCGGAAATTGCGCTATAGTGGGTTTAGCAAACATTGCAGTGCTGTTCGATGTGGTCCCATACATTCAATTCCTGTTGCCTTCCCACTCGCCGCATATCCTTGCGATCCTGCGCCGTACCAGTCTTTGCAGATACCTCATCTTCATCGGCAGTGGTATAGACCACTGACTTATTTTCCGCCCACATCCTGATTCGATAGGCAACCAATCCCGACTGAATTCGGCCAACACACAAGAGAATCGCGAATGGCAGTTGAGAATGTTAAAGAGAGGATAGAAAATGGAGGATTGCTCAGGGGCGCCAGATCTCGGGCGGAATTGGTTGAACCACCATGGTGCACAAGTTGTCATCACCGCACTTAATTGTGCTAAGCAAGGGTATGGTGCTGGTTGTAATATCAACCCGGACAAATACGACCCCAAGTCGAATTCTGATCCTACTCTGCTCCAGGATCTTGCAGGTGTCCTGCTTGTTTTGTCTCCTGTCCGAGACGTTTTATTGCACACGCAATGACGATTTAATATAAAGCCAGCTAAGCGATGGCTGAACCCCTGTCTAGTCTCTGGGACGGCGTTGACACGGCCCCACGCTCTTGTCTTAATCCGTGCCCATTCCGTTATAGGTGCGTCCGTTAAAGGGCTTTCTTCGGTCCAAAAATGGCTGATCACTCAAATATTTCTCCGGATAATTATTAACTCACGTTACGACCCCTGTTGGAGGAATAGCTCGGAGTTGGTCCTCGATTCCAACCCTGTCCGTCGTATGATCGTATCCAAATCCGCGAAACACTCATTCTCGAATGAATATCAGCCTTGCAACCGGGGAAACCCAAGCTGTCTTTACACTTCTCTCTCGAACATCCATCATGTCGCTCTGTGCTTGTTCAACCTCTTTAGAGATCTGCCGTCCCCGTTTCTTCTCCTCAATACAAGATGCCCATTATGACAGGTGACGCGCCCTTCGTGATAACAGCAACAGATAAGTCCGGATCAATTGCGATTGCAGCCACATTGTTCATGTCATGGATGGTCATTGTCTGCTTGATCCGTCTCTATATGAGACTCACCATGAATGGGCCGTTGGGGATGGATGACTGGGCCGCTTTTTCTGCAGGCGTAAGTTAAGCCTCAAAAGTCTAAATCGGGCAGACTAAAGCGGACGAAACGCACTGACGATCTTGCGACCAAGGTTATCGGGATATTCCATGCGGTGATGATTATGAACGGTCTGTCCCATGGACTAGGCGGATCGCATCGGGAGAGTTCTGACTCCGAACTTCAAAAGGCCGGGAAGGTAGGGTTTGCCTACGTTAGTGGCTTCGCAGAACATTGCTCATAGCTTACTTCTGTAGGCATTGTATACGGCAAATCTTCTGTTCCTCGCCGGTCATGGGTTAGCAAAGATATCAGTTTGCAGACTTTTACAACGACTCGGACGAGAAAAGGTCTATCTGCTTGCTTGCAAAATCAGTCTTCTCATTGCGAGTCTTTGGTCCATCACTTCTATTGTGGCAGTAGCTCTGAGCTGCCCCGGCAGATACCTGTGGTCCGTGGAAACTCAGTGCCACGAACTCGTAAGCACTTCTCAAGTGTGGCTGGACATCGTGGATAGAGCTGACAATCACAATATAGAATACCGTTTGGAAAGGAATTACGGCCTTTGACGTCCTGATCGAAGCTCTCCTCGTTTCTCTTAGTGTGTCCCTCGTATGGGCCCTTCAGATGCGTCGAAAAGACAAAATGACTGTCATCCTCGCTTTTGGTACTCGAATGATGTATGTCAAGTCTCCCACTGCGCTGAACTCGAGAACTAACAGAATTTTGTAATTCTCAGAGTGATCATTCTGACGATAGTCCGCCAATCCTACCTCAATATCGCGCTCCGAGCGAAAGACCTTCCCTTGTCTCTGGCCCACACACTGATTACGACGGAGGTTTTGTTGCACTGCAGCATTATGCTAGCAACGGTTCCGTGCCTGAAGCCATTTATCATTGCCTTCAATACGGGCTGGGGCCAAGGGGTTGCTGCGACTCCAGGAACCTCATACTACAAGCAGACCGAAACAAGTGTATCGCGAGCACATCCAGAAACTCCAAAGAATGAAGATGAGTTAGACGTGGCTATAACCACACAGTCTCTAGAGAGTTATAACAAACAACAACTGATCATCCTTCGAACGCAAGAGTGGAGTCTGAGGGACGAGTTGGAGATGCGACCGATGGGAGGCTGATTTGTATCACTCAGATGGAATACAAAGGATATCGATCCGTCTATACCTTCACGTATAAATTTGATTTCTCCGCCGAGATTCCTTCCGTCGCTGGAGACGTCAAGTCTAATTCTTCAATTGTGACTCTCTAACCATTATTTGGTAGAGCCCCTTGTAGATCGACCCCGACATCTATTCGATGACGGAAACCAAACTTTCGAGACAGAGGAGCAGCAGCGTGATGCGCATCCACATAAGCAGGAACCCCCTCTTTATCAGCCCGATCACAGCCCCATTGGATTAATATAGACCCGGCACCCTGTCGTCGGTAGTCTGGGTGTGTCACCAGCATGTCAAGATCAAATCTAAGAGGTCAACTCTGTCACTGCTTGTCTCCGAATGGCTGGTTTCGCACTTTTTCGAGCAACCCGAACAGCTGGTCGCAAGCGTGATGATCGGATTCCTCATTCCAGGGGGGAAACCGTTGTGTACTTTGCGGATTCAGATCCCATTTGGCATATGCAACTATAAAACCAGGTGAGCCGATATCCACACCTGAGATATCTTCTGTGTGGGGTATGAAGTATGTCCTGCCACTGTGCTTCATTACACCACTGCCGGACTCCTAAGGTATCTGGGAACAACTTGAGATTCTGCGGGATGCTGAACGTCATGAGGGAGTTGGTCCATGGTGGTTATTTGGTGGATGGACACCCAGTTTCGTGAGACTGGGGCCGCAGACGACGGCCACTTTGGTCTTGCTGGAGCGGCATAAACGGTTATATCGTGCCTTCACGGGTTGTGAGTAGGAGGATAGGATATCGATCTGTTTTGCTCACTGTCTCTTGTGCAGGCTGTGTAGCATTGGATGAATATTATTATAGTAGAAAGACGATCATTGCTTTTGGCGAATTCCGAAAAGCCATTAAGCACTTTGCAAAGACATGTAGAGTGCAAATTCTAGTTGAAATAGCCAGTAGTAGGTCGTACTAGTCGAAACCGCTCGCTATTCCGTAAAGGAGGAGTCATCCACGAGAGAAGGTAGTCACCGCAGACTACCTCCACAGAGTCGAATCCACACTTCCTGAGGACCTTCGCCGAAGCTTTATTTTCCGTGTCGCACCAGGCCTCGAGAACATCGAATTCAGGGCGGGCCTGCCAGAATACTTCCTTAAATGCCGTCAAGGCCTCCGTGGCAAACCCCAGACCCCATGTATCTCGATGAAAGATGTACCCAAGTTCAGGCACCGGGTCTGATTTCCAGGTCCCAACACACCCCAAAAACGCTCCAGGAGCAATGTAGCCGCTAGAGAGTCGCGAGTGTTCCCTGTTCTGTCTCAAAGCCTCGATGAGATTTGGATCCAAATCATGACGGAGTAACACAGCGTAGTTCTCGCCTTTGGGATTGACATCAGGCAAGAGTCCGGACATCCATTCTCCAGCAGCCTCTAAAGTATTGCAGGGCCCATGGCTGCTCCATTTCGTAGCCTCTGAGTCATTCCAGATTGAGAAGTAGCCAAGCAAATGCTCTTCAGTCAAGCGGACTAACTCCAGTCGAGATGTTTGCATTGTAAATACCGACTCGTTCATGGGAGAGAAACGGATTCAGGAGGATAATGAGTGACATTTTCAAGAGATGGGGAAAAGGGTGGCATTTTAACCGGCGATACTCGGTTCGCGAAGAGTCGGCGTCCGATTTAGGAAAGGGCGCGTTTCTCTTTCTTCATGTACACACTTTTCCCTCCGATCCAGGCTTTCATTGTCGAAGCTGAGAAGAATAGTGGCGTTTCTGAGCAATAATTCTGACTCACTCAGTGATGATGGCCCAGCTTTAGTCTGATATGGTCAATCATCCTCGTGGTCTTGTTGAACCCTGAGGCAGCTTGGTTTGAGCCTGAAATCATCTGCATAATTACTAATCAGGGCACTCCTCCGAACATCTGCTGACACTAATCTGGTCGACCGTATGGACAGCCCAACCAGGCGGCTGTGCAGCATCTTTTTGTCCGGAATTTTGGATCTCAAGCAGAGCTGTCTACTTTGATTAGGATGGTGTTGCTGAAAAATAGATCGATTATTCATCATGTCGCACCCACACTCCATAGTCACAAACATTGCATCTGCGGACTATTCCAACCAAGATCATCTGCTCATGAACGCAAAGAAGTCAATCTGGCTAGGCTTGTGTAATCACCACCGCTGAGTTTGCCGCTGAGCTAGGAATTCTGAGACATTGATGGATCTACCCACTCGGTGGTGCAGGCTCCATGAACATTGGTGAATGTCAGTATTGTCTGTTGAATAATGCATATGGACTCTGCAGAAGACTGACTATCTGCCAAGTCTGAAACGCCCCAACTACTACAGAGATACCCCAGTCCAGCAGTTGCCAAATGCCTCGATCTCTGCGTAGCGTCATCCGTACTGCCTTCCAAGGACATCGATCTTTCTAAATTCTGCTGGGTTGTAAGCATGACTGTCGCACACACTCCAAGTTGGCAAGACCAGATGTTTTCCCATTGTCCCAAATTGGCCCATCACACTTGGGTCTTCCACTCGTAAACCGTCCGAAACAATCACCCTGTTAGGTGGACTGACCTCCTTTGGCGGAGCTAGGAACAACTATTCCATCAATGCACGGAGTATGAGGTCCATGAATAGCACAATGGGTAGAACACTGCTGCATCGATTGTCTCCACTCAGGCAATTACAGAGACGGTTCGATAACTCCGGCAAGGGAAGGGCCGCCCTGATCTGATCTGGTCGTAAGGAGGAATCCTGACGTATGAACACGCCATTGTCTCTCGACTGGGCCAGGGCCTCAGAGAAGACCGATCCTACCCGAATAAATTGTGAGAAGACTCTCGTGCAGTGGCGACTGAACGGGTCCCACTCGTTGCGGCTGTTGCCGACGCAGAAGCCGCCATCGAAGATGTGGATGCTATCACTCTTGCCATTGTTATAGAATGTTGGTAAAATGAATAGTAATCATTATCATAGAACTAATAATCGGGTAGGCATATACGGTAAGATTTGGCGGGTTGCATTATCAGTCAGCTGGCCATTGTGGCAAACCATGGGAATACCGCGACATTGATGGCTCGGTCATCTTCGACGGACAACAGATTGGTAAGTTCTACTTTGGTCCCAAGCTTTTGTGGGATCAAAAGAATCAATAACTAGGTAGCAAACCGGAAATATATGGGGACCACTCGAAAGAGAAACATGTCTTAGTTGAGATATTCCGTAGTCTTGGTGTTATTTATCGCAAAAATGGTCAGTTGACACTCGACAGTCCTCGCTGAATAACCTGCAGATCTGCGCAATGATGTCAACCTGAAACATATCAGCCAATCATATTGCGTTTAAGTATGGCCGAGGATATATATAGCATAGCCCTTGAAGATCATTCCCCGTCATGGTGTAGGAAATTTGCGGGGATGTGGATAACTGCGGATTCCATTGGAGGAGAAGGGGCATTCAGCCATCCCGTACAGGGTAACACTTGGCCAATCATCCCCTATTCTTGTACTTCGCCGAGGTGAACACTACTGAAGAACGCAACGTGGAAGCAATAGATACCCATGGCGAGGGGAACCACTCTTGCATCCATCATATCCGACCTCAAAGCTCCAAGTTGAAGATATCTAACATCAGTGAGGCAAAAAATTACCAATCATGCATGTCTCAATGTGGGTCCTCTACCTCTAGTTTGTCGTTTATGACCTCAATCAACAATACTGAGAGTGCTCCTTAGGTAGTGTATGAATTAGTGTATGAAGTACCTGAGACAAGCAGACGATGGTCTCACTTAGGTTACATCGAACTAAGGGACATATATTCCCGCGGCACTCGTAACTGAGTCTCTGTCGCAGTATAAAGACAGCATCTCCCCATCCGAACCTCTCGATTCTCATCCTCATCACAACATCATCTGTTCTTTCTACACCCTTGAAACTCCAGAATTCCAAAATCCTCATCCACGCCACGATATCCACGATGAAGCTCTCTACTATCGCCTCTGTTAGCTCCCTCCTCGTCGGAGCCCACAGCCTGCCCACTGCCGCGGCCAATGACAATGGTCCCTTCCAGGTCATGGCCCTCCGCTCCGCCTCTCCCATCCACTTTCTCGGCATGACCGCTTCTGGAAACAGCTTTTGGTTGGGCGGCGAGACCACAACCTACTGCCCTGACGTCGTTAAGCAGCAGGGTGGCTGCCCCGAGGGCACTCAGACTGTTCTGTATAGCAACGCCTTGGTGAGTCTTCACCTCTATCATGCTATTATTACGAATCTTTTTTTGCTAACCTGCCATAGGACGTCTCGGTTCCTGGTGGCCAGCAAATCTACGTTGACCCCTCTGGTGCCGTCAAGTTCACCACCGCTCACTCCGCCAGCATGCCTCCTGGATCCACCGTCGAGGGATTCTCCTCCACTTCCGGCGACCCCATCGGCCACTGGAACTTCAACGGCCTGGGCACCACCGGCTTCATGGCTTGCCCTACTAAGGGCGATGCTCCCGCTCCCTACCAGGTCTTTGCCGCCATCAGCTCCGCGACCGTTCCCACCGGCAATGTCGCTGACTGCCTTGGATTCGATGCGGCCGCTATTGCCTGGACTCCTTCTGGAGGTCAGACTGCTGCCGCTTGGCAGTACATCTAAGACTGAGACGGCATCTGTATGCTTTATTAATAAGTGTAATCGTATCGGTTATTGAGGCGCAGACGGACGGACTGTTGAAGAAAGGATGGGATCTTGTACATACTTGCATATATATATCTTGCGTCATAGCATTCATTGAGCCATTCAAACAAGCAACAATACAAATCTCTAGACTACTTGTCTAGCACTTCCACTAAAAGCATCCACATCATTAATCACCATTAATTTCCCCAGAAAATGAATTATTCATGGATACTAAAGGTACGAGTATGTTGGCGTTGATCCGGAGGTATCATCACGTGGCCCTGAGACGCGTGACGTCAGCGGAGAAAGAGGAACCAGCATCAACAATTCAACAACCCCCAGATGTCATTCTGTCGATTACATCCTCAACATTCATAGGTCGATAATGGGTAGCTGACATTGGCAATCAATTCACAATGTACTCAAATGCGGCAGCGCCACTGTCGCCTTCACCCTCTCCCGCCCCCTCGGAAGCCTGGACCCCGGCTCGGAGACCCAGTCTCGAACCAGAGCGGGAGATTCTATCAACACGGGGCCATAATCTCCCAGGATTACTTCGCCAGCGATCGCTTTCAGTTCCCCGTGCTACTGCTCGAGATGAGTACGTTGTAGAGGGTGGCGATGGCGCGCCCTTCCGGGCCAGACGCGAAAGTCTGCCAGTCTCTCTCAGAGGAATGAGCTTGATCGGAGCAAGTAACCCGATGTACCAATGGTATGACACCTCCTCTCAAGATTGTGTCATATTTTTGACAGCAGACAGGCACCGCTATTATAAATCCCCCGAGGAGCTGAAAAGCATGAAAAAAAACCTGTACGTCAACGTTCGTACACACTCAATATCGTCAGGCCTAAACTGACACTTGCAGGCGGAAATACTACGAACGTACCAATGAGCTCGTGTCGCAGTATCTCTACATCGATCAATTGCTGGACTCGTCGCTACCACATCGACTGATAGATGAATACACTCATGATCACGACAAAGTCGCCCACCCCTCGACCAGAGGCCGAGAGCAGAATGGTGAGGGTCCACCTGTAGACGCCTCAACCCGCAAGGTCAAAAGGACCCCTCGCAACTTATACCGTGTCCCAAGCGAACGGTCACCGCTGCTACCGCCAACCATCGAAGAGGACGCCCCGGTTCCCCAAATCCCTTCCCCAGATGCTCATGAGCACGTCCACAGCGGCGATCGCATCATCACAGTGGCCATTTATATCAACTTGCTCGCCAATGTGTTCTTGCTGGGTGCCAAAATCGCCGTCATGAGCTTGACGAGTTCCATGTCCGTATTGGCCAGTTTGGTGGACGGCGTATTAGACTTTCTAAGTACGGTTATCGTGTGGACGACAACCAAGCTTGTCCAGCGACAGGACCGGTACCGATACCCCATTAGTCGACGGCGGCTGGAACCTCTCAGTATCTTAGTGTTTGCGGTGGTGATGGCGACCTCGTTTGTGCAGGTGGCCATCACCTCATTGGGGCGGTTGCTAGGCCCTGACCACAAGCTGGTGGAGCTCTCGCTACCATCGATTTTGATCATGGCTAGCACAGTCGTAGTAAAACTGCTCTGTTGGTTTTGGTGCCGATTGATCAAGAATACTGGTGTGCAAGCCCTAGCGCAGGACGCCATGACGGACGTGGTCTTCAACTTTTTCAGTATTCTCTTTCCACTGGGTGAGCTGCACGTTCTTTACCTGTTCCGACCTGAACTAACAGATAAATAGTCGGCTTCTTTGCCAAATGGTGGTTTGTGGACCCCCTTGGCGGTCTCCTGCTCTCGGTATACATCATCTGGAACTGGAGCGGGACCGCAGCCGAGCATATCCGCCACCTCACCGGCGCGGCTGCCCCGCCCACTGATCACAGCGTTCTGCTGTACATGACCATGCGGTTCTCCAAAATCATCACCAAAATCCAAGATTTGAAAGCCTACTACGCAGGGGATCACCTCAATGTCGAGGTGGACATTGTTGTGGATGAGAGGACGAGCTTGCGCGATGCTCATGACGTCGGTGAGAGTCTACAGTACATGCTGGAAAGCGTGCCCACTGTCGACCGCGCCTTTGTGCATCTGGACTATGACCCGTGGAATATCCCGAGCCATATGAATCAATTGGAAGCGTAGTTTGTGTACCTGCGCGATTGCACATATGTCTTCGACGGTATTGATGAATATAGGACCGGCATCCTTTTGTACATAATTGTCTGGTCTGAGTACGCTGGTAGGTGGAGTGCATGATACGGTATAGACAGCAGACAGCCAATCACATATTGAATGCAGTTTTCCGGGGACACAGAAGTGATGTATGAGTTCAATTAGTATGAAGAGTTTACGTCAAATATAAACAGCTCATGAACTTTGAAGGCAGTTGATCTGTTTGGGTGGGCGTTCTATTTGCGCGACTCAAGCATTCCTTGCATAATCAGTCTGCATGCCACTGTAGAAATGTGAGACAGAGGAATGTGGCGAATATATCCAGCGTTGCACTCACGATGAAGAGGACTTCTATCATCTGTTTCTGTCAACCACGTGTCCAAGGACAGGTGCTAACAGCCTGACAGTTTTTGATCTTATCCACCTAAGCACGAGCTTGTGGATAGTCTGCTGTAGGTGAGACACGCAGCGGGCACCAAGATCAGATATTCAATATACGAAGAACTTCGCGAGTCCGATGGAATGCAGCTGGTGCTTACTGTTTACTGTCCGCTACCAGCCAAGCGATGCTATGATGTCTCTGCTTGTCGCGGTTCCAAGATACTTCGCTGCCTACTCTCCGTCTACAACTTCTTCCTGGTCCTGCTTGAACGAGGATAACCATACTGAGCACCTCAGCTGTAAAGCATGGACTTCGAAAGATTCATCGGATGCACAATTCCAAGGCTGTTTTTACTTCTTGCAGAGGGTCCGAGCATCCAACATTCGCCACAGCGCCATCACATTCTTCTCTGTCTCACGAGATGTTTATGCATTCCGCACAGATTAGAAAGCTCGTGATTTGCCCCCTTCGAGTCCAGCAATGACTGATGATGATGACAGCCCTGTAGGTGGCCTGGCCCTGCGACTACATAATTGCGGGACTTGTTTCCTCTAAAGCGGACGCCACCTGGTGGCAGCAGCCTCGGTTCCCAGGCATTTTGCGCTCTATATTTGCAGCCACGGATCTCATCTCGTTTATCATAGATAATGGCGCTCGAAACACCCTTTCAGACCCCTGCCAAAAGAAAAGAGCAATGTGCGAACAAGAGGCCCTCGCTAGGAATACGCGTCCCGGTAATCTGCGTTCCATTTTCTCCGTGTCTCTGATTCTCTCCCACCCATGCTTTTCTCCATGCTTTCCCTGCGGCCGGGTATCTACCCGTCCTAACTTTGCCAATAGGGGCAGAGGGCAGATGTACGACGACCCACGGATTCACAAAAGCGGCCATCTCGTGACTCGTTGACTCGACAAGTGAAAAGGATCAGGTCGAGCCCCCGGGAAATTCAAACGCCTCGGCGGCAATCAGCAGTTCCAAAGGTTGACGAAAGGCACCTATCTGGAAAACAAGACACTCGCGACCTTCAATCCCGTTGTCCAGCCCCAAGAGACCGGTCTGGGGTACCTCTACAAGACGATACATCGCCCTGTGCTCGTGCAGCTGGGAAGAAGGACATTTTTCGACGCCGCGGGCTGGTATCAAAAGCGAGGAAGAAACTCGGTCAAGCACAGCTGGGAATGAAAGGGATGACTGGACTTCCTCAAGAGCTGTCGGAAAAATTGAAAGGCGGCGGCGAGTGTGTTGGATGAATTTCAAGGCGATCGAGTTGCTGCGTGTTCGTAGGAGGAATGGTTTATACAATATTGCGAGGTAGTTTCTTTTTAATTTTAGTGGTTATTGGAATCTCCCGAACAGAGGCAGCCAGGGTAGGAGCGCAAAGAGAGCAAAGATAGCTGACTAGTCATTTTGGTGACATCCTTGAAGTCTGTCTTTAACATGTAAAGCTCAATAGAATAAGCTGTCTGGAGAGTCGATATAGCGGCAGGATTGTGACTTAAGGACTTGTCAATTCATCCATCAGAGATCCCCAATGTATGCCCATGACAAGCTTGTCGATCTCAACTGGTTGTCTAGATGATGAATTCAATGCGATAGGCTCCGTCATGACTGAGAGGGGAAGACGATGGGTTAAGTAGCTTGATTCCTATCTACTTCCTCCTAGAACTGCACAGCTGTGAGTGCTTTCGTGTCATCGCGGATCCCAGAAACCATGGGATGGCCGAGAGCTAGGTCATACGCACGCCCAAGCATTCTCATCGGTGTACTTGCCAGGTCCCACATATCGATTCCGCTTGGGATACTTGCAGTGCTTTCGGCGATACTCTATCTTACCATCGCTGGACTTCTTAGAGCCGCGCACATACTCGGGCGCAATACCTTTTTCTACCCACTGCACCATTGCCATCAACACGTTATCTTGCGCGTCATCGCCGACATATGTGGACGATCCCTGGCCGATGGAGGCAGCGCCTGTCCCCGGCGAACAATGGCCCATTCCACTAATGGGGAAGAAGCGATAGAACTGGTCCAGCTGCGAGGGACTCAGCCCCATGGTATCGGCAACGTGCTTGTAGTACGCCTTGGAGCTATCCGAGGTGATGATCGGATCTTCCAAGCCGTGATAGTGCAAGACCTTGCCGCCTGCCTTCTGGAAACCGGAGATATCTCCGTCGAAGGTGGAGATCTGGAAGGGGTCCTGCGCATCGGCTGCCGCTGCGTCGGCAAGCGTCCAGGTAGAGTGGTCCCAGTTGCTGTTGTTGTAGACGACGTATTTGTACCAGTCGTCTCCGTACTTGAAGCCCGTTCCGCTGTAGTAGATAAACGCCGCGGCGAGTTCAGAGCCGGGCTGCATGCGAGGGTACAGCCATTTGCCGTCCAGGCCATACATCGGCGAGAAAACCTCGTTGACGGTATTAGCCTGCACACCTGTCAGGCAAGAGGTGGTGTTCGCTGCCGTGGAATTGCAAATGAGGGTTTCGAAGATGGGCTGGCAGAGATCGGTATCCTCGATGATACCGTCGACTGCGCCATCGAGAGCATCGCATTGCCGGATAATCTCATTGTGGATCATGGACCACTGCGCGCTTGTTACAAAGGTCTTTGAATCTGGCGGCCCGGTGATCTTCAGGAATCGAGAACCCCAGCTGCCCAGGTTGATGAAGTTGAAGGCCGGTGCTCCAGCCACCACGCCGTCAAAGTCCTCTGGGAATCTTTGGATAGACTTCCATCCTTGCCGGCCGCCTGTGGAGCAGCCCAAATAGTATGAAGTCTTGTATCCTTGGGGATAAAAGAGTTTGGTCAGCTCTTTACCCACCACTGTCCCTGTGTGCAGGGCTCGGTAGGCAAAGTCCTCGATGACTTCTGGATTGTTCAGAAAGTATTGGCCAGTGTCACCGAAGTGGCCATTATTGGTTCCGATCGTTGCGAACCCGTATTGACTGGCGTAAACCATGTCCCTATAACCCACGCCTGATGTCTGGTCAGTAAACGTGACTAAGATGGGAGAGTGTCACGAACAGCCATTCAACCCTCCATTTCCTGTACTCAGGAACCTTCCAGTGTAATTGCTGGGCAGCCAGGCCTCCATGAAGAACTGGCTGTTGCCCGAAGTGGTCACGTTCAGTGCAACCTGACAAAATTCGATCTTGCTGATCGATGAGCTGGAGGCTCCGCCGCAGATAGGCGGGTTATAGGCCATGGAGATGTTGGATCCAATGGGAACATAAGTGGTAGAATGCACATGCACGTTGTCCATGTGAATTTTCTTTTGAAACTGTTGACAACGAGACTCGAAGCTGGTAGAGTTGCCTGCTGCAGCGGCCGAGGCCAGCCCGATCAGATGAAACAACCATTGCACCATGACTGAAGCAAAGACAGAGGCAGAGGTTATAATTGCTCACTGGCAGGATTCTGCGACCAACGAGGTTACTTATGCATATTTATAGTCCTTTTTCATCCCTAAACCCCAGCTCCACTTCCCCGCATTCACAAATTATGAGGGTACATGGATACATCCTCTCCGCACCCTCAATGGTGGGAAATCCGGAGACTAAAGTGAGTCGGCAGATCCTCAGTACCTCCTGCTGCCGTGCCTAGGCTTTCAGTCTCGGGGGAGGATTCGATGCCGTGCCATGCAGCCGATTCGACAGTCGGGGTATCCTCCGAAACGCTAATTAGGCGGATCTTTACCATAACGCGGATGATTCAAGAGTCTAGCAAGCTTTCAGAATACTCCTAACTCCGTTTTGCCTAATTGCAAGCCAGAGGAATTGTGATTTTGGCGCAGCACCTATCAGTTCAACGGCTGGTTTTACTGCAAGGGTCACTATACTGAGTCTCCTTTTACATTCCACCTATGCAGTACCTCGGTAGAATATGATAGAAATACAGCTGACTCAATTAGGCAAGGGACAACAACCTATGCCCTCTTATCTTTTTGCGTCTTGTGCACCCACATATAAACAAATGGATAGATCGTCTCTGGAATAAGAGTCGTAATAATAATCCCAATGCTCCACGGTGTCCAGACATACCCCCAATTCTGAGGGACATTAAGGTATCGCCAGAGGAAGACCCCATAGGCAGTAAAGCAGCCCAAGTACCGCGTGAACCTGATTATTAGCAGCAACCTTTTTGACGTCGTACAGTGTACATACCATATCTCTAGAGAGTGCCCCTTGGTGCTATGATCCTTCCACAACTGATACAGACATACCCACCCAATGGGAAGCTGAAGGATGATTCCAGTCCAATACGCAGTGACCTGCTCCCGCTCATCAGGATATCTCTGAGTTAACACCCAGAGAAATGCAATTCCCCCAAGGCAACCCAGGATCATATCCCGACGGAGGACCCGTCGCTCACCCGGGGTATGAGCCTTCCGAAGTGCAACAATCACAAAGCTCAGATCGAGCTCGAACCAAGCCAGAAAAGCGAGCTTTTCAAAGCGAGTAGATGTAGTTGTGAAGGCATAGAAGAGCTCATACGCCATTGTCAAGCAGCTATCATATGTCAGTCGTTGTACGTCAACGCATGGGATGGACGTACAGAAATCGGATACTTCCCCAGCGAGCACCCGGGTAGGTATAATCGGCATAGGTTCGTATCATGCAGAATATGTAGCAGAGTGCATACAGCAGACCGCAGCTGATGATGAGGCCATCCTGGACAAATAGGTAACTCTCGGGTGGGTTCTGTCGTTGGTCGGCGGGTTGGACAATGAGATGCCGAACCATTTGTGCCAGCTCGAAATTAGACATGATTGACCTTGGCTGATTCCGAAAATCTGAACAGCGAATATGTGCTTTATAAAGACATTGTCGAAATTGGCTTGATTTATCTTTGTCTTTGTTTGATGATCGGATGCCCGGAGTCGGGATGACATCAGTTGCCCTCTCGGCGGGTCCTCCGATTAGTATGCATAAGATGATGAGGCGATGTCAATATCCTCATAAATACTAAACTGGCCATAGGCAGTCGGATAATGCTAGGCTGATCATAAGAGACTATATACATGGGATCTTTTGTGGCAGCGCCTGCCTTGACCTGTTGATTGTATCGTCGCCGCTGTCGGCTCTTTTAGAAGATGAATTAATAAATCGGAGTAAGACAAGTCCTCTGTATCAATATTTCTATCAAGCTATGCCCATGCCCCAACAAGGCTCATGCAGAAAGCGCCCATGAAAACTAGTAGACATGCAAAAACACGTTTCCTGCCCCTGAGAACACGCCAGCTTTCGTCACTGAGAAAGTCCTCTGACATCAATTCGACGAGAGAGGCGAAGATAAGAAGGCCAGAGGATATTGCGTTCATGGTGCCCACCAGAAGCAGTCCTACTTCTGAATCTGGGCTGTAGAGGGTATGTGTTGCAAGGCCTATTGCCTGGCCGATCGGTGTTCTGAAGAGAATCAGTATTTTAAGCGATTTGAAAAACGACAAGGCCAGAGAACTTACGTGCATCCATAAGCCAAGGACATAAGCCATGGCTGGATGGCTTTCTCCGGCCAATCGAGGGCAGCGATGCGAGAACCCAATGCGAGACCCTCGAATGTTTCTATCCGATGTTAGCTGGATCTAAAACAGGAACTAAGGAAGAAAACATACGATGGAATACGATGGCAATCAACAAGATCACAAACTCGCTGCCTACTGACACGCTGAGTGACATGCCGATGAATACGCTGTGAAAAAGAATCCCCATTTCCAACAGGAAAACCTGCATGACAGCTTTTTTGTGTTTCTGCTCAGGAGTGAGAGCGAGATCATCGCTTCGTTCCACGTCCTCGATCGGCTGTACTTGGCTTTCTTGAAATGGTCGCGTGCCTTCAGGAGCCGAAGCAATCCGCATGATGCGATCGGATTCTTCGCCCATGCGGTTGATGGTCCGACTCACGCTAGACTGCCTTCCAATCAATGGGCCAAGGTCACGCAAGTGCGATTGACTTTCGACCCTAGTACAGATCGGTCTTTTGACCTCGTCTGGGTAGGACCGAGACACCTTCTGCTCAGAGACTTTGAGCCCACCACGGCACACATGGCGTGCGGGGCTGAAGACCATTTCGACCACAGTCACTAGAAAAATGCCTGCCAGGGCAATGGCTCCGGGCATGGCGGGGTAGTCGGTGGTCCAAAAGTCTGACAAGCAGGGATTATTGAGGGAAGTAAATGCAGTCGGAAGCAGATGAACAAATGCGGTGGCAATGAGGACGCCCGTTCCGAAATGGCTGACAGTGAAGAGGGCTGATGGCGGGATGCGTAGACGAGGGAACCATGTTGCCAATACGGGAAACGCGCAGGCCAAGGTAGAGACGCTCAAGACGATAAAAAGAGCGCCTATGTGGAGAGAGGTGTTATATTCGACGTTCTTGACGTCTCTTTGGGCGCATGTGGATCGTTTGATGGCTTTTGCTTGTGAGTTGCCTGGCATTCCTGGTCATTATTATCAGGACAGTCTGAAAAGGGACATTGTCACCTACCTGCTGTATCAGAAACCGAGACAGTAGAGCTGAAGTTTCTTCCCTGGCTCCCATGGGAGATGAGCGCAGAGGTCAAGAGAACTGATAGCAGCCACCAGGCCCAGCTCTTGATCTTTTCAAGTGACGATTGATCAAGATGGCAGAGACGATGGATCTGACTAGAGATATTGTTGTTTTGAAAGTAGTTGGGGCGTCCTTTTAGATGTCAACAAAGATGCATGATCTTGTCAGTCATTGGAAACATACCTGACGGTGTCAGTGACGCCCCAAGAGGCTTCAACTGATCCCCGATTGGAGTATCTCGGCGTTCAGGCATAGTCTGGGTGGCGTCCCAGCTGGTCAACGAGACGACAGCCGGCCCAGAGCCCGACCTGCACACGCGGGCATTGGTGATGCCGTTCAAGTCTTGGCGCGTGGTCAAATCCGGCGCCAGAGAAGGGGGATTCTGATTCCATTCGCAGTGTAGAAGAGTGTCGTCTGTTCGGGAGGGACAGTTCATGTTGGTAACCCGCCTGAGACTCCTTCACGGTCGAATACCAATAGGTAGCAGTAGAATTGAAGGAAAACCACGAGAATCCTGACAGGCAGCAGAGTGAAGAACTGCCGTCTTAATACGTAATATAATCGGAAGGGATTGTTTCTTGGCTCCATCACGAAACGGCTTGGCACGGGAATCGCATTCGCCTTCAGATCAGATGGGGAAAGATCCCATATCCATTACTGCGTGCTGAACTCCCTCGACTACTATTCAAGCCAGGGTGCCCTGCGCAATTTCATCCAGTTGGAGATGATAGATCTCGGTTATGGCTGGCCCAATGTGTTGTCGCGCACCCATTTGCTCTTCTTCTGCTCCAACCCGAGGTTCTTGGCGTCCCACTCCGGCTTCTTCCCTAACAGGCGCTGATTTTCACCGGACTTTCCCCACCGTTCTCGTGTTGTGCGCGTGATGATGCTGCCTGACATTAAATACTGACGGTTTGTTCGTCCGTGGGATGGGAGCAGGTTACCTTAGAATAGGGTCACAGCTTATTATCGCTCACTGCGTCTTCCTAGTCAACAACTGTAAGTTTACTAAAACATTTAAATAAGCGTCGAATCAGCTGACGTGATTAGCAACCAAGGCTGGGTGGTGCATACGCTATTTATTCAGTCATATTCGGAATCCTATTCCACTGTGAGCCCATTCGATAGTCAACTAGCACGTTGAGTATTGAACTCGCAATTAAACCAAAATCACCGATAAGGCTATGAACGAGAATGGCTGTTGTTGAGCATCTGGAATGATGCTCCAATGACATCTGGCATTCCAGACACCCCACTTTCCACACTGCATTCATGCCCTTGTCATGTCAATACCTGCCAAGCTTCACCAGAGATCGGAACCAAAATGCAGTATCATGGACAGTGCCTCGTTGACACAGCAGCCACCGGGAAACTGCTCTACGCCAATGTTGGTCTGAGTTTCTGGGCGGGAGTGGACTCTCAGACCGGGGAGATCATTGACCGCCATCATCCACTCCACGGACAATCCGTCAACGGTCGCATATTGGCCATTCCGTCCAGCAGAGGATCATGTACGGGCAGCATTGTGATGATAGAGCTGCTGTTGAATAAATGTGCCCCCGCCGGACTCATCTTCCAAGAGCCAGAGCAGATCATCACACTAGGGGTCATCGTGGCCAAGACACTCCTCGACCTCTCCATTCCGGTACTTGTGCTCAAACCAGACGAATTCCAATCGCTAAAAGAACATAATTACGCTGCAATTACAGGGCCAATCCTCCAAACCGGAGAGCACCCTCTCCCACCACCCACCTACGACGCACCTTCATCGCCCCCATCAAAGACCCTGCACCTGTCCGAAACCGACCAAGCAATTCTCCATGGCGCCCGAGGAGCAGCCGCCCAAAAAGCAATGGAGATCCTCCTGAGCTTCGCCCAGATTCAAGGCACAACGAGGCTCATCGACATCTCCCGCGCCCACATCGACGCCTGCATTTACACCGGCCCTGCCAGTCTGCGGATCCCGCAGACCTTCCTGTCTCTGGGCGCTCGCGTCGCCATCCCGACCACGCTCAATGCCATCTCCATTGACCGGCGCCGCTGGAGGGAAATCGGCATCAAAGAAGAACTGGCAATTCCCGCCGACCAGCTGGCAGAAACCTACCTGGCCATGGGCGCGCGACCTGTCTTTACCTGTGCACCGTACCTGCTGGAGTCTGCCCCCACGGCAGGGCAGGATATTGGCTGGGCCGAGTCCAATGCGGTGGTATTTGCGAATAGTGTGCTTGGGGCGCGGACGCAAAAGTATCCCGATCTGATCGACGTGTGTATTGCGTTAACGGGGAGGGCTCCCTTGGCGGGCGGCCATGCGGATGAAGGCCGGACGCCGTCGGTGGTGGTTGAAGTCGCGGATTTGCCGAAGATGGATGACGCAGTATGGCCGCTGTTGGGATACCAGATTGGTCAGCTGGCTGGGGGAGATATACCATTGATTGTCGGGTTGGAGCACACAAAGCCTCGTATTGCCGACCTCAAAGCCTTTGGGGCTGCTTTTGCGACCACGGCATCCGCCTCTATGTTCCATATACAAGGTGTCACTCCGGAAGCGACCAAGTTCGAGGGGATTGCGCAAACTGCTAAGCGCATGGCTGTGCGGGAATCCGACCTCGTGCGGACGTGGGAAGACCTGAACACCGCTCAAGACTCGTCAGTTGGGTTGTTGTCTTTGGGGAATCCTCACTTCTCGCTAGAAGAATTCGAAACGCTCTCCCGCCTGTGCGCCGATCGCAAGAAAGATCCCTCGGTGGAGATGATGATAACAACCGGTCGGGAGACCTACGAGCTCGCGGCTAGCAAGGGTTATATTCAAACGCTGGAAGCATTTGGTGCCACCATCATTACTGATACCTGCTGGTGCATGATCCGAGAGCCGGTAATACCTCCAGAGACAATCAATCTTATGACGAATTCAGCCAAGTATGCGCATTATGCTCCAGGAATGGTGCAGCGAGGAGTGCATTTTGGAAGTCTGGCGCAGTGTGTGATGGCCAGCTGCACGGGCTATTTTGGTGGAGGGCCATCATGGAAGCAAAACTGTACACCATGACCTGTGATATACCTGAAGAAGGGGATCCCGTGCCTCGCTACACTGCGTTCCATGGATCACAAATCGGGTACCTGTGAAATGCAGTCACCGTGGAGGATGACTTTGTATACTTGATGACGGAAGAATTACCACCACACAGACCTAACGGCCTTTCGCTTTACTACAAATTTTCGAATGTGAATCAGATATGCACATGCATCAAATAAGTCAACATAATCATCAAAGAAGTCCACTCAAGTCAATATTTTATTCACTCGTTTACAGTCTCGTTTCTACCTTCGATATGCGCCACAAATCAGTTCTGGTAGCCATCACGGCTACCTTGTTCGCATGCAACGTCACGGCAAAGAACGTCCCCTCATCCCTCAAAGCCTTCTATAACAAGGCCAGAAGTGGCGGCGACTGCACCGGTGCCGATGCTCTCCAAACGGGCTTCTACAACACCGAATGGAGCGGCGGCCACACAACCTACTGCACCAAATACCTCCCCACAGGCAACGGCTTCTACCTCAAGGGTCCCGGGTCCGACCTGGCAAACATGGACATCGACTGCGATGGGGACCAGAGCAGCGGCGATGGACGCTGCAAGTCGTCAACCGACACACAAGGCCAGACACGGTGGGGTCTGAGACACCTCGAGAAGTACGGGGCCAGGGACCTCAATGCGAATATACACCCGTATGTGGTTCTGGGGAACGAGGGCAGCTACAGTCCGACGTTTGACCCGCGCACGGTTGGCGTCGAGCCCCTGAGCATTGTGGCGGTCGTGTGCGGCGACGAGCTCGTCTACGGGGTTTGGGGCGACACCAACGGGGACGACAACGAGCATCCCATGGTTGGAGAAGCCAGTCTGGCGTTGGCGACCGCGTGCTATGGCCCGAGCATCAGCGGTAATCGCGGCCATGATGAGTTGGATGTCCTATACATTGCTTTTGCGGGCAAGGAGGCTGTCCCTGCCGGCGCCAGGTGGGATGCAGCCAGCTACGAGGCGTTCGAGGAGAGCATCACTGCGCAGGGGGATAAGTTGGTCGCAAAATTGCTTGGCGACAAGTCAACAGCGGCCAGCGCCTCTGATCCTCAACACACGACTTCATCGAGCAACGGCGACAGCGACAGCGATAACGACGAGGAAGACTCGAAACATAATCGCAAGTCCGGTGGCCGGCGAAACAATATACCACGACTTTGCCAAATCGTTTTGATTGTCTGTATCGCCCTCGCCTGATTCGTTCATTCATAAATTTAGGAATCTGCCGCGGCATGTGCTGTTTTGGCTTTGCTAGCATTGGACACACTGAGGGGTATTTTGTAATCACTGGCAATCTTACCGCAAATTTGACTTTCGACATGTCAGTCATGTCAGCCATGGATGAGATCATTGGCTTGCCTGCCGTTTTTGTTCATTAATCAATGATGAGTTCAGTAATCAATGATGTATTCGACCTTTATCGGTCTCCACTCCACATACATCCCCGCGCTTTCCGGGCTCGCCCAAAGCCAAGATAACGGCCAGCATGTCTATGATATAACGCAGTACAGCAATATTTAAATAGACTGAGATTCTACCAGGGTCCTCATGTACATCCTTTCCATCAGAAAAAAAAAATATCCGTATAGAAACGACCAAAATGGGCATAGATTTTACCGTGTACAAAGGCTCCTCCGACGGCTCCATCAAAAAAGCCACCACCCACCGCGATGAGCTCCAAGGCGACTCCGTCCTCGTGCGCATCACCCACTCCGGCGTCTGCTTTACGGATGTGCACTACATGAAGGCCGACATGGCGCTCGGCCACGAAGGCGCAGGCGTGGTCGAGGCGACCGGCCCGGACTCCAAGAACCTGAAGAAAGGCGACCGGGTCGGCTGGGGCTACGAGCACGACTGCTGCGGGCATTGCAAGCAGTGTCTGACGGGCTGGGAGACCCTCTGTGCGGAGCGCAAAATGTACGGCGATGCCGATACCGACCAGGGGTCGTTTGCGACGCACGCTGTCTGGCGCGAGGCCTTCCTCTTCAAGATCCCCGATGCGCTCAGCAACCAGGACGCGGCGCCGCTGATGTGCGGCGGTTCGACGGTGTGGAATGCCCTGATGATCGGCGACGTGAAGCCCACGTCGCGGGTGGGGATCGTGGGGATCGGCGGACTGGGCCATTTGGCCATCCAGTTCGCGGCCAAGATGGGCTGCGAGGTGGTTGTGTTCTCCGGCACCGACAACAAGAAGGACGAGGCGATGAAGCTGGGCGCGTCGGAGTTTCATGCGACCAAGGGCGCCAAGGAGCTCAAGGTCAGTAAGCCGCTGAACAACCTGCTCATCACCACGAGCGCTCAGCCCGACTGGAAGCTGTACCTGAATGTTCTGGCGCCGGGCGCGGTCATCTCCCCTCTGTCGGTGGACCAAGAGGATCTGAAAATCCCATACATGCCTCTGCTGGCCAATGGGATCCGTATTCAAGGCGGTATAGTTGCGGCTCGCCAGTTGCATCGGGACATGCTCGAGTTCGCGGCACACCACGGCATCAAGCCCATCACCATGACGTACCCGATGAGCGTGGAGGGAATCCAAGATTGTCTGAAGACGCTGGAAGATGGCAAGATGAGATATCGTGGGGTTTTGATTGCAGACAAGCAGTAATATAGCAATATCTTTATGACAATGAATATAATTGGCAATTATCTGACATTACATTCGAAGTATTTTGTTTATAGGGAACAACTCGGGACGAAAGGCCAGTCCGTGGAGTTTATGGGAGGGCTGCTTTACTCTATGTGGTTTGATTATGAGCACGCACATAATCAACAAGCGTTCGACCTATCGCAGTAAAGAATCTTTTCTGCTTATTATTATTATCTGTTAGCGTATTGGCGTATGGTTGGATTAGGATAATTGATAGAGCTGCCAAGAAGGGAACCGATGCTGCAATGCTCAGTGCAGATTTTGAATGTATATTTTGCGGAATAGGAGGCAGTGCCCATTCGTCCTTTCCTTCTATCCTTCGTCAAGTACATTGGTTTGATGTCTTAGGAGATTCCCCAGAATCCTCCTGTCTCCGAAGGTCTACAGCTCTGCTCTGCTGTTCGTTATTAGGTTTCTGAATCCTGAATCTAACTTAGCGGGTACTCAATGTGTCTGCCTACCAATGGCGTCATAATATTGACGATGTCACGGTGACAGGCCAGAACTTGGCGTCAATGCACATCCTTATGGAAGAGGAACAGTTTAAGCGGCAAGACAGGACCAATAGGGACGAGACGTTACGCACGCACTGCGAAATAGCGCCGGAGGATTGGGCCCGCTCTAGATCCCGCTGGAGTCGACGGATGCGGCCGCCTCTGCTATTGGCCTCTGGAAGGCGCCACTTTCAACGTTGTTGCTGAGTGGCACGCGTCCTGCGGGGCCATAGGACAATCGGACAATCCGGCCTGCCTGGTTCCTGTCTTTAAAAGCGCCGCCAGAGCGTCCACTCTGCTGTCGTGTGGCTGGGTGTGGATTTGATCGCCATCTCTCCTCCTGACAGCATTGCGCTGATGCCGCTTTTTCAGCATTGGACCCGTCCTCCACCGCGACGGATTTACTTCATCGCCCCTGTCATTGGGCTTTTTCTGGTTTACTTTCTCTTCTGCTTTCACACGACAGCATTCACTCCAAAAATCGTCGTCACGCCGATCTCATCACAGCAAGACGAGAACGCATGTCCGCCACTCCCAGGCATTGAGGATGTCCTGGTTATCCTGAAAACAGGCGTCACAGAAGCACTGGAGAAAGTGCCGGTCCATTTTCAAACCACCCTGCGATGCATTCCCAATTACGTGCTATTCTCGGACTTTGAGGAGGAAATCAACGGGACCCACGTGCACGATGTACTGCGCAGCGTCAACGAGACCATCAAACGTACCAACCCGGACTTTGATCTCTACAACCGTATACAGGAACACGGGCGCAGCGGACTCTCGCCGGCCGACCTCAGCCGCGTCCCTAACACCGCATTCGGAATGCCCGACAACCCCGGCTGGAAGCTGGATAAATGGAAGTTCCTCCCCATGATCGACGAAACACTCCGGGTCCGCGACGATGCCAAATGGTACGTCTTCATGGAGGCCGACACATACTATATCTGGGCGAATCTCCTGCAGTGGCTGGCGAAACTCAATCCGGACAAACCCTACTACCTGGGTAATCCGACGCAGATTGGCCCTGTCATCTTCGCTCATGGCGGGTCGGGGATTATACTGTCGCGCGAAGCCATGCATCGAGCGTCGGAACTACGAGCTCAAGACATTGACGGATGGGACAGATATACCGAGGAAGAGTGGGCTGGTGACTGCGTGCTGGGGAAGCTACTCCATGACGCTGGAGCACCCTTGTTGTGGTCGTGGCCCTTGCTGCAGTCAAGTACTCCCGCAGAGTTTGATCACTTTTCCGAGTCTTATTTGAAAAAGCCGTGGTGTTACTCTCCGGTTGCGTATCACCATGTAACGGCGGAGGATATCCAAGAGCTAGCAAAGTTTGAGCAGAGGTTCTTTCGTAACGTAAGTTTTCCATCGAATGTCAATGCAGAAATTACTAACGGGAGAAGAATTCTGTCATACTGCACAGCGACGTGTTTCGTCATCTCGTCCAGCCACAGTTCAAGCCTCTACAGCCCGACTGGGATAACCTCTCCGAAGAGGAGCAAGTCATTGGTGAGGCTAGCTGTAGGGAGTTGTGCGAGAGTAAACATGAATGTCTCCAGTATTCTTATGAGTCTGGGAAGTGTCGCACTTCCAAAATGGCCAAACGGGGGGTCCAGAAGACTGGAGTTACCTCTGGGTGGATGACTGAACGGATTGACGCCATTGTAAAAGAGCTGGGCACTTGCGCGACACCACAGTGGATTCTCCGCTAGCTCGACGAGGCTAACTTGTACATAATCGGATTCTTGCCAGGCTGGCCCTGATCATTCTATCATGTTCTTACTACTCTTCTGCATTTTACGATACATACGAAACAAGGGCCAATTTTGAAGCCATAAATTCATTCGCTCTCCTAGAGGCAACTAGTATTTCAAGGCTTTCCTAACGACCGAGATCTGCTGGCTTTGATACAACCATCCGCACTTCTCCCATTTGTCGCAACAGTCCTAGCCATGTCTATTAGAAATGGCATCTCCGGTACACCAGACGCACAATAGGCGATCGGCGAAGTACCATGAGTTTGACACTACCGTCCCAAACAAGCAGGCGACGGCATATAATAAACACCATGCTCATCATACCTATATGGAGCGCTTTCTGCACAACACACGCGGACATGCTCAGGTGACTCGAGTGTTGTTTGCCATGCCGTGGCCTTCTCCGGCTACGTAAGTCA
Source organism: Aspergillus felis (assembly GCA_016413765.1). Classification (NCBI taxonomy): domain Eukaryota; kingdom Fungi; phylum Ascomycota; class Eurotiomycetes; order Eurotiales; family Aspergillaceae; genus Aspergillus; species Aspergillus felis. The sequence continues at coordinate 176,496 of CP066508.1, forward strand.
GCCCTTTGCTGCAGTCCACCTGTGCAACCATAGGGTGACTTGCGTCATGGTAGAGTTGGGTATAGGCTCTAGGACCCAGCTCTGAGCTGGTGCAGATGCGATGGAAGAGAATTGATGCCATGTGTGTCGCGGTCCGCAGATCAGCGAGTGCACGACGCCCCCGATGCAGGCAATGGGAGACAGGGCTCCATCGCGTTAATTGATTTTCGTTGCACGGCAGGCCTGTAGGCCACGATACACAATGTTACATTTCAGCAAGCTTGTGTGTCACTAGCAATTCCATGAGGATGATTACACTTAAAATCCTTGGGACGGCCCTTAGATGGCATTCTAAGATAGAGTCGGAGAGCGAATATCTGTGCTTATAGCCAGGGAAGCTATATACTGGTTTACACAGTCTTCTTAAGACAGACTGGACAATTACCTGGCACTAATAATGGGCTACGACCTACGCAAGGGGTGGAAAAATGTTCGGTTGATCAATTGATTGATTCCAAATCCCAATTAAAAGAACATGCCAGACTCCCCCCAAAATTCAAATGGGTATAGCCTCCTTCCTTAACTCCTAAACTCCCATACACAGTCCTCCAATGGCAGGCACCAGTAAAAAACCCTTTGCTTGTAAAACCTCTGGAGTAATGGATTCCTCTCGAGAGGAAACCAAGCAAAAGGAAAAAGGTATGCCTGCCTGTTCAGTTCGATTTCGAGGTCGATTCGATGTCATTCTGATAGGTCGTTGCTGTTAAAATACTTTCGCAGTCTGTCGTATGAATCGTGGCCAATTTGAGTTCATGAGGTACCCGATTTCCGAGATGAGTATCTGGGCGAGTCGGGTAACAACAAGTCATATGTTGTTGTCATTCGATCAATATTCTGACCTCAGTAGAGGCGAGAAGGGGACGTCGAGGGCTTGAACCGGGTACCAGGAATGGGTGTGATTCTTCGGTCCATAATGTCGCGGAAGAACCGGCGGAAGTAAGAGTACACGTCGTTTGTCTCTGTACCGCTATCGGATCGCAGGATGGTTCGATGGAATGAGATCTATTGAATGTTGGCGTGCTATTGATGCTGATGCTCGGGAATCGGGTGTCGTACCATGTCGTTGTCGTCGATCTCGAGGAAGTAGAATTCTTCTCCGTTGGTCGCAACGCCGTAGACCGAGGTCAGCCGTTTGTTTTCACTCTTTCGAGCGTTATGGCAGAGTGCTATAATGGGTCAGCCACCTTCCCACTAGCTAGTTGCGTGCGGAGCTTACCCATGAATGAGATGCACTGCCAAAGGATGGTCGCCGGCCACGGATTGACGCAGATGACAACACCAATGCCGTTGCCAGGTTCCGTGGCGTTGTTCACAACGAAATCAAGCTCTCCTTCAATCGGGAATCTGACGCCCAGAGCCTCAACTTCTTGTTCAAAGCCTCTACACCGAGGAATGGAAAGGACTGCTGAAGAGCATCTGGCGCGACTCTGTTTGCGATAGTCGAGCTCCTCCACGTAACAGTGATTTAGGATTGCTCTGATTCGTTTGCAGGAGGTTTCGTGATCGAGGTACTGCGGGTCGTTCTTGTCTAATATAGCTAGATTGCGTACTGATGCTAATCGGTCTCCGAGTTTTGCTGATAATAATGAAGGCGTGCGTGCTTGTGCTTACCGAGGCTGATGGGGATGGGGGCCTTTTCGCGTTGCTCTAGGGTCCACACTCCACGTGGATTTGGGTGACGAGACAAGCCGAACAATGGATAGAGCGTATGGGAGAGGAACCTTTCCGTGATCTCATCCGGAGTTTGATCCCTCTGTCGTAGAGGAGGCGAAGGAGGCAAAGGCCCCTTTCGCCCGACAAAGGGCCAGTCGGGGTCCTCCTCTTCGTTCTCTGAAGGCGGTGTTTCTGTAGACGAGATCAATGACCACGCTGAGGGCGAGGTTGCTGTTGATGGTGTTGCTGGTAGCGAGGTCGTTGTTGACCATGCTTGTGAGAGTATCACTGTGTTGGCGAGGTCTGTGAGGATCATGTTCATTGTAGTGAGTTTGTCAATGACTATGTTTTTGACGTCAATGTCGCTGTCGGCTAGATTGTTGACGACGGTCTCTTCGATTGCCGTGTCCATGTTGGCGAGGTCGCTGGCGATGTTATTTCTGAGGGCAGTATTGCTGTTGAGAAGGTCTTTGATCACCATGTCTTCGAGGGTCGTGTTGTTGATGGAAATGTGTCTGATCGTCATGTCGTTTGTCGCTGTCGTTGTTCGTCGATGTTTTCGATGTAGTCGATGTAGTCGATGTAGTCGATGTTGTCGGATGGATGCATCGAGCAGGAATGCAGAGCTGGAAGACGGGGTTCTTGTAGTGCTGGCTGTTGACTCTAGGTATGTGCTCATTTCGTCTCGTAACCACGGTAGAATCTGTCTTTTGCTGGTTGAATATCTAAAAATAAGACATTCGCAAAGTTTTTCAGCATTAACCACGAAACCATTTAGTTGAGAATGATGCAAGTATGAGCGTATATGCTCATGAGAACGTTGTTCGAGAGAAGGGTTGCAGGCAGAGGTTTCGTCTTCGTTCATTTCGATGAGAGCGAAAATACATGTCTGATATCCTTCCTCGTGTCAACTCTGTACCAGGTAGGTTTAGCATATTGCTGCTCAAGCAGCACTGATCTACACTATTTTTGCCCTGAAGCAAAATATGCTCACAAGGCTTGAAGGTTTTCTTGTGCAAGAACACGTCTTGGTGAAATCATACCTCATTCGACTGGTCTAGGCAACAGTAGACTGCAGTATCTTCCAGTCTGCCATGACAAGAAAACTGAGACGAGGGCAAGAGATATAAAGAGTTACGATACTAGATGCTGCTATGTTGGAACCTACCAAACACTGGCTCAATTCTCCGCAATTTACGATTAAAGGTATCAACTTCTCCGTTCTCCCCGCATATACATAGATTGTCCAACCTTATCCTGCCAAACACTAAGAGCCTCTTGCAGCACCCCCTAGCCTGCAGCTTGAAGGGTATCTGGCTTAATACACTGTTTTCTCCTCATCGCTCTGGCGAACAGCTGCGAGACATTTCGCATGATTGCAGACGGCCGCCGGTAGCTCGGCGGCCACTCTCTGGCACTCGGAGCCACGGACGTTGCAAACCCATTGCTAGATGTCGGGCCCAGCTCAGCTTGCCGCTTGGGAAGATTAGTGTTCGCTTGAAACCTCATAGCGTAAGCCAAGTCGCCCTAGTGGGGATCTCTAAGCTTAATCATCGCAGTGTTTAGGAGTATCAACAAAGGCAGGAGGCGAAAACGAAGCTATATCCTTCTCAGAAACAGGGCCACGCAACCTCCGATAGCAGCGTCAGCATCATCAAATCTGTAAAGAGCCCCCAGTATGGATATATCCCATTTGCAGTATTGACAAAATGGCTCGTGCTATTCAGTACCATTTCTCATCCTCACAGAGTGGAGCACGTCAGTTACTAACTATTGTGAATCCGGCACCATCTGTTGATCTACAGAGAGTGCTAGAACCTCAAGCAGTTAGGGCACTACGTACACTCTTAAACACGATGCATCAGCCAATATCCAATTCAAAAACCATGATAGAAGCCGGTTCCCCGTATGGACAGACTGGAGTGATCACCTAACTAGCCCAATTCAAGGTATAAGAATGAGGGTTTCTTCCATGTGGATGAACCAGATAGCCTTCGAACGGACCAGCCCCGATTCAGTACGTTTAGTTATCGATCGACCATGGAATTACATGATCATGTTCTACTGTGTAGCTTTTGGGGACGTTAGTGTCCGACCTGGGGTTGAATACAAACCCCAACCCTGGCCGGGTCTTACCGATCGGAGTCATGACATCAGTAATTTCTAACGAAAACGAGGAGGCTCCCTACCATATATCGCCGTTGGTACTTTATGACAATAACCTTGCGAATTTCCTCTCCGTGAAGGAATCGTCTGTATTATTCAACCATCCTGATGGATCGTGAAGACATCTCCCACTGGTTTTCAAACCAGGGGTTAACTCAACCACCTCTTATCGGGGCTTTTAGTGAGTACCTATCTGTCCAAGAGGCGGTCCAAATTTTTAAACAATTCCATTCCAATAATTGGATTCCCAATGGTCAAGTTCTCTGGAGCGGCGTTCCTCGCAGAAAGGCCCAAGAATGGGCTGACAAGCGCCATCTGCAGACTCTAACCGCGGCTATGGGTTTGCTAATGGATGAAAAGCATCCGGAATGCCCAAACCGGAAGAAGACATCTCAACAATGGGGAAAATACATCCATGGCGCTTCCGCAATCTTTGCTTGGCATATAGCTCAGGGTGAGAAAGTCACGGTGCTTTCACCTCCGCCACCAGAACGGTTCCACCCGTCGGGCCTCTCAAACTACCAAGTGATAGAAGAACCTATCATTAAAGGTTTGATATGTCAAAGTGCTGTGCACAAAATTATGATGGCCCATCCAACAGTGACCGAAAGCGAAGATTTCCTATACACTGCATGGCCTGAAGACCAAAGCTCCCTTTGGCTTGCAAGATTCGGATCAAGAGATACCAAAAGAAAGTGGAGACATACAGGGCACGGTGCAGATAAGCTACGCCTGAAGCAGCTGGTGGTTGCTTACTCGAAACAACGCGTGCTTTCTATTAAGCATGCCAACCACCTAGAAAAGAAAAAGGTTCGGGAAGAGACCTATTCTATCACGTTCGTAAAATCAATACTCATCATATGACCTAGATGACTTTTACCAAATTAGCTTTTATCGGCTTAGTCTCGCTCTTCGTTTTAATCTCACTATCCAAATTCACGATACTACTTTTGGCGGGTCTGTTATACACACTCATCGATAAAATCTTCTGTAGACAAGAAATCCACCAATATTCGCAGTCGCAGGAGATGGAGAAGAATAAAGGGAGACTGAATATGAGACACGAGAAAAATAAAACAGCCCACTCGAACAATGTTTCAGGTCAAATTACCAAAGCCAACACAGATACGCAAATTAAGGCTCTCAAGAAGGGCAAAGAAGCAGTAAAAGCATGGGCAAAGGCGCAAAAGGCAACCGCAGAAAAGCTCAAAGCTGAAAGAAAGGCTCAGGCGAAGGCACAAGAGAAGGTTAGACAGAAGCGCAAGAAAGAGCGGAAAGCACAAGCAAAGGCGCAAGAGCTCATAGCTGAAAGGAAAAGGATAGCAGACGCAAAGAAGAAAGAAGTAGCCACACGAAAGCTCAAGCAGGAACAGAAAGAACAAGCAAAGGTGCAAAAGGCGGCTGCTCAAAAGCTCAAGGCACAAAGGAAAGCCCAAGCGAAGCAGAACAAGGCCAGAAAAAAAGTAAAGACAACAAAGAAAGCGAAGGCGAAGATACAAGAGTGGGCTAGAAAGAAGCTCTGAAGATTGGGAAACATGAGCAACCACACAATCCAATCAAACCTAGAGCTTATCCACAGTGATGCACGATGCAACTAAAACAACTCATTATCATGGACAGACGCCATTCAAATATTCCAATGCCACTTCACCTAGCCTCTGAAAGTAGCCAAAGAAAGCTTTCTTACGCATATACTGAACATATGTTATCTGCCATGCTGCCACAAATGAGCCCCCAATTGGGCCAAGGCAGTTGTTTTCGAAATCAGTAACGCCTCCACACTCTTACCAACTGGCTCCTGGAAAATAAGCCCCGAAACACACAAGCGCTAGGGCTGATGAATGGTGATCAATAGACTGTAAGTTATCTGGAAGGAAGCCTTCTAAATCTGGGAACCTATAATTTACTAGTAAATGGGAAACATCTATGGTAGTCCTCTCTGAATCATTGTTCTAACTGCTAAATATAGCCGTTGAACTAAAGGATAGCCATTTGCTCTCAGTCTTGATGCATATTTTGTCTTTCTGAGTTAGTTTTTCCTATACCTTTACATGAATACAGAGGTTGGATTTTAACCCAGTCCGTTGTAATCCTTTCATGTGTATTTAATTTTATTCCTGGATATCTTTGCCCTCTACGAAAGATATACCTCAGGCAAATGGCCAGGCCTGGCAAAGTCCTGTGTGGTGTGCTCGCATTCAGTTTTGTGGATTGAGGTTGTGCCGAATACTCTTAGACAACAACAGTCCTGACTACACCAATTATAGAGGAGTGGAACAACGGCGAGTCCAACATTACCGTACCTTTTGATGTGATGAGCGCCGAGTATGCATCATAATATACCAGCAGCACAGATGTTCCTCTGACCTTTTTTTGTGCCTGTGCAATTCTTTCCCCGCTGGATCTGTATACCTGGAGATCTAATCAACCAAGGCAGATGCAAGGGATGCCTCTTGATGTTTCAAAGTCTGCGTTTATTTTTGATCACTAAGAAGAGAATTGGCTATACTCTCTACAGGCCAGCCCGTCTTTTGCCCCCAAATCCTCATTTCATCTACAATTTCGCTTAATTTCCGGGCATCTTTTAGCCACGGCCCACCTATTATTATAAGCATACGCCATCACAAAGAAAGGAATGAATAAATCTTACAGAAAGCTATAGGCCCGAAGGAATTGACCCAAACAGGCGCAGACCTACTCGATAACGCCAAAGCGCATACAATTGTGGCGTGGTGTACTATTTTGCTTCCCAGGCTGTGGATCCTTTCGATGTGCTGCAGAGTGTTGATCAATGAAGGACTAGGTTCCGCAAGCCACAGGATGATCATCGCTGTGTGATAGTATTGTAGACCGGCAGCTGTCACTATCAGTAAATCCAGGAGGTTACGAATATAGGAGGGATCCGTACCGTGCCACCCTGACGTCGTCCACATACTCGGAAAACTGCTATTGGGGAGCAGATGCGGTGTAAGGATAGGGTCGAATGACGAAGGAAGCGATGTCCTCCAGGCCTCAAGCTGGTCTCTCAGACTGTTCCACTCGCATTGGTCCAGGGGAACAGCATCACGTAGAAGACACCTGTTGATGACTCTTCCTAGGAGGTAAGTGATGCGATTGGCGAGATCGTCATCGCATTCGGTCTTCATTGGCAGAGGTTCATCCGGAAGCTGGATCATCAGGCTGCGTTTTTCTATGAGTGCGACCGTGATGTCCTCTCTCAGGTAATTCCAGAAACCGGCACTCAACAATCCGGACTCTGTCTCAATCGGATGGCTCGCCAGCAACGAATAGGACCCTTGAAGGTGGTTCTGGCAGGTGACATTTTCTAAAGTCGATCAAGATATAGAGCATCAGCTGGTAGATATGCATCCTAAGGTAGTGATCATACTTACGCGAGATAATTTCGTACGACCGAAGAAGACATATCGCAGCCAAGGTCTCGCCTGTTCGAAACTCATCAGGATGCTTCATGAGAGCCAAGAGTCTTCTCACGCTCTCGAGATGATATGCATCAGCTAGAACTTTGAGGGGAGTTGAACCAGACGATGAGCTCTGGCTGGCTGCCGCAAATGCCAGTATTGCACTGAGGAGTAAGGCATTCTTTCTTGCGAGGATAGGAACTATGTCTGTAAAATGACGTCTTTGATCATTGAGATCGTACCAACCAGCTAGATTATCGATATAAAATCGGAATATGTGAGCTACTCGGGGATCCTCTAACGCTTTCGTAGGGTCACTGATTGAGACATATTCGTCGCTTTGAGATATCTGGACATCTAGACCTGCGTGAACAAAAAAGCCTGGCGATGTTGCAGACTGGCCATGTTGGTTTGAGGATGCTATTGACCGCGAAGACTGGCGGATGCCGTCGCTCCATGAACAGGGCCGTGAGCTTCGTTGACAACGTTGGCAACTGGGACGATTTCCATCACCTGAAACGAAGAGTACAAGTGAGCTGAGACGACGAAGAGCAAGGAAAAAGGTGCCTTACACTTAATCTTTCGCAAGCGACACGGTTGGCTACAAGGGCAGTCAGCTCTCAGCTTGACAACCGACAACTTGGAGTCAAGCTATCACGAACCAGCCTACAAGACGACGTTAGTAAGTCTGTGCAGAAAGAGAGCTTAAAGGTGGAACGCACGATCTGTGCGAAACGGACGTGGCATGGGTGGTTTGTGTTTCAATAATGCTTCAAGCTCGCATTATCGAGAGACGAGGCTTCGCAATTGGAATGCGGGAGTTGGGAGGGTCCTGGCTCGGTACATAGCGATCTCGATAAAACCCGATTACCTGCCCAAATTCTTTTCCTAAGAGCGAATCAGCAATAATCCCCCGGTGATGTACTCCCTGTGAGTGGCTGATTACCCCACGTGGATCCCCGCATTAACGGGAAATGCGAAATGCGAATTGCGAAAGACGAGTCGACTCAATGGCAACTAATTGGGTAGCGTTTAATGTATAAATATGGCGGCCATTGACAAAGTACAAGTACATTACCATGATCACTCGTACCATTAACTATATAGCTAGGGATGCAGAGACTTGCATCTCCATTAACTCGTTCGTCTCGCTGCGCCCGCCCGTTGACTGACCTTCGCCTTCGGGTACAGCAAAGAATGGCTTCCAGCTATCCCACCAGCATTCGTCCTTCCGCCACAGAGATTAAGAACGGCCAGCTCACGCCTCAGAATCTGGAGTTTGCCATTCGCAGTCTGTACCATGATGGTCTTGTTGTGGTCGAAAATGCAGTGCCGCATGCCGCGCTCGATCGGCTGAACGAGAAGATGGTGCGGGACGCATATGCCCTGCAGAGCAGAAAGGAAAATAGTCCATATAATTATAATCGGGGCAATATACAGCAGGATCCTCCGCCTGTGAAGGACTACTTCGATCCTGGCATTTTTCTGAGTGAGTGCCGTGCCCCAACGACAAGGTCGTGCTAAGAGTCTCTTCCCCAGACCCAATTGCTACGCAGATAACAAACACTGCCCTTGGCCCTCATCCAAAATGGACATTTTGCTCGGGAAATACAGCCATGCCTCCGACGGCAGACTGTCCCCCGACATCGCAGCCGGTCCATTCAGATGCAGACTTCGACCACCCAACACACCCCTTTGCCTATGTGGTCAATATCCCCTTGATCGAGATGACCCCGGAGAACGGCTCCACAGAGATCTGGCTCGGAACCCACATCGACTCCGGCCTGCATGTTCAAGAAGGACAGCATGGTGAACGAGCAAGCGGACGCATCAAGCTTGACCAACTGGAAAAGCGACGAGCCATCCGGCCACCGTGTCAGCCTGTCGTTCCAAAAGGCGCCATAGTGCTTCGGGATCTTCGACTCTGGCATGCTGGAGTCGGTAATCAGACCGATCAGGTCCGCGTGATGCTGGCAATGAGTAGGTTCCCTAGTGTCATCGGAGAGTTCAAAAGCTAATTAACAGTTCACTTTGCTCCCTGGTACCGGAATCCGATGCGACTGGAATTCTCCGAGAGCGTACGGCCGATTATCGAGGAGGAGGGCGGTCTCGAAGTGCCGGTTGACTGGGTGACCGAGCAAGAAGCCATGTCGTGTTATCTGAACCGCGCATTTGGCAACGCATATGACTTTAGTCAACGGCCTTGAGGGTGAACATTTACAGAGAGCGATGTAAACTTCATTGAATGCAGTTTCATGGTCAGCATGGATGACAATCGCCCTTCAAAGTACATAAGGTAGGCTTACAAAGTTAATGGAGGCCCCTTTCTACTTCAATGGATAATTGGACTGCGTCGACTCATTCTAATGCCCTAGTTTAATTGGATGGATGCTGGGGAACAAAAGAACGAAGTGTGGATCGCCTTGCCAAGAGCCAACAGGGATTGAAACTTGCTGCTGGTCGAAGACTCCTGATTCTCGTAAGAAGCGAGGTGGATAGAGCCCGACCGCTGATTTCAGGATTTCAAAGCCTCAAATTAGTATATATCCATCTTTGTTGGCTAGAGGAATGTATATGAGTGCCCTGGAGTGGTACTGGATCGATGACACTACACAGCTTAATAATAATATTATGTTGGAGCCAACTGTCTTGCGTCGTGTGACCTTTGACCACCATCGTTGTTCGCCTCAGACTTTGTTCGTTTCCTCTCCCCCACTCAGGCTCCAGACAATCTCCCTAGCTACGCAGTACATTGGTTGGTCTTCCGAATCTGGTAAAGCGACAGGGTCCAGTCTGGTCTACCCACCAACGTGACTGCGGCCAATGACGGCACACAGTTTGGATAGGCGCCTGTGGTGCTTACAAGGATGATCAGGCTAGACTTGGCCCAAGGCTGAAATGGCTTGTCCTGTAAATTGTTGACCCTGCTCAACCCTCGGCTTGCCACCACTTCTCTCCTTTGCAAGCGTCTTTGTTACCGAAGTTGATATGACCGTCCTATGCAATAGCATCACGAGAACGAGCGCTCTGTGTTGATCTAGAACTTTCAGTTCAGCGCCTACAGCTGGCCCGGCCTCACGCCATGGCTGTTTCATTCGGCTGGAGACCCTCGTCACGGTCCACCAAAGCTCTCTTTATCTCCGCGGCTTTCGCAATCCTTTCGCTATGGACAATCTGGACACTTCGGTATCATGTCCCTTCAACCTCTTCAACACTAGCTGCACCAATTGGTCTACATGACAGCGAGCGAAAGCTTTCGGATGAACAACCCGACCATCCTAGTCCGTCCGGCACGGAGACAATCCCCGAGAAGGTACCGCCGCAGCGATACAAATACGCCTTCACGACGATATTGACAGGGGAAGGCGATAATGAAACTGATATAAAAGACCCTTACTTTACTGCGGCACGCCTACTCACATACCAACTGCTCCACAGTCCGAACACAAAAAGCAGTACTGATATACCCTTTCTGATTCTGGTCACCGAAGATGTTCCCCAACAGCAACGTGATATACTTAGCCGTGATGGTGCTATTATCTTGCCAGTGGAAGGGTTCTCTCGCGAATGGATCCATCCAAAGTGGGAGCGATGGAACAGCGTGCTCGCCAAGCTGAACCTCTGGAACCTCACGGAATATGAGAAGATCACGTTTCTGGACGCGGACTCGGTCATCTTCGAACCAATCGACGGGATATTTACTGAGCGAGCCGCAATGGCACAGATCACCAGGCCCTCATCGGCGGCTATCAATATGCCAGGTCCCATCCCCGACAGCTACATGATCGCTGGGATGCACGATCGCTGGGTGGAGGCCGCGCTACCACCTGTTCCTGGGAGGGACTTTTATGCTAAGGACAATTATATGAACGCTGGCTTCTTCGTCCTTGCACCATCAGAGGCAATGTTCAAGTACTATTTGTTCCTGCTCGACCAGCCCGGTTTATTTGACCCAGCCTACCCCGAACAGAATCTTCTGAATTATGCACACCGAGTTGATGGACGAATGCCTTGGCAGGACATTGGTCCCATTTGGAGTCAAAAAGGTAGTAGCTTTGAGCATTACGATTCAAATCTGAAATCACTCCATCAGAAGTGGTGGAAGACAAGCTACGACCAAACGTTTGATGAGCGAATTGCCAATGCCATGGCTGAGCTGAAGGATTATCTGGGAAAGCACGACGAAGGCACACTGCAGCCTAGCTCTCCTTGAGGATTCTCTACTGAAGCAAAACCGCAAACGTGTACATTGTATATACCGTGACCGTGACTGTCTCATATCTCATGTTTTAGCGACTCCTGCATCGTAAACAGACGTAATGAACATATACTAATACAGCATTAAATTCTGTGGTCGTCTCCCGACATCTGCTATCTCGGAGGGGTTTCTGTTGCTTTCTTCCAAGGGGTCATTCGCCATAATCAAGAAACGCCTGACATCACATGTATACAAGCGACGAAATCGGAACAAAAGAAATGTGTGCTTCGAAAGTGAGTCCATAAGTGGTCGTGTTGTTAGATCTTTAAAATAACCGCTTGCCGTCAAGTCTTGGCCCGTCCCGGGTGGTTGACCGACCGTAGGAAAGTGCGACAGCGACGGCCTCGTTTGATTGACTTTGACACCCCGAAAAGGATCATCAACAAGAGGACGAACAAAAGTAGACTACCCATAAATGTCTCGTTTCCAAGATGTAAAGCCTTTCTGGCAGTAGATATGATGCTATCCTCGCTTGTGATAGGCTTTGCTGGGGCTTTTGAGGATACAAAATAACCGTGCAATGTGGGCCGGTCCTCTACGTAGTAGTGTTGTCCAGGGCGCAACTCGTCATTTCCGTCTAACACATAGTCATCCGTCCGATATTCGTTTGGCGGTCCATATTGTGGTCGTTCGCCGGGTTGGTAGCTCTGGTCTTGCTCCCTCTGCCACCGTTCATAGTCGGTTTCGGGTCGCTTGCGCTTCCACACGTTGTCTGATAGGATTCGTTGTGGGGGTGTGTCTGCCATGACTTTTTGTGGAGCCATCGAGTGATTGAGCAGTATAGACAGAAGTAGAACAAGTCTTGCGGGAAAAGCTTTCAGATGTCGAGATGATTCAGGGTCCTCAGAGCATGGGCCTGCGGTTGATAAAATATTGCGATAACGATCATTTGTACCTCGATGATTGTTTCCATATGATATGGAAGGAAGTACCTTTCCGAAGTGCATGCGCGGGATTTGTCCTTCGAGTCATGCATTTAGCTGCCCATTTAGTATGTCATAGATTTATCTGATCGTCGATAGCATCAGCCTATCCCAGCAACTCAGCGCGTACTTTTGGGGCGCTTCACTTTCCTAACTTGGATTAAGGCTCTTACTTGGAAGCAACTAAAAGGGTACTACAACACACTACCCGACACTTATCCAATGAAACAATCCAGCCATCTTGGACCCTTGCCAGTAGCGTCCCCTGAAATTGAACCAACAGCAGGGTGTGTTTTTGCGAAGCGCCTCGTTGGCAATACTGATGTGGATCAAGAGTCGGGTCTGTCCGTCAATCTCTGTCCGATCCATGGACGAACCTCAGGGAAAAGTCGATGTCTCCTAGTCCTATCAACATCGTTTATCTACAAATGAGTTGTCACGTCCTAGATAAAGGATATCGGTCACAAAGGGAAAGATGATCGTACCTCAGAGTTATGATGCCTCGTCCCATGTGCCCTTTTTGCTCTCTTTGTTTTTGGACTTGGTGCAGCCGCCAACGTTTCGCCGAGCACGCCTAATGCAGCTATCGTCTGCATTGGCGAATTGCGACTCATTTCCAGGGCGCCACATGCAGGGTTCACTGCCAACATGTCCGGAGTGCCCGTACACCATACGGCCATATAGATGGTAATGCTATCTCAAGGAGCAGCGGGGTTTGCCAGTGCTCCGTAGGTCCATGGCCCACTCGTGTAGGATTAAGATTCCACGGCCCGCCCCTGATAACTGACCAGGTAACTCTAAGGCCGACACACTCTGGTACCGGTGGTCAGCCGAGATGGACTCTCCAGCCTCTGGCGTATACCTAAGCCTTAGAGGACCCCTTTTTCCCGTTCTCACACAGATTCAATCCGACTTTCCTACCCTGGTTTGGTTATACCATTACGCAAGCCAGCATCACAATTGTGATTCGCACCCGCTCCGTCTGGGGTAACAGTCAATTACACAATTTCGGCTCTTGCTCTTCGCCTCACCTCTACTATTGACGACAGAAATGCCCGAAGGCTATGCATCTCGCAGGAATGTATCCTGCAATACGGACTTCGAACTGGACTGCGGTAAAACATGGGGAGCGTTTCATGCATGCTGCCCGCTCGACACTTACTGTCCACCAAACCAGTCGTCTACTAAGTGTTGGAAAACGCCGACGGTGCCCCAGGAGAAAAGATGCGCAAATAGCACTTGGAATCTCTACTATGCGTCTGACTTTTTCTGCTGCGACCAAGGATTAAAAGCCTTCAAGTGGGTATCATCTGGGTTTGTCGGCTGTGCAGACCCAACCTATGCATTGGACGATGGGTTGGCTCAACTGTCCGTGGTTGCATCCGGCACAGGTGTGTTCTTTCTTGATCTCCAATTTTTCTGTCGATGCTTGCTTATAGCTCATTGCAGTGCCTCAGTCATCGACGGCTTCAACAACTTCGACTTCCCTTCCAGGATCTTCAATTTCGTCATCGGCATCAACGTTGACGTCGACTCCAGCATCAGAAAGCACCCAGGCAATTGGACCGACCCCCTCAGCTACGTCTTCACCATCGTCGGGAACAAACGTCGGGGCCATTGCAGGCGGTGTTGTTGGAGGGGTCGCAGGAGTAGCCATCATTGCTGGATTGATTTGGTACTTCCTGCTCCGGCAGTACCGAACGTCACAGAACAATGGATCGGCAACGCCATTGTACGGGCTTCAAGCCTCTCCTCAAGATGGGCGCAAATGGGATAGTTATGCCCACGAAATCGGAAACAACTCGAACGAGCACCAGGCCGCCGAACTACCAGCACATCCATCGCCTTGAGCCTTCAGCCTTTCTTCGTTTATCACGCGGTGCAGAATGTACGTTATGCAGAAGTTGGACGGTTCTGTTCATAATACCATGGGTGGCAATGCGGTCAATGGCCTTATATTGAGGGTTTTCGCGGTCATCATGCTTGTAAGCTCGCCTCTTTCTACTTTCCGGATCCATACGAGTTCTAGTTTTACCTTCCTTTCTTTTATGTCCTCGGCACCTTTGTCGTGGCCGCTCTATGCTGCCTTAACAGCACAATCTGACGCTCCTATACCTCCTGCATCAGATACCCTTTCAGACAACCAGTGCCCTTCGTTCATGATGCCATGCCTCCTTGTATATATATGATAAAATACTTCTCAGCAGGGGGGCTAATTCATCACGCTGAATTACTCCAATCGCTCTTCCTGCATGAGAAGAAGTTGGCATTTGATACGTGACTTTGTCACCTTGTTCTTGGGAAGGGGTGGAGTTTTATATTTTGAACCATTAGGTGATCGTTAATCACCTTCACGGACTGTTACAACAATTAATAATAGATGGAAGTGGGACAGTAACTGTATATTTATGCACAAAAAGCGTTACAGAGGTTGAGTTGATTTCATCTCTTGAGTCCACTATTTATCCTAAAGGATCACTAAGAGCTCATGTGGCCTGGGAACAAGCCGAGGAAAATTCTGACAAAGGGCTAACTCAATTTCTTGAGCTGGCCATCTTGAGACCGATCGCGGACTTCATCCTTACTAACAACAGAGGCAATGCAACCGAGATTGCCATACTCCGAAAAGGCTCTTACAATATCTCTTTTTTGGATGAAGTACCGAAGAGGTGCGACCGTTATACGGTTCTCGCAGCCTGGTGTCGTCTTTTTCCCTGAGGAGAAAGTCATGAGGTTGCTGTGATGCGATTTTCGCAAACCAGACATTAATACCTACTCTGTTTATTCTCCACTCGGGTACAAAGAAGGAGAGCCCCGTCGAACTAAGTCCATTTATTATGAAGAATTATATCGAGCGTGGAAACAAAGAGGTACGACGCTCTCAACAGAGCAGGATGTCCAAAAGAGGAAGGTGGAATTCTGGACCCGAACATCAAAGAGAAAAGGTATAGATGCTGTATAGCCAGCTCTCGGCTATTCTGCTTCAGCTTTCGACTCCCTCTTTGCCTCGTATAGGATGTCTGAGCCGAATTGATGGCTTCACCTGGGAAGTAACACGCCGGCCCCTGTCAAAGAATACGAATGAAATCGTACGACTGGGAGATTTGCCGCGATCAGAATCGCCGAATATAGATAACACATATAACACAGCTTCTTCATATTATGAAGTCTTGCAGACCTCAACATTGAGCATCTTGTACACCACAGGAATGGTGCTATCGAGTCCGCATATGACTGTCGGCGAAATTTGTGGCACGGCAGCTTTTCCGTAAGCTCGCCAGGGATAAGCGACTCATCAATCCATCGTTCGAGAAAGGGCCATCAAAAATCTGATGTGATGATTTACGGCCAGCTAATGTACTACTGAATGAAAATATGCGGATTGTCGGACTGGTGGATTGGGAGTTTCATACGCCGCACCTGCTAATTTTCGTATGCGCCGCCTTGGTGGCTGGTTATTGAGAAGCCTTAGTTTCGGTCAATGAGTGTCGAGGACTGGACAAGGGTAATCTGATTATCATCTGAAGACCTTTCTCAGGGCAATGAAGGTTTGTGAAGACACAGCAATCCAGAAGGGCCGGCTGAAAGAAGACCAGCGGCTCTCCGGTCCTATGCAACAGAGCTGGGAGAGTGGAAATGTCTGGATCACGTATGCAGTGTCCCACAGCTTTGTCTTTGATGCAATCTACAGGCAGAAGATTGACCCAAGGTTTCTTTTGGGCCCACTAAGAACCTCGAGGCGTGGAAAGATAGACTCGGTCTGCCGGATGAGAAGATAAAAGATGAGATGGAACAACTGGTGACTCGAAAGCTGGAAGAGATGAGAATCAGGGTTTTGGCGTGGGTCCCGGACGAGTACACTGTGGCTTTTCGTCAGCAATTGGAGAGACGGAGAGAAAAGCAAAGTAAGATGAAAGCGAAAGCGGACGAAGCCCACAAGATGGAGAACAGCAGAGAGAAGGAGGATAAGTGATAAGCTGGCCACCACGTATTTGGCTGGCTAGTTGCGATCGCAGATGATTGTATCTCGACTTGTCTTGGATGCCATGCGCGGTTTGATATGGTACCACCTTTTGTATTTCTATTCTCTTTGCTGCGTTTCTGTCGTTATATATCTTGCCTTCTCGACCGTCTTGCTGCCTTAGACCTTCTTAAGTGACCGATTTGGACGGTTCCAGTATGACCCATAGCCAATTCTATATCCTCCTGCATGTCGATCTCGAACAGCGACTTTGTCACATCCAGTTGCAGTTCGATACCACAAAGTAGAGAAACCACAAAAGACAAGTTGACATTGTTCAATCGAGCAATGATGTCTTTCATCAAACATTCTCCAATAGTGGAGTCCTGGCGTTCAACGTGCTGATTATCAACAGTCTGGGTCAACCATGGATAGCTGACTTATCATTATGAAATTCGGTGCAAGTGGCGATCGCTATCTCAAAGATCAGATCGTACGTCAGCCCATTCGAACAATCCAGGGTCACTGGGGCTCCACGCTGGGTTGATGACGACTGCCGATGGTGGATCCGGTACTTAACTCTAATTGGATCGACCAGGGACCCTTTGGGCTATTGCCAGGTACGTTCTCCAGCATACCCAGTGACCAATTTCAGTGATCGACAGTGGCTGCAATTGGGTACGGGAGTGGCTGCCTCTACAAACCTTGTTCTTGCTCAGTGCAGTGGATAGTGGAGCGTGGACATGAAAGTTCATCAGTCGTTCTTTTGTGGGACTGGTACGACTGCATCGAAGCGAAAATAAGCCTCAATAGAGGAGCTTTGGTAAGGTCTGGACTCTCACCTTGGTTGCAGATCATATTTCAATCAACCGAATTTCTATATCCTGCAGACATCTGCCAATAATCAGATAGAAGGCGGACTCAAAAAAGGTACAATGTGATAATTGCGAATCGGATCGCCCGGCCTCTGCCCTGTCCCACACCTCCCCGTCAAGCTCAATTTCTGTGATAGGCCTAGATGGTAATCATTTCGTGGCACACGTGGAGCGATATCAAGGCTTGAGGACTCTGGTGGTCTTCCTGGTTCCGATGCAAGTGGACAGAACGACGGCAGTTCCATCGAGGCTCTATCCCGGACAGATATAAATGTCCCTACATTGCCATTCCCCCAGTATAGACCTGCCCAATATCATTCTTGCCAACACTTTTTTCCCTTTGAGTACCAGTCATATCCACCCGGTCGTCAACATGAAGCTCAGCATTATTGCTCTCGCCTTCATCGGCTCTGCCCTTGCCGCCCCTGCTGTCTCCACTCCCACTCCTCCTTCTACCCCAGCGGCTTCTTCCTCATATGCGGCTTCCTCCACCCATAAGGCCTCCTCCACTGCTAGTCCTTGGGCCACCCCAACATCTCAGCCAGGCTGCGACATTGAGCACGTGGGCGACAACGGCAAGCATCTCGGTTGGTGCAAGAAGGCCAAGCACTCCAGCACCTACAAGAACGGAACAAGCATCTAGGCTTATCAAGTGGTCTATCAGCAGTCAGCAGAAATGAACGCCCCAGTCCTGTGAAACGCGTCTCCCAGCGCTTCGGGTTGTCGGCGAGGCCAGGGTCCGACTGGAGACCTCTTCGAAATGGAAAGTTGTGCGTCATTTGTGACTCGGAGGATTTCCTCTTTTCTGTTGATATCATTCGACCGGTTCTAGATGTTAATATAAGCGACAATAACTGAGATCGGTTCTGCGTAAGGATATCAGCCGGTAGTCTCAAGGAACAATAACTACTGTAGTTCCTGTAGCTGGATTGGTTGTTGTCTTGAGAGTCCTGTTTATGCCCGCCTGGCATGAAGAGATAACGGCTTGCCGAGATTTATATTGAAACCATGCCTTCTATACCGTATAGCCGGTGGAGGACTGCCTTTTCTGTACCTCGGCCTCAGTTATATATCAAGATAATCACTCAGGCGAAGCCGGTCTATGTCGCCGTCCTATCTCGGAAATCTGAATATTTATTGCTTACAATCTCGGTATCGTGGTAAGTATTCTGTACAGATATGGTAGTTGTGCATCCTTCCACCTGATATCTACAGATATAATTCGAATCGATCAGCGATAGTACTTCCGCGTGTCACGGAAAAACATCAGTTTTAATGTATGGATTTTGGTATAAACGTTTTCGACCCTCAATGTCCTATTCTCGTTCTATGCCTCCGCCGGAAGAAGTACATCGGCTGCCAGAAGACCAAAGTGGCAGAGGATCAACTAGCCGAGTCGAAGATCACTTCTTCGCCAACTCGGGCAAACTACAAGTACGATTGCTGTCACACTTGTATGGCGAAGCTCTAGGCTATTCTGAGTGGGAGTCGGTCGGCAACCGCTGGAATGAGATTCAGCCTGCGGAAAGAGGAGAAAAATTGAAACAAAGGGAGTTGATGTGATTATGTATCAAGTTTGACAAATCCCCCTGTGCCGATCATTTGATTTATATTTGCGCGGATTTAAACTGGCAGACATAAGACACTAGATAAATCTCCCGCGGACAAAGTAACTAGTACACCAAAATCTCATCATCTTTGGCTCCCGCATCCCTCCATTTACCAAGTAGCCTCTTCATATCCAACCCGACCTTCTGAGCATAATCAGGCCCAACGGCCCCGACAGGCGCATCCGCCGGGTTCCCCCTCACCCAAGCAACAGGTTCTTTTGCAATGCCCGCGAACTTCCTCTTAAGCTCTTCAACCTGCTGAGGCTCATAGCCACGGCCGAAGATCACGGCGCGAGGAGGCCGACTGTAATCGTGAGTTCCAACATCGTTGGGGTTCTGAGACTGAGGATCACGGCCTGCGAGCAGATGGGGGAGCTCAGCCTCTGCGGCCTCATCTGACAGTATGAAGTGAATAACTGAAGAGCATTAACACTAGGTTTTGGTTTACTTGGGATGTATATCAGAAACCTTCATATTCAGGCAGCAGGTGCTGGGAGACTGATTGTCCGACCGCGGTTCTCCTGCCGCAGGCGACAACTGGCATCGGCTGCGTAGATGAAGACATGTTGCGAGAGAGTCGTATGCTGCGGAATACAGAGTTTCGAAGCATTAGTGAGGAGTTCCCACAAGTAAGCCCGTGCGGATGACTTGATTTATATTCCTCGTTACGGCGCGCTCGGTCTCAAGATTGAAGCTCGGAGACTCGGACGGAGCGCGAGAGACCGATCTCCGACTCGGAGCCAACGCACGAACGTTTGAGGTTCAAAGCTCAACACGAAAAGGGTTTGTCATCACATTAGCTAAAGAAAGTCTGACATGGTAAGCCCAATAATATTGCTTTGAGCAAGCCGCCATACATCTAGAGCAAGCCATTGGTGCGAGAGGTACGTCATGGGAGACGTCCGTGCTGGCCTGTGCGCTGACTGATATTGGGAAGGTCGGTTGCACATCAATGATTTAAAACATCAGCTTACATTGACATATGTAGCAGACCGAATTGGAAGCTGTTTGAATTCAGTATAGTCATAGTATAAGCAAGAGAAGCCAAATTTATACCTTGCAGTAGGTCCAGCCATTTCCATATGACTACACATTACCAACACCATTTGCGTTGTATCAAATCCATGCAGTCAAGTAGCTTAGTAGCAGTAGATCTAATAGCTTAATATATTATACTCTACACAGTCATAGTAGCCATATTCCTAGCCTAGAACCTTTAATATACTACTTATATAAATACAGGCCTATTAGCTATAGACTGTTAAGGTAGACTCGTCCAGAAAATATTTAGGTAGAATAGGACTCCAGTCTTCCTCTGAATCACAACAATGCCAAAATCAGGTCCAGACACACTGAGTATACTATAGCATCGATATGCGCCTTACCGTAGGGAATAACAGTGACAAATAGCAGGCTAAATATGGTCCATCCTTCATTACCTTAACTAGACACCAGCCACAACATCCATACACTTTTAGCATGTTAGAGGCCATAGTGTTATAGCAGCTTACCGAAAAAGCAGAAAACTATGGCTGGTAAGGCCACTACTATTCTTATTTTAGTAGATGAGCATGCCGTCTTAAGGTTATGCAATCTAGGTGAGTGGGTATATGATGAGAGCTTAATACCTAGGGGTGAGTATCATATGATTCTCACATGGTCACACTTAATTGTAGGCAGAGGGTCTGATCGGGATGATAGAATTTGTATTTGACTCTGCGAAACGCTGACTTACATATCACAGGTCTGCTCTGCGCTTGTGGATTTACTCATCGCCAAGTTCAATAACTATCCATGGCAGAATGAGCGAATGACTCGTAAAAATCCTCCTGGCCAACAACCAAATACAGTACGATTGCTACGCAATTCGAAGTCAAGCATGGTCTACGGCATCGAGCTTATGATACCTACAGAGCCATTGGTCACTCAAACACAGCTTACTAGTGATCAAAACTGTCAAATAGCTAGCTTACCAGAAGTGTAAAGACTTGTTAACTTGTTTAGAACTAACGAGCGACGAGTATCAGACTGGTTAACATAGTATAGATACGAATTTCGCGGAAAAGCCAGCAAGTTGGTTGATGTTGAATCCTTCCAACAATACCTCTCCCGCCATCTCCCTCCCCTCACTTTTCCACACTGGATCTATACAACGCGAAACATATCAGTGATGCTGGCCAAATAATTCTGGCGGTAGATTGGGCATATACCATTCCAACCCAATTGTAATCATTCTAGCACACGGCTCCGCCATCATTGCCGCCGTGGCATGTGGCACTGTGGCAGTCTCGGATCTCTGTCCATCTACCACCTCGGCACTCGACCTTTCCACACGAATAACCATGAGCAAAATCTGGTCTGGTCTTTCAACCGGGACATGTTAACATACCACACCAGTCCTGTCGCACCCGCAAAAATGCCTATCTCCGTTCGAGGCATTGCAAGGACTGTTCGTACGCCTTTGGTCACCGCCATAGCCAGCACCGCAGGTGTCCAGGACCTGGAACTCCCCTCGAGGGACTGTGGAAGCACTAACGGCGGCGGCAGCCATGAGAGTGCAGAGGAGAGCTGTAACCTTCATGATGAAAGAGTTGTTGTATATTGAAACGAGGTGTCTCGATTGAAGTTGAATGTTAAGGAAGGCTTGATGTCCAAGAGTACTGAGTTTCTGGAGGAAACGTGGACGTATTTATACCTCTTCGAAGCAAATGTTAAGTCATCGTCCCAGTTCAGTTACCTAAGAGTTAACCAGGATGATCAGTATCCCCTCTCTTGAAAAGACTGTATAGTAACACACCTGCATGGCTGTCATGCTCCGGCCTGCGAAAGCACTGAAACGGAGAAAGTCGAGGTGAGGAGATTTTTGGAGATGAATCAAGTCAGCTTGAGTTGTTCTAACAGCCAGTTGATCACCAACAGCCCCAGTTAATCTCAGCACTTTAGTGGTTAGACAACTGACAGATGCTACAGCAAGTGCATGGATCAGAGTAGTCCTTCGGAGCGGAGGTCTCAATACAGGACAGTAATAGGGTCAGCAAAAGGTATCATTAACCAATTGTGTTGCCGGCATAGACTCGTTGTTGTGCAATTTTCTTTCTGACCCGTCTCCTCCGGTATTGCATCTGTTGGTCTGGGTTCAGCTCCATCTCGTCTGATATGTGGATTGCCTCACTTGCAGGATACCATCTGCTTTTGATGCGTACATTCGATGAACCGCAATCTTCCACCAACAATCAAGCCTAGAAAGAGGAGGCAGACAACTTCCTGACACTATGCTAGGGAATCTGTTCCAATTTATTTTATTCGTAGACCTGGCAAATTCAACATAGATCCCTTTATGGATTTAATGCAGTAGTTTCAGAATAGCGGTACATACGTCGTAAGGCATCCAGCATAGCTTTACAAATCATTGGAGTCGCGTATCAGATCTCGTATGTGGATCGAGCCCGAAATATTGAAAATACCTGGAGTCATGTCATGCCCAGTGCATTGCGCACTATGCCCGTAGCAAGACATGGCCCCAACTACCGTCCCGCGGCTCTGACTTGACTGAGACGACGCCGCAAGGTAAGGTACTTGGAGATCAGATAGACGGTAGAAGACCACCGATCAGGAAAGTGCCCCAGTGAGCATGCAGGGGATGTCTTTCTTCTTGTTTTACCCCTGTTTCCTTATTTGAGGATACGGTCGAACTGGATGGTGACTGGATACTGAAGGGCACTAGGATAACACAGACCCTTTTCACTCCGGACACCACTTTATGCAAATTATGGAATCACCTGATTAATTTCCACCACAAATTCTTCCGTGAATATGTTCCTGGATAAACCAGATGATTCCTTAATCTGCTTAAGTAGTGTCTGGAGTAAAAGAGGTGGTGATCAAGAACTGCCAATGGCCCAGGCAAACTATACAAAAGGATCTTGATCATGATACCAATTCTTGGTTTCATTGAATTATACATGCTAATAGAAGAATCTCCTGTGACGCTTGTCGATCTATGACAACCAACTCTGCCATGCAGGGTTCAGCCGGCACAAACTGCTAGCCCATACTTGGTGGCGAAGACACATGTCCTCCATTGTGGCATAGCCCTTCTTGGCAGCTGGCCTTCGCATAGGAGGGACCCAAGGATGGGGGGTAATCCTCCAATGCAAATCAACTTCTTAGGATCCATAATATAATATAATAAAAGAGAAGAGGGTTACATCCGGCGCGTCCGGCACTGATTAATGGTTGATTATAGAGACTAGAGTGCTGTATAATTTGAGCCCAGCCCTTGGCGGCGCGGGGGTGGGGAGCCTAAAAGTGAGTTGGCCTTGGCGGAACTGTGTGCGTGCCCAATCCAGGTGATGTATACTATGGGAAGTATTATAACTGATCAGTCGTTGGAGCATGAAGCCAATACATGATATACCTTCTTCCTGAACTTACCCCCAAATTGTGGAATAGCAGAGGTCCAGGGATCTTTGCTTTAGGTGGTAATACCACCTGGAACAGATCGACTCAGGCGGAGTATTGCAGAAATAAATCTCAAGCAGCAGGCCAGTGAGCTGAAGCTAGCAGCGTCTTGACTAGCGCGGCGGGGGCCCCCGAATCAAGCTAAAACCGGGGCCGCGCCTGAAACAAAAGTACCTATAACTTGGTTACAGTAAAACCTCGCTAACACAAGCCTCGATATGTCGGTTACTTCGATATTAGGTTCCGCCAACGCCACGGTGAGGCTCAAAATTGAGGGAGATGCTGTCCCTCGCATGATAGAGAAGACCGACTCGAATACTAGTTCGTCCTTTCTTCTGTTGTCAACGATGAGAAAGCCAATTAGTACTTACGGGATGACTAAATCCTTCTGATCTAACAGAAATCTTAAACGCCCGACAAAGCCAGATTCCTAAATACTATCAGAGAAGATCACAGAGGTACCAAAAGTCCGCCGATCGCGAGGCTATCAAGCGCTGGTACCATCATTCAATTGCTATTCTAGTTTAGGCAGTTATAGAGTATGGTCTGGTATCCCGGTCATTGGTCAGCGTGTTTGGAATGAGTGACGATCGACTGGGATATTGCGGTATTCCTTGTCCCAGAATGAGTATTACTGCGGCTCTAGCAACGAATAGACATCCAGAAGACGCAAAACTATCTAAATGAAGAGGCGATACATGCGGAGAAGGCTGGAGTCTTGACTCGTCAGCTGTCAATTTCAAGAGACTAGTCAAGTCTTTCCAGCTGTCTAAAAACCTGCTAATTCCAGAGGAGCCTACTTAGCTGAGCATCGGTTGCCATTGGGTACATAATTAATCAATAAATAAAAGATGCATGGTCTGCTCAAATGATCTAAACATTCTCGCATCGTGCGGTAACATGGCTTCACTGGCCAGCAGTCAAATCACTTTGTTTCAACTGCACATTGTTGAGAGCGGACCTGTCTGGATCACGCATCATTCTTCATTTGTCCCGAGCTTTCCCAGAAAGTGGAATCTCAACCCCTCGGTGATGACGCCGTCTTCGAAGTACTCTGGCTGATTTTATAATGATTATTGTGAGCAAGACCGACAGAATAATGCTGCATATCATCGGGTAGCTCATGAGGCCATTAAGCCTGGGGTTTGGCGGGTGCGCAAAGGAGCCCTGAAAACCGATCTGTTCGTGACTTTCCAGGCGGGATTTGTCTCTTCCATCGCTTAAACGGTCTTTGCCTTTCCCATTCTCAATCGGGTCATCGACACCTTGCACCGGTGGTCCATATAGTGGCTGATCCCCTGGCTTGTAGTGCTCATCTTGTTCGCGAAGCCATCGTTCGTAGTCGGTTTCCGGTCTAGAGAATTTCTTCGGCTTTGCTGAGGCCATCTGCTTTGAAAGATCGGTCCACGTCTGAAAGAGTAGTAGTTAGTGCAGTGATGGGCGTGGTGGGGAGAGTATTGGTTCTTACCCTCGATAACAAACAATTTTCGTGGATTCCTACATCTACTATAGACACTTGCCGGGGCTCAATATGGAATGTATTTGTAGTTGAAGGTGTGGATCTTCCCTATCCTGGGAGCTGAGCTAGCCAACAGTATACAGAGAACCCCTTTCCGGAGAGGTCCAGATCCCTGTACGTTATGAAGCTGGACGCAACCCAACAATTTCCGTCATTCATAACTGCCATTTCTTCCTCGGCTATTAAATATACAGGATTGAGAGAGAACCCAAGGCTCAATTGAGCGTTACCCGCAAATGGCAGTTGCTGAAACCGAGTAGAGATTCGGAATGACGGTGCTGCTCTCAGCAGTTTTCTTTCCAACAATCTTGGGCCAGAGTCGATCGCGAAGATCATCAGCAGAATTGCTGGTGGGGTTTTATGTCATTGGATTTGTTTCACCGAGGCATAATCTCGTTGCCATCCGGGTTATCCAAATGCATACATGACACAGCACAACAGGTTGCTTGGCATTATTTAATGTGGAAATAGATACCCTATTAGAACCTCTTGTTCTAGGGTCACCCTAGCAATACTCAGCTCGCCAAGTCTCTCCTTTAGTGAGCTCGCAGGTATCACAGCGACCACACTAGCGCCTACAGATTTATGAAGAGCCGGTTAGAGCGGCTTCCTGTGCCACAACATGGATCAGCAACCAATGAATAACAGTACATAGCCGTCAGCGCCAGCGTCATTGTGCATAGGCACCTTGGACCCGTGAAGAATTTCACCCTTCCAGGCCACAAGAAAGCAGAGTTTCCGACGGAGCGCTCACCAGCAGTTGTGGTCTCCAGCTTGATGGATAAAGAATGAGTTGCTTTGCACCGAGACAACTGCTGACGTGTCGGATCTACTGAACAGGCATTCATGGCTGTGCCGGAAACATCTGTTCCCTTTGGGTGGAACACATCAGCTACCAAGCTCCACCGTTGGCATCTTCTTTTACAACCCTTCAAAATGGGTTAACACTCCAACACGTTCAGTTTGCGTACACTGTACACAGACATGGAACCTTCAGGGCTGGCTGTTGGGCTTCTGGGTCTCGCTGGTCTATTTAACTCCTGTTTGGAGGTTGTCGAGCGATTCGACTCTTGGAGGAATTTGGGAGACGATTCACGCTTCCTGAACAATCGTTTGGAGGCCGAAAAATGATAAGGCCCATAAGAATACTTTGAGCAAGCCCTTGATCTATTTTATTGGTGCAAGAGGTAAGTCATGGGAGACGTTCATTATGGACTGCTAGCATGTATGCTGGCCGATATTGAGAATGTCAGCTGCACATCAGCGAGTCGGAACATCGTCGGAAGTTGACATATATCAGGCCGGATCGGATGTTGTTGGAATTTAATGTAGCCATAGTATCTGCCAGGACAAGCTAAATTCATATCTTTCAGCAGGCCCGGGTATTTCCATATGGCTACACACCAGAACAACATTTTGCTCGAATCATATCCATGCAAGCTCTCTGGCGCAGAAACCTTTTCAAGTACTTTTGAAAATGAAACGTAGCAAAGGATTCTCCGAGACCGCGCGATCCACCCTCTGCTCTCTTCGATCGCTGTCGTGAGCGTCATATCAGCTTGATGTATATTATAGAGCCAATTTATTGAAGTCCTCGCATCGGGACCCTTGCCTCGGGCGACGATTGTGTCTCCGAAGAGGCGGGGTTGATTAGAATATCAGACTATAACTCTGGCTCTAGTACTGTGTTATAACATGAAACAACAGGGCACGGCTTTTCCTTATGCGGAACTGCGTGCACGCCTTTGGCTTCGAGAGTGGGCGCCTCGCAGATCATTTAGGGTCTAGAATCTGATCAATAGGCGATCGACGGGAGAACACCCTGGAGCCTCGGAGAACGTACCGAAGCATTAGTCGTTGGTGGGGACTTCCGCAGGATATAAGAACTGGCTTCGTCACTTATCATTTGCTGGGGTGCATGTTTTCTGCTCCAAAAATGCCCTGCAGAGCTGTTAAAATATAATACCACTATGACTATGGATATGAGACCCTAGACTGATGAGGACCACGTCCGGACACTTTTAGGCCCAGTGGTATTATAATTCAATAAGAGCCACCTGCAACTAAAATATTTCATGCACTGAGCATGGCTGATACATTCGGATACATCGCACGAGAGGTACGCTCGTCCAGAAGAACCTATCACTGTTATTCGGTCGGGGCTTCTGCCTCGGCACTTGTAGCATTGTCTGGGTAGACACAGAATCTTCGCTGAAATGCTCGTATTATTCTATTATCACATAGCTAGCCTTGAAGGTATTATAAAATGATTGTACATTGCCCATCAAAGCAGGACAAAGACCACAAAAGGTACATATGGAGACAATATCGTATCCGATTCAAAGACTGGCAGGAATCGTACACCATAGACAGATGTCATTTGGACCTCCCATCCTCTTTACAGGGCAAGGGCGACAGCCAGCACACCAGCAGCACCGGCAAAGCTGACGGCCACGGCGCCGGTGGCAGCAGCGTTGTGAGACGAGGTCGAGGTCGAGGTCGAGGTCGAGGACGCGCCGGCAGAGCTCGAGGCAGTGGTCTTGGTGGAGGTAGTAGTTCCCGAAGAGGAAGAAGTCACGGTGGCAGTGGCAGTAGCACCGGTAGCGGTGGCAGCAGAGCTACCGCTGGCGGTGGGGGTAGCAGTAGCATCGGCGATGTCAGCCATGGCAGCGGAGGAAGCCCAGGCCTTGACGTCGGCGGGCAGGCTGGAGTACCAGGCCGGGATCTGTCCTTGCTCGATCTGGTTGATGATGCTAGAAGCCTCGGTAGGATTGGCAAAAGCCTGAATGACAGAGGGTGGAATAGCGGTCATCAGGACGCCGAGGACGGAGCTGGGAATGGAGGCGAGCAGATTCATATCATCGTCAGCCTGAGGGGCGGGAGCGGGATTGGCCACTGCCAGAGCGGCGAAAAGGAGAGTAGCGAGCGCCTTGAATTGCATGGTGACAGTATGGACAGATTGCGAGAAATCGGATGGAATGAACGACGGTAGAGACAGAAATTTTTCGAATACAATAGCGCGGTGGAGAGATGCTCTGCTTTATTTATTTCTGGGGAAAGAGCGGACCCTGGGGCTCTTGGAGAATGGACATAAATATGCTCCATCATCGTCTGCATTGCCCCTTTTCTGAAGTTTATCCACCTCGTTTGAGCCTCCTTCTCGTCCAATAGAGTGTGCCTTTTCCAGCGCCGTGCAGTCTAGATCCCGCGCTATAAGAGCTAAGCCGCGGTTCTCCCACACTATCGATACCACTAATATCTCAACTACTGCTGTGGTCCAATGAAACGCGGGAAATTGCGCGTTTCATGCACGTAAAGGATGAAGGAGTAAGACAGAATTGGTCATGTCGGATAAATTATTGGGCGCTGGTGAAACTGTGCAGGATCTCAAGGATTTTTTTTTTAGGAACAGAAGTGGATCCTTCAAACATCCTCCTACCCCACCGCGAGCAGTCGATGGGCATCCTCTCCCGCGCTGGAAGGTAATAATGGCAAGACATCATCGTTATCCTTGGAGAGATAAAAATCCAGCAATCGTTGGAATGTTTCTACACCCCGTGGTAGAGTAGAACTGAGAGACAATATACAAAATCTTTTTGAAACTATCCAGACTGTAAACCCTCTTCCAGGTCATAGTCTTCTGCGCATATACGTCGTATATACGGCTAGTAGACATATCTGAAAGTCTTATTCTCCCTATCTGTCAACCCGGCCCACTTGGTGTCATCTTGCGCCTGATCCTCCTGGCCTTCTGCGGCACGGTCCCTGCGCTTGTTCTCCCACACATAATACAAGAAGAGGACGAACGAGAGGACCGCCCCAGCCGCCTGCGTCGCCAGCACTGCGATCTTAGCCGGGCGATATTCCGGCGCATCGCGTGCCTGGAACGTCTGAGGACCAATGATGTTTCCGACCGAGAAGGAGCCGGCGACGAGCGCACTGGCAAACGCGCGCTTGGTATGACCCGCGCAGTTGGCCGCCGTCCATTGGTAGAGAATGGGGAGAGTGGCGACCACGGCGTTGACGAGGTAAATGCCAATGAGGACACCTGCTTTGTTGTGCTTGGGGAGGAAGGAGAGCAGACCGCCGCCGAGAATACCGGGCAGGGTAGAGGCGATGATCCAGGCCCAGCGGTGGGAGAATCGGCGGATCCCGAAGCCAACCAGGAGCGTGAAGAAGATGCTGACAATGCCGGAGGGCATATTTAGCAGGGCCGCATGGGGGCCGGAGAAGCCGAATCCGGCAATCAAAGTCGCCGAGTACGAGGTCACCACTCCACTGGAGACGGAGATCTGGAGGGAGCGTGTCAGCGATCGCAAAAATGCATTATACCCCGAATAGCGAACATACCAGCATGGTGATGATGGTGATGAACCACAGCTGAATGTCACACACAGCCTCCCAAATTTGCTTTACGCTAAAGTCACTGCTCCACACACCGGTCTGGTTGACACTGACGTGGTTCAAAAGAGCGACCTTCTCGCGGTCGGTCAACCACTTTGCCTTCATCGGCGCGTCCGGCAAGAAGATGAAGGTTAGTGCGCCAGTAAGGGATGTAATAAGCCCGAGAACGAGGAACATGACGCGCCAGCCTTGGAAAGACGGGTTGTCCACATGTTGGAAGCCAAAGGAGATCAGACCACCTAGGATCTGTGCCACCCCCAGACCGACATACCACAGCGTGAACCGCGGCGCAGCTTCGCTCTTGGTGTAGTACTGACTGCTCAGCAGCATCAGAGAAGGACCGATCGTGGCTTCGAAGATGCCGAGGAAGATACGTGCGACCAGGAGAGTAGGATAGTCACGGACGCCGGCACCAGCCGCCGCTGCAACGCCCCAGAGGAAGACATTTGCTCCTAGCCATTTGGCTGGGGGAGTCTTTTGCAGGAGAATTACTAGAGGACATCACCGGTATGAGTGGGATGCTGGGGTCACCGGATGGACGAGACATACCCAGGGGAGCCTCCGCGATCAAGTAGGCAATGAAGAACCAAGTCGCCGCATTGGTGAAATCATTGCCAACCAACTTGAGGTCTTTCCTTAACCCCATCACAGCAGCATACTGCCAGAATCATCAGAGAAAAAAAGGCTTTGTGCGAAGGGGAGAGAGTGGCGTACATTGAGCATCACCTTGTCGAGGAACTGCAGGATATAGCAGGAAAACATGAACGGGATAATGCGATAGTCGATCTTGCGTCGCAGGGCCGCAAGGTCGACAATCGCCTCATCCTGGATACTGGCATGTTCATCCAGATAATTCAAGGCATCATCGCGTCGTCCATGGACGGGGTGGGTGTCTATATCTGGCCTTTTTTCGGCCATTTTGGTGACAAAAAGATGACGGAGAAAAAGAAAAAAAAAGAAAGAAAAAGGAAAAACGAAGGATGAACAAAGGAAAAAGCAACACGTCCGATGTGAAACGGGAAGTGGAGGGTGTGGTACAAGGATGAAGGGGTGGGATGCAGGTCACAATGCTGATCAGCTATCTAAAGTATGCAACGTAGTACTGAAGGATGATCCCGACTTTAAACGAATGGTTGGGGGGCTAGGGATGGGTGGGGTTGGAGGATGCACCAGTCCTATATTATTTTTCTCGCAGGTTTTACTTTGAGCAGACTCTGCAGGTATCATCTTGAACGTGCAGTATCCCGATCCAGCTACACGCTGGCGATAGTAGCGCAGACGATGCAACTCTTGCCCAGGGTCCCCGGTCTAGCGCTGCAGGCATACCAGCGGCCAGAAACACTAGATACTCCTGGCGAGAGACTAGAAGGGCCGGTTTCACTGCTCTGAATAAATTCATCTAACCATCTCGGGTCATGTCCGCCGGAATAAATTAATTTTCCTGCAAGGCCAATCCTGCAGGAAAAAGGCAGGCCTGCACAGTGATCAAATTAATGCAGCCTTGGGACCAGATTCCCACTGACGCTGAGGGGACTTCTAATCATCCTCCCATGGTGTATGATTATACTCAACAATGCGATAGGTGACTGTTGATCTTATTATTTCCTCGCCCGACATCTTCTTTATGTGACGGTCAATATGGGCTGGGTACACAATGCATCCCCGGAGATCGACGCCCAGTCCAGATATCCGCTCATTCTGGGGGTGTGCATTACCCTGACGGTCTTGATGGTCATCACGGTTTGCCTGCGACTGTTCGTGCGTATCAAACTCGGGAGATTCGGCGCTGCCGACTATGTGATGGTGTTTGGAATGATATTCAGTATCGTCTACAATGCTCTTTGTATCGCCCGTAAGTCCATCATCGATTCTCGTATGGCCCATGCTCACAACAGCAGAAAGCCGTTATGGCTTGGGATTACCACTGGCGTTGCGGCCAAAGGCGAACCTCATAACGTACACAAAGGTACCTGACTCGTCCGCTTCGTGCTCGATTCGATCTTTCTGACCAAGCGATGCAGATAAACTACGCCGGTCGCCCGTTCTACCAACTCGGAATCGCCGGTTTCAAAGCCGCACTGTGCATCAACTACCTTCATCTGCTCGCGAAAACCTCCAAGCGCGTCTACCGGATGTTGATCTGGGTGGCGATCATAATGTCGACCTTGGGACATGTGGCTGGCACATTGGTTCTGCTTCTGAACTGCACGCCAGTAGGTGACTATTGTTCCGCATAATGTCAAGAGCTGCGCTAAACAGATTCGAATCAATAGGTAGAGCGGGCCTGGAATCCGACCATTTCCGGTACATGCCTTCCGGTCGGACCGACCTTCTACGGTCTTGCGGCCTTTACGATCGTCTGTGATGTCGTCGTCATCTTCCTGCCGATTCCATTGCTACTGCAGTTGAACGTGAAACCAGCGCAGAAGGCAGGCGTGGCATGCTTGTTCCTGCTCGGACTGTTCACTACCCTCTGCTCCATTCTACGTCTAACACAGATCCATCGCGTGGTGGCTGTGGATGGGGATTCTACCATGTTAGTCCTGTGGGGCACAATCGAATTCAATATCGGAGTAAGCTTGTCCAGAAAAGTTGAAAGATAGAAGATGATCTAACAGAGTTCCAGAATATCGTCACCTCTCTTCCGTTCCTTACGCCCCTTCTCAAGATGTTTGTGCGCGACTTTCGCCCCCGCAGTGCCAGCGAGCTTCGCAAGAACACTGGGTACTCATTGCAATCCTACTCCAGGAACCGACACTCGCAATTGAAATCGGAACACTCCAAGGAGCCACCCCCTGTTCAACGAACGCCCAGTGAGGAGCTAATCCTCGACACTGACGATTCCATCGCTCGAGCGAACGCCGAGATCCACGTCACGGTCGAGTACCGTGTCTCACACGACAATGGTAAATGATACGTGCGGTTCCTGTGTCTACTTTTACCATTCCTTTACTTTTCCTTTTGTTTCCAAGTGTTGCGAGGATGCCATCGTGACCAACAGATAGCTTGATAGATCAGTACCATGGTTCAATCCCACTAGGATGATTCTGACAACATGCCCGAGGACATAACCGAATGATCTTCAACTAAACTACCAAAGTAAGCAGCGTCCTAGCTTGAGCTCCGTCGTCGAACCCAGATTTCTAGTTTCTGCGCGTGTCCGGCGGGAATCGGATAATCGCCAATTCAGCCTATTAGTCAAAAAAGACGCAATGTTCCATTCAAGCGGGGCCTTGATATCAAACAGGTTTCAATGCCATAGATATTACTGGCCCTTAAGCTTTAAAGTGACAGGGATCAACAACCAAGGTTCGCCGGCGTCTTCCTGGCGTCTCTCTAAAAAACACCACTAAACCCGCTGTGATATGGGCGGGAATCAAACCGAGGCATTATTGACCAGCCGTATTATTAATTCATTCGAGGGTTGGATTTAGAGCGGTTCCATTGACTGATTGAGTTCCGTGGTCGTGGTCTGGAAAGATTCCTTATCCCAACCAATCCCGCTGTGGATCCATGCTGCCATGCAACCTTCAAAAGCTACCTTATGCAGCCAGTTCTACCCAAGTGCGACTGGAACGACTGGAACGACTGGGATTAAAATTTCGCATACAAGGTAGTAAGGACAGGGGATGTCCGATATTTGCCCGGCTTTCGAAGGATCATCGGTGGGCTTCAGGCACCCACTCGGCCATCCATGACAGGGGTCCGAATGGTCCAATTATCGGCTGCTCACCCACCACGCCACTTGTCCCTTGTGTCAAAAGTTCCTTACGGCTGACGGCTATCCTTCTGGCCTAATATTCTATCCTATCTGGGTACTCACCAGAGCCGAATTTAATAGCCAACCGCCAAGTCAACAGCATGTCCCATCTCCCCATACTCATCGTCGGTGCAGGGATCAGCGGTCTGACCCTGGCCCAGTATCTGCACAAGTCAGGGATTCCATTCCTCATCTTTGAGCGGGATCCCTCGATCGATATCCGTAGCGGGGGATGGGGTCTGACGCTGCACTGGGGACTGCCGATCCTGCGGGAGATGCTGCCCGAGCACATCGTCGCACGGTTACCCGAATGCTCAGTAAACAAGGAAGCTTCCGAGAGTGGCGATGTCGGTCGGTTCCCGTTCTTCGATCTCAGCTCCGGATCGGCGCTGTTTGAGGTCCCCGCTGCGGAGAGGCTGCGCGTGAATAGAGGGAGATTGAGGGAGTTGTTGACGACGGGAATTGATATCAAGGTCTGTCTCTGACGTCTGTGGTGCTCTAAAAACTCATGGGAGTAGTGGTCCAAAACCGTTGTAGACGTCTCATCGACAGAGGAGACCGTTACGGCGCACTTTGAGGATGGTACTTCCTACACCGGTAGTCTTCTCATCGCCTGTGATGGCGCCAATTCTCGCATCCGTAAACTGGCATACCCCGACTCATATCAAATGAATCCGCTCCCCGTCCAGCTTCTTGGTGTGACGGTCCGGTATTCGCCCGAGCAAGCCGCCTGTTTCCGGGCTATGGACCCTTATATCTTCCAGGGCGCTCATCCAGAATCGAACATCTTCTTATTCTTCAGCTGTATGCATGCCTTCTACCTTTGGTTCTTACCACTAATCGATCTACAGTCCTTGATACCCCCAACAATTTTGACGACAGCACAAATGCCTACGTCTGTCAGATCATTGTCTCATGGGCCGACAACAAAAACATCCCACTCCCACCCGATAACGCTGGACGGATTGCATTGATGAAAGAGTTGACAGCCAACTGGGTCGAACCGTTCCGGTCGCTCGTCCACAATCTTCCCGATGATTCCGAGGCACGCTCAATCCGCATCCAGGACTGGATCTTCGCCCCAGGAAAGACTCTTCATCCCCGCGTGGTGGTGATGGGCGATTCAGCGCATACTATGACCATGTGTAAGATATTATGCTATAACTAGGATGATTACGCTAACATGAGCATCTAGTCCGTGGCGAAGGTGCCAACAATGCCATCGCGGATGTTCGTGATCTGGTCCGGCGAATCGATTTCGCCTCGTCGGAGTACGTCCTAATCCTCATCGTCTGAACTGACAAAATTCTGATTGTGTATAGTTCACTGTCATCCGATTGCCTTCGTCGCTCTATCCAAGATTACGAGAACGATGTGTTCAGGCGGGCAGAAGCGAGTGTCCTAAACTCACGACAGGCGTGCCTCGATGCCCACGATTACCCAAGGATCTTGAATGGAAGCCCTCTCGTGGCGAAAAGAGTGCTGGAATAGCGAGTGACATAAGATGAGGGTATGAAGCCTCGGTCGATCTAGCATCGTCGGGCGATAGGTAAATAGCGATCGATAGTAGACCGTCCAAACACCAAGGATATCTGTTCCCTAGCTGTTATCTAGCATAGCGTTCTGTCACTCCTTGCGCTATGACAGTAGTAACAGAGTCAATGGAGCCTGGCCTTACTGATAGACAAGCTCAAACACTTCAGCAATAAGATCGGTGGCTAAGGCCATTAACCTGTGCTAGAAGCGGCCTAATCTATTCTATAATCGACTAACGAATAATGTAAGTTAGTTGTCAGAGCTGTGACTTGGTATCCCTCTGGACCTCTTCGTTCAGGCCATGGATCCAAGGACGCCGAGTCCTACAGTGAGCTATCAACATGACCACAGTGTGCAACAACCAGGTTTTCAGTGTCTTTCTAAGTCTAACATGGCAGCCATGCAAGTACTTCGCGAGACTAAGCAGGCCGCATTCTCATCGTCCTCCATCTCCAACGGCTCATCCCAGTGAGTCGTGTACCCTTTCCGTAGAAATTCAACATTATTAATTCCAGTGCTCCAACCACTGAAACCAGTCTATAAACAAAGAGACACATCCTAGACTACGAGATAGCCACCAAACTAAACGTGGCGTTTCACTCCACCTTCTGCATACACTTCCTTTGTTACCCTTGGGACAATGAGACCTCGAGGCAGTGCGCAATGACTTTGGAACAGAATAATTTATCCTCAGACCCATGAGATCTCATCCATCTGCGATTATTTTCTTTCTCGATGCTACGATGCTGGAGTTATTGATCATCTCCCTGGTCGTGTTGCTGTTAATCCAGCCCAGAGCGGCACGCGCAACAGCGATGGCGATAACCAATTCTACTCCATCCTCGACGGCTCCTCACTACTCGACGCATACCGTCAAGGTAGGCCCCAAAGAGAACCCGCATCAATATTCGCCGCACAACATCACGGCCGCTGTTGGCGATGTGATCGTCTTCGAGTTCTACCCGCGCAACCATTCCGTCGTCAAGGCAGACTTTATGGCACCTTGTGTGCCTGCTTCGGGTGGAATCTTCTACTCGGGCCAGGTCAATGCATTCAACGAGACTAGAGATGGGCAGCTAGAAGGAGAGGTTAGTGTATCGTCTATGTCGATATCAAAAGCTAACGGTTTAGCCTCCTACATGGTCACTAGTGGTGAATGATACCGAGGTATGTCCAGCCATAAGAGCCGCAATCGATTGACTGACTGAAATTACAGCCCACGTTCTTCTACTGCACGGCAGTCGACTCCTGTCTCGTCAATGGAATGGTGGGAGTAATCAACCCGGTAAGTCTGTACCTATGATCCAAAGCCCATGCTCATAGCGGTAGAACGAAACAATGACCTGGGAAGCACAATTCGCTCAAGCAAGACGATACCCCTACATGCTCGTCCCGGGACAATCACCTCCCGCCGAAGGAACAGGCTACTCATCCTCAGATGCCGACGCCCACAACAGGAGCTCTTTCAGCGGTGGCGCCATCGCCGGTACCGTGGTCGGAGGGTTTGCCTTTGTTGGCATTCTTCTCGTCGTTGTGATTATGCTGCGTCGGAACAGGTATATACAGAAGTCGTCCTCACATGTCGGGCGGATGGAGCGGACGGCTCACTGGGCTCTCTTTAGTAGTCGAGGTGAGGGAAAGAGTGAGCAGGGATTCACTGCGTTGTCTGCAGTGGATGGCCATGGGACATTCTCGTCGAGCTCGGGCGCTTCGCCGCCTGCTGTCTCGCCTCCTCTGCAAAATGTTGGATATTGGAACTGGGAGATTGCAACAAAGCGGCCACCGCCGCAGGAAGAGATTTGTCAGCCAAGTGAGTTGGAGGCAACGAGTGTTGTGGGTGGGAAGCCAGGAGGTATGTACTACGGATGGAGGTGATGTCTTTAGTTCTTAAGATAGTTTGCCGTCTCGATTTCTCCTTCATCTGTTTGTGACGTCTTTGTATTCTACCATTGCGAGTTCTTCAGCCGTGGATGAAGCCCCCAGTCACTATGGGTATTGACTCAGTAGGTACAACAACGTTTTCTTCATTATGAATATAAATACTGTACATAAGTTCATGACCATTTTCGTCGTGTGAGCCTACCTTATGGAATCTCATCATAGATTCTGTCACCGGGTTTAGGTGGCTCCAAGAAATCCTTTGGAATCTGAGCCGGCAGCTGATTCCTCTCGGCATACTGGCGGATAGCTTCGAAGTTTTTGCACTGATGCTCTGTGTTGAAGTCCACATACGCCTCTGGGTGACCGGGATGGATCCAGACTTGACCGAGGACTCCAGTATCAATGGTGCACATGAGTTGCTGCCGTATGATGTCCAGACAGTGGGCTGGTGAATTATTGTCAGCCTTGGTCTTGAGCAGGAACTGCGATGTGGAATACGTACAAACGTGCCGTCGGACGATAAAATCGTCGTTCTTGAAAGCTCCTTGGCCGAGCTTGTGGTAGTAATCGTAGTTATAGTAGAGCGTTTGGCGCAGTAGGTTCTTCCCCGGTCAGTATTCACCTTGATATGATAGGGCGAAGACATACTAGACAATGTAAATGATGGAAGCCCTCTACATTCGCCGGATAGCCTCCTCCATACTTCTGGTTGATTTTGACCTGGTCTCGCGCAAGTCCAGACTTTTCTGCGTCTTCGGCAGGGACTCGCAGACTCCTATCTGCTCATGGTTAGTACTTTGCTTAACTCAGCAGAATATGTCTTACAATTTACACCTAATGCCTCCCATGCTGCGTCGACCTCCGGACTGGCATCTTGACGGTAAATGTTCTCCTTGAGCAGCGAACCATTAAACCGCTGAGGTTGAAATGTTATGTCGACGTTCGAGGTAACAGGCGCTGTGCTTGTTAATTATGAGATTCTCCAGTAATTAGAAAAACGGAGAACGTACAATAATGAGAAACGTGTCGAGTACAGACCCTATCGAGGTCTTGTAGTTGTTGTCCGATGAAGAGTCCAACCAAGCACGAAACGACTGCTGTCGCGACATAGAGCAAGACCTTGAGCCAGCGTCCATGCGATCTCGTTCGAGGCTTTTCATCATGACTCCAATTCTGGGCTTCCTCATTGTTGAGTAGGCCATAGTTGGCATCAATATCGTTATCTGAGTCGGAGCGCGCCATTTTGTCCTTGGGATACGTAGGAGTTGATCATCAGTACCAAAGCTCAGATCAAAGAAGATATAATCCGAACAAGCAACGCGACCGAGGCAATCTTCACCGCAACAACAGTCGGGTGGCAGTGTGACTACTTCCAGGTAAGTGCCGTGCATGTCTCACCCCCCACCAATGGCGGATTGTGGAGTACCAGGCCCCCCGCCGATGTAACCTGGGATTTGATGAGGTGTAAGACACGGGCTGCCCGGCTGGCAGATCCCCTTCGGCTGTGTGCGACCGAACAGCGCTTGGCGGTCTCTTTGTCTCACTAGATGGATATTAATAGTGATCCCATGATGTAATTACTGATCGACGAGGCTTGGCTTGCAGACAAAGGTCACGAGTGTGCGGAGAGCACCCAATCTTGACTCAGCCGAGGGAATCAAAGAACTGCAAGCTTAAGACATGCAGATGCCTATTCCGGTTGTTCGTGTATTGGGCTTTTGATCTCCCGGGTGACGGTCGTGGGCTTCCAATGGGAATCAGAGGTGGTAAACATAGATAGAAGCTGGTCCCATTGACTTTGCAGTTCCATGACTAAATTTACAATGGACGAACTGCTCGGGGGGCTATTGTTTGCATTATCTGTGGCGACAAAGGCTTGTACAATGTAACACAGCAGTCGATGGAGCTTCCTGCACCGTATCCTGCCGTATCCCTGATTGGGACACCATGACGAGCTTCTATCCACGCCATCCCAGACCGCTGCAGTCATCAGAGACTTGACCAATAAGCGTTGATCCACGACTTGGAGACCGGGGAGTCATTTGCTACCTACTCTCGGGCATAGGTGCGAGCTCCAGCAAGGAAATAGGAGCTGTGCACCCTCTATAAAGCCGGCTACCCTTGTCTGCCCGAAGACTTTCTTCATTCCCTGCCACAGAGCAAACTCTTCCCCTTCACTCTAAACTTTTATCATCCAGCACAATGCATCTACTTAGCAAAACCGCTGTCCTCCTCCTGGCTCTGAGCGTCAGCGCCAGACCGATCGAGGAGGCTCGCGCCGAGACAACAAAGGCGCCCGCCGGTTATGGAGACTACAAGGGCTATGGCTCCTACGGCAAGTACGGCGACTATGGCCATTACAAGCGCGACGAGGAGCCCACCACCACATCCACAAGCACCGAAACAGAGACTCCTGTTCCAGGATACAAAAACTACGGTGATTATGGAAACTACGGCAAGTACGGCGACTACGGCCATTACAAGCGCGACGAGGAGCCCACCACCACATCCACAAGCACCGAAACAGAAACTCCTGTTCCAGGATACAAAAACTACGGCGATTATGGAAACTATGGCAAATATGGGAACTATGGTCACTACAAGCGTGACGAAGAGCCCACCACCACTACCACCACCACCACCACCGAGACTACGGCTCCTACTCCCAATCCCGGGGGCTACGGAAACTACGGTGACTACGGCAACTACGGAAAGTATGGGAGCTATGGAGAGTACAAGGTGAAGAGAGACGAAGAGCCCACCACCACTACCACCACTACCACCACCGAGACCCCGACCCCCACTCCCGGCGGCTATGGTGACTATGGTGACTATGGCAACTATGGCAATTACGGCACCTACGAGAACTACTAAAGGGTCGTCCAAACAGAAAAATGTAAGTTCTCTTTGCTGTTTTGGAAATCGCCCATCCTGATGCATTGCAGTTTGAGAAACGCTCTGAGGGATGATTACCGACGTGGAAAATCTATGTGGCATATCGAGCGAAGCTCTACGCAAACTGTGTTGATAATGATAATCATGTTACACACTCCTTAATCTTGATGTCTTGTCTAGATGAATCATAACATACGAAAGTCTCAAATGTTCATTATAACCGGCGCTTCCACTATGTACACTGTAAGGAATAGGAACACCCTTGCATGGCAATGTGCATTGATGACTGGTAGAGATGAAAGTGAATGTACCCCCTCTCTCAACAGACCGTTAGAAAGGATCGATATTTTCCATCCGCGGAAACTAAATCTCCTGGAAATACGACATGACAGTAGCTTCTATGAATAAGCCCATCGACAAATGAGCATCTTGAGCAGGAAAATGAAGCCCAGTGTGGCGTATGGCTCGTGACAATAATGCAATAATGCTCCTTGCATATATATGCAGGGAGCCACACTGATGTAACCTACCTAAATGCACGGCTGTACTCAACTCATTTCGGATGCACCGGTCCTGCTGCCGACGCCAGGCTCAGACTCAGCCTCTGGTGCCTGGCCAGCTATGGCACCGGCGCGAAGGATGCCAATTCAGCGTATGACGAAGCATTTGAGACCTCACATCCTCATTCGTTTGGTACTTAAGACCGAAGGTATAGGGGCAATAGAAACTAGTCGTATTAGTTCAGGGTCCAGGGCAGTCCGCAATTTATGGCTATTTTGCAGTCATCAAGGAGTCGAAGCAATTGGCTGTCTTTTAGATCTGCTTGCCTTTAGGTTTAGATGTGGAAAGCTTGACCAAGTCTAAGTAATTGATCTACAGGAGTTTATTTTGGGCGATAGTGTCTGGCCTCATGACATTGTTGTTACTAAGATCAATTACCGACGTAAACCACCAGCGTATAATGACGAGGTCAGAGTCGAATGCTCGCTCGTGTCGCTCACTTTCCTCAACTACTGTTGCTGCCTGATCATCAGTAAGCATAGCGAAATGTCGGCGCCAAATCTCCCATATACTCCAACTCCTCTTCCGACAATGCCTGCAAGTCAATTGTCCCGTTTGCAATGGCCCGATCACGCTTCTTATTATCGTACAAAGCTGCCAATAAGTGGACGATTGCCATCGCGGCGGAGAAACAGAGGAACGACAGACTGATGATGTACCCGTTACGGTAGCGAGGGGCGCCTTTAGCGAGAAAGGAGTAGGTAGAGATAATCCCGCCGACTGCGGAGATTAGCATGAACCTGGGCTACTGAATGGAGAACGTACTATTTCCAAGCCCAATCTGCCATGCCGTCCCTACGCTTCGTCGACGATGACCACCCAGGTTCATCGAGAACCAGCAGATCACCACGGGCATGGCACTGTAGCAGCCACTCGTGACGAGAAACAACGCACCGTATTGTACGTTGTGATGGTCGTGGACGTTGAGGAGTATGCCGAAACCAGCCATGGCGATGAGCATCGGGGTGATAGCAAAGAGGAACCGGTGGCGCAATTTGTCAGACAAAACGGCGATGAGCATGGTGATGCCAAACGCTGCGGCCCATGGCGGGATGGAGTAGAGCTGTGTTTTGATGGCTGAAAGGTCAGTTGAATCTAGCCGATAGGAGACATGATCGTACCGTCGTGGCCGTAGGTTTTGATGATCGACGGAGCAAAATAGGCGTACCCTGCTGTCGTCAGTATCTCACTAACAGAAAGCCGGTACACTCGTACCATAAGCTGTGACGCCCTGTCCAAGATACATCGGTCCGCCGATAAAAACCTTGTCTGCTCTGCGTTAGTAATTATCCATCATGGCGAAGAAAGCATGCTTGCAATCTTTGAAAACAGCCAGAACATCGCGCCATCCAATGCTCGCGTGTCTGGCAGCCTTGCCCACATCGTCCGCCAGCTTGGAAAGTATGAACACCCTCTCTTGTTCGCTGAGCCACTTTACATCCTCAGGAAACCCCGGGACAATGAAAAAGCAGATCATCGCAACGAGACAGGTGATGACGCCCTCGATGATAAACACCCAGCGCCAGCCGCGATAGCCACGCAGTCCGTCCATTTTCCCGATTCCGCTTGCAAGCAACCCGCCAAACGCACCAGCGAGAGTTGATGAGCTGAAGAACAAGCTGAATCGCTTCTGAGCTTCGCTGCGTTTATACCACATGCCGATAAGGTAGAAGCCTGTCCGGGTTAGCAGGTTTCAGGCATAGGAGAAGGAGCTCGAACATCCAGGAGACAAGCCCGCCTCGAACATGCCGAGGAACCAGCGAGTCGTCATTAATCCGCCCCAGTTTGAAACGAGGCCCTGGCAGACCGTGACCAGACCAAAGCCGAACATGCATAATGGCACTGATTCTATAGTCAATATATGATTCCTATTTGTGGACACCAACAAGGCATACACCACACATGCGGCTTCAATTTCTTCAGAAGGATATTTGACGGAATTTCAAAGATGATATAAGGCACGAAGAAAATGGTCAATGCCGTGTTGAATTCCGTGCCTGATTGAATGTGCAAGTCTTCCTTCAAACCCAGAACCGCCGCATTGCCGATGTTAATACTGTAAGATCGGTGAGCACCAGTTGCCGACTCGGGAACTTGACCCTACCGATCGAGGAATGCTAGCAGAAACATGACACACAAACATGGAAGGATATGCCAGTCAATCTTGGCCATCAACTTTCGCTCGTTGATGGTTTTTGGCGACTCCCCAAACGATCCTTCATCGCCATTCGCGCCAGATTCTTTGTCTGATGCAGGTGTTAGCCTTCTGGAACCTGGTGCCATGGGCCATGCAACTGACTTGGTACTTCCATAACTGACACGCCATAACTCACGATGGTCTGTTGAGTTCTAAATCACTAGGGGCGATTCGGAAAATTAACATGTGCTTTGTTTCCTGACATCACCGACGTCAGGGGCCTGATGATTCATCCTGAGGAAGAAGTCAACCATTCTGGCCGGTTGCGGTCAAACTGAACTCTCCATAATGCTAATTTAACTAATTAGATTACTAGATCGCTATTATGACTTAATTTACTAAATTACTTCTAACTCATAAGGTTCTATAGCCTTATTGCTAGTTTCGCATTTCATAGCTCTCGCTCTCTCTATATATATATGCTAATTAGACTAGAGTCGAAGAATCAGACCTTCCTCCTGTTCCTTCTATATCTATGCCTATTCCGTATAATTATCATTAATTCTACGCGAAATTTACTACAGCGACAACGTCTCGAAAACTTACTCAAGGCTGAGTAGCCTCACAGCGGGCTCTCGATGCAGCGCTAATGATCCACCAAAGAATGTCTCCTGCACCTCCGAGGACGTCCCAGGTCGCTGGACGGAGACCGAGCCCAGACAGCCAGTCTGCTTGTTTGATCGGCTTCTACGGGTTTGGCTGTACATCGGGTTGTGAGTTTGTGACAGCGGCAAAGAATCCTCAAAAGTGAGAGTCGCGGCCCATTGCTAGGGATTTCCGATATAGAGTCTTTTCGCCTCTTGCCCCGCCCCCGCATCCATGTATCTCCGCGCGGACTACTGCTTAGACCCTGAATAGATGGGTATTGCAGTCAGCAGTGCTGCAAGCCTAGTCATCTCGCATGTGCTAACCATCGGAATTGCTCCGCGCGAGTGGAGAATCTAGAGCGGCCATCACCGACGATCTTCTTGGCCATATTTACAAAAGGGCGACAACTCGTATCTACGACGGCCAAGACGTGTAAAATTTTTTCGTACCCGTGAGCACTGATCAGGCGCCGAATCTCCACAATGACCGATCAAAAATCATTTCGCGGTCATGTTGGGCATCCTGAGGCCAAGAAGGAGGTCGCCGATGAGGAGGTTGTTTTGGACGAGGAGACATTGAAGCTCGACCGACAGACTCTTCTCAGGTTGGATCTCTTGCTTATGCCCATGACTCTGATGCTATACCTGCTGGCTTGGTTAGATCGTGCAAATGTGGGCAACGCACGAGTGGTAAGTCATCCACCAAGTGGACGTTGACGCAGACTGTTGCTGAAGAGGACCATAGGCTGGTTTGGAAAAGGACCTCCATTTGACCGATTTGCAGTACAAAACAGGTACATTTTGCCGACCATCCTTCATTGCTTAATACTGACTGCGCAGCGATTACCGTCACTTATGTCCCCTATGTCCTGTCTGAACTTCCCTCCAACCTCTTGCTGAAGGTCATCGGGCCCCGTATCCTCCTGCCCACTCTATGCACACTCTGGGGGGTCGTGACAACTCTCCAGTCTCAAGTGCACAACTACTCCGGGTTCCTCGCATGTCGGTTCTTCCTGGGCTTGCTGGAAGGAGGTCTCTTTCCCGGCATTGTCCTCTTCTTGTCCAACTTCTACCGTCGCCATGAGCTCCAGGTTCGCATTGCCCTCTTCTTCTCCGCCGCTTCCCTGAGCGGCGCCTTCTCGGGCCTCCTCGCCGCAGCTATCCAGCAGATGAGCGGTGTGCGCGGTATGAAGGGCTGGCAGTGGATCTTCCTGCTTGAGGGCTTATTCACCGTCTGCTTCGGTATTTTCTCGTTCTTCGTGCTTCCCAACGGACCGGAGAAACTCATCACGTTTCGCCCTGAGCACTCGCAGCGCTGCATCGCCCGTCTGCAGCAAGACAGCAACGACTTCGAAACTGAATCCAAAGTCACATTCAAGGGCGTCATCTCCGTGCTGAAGGATCTCCACGTCTGGATCGCATGTCTCATCCTCTTCTGCAACGGGGCGTGCCTCTTCGGACTCGCATATTTCTCGCCATCCATCGTCCAGGCGCTGGGATACAGCCCTACAAAAACGCAGCTGATGACCGTCCCGCCTTATGCCTCCGGGTTCGTCGTGACGATGTTGACAGCGTACTTTTCCGACCGGCGCCAGCAGCGCGGCGCCGCGGCCTTCGTCACGAGTGGCCTCGCGCTTATTGGCGCCGCGCTGGCCATCAACGGACGTAGCGTGGGCATCCGCTACGCTGCGCTCATGCTTCTCGTGACGGGTGTGTATGCCTGCGCGCCTTGTCTGATTAGCTGGGTTCCGAATAACACGGCGGGCCACCTGCGGCGCGCAACGGCCGTGGCGATGGCGTTCATCGCGACGAATATGGGCGGCATTATGAGTACGTGGATTTATCCC
The DNA here is from genome assembly GCA_016413765.1 of Aspergillus felis. Taxonomy (NCBI): domain Eukaryota; kingdom Fungi; phylum Ascomycota; class Eurotiomycetes; order Eurotiales; family Aspergillaceae; genus Aspergillus; species Aspergillus felis. Next base: position 221,048 of record CP066508.1, read on the forward strand.
AAGGAATCGGCGCCGTACTTCAACCTGGGGATCCGGTTCAATTTGGCGTTGCTGGTGATTGCGATGGTGCTTGCTGTGGTGCAGGTGCTCTTGTTGCGGTTTTTGAATCGGAGGAAGGAGAGGAATCCATTGAGATTGCTGCAGGGCCTGGAGAATCTGCCGTATGAGGAGCAATTTGCCAAGCTAGGGGATAGACACCCGAGATATAAGTATACTTACTAGTACGCTAAGGCCCCTGAAGCTCTGGTATATTAGACTAGCATACCCCTGGAGGATACCCTGGGTGTAGGGTAGCCAGATGCTCCAGCCAGGTATCTAGGTCACAGGGGGCTTTACTGGTACTTTAAAAAGGAGCCTAGGTATATTGCAGCTTGTGCACAAAGTAAGCCATACTTACGCGGTTGAGATACTAGTCGAGCATGTTGACTAGAGTTTAAGTAAATGGTGTGTGCTGTTGCGGGTGAAGGCCACGCCATCTGGCCGTGCGTCTTGGGAGCAGTTGCTGTATTCAATGGTCCAGGCAAACTGGAAGACTCCCACAGTGTCCAAATGACTGGTGCTCTCATACATGAAGTACGGGTCGCTGCTGGAGTAATTGATGGACGACAGATGGAAAAGGTCCGAGGTAATGATGCTATCCTTGGCGCCGACCCCGGCTGCTCGATATTCCATGAGAGAACCGGGTTGAGCCTCTGCACGAGGCTCGGGTTTTGGATAGCAAATACGATGGGTGTCAGCTTCGAGGGGGCAAAGGTGTCGTTGCGCGGAAAAATCAAGTCCACTTCCACGGCCCCTGGAGCGCTGGAAGTAGCCAAGAGCGACGAAGGAAGCCCATGGCTGATGCTAGGGTGGTGAAGAATTGCAAGAGAGACGAGCTGATGGGGGGCTGGATGTCCTTGTTCTTAACATTTTGTGTCGCCTAAGCTAGGCCCCCTGGCTCGTACCAGTCCAGATAGTCGGCTATAGGCAGTTCTGGCAACCAGGCGTCCAGTCTCAGTATCGACTAGTACTCGACATGACTCGACAGTATTCGGCTACTACAAGAACTGTCACATCGTGGATGCATCACAAGCACTCCGTCCAGCAAGACAAGCGAGCGAAGCTCTCCGCTCAGTGGCTTGGTCCAACGTGCCTTTGCTTGATCCCTACGCGAGGCCAAACGCAGCCCCAAGGTAGGTGATTTGAATACCTACCCACCTGGGATTATTTAGTTAGCGTGGGCTGGTCTGATCCAATCAAGATTGGTCAAAGTATGGACCTGAAATTGCCCATGAGAGGAAATGAGAAGACATACTGGTGTAGGTATCAGATGGCTATCTACTGGAGAAGGAGACAATACAAAAGCCGCGACAAAACCACTCTGAAAGGATGAGAAGCATGCATTCTTGCTTTTATTCATTGTCAGTCATTTATTCCTCATCACTCTCCTTTAGACTTTCTTTTCCTTTCCTTGGTTAGGGGCGTTTCCCAAACACAATGACCCCCTTCTGGCTCGGTAGGGCCATAGGGGCCATAGGCCTCTTGCTGTCTGCCGACAGTGCCCTGCGACGCCAGGAACGCCAGGGTTCAGAAAGCTCGCCAGTCCTGGCAACCGCGGTAGAGATGCATGTCCCGAGGCTTGCAACATCGCAGGACCTAATCCAGACCTTGTTCTATGAGTCCTCTTTGTAGGATCAAGTGGATGATCCAGACACTCTTCATCGCATCTATGCTTGTACCTCCTATGGCGCAGACTGGTGCAACCTCCCACAGTCGAAAGCAAAGACTGCGGCTGGTGTCCTGTCTGTGAACTTGACCTATGATTTGGGCTGGTGGGTCTATGGCGCACTCGCTGCCACCGATATCAGCACCATATCCAAGCAGATGCGCCATTACCTGGAGAGTGAGCAAGCCGCGACCAAGAGCAACACGATCCTGTTTGCCCGATCCGGCTTGGCCTCAGTCTCTACATTACTTAAGCTTGATATATAGCAAGCCCTATCCCTTTATCCAAGGACACCTCTGGGCCATGATTTTCCTTTACAACAAGCAAACGTATAATTAGTAATGCATTAAATAACCCTACTGATAAAATATACCTAGCAATAACAGACATATATCAAGGTGCATTAAACTGTACTAAACATCAGAATAAACTTCTCAGCATCAAGACAATATACGCATCCAACACAAGTCCACTCATCGTTTACTTTCTGGTATGCACCAGCTTTCCCTGAACCCACACATTCTTCACATTCCGATCGTCACCACTCCACATCCACTTTTGAATCTGCTCCTGCCAAGTCTCATTTCCGAACAAATTAACATTGCCCACAGGGCCAGACTTGACAATGATCCGACCAGCGGAGCCATTCACACCTGCCGCATCAAACGGGCTCACAGTGCTATTCTTCACAGCACCCAGCTCAATAAGCTGCGCGTCCCAAATCATCCCCTTATCGAAGCCGCCAATGTCATCTGCCATGTCGACGACTGCTGCACCGCCGCGCGTGGCTAGATAAAGACTATCCTCAACAGAAAGCTTCTCATGTCCAGTCGATGTTGAGTTACCCGTCATCGCTTGGAATTCGGCGCTATATCCTAGCAATCTAGACACCAGGCAAGCCTGTCGGGCCGCTTCAAGCATGCTGGGGCTGTACCCGCCACTCACATCCGTGCCCAGACCAACCGTGAGGCCTTCATCGAGCATGATGCGGACAGGAGCCAGTCCAGAGCCGAGGGCGGAGTTTGACGCTGGGCAGTGCGCTATCTTGGAGCCACGCTCGCGGATGAGAGTGCGCTCGTTGTGGGTGAGGTGCACCCCGTGCGCGAGGATGGTGCGGGGGGTAAGCAGGTTAGCCTTGTCATAGACGTCGGCGTAGCTGGCTGCCTCCGGGAACAGTTGGTGGACGAGATCGACCTCCCCGGTGGTCTCCGAGATATGTGTTTGGATGTGGAGCGGCGGGTTGTAGGATGCGGCCAGTTTGCCGAGACCAGCGAGAGAGTAGCTGGAGCAGCTTGGGGCGAATCTGGGAGTGACGATGGGGTTGATCAATGCTCCTTTCGGGTCAAGGGCCCGGATGTAATCAATTGTCGACTTTGTTGCGTTCAAGCCCTCGTCGGCGGATTGGTCTACATAATAAGGCGGACATTGATCGCGGTTGTCCATGCAGACGCGGCCGATGAAGGCGCGTTGGCCGCGGGAGTGGCAGAGTGCAGCCAGGGCGTTGGTTGCCGGGACGTGGATGGTGGCGAAGTAAGATGCGCATGTTGTGCCATGGGCAAGAGTGCGAGCGACCACTTGATCATAAACGCGCAGGGCCTCGGAGGGCGCGTCTTTGGGATCAGTCTTTTGGTTGTTTGGGTCTGACTTGGAGCCGAAGCTAGCTTCTAGCGGGAAGGTGTATTCATTCAGCCAGTCGAGGAGGCCTGCTGATCCAAACAGCCCAATGTTGGGGAACTGCGGCGCGTGGATGTGGGTGTCTATACGGTCAGTACAGTAAATGGTCAACGAAGTAGATGGGCATACCGATAAATCCGGGAAAGAAGAACTCGTTTCGTTCATCGACTGACTGCACAACTTTGACTTTGGTGGATGCATTGGCATTGTCATTGGCTGTGACATCAGCGTCTGTCCATCCGTGGCGAGATAGGAACGACTGGAAGCTGAAATCGTCGAGAACTTGCCAATCATAGCCCTTTATACGGCCATCTTCAGAAGAGACCCAGAGGGCACCTTGTTTTCGGGCCAGTTCCGGCTTCGCCAAACTCGAATTAAGCCGGGGAAGATGAATAAATGTACCGCGATAGACGGTGTATGGATATGCGGTGGCATTTGCCCCGGTGCCGCAAGCATTAAGCAACGCAAGCAACAACCATAATGCAGGCAAGCCCACAGAAAATCTGGCAACTTTCAGAATCATAACGAAAACAGATGCAGATCGATGCTCACTGTTTGGATCAGTCCACCATCCCGAGGACAGCGTAGATTGATATATCCTGAGCGATAACCGTCAGGATGAGCAACACGCCTAGCAATTTCGCCATGGAGTGTGAAGGTGCACCTGCTGGATTCGAAGGCGGTCTTCGCCGCAGCAGCAGCGTCTGGCAGTCTGAGTTCAGGTAGGAACCAGATTGTCGCGAGTGTTTTGGGCTCGGTGTTCGGCCGTTTCCGACAGATTGCTCGTATTAAGGACATATCAGAAAGAAAAACAGGTAAATGATGCGGGAGTGTGTGTGTCACGAGTCCAGATGTACGGTAAGCTGATCATTGGTAAGAGGTGTCCTAATAAGCGGTTGCGTTCAACTGAGCGCATTTGTAGAAACTATGACATGCAGACGATAAGTGAACTACGCAGATGGTGTTTCTGTGCTGGTGAACAATATACCCGATATGATAACTTAAATCGATCATTCCTTGTCTATACCACGAGCCAGGAGTCCTCTTGTGGGGAACTTGTGAACTTAGAAACTAAGGTCGGCAAAAACGCCGGCACATGTCCTGATATTGGGAGATATCGGACAAAGCCGAAGCCTTAACTTGCAGATCCTTTCTGTTGGAAGTAAGTGAGTGCCATCCCTCGACGCACGATCCCTCTTCCCCCGCCGACCCAAACAACCAATTCCAGCGAAGAAAGTGGATTGAGGGGACTTTGCACGAGGGTCATTTCTAGGGATCCCGGGTCACATTGCGTTCATCGACGTCACGAGAGGAAGCATATATTACTTTCAATCATTTATGTCCAGAGAATATATATTAGTCCAGGTTTCCCTGTACCGTTATGCAAATGCAAAGGCATACTTGCTTCCTTACTATATGGACATGTAATATGCATTTCTGATGACGCAGGGATCAAATTCTAGCAGTACATATTTGAACACTACTACATTGTACATCTAGTTATTAAATGTAATATAATTAAAGATCGATTTAGATCAGTTACTTTCTGTCCTACGTCCTCATACAACCCCTTCAAATCCCCATGTTCAGATTCCTTGCCGACTCCATAGTCAGCGTACCCTTCGCTCGACATCGGCAGGTAAAAGATGTATCCTGATTCTACGAGTTTAATCGAGACCTCGCTAATCCTGAACGGTAAATCTGGATTCGAAATATAATGACGGCTAAAGACAATCAGGATCTTTCTGCCTTGAAACTCCTCGTCCATGGCAGCTTTTGCAGATGCAGGTGTAAACCCATTCGCAAGTATCACAGGACATCGCCATTTCTTGCTAGGCCACGGTAGGTGCAAGGCTGAGATCCGGGGAGACCGTCGGCAAGGACTTGACTGGGCGCGGTCCATATTAGCCTCCTATGGTGATGGTGGTGGGGAAGGGAAAGGGAAAGGGAAAGGGAACGAAAGCGAGCGCAGCGGCCCTGGCAGGTATCAAGGCAGCCATCTCCACGCGGGAAAAGCTGAACTAATTACTAGATCAGGCGGATTGTTATGGTTCCATTAGGTTGCCTTATTTGATTTACTTAATTTAGAGCCACTAGCTACATGACTCATTTTATTAGTCTGTAAGAAATCAAAAGGGACTCTTAAAGCCTAGAAGGCTTCTAGGTTATTAATAATGGACTTAGATTAGATAACCTTGCTTTAAAAGTTGGACGCCTGAAAAATTTCCTCTTGAGACCTCTCCATTCAGCAAATCAAGCAGCGTTAATATGGCTCTCAGTCTCACTCATGTCAGCATTAGCCTTGACAAAGGCCTTGCCATTGGGCTTCTTGTCCCATGGTGTCACGTCAATCCGCAATGCTAACCTGCTTAGCTGTAGCTCTAGCCCTCAGCCTTCGCTCAGCCTTCGGTGATTATCCGCTGCTAGTCTGCTGCACCTTATAGTCGGACTCACAAGCACGTACGTACATTTAAAAAGAAAAAAGGTTTGCAGGCTTGAACATCTACGTATTAAGTATAACTTTCACTGTTGATACGGATCGGTAACGTTTACCCCTATCTTGCTTGATCCGGCTTGTTTTAACTTGGTCTGAGGCTTTTCTGAGCCAGTCTACCGCCCAACATTCCGACATGGCAGACAACAACATCCGAGACCGCCTGAAGTTGCTGGCTTTCGACCTTGGCGAGGCCAGGGATGCTCTTCGCGGCAAAGCTGTCCCAGTGGCTCTTGGACGCAGAATCACGCGACTTTGCGTCATCCGTGGCATTCGATACCACGAGCAGTTCGCCGAGCATCCAGATCTAGAACAGCTCAGGCAATATGTGCCAGAAGTCTCCCGTGCTTTAAACGCTCGCGCGATCATGAGCAACAAGATCCCCTCTATGCCTGAAGCGCGAGATAGACCCTACTGCATCTGGCACCCTCAGGTGGCATCGCAGGACACCTACAGGAAGCTGTGGCAGCAGTATCCTGACATGTCGTACCAGATTGCTCGCGCGTGCGCCATAGCCAACTATGTGGAACTGTATCTCGAGATGCATCTGTTACCTGATGTCTCTGTTGCCGAGGAAGCCCGCGCTAGTGGATCCATGGAAATCTATGAAGCCATCATGCGAAATCCTGTTCGTTATCGCATCATGAATGATTACACCAGAGAGATTACGATGCAGAATCCAAAGCGTGCATGTTTGAACGATGATACAGCCATCGTATCTACTCTAGATATCAAACAAGGCATCCGAAAACCCCGAGGTAGAGAGATAGAACCTATCATTGAAGGAGCGACACGTGGGGCAACTTACCCATTCATTTGCCAAGAGCGGGAAGGGGGAGGTCGCTCACTGTGGAATGTGGGAGAACACGGCATATACCTCTATTGATATTTGCACTCCATGGTCATCACTCATATTTATCAACAATGATATTGCATGCGACTGGGAACGTATTACAATGATATAAATGCTTACTGTAGTCTAGATTACAACCATGGGTTAAAGCGCGCATTCGAGCAAATTGTTGACTAAGACAGGATGCGGGTGATGTCATTCTGCACCCTCTAGATGCTTGCAGCAAAGGTATTTTAGTACTAGCAATGATCGTACAACACGACGGGCCGAGTCATGAGCCTTTGGGCCGGAAATGTCGGAAGTACAAGTTCTCTTCAGGGTCTGAATAAATGCGGGCTGGACGTCTGCATTCCCGTCCAGCCCGCTCAGGCCGACTCACTCCCAGAAGAACACCACATCGGAAAATCAACATGGAGGTGATCCTACCCAGCTGGCTACCCCTATCAGTATACGCTTGGTTTGTTCAGGAGGTTGCCTTTCATGCCGCCGGACTCGTCTTTGAATGGTGCGACCGCACCAATAGCATGCCCCATCTGAAGGTCCGCGATGTCGACCGCAAGCCGTACATGCAGATGCTGCCACGAGTGTTGTTCAACCAGTGTTTCATTCTGCTTCCAAGCATGATGCTCGTACAGGCAATGGGCTACTGTTTCGTGGGGGCAACCCACCTGCATCCCCTACACTTTCTTCTGTCGCTCCCGGCCATGGCCATCGGTCATGACGTGGTGCAGTATCTCACTCATCGGTATCTGCTTCATAATCCGAACCTGCGACTTATGCGCCTTCTGCAGCACTCGCTGCATCACTCAACAGGAGCCAGTCGGGGAATCAGCGCATGCTACATGTCCGCCCCGGACTTCTTTCTCGAGATTGTTCTGCCGTATCTCGTCCCTCTGGCGCTGGTAGGAGGTGGCGGCGCAGATGTTCTCTTCCATTCTCTTGTCGCGGGTACGGGAGCTATGGGTGGTGTGTACGAGCACTCGGGGTACGATTTTTCTGCAGTGTTCTCACCAAAGAGCTTCATGGGAGGGAAAGGACAGTTGTCGAGCTGGACTCCAGATGTTGCAGCCTTGACCCGGGGTTTTGTGGATAATCGTGCTCACGGCGAACATCATTCTCGTGCAAATGTTTCGTTCTCGGATGGATTTGGTAGTCCAGGGATGTGCGACAGCTTGTTTGGCACGCGGTGGGATCTGGTGGCTGCGCGTCGGGCAGCGGCAGAGGAGGAGTGGCAGGCTCAACGGAGGAGCCACATGAACGCGAAATGAAGGGAGTCTGCTTCCCATCTCACCAGCTTTTTTAATACAGCACTGGCCATGTCGTGTGGCTCCTGCTGCTTCTTACACACTTCCTGATGGACCTAATGATCTCAGCTCATGTGAATCTCACGATATCCTAATGTCCTATGCATGTCTTTATCCTATTAGCACAGATACCTGGAAACATGAAGGCGTATCATTGGCAGAATTCTAATAGACCGGCGTCCCCTCAGCCTTGTAGTCTTCCAGTGTCGAGCATTATCTCAATTCGAACGGAGCTGCTAGATGTGCTCAAGGCGACTATGTACTCTCGCAGAACCAGACACGAGCTTATGTGTCTAAGCGACGAACACATTGGCCGACTTACCAAAATCCTGGCGGGGATAGAGAGTAGTGAGCTTGAAGAAGCTATCGAATGCAAGAAGAAACCCATCGAAGCTCTCCACCCTTTCCTCGAAGACACGGTCTGGCCCAGTTGCAACGAAAGAATCGACGACAAGTGCCCCAAACTGGCCATCAGAGACAGTCACGGCTGCTTCTGGCAGCTGCACTTTGTCCAACGTGGTTCAATATGCGCCGCGAAACCCTTTCCGTTAACCCAAGCTCGTATGCAAGATCTTATTGAATCAAGAGAAAAGTACCAATTTCTTCCAAAAGAAGAGGTAACGCGGACACGCCGCAAATCTCTCCACTCTGTCTGAAGAATCAGTATCTGCACGCAAGCCATCACAACAGCAGAGGGCAATTCGCAACACGGAAGTTGGCCTGTTTCGTACTAAGACTGGCTCTACCTATGAATGTAGAACTATGGTGTAATCGTCCTGCACTGCCTCGCAATGAGACCTCGGCTCTTCAACGATCCGAATGCGGGGAAGCTTCTTCGCTTAACATGCTCCAGCGGTCTCCTGCGATACATTCCCACTTTTACCATTTAGTTATATCCATGGAGCAATCTACGAGAATCCGCAAAAGAATCCCCAAATCCTGTCGTCGCTGCCATCGACGGAAACAACGATGTGTCGGGTTCCCTACCTGCGCCAGTTGCACCGCGGCAAATCAGCCGTGTCAACGATCGGAGACGTCTCCATCTTGGCACCATGCCCTGTCCAAGGGTGCATTGGCGCAGCGCATTGAGATGCTGGAAGCACAGCTCTCTGATATTACGGAGAGAACGCCATCTGCCAGTGGGGATCCCCCTCTAAAGTCGCCAGTTGCACTACAGGCTGCGCCAGAGAAACGTCGGCCGCTCACAAATGGCCGAGTCTCGGCGTACTTTGGGCCTTCATCCGGCGTGACCATCACCGAGAATCTGAGTCGGATCGTCGAGGACGCCACTTGGACAGATCAATCAATTCCGATCAATGACGCAGCTCAACAGGAACCACGCTCGCCTGCTACTACAATCGGGCAAGGCACAGGTGTGCCGCCCGACGATGTGGTTGGGATGCAGCTCCTCGAGGGATACTTTAGCCATATGCACACGCGACTACCATTCGTCGACCGCGCGGAAATTCTCCAGCTACACGCTAGACGATCCGATTCGCATGACTTAAGCCCGCAAGAGCGATACGGAATGTTCAAGCTGTTCATGGTGTATGCCATTGGAGCTGCGATGCTACAGTTGGCTGAAAGATACGACTCGACTCCTCCCAGTGCATTTTTTGAGAAGGCAATACAATTCGACGGCACCTTCCGGGAGTCACTTTCCATTGCTGGAATTGAAGCGCGGATGCTGATGGTCTTGTACGAGTTGCGATCGAGCTCTAGCTCCAGCGTGTGGTACAGCATTGGCCTGGCGATGCGGATCTGCATTGACTTTGGCTTGCACCGCGAAACACACTACAGGAATCTGAGGCTGCATGAGGCGCAGCTGCGGCGAAGATTGTTCTGGAGCGTATACGTGATCGAGCGATATGTGTCGTGGTCGCTTGGACGACCATTTAGCATTGCGGAGGAGGAGATCGATGCTCAGCTTCCGGCTGACACCGAGGTAATGATCAACGACGATGGTAAAGTGAACGAGCCATCGAATGTAGCGGATAGAGCAAAAATACCAACCCTCAGACGATTCATTGCCACCGTGCGACTACAACGGATCATGTCCCTCATACATACCAAAATCTACCGCGTGGACAGAGACATGTCTACATTAGTCCCGGAGATCTCTCCGTTACTGGCCTCGCTGGAGGAGTATAAATTGGCACTTCCCCCTCTGGAGCCTCACGAGGATGACTTTATCCAAATGCATTGGAATAACTGTATCCGTGCTCTGCTCCAGCCCTTCTTGAGCATTCTCAATCCAGAGGATGGTCTTATCACGACTTGCCTGCATGCATCGGGGCAGACGTGCCAGTTCTTCAAGCGCTTGCGCCAGAAGAATGCGTCGGGATACTCATTCCTACTGGTGAATGCGGTATTTGTAGCCGGACTTACAATGTGGTTAGTATCTTTGCACCACTCAGTTGATCTATCTAACCCTTCTCTTAGTTTCTGTCTGTTTCGATCTCCCCGTCTGTGGACAACGAGCGTTGCAAACGATCTTCGCGCCTGCTCATCCGCGCTGTTTGTCATGGCGGAGCACAATCCCAGCCTGAGAAAGTATCGCGACGGCTTGGAGAATACGATTAACCAAGCGATGGACTTTGTCAATGAGGCGTCATCTGGTAGTTTGTGTACACCCAACCAGCCTACAACGGGAGGAGAGGCGCTGCAGATACCGACCCTGGCCATTCTCGAGGAACCCGGTAATCCTACGGCGAGTGTTCTGTATTCGCACACTGCACCTTTTTCGGTAGAGGCTCGGGGACACGGAGATCCTCTGGATGTGCGAAATCCGTTCACGGGACTCTTCACCGAAGACTTTTGGACTGGAGACGGCTTCAATCTACCCCTGCTGGATGGCTTTGCTTGGTGACTTCCTTAGCTTACGAAGCAGTAGTGAATGGCAAATTCATTCGAACCGAGTGATTACTTCAGCACAAAGAACCGGCAGAGTGCGGATCACAACATGAGAACTACCAGTGACAAGGGGCAAGAGTATCTTCAATACCTAGGTCCTCTCTGCGCGACTTGCTTGCGGGATCAAAGTATGGAATCTCACCCACGCCTACAGCACGGTTACCACTCCGCGGACCGAATCCTTCATGATCGCCAGTGGCAGTGTGGAAGACACTGCGATTGTCCCAGATTGCTAGCCGGTGCCAGTCAGCTTACAGTGCAGTTGACGGGGTCCAAATCACCTACCAATATCATTCGGCTGGTTCCATTTGAAGCGAACCTGGAGATCATGTCCGTGGGTGATCATATCATGGAACCATTGTAGCATGTTTGCGCTCTCTCTGCGCGTCAACCCATTGATCTGCGTAGGAAAGGAGCCTAGGTGGTCCGTCACTCCCCGGCATAAACAACAACCATTAAAACAAAAAATGACCACACTCACCTATGGGGAAAATCGACTTCCAACCGGTGATCGGATTCGTCCTCACAACGGGATGAACAGCCGACAATTCGCCTCCCACATTCACCGGCGCCCCGCGCTCCTTCTCGTACAGCTGGAACTTGCCCGACTGCGCCAATCTCTGAAACCCCACACCCGCATGGGTGGCAGTCAACGTCTCCAGAAACGCCCGGTAGGGCCTACTGATCCGATCGTAGATCTCGTACCCGGATGCCCAGAGTGTGTCGCCCCCGGTCGTGGGCAGCTGCACCAGGCGCAAGCTGGAAAAGTCTGCGGGGGCTTTCTCGAACGAGATATCGCTGTGCCAGACGGCCGCCATCTTCGTGTAGTCGGATCCCTTGTAGAGGGTTTTGCGGCCCTCCGAGTTGATAGTGCTGATCTGGGGGTCCGGATCGCCGAATTCGCGTGTGTCGTTGGTGACGGGGTGGATGTGCAGGCCGTGGCTGGATGGGCGGCCGGTGAGCTCTCCCATGCGCAGGATGAGTTCCTTTTGCAGGTCATTGGTGAGATCATCCTGGGCACGGAAGAAGACAACCCCCCGTTCGGCGACTGTGTGATGTTAGCAGTAGCTAGGAGAAAGGGCTTGTGAGATCAGTTACCCATGATGGCCAAGTCGCGAATGCGCTGGTCTGCGTTGGGAGCGCGGAGAATGTCCTCGACGATGTTACAGGCGCCTTTGACAAACTCGTTCCCAATCACGGGGGTTACCATGACGGGTTTGAAATTGTCCAGAGACCCGATACTATGCTGTCGTTGAGTCGGCTGCATCGTGGTTGATCCAACTGCCATGGTTTTAAAAGTATATATTGGGAATGACGGGGGTGATCCGGCCTGAATTGTTGCTCATCCATCTTGAAGATGATGTTTTCAGTATATATACAAATGACTGACCTATACGTAGCTCCATTCGAGGTTTGCACCACACCTACATCAAGCGTGTCCTATTATTGATGCCATCGCGTTCTCATATCGGCTTTCGGCGTTAGGCCTTAGGCCATTTCCCCGCGCTTAGTATCGGACACAATCCTGAGGCATCACTTTTTAGCCTGGTTTTGTTATCGCCGAGCGGGGCCTTATCGGATGTCGGCGAAGGGCGGCCAATCACAGCTCAGGAATCTGAGATCTGATTGAGTAATGGCCAGCCGAGGATGCCCCAAAGTGGACTAGCGTGCATCACCCCCCGCATCTTTTGATGTCGCAGTTTCCCCATTGTTGATCTTACTTCTGTCATATATCCAGGAACGGCTCAAAAGTGTTGTTAAGGTGCACAAAAGAGCAGGTAATACTCGGTTAGACTATACAACTCAACATGGAAGGCGACACTCTCCCCCTCGCCCAATACCTCTTCAAACGTCTGGGTCAATTGGGTGTAGACTCTATATTTGGGGTACCTGGTGATTACAACCTGACTCTTCTGGATCACGTCGTACCCTCGGGACTCAACTGGGTTGGAAATTGCAATGAGCTTAACGCGGGGTATGCTGCGGATGGATACGCCCGGATCAAAGGTACTTACTCTCCTTCCTCGTTCTGCCTTGACGAACGCTAATTACTTAGGTATCGGTGCGCTGGTGACCACCTTCGGTGTTGGCGAATTATCCGCCGTCAATGCCATCGCAGGCGCCTATGCAGAGAGAGCTCCAGTCGTACACATTGTCGGGACTCCCATGCGCGCCTCGCAGGAGACGCGCGCAATGATCCATCATACCTTTATTGATGGCGAATACCAGCGGTTCGACCGCATGCAGGAGCATGTGACGGTAGCGCAAGTCAGCCTGAGTGATCACCGCACGGCGCCTGCCGAGATCGACAGAATTCTGCTGCAGTGTCTGCTGCACAGTCGACCGGTGCGCATTACGATCCCCGTTGACATGGTGCCCGTGCTTGTCCCCACAGCGGGGTTGGCGTCGAAGGTCGAGATCCCGCCTCCGGTGCGCCAGCCGCAGGTGGAGGAAGCGGCCCTGACTGCTGTGTTGGAGAAGATATATAACGCGAAGAAGCCCATGATCTTAGTTGACGGAGAGACAAGAGCTTTTGGTACTGTTAATGAAGTGAATCATTTTGTCAAGACGACGGGCTGGCCTACATTTACGTCCGGCTTCGGCAAAGGCTTGGTTGACGAGACTCTACCGAACGTCTATGGAGTGTATAGACCTGCTCACAAAGAGTTCGTCGACTCGTGCGACCTGGTCCTGGCTTTCGGACCACACTTTAGCAACACCAACACCTACATCTTCTTGGTGAGACCGCAGGACGAGACGAGTGTTCTACTCAATCCAACCTCCGTCCAAGTCAATAAAGACATTTACCGTGATCTCCCAGTCAAGTATTTCATTCAGCAGCTCACACAGCAACTGGACACATCCAAGATTCCCGCACACCAACATAACTTGGTCCACCCCTCGGCCCTGGTACTCCCAGAAGTGCCTCCTACCGACCTCGTCACACAGACTGCCGGCTTCTGGAGACGACTGTCACCCTTCTTCCGCTCGGGTGATATCGTCCTCGGCGAAACGGGAACGCCAGGCTACGGCGCCAATGACTTTAGCCTCCCCCCACAGACTCGTCTCTTCAAGCCAGTCACCTGGCTGTCCATCGGATACATGCTTCCCGCTACTCTGGGAGCGAGCTACGCGCAACGTGATATGATTGCGCGAAACGAGTATCACAACATCTCCACCGCCCGAACAATCCTCTTCATCGGCGACGGCAGCTTCCAAATGACCGTTCAAGAGCTGAGCACTATCATCCACCACAAACTCAACGTCATTGTCTTCTTGATCAACAATGATGGCTATACCATCGAGAGGTGCATCCATGGCCGGAACCAGGCGTACAACGATGTCGCCCGGTGGCGGTATCTCAAGGCCCCGGAGCTGTTCGGCGCGGATCAAGAGGGCGAGTATGCGTCGCGGACATGGGAGATTCGCACCTGGGCGGATTTCGACTCTGTGTTGAAGGATGACCAGCTCGTGAATGGCAAAGGACTGCGGATGGTGGAGGTGTTTATGGACAAGTTTGACGCGCCGGATGTGTTGATGAATTTGCTGAATGCGCAAATTGCGAGGGACAATGCGCAGAACTAGGTTAGCTAATAGACTGATAACTTAATTTATGCTTCTGCTCTGTGCCCCTCTATCGATGATGTAGGCCGTTTGTCGGCGATAGGATACTAGCTTGGCGTCTCCTCTTCTTAACGCCGAAATGCGGGGAGAGCCATAATGTATACTCAAGAAGGCTAGCATTGAAGCCAATGTACCCCATTAGATCAATCTGGATTGTTATTGATACTATTGGGCTATCATTTCTCATGATCTACCATGATGGTATCATCGAATCGCGTTCTGCTGTCTTGGCAGCAGGTATATCAGTCGCTCTTGGGCCCGGGGCACCCAAGTATAATAAAGCTAAAAGCTCTCGCGCACATCAAACAGGACCATATCACAAGCATGGACAAATCCTCTAATACTCATGTGGAGTCCCTTGATCTCCAGAAGCCCAGCGGGGAAGACCAACTCGAAGACATCCCTCGTTTCACTCCCCAAGAACAGCGAAAGATCATCTGGCGCATCGACCGCCGGCTGATTGTCATGCTTGGCCTGCTTCATACTGTTGCCCTAATTGACCGGGGAAACTTGGGCACAGCTGCGGTGGCTGGCATGGTCAAGGAATTACATTTAAAGGGGACGCAATATGTACGTTGAATTTTGGCTCGTACTTGACATCAGCTAACATCAGCAGAGCACTATTGCAATGGCGTTCTTCCCACCATATATCTGCCTACAGCTATTTGGGCCGCTCCTGGTACGACGAATCGGCCCTATTTACTATCTCTCCGGAGTGTGCTTCGTTTGGGGAGCCGTAATGGTATGTTTCTCGTTTTCTCTAGGCAAAGAAGAGCCTGACGAAGAAGCTGTCCGCTGGATTTGTCAAACGATGGCCCGAGATGGTTGGTATTCGCATCATCATCGGCGCCCTGGAAGCTGGCTTCTTCCCGGCCTCGATCTACCTCATCGCAACCTGGTATACCCGCTTCGAGATCCAGACGCGATTCGCCGTCTTCTACCTGCTCGGCTGCGTTGCGTCTGCCACAACAGGCATCCTCTCCTACGGTATCACATTCATGGTTAGTTCCTCAATGTCTCGCGTATTAAAAAACACAACTAAATAAGAAGAAAGAACGGCCTTGCCGACCTCTCCGCATGGCGCTGGATCTTCATCATCCAGGGTCTCCTGACTTGCCTCCTCGCATTCATCAGCTACTTTGTCCTCATCGATTTCCCCGACAAGACAAAAGCCAGTCGACGCTCCTTCCTAACAGACGACGAATACACCTTCGTCATCGATCGCATCCACCGCGATCGCGCGGATGTCATCGTCGAACCCTTCAGTATGCGCAAGTACCTCTCCGCCGGCCTGGACTTGAACATCTGGGGCTTCGGCCTAGTATACTACTGCACGACGACGACCGCGTACGCCATCGCCTACTTCCTCCCATTGATCTATCATGACGGCATGGGTCTCTCGCAAGGGGCGTCGCTTTGTCTGTTTGCGCCGCCGTACGCGGCCGCGGGAATGGTGATGTATGCGACCTCGTGGGTGGGGGATAAGTATCGGGCCAGAGGGCCGATTATCGTGTTCAATGCAATGCTGACGTTGATTGGATTGCCTCTTATGGTTGTGGTTCTAACTTTCCCTTCCATTCGATCATCACTGATTGAATATGATGTCTCCAGGGCTTCGCGAAGAGTAACGGGCCGAGACTCGTGGGGTGTTTCTTTACCACCATGGGGGCGAATTCGAATGTTCCCGCCGCAATGGCGTACCAGGTGTGTGTCTGTCGCCTTTCTGCTCATATGGATGTCACTGATGATGGGAAGGCGAATAATGTTCGCGGGCAGTGGAAACGCGCCATCTGCAGCGCCATCTTTGTTGGGCTGGGTGCCTGTGGGGGAATGACCGGATCGCTGGTGTTTCGCGCCGAGGATGCCCCCGGCTATCGACCAGG
The DNA here is from genome assembly GCA_016413765.1 of Aspergillus felis. Classification (NCBI taxonomy): domain Eukaryota; kingdom Fungi; phylum Ascomycota; class Eurotiomycetes; order Eurotiales; family Aspergillaceae; genus Aspergillus; species Aspergillus felis. The sequence continues at coordinate 237,498 of CP066508.1, forward strand.
GATTCTGACGTGTATTGGGCTGACAGCGTTAAGTGTAGTGCTGGTTGGATTGCTTTCCGTGCGGATGCATTTGGAGAATCGGAGAGTGGACAGGGGAGAGTCGGTTATTGGCGGGTTGGAAGGCTTCAAGTATACGCTGTAGTCCGCAGATGGTAGGAGGGTTAGGGTATTGAATACAGTCAGATTGGATTTTCATACATCCAATGTAATTGACATTCCATGCAGTTATAGTTTCATTTCTACAGTCACGACGTAATCAAGGCCGCCCGTTATTTGACGAAGCAGAAACCTGTTTCCAGCTCTCCCGGGACTTCAACTCCTCCCAATATTTCTGGAAACGGGGGTACTTTGCAATCAAGTCCGCGAACCCGAACTGTTCCACAAACACACCATATGGCAGATGCGACAGATCCGCAAACGTCACCTGGTCACCGGCAAGGTACTTCTGCTTGGAAAGCACCCGCTCATAGCCCTGGAGAGTCCGGTCCAGCTGCGCAAGCAACGCCTTGACGCGCGCTTCATCGGTCTCGCCCTGGCCCTTCATGGACTTCCAGACCTTCTCGTAGGCGATCTGTGAGACAAGGGGATCAAAGTAGGAGAGTTCCACGGAGATGGCCTGGGTTGTCAGTACTCTTCCGAAGAAGTTGAATGGCCGACATACCTGCTGGTACAGAGCATAGGCTTTCAGATCAGACTCTAGGGGCGCAAGTTCTGCTCCCTGGCCGCGGTATTTGGCGATGATGTATTGAGCAATGGCTCTGCTTTCTAGGCGAGAATTAGCACGAGAAGAGCAATTGCTGCCTGGGAATGCTACCGAAGATTTGAACGCCTGTCTCCGTGTCCTGCAGGACAGGAACTTTTCCGAACGGCTGCATTTCCAGGTAAGACTCCGCCAGGTGTTCTCCCTTGGCCAGGTCAACGTTGACGATTTCAGCATCGACGCCCTTCTCAATGAGCGCGAGTTGCACGCGAGCCGTGCAGGTCGACCAGACGGATCCGTGGAGCTTGAGGACCATTGCGTCTGAAGGGTGGATGTATTTTGTTATTATCTGAACTTGAGGTTGGGACTGTAAGGTTGAGAACTATGAAGCCAGATTGCGTCTTTATAGTGAATGCCACTTGCAAGTGGGGCCAGATTTGGGCAGTGATCAGTCAGCTTTGGGCATGATTACCTAACAAGCAAAAGACCTTACGGAATTAATTCCGGCTCGCCGTGGGATTGGATTATTATCAATTCTTCTAGGCGTTCCTGATCCCTCGATCCATCGGACAGATCCTGCACGGACCGTAGCATAATATAGCGTATGGCGAATCTGCCCTAGAGCAATATAATCAGATCCAAATTGAACTTCCTTGTCGAAATAAGGGAAGCAAATCTGGGGCAGGCCGATCGTTACGTCCCTGTGCCCTAGCCTCGACCTCATAATCCTTTATTGAAAAAGAGACGCCTATTTTGTCGCAGCTAGAACGCAATGGCTCCGTCACGTCGAGAATCCTGTCTTCCAATGTCCTCCCGTCAATTATCGGCAGGGGCCGTGTCCATGTTTGATAATCTGCTATTTCACCAGGCGACAATCTCTTCGTAAGGAATCTCCCCTGGATAGTCATCTCTGACAAATGAGGAAACTCATCTCTTGCATGCACCAGATCCGTCATTTCAGCCAACATGATCGTCTCATTCTCATGCCACCATCCAGATATGCACAAAGTCTCCAGAGACGGCGGAAGAAGATCTACCAACCTCATAGGGGGTAGCTGCTGATCGTGATGAAAAAAGTGAACCATTTGCAGCTGAAGATTTTTCAATTTTCGAAACTCTCGCAGCGATCCAACCCACTGGTGCTGTCTCTCAAATCCTTGCAGCATAGAGTAGGAGTCCGAATCCAGACACAGTGTCTCGAGGGTCGCTGTCCTCATTGCCAGGTGGGTTATTATCTTAGCCGTCCTTTCGAACGTGAACGGTCCGGGCTCGTAGTAGTACTTGAACGACCTCAGACCGGTGCAGAGACTTATCAAGCCCCCGAATCCCGTTCGCATGGTACTCAGTCGCAGCTCGAGATGAGTTACGCTGGACGAGCCATTCTTCATCTCAGGAAGAAGCCGATCAAAGTCGTTGACCATCTGAGCTGAGAATACGCGCAGCGAAGGCAGGTAGACGAATGGCAGGACCTTCTTCAACCCAATCATGCCTGCTTTTCTGCCAGTGCCCTTGAGAAGTACTTTTTCCAGTTTGCCCAACGGGCCACTTCCCATGAACTGGTCCTGACGCAAGATCACTTCGTCAACTAATTTTGCTGCGTACCGGGTCCTGGATTCTTTCCAAACCCATTCGATGGAACGCAGGTTAGGCAAGATGTAGAGCAGGAGGGCAAGCCAGGCATCGCAATTGTCCGTGTTCCGGAGCTCTTTCCGCCAATTGGTCCCAGCAGTATAGTAATTGACCAATTGATTGACCTCTGCGACAATCTTATCGTCTATTGTTGGCAGGTCTTTTGAGTGGACATGCTTTTTGGAGCAGGAGACCGGCCGACCTAGTATAAGGCTCTCCACGCCGAAGCGAGCCTTCTGACGATGCAAAAGAAAATGAATCAGCCAGCTGAGGTCCGACGTGCAGTACTCGGCTAGTTCAATCGACCAGAATGTACACGGGTATACAATGTCAAACAAACGATGACAGCATCTGGCAAAAAGAAAGCGATCTTTGTGGCTGGTGAGATGAGTGGTTATTGACAATATGACCTCTGTCGGGAGCGCTTCAATTTGTTGCAGAGGCATCATGGAAGTTCACAGTAGCCCCTGCATATATGACTAATGCCGTGGGACATTTATATGATCTGCTTGTTGTCGCATATCCAGCGGCGGAATAACTCGTATTCTCAGTCCATCAGAAATGCACCAAGGTTCGACTACTTATCTGGTGGCGGCTGTGCGCTAGCCTCGTATTGTGTCCTTGCACTGCCTCGTTGAGCCCAAAATCTAATACTCTGGAGAGGCACTAAATATTCTGGTCAACCATTTGATTGGGTCCTTCTTTCTCACAATAGCACCATAGGCTATCCCGTTTGTCCTCTGCCATTGGCGGCACTCCTCCGGGAAAGCCGACAGTCAAAATCCATGCCAGGTAACTCACTCTCACCCAGTTACGGCCGGTGTTTACAGAAATGTTGAATAGCGGCAAAACTATACCGTGCAAAATGGCGTGGGTAGCTTTTAGGTGCATCATCACCCGCTGCTAGATATCCTGCTCAGAGATTTACCTACAAATCAGTCCAATAAGATTAAACCGTGCCGACGTTGTCCTTGAGGTGAGATTGCCTGCGAAGGATCCTTTCCTTCTATTTAGCACTCGATACATGACTCTTAAGTATGCTATGTAGGGTATTATAAAGATTAGTCTTCTGATATCTTTTCGGTGATGCGAGAGAATGGCAGAGCAGAGTGATCAGCCTCATCTCAATTTCTCTCAGCAGTTCTATGAACCAGATTCCATTTAAAAAAAAAGCTCAAATGCCGGACCTGAGATTGATTCCCCTGAGTTATAGGTCATTCTCGTCCCTGAATAAGACCAATAGAGCGAAAGTATATATTCACCCCTTGCAGAATTATCGAATTGCACGCTCCCGGGTGGCGCAGTGGCTGAACGCTTGAATAACCAAAACAATATTAACAATCACTAAATATAGATGAAAAAGCATATGTATGATGAAAAGGAAAATGGTTCAGGATCAGACACTAGGCCAGTCGTTCTCCCACGTCAACTGGTTCCATCCAAACTGGTAGTCCTCGACGGCCTTGCCGATGCGCGTGTCCGCATAGTGATAGTACAAGACAAGCCCCTTGCTTGCGTCGTTGAGGATGCCCCTGCGCACAGACATTAGTTCATTCTTTACCTTCTTCCATAAGGGGTGACTTACTGTCCGCCGGGACCGTAGACATAATCATGGCTGGCGAGCAAAAGGGTTCCTCCACTGTTCAGGCACGAAACACCGTTCTTGTCGACCTACGCGTTATCAGCCTCAGTAGTGAGCGGTATACAGAGTCAAATGTAGACTTACAAATCCCCCCGTCGCCGAGGTCGACCGACAAACCGAGATATGGTACTCGTCGCCAGGAGCCGGCCAAGTATCGTTGTAACCCAGCGCAACACCTCCGGAGAAGGTCAAGTAGAAGTAATTGTTGCGCTCAAACAAGAAGGCCGCCTCCTGGCGATGGATTCCGCTGGCATTGTACGCGATCTGGTATGGCGTGGCGCCGCTCTTCACTTTGAGGTCGCTGGCCAACTCCACCTGGAACAGGTCATTCCAGTAGGAGCCGAAGCTGAGGTACTGGGTACCGCCGACGGCGATCCAGTTAGCGTCGATGGTGTTGTACGGGCTGGCAGATGTGGACTGAATACCGGTGGAGCCATGGTCGGTCCAGCTGCCGGCTTCCATGGTCTTGGAGGTCGCAACTCCAATGGCTGAGTTCTGCGAGCCAAGCGATGAAACCGCGTAGTAGAGGTAGTAAGTCCCATTTTGGTAGTGCACGTCGGGGGCCTGGAATGTTAGGTGTGACAAGACATAGGTAAAGGGAAAGGGAGCATACCCAGAGGTTGGTATTCCCGTCTAGGTTGATGGAGGAGCCGCTGGGGAGGACATAGCCGTCGTCCGTCCAAGGGCCCTCGAGGCTGTTCGCCGAGGCGATATGGATGCCTCCACCCGTTGCGAAGCGAAAGTATTTCCCGTCGGATTTACGCTGGTACAGACCAGGATCATGGGTCCAGCAGTCGCCAGAGCAGGCACCGGGGTTTGCATAGGCGTTGACGTTGACGGACGCCAGGAAGAGGAGGATGAGCGTATATAGATACATGGCGAACTTTGGTTTGGTGCCTCTACTCAATACCATATTATATTGATTTCAAAAAGGTTGCACAGGAGCGAACAGCTCTATTTATGTCATTTTTAGCCCACTCGGCGTCAGAGGAAGCTTTCGGAATTTATCCCATATTGTCAGCCTTTGGACTGAATGTAGCCATCGTAGCCCTCACGGCAACCTCCCGCAAGCCAAGATATCCCTCATCCAGGCGACCCCTTTGTCCCGCAGATGACCGGGCGCAGGGCTGGAGTTGGCCATGCACAGTGGCCCAAAGAGTATCCTATCGCGGGCAATGTCGCGATTCGGCCCAATGATGAGCCTGCAGTCGCAACGCCAACGCGGAAGTGGAGCAAGGCACCAAGTACTGGCATGACTGATGCTAACCGAATGAAAGTTGAGGCGTTGGAAGTGAAGGTTGGAACTAAGTACAATGATTTTTTGAGCCTTGCCTGGTGACCGCCGATCGCGATCTGGCCAAACCTAAGGACTTAGGGAGAGACTACTGACCTTTGATAGTATCTACTACTCCTTCATTAATAGTATTTTTGTCAGTTTGTGTGACCTCAGACCGCCATTCTGCTTTCTTTATCTATCGGAACATGTACGGGACTAGTAATGCATCCCTTGCTTGCTACATGCATCCAGTCGAGTGCATTGTCCGAGTGGGTAAATCTTCCGATCGACCATTTTCGAATCATCAGGATCATTGAGAAAACTGTCAGTAGATAGATCAAACGGTCGAGCGAGTCATGGTTGACGCGCATCATAGTGGGACCGAGTGGGCCATGGGGATCGCGCAAAAAGGAGTCAAGATGAGTAGATGACATATCTCCTCTGCAACTAATAAACCTCATTGGACTAAAGATAGCTCCGAGGAATCCTCTTCGGTGTCTTATAGTCCGTTGTCTTACCAGCTTGTAGGTTTATCCCGCCCGAGTCTTACCATGGTCCATGCGATCAGATTACTCTGTTAGGACATTGCAGTACATGATCTTCAAGAGACGTGCCACGCCATCGTCGTTAGGAAATAGACGTACAATTCAGCTACAACTCCGGTACTATCGAACTATGGGCTAAATTTGATGTATAGCAATACCTGTTATAGCCATGTGTCAGCAGATATCTGGCACCGTGGCACCCCTGACTCGTTTATCAAGTCAACAGTGCAGCCAGCCAAGATAGTACGGTAAAGATGGTGTGTTGGCGTCTGCACGCTACTGTCCTTGACTTCCGTCATTCTGACTCAGATTGATCGCCAGATAACTACAAGGATCTTATCCCGGTCCATCGATCGTATCGATCCAGTCTTTTCTGGGGCAACCCGGCCAGGATCCTCGACTTGCTTTGACAGCGAAGATCCATGGATCATATAGTACTCACAGCCTTCCCTACTGGCACTTTATCCTCAGAATGCAGCGTAACATTTGAATGTCCTCGAGAATCGTTTTATGTACTTTCAGCGGTAAGAGCGCCCAAAGACCGAAATGCGGGGTAACAGTCATCGTATTTGCCTTTAGCCTTGGGATATAAGCCTTGTGATCTTCCTTAATGGCTTACTTTTAATGATATCATCGCCTGGTAGCGGATCGCACAATTTCTTTTTGTTATGAGCACATGCCAACTCATAGTGCAGGAGGAAATGCGGGGAAGGCTGAATGATCATCTTGATTCTCCATCACATAGGAATCTGCTGACAGTCAGTTCGGACACGAAGGTCATAAGTAGCTAGAGCTGTTCTGATAAGAAACTGACGGTTATCTGTGCAGCGAGTCATGTCCCCGGAATGTTAATCTTCTCTCAGGAATTGATATATTGGCACAGGTACGGACACCAGAATCCATCTTCACATATTTTTTCTCAGAATTCCACATTCCATATTCTTCAGACAATAAGCATATATCCTCTCCGCTGGCCTGCATCGTACCTGAACTCGGTCCCTATCGGTTTCATTCCAGTCGAGTACCCCTCCACTGAAGCGGCCCCTGACGCGTAAGCTGTCGAATTGCGCCACTCCGAAACGAATGTCGTATGCCAGGGGAAGTACGGCAGGGACGACAGTAATCCAGCTTTGGCAGAAAGAACTGTCGCCATATATCGCTCTGTAGTTGTCCTAGGTGTTGCAGTCCTGCCGAGGATAGCTCCGCCGACTTTGTGCTATGAGATTGATGCATTAACTGTAGAGCGACAGGAACGGGACGGCACTAAGATTGGACAGTTTCCGTCGAAATCTCTTCGTACGAGAGAGGATATCTTGATCCTTGGTGGGGGTTTCCGTCGATCTCTCCTGATACATAGAATCAGCAAGTGTCGCCCAACTCTCTGTTCTTCCTGCTATCCCAAAAGCCACCATAGCCCATAGTCTCTGAGAGATTCATGTATAAAAAGCTCCTAAACAATATATAAAGGGTCCTTGACAGCAATAGTTCTTCGACGGCGCATGTTTCTATATATCACCACCGAGGCACGAAAAGCTTCTACCTATAATAGTTCTTATTCTGTCTTACTACCGGTTATCATGTCATTACTAAAGGATCGAAACAATCAACGCCAAGCAGGCCTAAATTATACGAGCGGACCAATCACAGACGCCTCTGCATAGAAGGCAGATGCGACGGCATCAAACAGGTTGACTATTGCAACAAGCATTTCTAAGCATGATAAACACGTCGGACTTAACGCACTTAGGGTCTATCTCCATCAAAAGAATGTTTATAAAGCCAGCAGGTCCAGGAGAAATGTACCTTCCCAACCACAACAGCTACAATGGCGGCAACCAAAACTATAGTACTTATTACTGGGGGTATGTTTATCAACTTCCATGTGATGGCGAATCGAACTAACACCAACAGCAAACAGCGGGATCGGGTTCGAACTCGCCGCCCAGCTAGCGGCCAAAGACTCCTACCACGTCCTCATGGGAGTCCGTTCTATGAAAAAAGGCAATGCAGCCCTGGCCCGGCTACAATCCCGTAATCTACCAGGCACCCCGGAGCTGCTCCATCTCGACGTCACCGACGACGAGACTATCCACCGCGCCGCAGAGACAGTTGGAAAAACACACGGGAAACTCGACATCCTCGTCAACAACGCCGCCATAGTAGCTAGCGCTCCAACCCTGCGGGGGAAGTTGCAAGAGGAATTCGATACCAACGCACTTGGCCCGGCAGTCGTGACGGAGACCTTTGCCCCTCTGCTGCGAAAGTCCACTGCCTCCCCGCGGATCATCAACATCTCCAGCGGTGCAGGCTCGATCGCGCGTCGTTTGGATCCGTCCTCGGCGTTGTACAAGATGCCAGGCCTGCAGTATCGCGTGAGCAAGGCGGCGCTGCATATGATAACTGCGTGTCAGTGGGTGGAGTACGGCCCTGCTATCAAGGTCTTTGCGTACGACCCCGGCTTCACCCAGTCGAATCTCAGCGAGGGAAACACGGCGGAGAATGGGGCTAAGCCGGCTGCCGAGGCGGTGCGGCCGTTGATTGATGTGCTTGAGGGGAAGCGGGATGACGAAGTTGGTCAGTTGTTGCATAACACGGGTGTTTATCCATGGTAATTGTCAGTCAGGACACAACCTGTTGATAACAGGGGTGAACCGTATCAGCCTCGGTGAATTGGCTCCTGAGGAGTTCTAGCAGGGTGTTGTCGCATAAAAGTGCACTTTCTGTTCGTTCCTCTAGGCTGTATTAGTCCTTACAACAATCAATGTATGGTCTCCCTCGCAGGAAACGGCCTCGCATCTCTGTCCATCGCCCAATATTCCTGTGATATCCATCTTCTGCCACTGAACGGCAAACTCCTCACCAGTGTCGTTAGCCGCGATATCAATATTTCCCTCTCCCGTACATAACCCAAACTGCCTGGTCCCTATTCCCAATTGCCCATTGAGCCCATCGCCCGCAGACCTAAGCGATCCATCCGCCGCCAAAGCTACAACATGCGCCCGTCCCGCAGCTGCATCGACGATCTGGAGGCGGTTGCCAGCATCAGTCGTAATGACAGCTTCCTTGAACTCGACAACGCTTATCGGATTAACATCTGCGATTTCGGGCCAATTCTCCGATCTGTAGCCCCAGATGAACGGCTGTTCCGCATGAGAGATACCGACATTGTAACATCCTCCTGTTGTCAGCTCCTTGATAGGCGGCAGTGGTTAGCTTCTTGGCGTGTAATCCAGCGCTTCAGGTAGCCGAGACGGCCATCGTTGGATTAGATCACCAAAAAGAATATAGCGATTCCATGCCTCTTCGAACGCTTCATCCTCGTCCGGTGAATCGGGGGGTTGAACAGTGCCCTTTTCGCCCCAGACATGCACAGTACCAGCCTCGTCGAGCGCAGCGAATTTACTGGTAAGCTTGACGATAGGGGCTGTGTATGTTACTGAATGGTTTGGGTCTTTTTTGGTCTCATTGTCCGTCAACCAGGCAATCAGCGGCTGCCATGAGTCAAAGGAAGCAACTGTGCGGGGATCGCTTTCGAGAACAAGGGCAACTGCCCCTGAGATAAGAGCCGAGTTATGCATGCGCGCACTCCGTAGCGCAATATGAGATATTGGTCTTCCCGGAATCGATTCCAACCGCGTGGTAGATTGATCATTCCCATCCCGCGTGAGGAGGATATACAGCTTCCCGTTACCGCAGAGAAAGGCTGCCCTATGTCTTCCCGACCGCACAATAGCTTGTTTGATTCGGCTTGGTTGTATTACATCCGTGACAAGGGCGAGTTCATCATCGTCAAGTTGATAGAATTTAATGCTTGCAGGAGACTGTGAGCGTTGGAAAATTCTCCGTTCCAGCAGCCTTCAATGATCCAACCAAGCCAGATACCCTGTGTACTTGGTAGGAACTCCCTCTCTGGCCAATGAGCTCGGCCGTCTGTGGGAGAGTTATCTTTGAAAAGATCGATTTCACACTTATGGCCAGTTACAACTTCGTACATGACTGTCCCAAGGAGGCCAATATCAATTTGGGTGGTGTATCCATTGTCATCCACGGCCTCCATGTCAGAATCTAACGGGAGGAGAGATGCTTCTGAGAAATCGCAGATTTTGAGAGACAGATCGGAATCAAAAAGAAAATTTCGGCTGGCAATATCTGCAACAAGCACGCGCCTGTCATGAATATAACTCAACGTGCGAGCCATCTCATTGAACCATGTGAGTTGCAGCTGAGGGGAAGGGCGGCATTTTGCAAGATACGTCCGAAGATCTCCATTGACCATATAAGCAAGTTGCGTGGCTTCATTTGAAAATTTGATACAACGGACAACACCTTCGGAACGTCCATCTCCAGGGATTTGCAAGCGACGATAGACATCTTGTTCACGTCTCAAGCTTTCAATGTTCACGTCGACGTCGGAGTCTGAGCTCCATAGATATCTCAGAGGAGTTCTCACAGCCACATCATTCTGAAGCAGAACTACTGCAGAGGCTCCATTCCCAAGAACCTGCTCCTGCGGAATCGGATTGCCTTGGATATCAAGAAAGGGGGAGGACATGGCAACAGAAAGAAAGGCAGGTCGACTGAATTCGATTGAACCGTGAATCAAGGGGTTGGCAAGGATTCTAAATACAGGTTTGCCGTCACGTGAGCTGCATGCTATCGTTCCACAGGAGTTTCGCGTCTACATACACCTCTCATCAGTCCCTTGCGATGTGCTGGGAAGATTCTGCCACGTTGGTCGAGCTCCCCTCTGTTGCTGTAGTCACGGGTTTGCAAATGCCGCCCCTCATTCGGCCGGCTCACACCATTGACTATGGTCAGCTACTCGCGATAGACGCGAATGACCAAGCCTCATGGTCCAGTTCGCGCAGGTTATCGATTCTCACCGCAAATAATGCTGGGTGCCCTTTATTGGCATTCTGTCATTGACTAGAATCGGATTGCAAGACGGAGGCTGTCATCCAGCATCCAGATATGCGGCTTTTAGGCGCTTCCGGAGAAATAGCCCAAGGCAACAATGAACACCTGATGAACCATGGTCAAGCAGGAAAGTACCGACCATTCCGCACCGAAAATGCTGCAGCGTCTCCATTTTGAAATACCTGACCTGGAGCGGCCAAGAAAAAGGGTGTTTTCCATGTGCCTATTCCCCTTCGTCGCCTCAGTTCTCTCTCTCGCTCTCTGATCCGTTTACTGCGTTCTCGAGCAGCGCGCTCTTGCTTCTTGCGTCTCTTTCTTGCTTCAGCGCTTTCGCCAGATAATAGGCTTTTGAGCCAGTTCATCATTTTAGCTGTGATTGTGGGAATGCGAGATGATATACGGCGTACAGAGCGAGTGTGCCGACTCAAGATCAAGAAGGGTAGACAGCTGTCATTCCGATACAGCCGTAGCCTCGCGACTGCAAGCGATTTATTCATTTCTGGGGGCCGGTGGTGGTGAGACAGTGCGACGCCACGTTACATTTGTACAGAGGTCCCACCGCCCGAAATAGCATCTGGCCGATGGACTGTGTGAGAATATTATTGGAGGATGAGGCACGGCGTCAGGGCCAGTAGTGCTTATGCTGCGTTAGGCGTCTCATGCTCACAGTAAACCAAACTTGGCATTGCCTGGCATGACTCAGAATTCGAATGTTCGATTACAATTGGCGGGCCAGGTGAAACCACTCTTACAGACAGACGTTGATGAGACGGGAGTGATTGGTGTCTGTGTACTTTTGAAGTGCATATTTTTCGTCGTGCCTTGGTTGTATGAGTGTATAAATGCTACCAATGACCCCACGGACACGCGTCCCTTATGAGGACAACCATGCCTCAGTACTAAGGCAGCCGTTGAGAGATGGCGTGAGAGTAAAGCTACTGAGTCATATGGTGTGCTGTGACCGTCAGTTAGGAACCACTTTCCTGGGGTTCTGGGGTACCTGGAACGAAATTCCACACCATATCATTCATTGTATCTTCCATAGCTCTTACCCAGCAACGTCTGGAAACACCTAAATAGCTAGCATAATACACCCTTTCCACCATACCTACATCAGGCATTAATCTCACTATCTAATAGTTCTAATTTCTCTTAGTATATGCTTTCATTGCTTCATACCTATCATACACTTTCCTCTTCTATCACTCGCCTCTGTGCTGCTGAAGAAGCCTCATTATTGAGAGCCTGCGTTCCTCCATTAACATATAGGGCCTAAAAGAACGGCTGGCTGCGCGCTCTAGGCATGTTCCCCCCTGTGAATCCCTTACTTCCACATAGGCAGACGCCGCATTTAAGAAGTATTTCAACAGCTTCCAGGTTGGCAGCATTCACAGCCTCACTGAGAGCGGTTCTGCCATACTTGCTACATTCATTTGGATTAGCTCCATAGTTAAGCAGAAGCTGAACAATCGCTGCCCCATTTTCTACCCCATATATGTGGTTATGTCTGCCAGCGACATTACGCCTACCGGCGACCCACATGAGAGGCGTGTAACCGTCGTTGTCCTTAATATTGACTTCGGCCCCTCTGCGGAGAAGTGATTGTACTTTTCCAAATATATGAGAGAAAACAAATATCGGCGACCTTCCCATGTTGTCCCTTATGTCGAGATCCGCGCCTCTATCTAGCAAGAGCTCGCAAATTTCAGGGGTTGAGGCGTGATGTAGAGGAGTATGTCCTACTGTATCTCGAGAGTTTATGTCGGCCCCCATTTGGAGCAGCAATCGCACGATTTGACCCTGTTCTCGGGAAACGGCAAAATGGAGGGCTGGCACATATCCGGTAGGCTTCATATTGGCCCCGGCCGAGAGGACCTGTTGGGCTATATCGTATGATCCTGCCTTGACCGCCTCCAAGAGAGGAGGATAAAAGCCAGGCCGAACAACGTTAGGGTTTGCTCCACGCTCCAGGAGCAGCCGTACCATTTCGGCTTGCCTCAATTGGATGGCAGCACCGAGAGGGCTAGTCTTAGGGTTCCAACTCCTTGGTTCATTTGGGTCGGCACCAAAATCCAAGACAGTCATAAGTAGAGGAGGATTCCCGCTTTCAACGGCATACATTACAGGCCCTCCGATATTAGCAAGGCTTAGCAAATCAACTCGGCCAGTTGAGAGGATAAGCCTGAGAAGTGGAAGGTCTGGAGTCATCATTGCATATTCGAAGATTGTAAAATACCTCGGCGGCACAAATTCAGGCAGGCGCAAGATTAGAGCGGCCAGATCCTCCTCTTGGGTGGCGTATGACGTACAGCCCGTGGTGAAGAGTACCCCGATCACCTGTTCATTGCGCTTGGCCACGGCGGCGTGGAATGGAGAGGCCCAGCGATGTGAATTTCGGCCAGCCCGATGACGACAATCTCCACAGTAGAGGCACTCGCAATTATTGAAAATGCCAGTGGGTGATGGAGCCTCAAGCGTCGTCTTCAGCAGATGACTGAGATTCCTTTCGGCCAAGATATATGTGAGTCTCGTCTGTTCAGCATATCTCCGAATTTCGTGCTTTTCAAATAGGTTATACATGTATGTCCACTGGCTAGGATCGAAAGAAGAAAGGAAATCTGTCTGAGAAACGCCAGCCTTCTCTGCAGCGTCTGCATGTTGCAAAACGTTATTAACAGCGTAATCCAGGAATGGAAAGCTCTTTGACGTTTTCGCCCTCAGGGCTACGGCCTCTGCTGATTTGGCGGGAGGAAGATCGTCGGGCAATATTTTTTCCCTGACGATGTATGCTTTTTTCAGGTAGTTCCAGGAGCAGGACTTTAGGTTTTCGTGACCCTGCACCGTTCTGCTAGCACGCATGTCCCGCCAGAGCTCGTCCAAGCCTCCTTCTTTGAGCAAGAAATCGCGGACCGTCTCGTGGATGAACTGAACGGTCTTTTGCCTCGACTTGGTCACTTCTATTAAACCTTTGGAGGAGCTGAGGATAAACCGGAAGACAGAATCATCATCCTCTGGCAGTTCCACTAGGTCTAACTCGTTCTCGTTGTGCGACTGAACGGCATAGAAGAGCTCATGCGGGCTAAGCGGCCTGTTCGCGTAAAGAGTCCATTGCAGGCAAAGAAGCAGGTCTTCCATATTCTGTTTGTCTCGTGTCAGTATGTCTTTGAACAGTTCCTTGAGCCTTGGTGGGATTTCTCGCAGTCTTTTCCGTAAGGCTCTCATCCGACCCTCATCATACGTCCTCTTCAATATATCAACAACTAGCACAACCCACAAAAAGATCCCCGACGCCTTTTCAATGATTTCCGCCTTGACTTCTGGAATCTCTTTGTGTTTAATACTCGCTAGTTTGCGATCCAAATAATATGATATGTCTTTTCCATGTTCTTCTTGCCCTTCCAGGATCATTTCAAGTCCCTTATCGAAGGTAACATGGGGGTAATGGCGACTCGAGAGACAGATATGGAGAGATATCCGACAGGAGGCTGCAAGCTGGCCAAGCTCACCAAAGGAGTCGACCATTTCTCTAACCTCACCTTCGTCGCACTCATCCAGAGCATCGATGAAACAAATAAGAGGTTGTTGTCCTTGCAAGTTTAGAATAATAAGGCGAAAGACATCTTGCAGGCGCTCAAGGCTCCGACTTCCTGGGTTTAGCATCGACGGCTCTACCTCTGAGTCTAATATGTTTTGAAGACGAGGTAACCGATTGAATAACTGAAAGAGAAGAGACCTATACATGCCAGTGGCAGACTTTTCTAGTTCATCTCCTCGTGCATTGAAGAAGAACGAAAGGACAATGGCGCCTGCAGTCAAATTCGTTCGCTTGGCGTTTTCGAACGCAAACTTCATCAAGGTTGATTTCCCCGTTCCGGGGTTGCCCTTGATCCACAGAAAACCATTATGCTCGTGGGAGAATCTGCTATCCAGCCATTTCTGGTACTCAGGCCGGCCGAACAGCCACTTGCACGTTTCTGAAAAGGCCCTTTTGATTGCCAACCCACGTTGTTCTCGGCGGTCAAAGTCTAATGTCCCGAGGCACAGTCGCCGATGCTCGAGAGCAGATGTCGGTAGTTGCTGAGTTTGTAATTCGCGCAGAGACGTTGGTGAAATGACGCCCAGCAATTCTTTGGCATAGGCAGCTGCTGTCGCCGCTGCAAATTCCTGCCACTCTTTGTTTTTATGCGAATCTGCATAATCACAAATGCCTCTAATTGTTAAACACGGAAAGTTATCAAGAAGTCCAGCTGCTTCCATCTCAAAGCAAAGAATTCCTAGGTCTCTCGCAAACCGATCCCTGACGGCTGCATGCCTCATGACTTGATTTGCTGAGGCAATCGTACCGTAATGAACAACGGGTGCGCAAGATTGTCTCGCCGGCCTCATCACTGCGAAACTTCGGTTACAGTTTTGGCAATTGTCCCCCTCCTGGTGGCCATAATCTGCCTTAAACAACACCTCGCTTCCGGAATCTTGAGGGCCATACCGTGGTCTCATCTGCGGATACTTGCTCGTCATTTCAGAAATTAACGATAACATGCGTGAGCACCCCTCAGTCCGATGTTGCGCTTGAAGCTTGGAGACGGGCGGTCAGAAGGAGTGTAGGCGGTTTGTTCAAGACCCCTGTTCGTTCGAATACGCCGTCCCCAATCGACTTTCCGTAGTCATACTGGATGACTCCAGGGCTCTGTGCAGTCGGCATACTGACAACGACGTCCCCAAGTCGAATGTCGGCCTGTTCGGTTGGCGCGCCTCCTCCGATTCCGACTAGGAGCCAGAATTTAACGGAAGGGAAGCTCGATCGCATCTGACTTGCCACTGTAGTCGCAGACGTATGTCCGTACACTCCAGCTGGCAGACATGCAATGACACAATCTTGACCTGCTATAGTGCCAAACGTATATGTGTTATTGTCCATCTCCAATTTGCCAGCATCGCCGTGAATCTCGTCGAGCATAGCCTGGGCGGCCGCTAGCTCCAGCGGCAACGCTGATATCCATCCTACTGTGTAGTCCTCGCGGGCGAAAGTTTTGAGCCTTGTTGTCTCAAGACGCCAATTTCCCTCTTCCAATTTCCTTCGTTTGGGGGCCCTGCCCGTTCGTTCGGGGCTGCAATCGCTATTTTCAATCTCGGAGCAGCTCGACATTGTTACCGGGTCATACCCATGACATCGGGTCTATATTGATCCTGTACTGGCCATGACTCGTGTAAGCCGCCAAACAGTACATAATGGTCTGTTTTTGGCTGAGATTGTCCAATGAAAGTGCGAAATAGACCACTTACTGCAGGGATTTCTTTCTTGTGATTTGCCTTCGAGCACGGGAGAAACGGCAGCAATTATTTCCTTCTAAGTCGTTCTGTCTAAGGATATCCGTGTAGCTCAAGATCTGGTGAAAGAATAAGGGTTCCTGGGAGTGTGAAGGAAAGGAAAATTCGAACAGTGGTGCAGCCTCGCGACAGCCTTGTAGGATCCCTGCCAGTGCGTCACCTGCCATTGGCTTCTTAAGGCTGCCACTTCATGCTGGGCTGTGCCACGCGTCTCAGGAAAACAAGAATATCCGGGGATGGTGCATAAAATATTAGAGAGTGAGAATAGCAACAAATCTCTTTTACTTCCGAAAGAGGATCAACATACATGTTCCTGGTAAAGTATATTGCTTGATGAACTTTGATATTCAGAAAGACCTAGATTGGTTTCTTAGGGTCCTGGGAGAAGGCATGCGCCGGTTAGAATATAGCCACATGCAGCATCAAGAACCTCACTCTGGAACATCTATCCTTTGACGCATTATACACTGTCTTCTGGCACGCTCTTCATGACTGTGGGATAAACAGTCAGGTCGGCCCAGCCATTGATTCTCTCGTTCATAACGTCGACACCTATTCTGCCAAGGACGATCACTGGCACAAAATTACCAACAAGAATTGAGAGCCAATTGCTGATCACCACGAGCCCCTGTTACTCCTGATCCTCCCAGAGACGCGGATTTCAGTCCCCCAAAACAAATAGCTTCATCGGTTTGTCGCTGCGTCTCGCCATCAGGAAGGCGCAAAGGCACATGCGTCACAGTTGCCCTATACTGAAACTTTTCCAAAGCGCTCTTTACGCACGGGTCAGTAGACCGTCTACGCCAGAGGGATGTCACCGGCCATTGATAGTGTGCAGGCCAGGGTGGCCGCGGGTTCAATGTCTTCTTATCAATTTCTCGGTCTTCTACTCGGTTATCTAAGAGCTGGACATTGCTAGTGGCATCAGTAGTGTAGTCAAAGAGTGACAGGCAAGTATCGTCATATTCTTGAGGACTGTTGATCGCTGAACAACTAAGCCATTCAATGCCCGATACACCAATACCAAAAGCAAGCCAGACATCTCAGATAGACTCACAAGAAACACAACGCTAGTTCAAACGGCGTCCAAAGCATAATATGACGACGCATCAGAAGCCAGATAGCTCACCATAATCACAAGCAATCACCGCCACCAAGGATGCCAGTACTTTGGATGGACTTCACGTCGCCGCTCATGGTATCGAATCGCATCATCTCCCAGCTTGTTCCTCTCCTCTGCGGAAAGACCCCAGATCTGCCGAGCAAGGGCATTAAATGCCTTCAGCGTCGATATCTGACGCAGTTGGTCGAGGAGCATTCCTCTCTTCTTTTCTGGATTTCTTACGCAGAAGTGATAGAGTTGATTGCGCAGCACGAGTTTTGTATCTGTCTTGATCTCGAGGGTCTCGGCGTCCTCATCGCTCAGGTAGTGGTTGAGATAATCGATGCGCTGCTTCTGGGACGTGCAGAAGACCTCGTACTGGACTCGTCTCCGTATAGTGAAATCGAGATCTTCGACGTTCAGAGCTTGCTCCATGACGTCGACCAGATCGTCGTCGTTTAGATTCTCGATTATTTTGCGGATAATGTCTAGCTTCAGGAACTCTTCGACGGGGAGGCGTGTGAGGGCTCTCCACCTCTTGTCTGTCGTCTTGGGGTCGCTACTGGAAGGTGTACGTGTTGCTTGCGAAGTATGAGCGTTGATCTGCGACTCTTGCGTACAGTTCTTGATGGATTCAGTGTTTGCTTCAGCCAGCGAGTCAACTGTAGTGTTAGTGTGTGCTTGGTAGTTATAGGATGAATGGTACGTACCGGCCAACTCATTGCTGTTATCACCATTGAAAGAATCTGAACGATCAGGAGTCCAATCCTCTGTGCCTGTACCGCTTTCAGAGTCCCACTCCAATCCGTTTAACTGTGTACGAGATTGGGGGGATCTTGATCGACCCTCCATGGCCCTTTTCGCGACTTCCTGGCTGGAAACTTTACTCATTCTTCGTAGGCTGCTCTTCTCCTAGTGACTGAAGGAATTTTGCAAGCTCTTGTGATAAATATACCGAGATTATGAGAGCGTAAGATCAGTGAGCAGACATAGTCATAGATGGCTGCGATATGCCGGTCATTATGACATGGTCCTGAGTACCCTATACCTTAATGCTTCGCCAGCACGTTACTCTAACTTTAAAGACCAACCATGGGATATATCATATCCTACACATTATACATGATACCTGGAGCCTTCCAAATAATAAAGCATGCTATTTAGATTATATGCTTAAATGTCTTATGTCCCTAGACAATCCTCCTTCAAGTCATTCATGTTCCTGTCCTATATGAGATTATACACTGGCAGATCTATTTTAACTTGGATAGTGTCTTGATTAAGGCCAAGCCGCATTTCAACTGCTGCAAGACATACAGAGAAATATTTGTTGGGCTTAATCTGGGTCGTAAAAGGATACTTTATATAGTATATTGGTACAAGAAATAATCTTTTCAAGGTCAGTTCGCTGAGACTCTGGAACCCGAGCCACAGATGAAAGCCACATCAACCCTTGACACAATCCTGAAATCATATTCTTAACCACGGTATTTTCGTGTTCGAAAACCGGACCCAAGGTACGAATGGTCTTATCTGTGATCTTGCGTCTCGCTGCGCCATAGTCCCAAATTCGTCCGGAGTCCGCTGTCCCGCAGAAGGAGCGTCTCGAAGAGGGTGGGAGGGCTTCCTTTGGATCGTCCGCCATGGCATACATGGTGTAGCCCGCCGTTGCGACATCGCCGACTACGGTCAAGATATGCGCCAGGTCCGCAAAGGCGTCAGCAATGACGTCGACTTCCCCAAGGAACAGAACGACCAGGAAGACGGACATGAGGATCTCGTCGACAAGCTTCTTCTTGTCCAATTTCTTCTGTTCGTTCCCGATCTCTATCACAGTCTGCATCGAGCTGATGGCCTGCATGACGAGAGTAACTGACAAGGAGATGGACTGCAGGATATCATCCGAATAGCCTGGCCATGCGCCGAGAATGGTCTGCAGCTGTGCCGTGAGGATGTTGCTCTGTAGGTTGTCGAGCTGCGGTAGGGTATGGTGAGGGACACATGAACGGTTCCACAGGAGTTGCTGGGCAGTAGCCATGGTTGTAATCAAAAGCAGCACAGGCCGCCGTAGCTAGGTCCTCGCCGGCAATCGGATAACCTTGAACACCAGTGACTGCAAGTGTCGTCGGTGGCAGGCCGAGTTTCGTGCAGAGACATGCGGTCATTGGGCAGTAACCCCATCCGCAGGCCTTTTCACAAATTCCCAAGAAATTGCCATGTCTCCATCCCTCGACGCACGAAGCCTCGGAAAGTGAGAATGATGGGTTTGCCGAGATAGTGTGGTGGACATGGCGCTGCCGATCCAGGCATTCCAGTTTTCGATTCCAGAGCTCGCAGCGCACCCTGTACTGGTCGGTTGGCCGCTGACAGTGGTTATCGTGCTTCCCCGCGACTGATAATAATCATGACAGCACCTGAATTCCCGGAAAATGAGACACTGCCCTGGTAAATGCCGATACCATCGCTGGGGGTCGAAGTCCTCACCGCACCCAGATTAGCACCCCCAACAGTAACTGATACATATGCGGGCGATTCGAGGAGGGCCTAAAAAAGATCTTGTCTTGTACGATCTGCTGGAGTCAGTATTCAAGCTGCAACTGGCTGGCTGTGTTTCCTGATGTTCCTCCATCAGATGTTAGTAGTGGTCAGTTAGCATATTGTAAAGGTCGCTTAGACCCTGAACAGCCAAGCTTTGGGGCTAAGAAGGTGAGTCATGTCCCTGTCTTAACTATCTTTTAATTAACGCCCACCGGCCAGATCCGAAATCCAGACCCTCAGATTGACAGGTCTCAGGATAGGAGGCGTTCAGTGGTAAAGACGATATAACCTCACTTATTAAATGATATTACTATCAGCCAAACTCCGTTAGTCTGCCCAAAACAAGAAAGTGACAAGCAGAAAACTATTCATTTAGGCTTGAGTTGTCTCATCACACTTATTCCTTGAATATGGGCTCTCGATTCTCCTGCATAGGATAGTGCATTCTGCCTGGGTGAGACCGAACCAACTTTGCTCTACACACATGGTCAACAGAATCTCGTATGCTTAATACATTAACAGGTCTTAGATCCATGCTATTCATGCACTAAGGGCAGGAAAGCAATATGCAATATGCACCATGCTATATCTATAAGTATATACTCAGCCTAAACAATCCAATATTCCATTCTGTGGGTAGGAACAATGACAGGGGAAATGATTTTGGATTCAGCATTCAGCTCATAACTTGTCATGAAGTTGATAAGCTTGCAATGTGATATCACATCTAAGTCAATGTGTCTCTACAGCCCAGCGTCTCAAGACCAAAAAGGAAGGTGACTTGCGACTGTAGGAACTATGTAGACCTACACACAGACACATAACCCCTCAACAGCTTTGATGGTGACAAATCCATTGTATCGAATGAGTCAAGCCGGTTAAAAGTGCGGGTAATCCACAGCCGAATATCCACTTGTATCTGACTGGTTGACCATAGTTGATTCGAGTGGGGTAATCCCGGGTATCATCCTTTAAAGACACCACGTGGCTGGCAATAAATGATGCTATACAGATCATTTTCTTCGAGACAATACTTACATCTCTTCAGGACCTCGGCCATAACTTGACCAAGATATTGAGGAAGTCATGCCTCTCACCGAAGAGCAAAAGCAGCACTGGCTGGAACACGGCTTCATCAAGATCCCTCAATGTTTCACCAAGGAAGCTGCCGACAACTGGACAGCCTCCATCTGGGCTCGTCTGGGCATCTCTCCGACGGACAAGTCCACTTGGAACAGTGAACGAGTCAACATGCCAGGCCATACAGTCGTCAACGTGAAAGACTTTGCGCCAAAGGCATGGGATGCGATCTGTGAGCTCGTCGGCGGGGAAGACCGAGTAACGGATTGGTGCAAGGGCTGGCGGGACTCGTGGATCATCAATCTTGGGAGACCCGAATACAAGCCCGATGATCCGTTGGACTTCCGTACATTGGACAACTGGCACAACGACGGAGATTGGTTCACGCATTTCCTGGATAGCGGGGAGCAAGCGCTCTTGGTAATCCCTTTATTCAGCGATATCAAGTCCAAGGGAGGCGGGACTGTTATATGCACCGATGGAATTGGCCTTGTCGCTAAGCATCTGGTCAGTTTTCATTTCCGTATGAGAAGAAAGTAGACTGACTCTATCAGTACGACCACCCCGAAGGAACATGGCCATCGCTCGCATCTCGCTCGGGTCCAAACCCTCCGCCTCCAGAGGGAGGCAAGCAGTGGAGAGACTGGGCAAGAGACCCCCAACTCACACGGGCTGAGTCCTTCCACGAAGCCACCGGACAAGCAGGCGACGTCTACCTCCTCCACCCATTCATGTTGCATTCTGCGTCGCGCAATCTCCTGCGTGAAGTCCGCATCATCACCAACCCGCCCGTCTCGCTCAAGGAGCCTTTCAACTATAACCGACCTGATGGTAAATACAGCCTTGTAGAGCAGAAGACTCTGAAGGACCTTGGCCGCCCCGAGGGTTTGCCGGAGTGGAAGATCACACGGGAGAGGGAGATGCTTACTCCCGCGCGTGTGCAGGTTAGTTATTTCCTTTCTTGTTTGAGTTCTAGATCTGACAGTGTTGCAGATACAGGAAGACATGCGCCAGAAGGAGTTGGAACGACTGAAAAAGGCGGGATCTTCTGTCACGAAGCTGGGAACTGCCAAGCCTCTCGAGTCGTACTATCCGTCATGATGAGCTGGTATTGAGAGCTTTTCGTATAAGTCTCGCGGCCTCTCAAGATACTTGAAATTCAAGCATGATGTGCTGAACGCTCTCAATCTCGCTTCTTATTCAAGACTCAGGTCGCTGCAGGGACGCCGGAATTTGTACCGTCATTGCAGAGGAAATACATGTTCTATTGCTGCCAATTTAGAATAGTGCGGGTTTTATTATGGTCATGTTAGTGTAAGAAAAGGTGTAAAAGTTCTCCTTTCAAGACTCGACAATAGGTGGATGAAACCGGGCATTTCCTTTGCATAGGTTATATTATGAGAGTGCTAATGACGAGAATTAACTCTGTTCTGCAGCGTATATTCCTTCTAGCTAGTAGTTTTAATGCGTAGTGCACTTGGCTGCCTCCACTATTAGTTAACTGTATTGTATCAATATTAATATTCAATTACTGCAATTTATTATTCATCATCCAATACATTCCTGCGATTGCCACTTTCTGCGATCAAGGTTAATTAAACAGAGTTTCCGTATTCATCCGTGATGAAGCTATTCGGAGTTCAATTTCCGTATCAGGAACAGCAGGTGGGGCGTATTTTCTTTGGAGAATCTCCATGGTTCATTGGCTTTGGTTGAAGCCCCTGAATAAATCAAAGGTCTTAGCCTGATTCAAAACAGCCGTGATTCCCGTGGCTTTTTCTGCATAGTGTTTGCGGGGAAACATGCCGGTGCCTGGCGGCTTGAGCTCAAAAGCCGAACAAAAGAGTCCTTAGCGAGCATCTACCAATCCGGATCTGGAAGCTCGTTGCATGTTCCAAGTCTGAAGAAGTCAATCCGGCATGAAGATGCGGGGTATAAGGAGCGAACTAAGGGACTGACAGAAAAAGAGGGACAAGAGTCGGATCGGCGGGCCGTAGGATCTTGACCAAGTTAAGCCAGTCCAATTATCACTGGTTCCTAGCCATCAAGATGAAACATGGAGGGGCCTATCACATACCTTGATCTACTATTCATTCAGGAGCGCATTCACAATGGCCGTCTTTGTGAATACTCCCCATTCGCAGATTGACCCTGCGAAATGGCGCCTCTGCAACATGCCTTCAGCAGAATTTCTCCGTCTAGTCGGCGATTCTCCTGATTCAGGGTATAAATACCCGGGTTGAAGAACTCTTGATATTCCATCTCAAGCATAGACTTGTCAAAAGCAACATGGACTCCAAAAGAGGCATTGTGGCAGCTGTGCTGGCCCTGCTTCCTCTCGTTTCCGCGCAGCAACCTGCCTCAAGCTCTGCTGGTAACCCCAAGCTTACAACGTACAAATGTACCACTGCCGGCGGTTGTGTCGCGCAAGATACATCTGTGGTTCTTGATTGGGGCTACCACTGGATCCACACGGTCAATGGGTATACATCTTGCACCACATCTTCCGGAGTCAACAGCACTCTCTGTCCTGATGAGGCCACCTGCGCAAAGAACTGCGTGATCGAGCCAGCCAACTACACCAGCGCCGGTGTGGCCACCTCGGGTGACTCTCTGACCATGTATCAATACGTCCTGAGCAACGGCGTCTACACCAACGCCTCGCCTCGGCTCTACCTCCTCGGTTCAGACAACAACTATGTCATGCTGAAGCTGCTAGGGCAGGAGCTCTCATTCGACGTGGACCTGTCCACGCTGCCCTGCGGTGAAAACGGTGCCTTGTATCTCTCGGAGATGAGCGCCACGGGTGGTCGCAACGAATACAACACTGGAGGCGCCGAGTATGGCTCTGGCTACTGTGATGCGCAATGCCCAGTAGGCACCTGGAAGAACGGCACCCTCAACACCAGCGGCGCAAGCTACTGCTGCAACGAGATGGACATCCTCGAGGCCAACTCTCGCGCCAACTCGTACACGCCCCACCCCTGCAGCGCGACAGACTGCGACAAGGGCGGATGCGGCTTCAACCCCTACGCTCTAGGCCAGAAGAGCTACTGGGGCCCTGGCGGCACCGTCGACACCTCCAAGCCCTTTACCATCACCACGCAGTTTGTCACCAGCGACGGCACCACCACCGGCACCCTGACCGAGATCCGCCGACAGTACATCCAGAACGGCCAGGTGATCGCCAACGCCGTGTCCTCCTCTGGCGTCAACTCCATCACCGAGAGCTGGTGCACGTCCGTCGACAGCTCAGCAGCCACCTTTGGCGGGCTGACCACGATGGGCCAGGCACTGGGCCGCGGCATGGTTCTCGCCTTCAGCATCTGGAACGATGCCAGCGGCTACATGAACTGGCTCGACAGCGGCAGTTCTGGCCCTTGCACCAGCACCGAGGGGAACCCGGACCTGATCAAGGCGCAGAACCCTACCACTCATGTCGTCTTCTCCAACATCCGCTGGGGTGATATCGGATCGACTTTCAAGGGCTCTGGTGGCTCGAGTACGACGACCACAACTACCAAGACGTCGACTACGTCTACCAAGACTACTACTAGCACCGCACCTGGGGCTACGCAAACCCATTATGGACAGTGCGGTGGACAGGGCTGGACTGGACCCACGGTTTGTGCGTCGCCCTACACCTGCCAGACTCAGAACCAGTGGTATTCGCAGTGTCTGTAGTCGTTAGGTATTTTGTTTCTTCAATTATAGTTAGCAATGAGAGCGATTAGTGGAATCTCTGTATATTGAGCATCTTGTAGCAACAACAAAATGTAGCATGCTAGGTATATATTTTTCCGTTGGCATAAGGGCAGGTGACAACATAGCCCCACTGTAACTTATTCTTAAAAACACTTACTAAGCAGCAGAGAAATTCTTAAACTTCACACCTAATTTTATTATTGTGCAATTCAGTATATCAACACAAATGGAATATTCAAAAAAGAGATTGAAGGGCCATTTCCTTATATAACTTTAAATCTGCGGTGATGGACATCAATTGGTTCTATGGTCTAGTGGTTATGACTCCGGATTTTGACGCGTGTCAGTTTTCCGGCAACTCGGGTTCAATTCCCGATAGGACCTTCATTTTTTTTTCCCCTCAACATATATCTATCTACCTTCCAATGTTGGTTTATTTTTGTTCTTTTCTCATTGCTTCCTTGAACTAGATATTAAAGACTGTATAATGGTGATGGATACCTTACAAATTAATAATGCTGGACTCCCAATCGCTGGGGAAATCACTGATTGTGCTGAGTGGGAAAAATCCTAGCATTGTCTTTGATCTGCTCTGAAAATTGACTATGGCTAAGCTTGTCTATTGCTGCCATCAAAGGACGCAGTTCTTCTGCACATATTTCTTTGTTTCTGTATCCTACTGTATATTTTGGGACGTAGGCGAGGTCCGATCTATTCATGTTCCTATCTATTGCAGAGATCAAGCGATCTTATATCAGTCATTACATCGATAACTCTATAGAAATAACCATAACCATTAAGATCCCAGTCGATTAGTTCTGCTTATTAGCAGCCACAGCCTCCACATCCTCTGAGCGAGGCGTCAGCGTACCCGAATCGCGCATCCAAGTCAGAGTAACCTCTCCACTCAAGAGATACATGTACCAGTAGTACGTGCCTGCACCTGTTAGCCACTATCCGAAATCTGAGAGATGGACTTACCAGCAAACAATCCGCCCCCAATAATATTCCCCAGCAGGGCGGGAATGATGCCCTTCCAGACGTACAGCCCCACTGTGATCTCGGGCGCCCCCAGCCAGATTCCCATAGGGATAAAGGTCATATTTGCAACAACGTGGTCAAAGCCTAGCGAGACGAAGCCGAAGATCGGGAACCAGATGCCCACAAGCCTAGAGGCGAGATCGCGGCCCTGCATGCCTAGGAAGCAAGCCAGACTGACCAGCCAGTTGCAGCCGATGCCGCGGAGGAAGATGTGGTGGAAGTCCGGGGTGACTTGTTTCTTGGTAGCGAAGGCGATGACTTCAGATTTATAGGGATCCGCGGCGAAGACGTTGCCGTCTGCAGAGTGGTCAGACTTGGTAGGAGTCAAGGATGGAAATGCTTACAGCCGAAGAGGATGGCGACGACAAAGAGAGATCCAGCCAGGTTGCCCCAGAAGGTAACGAACCAGTGGAGCAACATCTTATACCAGGGGAGTTGGCCTTGGAGGGCAGCAACGGTGGTATACTATGCAGGTTAGGCATATTCGCATTCGTACAGACCCAGATTGGAGAAACACACCATGAAGGAACCAGTGCAGAGGTCCGCTCCTGTCAAGATGATCATAGACAAACCATAAGGGAAAACCAGGGAGGATATCGTGCGAATCAAGCCGGGCGCATTCTCTTGGAACCATGTAGTTGTATTGGTACTCAGGAGCGTTCCACAAGCAAAGGCAAGCAGGCAGCCAGCAGAAAAGGCGCTGAAAAAGACCTTGTCAAGGCGCATATTGCCCTTGCCTACTCCAGCGCGAGCCACCAGTTGGGCGGCATCGACCGGAGCGTAGGCATCAAGACTGACAGTCGACATAATGGCAACAGCCTTGCTTGACGCAATTCTATTTGCGCAGGCCGCTTTTGATTCTTGAATTCGTGGTTTGTTTGGCCTGACGATGAGCGAAAACGAGGAAATGGATGGTTGATATATGCATGCGGCGTGCCCGTGTTTCATGTCTCAGATCTGCACCGGAATATGGGTCTGGAAGTATTATCTGGCCTCTATACCCTGTATGTAAAGTAATGGCAATATGCCTAAGCAGGCCAGGCTACACAGCTTCCTCCATCTGCGGCGCCTACTAACAAGCCGTGATCCACCACGATCCAAAATTTTCAGATTTCTGCATTGGCCGAGGAACGAGCTCAACCCTTGTCCGACTCCGACTGGACGCTGCATCAGGCCCCCATTAGGATGATAAGAAGGATTACAACTTACTGCATTTGGTAATTGAGCGGCGGCTAGTGCAGCCGGATGGGGGCTTATGCCCACCGCACAATAGCCTGCTAGGAGAAGTCTCCAAATCACATGGTAAGACATTTATAAGTGAAATGGTCAAAGGGAATCTGATTCTCCATAATTGAGGGCTGTATCTATGGTCTAATTTACAACTGGATAGGGTAAACATCTTTGCATTGGCGGATCAGACCGCAGATATCGGAGGTCAGGTCCTCGGCTCCAAGGCCTTACTAGGGGCCTCCACCTACTAGCCGAGATAGCGGGGCGGAAACCAGGTTGAATGAGACAGGAACGAAAAAGCGAACCACCCAGGGGTATTACCAACGAGATCGACTCTTAGCCTTGTGTTTTTCTGCGGACTCGAACTGTGGCCGTGATAAAAGTTCGTAGACTGGCAAACCTCTATGACTCGAGATCTTGGGTCAACCTTAACTCGACATCATCCGAGATCTGCTGTTAATCTGATCTATACTCTGTACAAACCCATGGTTTTGCTTTTGGTGGACACTCCCTACCAAGAAGCTTATTTGAGAGAAGCCCTGCCAAGTTGGACATGATGCCGCGTTGCCGACAATGCCCCTATCATAGTCAAAACTATTGCTGCAATAACTTCTCTTGGCTATTGGACTAATTATGAACCAATGACAATCCAAAGCGTAGGATCGTGGCCGATGAACTACTACCTTACTATTTGGACGGCCTAATGTGTGGCTTGACCTGTGATGACAAATGGCTTATTGTCAACTCCTGCAGGTCTTGCTCTTATCAGATGATCTGACGCCTAATCGCAACGTATTCAGAGTTTTTCAATGCACCTAAAGAGTAATACTAGTGAATTATTGACGAGTGCTACCTCCTCGTTGTGTGCGATAGGGAGAACCGCATCGTCGGCACCCAGGAGTCTGATTGTCGAGCGGAAGTTACTTGTCTATCAATGTTGACAAACTACCTTTAATCTGGGTCATGACATGGTACCATTAGGACTGAGGCCATGCAATGTGTTCCATTTTTCACCTGGGTGCCTTGGTTTACTCATGCGCATCAAGTTTCTATACAGCAATATCCACAGACTGATCGCTAAGCTTATATCAGCTCCCCAAAAGCCTCTTTTGATCGCTCTCGTACATTTTGACCTTCAAACTGTCCGCTCTTTGGTTGATATCCCTGTCCGATACTCCTTCGTTCTTCTCTTCTCGGTACAGAAACACCAAAGGTAAAGGGTCGTTCCGCCACTTGGGAGCTCTGGCCCTCCGCGTCTTCCAGACTGTACCGACCAGCGTTACTACTCCAAGCAACCACACCAGAACCGGCAAGACAATCCACTGCCATTGAACAGCAACAAAGGTGATGCTTCTCATCACGCGTCCAGCAGCCATCTGTGCCTTGATGGGATCAGAACCCGCGCTGATGTACGCCGAATCGCGAAAACTCTTTGAGATGGCTGCTGCCACATTGTGCATGCTGCAGTTGAACTTGTCTACGGCGTCGAGACTGCAGCCGCTTACGTTGCCCGTGGCCAGGGCCTCAATGACATCCGATCCTGCATAATCCATTTCGGAAGGCGCATAATAGAATGCGAAGGCATCTTGATTAAGAGCGCCGTTGAAGGCACTTTCCAAAAAGTAGTCGATCGCGGCGCCGGCTGTGACATGCAGCGAAAAGTTTTGGGTTGGGGAGGCTCCCAATTCTGGGCCCCAGTTGGGCTTGAAAGTGCGCTCGGATGCTGCGAGATTGCTTTGTGCCCAGGTAGCGAGAACGTCTTCGCTGTAGATATTGTCCTGAACGCGAGCCCGGATGCTCTGTACTACTGGCTCAATGGAACACTCGATTGCTTCCCATTTAGTGTCCAAGTCAATATCTGGTATTGTTCCTCCTCTTTCGCTTGTGATGCCTCTCGCTGCGATGAACTGGATCGGACTAAATGTGGCATTTTTGTATACCAGAGCTGAAGCCCGTGGCCTGGCCAGGTTTACTGCGAGTGGACGACGCATCACTGATTTCGGAACAAACCACACTGTTGTGCTGCTATTTGCAAGCGTTAATGAGCAGTTCAATAATTCATGACTATATGTGACATTGTGGTATGAGGGTATAAGATGGTTAGTAACATTGGCGCAGACCGCACGAGCTCCCAACGACGCCACGGGGTCCCAGGTGCAATTACTCGAGCTGCAGAGGTACTGAGGAATGGCCCATGGCTTGCTCTGATCAGCGTTGAAGAGCGAGCTATACACATTTGCTTTGAGTACGGGATCGACTCTGCTAGCTGCGTATCCTGTCAGCTATCATATGGATATTAGAGAAAACTGCTAGGGACAGATTGCCTCACCAGCGCGACCAAGCAAGCCAGCAGTTTCGTATCTGGTGCTGTTTGACAGAAAGGCATTTTGAGAGGGATCCACCACCAAGTGTGGATAGTAATGAATCAGATTCTGTACGAAGGGATCAAAGGCGAGTGCCAGGATGATAGCCAGGCTACCCCAGACGGCAAAATGCCTACGACTGTTAGCAAGGGGCCATAGCAGTCTCGTGGATTCTGCTTGCCTGGCTTTTAGTATCCAGATGAGCACGGCGCTCCCGTAGAAACCGCGACTGGCCGAGTCAAACGACCGGAGATCCACCATGCGCTGCTGCCTTTGTCCGAACCACACCCACTTCAGTTGTCCGATGCATTCATTGATCGAAAACAAAACACAGGCTTTCGAGATGGTACTCAGCCAGGAAATGAGCGAGTTGAGTGACAACAGTTTCCAGGCAGGCTGGGGTTTGTGATCAAAATGGATGAGCATGGCGACCATAGCAACGAGTGTACCTGCCGAGACCAGCACTGCCAGGACCTCACAAACATACCAGTCCGAGATGAAGGCCTCTACGGACTTTGGAGGTTGTTCCTTCTCGTCTTGTATCGCAGGGGATGGAGAATCTCGTCCATTCCCGTGACTTTGGTGTGACTGTACATCTTCATCTAATGGTTCGTATGAACGTAAACTGGAAACCGACGATCTTGTCGAGTCTTGTGTATGAACTGGCTGCCATGATTGTCCTTCTTGTGATGACATTCTGGGGGGTCAATGTGTCTGCTCAGAGTAATGAAAAGACTGATCAATTCCTTCTTCACGCCGAGCGACTGTGATTTATTATAATTAGAATCTCACTATATACACTGGACAGTAACCAATGCTACGTTGGCAGTGCTTGCGCAAGGGTCTACTGCACTTCTCCCTACCTTAGCCTTGTACACAGCCTGCCAGAGATGACATTTGATAGGCAGATTTCGATATTGACTGATCACATAATACAAATTGCGCCCAGTAAAATGGTCTCGTGCACATCTCACTAAGGTAGGTAGCCTTGCGCACAGCCGGCCAGAGACGGTATTTGATAGGCAGATCAATTGGATTTCTTTCAATACTGGCCAGTCGAATGTTACGAAATACGCCTAGGTCCCCAAAGCCGAAGCCCTGCGCTAATTAAAGGTTACCTCAGTTTCTGATTCATTCAACTCCATCCAATTGTCCATTCCTTCCTCTCTGATTCCAATTGGCCGAGCATTCTTAGACGGTTATGCTCCGTAAAGAGAAGAAAATAAACGCAGGACTTGCGCCGGGATGACTCTGGACTCGCTTAAAGGTCGATAGTTTCTTCTTGTCTCCTTTCCAGTCATGATAGATGTAGCCTAGTTCTCAACTCCCAATTCCCATCATTGTAAGTTCACCTACGTCTCATGATAGGGCCATGCTAGAAGGGTTCCTTCACTAGGTGTTCGCATTAAGTCTTCCTTTGCAATCCAACAAGATTAAACGTATATGAAGCAGAAGTCAGTCAAGCAGGCTGACATGATATATATCAGTGGGAAGAACCGGGGCTTAAGTATTAACACTGGATGGCTCACTTTAGATCCTAGTGGCACTTAATTATTTCATTTAACTCACTTACAGCTTAAAATCGCATGAGTGAATGGTATTCTATTCATTATTGTGGGATATGCACAGTCTGCAGTGTATATGCTTACCTAATCCAGTTAGAGGCATAATTCTGAACAACACACAACACAACATCTCCATTGCAACTCTTCCCATCCATTGATCCCAAAAGGCATCATCCACTGCACTGATTACTCAATCTGGATTTACCATGGACAATCTGTCCTTGGTTGTGGTGACCTTTGTCCTCATCGTGGGATCTGCTCTCCTTCTCCGTATCAGGCATGATCCGCGCGAACCCCCCGTAGTCCACAATGGCATCCCATTCATCGGCCATATGATCGGCTTAGTTCGCCATGGAATCGACTACTACGCGTTGCAGAGGTATGCTCCGTCGCTCTTACCAAAGCCTCAATCTAACAGGAACAGCGCCAAACATGGCCTCGAAGCCTTCACCATGGACGTGCTCTTCACCAAAATCTATGTCATCACCACCCCGAATCTAGTCATTGCGGCCCGGCGCCATCACCGCACCATGTCATTTGAGCCCGCCATTACCGGCGCAGCCCGGCGCGTGACCGGCCTCAAAGGACGCGGGTTTGAGCTCCTCAACGAGAAGCGGCCTGGGGGCGAGAACTTGCACGGGGACGTCGTGAACGCGATGCGTCCGGCTCTTGAGGGAGCGGGACTAGACGGGATGAACGAGAAGGTAATTGGGTACTTACTCGGCAGCGTTGACGACTTGCCGACCGCTGCGCCGTTTGATTTTTACTGGTGGTGTCGGTCGGCCCTCACCGTCTCCAGCACGGATGCGGTGTATGGGCCTCTGAATCCGTACCGGTCCAAGGAGCTACAGGATGCATTCTGGTATGTCTTCAGCCGGGCTGTAATTCAAAGCTAACTGGGTAGGGACTTTGAGGAGAATCTCGCGCTGCTGCTGATGGACGTCGTGCAGAGGGTCACAGCGCGCAAGGCCTGGAAAGCACGGCAGCGGCTCGTCGCGGCGTTTGTCGATTATTACCGTGCTGGTGGGCATCTCGACTCGTCGCAGTTGACGTATGCCCGGTGGGAGACGCAGCAGAAAGGCGGTGCCACGCTGGAGGACATTGCGCGCCTGGAGGCGGCTGCAGCATTGGGGACCTTGTCGAACACGGTTCCGGCCATGTTCTGGTTCATGTTTGACGTCTTCTCGCGTCCGCAGTTGCTGGAGGAAGTGCGGGATGAGGTTGCTCAGCATGCAGTCCGGGTTGATGCGCAGGGCGTGCACACTGTTGATCTCGCCGTGATTAAGGAGAAGTGTCCGCTACTAATGTCGGCGTTCCAGGAGACGCTGCGGCTACGTTCTAATACCGTTCCTATACGGATGATCTTTGAGGACACTATCCTGGATGACCGGTATCTTCTGAAAAAAGGGGGAATCCTGCAGATGCCCGCGCACGCGATCAACCGCGACCGGACAATCTGGGGCAGCGATGCGGACGAATACGACGCTCGCAGATTTATGAAAATCAACCAGTCTGACAGCCGGAAGAAAGCCAACGGATTTCTGTCCTTTGGGACCTCCCCGCACGTTTGCCCGGGCAGACATTTTGCCACGGGGGAGATCCTGGCTCTGATTGCCATGCTTGTGCTTCGATATGACATTGTCCCTCTCAGCGGCGTGTGGAAAGAGCCCAGGGTCAACAAGACAGCTGTTACATCTTCGACAAGGCCTCCGGCGGAAGAATTCAAGGTGGTTGCTACGGCCAGAAAGGAGTATGAGGGGGTTGAATGGGCGTTCCGCGTGACGGAGGGCAAGGGGAAGTACGGACTGATCATCGGGTAGTTGGTCATCAGGCGACTGGACTCATAGCATCTTAGCCAGCATGAGCTGCGTGAATCATCCATGCAATCAAGATACATTCCCAAAAAGGCTAGCGCTTCGTATGTGATGCTGCCTAAAACCTGTGGCTGCTTCCTGAACTCATCATCTGCTTCATATCACACCAGCCAGTCTTGATACGTACCATCCAGTAACGGGGTATTCCAGGAAATACTCTGTACAATAGGACCAGACAACAAGATGCCTCAGACTCTACGATCAAGCAGGCGTCGCGTAGAATCTGGACATACAGAAACCAACACCCCGTCCCCAATTCAACCTGTCCACTTCATCACACCACAAGCCAGCTCAGATCAACAACACCGGAACATCACCTTGATACCCCCGGATATGCTTCGCCTCCGAAACCTAAGCCCAGAAGAAACAACCCTCCTCCGCAAAAAGCAATCCCGCCTACGCGCATCCGCATCTACCATCAAAACAACCGCCGCAGACTACGGCGCACACGCCTTGCAAGCCCTCTCCTCAACTCTCATCTTTGCACAACACGAAGCAGGCACAGCGGTCTGCATCCACCCAGCCGGATGGCTCCTCACCTGCGCGCATTGCTTCGGGGAGACCGAGGCGGAGTGGCGCTCCAACCGGCGGAAATGGCTCCTCTATTTCACGGGACAAGCAGTGCAAGCCGAGTGTATATCCTGGGACGCACGGCGCGACCTTGCTCTCGCCAGAATCACTGCACTTGAGTGCCTGCCCCCGGCTGGTTCCCAGGTGAGCTTGATCCCAAGCTTTGCGTGCGTACCACTAGCACCACCATCATCTTCTCTCAATGCCGAGATACTCTGCATCGGACAGCCGGGCGCCGATGATCTGGAATCGTCCACACCGCAAAAAACAGCCTACGATCTTATTGAGATTTCCGAAGGCCGATTGCGCGGGCTGATACCCGGTGCTGACCCGCACGATAACGAGGAGATTGGGACCTTGAAGCACGATGCCTGGACGTACTGGGGTCACTCTGGGGCGCCTTTAGTGCGGCGGACCGATGGTGTATTACTGGGCTTGCATTCATCGTGGGATGATACTACGGCTATGAGGCATGGGGTGCCGCTTGTTGCGCTTAGGGAGTTTCTGAGGGAGAGGTTTCCTGGCGGCTGGGCTATGGAGGACAAGGACAATGGGGAGAAAAGAGAGGTAATTGTGATTGATGATTGATCATCTTGATTCTTTTACTTATACATGGCATGCAATGAGTTGTAGACAACTTTTATAGCTATTGTACTCTGTCTCCGCATCGGGAAATATAGGAGTGTAGAACCAAGACGGGCCAACTCCACCATCCCAACATTTTCACCGAAGGCCCATCCATTCCCGCTGGACCAATCAAAGCAAGTAAAAATTGAAATAAAGTTGCCCGCGGCCAGTTTAAGTTAAAACTCGATATCAATTGACTAATTTGTGTCTGCCAGTCCGTGCACGTCGGAGCGCATAACCCCGGACATACTTTTTCTTCTTTTTTTCTTCCAGTACGCGGACTGAATCACTTCAACTGACAACAAGATGATTCAAGTTCCCAGCGCAACAGGCGACCCTGAACGGCTTCGCGCCGAAGGCGAGCTATTCGACAAGGATGCCGCGCTGGCGGTCGTCAGCGATGTGGCGATGGAGATCGATCCAGTGGTGGAGAAGCGAGTCCTGCGCAAGATCGACCTCTTCTTCATGCCGGCCATGCTAATCGGATATGGGCTCGTATACTGGGACAAGGCGATTCTCGGCAGCGCGACTCTGTTCGGCATGACCACCGACCTGCACTTGGTGGTCATCGACCACAGCACGACGCCCCCGTCAAAAGACACTTCTAGGCTCAGCTGGGCAACGTCGATTTTCTACTTTGGTATGCTGGCCGGTCTCTACCCGATGACCTTTTTCATGCAGCGCTTCAAGATCCAGCATGTCTTTGGGCCGATTGTCATGCTGTGGGCTGTCACCTGTGCTGCCACTGCGGGGGTAACGACCTGGCAGGGGTTGTATGTGCAGCGCTTCTTCTTAGGTAAGTTCCTGTCCTTCTGAAGCAAGCAAGTCTGACAAGTCAGGCTTCGTGGAAAGTGTGGTCCCCACCGGCTTCATGACCATCGTCAGCGGCTACTACACGCAAAAAGAGCAGTCTCTGCGCCAGGCGTGGTGGTTCTCCGGCACGGGATGGTTCACCATCATCGGTGGCGCGATGAACTACGGCTTCGGGCAGATCACCTCCGGCTCGCTGAAACGCTGGCAGTACATCTATATCTTCGCGGGCGTGCTGACCTTCCTTTTCGGGATCTGGTGCTGCGCGATGCCCAACTCGCCCGTTTCAGCCTGGTTCCTGACGCCGGAGGAGCGCGTCGTCGCCGTCGAGCGCCTCCGCAGGGGCCAAACGGGCGTGCGCTGCCAGAAGATCAAGCTCTCGCAGATTAAGGAGTCCGCACTGGACGTGAAGATCTACCTGATTGCCATCATGATGGCTGCTGCGTAAGCAACCCTCCCTTCAACATTCTGATCGCAAAGCTGATCATGCAGGTACACAATCAACGGCGCAATCTCGGGGTTCGGCCCCCTCATCGTCTCCACCTTCGGCTACGACACGCTCGACTCCATCCTCTTCCAGTTCCCCGTTGGCGGAATCTGCGTCATCTTCATCCCGTTGTGCGGGTACATCGCCTCGCGCGTCCCAAACACGCGCATCCCCATGCTCATCACCTGCTGCCTGCCCGTCATCGCGGGGTGCGCGCTCATCTGGAAATCCACCTGGGGGTACCAGCCCGCGGCGCCGGTAGTCGGGTACGCGCTGACGGGGTTCTTCGGGCCGGTGGTGAGTCTGATCATCACGCTGGGCGCGAGCAACGTCGCGGGCGCGACGAAGAAGACCATCATGGCGGCGACGGTGTTTGTGGCGTACACGGTCGGCAACATTATCGGGCCGCAGCTGGTCAAGTCGCAGACGGTGGCGCGGCATTACCCGGAGCTGTGGACGGGGTTGATCATCTGCTACTGCGTTACGATTGTGGCGGCGGGAGCGCTGTACGTGGTTCTGTGGAGGGAGAACCGGCAGAGGGAGGCGATGGATCTGGACGAGAGCCAGCGGGATAAGGTGGCGTTTCATGATTTGACGGATAAGGAGAATCCGTTCTTTAGATATGTTTTGTAATTTCTTCGTCGCTATACTGCAGACATAAGAATAAAACTGTCTACCGACCCGGGAGGTAAACACTCATCTCCAGCCCCCCCTTATACGGCAACGTCAAGGTACTAAATCCACTCCCAGGGGCACGCACATACTCCAGGAACTCCTTGTATCCCTCCGCCGAGCTCACCGTGTTATCCGCCACCACGACAGCGCCATACCTCAGCTTCGGCTGGATGAGCTTCAGCGTGGGGAGAGCCATCGGCGTCCAGACTACCTCGTCATCAGCCACTCGTCACGACGAGGTCGGGAAACTTACTATCAAGCAGAAGCATATCAACCTGATCAGGGAGATTCGTCTTGAGCGTCTCCCGGAGATCACCCTCACGAAGATCAATCACGCTACTGATTGTCTTCCCACACTCGGCCCAATGTTTGCGCGCCTGCTCCGCCTTGGCCGGCTCGTATTCGGTCGCAATGACAGTTCCTTTGCCGGGTACCGCAGCAGTTGCGGCGAGGTTATCCGTCACGGCGAGGGCAAGGTAAATGGTGCTTACGCCGTAGGAGGTTCCTGCTTCAACGATGGTGGTAGCGTTGATGGTCCGGGCGAGCTGGTAGATGAAGTGGCCCTTGTCTTGCTCGAGGGCGATGAATTTATCGCGCATGAGGGTGTGGAAGGAGTCCGTTGAGGGGGTAGTGTAGGTTGATCGGGGGATGGAGGATTCCTGGGTGGTTGATTCTGCGTGGAGGCGATCCAGGAGGGAGAGGATGTGAGGGGGGTGGGATTGGAGGGGATTGGACATTTTGACTGATCGATATGATGTTGATGTATTCAGCGGTGGGTAAGAGAATGATGAGATTGATAAGATTTATCTGATGGGATTGAGGTATTTATATGAGGAGAGCAACTTTGAGTGAGTCATTGCGGATAGGACTAATGCAGGAGGATACATGGGGAATACGAAGAGCATGCCTCCACAGCTGTGTACGTGCTCTCGTATTCATAGACCCCTGTAGATAAAAGATAGAGACATTGGATGTGGTTGATCTCGTTTAAGTCCGTAGAACACTGCCATGAATCGATACGATGCTGGGTAGGATGATCCAGACTTCCGCCTCTTCTTCAAGGTAGGAAAGATCATGCATACCACATTCGATCATCAACACATGAGCAATAAGTCCCCTTGCCATTGGTCTTCTTAGGTGCAATGCACACTCCACGGTCAAATCGCCGGCGTTGGCACTACGCTCGTCAGTCTCATCCACGATAGTATACGAACATTGCAGTACGAACATGATGATTACACTCTTGCGGGTCGTCCGGACAGCCATGGTGACCACCTCCATGATGATTCCCGTCATGGTGTCTGTGGTGGCTCAAGCCGATTGCAAGTGCATCCTGGGAGAGGCTGGCGGCCAACGGCACCAGGGCAAAAGTGGTGAGCAGCTTGATGAGGTTCATTTTGAAGGTGTTGAGGGTTGGTAAATTGAAAGACACGAAGATTGAACTATTTATGATGGCTAAGTGGTGGTCATGATGACATGTGTATGATGGAGATGACTCCAGTGACATCGCAATGACTGGTTTACGTCCTCACTATCAATAACCATATCTGTTGCATATTCGATGCAGAGTCAAATACATACAACATTGGGGCTGCATTCTTGAGAATTGAAGGAGCACCGGATCTGCGCAAATAGTAATCAAGGTCGTCCTGCACTTGGTTAGCGACTGCGGCAGAGTTGCGTCGGCAGACCAGCTTTCATGCGCTTCAACTACGGTCGACGGTATCGGACTTATTTGTGCTGAAGGTCCAGAAAGACATCGAGATGTGTGTCGCGTCCACTCCGTGTGATGGAGGTCTGTACTTGAAGAGACCTTGTGGGTCATTGTTCAGCCATTTGACAATGGTGGCCAACAATACTTGATATCGTCTAGGTGGAGAGAGTGCAGTGGGTTTCGCAAGCAGGGTTAGGTTTGGTCTAAAGCTATTTCGTATATGTATTGAGGACGGCCGTTGTTCATCAAACATGAATGTTCGTCAGATGCATTACTCTACAGGGTATCTCTCTAATTATGAAAATCTTCTTTTGCCTGCGTCTGCTCCTCCTTACAATCTGAAATCCCCAGATTATCCCATTTTTCCAGAAACCGATCCATAGACACGTCGCCCTCGTGCGTCGACCCCTGGCGCACCGCCGTCGCAAAGTTCGGGTAAAAGGTACTAAACGTATGGCGATCCTTGCCCTCCCAGCTGCGCGTCTCAAAGTCGGTAAACAGGGCATCCGTCTCGGCAGGCAAGACGACCTGCATCTGGTTCGCAGAGAGCTGGATCATGCGCAGGATGCCCTTGGCTAGCGGGAAGCGCCGCGCAATCGCCCGAGCGACGATGCACAGATCGATGAAGGCGGCGCGGTTGCGGCTGTCGGGCGAGTCGAGCGCCTCGAGGAGGGTGAACATGCCGATGCTCAGCCACTGGATGGTGGAGGGGGCCATGCGGCCGATGCCCCATTTGTCGCGGTGGATGCCGATGAGATGGGCGATGCGAAGGGCGTTCTCGATGCAGATGTTGCGGGCGCGGTGGACGGTCTCAGGATCGAGGTCTTCGTCGTTGGCTTTGAGGAGGCCGAAGATTTGCATTACCGTGGTGTGATAGAAGAGGCTGTTGCTATGTGGTCAGCAGGCAATGGATCCGCAAAATTGCAGATGGCTTACTGGATGCTAAGGGCGTGAGGAACGGTGACATTCTCAACCAAAAGACACTCCGGCATGTCGGCGTACCAGTCCTGCAATTTTTGGTAAATGTTATTGATGAAAGGAACCATTTCGGCTCGAGGGATCCGGTCCTCTGGCTGGAAGAAGGCGCGGGAGATTTCAAGGGTGATGCAGGCGATCGCGCACCACCGGTTGAACACACAGGAGATATGGCTGGGGACCCCGGCGTCGGTCGAGCGCGGATACGGTTGCCAGACATCATCTTTATGCCGTTGATGGATGATACGAGTAACGGGGGACTGTTGGGGAGGGCGGATATCGAAATGCTTCATCAATGAGACGGCCGCCGTTCTGGACAGTCAGCGTCTTGAATGGCCGGAGCAGGGGTCGGTAAAGCATACGAAGCCATGCTGAAAATGCCCCAAAGGGTCTTGTCAATCGCCCTTCTTTCTTCCGCATCTTCCATCGCGTGAGGTGGATGAGACGCAGCATATTCTTGGGCACCACGCGCGGCAAGATCCAGATAGACCCATCCCATTCGATCTTTGCCCATCAACGTGGTTCTGAGAATGTCAGGGAAGGCTCCTGTTTCGCATCGAATGATTGTCTTACCGAACGAATAGAATCATGAGCCCCTGGATAGTCGGCAGGCTCGGAGAGTCGCCTTCGTCTTCGCCCGCCTCGAACAGACGACGTGCCTCGTCGAAGAATTGGTCGCCTCGAGTGAGCATGTCGCCGGGAACGGTAAATACTTCTTCGTAGTCGGAGTAATACTGTACACGAATCAGGAATGAAAAGCTAGTCATCCGTGGGAGCATCAACGTACACATGCTTCTGCGAGAATGGCATTGACCAGGAAAGGTGAGCAGAACCGCGAATTCAGCTTTCCTTCCTGCATATGCTTGATCAGACAATCGGCATCCAGCCAGTTAAACCAGGGATACGTCCAGGTTAACCAAAGCGACACCAGATGAGACACCAGCCCGCTGTCGTCCGTCACCGCCGTCCACGGCTTGGCGGGGACCTTGTACACAGGGTCGTCGGCCAGCCGATCGACCCGTAGGTAGCGCCATCCCAGGGGCGCAATGTCCGTTGTTTGGGAGAGTTGGCTCTGAATATCGCGCAATTCGGGGGTCGACTCCAACTCGTAGTGGGAAAACTGCTGCTCCAGAAACAGCTGGAGTTCGTCGAACGAGGCATTACTTCGGATCAGATTCAAGAGCTGCGAGACTCGTCTACTCTCGCTGTCGCGGAGAGCGTTGACCAGCCGAGTCAAC
This sequence comes from Aspergillus felis, assembly GCA_016413765.1. Classification (NCBI taxonomy): domain Eukaryota; kingdom Fungi; phylum Ascomycota; class Eurotiomycetes; order Eurotiales; family Aspergillaceae; genus Aspergillus; species Aspergillus felis. The sequence goes on from CP066508.1 coordinate 277,129, forward strand.
GTGTCGGCTACTCTCTCCAGCTTTGCCACCTTGCGGTCCATGGCGTTTTTCCGGCGCATGTCGGACATTGCGTCAACCTCGCATTTGATGCCATGGCTGACGCAATGCTGACATGGGGGATCTCCGCGACACTGTTCTGGTGAGCCTGATGAAAATCAACCCCAGTAAATTGGGAAAAAAGCACCGACTTTTAATTTCTTGCGTTTACACGCTTTGCAAGCGGTGGTTTTGTGCTTTCGCGCAGGCACCAACTCTTCGGATGAGGCATTCCGTTTCAGAAGGCGACCTGGAGCAGGGGCTAGGGGACGAGAAGATGACGGGTAAGGCGAGTCGGACATAAATCTCGCGTCAGAAGAAGGGCCAGGTATGAGAACCGGTCGAGAGAAGGCAAACGGCCCCGCGGGCGGGGAGGAAGAGGGTACTTTTGGGGTTCTTATAGGAAAGTTGGGTATGCCTTCATGTTCTGGATCTGACATCAAACATGCATGCTGGGCAGCCAATTAGATGCCACAAGGACATACTGGCGTCCCTGATATCAGAGGGGCCGAGCATTTGTACTCGTCCGATCGGAGAATACTATGGATACCTTGGAGCACTGAGCACTGGAGCACTGGACTCGAGCAGGCAGACAGGACTGGTTCAGGCGAGGATCATATTGTTTTGGTTGTTTCGGGTGTTCCAGACCTGGACGGTACAGTCTGACGTCGCTTCCAATCAGACTCTCCAGATTCCCCGGCAATTATTTCCAGCAATCAGGGTGCTTGTTTGCTTCTCCTGGTGCAGCTGTTCGGTCCTTGCTCGGCTGTCCCGGCTCAGCTGAACTTCTTTTGCACGAGCAATGATTGGTCCCTGTTCTGTCCGGTGCCGCTGATGAACCCGGCCCTAGCCGGAAGGGGAATGGCCAGCTTCTTTTTGCTTACATCTGGAAATTATTCCCAGCCACTAGCGTGATATCCCTCTGTAGTTGCAAGTTTAGGAGTAGAAGTCACAAGAAGGCTAACTCCGCGGAAGCCTACAAGGCTACAACTGACTATTAAACCTTATGTTGGAGCCTTAGGCGGCATTACAAAGAACTACCGAGTCTACAGAGTTTCTAGATAATTCTAGGTAAGATCAGCAGGGACGTTTTAAGATATGTATGGCATGGCGTTTGATAGAGAAATGCTGTTCTGGTAGTTCTCCTTTTCATCCGTAGTAGTGTTCTGTCTTTCCCAACAACCACTTAATTGCCTTAGCTATGGTCAGTTTCCACAGATCTACAGGTCCGGCTGTCTTAACTTCTGGTCATCCTGATCGACTGACGTGATCCATCCAAACCCAAACCCAAACCGTCGGTATCTCAAAGGGGTAGATGATGAACTGTGGGGCCTTGCGATCAAAATCCGTGGCCGTGGGATTGTCTCTATGGACTTTGTATTAATGTGGATCCCCCCTGGCAAGTAATATCTAGTACTACTCCTACAGTCTACTCCTGATTGAGCAATATAATGCGACTGCTTCTCGTACGCGTCCATGGCCACTGGTCCCTTGCTCACACGACATTTACTAGCTTAATGATCCTCATTTTTGGTCAATCGGCTCGTCCTCCTTGATTAGTAAAAGACGACTGTCTGCGCTACTACCTCGCTTAACTCACAATGACACATGAATGCTTCAAGGAATTTGTTTCCGCCACTCTCAAACCCCAGGACATGCATACCTTACTCATGCTAGATAAAGATCTACTCGTCGTTCTCTCGTACAGGTGGATTCGCGGTTCATGTTGATCATCGCGTCGGACATTCCGGATTAGGAAGGAGTGACATCTAGCCACTAGTTCCCCATCTGGTTAGTAGCGCAGAAGTTAACAAGAGACTGAGAGCATTTTCCTCCTTTTTCTCCTTTCAACTATGCAATCTAGCTTTGGATGTGCAGGCAACAACACACTAGCAGAGGACAATCACTCCCATATCATCAGAATGACATTAACCTGCTCTGTATGCAATGATTCAGGGATCAGGGCCAAGACCAAGATCTGCAGCTTGACATCACTTCACCCCAGCAGTGTCACTCAAGGGATGGACCTTCCGTTGTTCCCCATCCCATCTTCAAGGGAGGTTTTCCGCCCCCACGTAACACCGCTAGTTCAACCTCGGGGATTTGTCCGGGATTTGTCCTGCTGCATAATTCCACACATCCACAGGCGCACTGTCGTTCAGACTGGGATTGCACAGATAGAGTTCGCACATGACTTTCCCTACTTCACCAGGCCATACAAGTCATTATCCTTTAGCCCTCGCTATACTGTACAGCAAGAGTAGCAGGAATAATCGTCCACCCGGTGATTCCTAGTTTGGAGAAGGTTTCTCAACCTAATTCCAGACGTCGAACATGGTCCCAGCAGCGGCAGAGCACATTATCCTCTGACTGCAAGATACTGTTGGCCGCCACGCATTCGCCGCATACATGATTAGCACGATGGGAATGGATACAGATTAACATCTATTACCGCGATCATTCAATCTCCTGAATGACATCCATCCTCATGCAAGCCTGCCTGGGCCGGATATCCGTATTGAAAAGGGCAAGTGGCTCCGACCACTGGAAAGTCAATACTCGGATGTTGCGCTTCCCCTTTGTCAGCTTGGTGCGGACAGAGGGTAAAGACGAGGTATTGTACAACACAGCCGACACGCAAGACAGCGAGAAGATGCGAAGCTGGAAGACAGGAGCAGGAGAAGCAGCTTTATGGTGAACAATGGCATGCTGAAAGATTTGCTGTGGGGTGAGCCCGGTGGGGTGAAGTATTACCTCATTTCCGAGCGGTCTCTTCATACTTCTTTACTCTTCTCCGAAGCCGGATGGGGTCCTTCCTACATGAAGAGACCCACGACTGTTCAAGGTGGATACTGGACAAAATACAACAATTGCACTAATCCAGAATTCCCTGCCACCCCTTGCACTGCGACAAGAACCCTAGAGTGGTCTCTCAAGTCTCAAGTCTCTGTTGAAGGATAGGTTGACGCTCTCACGAGATATTGAACTCCAGTAAGCTGTCAGTTGAACTTTGAGGGATATCACCATTGAATAGGTCATTTCTAGGTTACACAACTAATTACAGTGATATCTTGAGAAGATGCATATCCAAGGAACCACCATTAGGCCTATCCAGCGTATCCAAGGTTCTTGCTTGGTCGCAACGAGTTACTTAAGATTCGGCCACATCTCAGCTGGTCTGGAGCATAGTATAAGTACCAGAACATTTGTTAATTGTAGGTATACCAGCACACAAGATGGGTTCGGATCTAGAACAGAAATCTAAAATGGTCCTCTCTGCTCCTATGGACTACTTTGTTGAACCAGCACAGATGCTGGGTTCTACCCCAGACAACCCACAATCACTCAAATCTGTCCTCACGTCATATTCCTACCTTACCTTATACTCTCTTGCACAAAAGTGTGAGCACTTGGTATGACCACAAGGCCATTTGCCTGAAACAGTTAGCGCCATGGACGGAGTTTATCCGACGCCGCACACCGCTCATCCATGATTGGCCAGCATCTCTACCGCCTTTCTTTCGCAAGATACTGCCCGTCGTCCGCTTCCGGCAACAGGCCTCATCCGCCGCGACGGTTGTTTCAGTTCAATCTCTTCCGCTGATCTTGTTGCCATTGACACAGTCCGATTGCGCATCTTACCAAACTCGCACACGCGCTGCACTAGATCAATTGACCCAGTACGGAAGACGTCCGCTACCCCAACTCATGTCGCGCATGCTAACATCTACCGTCGCAGCAGCAGCACAGCAGCAGAGCACCATGCGCAGCCACGACGAATTCACCCTCGATGTCGACGCCGCCGATGCGACCGACGACCGGCGCAAACGCACCAAAATGACGCACGCCGCATCCCGCATCTGCTACGACTGGATGATCGTCTCGGGGAACTGCCACTACGCGCGCGACCGCGCCTCATTCACACACTACCGGGCGATGCCGCACCGACCCCGCGTCAAGAACAACATCTTCAATCCGCAGGACGAGCTCGAGGTGGCCGGGGTAGGGTCGGTCGAGCTGCGCGTGTGCCGGACGGTGCGCGACGGAGGCGCCAGCTCGCATGTCATCGTGCTGGAGGACGTGCTGCATATCCCGGAGGCGGTGTGTAATGGGTTCAATCCGCTGCTGTATGGGAGTAGCATGTCGTGTAACATGGAGTACTGGGAGGGGGCGGATCGGCGCGGGGAGCCGGTTTGGTTTGCGGTGCCGTATGCTGGGGGGACGAGGTTGGTGTTGGCGGGCGACCCGAGGGGGGAGTCGGAGTTGATTCAGGGGAGGTATTATACGTTGAGTTTGTCGATTACACCGCAGGAGAGGAGGGAAATCTTTGAGGCAATGGCTTGTTGATATGACTCGTATGTATTTGTAGCAAACTATGTATATTATGATAGATGAATGATACCAGTTTTCTGTACTGCCTGTTCCTGGTAGGAATTGAGCATTGGGCATTGGGAATGAGTGTACCTGCATCATCCAGCACGGCAATTGTAGATGCCTCAGCCTGTACTCGGACTGAGTCGTGTGTGGCAGCTGATGTGCATTAGTCTCGGTCTCAGACTCATCCAACTGGCCAACACGGGGATAGTCCGTGAGATCAAGGAACGGAGGAATCCCGGTCGATATTGGTGGATAATCTGCCCCTTCAGAATGCCGAGCAGTCGATCTTTACTCTAGCAGCATGCCTGAAACATGACAGGACCTGTGCGGAGTTGAATTGTGGTCAAGACTTGTCATGACAGCACAGTATGTGCGAGTTACAACTTGCAGTTATTCTGAATAACACGAAATTCTACCAAAATGACAATACTTCATTAAAAGTCGAGAGGAGGATAAGAGCAGGCTGAGCGAGCGGGTGTTCGGACCGATGCCCGTGTTGGTTGGAGTTAGTCATGCGAATGAAGGCATTCAACTGTTGACAGACAGGATCCAAGCGTCTTCCCAAGGGTTCGCTTGTTGATGTGGCGTTGCAATTAATACTTCCACGAGGTTCCCTAGAATCACTCAATTAATTCTGTCATTAGATTGAAGTCGATTCTAGTGCCTTTCCCCACCATGTGGCTCAAGTCCATGCATTGACCGTTTTAAACCCGACTAAAGCACTAATATTTCCCAATTGGAGACGGATGAATTCATCCACAGGCTGAATCCGTTGTAAGAGACTGGCACACTCAATGCGGGGTCCCCGGACCTCGTCTAGATCAAACACTCCAAGTGTTGATGCTGTCTCATGCTCGTGTATGGCACAATTGGCATTGAAATGACGACCAACATGGCAATATCCCCGTCTATATGCAATTCGTCAAGTCCCTGGTCAGATGTGTCTATTAGTCGTAATTTCCACCATGTCAGGAACAGCCAGGCTTGATGTCACTTGTCAGTTGTTACCCAGACAGGCCTGGCTCAGGCTATAGCCAGAATCCCTGTCCAGACAATCTAGATCGAGTCCAGGATACATTAAGTGACGCACACCCTCACTCCATCAGCCTCTGGCTAGCAGACTCTGGTCGTCTCAGACTACTATGGAGCGACTCAATAGCCACGACACAGCGCAGATGCTGTACTACCCGGATGACGCCTACATCCGGGGCATCAACAATGGCGCCCTGGCGATGGCAACCTTCCAGCAGAAGCCGAAGTTGTGGAGCAAAAACATGTTCAAGGTATAGCCTTCTTCGTTTCACTTCTGGCACAAAAACTAAGGATTAGTTATACTGGGCCATTGCGGTCGCCACGCTCAACTCGTGCATCAACGGGTACGACGGCTCGCTCATGGGCTCCATCAACAGCTACAGCCAGTACCGGGAGTACTTTGGCTTCGACCCGGAAGCCGGCACGCCCTCGACGGGGATCGTGTACGCCATCTACACCATCGGGAACATCGTGGGGTCGTTTTGCGCTGGGCCGTTCACCGATTTTAGGGGTATTTACCCTCTTTTCACTCATCGGATGAAGCTAACGCACACAGGACGACGCGTGGGCATGGCGCTCGGCGCCTTCTTTATCATCATCGGCACCATCATCCAAGCAACCTGCACCAACCTCGCCGGCTTCATGGTCGGCCGCTTCATCCTCGGCTTCGGGGTCGCGACCTCCGCCACCGCTGGCCCAGCCTACGTCTCTGAGATCGCACACCCGTCGTGGCGCGGCTCCCTGACAGGCCTGTACAACGTGCTGTGGTTCGCCGGCGGCATCCCGGGGACGTTTATACCCTGGCGCACGAGCATGATCGAGGGGACGATGAGCTGGCGGATTCCCGTATGGGTGCAGATGGTGTTTGCAGGCTTGGTGCTGGGGCTCTGCTGGACCATTCCTGAGGTATTTCCCTTCTCTTTCTGTCTGTAGATGCAGATGGTGATGTGATATGATGCAGAGCCCCCGGTGGCTTGTGTCTCGCGACAAGCACGAAGAGGCCATCCGCGTGCTGGCGACATACCACGGCGACGGCGACCGCAACGCCCCGCTCGTGCAGCTCGAGTACCGCGAGATGGTCGAGGATATCTCCAACACGGGCGCCGACAAGCGCTGGTGGGATTACCGCGAGCTGTTCAACTCGCGCGAGACGCGCTACCGCTCCATGCTGGTTATGTTTACGGGTATCGTATCTCCCCCGTCCATCATCCCTGACGCAAAGCTGATAATGGTAGCCTTCTTTGGGCAATGGTCCGGCAACGGCCCCGTCTCGTACTATTACCCGCAGATGCTCGCCGGCGCAGGGATAACCTCCAACTCGACGCGACTACTCCTGCAAGGCCTGCAGAACGTCTGCCAGTTCGTCGGCGCCATTTTCGGCGCGCTACTAACCGACCGGATCGGGCGGCGCGCGCAGCTCCTCACCTCAACGGGCCTAATGGTCCTCATCTTCAGCATCATCACGGCGCTGAACGCCACGAACGTGGAGGCGGTTGACGACAGCGGCACCGTCATCGCCAAGAGCGCAGTCGTGGCGCGCGCGCAGATCGCCATGATCTTCATCTTTGGGTTCGTGTACTCGGCCGGCTGGACGCCGAATCAGGCAATGTACCCCGTCGAGTGTCTGCGGTACGAGTCGCGGGCGAAAGGGATGGGGATGAACAACTTCTTCATCAACATTGCGAACTTCTACAATACGTTCGTGACGGGGATTGCGTTCACGAGGGCCGGGTGGCGGTATTACCTGCTGTTTATCTTCTGGGATGTGCTGGAGCTGGTGGTGATTTGGTTTTTGTTTGTGGAGACGTCGCGCCGCACGCTCGAGGAGCTGACTGCTATCTTTCAGTCGAGGAATCCGGTCAAGGCGTCGCTGGTTCGGGATGAGGTGTTGGTTCCGCAGGTGGAGCAGGAGGTGGAGATGAGGAGGAAGGATTACTATCGGAGGAAATATGATTATTGACTTCGTGACTATATACAAACATACACCATAAATACAGGGTTAGCGTTCATTCCGTTCGATAATCGTCTCATGCACCACCTTGATCCCATCCGTGCTGGGCTGGCTCGAGTCGTCCCAGTCGCTGCCCCCGCTGGCCGTACAGGTGGGCGGTTGCTGCCGCGACGTCGGCAGGATCATAGCCTCGTCGTTGATGGTATGCCACTGCGTGTCCGGGATGCTGAGCGGGTGCCGGAAGCGGCGCTTCTTGCTGTGGTGTGTCGTGTTCTCGCGCTCGCCTTCGGACAGCGGGTAGGCTGGGTAGCTCCTCGACTGGCTGCGGGAGCTGATGTACCAACCTGCGCGGCGGGCGGCGCGGCGGAACAGGGGGTAGATCATGGGGGCGTTGCCGATGACCACGGCGACGAAAGTCTCGCGGCAGGCCCAGCTGCCGGCTTGGGAGGCACCGTTTGCAACGGCCTGATCGCAATTTTAGCCACGTCTAGCATTGGGGGTGAATAACTTACTGTGACGATCAAGACGCAGCGGAGGATTCCGGCCGCCATGACGAAGATGCCGCCGGAGAAGAGGATGAAGAGTTCGAGTTTCTCGCGCCAGGGAAGACGTGCTTTGAAGAGCATCTATGGGTCTTAGCCATCGATGTGAGCACAGGGACAAAGCGCACGTACCGGAGTAGGAATGGTAATGAGGTATACATCCGTCGCGACATTCAGCGTGACTGTCACGTAGACATCAATCGGCGAGATGGCAGGTTGGCAGTGTGCTGACATGTCAGTATAAGCAACCTTTCAGGAGAGCAGCACATACAGCCAGGATCAGGATATATCTGCCAATTCTTGTGCATGGGATAGCAGCCACACAGAATCGACAAGATCACAGTCAGATAGGTCACCCCGATGGCAACGTAGGCCACCCGCACCCGGATATGCATGTTGATCAGACCGGCCCTAGACGTCTGTGTTAGCGTGTATCTCCATAGAATGCGGGAGACATACGTCAAGCGCGAGTAGAAGATGGCCATGCAGGCCTTCAACAACCACAGCAAGGTCGTGTACAACGACCAGCCCAGCACCTGCGTTTTGGATCCGCCTATTCGCAGTCTGAATTCCTCCGAGTCGGGCGAGAGGGCGGCGCGCTGGGCATCGGTCATGGAGTTGTTGGCCAATCCTTTCCACCAAGCTCCGACGCAATAGGCTGCGCCTGTTTCGAGGCCGTAGACCACCTGCATCAGTGTGTCAGTAGATGTCACGATGTAAAGGACATAAGACATACTCCGGCCAGAGGCATCAGGTAATCATCGAGTTGGAAATTGTGGAACCCCACAGTGGAGATGCGAGCGATGATGCGAAGGATAATGACGACGATGGCGAGGGCGAGGAGGGTAAAGGCCTCGGTGGTGAAGCTGTCGGCCATGATGGCACACGAGCTGTTGCAGCTGTCTCGGCTGTCTCCTTATGGACAAGAGAATGAATGTGTGTAAGATCAATGACTGAAAGACTAAAGAGCCCCTCGTGGGAAGAGAAACAAGAAAGATATAGATTGAGCACAGCAAGAGTCAGATCCCGATGATCCCGCCACAGATGATGTGTAGAATGACTACTTGCAGGATTGAACGACTCCTTGATTGATAGAGTCCGAGTCTGCAAATCCCTCGCAGGAACGGCGAGCAATCACGGGGGGACAAACATCTCTTGTCATTAGTACTGGTGTCCACATCTTATCCACTGTTCAGGATGAGGTCGAGAACGGTTGACTGATGCTCTGGCCACTCGAGACACACTAGGATCCTGGTCAGAGGCCATGTGGAGACGCGGCAGCTGTTCTTCAGTCATCAAGACCAATCCAGTTTCTCTTGAATGAGGATCGGCGGGGGATACGGAGCATCGGTGAAGTGACAGCACTAATAATATGACTAGCTATACCGAAGAGGTAGGCGAGCACTGCCATGACGGAGAAGTAGAAGTAACTGCTACGGAGGTCGAAACGAGGCAATTCCTCGGGGAGGAGAGTCAATCGAGGTCAGATGAGGAACTCCTTGCGCGAATTTGAGTTGATTGACTTTGGAATTCTGATCTGATCGCATTGAATGTCAGTGTCCTGGAGTCTAATCAAGTCGAGGTGTCATATTCTATGATGTTTGATGGAGACGCGACAGGTCATTTTAAGAGAACAAAGAAGAAGAACCAGTTTTTGTCAGCTTTGCATTCACTAGTTAACTGTCATAAAAATCAGTCAATGATCCCTGTAATGATAAAAGAAACGTTATGGGTCCTGAGTCTTGCCTGCATATCCCGAGGCCCATACATGAGCTGATATACCTCGTGTTTGATCACCACGTGAAATACCGCAAGCAGGTTCTAATTATGTAACTAGACAGTATTTGAGATTTATATCCTCTGCAATTGAGAGAACTGGAATCTTCTTGCTGGTGATCACAATTTGAGATGCTTTTCTTCACCAAGTTATCCCTTGATGCACTGACCTGACAAGTGTCACTCGCAGACACTAACAAAGCCAGTTCTGCAGCTAAAAACACTAAGAGCACACTAATGCCAGTCCAGTAAGGATTAACTGTTCAATTCTAAAGTACATACTTTGTTTTGTGCAAACATCAGGTTCATGTCCATCTGTGCTCTGGCTTTCCATTACCCCTTGTTACTTGCAGTGCGGCTGTGTAAGTCACACCGGACCAGATATGGAATTGACTGATATTTGAGTATGCTGTACCACGATGCTTTACTCCAAAAGTCAATGCTCTGTCTATCTAGTGATTCTAGTCTCTGCAGTCTCCACATATAATCTTCCTGTCCCTAGTCCCATCACTAGTCGGGTAACTCCAGTCTACCAGCGGCTAGCAATAATTCCCCGCTGCCCGTTTCCTTTCCGTCATGCAAAATCTCCGTAGTCTGTCCTAGACTCCTAGCTTGACTCTCAGACTCTCAGACTCTGTCGTCGCTGCTGCACAACCATGCACAATCCCTGGCTATAAGACACTAATAATAAAAAGTCCAGACCCTCTTGTGTCCACTTGTCGTTCTTTTATCCGTCCTCCCTCTCTGATTGCCTGACTCCTCGTCTACACATCACTTTTCTGCTTCTTTGCCTTATCTTACTTGCAGCAATTGACGCGGCAATTGACTGCGATTGATTGATTTGTGAACTGTCAATTGAGTGTCCCACGATGGAGACGGTCGATTTGACGGTCATCGGTGCCGGTATGCTCTTCCTCTCAAATTGATTCTCAGATACTAACAAGTCCAGGCTGGAGTGGTCTCGCGGCCATCAAGACCTATCTCCAGATCAACCCGTCCAGCAATGTGCTCCTTCTGGAGGCTGCCTCGTCCATTGGGGGCGTGTGGGCCAAACACCGGCTGTACAAAGGCCTCAAGTCCAACAACATGCTGGGCACCTACGAATTCAGCGATTTCCCCATGGACCCCGAGACCTTTGGCGTCCAGCCGGGCGAGCATATCCCCGGCCAGGTCATCCAGCAGTACATGGAGAAATTCGCCGAGCGTTTCCAGTTCCGCGATCGCATCCGGCTCAACACGCGCGTGCGATCGGCCGAACACCGTCCTGACGACACCTGGCTGTTGACCACAGTCAGTACCGAAGAGCAGGCTGACGATAAAGTGACCGAGGTGGTAACGCGCAAACTCATCGTCGCGACCGGCATCACCTCGCAGGCTTACCTGCCCACTTTCCCCGGCCAGGAGACCTTTGACGCGCCGCTCTTCCACTGCCGCGATCTCCTCCAGCACGAGGCCGAGGTGCTACAGGAAGGCCGGCGCATCACCGTCTTCGGCGGCACCAAATCCGCCTGGGACGCCGTCTACTCGGCCGCCACGTCCGGCGCGCAGGTCGACTGGGTGATCCGCGAGAACGGCCACGGCCCCGTCTGGATGGCGCCGCCGTACGTCACCCCGCTGAAGAAGTGGCTCGAGAAGCTGGTCACCACGCGCCTCCTGACCTTCTTCAGCCCCTGCATCTGGGGCCATGCCGACGGCTACCCGCGCATCCGCCGCTTCCTGCACGGCACCTGGCTCGGCCGCAAGATCGTCGACGCCTTCTGGGCCATCCTCGCCAACGACGTCATCCAGCTGAACCGCTACGACGCCCACCCGGAGACCGCCAAGCTCAAGCCCTGGATCAGCCCCTTCTGGATCGCCGCCAGCCTCAGCATCCTCAACTACCCAACCGATTTTTTTGACCTTGTCCGCTCCGGCGCCGTGCGCGTCCACGTCGCCAACATCACCCGCCTCTCCCAGGGCACCGTCCACCTCTCCTCCGGCACTGACCTCCCCTCCTCCGCCCTCATCTGCTCCACAGGCTGGAAAGCCACCCCGAACCTTGACTTCCTGCCTGCCGGCCTAGACAAGGACTGCGGCTTCCCCTGGGCGGCGGACCCCATCCCGGAGGACCTCCTCGCCGCCGCCGACGAAGAAATCCTCCGCCGGTTCCCCCGGCTGCGCGACCAGCCCGCCCCGCCCAAGGACTACGCGCCGCTCGCGGCCGACGCCCCCGCTGCGGCCGCGCACCCCTTCCGCCTGGCCCGGTTCATGGTGCCGTGTTCGCTGGCGCGGGAGCGCTCGCTGGCGTTTATGGGGATTACGATGACGATCAACACGACGCTGGTTGCGCAGGCGCAGGCCCTGTGGATTACGGCGTTTTTCGGGGGGGAGCCTGTTCTCCGGCCGACGGAGAAGTGTCCGCCTGCCGTCAGGGCGGTTGATGCGGACGCGGATGCGGAAAAGCTGGTGGAGGAGCGCGAAGACCTGGATCTCGTGTGGGAGACGGCGCTGCATAGCCAGTTTGGCAGGTGGCGGTATCCCGGGGGATTTGGGAAGCGAAACCCGGACTTTGTGTTTGATGCGATTCCGTATGTGGATTTGCTGTTGAAGGATCTGGGGGTGAGGAGCGTGCGGAAGAGCGGGACCTTGACAAGGGTGTTGAGCCCGTATGGCATGGAGGATTATCGGGGGTTGGTGGAGGAGTGGATGGCCAGCAATTCTCGTGATTGATATATCTGATATACCCATTGCTTTCTTTATATCTATCTAATTCAATGATGGTGATGTTATTGCATCACAAACTGCTCGAATATGCCCACACCTTCGTACAGCTCGCCCTCCACCTCGGCCGTCATCGTCCCCGTCCACCGCGCATAGTACTTCCCATCCCCAGCGACCATCGCCCCAAGAGTGACATTCACCTCCATTCCCATGCTATAAACCACCCGGAACCCATCCGGCACGTCGCCGAGCACAGGCGGGTACCTCTCCACCATCCCATTCCTCGTCGGCCTTACAGACACGACCCCCTCCTCACAACTAGACACCACAACCTCTCGTCCAACAGCCACATATCCACTCACCACTTCTGTCTCTTTTCCAACAGGCAGCATATCAAACCAGACGACCGAGTACGGGCCCACCCGGCCCCGACCCCAGTACCACGTCCGCACCGCCGCCCCAAACGGTCCATCCGACCAGTTCTTCGTCAGTTAGCCGGTAGTCCTCACATTCCACATCCACATCCACATCCACACTCGTAGACAGAAAACACACCTTATCATGATACCCAACTCCATTGAAGCGCACCCTCTCCCCACCCACCAAAACATCAACCCTCGCCTCCGCATCGGGGAGGAGACTCGCCCAGCCAATCCCAACCGTACTACCACCACCCAGACGCAGCCTCTCATCCCCGCAGGGGGTATGCGGGTTCGATACCTACACCCATTAACCAAGCTTCAGCTTTAGCTTATCCTCAGTGGAGGGGTGGATGACTCACAGAAGATAACCTCATCGATCCATTCACCCCTACTCCGTCAATAGCAATCTCATACTCCCCCTCCTTGGATCCAATCCAGGAAAAACCACTCCCGTGCCATACTCCCCGATTAACGGCCCCGGCTGCATCGACCGTCGCGAGGGATGCGTCCGAGTAGGCAGCGTAGCTCGTCCCGTTGGCGAAGGAGATCCAGAGGTAGGACAGGAGGACGGAGGAGGTATTTCTGGGCGGGAGGAATGGGAACGCGGCGCGGGTGCTGGTGAAGAGGGTGACGACGAGAGAAACGTTCGGGTTCGAAGAGGAGATGGCGTCAAAGTACCACCAGTCGAAGACGGTGGTGTTGATGGGGTGGACTTTGGGTTTGGAGAGGGTCGATAGGAGGGTGGAGGGGGTGGTGAAGGTGGCGGTGCTGAGGTTGGGGGATGGAGCGCTGGGGATGGTGATGTTATAGAAAGAGATGGGGGGTAGTTTGGCGAGGACCAGGGAAAGAAAGATCAGGAGGAACAACATTGTAGAGGTTTGCAGAGGTTTGATGTGAGGATAGTATCTTTGAGGTTGGCAGGTATTTATCATCTCGTATTCGTCTGTTGAGGCACTAGTCTGACACTTTTCTTTGTTCGCCTGACACGCGAGGTGCCGATGACTCAGGCTAATAGCAATTGTCTCGGTGATGTGAATGATGTCAATAAGTGAATAAGGAATAGGAATAAGAGTAATCTACACAGTCAACGCTATAACCATCCAAACCCATACCAAGGAGTTAGGTGCAAAAGAAGCCGCTCCGTACGCAATAATATCAACATTCGCCATAGCCTCGTTCAACAACAATAGATAGATGGATAGAAATGGATAGAGATGGAAGACAAACTCGAAATCATCGCTAGTTCCCTACTCAACGCCTTGAGAACAATGCTCGTAGAAAACTGATCAGCTGTGCCCATTGCTATCGACGCTCTCCTTGTCCTCCTCCTTGACACTCGCTGTACTCGTCTTATTCGACCCGTCCGACCCGTCCTTGCCGCACCCTTTGACCAGGATATGTCGCTAAAAGAGTCAGCGCGAGAACAGAGAGGATTTAAAAGATAAAGAGGGGAAGTACCTTCAATGCATCCTTGCGGGAAAAGCTCTTGTCGCAATGTGTACATGGAAACGGCTTCACCGACAGATGAATGCGCTTATGTCGCTTCAGGTCGTGATTCCGGTTGAAGCTTTGCGGACACTGGTCACACTTGAACGGCCGGTCGTTGGTCGGCCCCGGTTGATGGATGGGGTGTGGCGGATGCCCGCCGTACATCTGCTGCATGCTGGCCACGTGGCCGCTGTTGAAGCCCGGGAGTATGCCCGGCTGCATGCTGCCCAGCATCGACATTTGGCTGTTCGGATGGTGGATGTTCGTCATCACCGGCCCGTTCATCGCCGGGAGCGAGTACGACGGCCAGGGCTGCCGCGAATAGCTCAGGTGAGGTGGTGGCCCTGCGGCCGAGAGGGTAGGAGTGGACGAGACACGACCTGGCGGATGGATGCCGAGCCCCGGCTGTCCGTACGGCGGGAAACTGGTCTGGTGCGGGCTGTGCATCTGCTGTGCTGCACCGTAGACGGGTGCCGACTGCGATTTGGGTCCGTAGGGGTCATTCGAGGGGAGGAGGTGCGGAGACGGCCCTTGGTTTGGCAATCCCGTGGGACTGGCCAACATGGCGTGTGTCATGGCGGGATGCTGCGGTGTTGCGGTCGCCAGGCCTGACGGAGGAACGGAAAGCGATTGTTGGAACGGAGGAAGGTGGTGCATGTCGTACGGCTGTGCCATGCCTTCGGTCACGGGAGGAGACGTTGGTGGATTTCGGCTTAGTGGGTTTAATGTTGACGGTGAAAACGAGTCCCGCGTCGAATATGACTGGTTGGTCCCCGCACTCCACGGTTGCCGCGGCGCAGCGCCGCCAGGAGTGCTTCCATAGCCACTGTGTCCCGGCCAGTACGGCGTTCCATACGAGGGGGTCCCGTCCGGGCCCGCAGACACGGTGCTCGTCGGCGCGGCCGTGCTCGGAGCGGTCACCTCGCCGGCCTGAGTCGATGCCGGCGGTGTCAACAGACTGTTCACACTGGGATGGGTTGGATGGTGCGCATTCGACTGAAGCGGATACTTGGGGGTCCCGACGTTGATCTGAAAGTTCGGCGGGGGCAGCTCAAAGCTGGGGAGCGTGGGCGCCGCCGGACGCCGTGCGTTCAACGGCGGCGGGCCATTCAAGTCGCCCAGCGCCGTCCCCATGCCCGGCGGAGGGATCGCGAGGGCAGCCAGGTTGGCGGAGGTGTCTCGAGAAAAGGCGAGGGGTTGGTACAGCTCGGCCGTCGAGTCCGCGGCCGGAGGACGGGACAGAGTGGAGGACAATCCGTTGTCGTCCCCAACAGCCCAGAATCGACTGCCAGACAGGGCACCAGAGACGATGTCTGGGGGATCCAGGAGGGGCGAGCGGATCGCGCGAGAGCGATCGCTTTAAAGAATCGAGATTTTTGGCGTCAAATAGATATATTGATCCTTATATTGATCTCGGTTGACTTGAGAATCCCGTTCGCTCTCTCGTTCCTGGCCTTGGGAAGTTGGACTGATCTGATAGTGTACCCGACTGATGTTCAGGGTCACCCAACAGTTATACCGAGGACATACTCTGACCTCTTGTATCAAGTTAAGACTGTACAGCGCAAGCCTGAAAATGCGCAGAGCAGATATTGGATGTAGAGGCAATGGAGCTGATGGTATTTTGAAATTCACCAGGCGTCAGAGACATGCATTGTCTTGACAAAGCCGACCGCGCGATCAGAGGAATACGACGGCGGCCAAGTCTAGCTTTGGTAATAATTAGCGGTCGAGGATGCGCGAATGGACTCGATTCCTGACGACGACGGATCAGACAGGGAGTCAGCAAAATGCAGAAAGACTATCGTGGTGATGATGATCGTGTGGTGGTGAGACTGTGGTCGTGAGTGATCAGATCGTGGTATTATTAGGAGGGCACTGATAGATAGGGTGGAAGAGTAGAAAGGGAAGAAACGAAGAGGCAGAGCCAGCGCCGGTAAATAATAATAACAAGAATCATATAAGGTAGAGGATAATAACAGCCAGCAATTGGGAATAAAATAAAATAAAATAAAATACAAGACCAAACCAGCCAGCCAGACAGACCAGACCAAATAATAAATGAAATGAAGAAGAAACAAGCACAACAACAAAACCAAAACCAAAGAGCGCGAGTATCCAGACCACTCTACGGCCAAAACCAGCGACTGGTCTGGGTCTGGCCAGCGCGGGGGAGGAATTTCGGGCGGGAAATTTTGGGTGGTCGTCTGGAAAGGGTCAAGTGCGAAAGAAAAAAAAAAAAATAATAAATATAATTCCTCCGTAATTCGGGGGGGTTAAAAAAAAGGGTAACGAAAAAAGGAAAAAAATATGACCCAAAAAATGAAGAAAAAAGGAAAAACTAAAATAGATGGCGACAAAACGAAGAAAGAATGAGGTTTACCTGGAAAAGCTAGCCTAAGGGGTCTGGTAAGGAGACCAAATTGATTAATTCAGGTTTGCTTTGAGAGTGTATTTTCAGCTGAGAATGATGCGTCCTCTAGCAAAAGAATAGGGGAAGATGAGTGTTTGTTAGAAAAAGAAAGTAGGGCACTATCAGTCTATCACACGGAATAAGAATAGATACAGTGAGATAGATAGGTCGAAAGGAGATATCTCCTAGCTAATAATAATCGTCACTCAGTCAAAGAGGGGACTGGGGACCGATCATCAGCAACGTGGTTGACAGGGCTCTCCAAGTCAAGACCCAGGAGATGGCCACAAACGAACCAGCAACCAGGTCAACAGTATCTAGACTAGACTGGAGACTACTCCTAAGGTAGTAACCAGTGCCACTCAATTTGCCCCATTGTTCTGAGCATTCCACGGCTCTACGGACTGTCCGTAAGGTATCTGGGTAATCTGGTATTATTCTCGTTCCGGTGCGACCAGCCGACCACATCGATCGAAGAGCTCACCCTACGATGATTGGTCGATAAGCATCAATCGCCGCAGAAAATAACAAGTACGAGTCGACGTTGGGAGGATCGCATTCTCTGTTGTATGGGCAAGCCCTTGACAAAACATCAATCAGCCGAGTCCTCCGTACGCCGTACTGTAAATCTGTAAGCCTAAGGTACTAAGTCAAAGTACCAGATATGTGGAGTAGCTGTCGACGATCGGATGGCCACCGGACCAGGACCAGCAGGGGATGTTGCTCAAGTCTCCTGTATGGTGGAGCAGAGAATAAGCTTAGCAGCGATGGACGATCGATTGCAAGACTGTACGTACTTTGATCTACAGTAAAGGTACGATTCTGAAGATCAGCTCTGAAGCTACTGGATTCTCTTAAGTCTCCAGGGAGGGACAAAGCAAGAGACACGGGCACTGACAGCGACAGACTCACATCACAGTATGAGATTACCACTCGGGTACCTCTGTACGGTAAGATACAGACGGTGAAAAGGGGCAATGCTCCTTGCGTCAAGAGCCCAGATTGACAGTTCTTGAGAGCATGGAAGTGAGCCACATCAATTACTTCATCATGGAAATCAAGTCATCAGTATCATTAGGATCCAAATGGAAGGCATCGTCGTCTCGGTCATACTACTCGGTAAGCTGAGGCAGAATGTCATCCTGCTATTCTAACTGGCGGGCTTGTGTGTATGGCCCAGTGGAAATACCATCATACCGACCATGTTTAATTAGCCCACTGGAAGAATGCTCTGGATTGCGGTCGATAATTCCAGCATATTGCGCGACCAAGGATTCTTCTCAGATTGCGCATGTCTGGCGCATCACCATCCTCGTCTTCTTCATCTTCATCATCTTCGACCAGATCATGGAGGGCAAATGTCCCAGGCAAACGAATCCCCGAGTCTGGTTCGCCTACCCATGCATTAAGAATTGTCCCATCTGATTGGCTAGTTATGTCCACGCGGCATCACCCGAGGTTAGGTGGTCACCTGAGATAACACCAGTGGACGGACTACCATAAAGACATCGACAAATAATCAATGCAGAACTTACTCCGTACTAATGCATAGAGGGCCAGCAATAATACGAGATGCCAGACAACCTGACCAGCTTCATGACAATCTGGGTAGCCTGAAGCGAGCGCGCCAGAGGAAACGGGTTTTTCTCTGCCCAGCCAGACTGCCTGGGCCCTTTCAGCCAAATCTCACTACCCGTTCCTAAAGTGTAGACCATTCCATTCTAGGACTAGTACATTCAAAACTAGCTCGGAGGGACCCACAGGCTTACTCTGCCTGTCGGCCTGCAGCCTGCAGCTGTGGTCCGTCCACTCGCTTGCTTCCGCTAAGTTTTGACACACACACACATTATTGAATATTGACTTTCTTCTTTTTCTCGTCATTTTACTCTGTATGTGGACGGGAAATAGAGTATCCAACCAGTGCGTATATGATCTGATGCAGATAGTCTGGATAACGGTTGGTGGTCGACCCAGCAGAAAAGAAAAAAAGAAAGACATACAGTCACATGATTAGCCCCAGCCTTCGTCCCGGTGACCACAGGCCAGCAATCCATGGTTCACACAGACGCAGCCGAGGACTGAGCGAATCAACGCTGGAGAATCATGTCTCAGGCCTCTTGGCTCAAGCTCTAGACTAGCCTCTTAGCCTCTTTGTCCCGTGCCTAGGATTAATACAGTTAGCTTGAACGGACCCCAATACGTTGACAAGAGGTCTTAATTTATTATTTCATTTATTCTGTAATTCTGTACTTTTAGGTATTGATTGTTCTGTGTGGATGGAGCAGACCCGTTAGAGTTCAGCTGAACCTAAATCGTAACTCTGCGTTTCTTGTATAGAGCCTGGGGACTAGGTACATACTAGTAGATAGGAATACGGGTGGCCCATGAGGCTAAGCCCCATGAGTAACTACCGGGAGCACCAATCTGTCGGAGTCGGGGGCGTTGTCGAAGAGATCGGGGTGGCTGCCACGGTCAGTGTGACAGGTGGCCTGAACATTATTACCAGGTGGTGTGCCAAGTACCTACCAGTGCCTTGACGCCTTGAGGCTGTTTTGGCTTTTAGCAATGTAGGTGCAGTGCACTGTGCAACCGCCACATCCATCCTGCTAGTCGGATGAGATGACCGTTCGGACTATCCGAGGTCAGGGCCTTGACCCTTGACCCTTGACCCTAGGCCTTATTATCAGGCTACTGCAATGACTTGTCATCTCGGCCGGAGGTTTGCAGCTCTACCTGACTGGGAAATGCTCCGTGGTCCCCCAAGGTACGGAAAACGGGGTGGCCTCTCATATCCATTTTTAACCGACCGCGCCTTGTGTGTGCCTCTCCAGACTACTATCTGTGCTCCGTAGATATGCACATGTCCTGACTTAGTTCAGATCTCAGAATAACCAATACCTCAGCTGTTCTGATCTGATGCTTCCTAGAGATCCCAAAAACCAATCACTTTCTCAATCTACTCGTGGAAAATGCCTAATCCTGCTGGCCAGGACAGACCACCGAGGCTACCAGCAGTAGTCGTATGCACGTACGAGCACACTAGCTCAGAACGCGCGGCTTGGACCTATCACAGCGCTAGGGAATCGAGTTAGACAACAGAGCAAGCAACTAGCAGAAACCACCATCAGAGGACTAAGCTAGAGACTAAAGTACAGTTTATGCTTTACTCTAGAGTCTGGTGGTGGTGATTTAAGCTACGGCCGGTCACAGCTACTTACCTCTATTACCGGCTCGTCGCTCCGACATATGATGCATATGAATTCAGAGAACTCATGGAAATGGACTCCGTGCGCTGTGTACGCTGTGTCTACAGTACCTTAGTGTCTCCATAGTAGACGTAACTCTTTTCCGACCGTTAGTTGGTATTATTATCCTGCAGGGTTCAACAGTCAGTCCCCGTCTGTTATTTCTATATATATACCGCTCTATATATATATATATATATCTCGCTCCGACTTAAGCAATGTCCCACTAGACGAAAGTGGAATATCATTTCTACAGGATTATCTTACTCGATCCGTAGTATCCTTCGTAGGAATATAGATGAATATTCTAAAAGCCCGTCGAACCGGTGTTCGTCCACTGTGGAGTATGGACTGTGCCCTGTGGACTGGCCAGCTGGGACTCCTGCATCATGCAAGGATCCAGCGGGGGGAATCGTCGCAATGTGACGGCGTCGCAGCGCGGAAGGCGGATGGACTGGTCTTTGCATTTGCTGGAATCATTCGCTGGGTTTGGGCATAGTGACGTCCTTTATATAGATGGTTAAATTGAGAGATCCCTCATATTGAGCGGAATGAACAAGGAAAAGACTGTGCAAAAGCATGGAAGAACGAGAAAGGGCTTGAAAATACCAGTCAACCTGCAAACTGCTGCGTCTGGATTGGCGAGACCAGTCTAGACTTACCCTCGGATCAACAGGGACAATCACCACATCTGCACAAGTATGGAGTATCGAGTGGTATACATTCCTAGGACGACTTCTGCATAATCTCGAACCTGGTGATTGAGGCACAACATCTCGATACTGCGACCGGACTGTTCACTCTTAGAGCGATCTACCTCGTCATCAAGAGTCTATGCTCATGCATCATCTACATATACATCGTACTTGTATCGACTGCCCGGGTGATCCTCTCGCAGCCCCTTCTGTCCCTTCCCGTACACCCTCTCGCGCGCCGTAAGGGCCTCCGCCTCCTGCGCCGGCTGCTCCGGGTACAGCCCTCGCCTCCTCAGTTCCGGAACCAGCAGCTCGACGACATCCTCAAAAGTACCCGGCGTCGACACATGGCCGATGTTGAACCCGTCTAGATCTGCCTCCGCGATCCACCGCTCCATCTCGTCCGCAACGGTCGCGGCGCTGCCAATCGCCACGGGGCCCAGCCCGCCGATCGATGCCTTCTCCGCCACCACTCGCGGCGTCCACCGCGGGATGTCCTTGCTCGTGGTCGTGAACGCGTCCAGGATACTCGCGATCCGGCCCGCCTCGGCCGAGTCCGCCGCCGTGATCTCCTGGTCGAGCGGGATCCGCGAGATATCGATGCCTGTCCACCCGCTGAAGAGGACGAGCCCCCCAACCACGGACGCGTACTTCTTCAGCTCCTCGTATTTGGCCTGGCCTTCCTCGTCCGTCCGTCCCAGGATGGGAGTGAACGTCGCAAAGATCTTGATCGAGCGCGGATCCCGCCCCTTCTCCGCAGCCAGCTGGCGAATTGCATCGACTTTGGGCCGCAGCACCGCCGGCGAGTGGCTCGAGACGAAGATCGCCTCGGCGTGCGTGGCAGCAAACTCCGAGCCCGCGGGTGACGTGCCCGCCTGGAAGAGAAAGGGCGTCCGCTGCGGGGATGGGTCGACAATGTGCGGCGTCTCGAGCGAGTGGTATTTCCCCTTGTGCTTGATAGTGCGCACTTTGTCCGGGTCAATGTACGAGTCCGTCGCCGGGTCCGGGGAGACGGCGTCCGAGGCCCAGGAGCCTTCCCACAATCTGTGCTCGTCAGCCATTGTCATCAATCAACCACAATTGATATAACAAACTTGTACAGCACGCGCAGGTATTCGTCCGCCTGCCGGTACCGCTCATCATGCTCGATGGGACTGTCCAGCCCGATGGCCTTGAAGGCTGCCTTCTTGTACGAGGTCACAATGTTCCATCCGAATCGGCCCTGCGTCATATGGTCCAGTGTCGAGAACCGCTTGGCCAGCAGGAACGGCACCTCCGAGGAGGTCGACGAGGTAATCGCGAAGGTCAGATGCTTCGTCACTGCTGCCATGGCCGAAATGGGCTGCGTAGGTCAATCAGCATCCACAAACACTGTTCTCCAGGGTTGGCAAAGACATACAATTGACGGATCCGTCACGGGCCATTGCGCCGCCCGGCGAATGCATTCGTCCAGCTTCCCCTGGTACGTGTCGTGCCCTCCAAAGGTATCAGCCAGGAACAGGGCGTTGATTCCACCCCGCTCGAGCAGCTTCGCCAGCTCAATCCAGTACTCCAGGCTGCGCTTCGTGGCGGATTTATCGTTCGGGTTCTGTGCGCGATTCAGGTCAGTCAGGCGCAGGAAGCGATCAGCTCTGTTCTTACTTTCCATTGCCCGGGGGATAAATGCCCCACGGTGCTCATATCAAACGCATTCAGCAGAATGTGTTTTTTGCCGTTCCGGCCAGTGGGTGCACCATCCGCGCTATCTCCCATTTTGACTGTAGATTTGAAGCGTTTCTGTCGATTCTGAGCTTCCTGATCCAACGTGCTGACAGTAGATATACACAGTCCTTCATCATCCTCTTCGATGGGAAGCACATAGCTTCTATGACCCCGCATCCATTCGCCATTGCTTGTTGGCATCACGCAAGACTCGCGCGGGGAACAGCTGCTATGAGATATTTCCACGAAGTGATTCGTCATTATCTCCACAATATTTGCGACCTGCTAGCATAATGGGATGCTTCTGTACGTGACTGCATAGGCAGATTCTCCTGCAGTGTGTGGGGTGATATGCATTGCGCGTGCGGTGGTGATGATTCCATCATATGTGCTGATGGTGCGACATGATTGGGTGAATCGGTCTAGTAGGATGGTAACTATGGCCGGGAAAGATCATTGATTCGAAGATAGCCTGTTTCATAGCATTATCACGTTTGCAGGGTAGTTTTGAATCAACGCATGTAAGCAATTGCCGGTGATCTTCCCAGCATGCAGTGGAGTTTCATCATTCGTCTACGTACTGTCCTTCATATACATTTCCATGCTGCATATGTGCCAATTCTAATATACTGGGTAATTATATCATCATTGGCATCTACTTCTCTGGATAGACCTGCAAGATTGCTCGATCACCAGGCTCAAGGTCCCTCGTTTCGTCTGAGTCGCTGATGTAGGAGCTGCCTTCCGCTCTTTTCAGGTTTCTCCTGTAGACTGTTAGAAATAATCAAGAAAAGTGTGACAGAGCGCATACTCCTCTCGTCGCGTGAAGAACTGAATGACATGAGCCAGTATAATCAAGCATATCGCGTTACCGAGTACGAACGAGTACCCTTTAGTGAATCGAGGAGCCTCGACGGTCTTGAAGACTAGCAAGGGCGTCCACGCGGTCGTTGATTGCGAGACGGCATTCAAAATGATCAATGCCACCGCTCGTTCAACAGGCGAGTAGCGCAGTTGACTGTTAACCCAGCCGTAGAGCACACTGGACATAGCGACGGCAGAATAGGTTGTGGCAAACGCGAACCAGAGCGCGGACTGGGGGACATCCCATACAACGAGTATCACCAGCCCGATGATGTTCCAAGTGTGTGCGATGGTGATAGCCCAGGCAGGGCCGAACAAAAGATCCGATGAGAAACAGATGAAGAGCGTGTAGAAGATCCCCAATGCCGGAGAAATCGCGTTGAGCTCGTTGATGCGACTGGTCGAGAATTTCTTGAGACTTTTCAGCCAGAGCAGATAACCTCCTGTAGTGGTGTTGACGCTTCCGTTCCAGAAGAAAATATCCAGCAGGAGTAAAGCCCAAAATCTCCAATTGCAAGCAATGTTCAAGAGGGCCTTCCATCGGAAATGTTCCTGTACACCATGGCCTGCTCGTTGAAGCCGCTTTTTGGCGAGATCGATATCTGCTTGTTTGAGGATTAGTCTATTCGGCTTGTCAGGAGTCCCCGGTAAGATTAGATATCCCAGCAAGCCAATGGGAATGGTGATGACTGCGCAGATAATGTACATCCATCGCCACCCTGCCAGGCCATGGACGCCGTCAAGCCTTGCCGACGTGCCAGCTTGGATTAGGCTCGATGTCAACGTTCCCAGAGTGAGCCCAACATAAAAGCAGCCGCCTCTACGGCCGATTTCATCCCCGCGATACCAAGATCCTGGACGGTAAATGTGAGTTTGTTCCGTTTTTTCAAGGCTTGCAGGTTTTACCCACCGAAAATGTAATGCATGCCCGGGAAGAATGCAGCCTGGCTTGCTCAGTTGAGACCTTGGGAGAATCATAGAAAGATTTCAAACCTCAAACCACCCGACGAGAAATCGGTATGCCATCAACTCCCCGTACGACGTCACTCGATACTGCAGTAACGTAAATACACCCCATAAAATATCCAAAGCTGGAATAACCCAGGACATTGGAAATTTGGTGAAGAGATATGCGAAGGGGATTTGACCCAGAACCGCGCCAACGGTGTACATTGTCTGCAGATGAACGAGGTCATTACCGCGCAGTTTCAAATCATCAGAAAGACCCGAAACATATGCATTGTCTGAGAATAGGATTAGTCTAGTTCGAGTAGGGCTCACTGATGACCTACTTATGTTGGATTGGTCTATATATTTGGTCCAATACGCAAGAAAGGCATATGGAACATTCAGAAGATCCAGCTTGAGGATAAGCTGTCGTTCCTCTTTCGAGTCATCGTCTGCAAACCACTTGATGTGATACCACTTTCTGCGTTGCTCTGAAGCCATCGCAGCACTTTTTCTGTGAATGGAATTCCCCGGCGATTATTACTAGCCTGATGATCGAGAAGGATAGTTCTACCGGGGCCACGATAGGCCTGATGGAAAGCCTGTGAAGGGATAATATATCGACTCCATTGTAAAGATGCCACTCCCAATAGTGATGGCGTGACGACCTATACATGATGCTCGACAGGTCGTGGAGTTTCCTATCTCCAGAGCTTTGACGCACAGAGCGTTGCCTTCGTGGACGAACATACTGTGTACAAAATGGGGAGCCAAGAATCGTGTTAGAAGGTGGAGATAAGACGTGCTTGTCTAGCCTGCGCAATGCGATACCCAAGCGCATACTTCTTGTTTTGCTTTTTCGCCACTGGCTAAGCCTTATCATCTGTCAAGTTTGACTTCTCATTATCGATGCTTGAACCTGTTGACTGAAGATATCTCGCCCAGCGCTCGCGAGGAATCTGGGCCGACGATGGTGTATCTTTTTCTCCCAATTGCCACTTCATGATACCTCGTTAATTGAGATAACCGAAATTTAGATACTAATACGGTCATACGCACGCTGCCAGTGAAATTGAATATGGATAGATGAGCTGATTCATATCTTAGAGTGCTTCACAGAGAGCATCCAATTTCTTGGCCAAAGATTAGCGTCTAGCCAGGTCCTCGGAGAGTGAGAAGCGCCATCTTTGAAGGGCAGCTGGCTTCGAATGTGACGCGGATATGTATTATCAGCAATACTCAGAGCCGGGAAAGATTCATTATAGCCAGCATGAACCTCTTCAATCTCGAAGCTTAGAGCTCTCCTATCCGACCGCCTCATTAGTCCTTTGACCTAGACGTTGAGTCTTTCGACGACCATGTTCATCCAAATCAACTACCTTCGGTGGATGGTGGACATCTTCGAGATCAAACAGAACCAGAAACCTGGACGACATATCTACGAGAGAAGCATTCATCGACATCTCCGTGACCGGTATATTTTTGATTTGAAGAAGAACGAATCCAATCGATAATGTGTAGCCGCGGTCGGAGAGACAGCAAATAGCAGGAGGCGGGTAAACCGAGAGCGGAATTGCCTGGTGTCGTTCCGATGACGTCGATTCAGCGGGGTCGATGGGGAAAGCAAAGCAACCAGATCAGCATTTCATCTCCTAACCAACCTTCTACCTCTCTCTCCGGCTTTTGAACACGGTGCTCGACTGCTTTATCGATCGCGAACCCGTTCCGAGCTATATCATTGTGCGTTTGCGCTCTTCTCCATTCCTTCATGTCTTGCGGACAGCTTCTAACTACCCCTCTCCGAAGGTCGTTCCTCACATCCGTGAAACCTCGCTCCCTTATCGCATTCAGACCGCTCCACTGTTCATCAGTCAACATGTCCGGCATTAGCAAGGCCTGCTGCTCGTATGTGATTTTTCAATTGGCGTTGTTATAGCAGAGTGGCCTCAGGCTGACCACATTCAGTATCCCTCCCATCGTTGCCCAAGGCTACAAGGGCAAAGGTGAATACAAAACAATCAATGGAATGAAGACATGTAGGTCAATTGTGAACTTAGAACTGGAAGCAAAAGAGCCACTGACATATGTTCAGACGTTACTGGCCCCGACTCTGCCTCCAAGGCCATCTTCATCGTCTACGGTGGGTAATCGTCCAATGGCTCATCCGTCTCTGCCCACAGACAAACAGCTAAGAGTGACTTGCAAAACAGACATTTTCGGCTTTTTCCCTCAGACAATTCAAGGTGCCGATATCCTCGCCACCTCGAGCGAGCAGAAATACCGTGTCTTCATGCCCGACTTCTTTGAAGGCCAACCCGCCGACATCACCTGGTTCCCTCCTCAGACCGAAGAACACAAGCAGAAGCTGGGCAATTTCTTCCAAACCAAGGCTGCTCCTCCAGCAAACCTGCCCAAGATTCCACCTTTCGTCGACGAAGCGAACAAGCTCGCTCCCAACGGCAAGGCCTTCGAGTCCTGGTCTATCCTCGGATACTGCTGGGGTGGAAAGATCGCATGCTTGTCCTCTGCCAAGGACACTAAGTTCAAGGCCGCGGTGCAGTGTCATCCCGCCATGGTTGATCCCAATGACGCCAAGAATGTTACTATTCCCATGGCCATGTTGGCTTCCAAGGACGAGAAGCCCAAGGACGTCGAGGCTTTCGGTGCCAACCTTAAGGTTGACCATTATGTGGAGACCTTCCCTACCCAGATCCACGGCTGGATGGCGGCTCGGTCGAACCTGGAGGATGAAGAAGTCCGCAAGGAGTATGAGAGAGGTTACAAGACTGCTTTGAGCTTCCTTCAGAAGCATGCTTAAAAAATCAGGGCTATGGTGCAGGGCGTACTGCTATTATGTCTAATATATGAATGACGAGACAAAATAATGAATAATAACACGGCAGTTTTCCTACCATGCTTTGCATAGTAAATAAATCTCAATAATTCCATCGCGTAGCCAGTAAACCAGAGCAGAGCCAGACTTCCAGATCCGGAAAGGGGCCCCGAATACTCCACTCGGTCCCGAAAATCAACGTCATCGTTTATCCGCGGCTCGCTCTCCCCTTCCCATCTTCAACTCCTTCCAACACTTAAGCTATCAAAGCATTGATTGATATTCGTCTTGTCTCTTCTTGGCTCTTTTTGTGCGACCTTTTTCTATTCAAACAGTGATGGATGGTCGCCACTTTTTCTAGTCTTGTTTAAAATATCGAAGTGTCCTTTAGCCGATCAGGTGGCTATACCGACATCTGATCGTACGATTTGATTCAACATGTTCATGTCTGGTCGAAATTTTTTCATGACACAACTCCTTATCAATATTCCATAGATTATTGTGACTATATAAGGGTCGTTTTGTCTCTACATGATTCTGCTGATGCTGTGATGGATTGACCGACATAACCGCCACTCTCCAACATTAGCGTAAGTAATCTGAAACCTCATGCCCCTCTTCTCATCAAGCTGTCAATATCCGTCGACTCGCAAGTGCCCCTGGTACCCATCAATACTGAAAATTGACCTAGACCAAGATGCATGTATTATCTGGCAGGCGTCGTTCATTTCCGAATGCGGCGCCTTCTGATACCGGCGCGAGCAATGCATCCGAGAGCTCGCCTAGGAGAGCTTCCTTCTCGCTGCAAAATAGTCGCGATTACAGCGCATCTGGCAGACACACGTTGCGGAACCTTTTCCAGAAACATGGCGCTGCGTCAGTAACGGAAGATTTGCCGGCAACGGATGTACCTCGCGCGTCAATCGAAAAACACGAAAAGGTGAGGTTTACTCTACTCGTAGCGCTCCTGGCCAACGCTGTATACTAAATATTCTATCAAGGGTAAATCTACCACGACTCCGAATGCGCAGTTGGTAAAGAACCCAGGCCGAGAAGATCACTCCTCCGGTTCTTCTAGAACGAAACATACACATCATTCGGACGAGCATGGCGAACGGCAGGATGCGTCAAATTCTCCCACTGACGCTCTTGCTAGATCTCACAAGGCACATGCTCACGAAAAGCCTTCGTCTGAGACTCATCTCAGCAGTGATGATATTCATGCCATATTTTCCGGGGCACCGTACTTCCTTCTAGAAAAGGGCAAGCATGGACTCTGGTATCCGCAAGTAATCTTCCCATGGGATGACCATGACCCTACGATTCAGCATTTATGGGACAGAAAATGTCTTCCTCATCCTTCATATACCGTGTGCACCCTTCATGCCCATCTCCCCGTCCCCGAAGGATTCTTTGAAGGTGAAGCTCCTCTCAACTTAGACAGTTGGAAAAGAACCGGTGCATCAAAGAGAGCTACTTTCGATATTGGTGTATTCGAAGTCCCCAACATGCTTGCTATGAGCGGGATCGAGCCGGGAACTGTGGGCTTTCGCCATTACCTAGAGCTTCCAGTGGCTGATTCCGTTCGATTCGTTCCCACCGGAAAGCCCCATCTGCATGTTAATCTCCTGCACCTTCATAACCTACCAGCAGTTGAGGCTGACGAAATTCTGGAACATTACCATGAGCCCTACTCGCAGTGCCTCGACGGTACTATACATGACCGAAAAATGCTTCTTGGCGACGGCCCGACCGCCTGGAAAAGGATTGGTCTGCGAGATATCAATTTCAAGGCCTTGGTCGACCGTCTTGAGACCTTGAGGAACCTGCGTCACGAGCTATTGTATGAGAACACGCAGAAAACGATTCTCGATGTAGAGAGCGCGCATGCACTCCACAGCGATTTATTTACCAAGTTTCTTCATCACCCAACCCGATGCATGCTCATGGATCTCGACAGCACGCATGGCCTCAAGGCTGAGATCAAGGCGCTAACCATGGTTTTAGCGACACCAGGAGCATGGTTCGACTTCAGTCTCGTCGAGTGGCGTTTCCGCATCGGACAGCTTCTCTGGGAAGCTCCTCCCCATGTGGACGCTGACTTCTTTGATCCAAGTACCATTCACAAACCCTGGGCTCACCCGGGCTTGGAACAGAAATGGTTTCTGATCCAGATGCTCCTCGCCGCGGAGCTACTCCTTCGCCTGGACGCCATTGTCAAAGTTGGGCTGGTTGAGAGCTCGAAGGATGTCACGGTCTCGGCTCAAGATGTGAACCATTTCGATAAGCTACGCAATTTTAAAGTTGACTGGGACTTGGTGGTGGTGCGTCGCTTCTTTGACAGTTTCAAGATCTCCTGGGACGACTGCCAATCCATCGCAGTGTCGAATACTCCGTCGCACCCGTCAACCCAGGAGAAGTCGACTCAGAAGGCTCGTCGCTTTTCATTCTTTGATAGCATAACACGCAGGCATTCTGTGCCACATTCACCTCATTCCGACCTTCACGGGATGTTCAAACTTACACCCACTCATATCGAACAGCAAGTTGAAGGACTTTTGGCGTTTGCCGAAAATATCGGTTGGCCACGTGTTGATTTGCTCAGAGAAACCTTCGCATCGAGATTACAGCACGGGGTTTCGGACCAAAAGATCACGGACATGTTTAACCACCCTGTACGTCATGCTTCAGTGGAGGACCATACGGAAGGAACCACCGAACACGACATGTTTAAAAGACTCGCTACTCGCCGCCTAGTAACCCTCAGCGGACCTTCCAGCGACCCTAAGTCAACGATGGGTGGTTGGATCACGAGGTGCTGGCTTTCTGGCTTTGTGATTCCTGGCAAGGCGATCAACCACTTGCTCATGGCTACGATACTAGAGAATGATCCGAAAGCTATCGCAAGACTCGGATCGGTGGCCAATCTATATGGAGGCTTTGCTCTCAATGGAAAGAGCTGGTGGAGTCAAGAATGCATTGTTGGCCGAGTGCTCTCCGCCCTGAAGGAAACCAAGACGTGCATGGGTTGGATCGGCAGCACGAACATTCCCAAAGAGTGTCAAACCCAGGAGCCCCTTGACGACACCTGGTTTGAGGTGATTGTCAGTGAGCCGCCCCATGGTCTGGGGAAGCCACGTATCAAGCAAGGAAACAAGATCTCCGTTGAGTCGACACCGCTGGGACTGGGGTCGTTGGTCAGTGGCGAGTTCACCTTGCCGGTGGACGATTTACCTGAGGCCAAGTCATCGGTTGATGTCAAGTTTAATGCTTTGACTTTTTCTACAAATGAAGGGCGGCGAAATTCAAACCCGCATGCCATGGTGGCCCGCAAGGCAACGATGAGCTTCTCGCTGAGGTCGGGCTCAAGCACGGCCACACCAGAAGTTTCCTTCCCATTAACCTATAACGTCAATTTTGTGACGTCGCATGCGTGCCGTTTACCTCCAGGGTTAGCGTCATACCAGCACCATGCGTCAATTGGTAGCGAAGACGACGAACGCGATAAATCGCGGTCACTGTCTCCCGCGGAAGCCTTCTCTCTCAAGCACGGGCGGCTTCCAGGCCACCCACTGCCTAGCTCATACAGGTACAAATATCTTGCACTAGATGCCTTGCCAGGTCCCGAGGCATCAACGATAGCGAAGGCTTTTGAGCATGCAGGCTTTGATCTGACGGTTGACGAAGTGTTCCTTGTCGATGCTCGTCGATCTGCTGAGAAGGAAGCATTGGCTAGATCATGGTGTGCTTCTGTTGGCTACGACGCCATCATCGGTCGAACTGGGCGGACATGTCTAGGGTGCTGCATTAGAGAAGCTCGGGCTCTTGCGGTTAAAGTGGTCATTCGGGTGGGTGATTAGGAAATTGACAGGCTAGAAGAACTGCTCATTTAGACGGAGAAATATCCTCCATTTTCTGACTCGATGAGAATCACTATGTTATCTGCAGCTTCTACAAGACAAGATCTTTTATTATCAATAGTAGGCCTGTTAGGTCATGGTCAGGATGGAATCACATTTAGAGAACGCGGAAAGCTGGAAGTATCTTGACCAAGGCAGCCCCTTTAGCCGGTTAATCGTTTAGACGGGGCAAACTCGAGGATATTGCCAATGCAACCATAAGGTTGTGGAGAATCCGAGAAGTGTGGTGTATATGAGAGTACAAGATTGGGCCACCAGGTGCATGACCAATGGCGGTCCCAAACCCAAAAATGCAACCTTCCCCTTCGGACATCAAAGCAAGGCATGCGATTGGACCGATTCAGATGCCACGTTCAGGACCGCTTTATTGATCATGGTGAGAGACACGTAAGGGCGGAGGAGGAGCAGGCAATCTGATCAGAACATACTGCATGCAGTTAAGTGCCCGAAGATGGTGAAACAGGCCGGCGTGCGCCTCAGACAGACGCACCAATCGAGCCTAGGGGGCCGCCAAGAGGCTTGCTCTCGCAGATATCTTCCGGTCTGCAAGTCATAGGCTCGCAAGGAAACCTGAATAAATGAACATTTTGCGCTTGGGGCGCTCGACGTTCTCTGACACGAGGAATACGGCGCGGAGTATTTAGTCATGTGTAGTTAGAATGATGAAATGCGCACCAATGGCGAGTCAAGCTTCTATGGACTTGCATGGCGTTATTATATCAAGCATACGGAGTGCAGCACTTTGGCTTCGAAATTCTCCGTCGCGTACACTCTGTACCTAGTCCGGGCCCTTTTTCGGAGTGACCTCAAAGTGTGAAGACACAAGTTCGCCCAGCCAGTCTACGAAAGCTCGTCCCAGAGCTGAAGCAGTACCCTGGTGTAGTTCTATCTGTATGGAAAATAATTTCCCAAAAAATTATGGTACCTCTTGAATGGCGTACACAGACAGACCCTTGGAAATAAAAGAAGATTAGGATAAAGAAAGAGGTGGCACGCACCAGCAAACTCTGGGACACAGCATAACAGCATACAAGCAACTAGCGCCAGTTTCATTTATTGTCAAGTAGACTACGGAGTAATTTCCGGCGTAAAGCCCTGACTTGGTTTTTCCCAAACTTTTCAGGGTCTGTTAGGGGCAAATGGCTACCCAACGAAATTGACTGCGCACGTGGGCACCAGAGACAAGACCATGGTGTCATTCATTGCCCATCAGTCAGTCCAGGACAGACCAATCCCCGTCTAAGTGGACTCTACTGGCAAGATGCACTGCAGGCTATGAATCTGAGTCTGAATCTGACACTGGTCTCTTCCTCTCATAAGGAGATACCTATAGAGGAAATAAGTTGGATATTAGAGGACCGAACATACACGCTTTGTGGCGCTCCTCAAAATCACAAATGAAACAGGCGACACAATCCTGGACAGATAGCCTGCAACTGCCCTGGTTCCTGAGACATGATGCTGAGGAATGCGAGCTGCATGCTCGCTTGTGGTGCGTAGCGCGGTTTTCTATGTACCTGCAGTCGGAGAAGAGACCAAATTGTGCAATCAGCCGAAATAAAGCGATTTACTCCGTAGGCTGGAAGGATGCGGTCATCATTATTGGTTCTTTGGAGAACGAAGGATCATGGCGCAAGAGTCAAGATGGTGTGGTGTGGCACTAGTAGTGTTCCTGCTGGAATGTGTCCACAATCTACAGTCCACAGTCTACGCATAAGCAAGTGAATAATACGGAGTAATGATAGAGGTCATGGTGGTGGTTACTTGAACTGGAAGAAAAGCGACTCGCAAATTCCAGGAAATGAACACCAAGGACGTGTTCATCGCAATTTCTGAGACGATCTCGCTTACGTATATCAGTCTCCGATCCCACTAGCACGCAACTTGCAGCAAGTGACGAAAGGAGCAACATCCACGCGACCCTCTCCTTTGCCATCAACAGACATCAATACTCTAAAAATGCAATGATCCATCCCTATGCAAATTGAAATCGATAAGCAGGCAGGCATCTGCTGACGTAATCCGGAATTCGCCTGTGCATTCTTGCAATCGTTGCAAAGATACTTTGTTTCAGATATGTACATGCACTAGGCCATTTAGAGTCGAGAATCGAGTTAGACTACACATGTATGCGGTGAAGGTGCTACGAAACAGGACCCTGAGTTTGGGAGAGAAGAGCCAAGCAATATGGGTTGCGCGTATTGTGGGTACGCACTTAGTGCTGGACTTTGGACTGGGACTTGGTAATGTGCTCATTGGTTCTGTGGGTATGATGGGTATTTATAGTAAAGGTTGCGTTGCGATCTTGAGATTGCTGGATGTCTAATGGTTTGACATGGTATTACTCTTATGAACTGCTCATACTGTTCTCTATGGAGTATCTCATGAAGGGTTACATCGGGACCTGGTCATAGTGTCCAGCTTCAATACTACAATAATAAAGCGGTCCTATATTATCTCATTTATCTTTTGCTCTCTGTGAATGAAGTTCTCGAGATGTGGCTGTGCCTTGGTTACTTAGTAAAGTTGGTATCCCTCTTTATACTATGTAGATAAGTGTGGGTCGAGAACTCAGACCATTCCCTTGGGACATGACATCAACAAGAACAGTGCTGCCTTGACACAAAATTGTCTCTTCAGCTTATGGATAGATTGAATTTTGCATTGTGCGCACTGTGGACGGAGTGACAGACACATCTCTTAGTCATTACCCCTTACAGATTCATGCAGCTGAGATTCGTTGGCCAAGAACCCACCGGACACGCTAGGATGCAGATTTGACCCTTAATCAAACACTGACTTTGGGGCCCACCCCTTTCTGACAGATCGGTACTCTGTGGTCTTGTTTCATCGTCCATTCCCATTTCATATCTTCGGACTACAATCGCTATTACATACATTCATTCAATTACTGCAATGGTAGCGATCTTAGTGATAGCATTACTCTATTCCAAAATTCAAGAGATGCACTTCTACTGTGAAAATGACGAGTACCTCATGTTCGAACAGATCCAGGAACAGGGCAGGCACAGGTGACCTGATGACAGATGAGACACCTGAAATGCACGTAGGTAGAAGCCTCATTACCCATGGCCCATACCCTACTCTGGATCACCAATCATGGACCATTCCCAGATTCCCCAGCCCAAAGGATGACGACCAAGGGGCTTCTCGAAGGTCAACAGTGTTCGAGGATCCATGTTGCTGTCTTGTGCCACTAGACTTGTTCTGGAAATTCCTCAGACTCATCAAATGATCAACCCAATGAACGGTCAGCTCACCATGTGGGCAATATCTCTCACCTGCTGATTCGCCAAGATTCCCGAGTCCCCCGACGTTGGCTGTGCACTTGACCAATCAACTCACAGCAAACATACTCATGGACATGGGGGTGAAATTCCTCCCTCCAGCATGATGCCAAACCTCCTCAGATAACCTAGGTAAAAGTCACCGGATGATAGATGTTGTGTGGGAGATCTAGACTATCATGATTCCTGAATTGGAGTGAACTTTTAGACCTCGAGATGATTGACAAGATTCAGCGTTTTTGAGATCATTATGATCAATAGCGTTCGTAGACCATTTCCTTCGAGGAGCATGGTTTGCTGCTTCCCCACTTGAGGTAGTTTAAGGTCTGTCACCCATTTCGGGGACCATGGTTTGTGCCTTCATGCTCAACCAGTCCTTGCGCGTGCGACGGCGCTGATGGGATCAGGGGTTTCTTCCTTGACATGTATTCGGCATAGTGCGATGCCGAAAGAAAAAAGGAATTGAAGCTTGTTCACGAGGCTCAACCATTGCAGTACGCTCTCTTAAACAACAGAGACCACAATATATAAGCCATCAATCATGCATTTTGTTGCGTTGATGGACTTCCTACGGCTTTATAGACATCAATCAGTCATCCCTCTTCAGCAGAGGATTTCATTGCCACATTCTGGAAGCGAGAATGCTGCGAAGAAGGAAATTATAGCTGTGGACACTGGACAGCAAAGTATGGTACTAAAATAAAAATAATAATTAGGCACCTTTTACTGTCTAGAGTCGGCGTTTCATGTTATGATTAGTTTGATATCGACATCGCCTTAGCTACAGGGACTTTATTCAGCATCTCTTCTAATTGCCCTATGGATCGATTCAGTAGTACTGTAAAGGAGACTGCCAAATGCTGGTTTCATCATCTTATTGCTTGTTCTTCCTCTTCTATTATTATCATCATTATTCTTATTTCGCTCTTTTTGGGCCAACTTACTTTCAGACTTTATCCAATTTTTTTTTAAATAAATATTTTTAAATTTTTTAGAAAAAGGAAAGGAAAAATTAATTTCTCCCCCTTCCTTAGGCACCTATGATTCTTCTCAACTGGCACATACCCAACACTCTAATCCTCATAGAGTTGCGCGAATCATAACCTTTCGAAGCTATCTGGGTTTTCTAGAAAAAGAGACCTCAGAATATTAATTATAATTATTCTCTCCATCATTCACTGAAGTGAAAAAATAAATAAATAAATAATAAAAAAAGGGAAAATTACAGTCGGGGACCTTACACCACGAAGCCTCACTCATTTCACCTACAAGATACATCCTCTTTCTCCTACTCCTTCTGCTACTCAGCACGGAGTATCTTGCCTATTATTATTATTACCACTATTGTCCTTTCTACTTCTCTTCTATCCCTTTTCTCTTGAACATTCTACCTTTCTAGTATTTCATTACTATTGTTTTCCAATCATTTATTCCCTTCTTTCTCCTTATTGTCCTTCCTCCGCCCCGTGGATGTACCCTTTTCGATAGGCCGAGGAACCTCAGACGCCTCTCTTGCTCTATGCTCGTGCCTGCGTCGATTGCAACATCTACCACGACTTCTTCTGTCTCGTTTTGTAAACTTGACGAGGACGGGCGAACAACGACGTCGACAACTACTCCTACAGAAGAGCGATCTCTAGCGTCGAATCTCGATCAGCCTAATCATCCCTGAAACACGCCCTTTATTACGACTTAATATCTATTAATATCAGTGGATTGTTCGTTTCTGTTGCGGGAAAATACAACTACCAGAGTGTGGAGAAATACATTGCTGAAACGTGGAGGGGCGACTGTCGCAAGGCCATCAATTATTCGCTTAATCCTCGAAACAACGCATCGCATCATTCACCAATTCTCCAGCTCGACCTCACAGCCGCATTAGTCGTCTCGTCTAGATAGAGATAGACCCTAGAGAGTCTCTCTGTTCTGTTCTGGTCTGTTGTGCATGGCCTCTGCCCGTGGTTCCTTGCAGTTACCCTCCACAGCCCACACTCTCCCCTCCTCCGTCTTAGTGTGATTGATGCACCCTCGGCCCAGTGGCATCTTTGCGCCATCTCTCGCCCTTTGGGAGCTATGCCCGCAGTCCTGGTCCAGAATATGACATCGTTACCGAATACACAAGCACCAATCATGGAAAACCCCTCCGCAGACAAGAAGCGCAATAAGTTGGGATACCATCGCACATCAGTCGCATGTGGTGAGTGCACGCCACAATCTGATTCTCCTTTCTTTTCCTCTTTTCCTACCGGTCAATCAAGTTTCTCATGCTCTGGCGAATAGTACACTGCCGACGGCGGAAAATCCGATGTCTAGTGGCAGCCGACGACGCCCAGGGTCGATGCGAAAACTGCATCCGTCTGCGCAAGGAATGCCAGTTCTTCCCGGTTGACCAGCAACCTCCCGTGGAGAAGAAGTCCCGGCCAAACTCTAGACTAGAAAGCGCATCAACAGATCCTTCGACTACCTCTTCATCACCTCCCACCATGGGCGGAGGTCCTGACCACTCCGAGACATTCTTCCCTTACCAACCCATGCCCCTAGACGCGAGCCAGGATGCGTCAGGGTTCCATGCAACTTCTTTTCCCGGCAATCCCATGTCGTCATTCGTACCAGGTAGGCAGACAGAACTCGCTTGTGTTGACAACAGCGTTTGCTGACTGAACCTCGCATCGTAGGGTCCACAGATTTCGCGGCAGCACCAGCATTAGAGCCATCAGTTCCGTGGGACGAATACACGACGATTTCTGACCCCCAATTATTGAGCGCTATGGCTGCGGGGAAGCCCCAGATGATGAACATGCCTCCTAACGCATGGAGTCCGGGACCGAACAATATGATGCCTATGCCTCCCAACGCCGCAATGGCAACAACGCCAACCGTCCCGTCCCAATCGCAGCCGATCAGCCCCGTACAGGCGTATGCCATGCAACCGGACGGCTCAGTCTGGCCGGTTCCGCCACCGCCGACACGCTCAATGACCTTTCCGGTACAACAGGAGATGGCTTCGTACCCGAATCCAAGCCAATTCAGCCAGCAAATGCACCCCGATCTCAAACGCAGGATGACGAGTCCCGCTCAGGGATACCCGGGGCCGCCTGTCAATCCTCAGAGTCCCCCGCCTGTCGAGGTACAGGCGACAACCGTGTCGATGTCCTACCCCGGCCAGCCAGCGGCCATGGGCTACCCCGGATGGCATGATATCAACAGTATGCCGACGATGAATATAGTGCAATATCCTATATATGCGGCAGACCCGACACAGCAGGCAGCATTTGGAAGCCCCTCGGGACCTATGGGTCATCCCGGGCAGGGCCCGCCGCCGACTTCATGAACTGCTTTACAACCGACACAAAGAAAGGATTTTGTTTTAGAATAATACCCAGTGGCACGCATGCATTCGTTTATTTCGCTTCTCTGTTCATACGAATTTCTTGTGATGGCTTTCACCTTGCACACTGGTCATTAGCGGGCGCAAAAGGATCTTTTGGGCGGCATCTTCTGGTCATCGTTTCTTCCATTGCGATACCTTTTTTGTGCGATATCATTTAGACTTGGCGACGTCTTCAGCTTCGCATTTCTATTTCTTATGTGGTTCCAGCCTTCGTTCACGACCTATTTCTCACTTTCTCACTTTCGACATTTCATTTTTCATCTTTGACATGAGGCAGGTATCAGTTTGCCAGAGTTTTTACTTTCTACGAGGTCGGCCCAAGCAAACATTGACCCATTAAAGCCTGCTTGATCCTGCTTGCCATGCCTCTGTTCACGGCCTGTCGACTCTCGCTTAGATATGCCTGTTCACCATCATCATTGTCACAATATCCCTGTTTCATGACATTGACTACAACCATTTCCATCTACCTCTTGTTTGATTTAACTGTATAGACTTTCTTACCTTATCCCCTTGTCGAGAATTCGAATTGCCATGTCATATGATACCAAGCTGCATTGCATACATCGCTAGGTTAGAAGCTAAATAAATGAACGGGTGACGAATCTGCTATATATCATCTAGTCCAGCAGTACCCGCATAGGGATCAGATAGGTGTAGACTGTCGAGACTGAATAATAGTCGATCAACTCCCTCAGAGTCGTTGCTGTCCTGTCTTGTATGGCCTCATTCGCGCATTGTCCAGATTTGGTCACAACACACGAGACATCTAAACCCCAACAGGCGTATGGATTATCAGCATAGGCTCAATGCCGTGACTGGACAGCATTGAAGAGCTGGTCAAGTCCAGCATTCAATCGAAGCTCTCAAATTGTAATCGACAAGTGAGAGCGCAGGCCACTAAGGATAGATGACGGAACAGGACAGAGGAGCATAGATATATCAATCACTACTCATATGTATTTGAGCTTAGATACGTATACTACTGCGAGGACTAGATCTGTTCAATAGCATTGTCAACCGTTATCTGCTCCTAAATAACGTTACATTGCATTAGGGCTTGCAGTATATGGGCAATTGACCAATATATGGGGCCGATATCTCCGCGGAGAAAGCTCATCGATCGTCATCACCCCTTGGCCTTGTAAGGTCTAGTGCTGCAGTAAGCTACTCTGTTTCTGGTGCATGGCAGTTGAATTCTCAGTACTCAACACCTGTGTCTTGCAGTTCTATGTAGAGATCGTTAGATGTTCCTAAGTGTAGAAGAGGATCTGGGGTTGATCATATGCTATAGGCACGAGACGCAGCGGCGAGAAGATGGTTGCTAGTCGAGGGCATAATCAGTTTAGCAAGCTGAGATGCCAATAAATGGAGCATGCTCCTTATCAGGAGGATCTCGTGGAAGAGCAGGGATTGTAATCTGTACCAGGATCTCGGCGAGCTCAGTTGGACGAGCCGCTGAGAGATATGATAACGTCTCATAAAAGCATTTTCCTGCGTGCAATTGAAATGAGTCAGTTGATCTATCGAGATCCAAAGATAATAGAGGAGCGAGAATTCTAGGATATATCGAGGTCCATCGCATGGAGAGCGATAGATGATCTGGGGTCTGAGTGGAGAAGATCTGGAGTAAAAGAAGAGATATGCAAAAACAGCCTCAGTCTATCCCTGATTTTACCCTCGGAATTGTCCTGATAACGACATCACTTCATAGCCATTGACAACGCTGAACTGCCAGCGGCGCATTCCTATTGCTCGTGTGGATTGCAGGGTATCGGGACAAGTCTGGATCCTAACGTGACATCTCGGGTGCAAATCATAGTCTTATCTCCAACCCCCAGGGGTCTAGGATGCAAAGTTATCGCAGAGCAGGGCTTGGTTCTTTCGGTCTGAAACAAAGGGCGAGCATACAAAACCAGAC
The DNA here is from genome assembly GCA_016413765.1 of Aspergillus felis. Classification (NCBI taxonomy): domain Eukaryota; kingdom Fungi; phylum Ascomycota; class Eurotiomycetes; order Eurotiales; family Aspergillaceae; genus Aspergillus; species Aspergillus felis. The sequence continues at coordinate 316,692 of CP066508.1, forward strand.
CCGAATCCTATTGGGCTGAGATGCTGGTTTTTGGTTCTTCTGCGTCTAAGAGAGCAATGATTTCTTCCTCATCAGCTATCACCTTCCGTGACGCCTTATCATGCGGTTGTGGAGTGATGATAAACTTCGGATTACTTTTGCGTGTCTCTCAGTCTCTGAGTCAATCTTATATAGGAGCCGTGACTCGTCTCCCTGTTAGGGTTCTTTCCCTGCTCTTCCTCATCATGTGCGCTGGACAGCCTTAGGACTCAGGCCCCAAGCCACGCTCCCCGATTCTGGCAAGTCAAGGGTCGACTGCATATGATGGCCTTTTCTACCTATACACTGCAGTATTTCCTTATCCTCCTGAACATCCACGCCTTAAAACGCCCCCTCCCACTCCTCCTTGGCAGCCAGCCACGCATCCCGCAATAGCATCGACGGATGTGGATCATCCTTATGGACACCAACAAGTCATTCCTCAGCATCACAAATTCATGACTGTCCTCTGAGAAATAAGGCAATCTTTTTCGAGATCTTCAATTGCCATAGTCGCTGTACTCATATATCAAGATGCAGACAGGAGAAGCGAGGGGAACGGTTTCAGTTTATTTTCTGCTTTCCCGCCGCACCCGCCAGAAATTCGAAGGGACAACCATGACTGGTCACTGGCGCTACTGCTTCTCCCCATGCAGTGTGGGGGACGGCTGGGAGCTTCAGCCTTTCCATCCCATCGCAGTATTCCTCCACCATGATCCTGAGAGCCAAAGTACCGTCGGATATTTACCAGATGGGTAAGTGGTAACTGTCCATCTGATCTCGCTCATTGGACCATGGTAGAGGTTCCCTCCATGGCTCCAGTCAGATCAATTTCTACTTTCTCCTTTCTACGGCGGAGGGGCTGGATACTACTGAATGGTCATGGTATGTAGCGCAACAAGATGCTTGTCTTTGCCTGAGACTAAACTAAACACATTCCGAGGTGCTAGGGTTCGGGCTCTCTTTCGCTTGCCAAACGGGCCGAGTGTTTGAGTAGTACCACTGCGTGCGTCAGTTGTCTTACATCCCTTCGTGTGCTCCGCGCTGCTTATGGTACTCTACTCCGTACTACGGATGTATAAGCCCAGTGATATCGTTTGATATTGCATGATGTGGAGTCGATCGTCGTTTATGCTTGCCAGTCACAGTGTCCAGTAATGACCATCGCTGCATACACTGCTGGATCTGCTATTGCCACAACTGCTTTGATTTCTCCAGGAATCCTCCAAAGATTCTCCGGCCACCTGGTCCGCGACTGAAACGGGATCATCGTTACTATCAGCCTATCAGTCTTCATTCAGTTGCTAAGCACGCGACAATAAGTTTGGTCGGTCGGCTGCAATGCTTTGCTTTCCCCATCGTTCTTCTCCGTTTCCCTGGGAGCTCTCAAAATGCAGTCAACCAGAATGAACCGCTATCCGTCATGCACGTGTGGCTTAATCCAAGGCGCCCCTGCCGGAAAGCAATAATCCTCATACAATGGATCGTTGGCGATCAGCAAGCATGGCCTCGGTTCGTCAGCATTGGGAAGCAGTGACTAGTGTCGGCCACAGTCTCTCAGTGGCTGCTCATGCGCCACGCACCCACTTTCATTTAGCTGTCCCTGACAAACCCCTCTTGGCCTACCAAGTTGTTGCGCGTTTTTTTTGCCACGATTTATGAGCAAAGCCAGTTACCAGTTTAAGAGGTGATGTAAGTAATCCGGAGTCCTTTGTTCCAAGGCAAGCTGACAGCCAAAAGAAACTGACATAGGAATTGCGTTGACTGCGATTCGTCGCGATCTGCGGTATCTGATGGTCCTATTGGTCACGGAATGACCAAGGCTAATTACTTTGTTCTTGGTCTTATCAGCATTATCTTGCCTTATCTCGATTCCGGCGTGGGACACACGATATCTCTATCTTTATCAGACGCTAGTGTCAGTGGAGTCCTCTCCATCCCGTGGGGCCGAGAATAGGATATTGTATCCACACAACGACATTGCCATATCTGCCTGTTAACGCTATTATTGTTACGGGCTACTGTTTGGAATGACTGGCAGGTTTGCTATTGTTGCCTCCAAATCGAATCAGCTACACCTAGGTTCGGCTCGTCGACATGCGCGAGGCAGATGCCGCCCTGGCAATTTGCGCCCGGGTCCCAGTTTGACAGCTCTTTTGTCCAGCGCTGAATGGGAAGGGTACTTTGTACCGTGCGTGCTATCATTTTGCCGGTGACTGCATTAGAGCTACTAATCCATGCTTCACTAATCGAGCGACAGGAATGGACTACTGCTCGAGGAGGAAATGATGCACATCACTACCTGCCTTCCCCTCTTCCCCAATTATCGCATCCACGCGATCGACCATTCCGTGATATCATACTGAGGTACATTGCATCGCGATTCAGAAAGATGAACAAATTGAGCACCGATCGTATTCGTCAATGGCGATGTGTAGCCATTGAACCCGAAATGGAGAAGTGGCCGAGACTCCCCGCAATGAGAGAATCAGTCAACGGTGGGGATCAGCACCAATTAATCCGAAAGTCTGAATCGCCGATGGATCAGGTTGTGGCTTCCACTGCTGGTACAAACTAACTCTGGCAAGAAGGCACCTCTGTAGATGCTCCAGCTGGATCCGTGATTCGAGAGTGCCTGTCTCATGAAATGTGGTGACGAGACTTACCATACGCCGCTTCATTACCGGTTTTATACCAAGCCTCGGGTAAAATAGGAATTTTGATAATCCCGGTGAGGTTTCGATTCCCAATGCGCCTCTAGACCCTCTACTATTGCTACCGCTCTCTATCGTTTGGGTGCACGAGCCGGAGTACTATCCTCTAATTAATCTTCCTCTTAGCACATTTCTTCAGGTAAAAGCAATCCCGGGATTCCCCCTCCATACTGATAGACAGCGGAAACTCGGGCGAGAACGGCAAACAAGCTTAGAGATGTCGCTTGGCCATGTGAGCAATGGCCTGTCTGAGCCTCTGATGGTTCTTGACTCTCGAGATCAGTGTCAACGATTTGTTCCGGTTTCAAGTCATCTATATGATGCCTAGTACTAAATTTCGGGATGTGTCCGGTCCAGACGGGATGCCCGAGTGTTCGACCTCGAGTCCCGCCCCGCCGAGGAACTCCTATATGCGGAGCAATGTGGATTTCTGGCTCGATGGTGGCTCATGGTGCGGTGTTCCTGTCCGATGAGCGGAGCAACCAGCTTTGAAGCTACAATTCGTAGTTCTCACTTGCTGTTTCCCGGACTCGAGAAAGGGCACGGTACCCAACGAGGCCCAAATCGGCCCGAATGGGTCTCTCGGTCAAGCCTCCGAGGCGATAAGCAAGGGACGAGACGTCTTCTCTTATGCTTAGCAGAGGGCGCACTGACTACGGAGCATTCTGTAGTACTCCGTAGGAGCCTTGATGCTGATTTCTGATGGTTTCTTCTTAGTTTGACGGCTTGTCAGGTTGACAGGTTGATGTTTTGCTCCATGCTGACGGTCCGTCGCATTCTTGCTATTGTCTTGATAGTCTGAGAGTCTCAGATGCTCCGTTCTCGGCCGAACATCCTCACTCTTGCTCATGCGCATACCCAATAAATGCCAGAGCTTCCAACAGCGATGACTTCGCAATGGCAAGAATGGCGAATCTTGCTGGCCTGTACCTGCTCGTCAGCGAGCCATAGCATGAGTCGTTGGCGGCTAGAAACCAAAGCGATCGCTGTTCGAACCCTACAAAACTGAATTAGACACTGGCTTTAATACTCTGGACCTGATCAGTGATTTGTGCAGAATCTCATTGGAGGAAATATAGATCTAGAACTGGATGCAATACCGGCCCGCAGTGACTTAGAATCTTGACTCGCGACGTGCAGTAGTTAGCAAATTTAGACCGAGGGAGCTCGTGTGGATGTCATTATCTAGGTACAATTACGGCGTATCTACTCAGCAAGTGCAGAAGGCGTACTTGTAATAATACTTACAGGGACCCAAGACCGGAAATTGTCCACGCACGAATCAGATTACTTTCAGCGCTCTGGTAGACTCAGCCTCGGAAGCATGTTAGATGATTAGATCCCTGGTGGCTTGGAGAAAGAGAGTGGACGAGTACTGTGATTGGGTCAGCTGCAGGGTGGAGAGGCTGGTTACTACCTTTTAGCCGTTGGACTTGTCTCTACCTCAGCTGTACTTGATTTCTATGCGATGGTTTTATTTGCCTCCGGCTGTGAGACACATTCGTCTGTATACATCCCAGGAAGATGCAGGATGACTACAAGTTGAATGTCTCAGGCTTGATTCTTAACGTACTAAGGTATGTACTTCGCAGGCTAAGGTACTCAAGATCGCATCAATTCACTGCGTTGCAGAAAGGGCTTCCTTCGAGAATGTCCTTGGCCAAAGTTTAAAAAAGTGAAAGAGAAAGCTAAACTCCGTCCTAGACCCGGAATTACTGGTACTGGTAATACCAGCGTAAGCCTGCGGTTCATCATATGAAAACGATCATGTACAGGGCTATTTGAACAGGAAAAATGGAATAACTGGAAAGTCAAATCGCGCATGCTTCTCACAGTGAGGAGAAGGTTAAAGGCAATTTCAAGAGACACACCCGAGGAACACCCGAGGAATAGCGCATGTAGCATGGAATTCAATTACAGATTGAGGGTGGTGTACCGTAGGTGGGGAGGTGTAAGGTTACCAGCATGGAGCAACAGATTCATGAAAATTACCTTTAATATAGCCAAACCCACTTGAAGCACATGGATATGCATGGTGTAAGTAAATGGTGTTGCGCTCTTAGATTCTAGGTCTTAGGACATGGTATGATTTATTTAAGAATCATGAATTACCAGATGCATAATAAGGAGATTATGCTTCTGCGCCGCCCGGGGTTGATTCCCTTCTGATTTCTTCTTTCTTACGGCGGGAAAGTAGGAAAATCTCCAGACAGATCGTTTACCTCAGTCCCCCCAAGATCTGGAGAGACTGTGTAGCAAACCAAGTCCCAGACCCCAAGTCCTCCGTAAGTTCCTCCACCCTCGTCATCCATCTTCATCGTTCCCCTCCTCTTCCGTCTACCATCCATCCTTCTTCCCCTTCGCATCATCCTCTTGCAATTTTGCTATTATTTATCCTTTTATTGGATTCATCACTTGAATCCTTTCCCCCTCCTCCTAGCTCACCCTGCGTTTGGACTGGCTGTCCGGGGTTTCTGCTCATCCTTTTTTTTTTTTTTCTGACTCATTCCTTGCTTTTTTTCGTTGTCTTGCTCTGTGCTTCGATCCTGCCTGCCCTCGCCCATTTTTATCCGTACACCTTAATTCTGCTTTGGCCATGTGTGTCGGAAGGGTCTAGCCTCCTGCCTCTAGGCTATTACAAGCAAGAATCACAAGAGAACAAATCATCTGTTCCCTCATAAGCCAATCGGACACAGTTGACCCAAGAAGAAAAGAATCCTAGACAAGAGGGCAAAAGTACTTGCACTTGATCCAGGTAAGCCGCTTATTGAGCACTGATGGTTTTCTTGTGATGTCGCTTTTTCTTTTTTTTGCCTTTTCTTGTCCAAAGCCATCCATCGTTCGGGCTTCGGGACTTTTGATCCTTCATTCCCAATGGCGTAGCTCGTCTTACTCATATTACCACCCTTAGGTACTACGACTAGTTCTGTCCATCCATCTTCACCCAGGCCGCCGCCGCTGCTCGTTCCAACCAACAACCCTCATACTGCGTCGCCATCGAGCAGACCCTAGTCAGATAAAGCACTAATCGGCTTTCTGCACCTAAGAATATCTAGCAGCCGATCGACAAATCACCTCCGACGAGGGTTTCGGGTCCTGTCGTTTACGGCGGGTAGAGTGGAATTGCTCGTGCTTCATCCAACCGACCACACAGACAATTATTTCCCCTCCCCTGCTCGCTCTGTCCTCCTCCGATTGCTTGCTTGGGATCTCGCAGCTCTCTCTCTTATCTCTTGCGCTCTCTTCGTCCACCGTGCTATCTATTTCCCTACTCTGTCTGCTTATCTTTTCCTCGGTTTGCATTCCTTGTTCCAATAAGGAGACGACAGGGTGCATTTTAACCCTGCGACGACGGGATAATGTCGGGGATGAGCCATGGAGGAGCGCCTCGAGCAGCGCGACCGACTCCATCCGCTGCCTCCGCCTCCTCTGGTTACGACATCACCGACGCTGACCGATCATCCTCTTCCTATTTCCATCACACCTCCCAATTGTCCGATGATTTCTCCCTTGGTTCTCCCATCAGTCCATCCGACTCCACTCATGTCCAGGACGGTTTGCTCCAGGACTCTCTCTTTCCCGAGTGGAGAAACGCTGCTCCCCGGCATGGGGTCGAAAGCCCAGATGAGATGCAACGGAAGGATCCACTGGCTACTCAGATATGGAAGCTCTATTCTAGAACGAAAGCTCAATTACCCAACCAGGAGCGCATGGAAAATCTCACGTGGCGCATGATGGCTATGAGTTTGAAACGGAAGGAACGGGAAAGGCTCCAGCAGAATCGGTATGTTTCTGATGATTCAGATGTTTGGACAACAGCGTTGTCTTGAAGTCATGGTGAACTTACCTTATTTCTCTTTTACGATATAGCCCATCGATGCAGAACGCTGCAAGCTCGGGGCCGAGCGGTATTGCCCAACTCCGTCAGTCCGACCGCCCTTCCTTTGCGCGGCCATCGACATCCACCGATCTTGCCTCCGACCCCATGAACATCGACGACTTCATCGTTCCTATCGAGTCGCCCGCCGAGCGCCCTCGGTCACCTCCAACAGATAAAGGGGCGACCGCATCCATGGCGATCCCCATCAAGTCTCGCAAGGACCAGTCGGCCGATTCCACTCCCGTGCCAGCCTCCTTCCCTCACCCACCTCAAGACCAGCGTAGAAACAACGAGTTCGGCTATGTGCCCCGCCGCGTGCGCAAGACAAGCATCGATGAGCGTCAATTCTTCAATCTCCAGATTCCCACTCGGAAGCGGCCAGCCGAGTCCTCTCCGCAGGTGCCGCCCGTGTCGAACGCCATGCTTTCTCAGGATCCCCATTTGTCGGCCGGCGTTCCTGATTATACCCTTGATACTGCGTCGTCGGGATTTGCTCTCCACCATACCACCCAAAGCCACCACCACAATAATAACCTCACGTCCCCTGGTGTCCCCTTTGGATTGGACACCTTCAGCTTGGGCGAAGATCCGATTCTTTCGTCGGCCGGGCCTTACCAGGCGCACTTTACTTTCTCTCCCAGCGACTCGCCTATGGCGTCGGCCAACCCGTTTGCGAACATATATGCGCATACCCCGATTGCCTCATCGCTTAATTCAACCGAATTCTTTTCACCTCCTCCGTCGGGGTACCAGTCCTCCGTATCGACACCTCAGCCTACATACGACGGGGATCACTCCGTGTATTTTGATATGCCTTCGATTGACTCTCGGACTCAACGGCGTATCCCCAACTACGTTACCCACCGTTCGAACTTGTCCGCGTCGCTGCAGCCGCGGTACATGTTTAACAACACCACCAGTAGCGAGCAACAGCACGGGATGCCCCTCGCCAGCAACCCGTCGTCCGCTGTTCCTTCCCCTGCCTATACTATCCCTCAGTCGCAGCATGTCGACCCGACGCAGGTGTTAAACCCAAGCGATTTCCCCGCCTCCAACTCTCATGTCGGCATATTCTCGTTCGGTGCGGATTCTGACAACGAAGACGATGATGGTAACAACTACTCCGAGCGCGCTGGCCTGGCTATGCCCGCAGACTTTGGTGATGACAACGCCGGCGACGTAAACGGCTTGCACTGGGACGGTCAGTTCCCTGGATCTTTCCACTCGCTGTCTGGATTCAGCGCGCAGCACCGGAAACATGTCACGATCGGCTCGGCAGACATGATGGACACTCCCAGTGAGTGGAACCAAGGCGGCAGTCTTGGCCGCACGCACGGATCCGCTGCTTCGGTCAGTGAAGTGCGCAACCGTGAGCAGGACCCTCGTCGTCAGAAGATTGCTCGCACCACGTCGACCCCGAACACCAACCAGCTGCTGCGCCAGAGCATGAACAATACTTCCCACACATCGCCGAACACCCCTCCAGAATCGGGACTCAGCAGTGCTGTTCCGTCCCGGCCGGCGAGCCCTGGTGGCTCCAAGAATGGCGATCAGAGCAATGGGCCAACCACCTGTACCAACTGCTTCACTCAGACTACCCCACTGTGGCGCCGTAATCCCGAGGGTCAGCCTCTCTGTAACGCCTGCGGTCTGTTCCTCAAACTGCATGGAGTGGTCCGTCCGCTGTCGCTGAAGACAGACGTCATCAAGAAGCGAAACCGCAGTAGCGCCAACAGTCTTGCCGTGGGCGTCTCTCGTTCGTCCAAGAAGTCCTCCCGCAAGAACTCCGTTGCGCACGTCTCCATGACGACACCTACTTCGAGCCGCGCACAGAGTGGCACTACGTCCGAATCTCCACCGGCCATTGCTGGAGGCGCGGCATCGGCCGCTGGCAGGACCGCAGCTGCGATGGGCAAAGCTGGCGTGGTCCCCATCGCGGCAGCACCACCCAAGGCTGCTCCTTCTACGAGCGCCGGACAGAGCCGTAGCACCGTTCAGGTGGCCCCCAAGCGCCAGCGGCGTCTGGAGAAAGCCAGTGAGACGGACGCGGCTGATGACAGCAACAAGCCCAGCACTTCGTCTGGCGGCCGGTCCAAGGTGGTTCCGTTAGCACCTGCCATGCCTCCGGCAGCGGTGAACCCGGCCAATCATAGCATTGCTGGTGGTCAGGGTGCAAGCCAGGAATGGGAGTGGTTGACCATGAGTTTGTGAGCTACCGCGCTTTCAAAGCCTCATCGCCATTTACTTCTTTTTTTCGACTTTTGCCCGTTGAGGTCATTTTCTTTACACCATGACTTAATAGACGTGATGAATTACGCTCAAATCTGAGATCAACAAGATTGTGGGGGTAGTTGCTCGCTAGACGAACAAGGTGTTTGTGAGTGTTGACCGCGGCCTGATTGACCAACTGCACCTCACGATTCAGATTTACGACTATCTTACGACTGAGGGTGCGACAAACCTGGTTCCTCAGGCACAATCGTGGGTGGTACCTTTATCGTTGATATGAGTGATGCGATGCCTCTCTTTCCTTTGGGTTGATGTGGCCTCTGTGAGCGGGCGTGATACATCTTGATACAATGCATCCTCCGAACCTCGATCTCAGTGGCATGCCGATAACGATTCGACTCTCCTCATGCCAATCAGCCTCTTGTCCGCGGTGTAGGACCGCGAGATTGGATACACCAAGCTTGTCTACGTTTTTATGTTGATTTGATGATTCCAGTTGCTTGATACAATCGCGTCTGTCCGGACCCCAGTCTTCGTTTTATGTTTGTGCCTTTTGCTTCGTTTTTCGGTTTCTTTGCATGTCCGTCGAGACTTGGGGCCGGGCAGAAGTGCGCATCTCTGTTTGATTGTTTTCACTTTTCTGTTTGATGGTTCGTGAGATTATTCTTAATTAGATAGACTATGCCGAGCTTTGTATCGGCCAATTTAAAGTGATTCCTGACAAGCCTTTCCATGGAGCGCATGCCCGACTATGAAGTCACCCTGCACGCCGTACGCCTGCGTGGCCATGACATCACTCCGGCAAATAAATCTCTTTTACAATATATAGCATGCTCACCTAGGTATCAAGACAAGCATCAAGATCATCCATAGCCACATCTCAGTTCATCGCATAAACAAGTCTACTCACCATGTCCGGAATGGCAGTATGTCCCCCCACCCCGAGAACATACACTCATTGACAATTCCAATACCAGGGCGACAATCGCTCTTCCTACGAGGGTAACAGTCCTCACCCTACCCTTAGACAGATCTAACACTAACATTAACACCAATGACGCAAAACAGAAGAAGCCACCGACCCCATCACGCCCACCCTGCACAACCCATCCCAGTCCTACGCCGACCACACCCAGGAATCGGCCAGCAGCGTCGCGGAGAAAATCGCCGAGGCGATGCAGCCGGGTTTGTACTCTCCCTATCCCGGGGTTCGCAGCCGGCGCAGTCGAATTGATGTTGACGGGAGGCAGGCGATAACAAGAGCACAACGAGGCTGTTGTCGGATACGCCGACGGGGATGCGGGCTGGGGAGTGGGAGGCTTCTGTTGGAGGGGGGGATAGACGGCGGGATCGGGAGAAGGAGGAGGAGGGGAAGGGGGTGTTGCAGGCTGCGCAGGAGGCTGTTGCGAAGGCCTTGGGGGGTGGGTCGCGGGGTATGCTCTGTTTCTCTTTCCGTTTGGGAGGTGAGTTGGGTTGCTAACGGGCGTAGGGGCTAGTTGAGATGGCTGGGTTTGATTACGGCTGTCTGGGCGATGGGGATATGGGACTTTGATAGAAGTACGCAGTACGCAATGTCATTCTTTAGGTATTGTCAAAGAAGATCAATGACACTGTGCCTGGCTATAGCTGTACTCCAAGGCATGCAGCAGTCCCATGACATGAGCACCAATGGACAACGTAACAAAGACATGCCATATCGTATGCGAGTGGCCCCAGAAATCGAATGACCCGGGATACAAACTCTCAGGAACTCTCCTCTGCATTGCGTCAGCAATCTTTCCCTTCTTGACACAAAGAAGGAAGCCTACCTCCCAGAAGAAGCAGCCGATGATCAGAAACAACCCTTCGAGCAGATAATACTGCACGCCTATCTTCCAGAGATACGACACGCCCCAGAGCACGCACGCATTGCCGATTGGCGCAAACGCCGAGAGACCGGTGCAGATGAAGCTGGCCAGGCGGAAGGAGCGCCATTCGGGACCCCTGAACCGCGGACTGAGGAGGGCCACAGCGGTTGCGGAGCTGAAGGCCAGGATCTGCAGGCATCGCATATCAGCGTTGAGTCCGCGAGTATGCTTATAATATGGGCAGGGCACTGACAAGCGACCAGTAGAAGAATTTCAGCTGCGGGTTACAATAGAACCCGAAATGCAGCCCGCTGATGAAGTCGCCCAGAATGAGCGCGATAATCCCGATATAGTCCAGTTGGAGCCAGCGGTGCGCGACGGCTGCGGAGTGGCTCAGCAGGGTGTGGTACGTCGTCGATGTCAGGAGGCAAATTGAAGCCGTTAGAAGCTGCAGCGAGACGATGAACCAGTCGAAGTTGGAGAGGTTCTCATGCTTTGTGCGGCTGTACTCGTACAGGATGCCCTGGGACGTAAGCAACAGGATGCCTGGGATCAGATGGGAGTAGATGTTTCCCGTTTCGTTGTGGCAGTAGAGCCAACTGGCGAGGCAGCTATAGTAGGATCGGCTCTCGGGACGGTATCCTGAAAGGATGAACGGGTTGGGGTCGCACCATGGCGGAAGCTGTTTGATAGTGAGGAGGGTTTGTTTCTTGACAAGTTGCGATTCATCATGTCCTCCGCTCAGTGCGATCTCCTTGGTCTGTTGGGAGCGGATGATCCGGAAGCGGAGGAGCCCATTGAAGACCATCTTGCTGTTGTTTGTCCCTGGAAGAAGCTGTCTGGGAACATACTGACAACATAAATCATGCTGAGGAAGGATAGAGTATTGTCTAGGGGTAGAAATAATTTCTTTAAAGCCTTGGTGGTAAAAGTAATAAGAATGATCATCTCCTCGCATCCTCATTCCTCCCATTGTTGGATCGTCAAGGTCCACTTCTCCCAATACAGAGAACCATGAGGCTATGCCGGCAATTATGATTGGGAGATCACAAGAAAACAAGCAAAGCAACCACTACAAACTCCAAACTCTGATTGGAGAGAAATGACAGGTCAACAAGGCTATTCAGGGGAAAGAATGACCTGCCGCATGCGAGTTACCACGCCAGTGCTTGGCTGGTAGCAAATGTACGCCATAGTCTACGAAATGTCGGATCATGATCTCAGTGTTTCTGAATCTTCAGACGAAGTATGTGACAGTATATGGCTTCTATTGTAAGGCATACGATTGTCTATTGTTCTGTCGGCCTTTTTCCACGAGGTGAAATGCTGCCTCAGGCAAATAATCACATGATTCCACGTGACTCTTCATCAAAAAATCAGATTGGGAATGAAGATATCCCTAAATGTTCATTGGCTCTGACGTCCCCATCACCATATAAATTTTCTAAAACAAGACTCAGTATTATTCTACGCTAGGAAAGGATACTTATCGCATAGGAAGGCCCAAATCGAGACCTTGTGCGTGGTTCAAAGCGGAGCGTAAAATTGAGTATCGCGGCCTTGATTCTGGGACATCTCGCCGTCAAAGGATTCATATCTTAGCACACAAAGTCTATTTTCCGGGGTTCTGTCATAATGGGCTCCAGCACGAAAAAGAAGAAGGAAAAGAAGAAGGATTTCCAAGTAAGCATGCCATCAACCTACACCAGAGCATCACTAACGCACCCCAGAAAACGAAACTGAAAGTCGGCAAAACCAAGGCAAAGCCTGAAAACTTCACCGACACAAGCTTCCGAGCCAAAAGTACGCAGCCTCGCTCTGGCACATGCAATGTACATGAAGATGAAGATGGAGGTGCTAACATTCCATCGCAGCCATCACCCTCAACCAACAATCCCTTCACATCACCGCCCCATCATCAGACGCCCAATTCACCCACCATGTCTCCCTGCTTTCTTCCAAATCCGATACTCAGCGCCGCGACTCGCTCGCGCACCTGACCAACTCCTTCGTCTCAAGGCCAGTAAACTCCCCCCTCCCCCAGCCCGTAAGCGTCCTCCTCCCCACCCTCCTCCCCCTGATCCTAGACGCAAGCTCCAGCGTCCGCACGCAGCTGCTCAAGCTCCTGCGTGCACTCCCCGCCCACGACATCCAGGACCACGTCCCCCAGCTCCTGCCCTACATCCGCGCAGGCATGACCCACCTCGCAGCCGACATCCGCGTCTCGGCCGTCGAGGTGCTCACCTGGCTGGTGGACGTCGCAGGCGCGGAGGTGGTCTCCTGCGCGGGCGGCTGGATCAAGACGCTGAACTGTTTTCTGTCGGTGCTGGGCTGGCACACAGAGGAGTCGTCCAAGTGGTCGGGGAGTCGGGCTTCGTTCGGCAAGTCCGGGGCTAAGGGCCAGCCGATGGTTAAGGTGCTGGGCGCGCTGGCGGTGTTCCTGCAGGCGGGGATCGGGCGGCCGGACGACGGCATGGATGATTCTTCTTCCGATGCGGATGGTGCAATGGGGGTGTCGGCGTGGGAGTTCCCGTTGTGTCATGCGGCGCAGCATATGGTTCCGCAGGCGACGGCGCCGTATGTGCATCTGAATCTGTTCGGGCAGCCTCGCGACGAGGAGGGCGAGATGTACGAGACGCGCGAGGATCGGTACCGCGTGTTTGAAAATCGGTTTCTGGGAGCTGTGCAGCGTGGCCTGGAGGGTGCCCGCAGCGAGGGCGGGGAGGTTGGTCGGGCTTCGTCGGGTGTGAGTAAGGTGCTTAAGCAGGCGATTGCGTATGGGCCGGGGCCGTGAAACTTGCCGGGGCGCTATAAGCTTGCCGATACATCTATGCATCTCGCTCATCAAGCAGGGTCGGAAAGATCTCGACACCGACGATCACGATCTATCTGATCATCCGCAGCCTCTATAGTCTGCCTCGATGATCACTTTCAAACCCGATGGACAGCACAGTCATAAAAATGAATGACTATCAGAATGGCCTATGTGTCTCCAGGTCAAAGTCGCCTCGGAACAGTGCGTGCAGGCGGGTACGATATAAAATACTACTCCTATCGATGACCTACAGCGGCTGAAGATTGAGATCAGGGATCATCATGTCATACCAGTCCTGTTACTACATAGACAAGCGAATGAAACTACGTCAAATCCGTTTCTCTAATACCCCGTCCTTCCCACCGAGCATCTTCTCCTCCCGACCCCCGCCCTCCCCCAAATCCTCCTCCGAACCCGCATCAACCCCCTCCACCGTCCCCCTGCTATCGTAAATCTCATCCGCCAGCACAGCCCGCTCAATCAAGCTCTCCCGCGCCGGGAACCAAAGCGACAGACCTACATAGACGATACTCGTGCCCACAAATCCCAACAGCCATCCAAACTGATACGGATGGATCCCAACACCGACGTCAATGCTGCTGTTCACAGACGCGATCAAACCCGGTAGATTCGGCGCCACGCCAACCAGGAACGCGGCGAGGGCGCGCCAGTTTATCCCCCACGCAGAATACCGATACGTCGGGTTCGAGGGCTGATACAGCGCCAGGGTATCGTACTTTCTCTGCTTGATGAGCCAAAAGTCCCAGAGCATGATTGCGCTGACGGGGCCGAGGAAGATGGCGTACGCGGACATGAAGTTCAGGAAGCTTCCTGCGGACGCGAGGATCTTCCACGGGACGAGACACCACGACAGCATCGCGCAGATGATCTGCCCGCGGCGCAGGTTGATGTACTGCGGTGCGAGCGCGGTCAGGTCGTTGGCGGCGGAGATGGAGTTGGCGGAGATGTTGACGCCCAGGGAGGCGAGGGCGAAAGAGAAGGCGGCGAAGAAGCGGCAGGCGCGGCTGGTCCAGTGGCTCACCAGCACGATCGGGTCCCAGGGGATATCGCCGCCGTAGCGCGCCTGGCCGGCGGAGGAGGCGGCGATGCCGATGAAGGAGATGAAGGTGAAGACGATGGGGAGCATGGGGATGTAGAGGAGCTGCCATTTGGGGCTGACGCGGGAGTATCGAGAGAAGTCGGACTTGTGTCGGTGTTAGCATATCGGTGCTACCTCTGGGATGCATCACATACCTGATTCACACTGAGCGTGGCATAGTTCCCCAGTACAGACGTCATATTCGCCAGGAACAGCCAGCTATACTTGGATCCGGAAACCGTGGGCTTCTGGTCAAACATCGCTCCGCCGCCCTCGGCCACGAAGGCCCAGACGAGAATCGCCAGCCACGCAATGGGCACGATGATGGATTTGGCGATAAACAACCACCGGACTTTATTCGGGTGGATGCACAGGAACGGAAATTGCACAATAAAAAAGATCAGGTATCCCACCATCCCGGCGGTCGTGATGCCCTGGTCCTCGGGGATGTCATTCTTCAACGTCAGGAAACTCGGCCAGATGGCGCCGATCATGCATCTCACGGCATTGCCCCCGTTGACATTCTGTATCGCAAACCAGAAGATCGCCAGAATCACGCGAGAGATGATGGCGACGTAGGAGCCCCAGAAGCCCCAGCTCGCGCGGGCGATGACGGGGAACGGGATGTGGTAGATGGCCCCGACGGCACCATTGGCGGCAATCACGAAGGAGATGATGAAGAAGGAGATGGCCACGATGGCGAGGGACTCGCGCCAGCTCAGCCCGACAGCAATGATACTACTGGCGAATTGCCATGTTGCGGAGTTGAAAGCATCAGAGATCCAGTACGCTATAGTCAGAGTCAGTAACCCAAGACCCAGAAAATGAATCGATTGCATCTCACCGACAAAACTCAATGCGCCCCATTTTCGACGATGAAGGGGGACAGGATCGAGATCGAGGTTGGTCCAGCGGGCATTTCCCTCTGCGAAAGCCGACTTGGGCTGGGCGACACGGAGACGGGTTCGCCTGATTATCATCGTAGGGCGATGGAGTATTACTGTAAGACTAAGAAATGTTCAACAAGAGATCATGTGGAGCACAGGTCAATAATGAAGAAACCGAGAAGCGAAAAAGCAATTATGTTTGCATGCAGATGGCTTATCAAGGGAGGGGTGATGCAACATCGAAAGTACTCTGCGTCACCATCCATACACCCTCAGTAGGTATATATTTGTCGCTGTCTATCAAGTAGACAAGGTCAATGTCATCAATCCACTTTCCCCAGGATTTTGAACTGAGGAACCTATCTTTATATCTATCCCAATCATCAGAACCATGACTGGCTCCCTCGAGATAAGCCAGCTCGCCATGCTGATAAGCCAGCTGGATCCCTGCAGGCCAAGCGCACCGTGGACTTATCAGTTCACCGTCTCATTGGCGAAATTCTCCCTCAGTAGTGTAACGCCATTAAAAGTCTGATAAGCATCCTGTCTGATCTTAAAAGTGAACCCAGTGTGGCGATTCGTGGAGATCACTCCGCGTCCCTCATGACCCATAAGTAGCTAGAGCAAGATCATCCCGGTAGTATTGACAGCCTGATAATCCGGGTCAACTGTCTTCGAGGGGTTGACTTCCACAATTCTTTCATTAGGTTGTCCTTGTCTTCGTTTAAAGAGGATCAGTCCTTCGAGGAGAGTTTCTGGAAATGCAATGAGGGGATCATGTAACTCATGTACTTCGCGCCAGAATAATCCACCAAATAGTGGCTCAGGATTTAAAGGATCAAGACGCCCAATGCTAATGAAAATAGTACACTATGAACACTTCAGTAGAGTGGCCAACCATTGGCCTGATACTAGTGTTGTTACGTGTAGACCGTTCATCTTAATCTCCATTCTGTTTGTTTCTTGTACGCCAGTTCTGGCCGCTTCATGACGGCATATTGAAACCCGTCGAGATACGGATTACTTCTTCTCCCCAGGAAGTCTCACATCCTCCCATCCCCTTCCATCCCCAACACCAGGCAGACTCCCCACACGCCGGATCCCCTTCCACTCAGTAACATTCATCCACCCAATCTGCTGCAAGCCCCCAAACCCGCCGATCCAATACACCTGCTCCACTACCATCTTCGCCCAGTAGCTCGAATGCGGCGCCCCAGGCTTCCCCGGCAACCAGGCACTCGCATCCGGATGCGCGCGCAGATAGCACTCCTCCAGCGCTGCCTCCGTATCCCGATGCACAGGTGTATCAAACGGCTCCACGTACCCAATCAGCGTGACACGCGGGAGACCTGCTTCGCTAAGGGGGAACCCGGGCGCGACGGGCTGGGTCTGGTTCAGGTGGTCCCACCAGTCGATTGCGAGACTGATGTTTGAGCCGGCGGCAGTGTTGCGGAAGGTTGTTGAGACGCGGAGGGCGAGGAGGGTCGGGTTGCCGTCGCCGCCGTTGCTGACGTCTGCGGGGAGGTATTCGTCGCAGTCGGCAATGTACTCTGGGAGGCTGATGGGGAGGCCGGCCACGGAGGCGGGCGCGTGGGAGTTGCCGGGGAGCGGGTCGGGGAAGATGGTCGAGACGGTGCCCGTTGTTGAGAGGGCTAGGAGGCGACGGGCCATGAGTGTTGAGGTGAACCAGGATGGTGCTCGCATTGTCTCAGGTTCGCCGAGGTGGATGACATCACTTTGTTGGACATTGTCTTCCGTCGGTATCGACGAAATAGATTCGTCTTGATATGGGTCGTTAAGAAGCACCTGGTTGATGGTATCGTCTTGCGATAGAGCGGATGGAATAGCGGTCGCTTGCAGAGTACGACCAAGAAGAGCAAGTGCGGAGAAAAGGGCGGCACGACCCATGCTTGAGAGAGAGATAACCTGAAAGACTGGCTGGCTGGCGAGATACTCTGAATGTAGTCTGTCAGTGGAGATATGGATGAAAGTAGTCTGTAGAAGAGAAGAGGTCGCCCCTTTAAATAGCCTTGTTGGTGTCACTTAACACACGGCTTTGTGCAGATGACCAAAAGCAGAGAACGCGTGAGGGGAAGGAGGAAGCAACAGTGCTACCAGCCATCTAATCTTATCTGATGGGGCTAGTCCTCAGGCAGCTAGGCTCCAACTCAACCTCGGCTATAGAAACTAGAAAGGCTTAATATCAGGTTCCCAGTCCTACGATTCTCTAGTTAGATGGTCTCGCAGGGAAGATGGTACAGCATAGGTCAGAGAGCAATCATGCATCAGAGTAACCAGATATTCACCACCAGTCCACCACTGGAGTATAGCTCTTCAGATTCACTGATCTATTGCTCTAGTAAAGTACTACAGTGAAGGTTGCCATTCACAGTACTAGCTGCTCTCTTTTGTTCTCTTCTTCATATGACCTTCTTTCGCATCCCTTTTTCAGCCAACGTACACCCCTAGATTGGAAGCTGGCATCAAATCCAAGCTCACGTCAGCGTTAACGGAGTGACCGACTGACCTTATGCTCCTGGTGCATGGAAGGAGACAGGTAAGATCAATCCTTCGATTACTTCCTATACCCGTCCCGTCTAATAACCCCGACCTAGTTGTGTAGAAAAGGGCGGCGCAATGGCCCTCTGGTAACTCCTTTCGACGGGGTTTCCCTTCGACCCGCGCACCCGAAAGGGCAGATCGAATTCAGTACCCCGACTTAGAGCATATTGCGACGGTGTGGAAAGTCCATACCAAGGTTCAAGAACAGAACTGCTAGGGACTCGACTCTGAGCGGGGTCCAAAGCGTCCACCAGCGGGCCGTTCCCGAAAATGGCCAACTGTGGTGCTATAGGTTGGAGTCTCCAGTCCTCCTGACTTCGTACCAGTGTGGAGCCCACGGCCTTAATCTGCACAGCCAGTGCACTCGTGTCGTCCTGCTGGAACCCCCTCTCAACCTTAATACGCTCTTTCAAGCTGTCGGCGGGTTCACTGCCTCGGCTAACGCGACCCACAGAAGGCGTGGACGTTGTTCCAGGAACATTCCATCTCGAGGTGGATCGAATGTAAAAATGTCATCAAAGGCGCTGCCGCAGTTGGCCGCCCAGCTTCGTGACCTGCTTAGCCCCTGGTGTAGGCTGAGGTCATCCAGCAGCATGCGGAGGATTGTCTCCGACGCATGCTTGGCCAGCGAGCCGGTCGGCTGGGAGTCAAGGATCTGAATGACCTCGAACAGAAACCGCCGTGCTCGCAACCAAGACCGACATAGCCTCAGAGTCTGACATGATTGCCGGTGCGAAAAGGTCACTGGCTGAATGCCTTGATACCGACGAACTCCATTCAGAAGTCCTGTGCGATAACATGTATACCGGCAACGACGAAGGTCTTGGAATAGTCAGGGAACATGCAAGAATACCTGCACTAGAGACCAAGCTCGAAGGGTTGGAGAGACAGCTCAAGGAGATGATGGACCGTTTCAGCGAATTCCACAACGCATTCAATCGGCAAGCGCAACAGACAGACATGAGGTTCTCTCTTCGTTATGCCGATATCAGGAGCAGGTTTCTCTCTACATTCCGGAGAGATTTCATGGACGATGAGTCGAGGGAACATCAAAAGGTCATCGACCAGGGAAACGTCGCCGCTCTCCACGGATTCAGGACGTCCGCTTCTGGATTACTCTGCAACACGGAAGCATGCCTCAGTGATGATCTCCGACACCCGCAATCATATAGCCCCCATACACGAATCCGAGATGGATATGGACAACTCGATAGAGTGCGGCCGACGGCAGGAAAGATCCTTTTCACGCAAACTTTCTCATTACCTCGAAAGCGGGACAAAAAATCACGTCCGCACATTACTACCCGGTCCCCAATGGGGGCAAACACGTATGGTTTGCTAAAGCCAAGTACAACGAAGGAAAGAGAGCTAAGGATTACTTCTTTCGGCCCAGAAATGGCTGTGGTACTTCTCGTACTCCTCCGTTCAGCCGATGAGGGCATGACAGAACGGCTATCGATTTTATACGCCGCGTACATCCTCGATTTATTGTCAAATGGACAAAGTTACCAGGATCTCGCGGCTGGGGCCTGCTGAGCTCTTCATGAGAGACAGAAATGGGATGCCGACACTACAACAAAGCGAGATATCCAATTAATGTTTCACATGCTTATTACCTGAACTTTCTGCAGGCTATCTTCCCCGTCCTGCCACTACCAACAACTAACGCCTTCGGATCAGATGACGGCGTCTTCTGGGGCAGCACTGCTAGCAGGTCGTAATATGATTGTTCGACAGGCCAGATGACTCAAGTTCACTGCTCGTCAACTATCTCTGGTGGCGACATGATGGACGGCTAACGCGACCGCTGGTCCAGCCATGTCCGTGCCTGATGCCTGACGTGCTTAAATTAAAGGAGTTTGTAGGAGAACAGGATGTCGAGGGCAGCAGTGGGCCAGTGGGTTTTAGCGCCAGGTTGGATGGGTGAACCAGTGAATCGCAGCTGTTGTATACTTTGCTCTTATATTCCTCTATTTTCATTTTTTGCCTGATTTGCTCTTTCTGTACTCTCCAAGAGCATCAACTCTCGGCCGTACTGCGTAGCTCGGTGCCCAGTTGTAGAGGTGCCAAAGTATTTTTCCAGGCCTTCCGGTTTCACCCGTTGACTCATGGCAGCCTCAGGCTGCAACCCTGCATTGACTCACCGGTGAAGCCTCAAATCCGAAATTCACCATGTCAGCTAGCTTCAAGATGCGGTGAGTCACTGAGTCGCACCAGGAACTGCTGGTCCTTGAATCTTCCGAGGCCAGGCAGCTGCCTCTCACCGAAGGGATCCGATCACGCCACAAGACAGCCAAGAATTATAAGAGTACTTAAGTGATTAGATTGTGATTGGCTATCCTAGGTGCGTCCAGTGCATCACTGGATGCTGCTGACGGCTAACAAACATAGGGAAGTTGCAAGAATTCTGGGTGAGCCAGTAGGACAACGTTGTGACCTAGGATAGATAGATATGCATTCCTTGCCTTGCCAGGAGGATGGACCGTTCCCAACCGCTGCTCCATCCAACAAAATGAAAGAAAGCGGACACAAAAAGATATAGATAAATCATGACAAGACCCTTCCTAGCCCGCCACACTCCGTTCGTGTAATAAGACCGACAATAGATGCAGAGAAATGTAGAAATAGATGACAAAAAGATGGACTAAGCGGTAGCTCACAGGGACAAGAACCCACCCTGGCATACATCGTACATCAGTAGATCTGCTGGTAACAGAGCCACTGTAACAAGAGGTCGAAGACGTAGAGTTCAACGCAGACAACCGTCTCAAACTCCAACAACAGGAGGGTATATACACATGACAACCAAGAGATCGTTTTCTCCAAATGCAGAAAAGAAAAACTCGAGATAAAGTTCGCTGCATGAAAGAACTTTTCCCACCAGTTGACTGCGTTGTTCACCTCTGCGCCGTCGGAGAAGCCTGAAAAGAAAGTCCCTCGATCGACGAGATCATATATGAAATAAAGAGAGATATGATGGACTAGGCCATACGCTAAAAGCCACTTTTCCTTTCTACAGAAAAGAAAAAGACAAAAGAGATAAAGAGCCTGGCGGCTGAATGTTTCATCAACAAAGCTAGCCCAAGTACTCCGATCGCACGCTCGGGTTGAGCGCAATCTTCCTCGCCTCGCTGCCACAGCAAGCACGCTTCATGCCAGCTGGTCCAGACAAAGGAGCGCTAACAGCCAGGAGACTGAGTTGAGCAGCAGAGAGAGACTGAGGATGTTTCGGATCAGAAAGCGTGTCGCCCATGGATCGATCCGAAGCTTTGCTCTCGTTCCGCGCATTGAGGTCCATCAGGTGGCGGACATGGTTCTGCCAAAGAAGGTCCTCGGAGCCTGTGCGGCCACGTTTCCGGCATTGCCGCTGAGCCGTCGCTCCTTGTTCGAACGTCTGTGCAGGGCGGGAAATAGCCCCCGACAATTCACAAAGGCTTTGAGCTGCCTCACGATCAACAGGAGTGCCCAGAGAGATATTGGATAAATCTGGGACCTGGCCAACTGCGCCCAAGTAGGTCTCAGGCGAGCTGTAGAGGTCACCAAGCGGGCCCTCGTCGATAGGAGAGGCGATGGCCAAAGCCTTCCGACCTTCCTTGAGTGAGTTGCTGGTGCATCGGAGCGTTGCCTTCACTGCCAAGCGAGGCTTGCCGGAGGCGGAAGTGCCCAGGATGGAGGAGACCATCGCAGACCCGGAAGAGCAAGATGAAAAACTCGACGATGACAGAGTCGACACATCGGAAATCATCGAATCAGGGGATGACGCCGAAGACGTCGAGCGGGCCAGAGACGACCTGCGAACCACCGTCGGGTATCCATCAAACGTGTTGGCCTTTTGGCAAAACGCCAGTGACGGGCGCTGATCGAGAGTCGACCGCGCCATGCACACATTTTGCACTTGTGACATAGCAGCGCAGATGGAAGCCCGGCGGCCACAGAAGGCGCTAGCACTCGCAGCAGGAGTGGTAGCAATGACCGTCTGAGGCGTCAACTGAGGCGTTGGCAGCATAGGTGGTCGCGGCATGGAGGGAAGAGATGATGCTCCAGTAGACATGGGCGAGTACCGCTGATATGCCGATCCCTGATTGTAGATGGAAGGCGGGCTGGGGTGCTCACCCGTCGACGGGGAACGAGGAGAAGGTGAGTCCGATACAAGGCCCGATTCGAATCCTACCATACTAGAGGACGTGGAAGGCTCTACGTCCACAGTGTCTAATTCAGGGGTGAGCTTGGGGATGACCGTTCGCCAGCACTGGCCTTCCAAAGTAAAAGGCCCACCAGCCGCCGGGGTGTACTTCAGGACGATGTCCGTCCAACGCTGAAAGGTGGCTTCGGTAACGTGAAGTCTCCAACCAATCGCTTCAAGAAACATCAACTCGTTCTGATTGATTTCCGCTGTATTCAAGCCGGAGATCTTGCTCCAAGCACGGGCAGAGTAGTTGCGATCCTGAAGGTACTTTGACGCAAGGATCAAAGCGGCAAGGAACATGCGACGGCCACATTGCATGGCACGGCAGACCGGTTTGCTCCGGGGTTGTTCCTGTTCCGAATCGTAGCGAGGCACGTGCTCCTTGATCTTGATCAAATAATACAGGGCAACCTGCAGAGTGCTGTAGCTGGTGCGCGACCGACGGAGAGTCTCCTGAATGAAAGTGCGAAGGGGCAAAACCCCTTTGCAGCCTGTGGCAGAGTCGCTGCGAGATGCAACCGCTGACAAGGGCCAGATTATCTCCACAATCTGCGAGGCGGTGTCTTCGTGGACGAGAGCATTTAGTTTTAAGAAAGGTGGGAAATCAAGAACAGGAAACAATTACTCACCGACGAGATTGTCAACAAAGTTGACCTTCCGATCCGACTGTCGCAAGAGGCACGGCGGAGGTCGGGCACAACTGACGCCGCTGGACTGAGCCATGCAGCTGTTGGTGCGCCGAGGATGCCTCCGCAGCTCAGGCGCGACCGCCGCATCGGTGGCTTTGGGCAACACACCCCTCACACCGCCACGCGAGCTAGTCGCAGAGGTCAAGATTCTTCCAGCCACCTGGTATTCGCCTTCATTTTCCCAGATGACATCCACCGGGTTCGTAGAAGTCGACGAGATTGAACTCTGGTTGGATACACAATCCAAGGAAAAGACGGAAGAAGATGAGGAAGACGCCGAGGAGGCGATCGACGAAGCATAAGGATGCGCATAGGGCGCTTTGTATTGAATGCTCGGGTTTGAGTCCCTCAAACCCAAGACGTCCATCCCTGTCATATTCGGGATAGTCAAAACCGTACAACCTACCCACCACTATCCGAAATCAGAAGTAGTCTCGGTTGGTTATACGATCCTCGGAACCGAATATTATAAATAAAGGATGGGCGATTTGAACCGTGATATTGTCAAAAAACCGTTGCGCAAATAACCGTTAACGAGGTACCAGTAAGACAGAGACCGTCTTTTTGTTCACAGGCGACGGCGTGCCTTAGTTATGAGAGATCGCCAACTTGTCAAGAGAAAGGTGGCGACGAGGGAGGAGAGGAGGTTAGGGATTCAAAGTAGGTATGGGCGTCGAAAATATTAAGAGTCGGAAGAGGTCAAGGTGTAACTGTAGCGGGATAGAGGGAGGGTGTTCAACGTCCACGAGTCCGATCACCGTTCGTAGAGTCCGTAGTAGATCAAAAGCCGAGATCACGTTTGAGAAGTATGCGTAGGTCGCGATATATCGACATAAGCTTATTTCAAAAGTGATAGATACTGTATAGGTCCGTTGTCTAAACAAACATAACAGTCTTGTCGGAGGCTTGAAGATCTGGGGCTGAGGATTCTGCAAAGCTGGCGATCGGAACAGAAAAGATCGAGTAAACAGGGTACATCTTGATCATCAAAAGGGTATGAAAGAGGCTATATGAAGGAGCCGATAGAACGGCGGACTGACCAACAAGCAGGCAGTACCAGTGGAGGACTGATGCTTGTCTAGGCAGTCAGCTGTTTATCGGGTGGCTAAAAAGGACGGAGAATTCGGCGGGATGAGTCGTGAGGCTCGACTAGGCTGAGGCGACAAAGAACAGTCAGCAACCGATCGTAGTCAGGAGAGGATCTCTTTATTTTTGAATATAGAAAATGGTGCGATCCGAAGTATGACTCCTTCCTCCCCCAAGAAGTAAACCCAGCAGGCTGGAACCGAGGAAACGCTGCCTGATGACTACCTATTCTTGTGGAGGGCGGAGCAAATACTAAGGGTAGGCAGAGCAGTGACTAACCAACCTGGGGGGGGGAAAACGGCGAGTGTAAGGTAAAACGTGTGAAAAAGAGAGAAAATGCGGCGACTTCCAGTACAAGGCTTTGAAAGAGGCCGTGCAACAAGGAAAGGAGATACTGGAGGAAAGATGGGGAAAATACTGTTGAATGGCGAAAAGGAATCAGAAGATTTTGGTTACTCACATCCGTCTGTACCTGTGGCAAGACACTCAGGTGGCGGAATTTCGGGGGTGGAGGGAGTCAAAGAGCGGATGCAGGGACCACGCTTTTTTTTGCCAACGAAGGCGAAAAACGAAATGAGCGGAGAGTAAGTAGATAGTACTGATACAGGCAATAAAGAGATGAGTAACAGAAGATTATATCAAAAGGAGCAGAACAGCGGAACTCAAACAGAAAGAGGAAGGGACGTCTTCACTCCGTCTTGCGAGGGAGTCGTCAGTAAGGTAGTAGTAAGAGTAGATAGGCAGGAAGCGGGCGACTTGACAGTTGTTAAGGTAATCAGGGCGCGATCGGGACTGGGCTGGACGGATGCGGATGTATGTATGACTCCTCAGCCAGCTTCCGAGATAGGGGATGCTCTGTAGCATTTCGTCCACCACCGTTACGGAGAATAAGAGACACTCGTCAACCCTCCTGTCAAATATTCTACTATGCTCTGGTATAGTTTGATATATCTTAATGAAGTTGATAGTCTAATGTTCTATACTCTTCAATAGGTGAATACTCTAGGATTCTACCTAAGATACTAACTAGTTAACGCGCAACACCATCAAGTTCACTCGGAGCTTCACTAAGGTAGCGTTCAGCTTGTATACCTCTCTTAAATCATTTAAATAAAATAAAGGTTATTGATTCTCAACATCCTTGATCGCTTCAACTTATATTATTATCACGATTAGACTTGGCAGTGATAGACGACCTTCTAGACGCCTGCTCAGTACAGAGTAGGAGTATTATCTACTTCGTACAGTGGACCTATAATGACTATCCTTATGATCATTATAATGAACATTATTATGAACTTACGACCGCAACTAGCACTACATTTGCTGGCAAGAGTGTCGTCAGGATATCATGAATTCGCGATATCGGCTAGGCAAATGACAGTATTCGAATAGGTTCCTCCACGTTTCTAACCATGCGACATGAAGGCGAAATGAATCATCACTATAGGCCACCGTGGGATAAACCTGCTGCTAACTAAGCCTGTAGCGCCACAAACTGCATGACTGGCTCCCCCCGACGGCTGGGCGAGTAACGGACTCAGAGTGAGGGTAATAAGATTTCCTATCCGGTTTGATTCTGCCGCTCCTTCACAACGGGTCTAGAGTTCTTGGTGGTCAGCCAACCAACCACCGGGTTGTATTTGCTTCCAGCCCACGCCACCTTTTTGTCAGGATCGGGTGCTGCTCCCAAAGGCAGTGACACATCCTGCATCCATGGTTTGGGCTGGTGCGCTTGACTCCATGGAGTACCTCTCCTCGGAGGGAAAAAGTTTCGAAGCAGAAGGGCAGAGACGATCCTTCTTTGTCTGCCTTCGTCTTGAGTCACGATGGTCATGAGCACTTCTGCCTCCCTACTCGTACAGATGCA
Organism: Aspergillus felis; assembly: GCA_016413765.1. Lineage (NCBI taxonomy): Eukaryota > Fungi > Ascomycota > Eurotiomycetes > Eurotiales > Aspergillaceae > Aspergillus > Aspergillus felis. The sequence continues at coordinate 342,574 of CP066508.1, forward strand.
ATATTGACTGCTTGTTGGATTTGATAGACAACATAGTAATATGGAGCAGGGAGATAACATGACAACTGTACTTGTGGAACCATCATGGATAGAAACTCTAGGCAGCAGAAAACCACCACTGGTGCACAAGAATATTCTCCTCTCCACCATCATGAGTAATGAATATTATCACCTCTCGCGCTTAAGGATCACCTGAGCTGACAACCACAATATTTGTCTGTCTCGAAATAGGCAGCTCATCTCTCTGCCTGTTGTTTTTCATTCTATGCTCGATTACTCGACTATTGTAAGGTGAACAATTAAAAGTGGATAAATCACGGGGGAGTACATGAGTAGTGCAAGAGGCTGTTGTTGCACAACTGACACGACACATTAAAATTAATTAATGGCAGAAATCTTTCTAAAGATTCAGCACCCAATCATGCAGATCCAAAAACAGAGTACTCCGTAGATACTGTACGGATACTCATCAGACTAACTCCTCCGCGCGATCCTCAGTCTCAGATCCAGATCAATACTTCCCAGCTATGTCATGCTGCGCAAGGCTGAGCATACTCATGTTAGAGATTCAATAATAATAGTAGCATCTCCTTGATCCTCAGCCCACCTCCAGCAGATCTCAAAATAGTCCGGAGGTCAAGCGCTGTGCCTCAGTCCGCTGCGTCATGACTCATACCGTCATCGTCCTCTTCGCCACCAAGTCCCACACCCTATGCCCAGTACGACTTAGCGCCGCTTTGAAAACAGTGTCGTGGGGAGGGGGCTGGAAGCCTGAGGCAGCATCCAATCCCACACGGAGTATTTCCTGGCGACGAATTCACTAAGCCTCGATTGGTCGGTGGAGACGGGCATCGGATACCTTCCATGAGCGGTTAGACTGGGGTTTCTGAGTTGGTCTCCAGCTCAGATGGGGAGAGACCAAGAGATTCACGTCACTGGCCTGGAGGGAACAACGAGGACGCTCAACGTCTGGGGTACTTTACTCAGTGCAAACTACTAGATTTGAGTAAAAGATAGCTCAAGATATTCTGTAGATGTGTCATAAACTGGTAGATCAACCTCAGAAGGGAGAAAGCTTAATAAATCCCTCAGCATTCACAAGGTTCACACGAGTCCTCAATACGAATGGATATATATCAGCAATCAAGTCCACCACGCCAGCTATCTTTGTGCCCTAACAACAAACAAAGTCCTGAGCGAGGACTCCAACAACCTGTATCTATCGAGTAGCCGACAGAAAACCTAAAGTCACGGCCGAATTTCGCTCAATCAGATAGCCTAGATTTGGTCGAGGGAAAGGAGGTACAGGAGGTATGGCACTGATTAGGAATCATGCATAGAGATGCATGCACGTGTATGTACTTGTTGATTGCTACTCCGGATGAGAACCTAGAACGAAAGGTCGGTACTTTGGACACATAGCTTCATTGGCCAACTGTCATGCAGCTTGACATCTTTTTTGAACTCAAAAAAAATGCTAGAGACCATAAAATTGTAGTTGGAGCGAGGAGTCGGGGTCTATCGAGTTTGATCACCGTCCACCTACGAGGACATAGAGGGCACACGGGAAGTCATATTTCTATCATCCACTATGAAGCATGCGAGCAAATCATAAACGTTCATATGCTGTATGAGAGATGATTACTCGGTTATGATTTAGAGCATACCAGAGTGCTAATGATTTCTTTCAAGCTCTCGACCAGGAGGGTGATTTCCTCCTCTGATGACTGTCAGCAAGCCCCCAAAGATTTCCAAGTGCAAACTCACCAGTGTTGTAATGCAGCATGCTGATCCGTACCACGCCATCTTCGACATCCTCCAAACCTACGATATCGTTCAACAGCCGGTGACTGTACATATGTCCGTTGCGGAAACAAAACTGCGTCCGCCGCTCGACTTCTTCAATGACCTTTTGGCTCTTGATGCCTTGCACTGTGAAACTGATTACCGGGACGCGAAGCTCCTTGCTTGCTGATGGTTCCCCACAGATCGTAATCTGATCCTCGCTTCTAAGATAGTCCAGCAGTATCGCCTGCAGTTTCTCTTCAAAAGCGGCGATCTTGTCCCATGTAGCTGCAGGATTGGGTCCAAGGTATTCAAGTACCGCAGGAATACTCTGTGTCGCTTCGTAGCTGGCGGATGCTAGATTGAGCTTCAGGTCCAGCGTGTCTGTGCCTTTGAAGAAATGGCCAAGGCTGTCGATCTGATCATGAATCCGATCCGAGACATATAACTGAGCAATGTGCGGCCCGTAGACCTTGTACCATGAGAACGCCTGGTGGAAAAATCTGAGCATTCTTCCGCTGGAGCCACCTTCACCAACTTACATAAATATCGACATCGAGATCCTTCACATCTACCTGACGATGGGGTGCAAGCGCAACCCCATCCACGCAGAGGAGAGCCTAATGAAAGCCGCATATCAGTACCTGGCAAGAAAAAGCCACCATCAATACTCACTCGTGGATACTGGTGAACGAGCTTCGCAATCTCCTTGACCTTCGTGATTGTTCCCGTGATGTTTGAAGCATGTGGGCAAGCAACGAGCCTCGTCTTCTCCGAGAGCAATTGGCCCAGCTCATCCAAATTACAAACAGGGTTTCTTGGATCCGATGCCGACCACCATTTCACATGCAAACCCAGCCGTCCGGCGATCCGAACCCAGGCGGCTGTATTGGCTTCGTGGTTCAGCTTCGAGAGCACCAGCTCATCGCCGGGTTGGAACTTGAGTGCGGTCGAAAGGTTGTGCAAGAGCTGAGTTGTTGATATACCCAGGCAGATCTGAAGTACTGGGGTCAGAGCAAACCACTGCTACCAGGGTTAAAGAGCACACCTCATCAGGACTCGCATTGATAAACTCTGCCGCCGCCTCGTAGCCCTTAGAAAATGCAACGGTGGCTGCCCGAGATATGCCATACGTCGCTCCCAATTGAACATTGGTGGTAGAGAGATAAGATGTAATCCTGCCCTGGCATCAGACCGGGTTCAAGCGAAATTCCAGATGACTCACGATTCGATCACAGTGTCCAAAACCTGACTGCCTCCTGTCAATGGCAGTTTGGTCAGCGACTCGCTCGCGATACAATGCTCACAAGACAAGACGGGTCAAAACAAACCTGCGTTGTCAAGCAACACCTGCTCTGCATTCAAAGCAGGAAAACGAGCCCTAACCCGCGTAATATCAAATTCTGAAGCCATCTCTGCCGATGATAGATGGAACTTGGAATAAGGCAGAATCAGATCTAGTCACCATTGATAAGGTGATCGTCAATAGCCTCTACGAGAGGGGTAACACCCCGCTGCATAAGCGATGGCACCAAAGCACCAAAGCACCAAAGCATGATCAATTCATAGCGCGATACTTCGTAGCACCTAGTCCACTCAGTGCAGGATTCTCAGCTTTCGCAAAAAAATATCCAAATATGCAAGTAATATGCATTGCTTCCAACGGGGGTATAGTTATGCCACAACACAAGAGCCCAGGAACCAGCCACAGCGAACCAACGAACAGCAAGGAACACCGGCAATGAAATTAGAATAGGCCCTGCAAGACAAGACCAACATATGAAGCCATCAACGCCAAATCCCCTGCTAGCAAACCATCACCTAGAGCGCACCCCCGCAGCCGCCGAAACCCCAGACGCATGCGCAGCATCATGCACCACACACAGGAGATACTTCCTATCCGGCACGACCACGATCTCATGCTTCTTAGTCCTCAGCCGGAGCAGCTTAACCTCATCGTCCTCCTCCCTGTCCACACCCTCCGTCCTCGCATCATCTCTCGCCGCTCCATCTCCAACCCCAGCTGAACCGTTCAGCCCCGTCTGATAGCTATCCCTGTCCTCCGCGCGCGGACATGACAGCGTCATCCCCAGCTCCGACGCGCTCGAGACGAAAGCAAAGATCCGCGCCGCTAGAGCCTCCGCCTGAGACGGCTGGTATGGTTTTTGGGCGGTAGGGGCTGGTGCTGTGCTTGCGCCGGCGGGCGAAGAAGGGTCCAATGACTCCGCAGGAGGGGTAGTAGTACTGTTCGCGTCGTCCGTTGCTGGCGTTGATTGTGTCGCGCTCGTCGTGCTATTCCTCGGCGGTGTTGAGGCGACGAGTCCGGTGCTTTGAATTATGGATCCATCTTTGCGGGAAAGGATGAAGGTGGATTGTACGCCAGGGCGTGATGTAAGATGTGAAAGGAGAGCTGTGACATGTTGTGGGATTTGTGTGGTCTAGGTATTCGTTAATCAGTATTAGAACGTTGAATGTGTGCCTTGCTTAGGGACAGGGAGTATCCTACTGCTGTTGCGTATGCCATTTTTGAATAATGATGAGCGGAGAGGAATGAATCGGGTTTGTTTGGGTGAGGGGGAAAAGGAAAGGCGAAGGTGATTGCGTTGGATCCGTGCGGTTTCTTGCTTCCACCTGACCTTGATAACAATCTGCCAGCTCAGAGGTCGCGAACTGGTGAAGGACTGCCAATTCGTGTTTGTTGTTGAGACTTGTAGCTACTCGACTCGCAATCTACAGTAGATAGTCAACAACATCGGTATCAAAATAGGACTCGGATGACTAAGCAGGACCAGGGCAGAAGTTAGAACTATTTAACATTTCTACATTACCCCAAGGGGTCCATCTAGTGCTCGACTATCATTACGATAGATTAATCAATATTACGATGCGAACTGCTCAAGAAAATATTCAAGCCATGTTCAATTTTGGGAATCTAACGGGAATGGGAAGCAAACTGACTTATGGAAGTGTCAAGACAAAACAAAATGGTATCACTGCGGTGCAATAACAACAAGCAAGGAGAAATAAAGTGGCAGGGCAAGTATTCAAAAGGCTGTCAAGGGAAGTCTGGAAAGAACGCAATTTTCGGACTGCATATCAAGTCAGTTGAGGTAATGCATCCAGCTGAACCACCAAGTAACAAAGGAAAGAGATGCAAGCGACTGTGCCACCACAAGGAAACCTCCCTAGGCAGATGAGAAAACGAAAACTAGAAGAAACGCTCAAATGCGACCATTCGACATCCTATCGGAACCTGGCCTGTCCAATAAGCAAGTGAACTCAAGGTCTTCAATCATATCCTCAACCTCTCTGACACTGACACTGTCATCACTTTGATAATCGCTCCGCAGGCTGGAGCCAGGGCTGTCAATCCAGCTTTCCGGGCGACGAAGGGATTTTTTCATGCGTGATCGTCTTCCATTCACTACTGCGCGACCACGCAGATTGGAAGATCGATCCGTCGAGGACGGAGAAGACCTTTCCGCACTTGAAGAATTTGCAGAGGCGGAAAGCGATGTCGTTGAACCCCCAGGCAGGGCTTGCGTATGGCGCTTGACACCGACATCTAAAGCCGCAAAAAGGGCCGCTTGAAGGATCCGGTTCTGGCGCTCCAGCTGTTCAATTCGTCCTTCAAGTGAATTGAGAGCGTGGGCAGCTTTGTCACGCCTATCGCGAGTGTCGTGAGGATGGTACGGACACGGTGAGTCCAGCAATGGTGAAGACGTCTTCTCCAAAATGCGGCTCCTTTGCCTTCGCGGCGTCAAGGGCTCCGCATGATCTGGGATTCCGGACTTCTTCGGGCCACGCTGCCTGTTCAGACGAATGTCGCTCGACTTTCTTGAGGCTACCTTCGTTCGTCGACATCTGCTGGATCCTTGGCGTAGTTCATACTTGGATGTACCTTTATCCATGTACTCATCATCCGAAGAAGGGAACGGAGACCCGGCTCGGTTCGAAGTGTTCTGTTCTCTACCCACCAAGTCGTGAAGGACATCGGTGCTCCGCGTCCTGTTACTTCGGTGCAATGTAGGGCTCCTATTTGAAGCGGGAAGCGATAGCTCTCTCCTCTCTGTCGATGCTGCCATGATATCTGTGGGCGAGCTGCCATACCGCCTGCTGAACGGCAGTTGTTCTGCAGACTGCACAAGTGGAGGAGCGGGAGGTGGGGAAAGAGGAGGCGACAAAGGAGCGGACGGAGTTGCTTCCTTTCGGATTGATGTGTTTTCTCGAGGTCCGTTCTCGTCGCCAGTTCGCAATTCATGAACTGCCCCGGAGCTCTTTCGAGATGCTGGTGGATTGATTCCATCGCCCTTTCTCGCCTCACGAGGAGTTTCTGGCGCATCGAGGCTGATACGACTTGTCATCATGTCTCTGGACTTGAGTGAACGCACCATCTCCGCCCGATTGTGTCCCGTTTTTCCAGAAGACTCTGGCTGATTGTGCGGTGTCTCCTTGACAGTGTTACCCTGCTGGCTAGCGGTCGTGTCTTCCCCAACCGATCTCAACTGAGGGAGTGCAGATTGTGTATTCGAGTGACTGTTTTCGGCGTCTAAGCGGTTCTTAGAAGTGGTGGTTGGAAAGGCGTCCGAGTGGTTGCGATTCATCCGAGTTGCTGCTTTGCTGACCGGGGTGCTATGGTGGCGAACAGTGTTGAGAGCAGGAGGCCGTTCGGGCAGCGATGGCAGAGGCCTTAAGGGAGCTGGCAGAGGGAATGAGTCTATGGTGCCTGTTGGTAATGATGCAGGGCGGCGTGTATTGTTCAACTGTGGAGATTCTAAATGTATTGGACTCATCGCCGGTTCGCTACAGGGTTTCCCCCGTCGCGTTGCCGACACCTTACCTGAGTGGTATGATTTTTGAGGCTCGCCCTGACATTCCGAAGGGGCTTTGGCCGAATTTTTGAGATTATCCGTCTTTTCTTTTAAGGTGACAGGTGCGGGAATCGGCTGTCTGTCGGAGGAATTGGCAGTAACTGGCGCATCTTTGCCTGCTATTCGATTGTTGGGGATGCGCCAAGCTCCCTTGCTGGAAACACGAGGAGGCATTGTGTCAGGGAAGAGCTTCAACGACTGAGTGACCGGATTTGGCGGATCCCTAGGAACAGATTTTACTCCTGACGTTGGGGGTTTCGGTAATTTTGCAGAGTTGTTCTGATTTTCAACAGACAAGGCATTTGTTAGCATCTGCCACCAGAGCTTCCATATGCATATAAATCCGCTCAATGCGCTTACCTGAGATTTGCCATCTTTTTGTTCATCGCGCGCTACACCGTTTCCCGGAATCAGGGTGGGAGAAATATGATCTTTGTCGTTCGTGGGAACCTGTCCAGTATTCACTGGCGATGGACTGCCTTGATCTTCCATACGCCGTTCCTTGGGCTTAAGCTGAGATGCTGCACCGTGGAGGTGACGAGAATCCTGGCCTTCGATCTGCCCGTCGCTGGTGGTGTTCGCCGGCGGCTGGTATGGCGGTGGGTGAGCGTCATCAAAGTGAAGTGGGAAGGACACTGCCGCCTCGACTATGGATGTCAAATTGCCGAGATCTAGTGGCGACGGCTCGGGGCCTCTGAGGTGTTGCGTATCGGACACTTCGAGAGGATTTTCAAGCCACGGCTGGCCAATCTTTTCAACATCTCGCTGAGAGCTCGATCGGAAGCTAAAATTTGACGCGGATCTCGAGCCCGACATCGCGGAGTCAAGGCTTTTCTTTGCACTTGAAGCTGACAAACTGAGAAACCCTTCTTGCTGGAGGACAAGGAGATGCCGGGACGTCTCCTCAGCTTTGGTCTTGGGGTCCATTGGTTTCCACTGGAGCTGCGCCAGCTGCCTAAGACGCCTCTGGCCGGCCTTTAGGAGTTCGCGCGCTCCAGTAACTTGCGAAGCGGGAGTTGTCGAAGGTGATTGAAGGAAGCGATCAAGCTCAGTGATATCCTCGTTCGTCATCTGAACCTCTGGACCTTGTCGCGGTCGATCGTTTTCAGCAGCAGTCAAGTATTGTGTTTGGGATGGAAGAGTTGACATGTTGTGGGATTTGTCCCCTGATAAGGACGAGCTGTGCCGACACGTTGGGACGACTGGACTAGGCGCGACTGTGCCCTCATGCGGTTCGGTCCACTGATGCATAGGGAGACTTGCCGGATCTCAATGGTCCAGTTCAGTTCAAAAATCGACTGCGGTAAGCAGAAAGAGGTCAACATGAATAGCGGTGAAAATCTTTGCGAACCTGTCGTACAAGGATATAATCATCCAAGCGGTATTGAGACTTAGCCCTAGACGCGTTCGCAATTTTTCTCCCAATTTTCAATGCTTGCTTGGTGTGTTTATGAAGGCATGAAAGCGAAGATGCGAGCCGCACTTGGGTCCGATATGGGTAGGTAGCATTGACAAAATGACGTATGCAAAGATTCAGTAACAGATTGTCTGCAGCAAAGTAGCTGGTACGAGAATTGATGGACAGAAGCAAGATCGATTCAAGGGTGGGGGATATCTGCGAGAGGGTATCTCGCGTTTAAGAGGTCCTGTTTTCGAGCTGTCATACCCTTACCTCGCCAGGGATCCTTCCCAGGGTGTGACTGCCTGACGGCATGCAGGGCCGGTTCATTGCCCAATAGCTCGTTCTTGATAGCTCGAGAGATAGAGTTGATTCTAAGTAACCCACATTGGCAACAAGCCAGGATGTTCAGGCCCAAGAGAGGGGGAAGGCCTTGAAAATGGCGGCAACAACTAGCAAGGATAGCTACATAGTCTGCTAGTGGAGTCCTATAATGCGGTGATGGACCGAATGGGAAAGGGTACAGAGAAAGGATGTGAAGCAATCAAGCAAGAAAGGGAAAAAGAACACAAAGAAGGAAGATGCACTGACAGGGGATCTGCCCTTGCGAGCATCCCCGTCCGTGCTGGGTCCAGGACGATGAGCAATTGAATTCAACATCTATTTGACGCCTCAATGACAGGTCGTCGTCGGTAATCGGGATGTCCTCTTTTCTTTGGTCAGACTATTTGGTTCGGGAGTGACTGCTGTTATGATAGTTGCAGTTAACAGTTTTACTCGACCAAGGAGAATGACAGGTGTGGATCTCCTTACGTCCGATCGAGCCTCTTTTCCTCATTGACTGGCAACGATTCAGACATATTGATCAATGGAGAGTCAGCTGTGGCTAATCAGCTGCCGCAGCAGGACAAAAAAAAAGTACTTGTGCTAGGCTCTGCACTCCAAGGGACACAAGCACAGTAGCAAATCGGCAAATCCGTGTCTCCCCCCTTTGTTGGGCCCATTTGCCCTTTATTGCAGTCTAAGCGCTCTCCTTTTGGAGGGGAGAAAAAAAGGCAATGAGAGAGGAAGCGCTCGATCGATTTCCTCTAGGAGCCGTTGCATGCAAGGGGAGTATTCATCGCAAGAGATAACTCTGCCATTCAAACTCATCTGGTTTCTTGAAGGATGACAAGTGGGCTGGATCATCGATCCCTACAAATGCAGGTCTATCGATCCATGACATCGGAATGTGATATATCATCCCTATGGGTCGTATTCGGGGTGAAGGGGCGAAGTACAGGAGCGATGAGCATTCGACTGACTTGCAGTAGCTAACACCGTCAAAATGATGATTAAAGCAGTGATAGGGCCAGTAAAGTGGACCACCCGTTGAGATGCCGGCTGGATCATGGATGCGATAGATACTTTAGATTAGTCTATGATGGGATAGAGAGAGATAAAGCAATGTTGACATGGAGGCGCTGGAGGAGTCCACCGAAAGTTTAGCACAAGAGACTGATCACAACCTATCCACAGGGATTCTGAAATTTGGAGGGATATTCAGGACAAATACACAAACTTTGAGGAATATTGACATGGCAGATAAGGAAATAAAGAATCTACACAGATGATCACCATAATATCTCCTTTATGATCGCCCCCGGAATAAAGACAGACCCAAATAACATCAATGCGGCCAGGCTTCCACCCATGAACTATGAGGACTGTGTTACCAGAACTACCTATTTTTCCGCAAAACTCAACCAGAAAGGAACATTCTCAAATATGAGATACCAAGACCCTCGTTCCCTTGTCCGAAATCTCAGTTTGGGACTCAATCTGCCCTGGATAGATGAACACGGGAAATGGTGTCGTCGACAATCCAATGAATCTATCGAATCTTGCACCCATTCATCATCGACGGAAGAAAAGCAATAATGTACCTACTTACCAGGTTACTATCCTGCCCCTTGCCGATCAAAGGCACTGTATGTCAATAGATAGATAGTACCACATATTTATACCTCTTCAGGAATCGCCAGATGAGCCAGCCATATTCCATCATCTAGACTTCTCCATCGCTACATGACCTCGACTACAAGCCTCAGAAAATCTCCGATCGAGGCGACTCTATTATCAATCCCGATAAAGTGTACTATAAATGTAGAAGCATAGAGTTACTCAAAATGAGTTAATGAACTCATTCACTACATCATGATCAACTTTCTTCCAGGGCCATGTCCTCAATCACCCTGTACCTACAGACATACCACCAAGCTTATGTACAGAGTTTGAATTACATTCTGCATTACTGTCATGTACGTCAGCTCAATCACAATTTCTATTCCGACTACTTATGCCATATGTATTTGGCATATCCCAACTATGTTCAGGGTAAGACTGCCGTTCCTGATCCAGGCTGCATGCGGCCACCCAGAATCGCTGTACATGGTTATCAACTGGCAGGCTTATTGTAGTAATGCTATTATATTTGCTAAAGGTTCAAATAAAGTGACAGGGCCTGCATTATACGCCATTTATAAATCCTGATCACAGCTGCTGAACACCGAATAAGATCTTCACGATATCGAGTACAGCAGGCTACAATACAAGAATCATCTACTTCGTATTATGGGCAACGATATTCATCGTCAAGTCATCAAAATTCCACCTTACCGCCTATATCCACGGGGTATACAGACAACGTGAAGATATTTCAAGCCTTGCCCCTGACAATGGACATGCAGTGCAGAAGAAGCAAGGCAGAGGACGAGAAAAGGATAAATGCCAAAAATGCTCCGTTTCAATGCATCCCAGCACCATCACAAAAAATTGAAAATTCTCGAATCGAGACATCAAGGGTCGTAAATCGCCGCCGTATGGTGACAATGTATGTAAGTTTCAAAGATGAATAGGTGCCATGAAGGACGAAATTGAAATGATCATGCAAAGCAAAAAGAGATGCCAATAATGCGCAGCCGCTCGGATGCATGCAAGGTGACAATCCCACGTATCATACAGCAGGTGTCAAGGAAGGAAGCATATCTGTCTAACAAATCTTCAAGGATGCGATTTTTTTGTGAATCAAATGCGTATACGGATGCGGTCAATGCGTTGTGTGGGGGGACGTTTATGCAGCATGTGATGCGCATGCTACCTTCTCTTTGGTCTAATGAACGGATCGACCTCTTTCTTTTTGCGCATCGGAGGCGGTGGTCTGACTCCATTGCCGGGTCTTTGCAGAGGTCGGGGAGGGAGCTGTAGAGACTAGTTAGTCCTTCATCCCTTCATGGTACTGCAGGTGTTACATACATTTGCTGACCCTGGACCTGAGGAGGGACCGTTCGAGGACTTGTTATTGCACAGAGGAGCGAATGCTGGCCCGTCCCGTGAAGGTTTAACCAAGCCCTGCGATATGTCTTAGCTGCAGTCTCAAAGGGGTGATCAAGTTGTACTAATTGAAACTTACGGCGGCGCTGGTAGGCACATTAGCATCAATCTTCCGTCGCGGGCCTTTGGATTGATTGAGAACTGAGTCCGAGCTCTGAGGTTTAGAAACCTTAGAAGTATCGGGCGATTCTGAACCCGTACGCTTGCGCTTGCCAGGTGCGTTGCTCTGGTCGGGCTTCCGTTTCTCAGGCTTCTTATCCTCGCGCGGCGGTGGATCGGAAGAGACTTGTATAACCGGTACCTTGGGATCATGTCCTCCAAGCTGTTTCTCGCGCTGACGCTCGGTCCTTTGTTTCTTCATCTGAGCATGGTGCTGCTCTTCTCGTGCAATGCGACTTTTCTCTCTCTTTGGCAGCTCTCTCGGAGATTGACAGCCCCGTGCATCATGTCCGAACTCACCACACTGCAAACAGCGTTCTGCCGTACAAACCATGCGCGTATGCCCTGAGCGCCCACATCTGTAGCAGGTGCCACGTGATGCCTCCTTTGCATCGATGTTGTCACAATTGTGTGTCATATGAGCAAAGCTGCCACAGTAACCGCATGTTCGGGTATCATCCAAACCGTTGGGACCGCCTGACGGCAGGTCTGGCGGGGGTTCAATGGGAGTGCCCCTCCTAGAGACTGATGCAGAGATGGAGGACTCTGAAGTTGGCCGCTCAAGGGAAGCTGAGGACGGTCTCGAGACAGGTTCGACACCAGCGGCCTTGAGTGAGACTGTAGTATTTGGAGAGTCGGCGTCCATCATATCGATGTCCTTGTAGCCCGTAAACTGTGGCCGCTTAAGAATGTCCAGAATGTCACCGTCGGTATAGACATTTCTTCGACGCGAATCCTTAATCAAACCATTCCAAAATTCGCCTTGCACCAAAGACTGCGAATTACCAAGAACCCATAGGGATGATTTGGCACGCGTCAGACCGACATTCATACGACGAATGTCTGCCAAGAAACCAATTCCTTTGTTGGATGCCCTGACACAAGAGAAGATGATAACTTCGCTCTCCCGACCTTGAAAGGCATCCGTTGTATTGAAGTCGACCATGTTGAAGATGGCGTTTCCGTACCTTGCAGCAAACTGTGTCTTCAACTCCCTCAACTGACCCTTGTACGGAGTAATGATACCTATTTTCCCACTGAAGTCATAATCTCGGAAATCTGTGATAAGTCGTTCGTAGAGTTGCATAGCCACCCGCAACTCCGCCAAGTTAATCAGAGAGTGACCCTTCGTTGTATTTTGATGGAGCCCCTGCACATCGAAGAAACGATACGGACTGAGAAGCTCGCTCTGATGCCATGGACGAGCACGGAGTTTGGCCATGTTCGGCCCGTCCTTTAGCTTTCCGTCATAGAACGCTGCACTGGGGTAAACACTGATTTCTGGATGCATACGGTATTGAGTATCGAGCAGATGTACATCCCTTGGGTGGTTGGCCTGCATTCTGACGAACAAACTCTGCTCGTATTGGAACTTAGAAGCAACTTTCGATAAAACAGTGGGTGGCAGTTGCTTCGGGTCTCCAACCAGAATACATTTGGAGCACCCGTATTTCAGGGGAATAAGGGCACTGAGTTCGATCGACTGAGCAGCTTCATCAATAACAACGGTTTCGAATTCAATACTCAAGTTCTGGAACATCTCGTGGCCGCTACCGCTGAGAGTGGCGCAAATAACATGGGCGCCGTTAATGATTTCCTGTTGAATGCGTCGCCTATTCAAATCTGCATCGCGTGCTGCCGAGTGATTTTTGTCCCTCGCAGTGTCGATCTCTTGGCTAAGCTGCGTCTTCTTCTTCTTGAGCAGATCGAACTCTCGTTCCAATTCTTCTGGCACAGGTAAGCCCTGAGCTCTGCATTGATCGATCTTTGCGCGGGTCTCCTTGAACGCGGTGTCCGTAGCTTTGTGTTCCATATAAATCTTCTGCAAGTCCCTTTCGCCCAAGTCTTTACGTGGATTTTGGCTCAATCGAGCATTGACGAGCTCATCTAAGGTCACATCGAGAACGTTAGTGTTGATAGCATCACTTCTGCCCAGACGAATGACGTTTAATTTTTCGTGACGTCCCTGGATAGTTTTGACACCCTCCTTGAATCGCATCACCAACTCATCGACGGCAGCGTTACTCGGAGCACAGACTAGTAGCTTTTTCGACGTTGTGGTTCTTACCGGGGGCCTCGGATTTGCCACTCCCGTCGGCCGTGAAATTGTTACGCCCTGGTTACCGAGAACATTGCTGAGAAGGGCGCCCACAAGGGCGACTATGGTCTTCGTTTTTCCGGAACCGGGGGGGCCTTGGATTAGGGTAAAGGCATCGTTATCTAGAGCAGATTTGATTGCCTTCGCCTGGGCAGGATTGACATTATAATTGTCTGCAATCGGTTTCAGGCTAGCATCGGAGTAGTGAAGAATCGGCGAGGGTTTGGCCTTGATGACTTCCTCGCACAAATCATAATACTGCAGAGCCATGAGAGCACCATACTCTCGTTCAAGAGGGGTCAATGAGGTTATCTTCGCACCCCAGATCGTGACTCCGGGTCCAAGGGAATTGATGAAGGAGCTCCCGGGATTCACCCGATACGAAATTTCAACTGTGCCCCTCTTCTTGTTGATGCCGGCAACCCTTGCAAAACAGTGAGGGGCAGAAGAATCGGATGTTGGCCTGCTCGACTTAGAAAGAAGGACGATATCGGCTTCGCCGAGGCCGAGGTCTTTGACCTCAAGCGATGGTAGAACTGTGCTGACTTCGACAAATGAGTCCACGGAGAGACGAGTGGCAACCTTGATTTCGAATGGCCTAAATGTTCCTTCCTCCTTGGTCGAGTTGAACCCTTGCCAAGCTTCCAAAATCAGAAGAGGCTCGAATGTTTTTTGGTACTCGATCGGGTCTCTGAAGGTGTTGGATACCAGGCTGTAGTCAGTGCGACCAGAATTTGGCGGAAGATCACCATTTGCAAAAAAGTCCCAAGCGAGGATTGTACGATGCAAAGAAGAGAGATCTGGCGCGAGCCGTGCCCGCATATCTTTCGCAGAGCGCACCTGCTTAATCTTTTTAACAGGGCCCTGTTGCTTGAGCGATAAAAGCTTTTTACTCTCTTCATAAGCTCTGATTGCGTCCGGCTTAGATCTTGCCTTCGGCCCAAAGAGCTCCTTATCGAGTTCGTCATCGCTGTCCGACTCGGATTCTGAACCAGAAGACACCATCATACTTTCCTCGGCAGTAGTATGAACTTTGCCTTTGACACCGATACCACTCAACCCGGATCCTTGTTCAGCAGTCTGTTCCCCAACGCCACGCGCAGGAAGATTCTTCTTCAAACGTGCAAGTTCGGCAAGGTCGCGCTTTCTCTTGGCTTCCTTCTCCTTCTCGCGTTTTTCACGGAAGGACTGAACTGTCACGTTAGATTTCAAGGGTGCAGCAGCGGGTTTGGGAATTGCAGGGAGGGCCTTGGCCGCCTTGTCCGCTCTTCTCTTAGCTTCAGCTGCAAGCCTCTCTTTATTGAGCTCGACAGACCGCGATAGCTGCATCAGAACATCGTCTGGTACATTGTCTTCATCGAACTCATCTTCACTGATTGTTTTGGCTGGACTGGGTGTAGCGGAGACCTCGGCTGGTTTGGCAAACGCGGTGATCATACTCTGTTTCTTGAGTCTAGCGGTGGAAGCCGTCACGACAGGTTTCTTGTAGTATGCCTCGAGAGCCCGAACAAGCTCTGCTTTCTCCCGCAATGTCAGGATAGTCTTGATGGTGGACTTGACCGCAACGCCTTCTATGAAACTTAGAGCATCATCTTTAACGGTTGTCACGCTAAGCTCCCCTAAGCGGCGAAGCAGCTTTGCTACCAGTCCTACTAACGTGGTTGCCAAATATTCATCTTTCAAGCGGAGCCATTTGACCATCGCACTCATCGTCGTGGTTGGTGACTTCAGAAAATTCTCTCGAGCGGAAGCCTCCTGGCTGGGATCCGCATCGACAACAGCGCTCAAGAAAACACCGTATTGGTCGAAAAGTAGGTCCGCAAATTGTATAGTGTCCCTGCAGAATTCCAGCATTACAGCTTTGTCGTTACCCCTGAGATGCCAAGCTTCAGTTTCGTCGAAAATGGTGCTCAACGCTTGCCAGAGATACTCCCAAAGCTTCTGGAGGGAAAGGATCTCCCTCCGATCAGCAAGCTTACGAGTTCTGAGCATTCCTGTCTGACTGTCACAGAGGGTATCAACGATATCCGTTCCGGTGTGTAACATTCTCGGCGCAGAAGCAAACGTCTTCATGTTTGAGATCCGTCGGAAAGACCAGCTAAGTCCGTACATCGTCGTTATGAAAAAGGACTGTAGAAGATGAGAGATTGCATCCCTTCTAGCTGACTGACCACTCATGTTCTTGATGAGATCGACGGCAGCTTGATAGGTGTCGAGATCCGCTGCGAACAGAGCGGAGATCAATGCACTACTGGTATCCTGGCTCTTGAACAATTCATTGAGATGCTCAGGCTTGAAATCAGCAAGGCGCTCGATGATTTGACATGAGAGCCGAGTTAGATGGCCGTAGATTAGGTTAAAATGCGTCTTCTCCGGACTTGACTCGCCTTTTGTTGGAAATGTTTCCAAGCCAACCAGGGGCAGTATACCAAGCAGCGCCGAGGTCGAAAGCGCAAGGTTATCCTCGTGAAGGTTCCTGACAACAGCTTCCCAGATAGGTGCCGAGTAGGTGCTTACGCCATGCTGAAGAGAATTTTGACGTAAAATGACTTCGTAATCACTCTTCAAGGATTGGCACTCAAGGGCCAATGTATTACGGATGACGTCCATGCATAAGGAGGATATCTCCTCCTGGCGTCTTTGCTCCACTGCGAACTTGGGAGGCTTCAAAATTGTATCGATATTTGCGCTCACAACTCCCATGGTCTCAGACAATACAATACGCGCCACCGAGCCTCGTGAAGATTCATTGTCGGTGAAGCTGCGAAGTGTCTGAAGTAAACTGGCCAGTCCAACATGAAAACAATGATACCGAGCCAAGTCCGGGAAGCGCGGATTTTGGAGTCGATCAAGTAGCTGATAGACGAGAGATCTGCAGGCTGAAGGTTGGTGCGCGCCCTTCAAAGACGACATGAAAGGATCAACCCATGAGAGCATATCCTTCAGAGCAGACTTCTCATAAGGCTCCCCTTCGCTGACTTGCATCAAGAACGCCTCTAGCTGAGGGTTATAGAAAACGAGCTCGATGATAGCTTGAGGGGAGATCGTTTGCATAGCATCCCAGAAGTCCCCAGGGGCTTTTTCGAGGAAGATCTGGATTGTGTTGAGAAGGAAACGCAGCCCTGGAGATTGAATCCCAAGGTGTTCCACAGAAAGACGGCACGGATCTATTTCAAGCGCCCGTAGATGATGTGTGATCTGGTCCTTATCCAATCTCTTCACTACAAGTTGCATGCCACGCCAAAGTCGTTGGATAACAGCTATCTGAGACGGTTGCTGAGAGGCTGTCTTCAACACGTCAAGGAGCCCCTCTTTGATCGCCCAGTCAAACTCAAGTCCGGTCGGGGGCCGCGAGTAGCGCATCCAGGAGTGAATAGCCCAGAAACTTCGGCTCTGGTTGGAATCAAATAAGAATCGAGTGACAGCAGGGACGTAATCCGAGACTTTGAGACTCCGTTTTGTTTGGATAAGCCGGAATGGCTCGTCGAAGTGCTCCCGCAGAAGAGTGTCATTGCGAAGCATGGCCTCGCAACTCAGACTCTCGAAGATTGACAAGAGCGATGCTCGATCCAACACATGAAGCCCAATCTCTTGAGGCGGGACTACTTTCAGCTTCGCTGTCGCGGTCGCCAAATTCTTCGTAATCCTCTTGACGTCCCAATCGTCGAGCATGCGCGCGAATTTCTCGATATCCTCGTCATCGTAATTCTCCTTAAGCTGCTCCATGAGCCAGATCTTGCCCGTGTAGTACTGTTTGATGCAAAGGTCGCATTTTTCGAGCGCATCGTCCAATTTGCGCCAGATCCAAGTCTGCAGCTCCTCAACGCCCTCCTGGTTATATGCCAATATGCGCATGCAGGAAAGAAATTTCTCTCGCCGACTGTTGGCCTCAGCCACAAGCTCCGCTGTGCTTTTTCCCGTATCGTCTACCTCGTCCGGGTCGTCGTATCGTCCATGGTCGTCATCGTGTTGTCGAGGGCACAAAATATGGACATTGTCGGGAAGGGCTCGCAGCTCCCTGCAAGTACAAAGGTCATTCAGTATTGCCACCAACCCATCAAAATGTAGAGCAGAAGCCTTCCCTCAATTGAGAAAAGCTTGTCACTACTCACCCAACAATATCCATGAAGTCCATGGTCTCACGCCCGACTACTCAAGTCCGCTGCTGCAGATGAGGGGCGTCCGCGCATTACTTCTTCAAAGATCGGAATCTTTGGTCCTCGTACTGCGATGGGGCAGGGAGCCTCTAGTTGAAGCAAATTAACGGTGCAGCAAGTGATTTGCACTTGCCTACAACACCATAGTTACTCGTGGCGACAGCACATTTAAAAAGGTAAGAGAAGTCTGGCAGGGCTCAAATCCACCAATATCAGTGCAGAGCAAGGAAAATGTGAATGACAGCCGAGACAGAACCCTTCGACGTCTCAAATAACTCGCAAACAAGGAGATCCACTTGTACCTTCTCGCAAAACGAACAGCAAATAAAGAGCCAAATGAGGTTGTTTGAAGGGTGCAAACGATAGTCTAACACTGCTCAACCTCAGGGAAGGCAAGTACCTCTTTTACAACAAAAAGTGAGCCTGAGTCTCCTCTGATTGGCGAAACACAAAGGCGGTGGGCATAATCTGTATGCCACTTTACGCGTTGTAACGATCGCTGGCGAGGCGCGCTTCTTACAGCGTTTCCTTTTTTACGAGAATGCTCGATTGAAGACGGACGGTGTACGATGTGATTAAATAGCGACAGCTATGGAGACAAAATTTTTAAGACCTGTCTGAAATTACTAGCACTGGGAAATCTGGGTCTATACTTCATGAAAACTTCATGTACGAGCAAAAACACTTGGACTAAGGTAGTACTTGAAGTTCAAAGAGCTGCTTAAATGGTCGAATAATTCGGAAGATATGGTAAATACATAAAAGCATGACCGACCCCTACTTATGCCTCGTTTCCACGTCCTGTTCTCATCGCGCTGAAGGTGCAGAAAGAAGGGTGAAGGGGGGAAAAAAGGGAAAAGAAAAGAAGAGAAACCAAACGTAAAGGCTTCAGATGACGGTGGGAATTAGGAAGACCAACACATAAGAGAGATCGACTCGATAGACCAGCTGTTGGGGCTCTGCATCCAGGAAAATGCTTTTGTACAAGAAGGGATGCAACTAGACCTGGCGAAGTGCCAGAGGAATGCAAGCATAAAAGAAATCAAAGGCAATAAAGCCCTTGTGAAGGTAGAGAGTGTGGAAAGCTCAAGAGGGAATAAATGGAAAGAAATGTGCGCCGAGCCACCTGCCAATTCTGTATAACCGAACGCCTTCTATCGGGGAATAAACAGCAGGCTATAAACAAGCAAGAATCACATCGAATAGAATGAATGCAACGCCGGATAGGGTGCATCGACTAAAATCGACCAGAAAGTCGTGGGTAACATTGCAGCAATATAGAGCCGAGAATGAAGAAGTACTTATTATACCTGATATGATGGTGGGTCATGAGGACTTTTGAGCGGACTATGGGGGCTCTGCGGCACCGGTATGCCTGTCGCAGAATCGACGCGCTTCAGCATCGCGCCGGAATTGAAGTCAGAATTTACCTCGTAGCTCGGCCGAACTCTGTCAAAGGAATGACGGGTGCGTTGGGCAGAGTGCACTGACTGAGGGCGAGGATGTTGAGTAGTGTCAAAGCTGTAATTCGTCCCATTGCTACCGTTCTGGCTCCGCGGATTGTGAGTGTGAATTGTCGGAGCGACCGACGGCGGGTAGATCTGCTGATCGTCTGAGAAGGGATCCTGCTTCATACTGGACTGGATTGGTTTACCCAAATCTGAGGAGGTGGCCGATCCGTTGCTCAGGCCACCAGAAGTCGCGGCGGCCTTCGGGGGGACAAACGCCTCGTATTGCTCCAGATACTTGAATTTACCTTGCGTGACCTGTTCGCGAATGATGTCCACATCTCGAGGAAAGAAGACCTTCTGCACGGCTTTGACGGTGAATCGAGGAAGAAGGCATATTATCACAGTCATAAGGAGAACCACCCAGAAGGACAAAGCCCCATAAACCTCTGGAGCAGCCTTGTAGAATTGAGCCGACGCGGTTGTCGAAGAGTAGACCCCCGTCCAGAAGAATATTAAAAGAGAGCTGATGACATTGATCAAAACCGTCAGCCAGTCCCAACGGTAGGTATTCATGAGGATGTAGGTGTTGCTAGCAATGACCGCACACGAAGCCACAAGGACGCCCATTCGCGTTCGGTCGTTGATATTCAAACCATTGGAATGAACGAAAGTCGAGGGACTAAAAAGGAGGTATGGCATGTAGAAACATATGACCGACTGGTAAAAGCCATCGAGCATATACAGCCTGAATGACGTCAGTGGGAGCTGGAACAACGCGAAATGAGAGACAAATACCAAAATTTGGTCTGCGACCATTCCTTTCGTTCGATGCCCCTCATATACAGCTGAGGGACGGCAAGAGACACCTTGTCGTCCACGTCCTGATCGAAAATCCCCATCAAAATGACAGGCAAAGATGTGAAAGCAACGTTGACCAATACAATATATGTATAGTCGAAGAGGTACGAGCCGTCGAAATCATTGTAAAGCGAGTACCAGAACAGCGCAATGGTCCAGACCATATTCTGTGTAATTATTCAGCATGATGTGTGGCTCGCGACAATCGATACCTCACTTACCTTGTAGAAGAAGTTTGCTATGGTCTCGCCCATGCGGCGGTAGGACCACCGACCATGCACAAGGATCAGGCGTTGGAGAAACCTGAACTGGCCGATAGCGTAGTCGGAGGACATGGCCGCCTGTCTACCTTCTTCTCCAATAATACCAACCCCGACATCGGCCTCTTGGATCATGGCGACATCATTGGCCCCATCTCCGATCGAGAGAGCCATGATATTCAGGCCATTCTTGACTAAGCGGACAACCGCCGCTTTCTGGGCGGGACTGACTCGACAACATAGCACGGACTTGCACTGCTTGCAAAGCAGGAGGAATCTTTGCTTCAGCTCATCAGAGAGCATGAGCTTGAGTGTATCACCATCGATAACTACTGCGTGCGTTGCAGGCGGCGGCCTGTGATCCTGTCGAGCAGCGAGGAGTTCCTCGTCGGAGCCAGTTAATCCAAATTTCCGCAGCTGCTCATCAAGCTCTTGAGAGGCTCGCTGCGGCTGATCCTCGGGGATGTTGAAGACAAGCAGTTCCATGTCGTTGGTCAGAAGGTTACAGGAGAAACCGATATTGATGGCAGTTTCAACTTTATCACCAGTCAGAACCCACAGCTTGATCCCAGCATCCGCCAACAAAGAGATGGTATCTGGAACGCCATCCTGAAGCTTATCCTCGATGGCTGTTCCACCGATAAGCATGAGCTCCTGCTCAATCTCACTTGAGACTTGCTCCAGCTTTTCTTCACGATCTGTGAGTGCAGCTGCGGCAATGTCGTGTTCTTTGCTCCATGTCCGATACTCCTCTTCACTGAGGATTCGCTCTGCCACGCACAGGGTTCGCAAACCTTCACGCGCAAATTCCTCCAGATGTTCAGCTGTCTTCTTCCGAAGCTCTTGTTGCTTACCACGAGCCAAGCGCGAGTATATGATGCTGTCTGCGCCCTTACAGAAAAGGCGGATGGTGCCATCCGGCATACGGATGATTGCACTCATTCGCTTCCTCGTGGAATTGAACTCCAGTGTATTGAGTACAGTATATGTTCGCTCCTCGCCCATGACATTCAGAATAAGGTCGTCACCTGATCTTCCAAGGAGAGTGAAGCCGCAATCACGCGCAGTGCTCACCAGAGCGGCCTCATCCGGGGACTGCGCTTTGAACTCGATTTGCGGAGGATCGCCAGGCGTCTGCTCTGTGATTACTGTATGGCACAAAGCAAGAGCAAGCATGAAATGTTCCGTGGCTTGCTTTTGAGCTTCACCAGATTGCCCTTCCAAGTCCGCGACGTAGTTTGGAGCGATGAACGTCAAATTCTCATCACGCAGATAAGGGTTGTCATGGATATGGCGGAGCATTTGAAGCATATTGGTAGTATCGGCAGCAATTTTTGCTCGTGCTTCCGCGGCCACCGCGTCGGCATCTCCTCCTTCACGCCTGATCATACCTATCTGGGCCTCTGTGAAGGCCTCGCCATATGAAACTCCGTTGATAGTGCACTTCTTGAAATCCATGACGTTCTGCGTCAAAGTACCAGTCTTGTCAGAGAAGATGTATTCGATCTGTCCAACATCATCCGAGATGTTCCAGGATTTGGGCACGCAGGCAATGCCCAGTTTCTCGTAATACATGAAGACATCGCTGTGAATGAAAATAGCCTGACATGTGCGAACTATCTCGAGGGAGATGTAGAGCGAGATGGGCACCAAGTTCTGAAACAGAATCAAAGCCACCCAGAACGTGATGATAGCAGTGACTACCGGAGTGCTTCCGTAGGAGCCAAAATCGAAGTAGTTGAGAGATCTGTCATTAGAGCCCCACGCAACACCGTTGACAACTGCGGAGACGAAACACATGGCAAACAGTAGGATAAAATTGTAGATGACATTCCAGTTGAGGGCTTTGGCGAGCTGAGCTCTTTTTGTCGGCGTCGCACCGGAATTGAGCATAACCTTGGTCTCGTCACCAGTGAAAACGACTACGCCAAGCGCCCATTCAGTGTTGCGAAGCGAACACCCACGCAGAAGCATATTGCTGATAGTGATAGGCTCTACCATCTCTCTTCGAGGTGCATCCGGATAGTCGGGATCGCGCTGGTCCCAGCGAAGCGCACCATTATAGGCGTACAAGTTGGGATGCGGAGCCTCGCTGTCGATCAGAAACTCGGCTTTTTCGCAATCCCTAGCATGCCTGACCTGACGACCGCAATTCAAAGCTTGACGGACCTTGAGGTTTGTCTCGCCATCTAAATTTTTGGTCTCCACGTAACAAGCACCATCGGGATCTGAAGTCGAGAGAACAACAATATCGGCGGGAATAGGGTCTCCGTTGTATAGTCGAACAAAATCCCCAACCTGAATATTTTTCCAATAGTCGCGCTTGAATCTAGCCTTGCCGATTGACTGCTTCGACGGGTCCACCACACTACCAGCTTTTCGCGGCGGTGTTAAGGGTGATGTGGGTGCTTGTACACTGTCTCGATTTGCCTTGTCCGGATGAAGGAACTGATCAGAATCACCAGCAGATAGTGGCCAATCTGCGCGGGCCTCTGGAGAGGGCGATGGAACAGGAGTCATCTGAATTGCGTCCTCTTCCATACCGTGATCACCTCGATGTGAATACATAGAGGCTCGCGGGGTTACAGTCGTCAAAATTGAGGCGCGCCGTTCATCTTGAAACGGTTGCGGTGCATCCTTGTTTTTCTGCGTCAAACGCCTAATCCATCGGTATGTGTAGATAGTGGCACGGGTAGACGCTTTCTTGATTCGACGCCAGAGAGAAATTTTGTCTTCAGTTGAGTTCACATTGTTCCACTCGACTAGGCGATAAACGGGAGAATTGTTCAACTCGTTGTCTAGGACGGTACGGCGCCAATCTTCGATGGCGTCTTTGATAGCTGTCACGACCACGATGACGATCAAGGGGACTGTGTTGAGCGCGGGGTTATCTACACCGAAGATGGAAAAGAACTAGATAGTCATGTTAGCCTGAAGAGCAATCGACCTGCGCTGGCTTCGGCGACCCAGGACGGAGAACATACACCAAGGATAATGATGAAAAGGAAATAGATGTTGGCTATGTTGTGAAATTGGAACCAAATATTTTTCGGGACGAAAGTCAAGGGCGTATATTTCGCAGTTCGAATCTTGTTTCTAGGATACGACGCTTTGATTTGGCCATCTTCGTCTCTTTCGGATTCAGGTATTGGTATGTTGAAGTAAACTCTTCGATTACTGCCGCCTTGGCCATCTTGGTCGCTTTGAGTATTTGACCCCTGCGTGGGAGGTAGATTGCTGGCTCGCTTCTCATTCTTCGCTTCAGAACGCTTATGCAAGCGATCCATGATCGAAACACGTTTCCGTACACCTCCGGCGCCGGCAACTCTTTGTGTTGCCCATCTCTGGCGTTTCGTCGGCTTCGAGACATTGCTGCTAACTTCGCGAACCTCATTCCCGGGGTCAATGGAGTCCGGACTCAAGAAATCTGACGCCATTTACGCAGCTTCTAGCCCTTGTGAGAAGGGCATAAACCGGGGGTGACCGTGTTGTGTTAGGACGGTGGGAAGAGAGCATCCGCTCCAATGAGCCGGACCTCAAGAGTATAACCAATCCACAAGCCCTTCGTTATTATCCCCGACTCAGTAATTCGAGGTGGACGCGGAGCACGACCTAACAATGCTGCTAATTGTGGCCTGAGTGCGCAGGTAGTGAATCGTTGAAGCACGTCACGATGAGGCGGAAGACTCCCAAGGTGAACCAAGAGACCCCCAACACAAGGATAATACGGCAGTACGTAGAAAGGTCGGGAGAGGGGGAGGAAGGTAGAAATCAAGCGAAGCGATGGTCCATCATTCAAAAAAGGAACAACATGACATATATCGACAGTATAAGTCGACAAGAACCGCAGAGAAAGAAACTGTTCCTTTTCAAGAGAAAAGAGAAAGATTAATCAGATTGGTAAGATGGAAAACAGCAGATTCTGGGTAGCCGGCACTCTCTCCTCGGGAGACGGGGGGAAGTGTAGGTATGGTATTACGGGATACGGATGAACCGGTCGATACATAGTTTACCAGGCGGAACGCAAGGCTGGGCATAATTGCTGCTTCGTCAGCATACAACACAGCTTACCTAAGGTACCTTAGGGACAGAGTAAAGTAAGCCAAATTTCTCTATTGTTAGGTAGAGAAGGCAGGAGATTTTGGTGATTATTACTCAGGATGTTTCTCCCCCATAAATTTTGAGCTGAGCACTGGAGGCAGATTTCCAATGCCTGTGCTTGAGCTTTAGAGATATATAGGTAGGTACTGTTCTCCATGTCTTAGTCCTCCCGCATAGCTTCTACGCGATTTCATTATTTCCTTCACAATTACCGTACGGTAAATTACAGCGCTGACGTACAGGCCAATCCGTGCAAAGCTTGAGGCCTTTCCAGCCTCACTGCAGACTGCAAGAGTCATTTATCTGGTTCCCTCAAAAAATTCTGTAATGGTGGCGGCGAAGATAGATACGGGGTACGGATTTCCGGCTTGTCGGGATGGCAAATAGTTTAAATGTGCTTTATAATCACAGATCAGTGTTACCTCGATACAGCACATATAGGAGCACAAAAACGGTTGGATATCACCGAATCTAAGCCGAAGTACGGATTCGGAGTAAGATGTTGTAGGTCCGTAGATCCGGACAGATTGCAGAGTCATCAAAGGCGACTTTAACTGGTTCCTCATCTCTACCCTACCTGACCCTACCCTACCCTACCTCGATTGAGGATTTCAGGCTGCGGCAGGCAGCTGGACTGTCGTCGGAAGACACGGCATGCATGTACTCCGTACTGTGGCATGTCTAATGTGGTTTCGATCATCTCGATCATTTCGGCCACGAGGTCTTGATGGCAAGCATTCTCAATGCTGTTATTGATATGGGTACTATTGTGCTGTTCTGTCGAATTAATCTTGATATATTACCAGCAGTCTTAGCGCTTACGTCCGATATGAATATCCAAAGGGCCACCTACGGAGGGGCGCTTCTCGGAGTATGGAGTTTGAAACAAGCTAAAGCCGTCAGGGCGGCACAAATGGCACATGCCTATGGCATCCGGTCCACATTACTATCCATATTTCGAAATATCGCGGACGGAATTACAACTTACAGGAGTATTTTTATTTTTATACACTTGTAACTGCAAGACATAAAGTCATGAGTAAGGTACCGACATAGTATCTAGACAGTGTCTAGTTTATCTATCCAAATATCTCGATAATGCATAATACATGGGCAGCGGATTCTGATCAATATCGTAGATTGTTTGTTTTTATGCAATTAATAATAGAGATACCCCTTAAGGTCTTGGGTGTATTGCTTCGCTTCCGTACCCCGAAATCCCTCTCCTTTTCAAGAGTCTTGGCTGCTGGCCAGGCTTCTATTTTGAAGGTGTTTACCGTTATTTAACTCGGACAGATTGGCTGTGCCCCCCTATTCCGTGTCGTGACTGTCATCTCAATTCTCCTATCATTTCCCTTTTTCAGGAGAAAATACGAGAGCTACCCAGGCGATCATCAATGTTGTTCTCGAAAAGTCCTAAAGTGATCATTATGCCAAGCGTATTGACTTTTGGCTAGTGAGTTATTTGTAGGACATATGACTAATCTCACTAAGGCCGCATTGACGCGGTCTATCATCTTCGAATTTTGGGTCTGCCGCTTGGATGTCAGTATATTTATCCTCCCTAACTCTGTAATTTTGCAGTACGTTCCATATGTCCAGGTGCGACACTGTAGTCTACGTAGAGAGAGGCGACAGATACTTAAGAGTTGGAGAAAAAAATACCCGATAGTTGACACCTTTGCAAAGGTGGGCTGTGGGCTCGCTGCGTCAGTAGTGGATCCGCGTCGGTCAGATCAACCGTGAACTGCTGTGGAGAATAAAGTGCATGGTCAAGTCTGATCGACATCATGGCCCCTTGGGCAGCGGTAAATTCCTAATTAGGTTATCCTTCTAGTACCACGCCCGATCGAAGGGACATCTGACCTTAATAGGTAATCGATTAGTCTTTCAATCATGAAGGTGCATACTTTATAGAGCAAGTAGATGCACTCTCACTTTCTTTTCACGGGCAAAGGAATGATAGATGGAAACTTGCTTCAGGAGTTCTGTGTCAATTCAAAACCTTTCTTCAGGTCGCTATTATTTTGATCGACACTAACATGTGGTCCAGGTCAAACCTAACATTTTTTGAGGTTCACCAACTTCATTCTCATAGAGGCTAATTCTCAAATATTATTTTACTGTGCAAGCCCTGCGATAAGAAGTAATTCATGGGGATGAATGCCAGAAACCTAGAGTCAATACTCTGTACGGACTAGAACGTACCTAGTGTTGCAGCTGGACATCCATCCTCCCACGTCAAATCTCAGTCCCAACTCCTCAGGTAGTTTCAGAAGCTAATTTTGGAAATATCAAGCTTTCCTGCGAGCTCTCCAACTGCACGATACAGCGAGGCAGGCACTCATCGTTTCTCTCATAATGATATATATGCAGTCATCATTGTCCCGGCTTACTCGTTGAGGCCTAAACTCGATATCAGAGTGTGCACCGCCAACTGAAAAACGCGGCATGGCTGCGCAGCAGGGCGAGGATACGTTTAATACTAGTCACTGTAACGCAAGGCTCGACTTGATCATGTACTCAGAACTGCTATTCCTGTGGACTCATACACGAATAACCTCTCACACCCTTTCCCGTTCTAGTATCACAACCACTCATATAGACTGTGTTCACCCCTGTCTGATAACGGCTTGTCTTACAATGCAATGCACCACATACTCGATCCAGGACCAGGATGCGTCGCTAGCTGTCTCAAAATAGCATTTCCAACCATAGCCTCGTACGAAGCAACGAGTCCTCAATACTGTAACCCAAACCATTTGGCATGAAACTTCGCAAAAATTCCACAAATGGTTGATTGATTCATTGACATACTTATCGATGACTCAGCGTCATGTGACTTCGTGAAGGGCAGCGCGCGCTCAATACGTGTCAGGCGTCGATGCGGAGCAGATAAGCCGACATGTTCAGTTGCGCATGCAGGCCGTGAGGTGATGGTCAATCTAGAGAAGTTTGTGGATGGAAAACATGTCCCAGCCGCGCAATATTACAGATTTCTTCAAGCGGCCAGCTTTTTCACTGACAAAGCAAGACATTCACTCCGATAGCAAGCCAAGCGAAGCTCTTACAGTGGCACCACAGTCTTCACCCCTCACCGAGCCCTCGTCATCGTTCCTAGCAAACGGTGACTCTCCACAAGCCCCAGATGGACCAGCCTCGCAGCTGAAAGAGTCTTTACTATCATCGGTACAGGACACCTCTCCAAAGCCGACGCCTCAGCAGAGTTTCCAAAGCAGTAACGGGACTATTGTCGGCGACCCATCTTCAGAAATAAGTTTCAATTCATCCCAGCGGATCTTCAAGAACGGGAAGGAAGTTGTCATTAGCTCTGATGGAGAGGATACAGACTCGGTAGCATCTTTTGAGCGACTAGAAGATCCTCTGTTGATGTTCATGAAACCCAAACCAACGGCAGGGAGCGAAACGAGAGAAGCCGAGAACAACATTGGCGACTCAGGGATGGCGTCGCGTTCCCAAAGGCCCAAAGATACGAAGAAGTCTTCGAACCCCAACTCCTCGAAAGTCTCAGTCCCGCAATACAAATTCTCACTCGATGATCTTGTGACCCAAGCAGTCGGTGATAACGAAACCGAGGCAACCATTGCAAGATTGAAAGCTGTGCGCGAGGATGAGAGTCCTTCAAAACTCGACACTCCTCCTAGCAGGCATCTGAATGAAGGAATGTTGACATCAGCACTCGGTGATCAGGATGATGAGCTAGGATTACAGCGTCTACTTGATGCCGTCAGAAGAACAGAGGCGCTCGAAATAGAGAAATTCTGGTCATTTTTCAACTATGAGGCAAAATCTCTGCCTGCCTTGGAATTCCCACGAGAGTCTATAGCTCCGGGGACATATTTGGCGGTACTGCGAGGTTTGTAATTCGTCTGGCTTCGGCTTCTGGCTCAGTTTCTAGTGGTCCTGACTAGAACATAGAACCGGAATCGAGAGAGCGAGCCTTCCACTCTGGCGCTCTTGAATTCGCTCTATCCAGAGCATATCTTTCTGATGAGCTCATTTCTTGGATCTTTCATGCGGGTCAGTATTTATTTGTGGTGGATTCGTCCATATTGCTCACCATGTTCAAGTGCCTTGCGAGCCTCGGGAGAGCTTGAGGCATGCGTATTGTAGGCTTTTCAAGGTGTGTAGAGCCATCCGTTTATTTTGTCGATTATGTATGACTTACTGGATGGCCTTGCCAGCATGCTACCGCTGAACGCATAAAATCCCTGTTTCGACCGGACGATATCAATAGGCTCTTTCAGCGGCTGGGCGCCAGCCCCAAAGCGCTGGATATTTCTGAGCCGGTTGTCCCAGAACCAGCACCTCAGAGTGAGATTCTCGGTGGATGTCTCCTATCGCTTAAAGTCTAACAACTCGCAGACAGTCATTCGCGAGAAACACCTCAGCATCTGGCGTGCTTGCTGTCCATCTTAGAATTACTTCGCGACGTCGCAGAACTGTACGTTGATTTTACCTTGCTGCAACGGTCATGCTTACACTGCAATAGATTTGCCGACGATACCAGGGAACATCTACTGAATATTCTCTTTCGTCTCGCGCTCGACATTTCCCTTACAAGCAACGCTGTCGTTTGCTCAGACTTAGAGAAGACTATTACGGCAGTTATGGAGAGCGTCCCCGAGGACACGGCTGATAGCTTGGTGAGATCCATGGCACTTTGTGGCGTAACAGCACCCACTAACTGAATTTCAAGCTGCACCGTGTCTGCATATCTGCCTACAATACCTTCAGAGACTCCGTATTGCAGAGTCGCCTTCTGAAACATATTTTACCTACCTCAAGTCGGATCGCGGCGCTGAGGTGCCGTCTCGCACTGGCCTTCTTAACGAGCGACCCAGCTCGACTGACTGAGGCTCCTGACGTAATGAGCGATCTGGAGACAATTATCAACCTTTTGAAGGATCGGCGATTTAACATTAACCTATATAAAGGAAAAGGCAATTCTGAGTATGACTATGGAGAACTCGGTGCAGTGACAGCACTCCTCAACATTGCCATTGACTCGGGATGGTCTGGACTGGCATTTCCAACGAGAGAGGCCGAGAAAGAGTTTAATGCGGATGTTGACAGGCTTGCTGATCGGGTCAAGAAGATCTTCGTGTCGATTCAAGACTCAGGCGCGTCTCATCTCAAGCGGACTTTGGCCAAGGAGGCCCTCGAAACTTTGCACTACCGCATTGTCTATTCTGTGAGGTCGAAACCGCCTCCGAAGAAAACGTTGTTTGGCCATTTCGGAGCTGAAAATGGACGCGCTAAATATGACCTGAAGAAATGGGTAGAACCGAGGAGTGGGGAAGACAAGAAAGACACGCAGATGCCCATTCGAAGTCATGAACATCCTTCTTAATCTTTCAACCTTTCTCGAGACGACCAATACCTCAATTCAGACTCGAGCCAACCAACCAATGGCCCCCTCGTTCTGTTCTCACCAGTGATGAGCTCTCATCGCAAGCCTTATCGGATCCGAAAGGCCTTTTTCGAGTTCACAAAAACCATGCTGATGGGGTTTCAGACCGTTGCAACAGCCGCCGATACCGGTCCGACCAGTGGCAGCATAAAGGCCCATGGAAAGCAGAGTGGCGCTACCGTGCAAATTGCACCCGGTCTCCCTGCTGAGCTGTGGGAAAGAATAGGGCTCTCAAGAACCTAGAAATAACGACGTGGATGATCTTTATGCAGCCTGGCTTTGCCATTGCACTTGTATCTATTGTATAAAGAGCAGTATATATCATCGCCCATCCCTGCTGGGATAAAATAAGGGAAACAGAAAAAAGACATTGTGTACAAAGCTATGCTGATTCCGAATAACAAAGTTCGAAGAAAAAGATGAAGGATGGACCACAGGTTATACGGACAGAAACAGCGGGAAATAAAACGACGATAGTGCAGCACTTGGGAGCGAGAGAACCTCACCCTTCCTAATCATAAAACTTGCGGTTTGTGTTCTTTCCAAATAGTGTCTCTCTGACGGCAGGCAGAGCGTCAATCTCAAGCAAACGCAGGCGCTCCTCGAAGGTGTTGTTGATCTCAATCTTGCCCTGACCGCCAACAATGAATACACCGCCAGCACTAGAAATGACCAGTTAGAATGATAGATAATCACTAGAAGGGAGAAGGCGATAGAACGTACGATCCTTCCGGCAACGGATCGGCCTCGTCCAACTCCGCCGTCGCTTCCTTGCCAACATTGTCCTTGAACTCCTTCAGTGCCTCTTCAATTGCCTTCTTGGCCGCGCCGAAATCCTTCTTCCTCGCCCGAACGGATACCTTGTCCTCATTCAAAGCGTACAGGCCCTCGAGAATCAGCCCCTTGAGCACGTTCTGGTACTTCTTGGCATCCTTGGACGCAACGTCGGAGATCTTGTCGCGGGCTTGCTGAAACAGGTCGTTGAGAAGCTCCTGGCGAGCAGAAAGGACACGGAGACGGGTGCGGTTAGCGAGAGTGGAGCGGGTGATCTGTTGGGACATGGCAGCTTGCTTGAACTTCTTCTCGTAGAGAGAGTCGATGGCGGCGGTCTCCTGGCGGACAAGCTTGGACTTTTCGATTGCGAATTCTTCGTCAGCCTTGAGTTGGATTTCGCGGGCCTTCTCCAGCGCTTCTTGCCGGATGAAGGCCGTCATCTTGCGGAGCTCGCCCGCAACCTGTTCGTAGACTGGATGAGCTCGGTGAACCTGCATCCATGATCGGTGCCAGTGCATACCTGATCATCGGAGAGAGCATGGCTTTGCGACATTTTGAAAGCTTTGTATTCAAGGTTTTGGTATTAAGAACAAAGGAGGTTGAAGCGTAGAAATGCCAAATGGTGGGGAGTTGAGCTTTCGGATGCGGAGTGCTTGCTGGGTGGGCGACCAAGGAGCTAAGGTCAGCATTGCTGTTGATAAGGTCCCACAATGGAACAAGCTGCATACAGATTGGGATCAGACTGGACAAGAGATCATGCTTACCTTTCGGGACTGTTATGAAATTGTCGGGAAGGGGAGATGTGACGCGATATCGATACTACTGCAAAAGGGCAGGTGGATGGAGACGGTGTTGGCACTGGCACGAAGCGGATCTGCTGACGATCGGGTCAGTCACTTGTCTTTGTCTTCCCGCCACGCCGCACCGCACCGCATGAGGTCAACCTCGTCTCAGACCCAGTGTTGGTTCAATATTAATTTAAGCTTGGTCTCCATCTTCACTACGGGGTAGATACTTGTCTCTGTTCATGCGTCCGTTCAGAATTGGATATTATTTAACTATCATGGCGCCTTTATTTGGGTAACTGCTAGAAGCTGTTCTCTCATGCCCTATTGCTCTCCTTCATCCCCCGCTTGGCAACCAATGCATCAGGATACCCGACCATGGGAAATCTTGGTGACCTGTCGCCCCAGGGTAGTGTCGCGGTATGATTCAAACAAGCTACTCCCCGTCAAAATGTCGCTTGACCCTTCTGCTGACACCGGGATGCGAATAGGTCGGGGTAATAGTCGGCTTGATTTCGACCAGTCTGCAAGCCATCGGGTTGACTCTACAGCGCAAATCGCATTTACTCGAGGACGAGAAACATCCCTATGACATACGAAGACCACCATACAAGCGTCGAAGATGGCAGGTGCGCAACATGGACTTTCTCTGGACACTCGAATGACGGAAGATCTGATCCCCTTTTAGCTAGGAATGCTAATGTTCGTTGTTTCGAACATTGTGGGGAGTACGA
Source organism: Aspergillus felis (assembly GCA_016413765.1). Classification (NCBI taxonomy): domain Eukaryota; kingdom Fungi; phylum Ascomycota; class Eurotiomycetes; order Eurotiales; family Aspergillaceae; genus Aspergillus; species Aspergillus felis. The sequence continues at coordinate 374,812 of CP066508.1, forward strand.
TCCAAATCACTACACTTCCGCTTCCAGTGCTCTCAACTCTCCAAGCGGTTAGTCTCCTCTTTTCCTCTGCAGCAGGCGGTAGAGACTTGCTAAGCCAAACGATAGTCGGGACTGGTTTTCAACACGATCTTCGCCACTTTAGTCCTCGGCGAAGCGTTCACCAGGTATTCCTTTATCGGTACGATCCTGGTCTGCATTGGTGCAGTCTTGATAGCTATATTTGGCGCTATAGGGGAGCCGGCGCATAGCCTGGATCAACTGCTAGAGCTTCTTCAGCGACGCAATTTCGTACTCTGGATGGTGGGGACAGCGGTCATTGTGCTGGTCATTCTGCTCGTCTCAAAGTCACTCAAGCTTCTCGCCTCTCCGCACCGCTCAAGGCATGCAAGTATTCGACATACCTGTACTCCGCATATACCAATGGCCCCGAGCCGTGTCAGGCTTATCCGCGGTCTATGCTATGGTCTGATCAGTGGCATTTTGTCCGCTCACTCCTTACTTTTAGCGAAGTCAGCTGTCGAGCTTCTTGTCCGAACGATTGTGGATCGCGTGAATCAGTTTAATCGATGGCAGTCATGGGTGATTCTGCTCGCAATGATCTCCCTTGCACTGACGCAATTATATTTCTTACACCGTGGCTTGAAGTTGTGCAGTACGAGCATTCTTTATCCTTTCGTGTTCTGCATCTACAACATTATCGCGATCCTGGATGGTTTGATCTACTTCCGCCAACTGTCCCAGCTGACAGGTTTCCACGCTGGCCTGATTGCTCTCGGAACGGTCGTTCTGCTGAGTGGAGTGCTCTGTCTCTCGTGGCGATTGGAGATTATCGACAGCCATGCGTCTGTGACCGTTGTTGGCCCTTCTCAAACCGGGTTGGGTCCCGGTATGGCTGTTCTTGAGGAGGACCCTCATTCTCCTCGGGAAATTGGCGAAGAGGACGAAGAATTGCACGTCGGAGAGCGACAGCCTCTCTTGCAGGCATCCCACTCGCCGCACGGGTCCCCTCATGGACGCACACCCAGTTTACCTTTGTTTTCATCGATTCCTCAACAAACCCCCACTGCTGACATTGACCCGTCCTCCATCTGGGCTGAGCTGGATGAATCGGACTACGAATACACCGGTACGGGTACCCTCTGGCAGCCCCGTCCTCGAAGCAGCACCATGAGGGAAAGTGTTCTCCGTGGCCCTCGGCACTCGACAATTGGCGGAGTCGGTCAATACACCTGGACAAACCGTAGAAACGCCCGCTCAGTCTACGAAGGAGGACACCAGCGAAGAACTTCGGTCCCGGGCCCTGACAATCGACAATCTCTCCAAAAAAGAAGCACCTACTTTGGCGCCTTCCCAGGTAACCACTCAATTCGCTCCATCGGCTACGGCACATCGGGTGAGAGCGAGCGCGGACGTGGACCTGAAGGATCGAATCACCCCATTTCATCAAGTAGCGGTCGCGAACCGCTCCAAGTCTCGGCCACTCCATCCAGCGGCGGCCCCCTTGCAGGCTCGAGAAACGCCGTAGCCCAAGCGTGGAGAAGTGGCCTACGATATCTCTCGCGGTGGACAAGACACCGCCCACGCACTGGATCTCAATCTCACGATCCTCTACTTGACTCTTCCCATTCCCCTTTACATGACGGCTGAAGAGCCTATGCTGCTATTGCTTGTATGTTGCCTAGAGATTCCGACCATTTGATCTCATTTTGGCGCTTTCTTGGCCGTGGCTGTGTTCCTTTTGTACAATACCCCAATATATACTCAATAGTGCATTTACTCTTGCTTGTTAGCTTGATCCAATAAGAGATATAAAGTCGAATTAGTCGGCATTGGCATCATGTGATAATGCTACCTACTTGGTAATAAATCTGTCACTTTTTGAGCTTGGCTTCTTCTATCCATGTGGGTATATGGTACCCACAGTGACAGCTGTTTGCGGATCTACTGGATCCATGATAACCTGTCGTCCACAGGGCAGGTGCTAATGATCAAAGCATAAGGTCATTAAATGCACTTAAGAACTCTAGCAATTATACTGGGGCTGGGTAATTTAATTTGGAACTAGAGCATATTAATGAACATAGCGACAGACAACGAGAAAAGGCTTAGCTCCATTTTCTCCGTACCATACATGTCGTACTTCCTACCCGATGAAAACCATCCATCCATATCATATCATTTACTCAGTCAGATAAAGTCAGTTCCGCGCCTTTCTCCAAAAACCCCGCTCTACTTTTGGGTCAAATTTGACCATGACCCGAAGTGAGTAGTCCAGCGACATTGGGACGAGGATGCGAAGGAAAAGCGCAGGACGCAGAGGGGAAATCAAACGAAACGCAATAGACTATTGATCAAAGCACACCAAACAGATTATATCAGATAAAAGAAAATGAATAAATGAGTCCCCTTCGCCAACGAAAAATCAGAGATAAAGAATGGGAAAAAGCACCAGGAACACCGCCACCTCCACCGTCGTCTAGGAGATGATTAGGAGATGATGAACGGGAAAGGAGAGTAATTGTTCTGGAGCGAGAGTGATGTGCTCGTGTCCATTATAGTGCGAGATAAACTGTTTTTTTTTCCTTTCTTTCTTTTTTTCAATTCTCTCGGTTTGGATGTCAATATAGTGGTTCTGTTACTCGCCGTGACGGGGGAGACCACAAAAGACAGATCTCGAAAAATCAACTCTTGCGCATCAAGAATCGACGGGTATCAAATAGGGCAGGGCAGAGCGGGGTTACAGATGCTGCAGGCAACAAATGAAGGCAAAATACGGACCACCGAACCGCCCTCAGATCATGCTAGGTATGCAAATAAGAACCCCATCTACGCAGTGGGTTGGTGCTGAGGGGGCATTCGATTGCCCACAGGCATGCCGGGGTACTGCCCACCAGCCTGTTGTTGCTGCTGCAAGCCCTGATAATAGGCCATCTGCTGCTGCTGTTCGTTCGTCATGTAGCCTGGGTGCATGCCCGCAGGACGGGGAATATTCGACTGTTGAGGGTTGACATTTGGGTGGTTAACATCCTCGGGCGTCTCTGCTGGCACCTCGGGAGCTTCAACGCCATTTTCGTTGGTGGCAGGATCGGGAGCGTTGAGGCAAGCCTGATGTGGAATTGGTTAATTATGCTGGTCCCAGACCGAACGTGCTCTGACAACTAACCTGGATGAGATTCTTGCCCTCGGCCTTCGTCACCAGTGGTTGAAGCTTGGGAGTGGTGAAAGTGTAGACGAGACCGGTTTCCGACACGACGAGCAACAATACTTGAGTACCTGTGAGGACGGAGAGCTCATACGCCTGTTTTGCGATCGCATTGAACCGTCAGCAACTGTCCAATGTAGTTGATTATACGAAACATGTCTTGAACAAAAGATTCACATCGTAAAACAGTCAAGTTAAACAAAAAAAAAAATAAGCGGATAGAAAATGCAAGAGACTCGAAAAATAGGTGATAACCGGGGGCAGGGAGACGCGAAAGTACGCACCTTCTTCATGATGCCCGCCTTCCGCTTGGAGAAGGTGATGTGGCGACGCGACTTATCTTGAATGAACTTGATCTCAATCTTTCTGCGCTCGCGACCAGGCTTGTCATCGTCATCGTCATCGTCTTCTGCGCTCATTCTCGAACGCTTGGGACCGCGGTTGTCAGCGGCGCCATTACCGGCGGCCTGCTGCAGGTCGTCCTGGGTAGGAGAAGGGTTCTCCTCACCGACGGCGGTGATGTCGGCCATGATGGGTCAAAAGTAGGTGATAAAAGGGCACGAAAAAAGATTAATCGAGTTGAGCAACGAGTAATGGTAGAACCCTGAGGGTTGTGAACACGAATGCCGAAAGAGGAATGATGCTTTTGAGGGGGGGAAGGATGACCAAATCGAGTAACGCGTTTGCTTCGCAGGGTTTGGGTTCAGGACGAGGAGGAAAGAAAATCGGGAGGAGAGTCGAAGAAGGCAAAGTGCCTGTTGGGACAGGCAGGCGGTCAGTCACGTGAGATAGTGGGTCTGGCAGTATCGACGAGTCAATACGGTACCGTTACAACGGAGTCCTTAGGGACCTCGGCCGGCCGTATCAGCGGGCAGGCCTGGCTAGGAACCTCCTGAGTAATCAATCGCGGTTCCCAGCTGGAGGATACATGATACATCTTTGTACCCCGTGTTTGGAGTTTTTAAACTCAGTAATAAGAATAACTCCAATGAATTTATGGCTGAGAGCGAAGCATTCATGAGTGGATCCGTACAATAATACTCGGTACAAACGTAACGAGCTAATCGATTATACTTTGTCCAGACCCAGCGGTGGGGAAATATGGATCTTGGCAGTGCTGATTATTGGATGATGCCTTAGAAGGTTGGATTTGGAGGCCAACTCACAGTTCGCCCTGTACCGTAATATTACCACTTGCGACTGTCAGGTCGTCTTCACTTAAGAGTGCCTTGTCGCTGCAGGATGCGGATTCGACCCGGTAGGAGAACGTCCAATTCCTTGACTACTTTCGCTCGGCTATATTATCTTAATCTTCAATTGTGGAGGCTATTGCAGATTGCCTAGAAATTAGTGGAGGTGTCTGACCGGGGTGTCTTTCATCGTCACGACCATAGGTAAGCTTGGAGCACCACCAAGTCGGCTGCATTCCATCCCTCGAGTCAGCCCATTCGCCCTTTATCATACTCACCAGGCTGTCTCCTCTGGAGGTATGTAAGAATAGAACCTCAGTAGTCCAGTACATTCAACGATCAACGCACCACAACCGACAACGTAGTCTCACTATTAGCAATAGTCCATGTAATAATCCAGCCATAGCGATCACCTTAGCCAAATCCAATAGTGCACGCGGTATCATATTGTCATACATCTACCTTATGCATCGCGCAATATAAGTACCTCGATTACATTTGCTGCAGTGCTTTGGGTATTTTTGATTGGGCTCTAAGATAGCACGAGGATTGGCTGTTGGAGCTCAGCGGCGGCTCCTCCTCCAATCGGCTCCTCTTGCGTCCTGCTTTAGGCTCTTGATACAGAGTACCTTACTTAAAAGATGACTTGGTGAGAATGATGTATCAGATAGCAGTGGATTGCAGGTTAAATATGAAGCGATCGTCGGGATACTGAGAGAAACTTATATCGAGAGCTAATGCAATGAAGATAGATTCATGTTCCTATGGACAAACGCAGTGGTAGTAGCCAAATCTAATCTAACACTCAAGTCATGATATTCCTGCATAATGACAAATGCTCAACGCTAATCTCCAGAAGCAGCGACACCAGCTCAGCCTGAAATTCTATTTTTACAAGACAGATATAAAGAAGAAGTTCTCTTGTAGGAGCGGGTAAGAGAAGGCTCGACCAGGATGAGAGGTCAGATCAAGAGTGAGTCACCCGGCACAGGCAGATGAAAAAGTCAGGACCAGTCAAGGACCAGTCAAGGACGTCGAACGGAAAATGCTTTCGCTGCAAAACCACTTGATTCCCATCTTGACTGCGCCATTCTTGGCTCCGTCAACAACACAACGCCGGACCAGTCAACAATGGAAGAATAGGACGTGGAAAGTCGGCATTCGGGCAAGAACCCATTCTGGCACCATCGTTTCAAATTTCTTTCCTGTTTCTGTTGTGCATTTTCCGTCCTGTGGCCAAACATGGTTCCCAAAGGAGGTGGGTGATATAAGCAAAGGAAAGAAAGAAACAAGGCAAAGTGGGAAAAAGGCATGTGCAAGAATGGAAATGAAAATCTTCACAAAGCCCGAGGACCAGCCTCAGTATTAGTCGAAAGGTTCGTTCGATCAGTGTGGATGTTTTAATGCTGCTTTCTCACAGCGTAATCATGTACACCAGCTCCACCGCCTCCCTTAGGTCCAAGCCATACAATTTCAATGACACTGTGGCCCTCGTCTTCTTCACGCACATACCATTGGTGCACGTTGTCACCAACGACATAAGCTTCCCTCAACAACCAGCGGTCCTTGGTGACACCTGCTTGATCCTTGAGACGGAGAGGGCCCAGGCGGCCTTCATAACCACGGGGGTCTTCCTCCCAAGTCTTCTCAGTGTGATCGAAGTTGATCGCATCATCGGGGGTGTTTTCGTCATAAGTGTACTTGACAAGAGAATAGCCGTTGGTCATGACCCAGAACGTGCGAACGGACTTGCCAGTAGAGTTGTTGACATATTCCTCCTGGTCGAAAACCCAGCGCCGAAGGACTGATTTACGACCTGCAGCGGCGGCCACGGTGGTCATCTTCACCACGTCCTTGGTATACCAACTGTTCCAGTGGTGCAGAGACTCAATCTTCCGCCCAGACTCGTAAACACCGTCGACTTCACCCTTCATGTCCATTTGGTAGAGTGAGGGCCAAAGAGTAAGAGGAGTTTCGCCGTATTTCTGAATACACTGGCCAAGTTTCTGATCACCGGGCTGCTCACCCCATGACTGGCACTCATCGTAGTATTGCTCGAGGACATCGAGCAGCGGTTTGGAGACAAAGACACCAGCACCTCCGAAGGCAATGTGTCCGAAGGTATCAACTTGCCAGCTGGCTTCGGACAAAGCACCAATATAATGCTTTTTGTTCACATCGAAAAGCTTCAGTTCCTCGGCGACAGTGGGAAGGGATAACCAGAAGGTGTCATCATCGATAAAACTGACCCATGTGGTTTGAGGGCGCTTGGTTCGGATGTGCTCAGCAAACGCCTGGACCAGGCCGAAATAGCGAGCGGTAAAGTCAAGTGGAGACTTGATCAAAGTTAGGTCCAAGCCACGGTTACGGAAGTATGTCATTTGCTTGTCCAGATCATCGTCCGACTCTGGAACAAGAACGATGATACCGGCCTTGGTGTTACCATAAGAGTAGAGAAGCGAAGGAAGAAGGCGATCCAGACGGTCAGCAGTCGTAGCAAGTCCGAACAGGAGCTTGTCCGTTTCATCAACCGCATCGTCCGCAGCCACATCGACATCGATGATTGAGGGACATGGTAATGAAGGGTCCTTGTTCTCCGGCGAAACAACCATGCCACGTTCCATAACAGTCATAGGTGGAAGTACAGGAACATTGATGTCTTCCAGAGAATTGAACTCTGCTCTGGGGCTGACGAAGCGAGGACGGAAGTAGGCACGAGTATAATTCTTGCGAGGAAGCCATTCGGCGAATGGCAAGGGAGGCATGATATTAGGATCCGCTTCGCAAGTCTTTGTAGAGTCAGGCGACGATGGTTGCAGCTGGATCTGAGGAGTTTGACTTGTCGGCGCTACACGGTCGACTGGATGCTTGAACCGAAGGGCCGCATGATCGTAGCGTTGCATGCCCCAGAAGAACCCAATTATGGAGAAGAGCGCGATGAGAGGGAAAACGGTTTTGAGCCGAAAGACAGGCATCTTGGTGGAGTTATGAAGGTCAAGCGACTTTTCCCACATTAAAGTAATCGCGATGCTGCAGACTCAGCTGATTGAAATATTAAAAGAGTGCGTCTATCCGTATTAAGAGCACATCAACGGAGAGCGAATAGTCGTAAAGTGGATGCGTATCGCACAGCTGTCCAAACTTAACACGCCGGAGATGATTAAGTGGGGGTTTCTTGTGTAAATGAGTGGAATTGGCAGGATCAGGAGAAATTCTCTCTGATATACTCTAAAGTCTGACAACGAGAGTCTGGCAGCGTCGAGACCTGCGACACGGTCACAAAAAAAAAAAAGGGCAGAAAAAGAGCGATAGGCGGACTGAAAGACGGTCCGGCGAGACTGTTTCGTTTGGGACACCTCAGGAATGGGGGAGTCGAGAAGATCGTAGTAAGAGGTCCAACAAAGGAGACAAAGAAGCAGCACAACTGGACTGTGTGTCCAGGGCTAGAGAAGAGAATCAGGCGGATTAGGATGGAAGGTCGAGGATAGGATTGTTGTCGAGGCTTGGAGGAGGATGAGAGAAGAAGGGAATAGGGGAAGAAGAGGGGGAAAAGGGTAAAAAGTATGAGAGAAAGATGAAGACAGGAGACAGGCACAGGAACCGATCCAAGTGGGAATGCCGAAATACTGGACCACGGGTTGCGTTCGGGCCAAAGCTCCCACTGGTAAATTAAATCTGCTAAATCAAATTAAGCTCAACCGTGGTATTTTGCACTTTCCTAGGCGGATTAAACGGGAGGGTTGAAGAGGCAGAGATGGTAGTGATCGCTTGACGATTTTGTACTGGGATCTGACAGTGAGCAGCGGGAGGAATTGGCCCAATCGAGAGATTGCAGGTTTGATGCAGAATGCTCACCAGGATCCTAGAGGAGGGAAAATAAGGTATCCAAGTGTTCTCTTACGAAGGCATGGGTTTCGTCCACATGAAATAAGATATTATTATTTATGGTTGTTGACTGTTGACGCCTCCCGCAATTTCTTCATTTCTATTTTCCGATTTCGCCATCTACCCAAATAGAAATACGTAGTAACAAGGTATGGTTGCAGATCACTGGACCGAAAAAGAAGAATGTCGCTCAGATGTATGGACTATCCCGGGAATACGTACTGCGGGTTCTTCCCAACTCCGCCAAGTGGGTGGTTGGTATTTTTCACTTCCAGCCTTCAAGACCCTGGCAATCTAGCCGATTTGACGACAGTGCTTGACTATTTGACACATTGTTGGTTGGACGATCCCGGCTTCTGAAGCGTGCTTTACAGGAGATTGCTCAACTGGAAGCGACACAAAATGGCGGAAGAAAGATCAGATCTGATCTTGATTTTGCTGATAACATATAATATCTGAGAAAGCATCAACCTTTTGTTGATTATTGTCCCGATGAGGAAAAGAAGTGGAAGGCAGGACAAGTGATGCAACTATCTAAGCTGCGGGAATGTGGGATCCTCCGTTCAGTAGCTACTTGGATCCGACTCGGTGCCAATGATACCATGTCTTCGAAGGGAATTTGATCGCGGAGCGAAGCGTAGCATGTTATAACCTTACTATTATCACGCATGTTGACATGTTTTCCACTCTGATACGGCGCTGTTGTGGTCAACACCTGGAATGGTTTGACGCCGTACAGAGATATCCTAAAAATGTGGAATGTTCCAGTGGATGTTTGCAGCCATTTTGTTTCAATCCCATGACTGATGTCATAACTATTATTTTCTCTGCTTCATTCCCTTGAAAGAGAAATTCATAGCATCGTAACCGCTTTGAGAACCTGTTGTAGCATTTGCATTACTGATTGACTTCTGATACAGACCATGTCAACTGCCAATACATATGAAACACTACCATTATCCACCTAAAGACACTCTGTCTGTTGACTGTATCAATGTGTATCGACTTGAATCAGAAAGTCCTTCAACGATCTGCGCCATTCCCGTGTCTCCAGCCACTCAGGGACCACAATTAAAAGGGCTGCTGGGTCCGTAGCCCCACGGGCCGCGTGTCCTCTACCACTACCACCGTTATTTCTCCTATTAGACAGTGATTACTCTCAGTCTGTCACTGTCTACAGAGGAAGTACTCCGTAGATGCCAGAAGTTGGGAACTACTATCTATATACGGATTACGGAGCAAACTCCGGAGGCGTGTCCCTGTTGCACAATCATACATAGATATGGGCACACCATAATCCTAGGTACTCCGTAACGGCCAACGATCCGAAGACTCATAATAGTGTGTCCAATTCCATTCTCCTCTCTCAGCAAGGTCAAGGACCATTGTAAAGAGCTAATCTGCCTGAGAACCGAGCTACCAGGGATATACACACTCGTCATCAACCGACAATGTTGCCGCCGGACTGGGATCCCGAAGATGCTCCGCTCCATAGTAAGTGCGCCTTGATACTCCGTACTTATAACCTGATCAACTGCACATTATTATCCTTAGCAGCCATCGTATGGAGTAACGCGACCTTATTATTACTAGTGTTCCCATCAAAAGGTGAATACTGATAATTTCCTGTTATGCGCATATCCGCAGTCAGTGGCAACAAAGAGAAATGGCAAATCCGAGCCCTGTGACTGGAGATTTATGAGTGGATGTGAATCCTTCTCGCAGTATCTGTGGGCCGTAACAGTGTGGATCGGGATCGGCCTGCTTAACCCCATGAGAGTGTTTATTACGATCCAATAATATACTTCAAACAATGCGCACTCACGCACAGCTGAGGGACGCGTGTACAGAATACGGGAGTACATCACAGCAACAGAATCCATGGAAGGGTACGACAACGAAGATCTTGAGAAGACGACACCTGCTTATGGACCCAAGACGCGAGTATCATCTGCCATTTCATCGCCTGATCAATATATTCCCTCGTTTCGTAATTGTATCGAGTCAGCTAGTACTCCGTAGTCCATACATGGTTATCAATACGACCAGCCATTTAAGCTTGAACATACGCCTTGGCAAGCTGTCACCCCTTTTGCGTCTTAGGTGTAGATATCTGCACAAACATTTCTCAAACATTGTTGCACAAATCTACAATCTGATGTAAATTACGCCGGTTACGTCAATGGAAGGTTTTCTAGCTAAATGTTTAGCTATCCCACAATGCTGGACATCGCTTAGATAGATACGGACTACTGATACGTCCAAGTCACTGCAAATTTTGCGTGCCCCTGATGATCATCTTCATCCACGGAAACGCTCTGATTTCTGTCGTTGCCTCAACCCCTATTCATGATTCGAGTTTGCGCCGATCCAAGCCATGTTCCACTGGATTGCTTTCTGCCAAGGCAGCCGGTCAAGTTAAGGGTCCTTGTGGCGACCAATCTTGCGTGCTGCCTTCAGGGTTCGTGGTTTGGGGTTCGTCAAGATCCGCTCAAGCCTCACGGTCCATCTGCCACCGAATTCTGACCCCTTTGGGTAACGATTCACCACCGACCAGCCTACGGAAGTCCTATGGGGCCCTTGTCCCTTGCACAGTGCGTGCGGAAGGCATAGACTCACCGCTATCACCACTATCCGTGCTCCGTGAAATGTTCACACCCATCTATTCCTGTCAATTCATCGTTCGCTTCAGGGCCCCGGAATATACTCCAGCAAAAATCATCTGCTCTACATACCACACCACTAACAGACAACTTGGCTCTTAATATTTGCAGCGGTCTCAGAAGGATGAGGCGGGAACATTCCGCTAAATGCTTATCGGACTAAGCCATATGCTTTGGCATGGTACACTACCGAAGTGGAGGAATCTACTCCGTAAAGGTCCGAAGGAACAAAAAGTATCGTTTTGCAACTGCTAGTCTAACTTGGAGATTGATGAAGAGAATTGATCTCATTGATTTCTGTCTAGATTCTGCGTTTATCACTCATATCTAAAGCAGTTATAGAGATAGTTAAACCGACATTTGTTCAGTCACATCGGTAGGAGTATATATATATATATATATCCTGATCATAATGGACTACAGAGTACTGTGTCAGCACAAGAAGGAGAGGCCAGCGCAGATTCAGATCATTCGGATCTCCCATTAACGACTCTTGTAATCCTAGAGCCCATAACCTAGAAATTTGCTAATCCCGGTCTGTCCCTCTCTTCAACATGGCAAGTATCGCAGATTCAACAACATGTATAACCCGTCTGTGTCATGCACGGGTTCCATGCATACGTCAAGAGGAATGATTATCGCCATTCCCTCCTCTGTGCCACCTAAGGATATACAGCCTCCACGTTGGACGAAATCGCTTCTAGTTTTAGATGCGCCATGGCTTGGGATGTGCCACACTTACAGCAGTTACCACCTTCAAGAAGCCTGTACGCTATCCAATGCAGTCTGCCGTGTGCCGTTCACTCACTTGCTTTGAAGTAGGTCACGATATTGCCTTCTGGTGGTATCGATCATGGCTGGTAAAGCAAAATTCTTCAGCTTGCCATATATAGCAGCAGTAGCTCCCAGTCTGCTGGTTGTGGAAGGGTAAGTTTTAGTCACACAGAATAAGTGCCGATGTGTAACCGAGATTTTGTACTAAACGGAAGGGCTGGGTCTGCAAGAAGAATTATTCATTTCATCTGCCAATTGACTCTTCGCGGTCTTAGCCCAAGGGATGAGACGTTGTACTACCTATAGGATCCATGCAAATCAAAGGCGCAAAAAGCGATAGTCATTAAGGTTTGGTAAGATTACATTCAAGCATTATTCTTATGTTCAATAAGATTGAGTGTAATTTCTATCATCATAGTATCCTAGGTAAGCCTTCTCAATCAGCATCGTAAGCACCTTCCCGGTCTTCGAAATTCATGAAGTCATCTGAAGCTTGATCGCCCATGATTATCTTCCACGCGTCCTTCACCGCGTCAATGAGCGCATCGTCAAAGGCGAGATCAAGGCTAGGAGGCGGGAAGGAGAGTATATTCGCTGACAGCGAGCTTCTTTGGATTCTAGGGGTACCACGAACGTCCTGGCTAAGGCGACCCAACTGTGTAAAATGCAAGGACCACAAGATCTTTGCGTTGAGATCTGCACTGGACTGAAGGAGTTTGTGTATAGCACTTTCAAGAAGCGATTGACCATCAGGCCCAGGTATGGAGACACTAGAGTACAAGACACCTGGTATTCGTCAGCGGCGTGCCAGTCATTGTCAATGAGTGGAATATAAAGCATAACGACAAAACGCTCATTATCAGGCTGTCAGAGGTATGGTCTCATCAATGCAATTACAGGCAATGTAGATAAGTATTCAAAAAAGTCATCATATGAGCGTAACGAGAAGTGCTTCGTAAGAAGAACGAAAAGGAAATGCAACTTACTTTGTCCCGATGGACACTCGCCAGTCTCGCTGGAGTGAACCAGAATATATACTGGGGCCGAGTCCTCTCGTTGACCTAAAAGAGCTCCTGGGAATACCACAACTGCACACACAGGAATTGGACCACCTTCTGCAGTAACCGGAAAGAGACTTTCCAGAGACGAAGAGACAACCGTGATAGACCGCGAAACCTTTTCATAACGAGTAGGGTCCAGGACATTCGCAGGAAGATCCCAGTTTGAACCAACTAGGAACCGAGTTTTAATCGACTCATCATTGGCAAGTTGAACCTCTATACGACCGACGTCGTTATCATCAGCCTCAATGGCGTCATTTCTGACCGACTTGATCCCAGAATCCAAGACGTACACTCCGCCCCCGACGGCGAGAGCTCGGCAGCCTACTTGAGAAATCTCGGATCCTCCACCCCATTTGGCAACCAAGCTTCCAAATCCAGGACCGAAGACACCCATAGAGGTCAAGTGCCTCTTGATGCGCGTCACCGCATATCCGGCTGACGTCTGGGTTGGAGAACTCTGGGCCAATGAAAGCGATAGAAGGGGATCGTGAAGCTCTGCAGGGACTTGAAAATTGGAGGTGAGATAGTCCGGGAACGACCCGGTCAGATCATCCTGTTCCGACGAGCTTTCATCATCCTGTTGAGGCTTGGCGATGTGCCGGAGGAATCTCATCAGCGTTCGCTTTGATTTAACGCTGATCACGTCATCGGCGAAAACATCTTCGCGGCTACTCGGCACACGGTACAAATCTGAGAATGAATTCACAGCCGTGCTACTGCTCTCAGAAGCCAAGTTGCCCGAAGGCCTGTAAATCCACCAGCTTCCAACCGCCTGAAATTCAAGCTGGCGGTAGACCTTCGAGGACACCAGCGTGGGCAACAACGCAGATCGACAATAAATCAGTTGCGGTGACAACGTAAGTGTGTATGCTCGAGAAGAAGCTAGCTGAGCATTGCACTCCTGTGTTTGCCCAGGTCTCAAAATGGACGCGTCTTCAAAAGGGAAAGACTTCGGTTCTAGCTTATCAAGACCAGTCAGTAAATAATAGTAGCACAAACCAAGGGCAGAAATGCCGCAAATTACCTTGATTCACTTGGGAAACCCACTCTTCAGCTTCCTGAAGGCTGAATGCTGCCTCAGAGCCTCCATAATATGGGTTACGGTCAACGTGAAGTACCTTCTTGCCTGACCGGGAGAGGGCCCTAAAAAGTCAGCAACAGAACAAGTAAGACAGTTGCTGATACCCGACTCACAATGCTAGAAGTGACTGCGCCAGCCCTGTACCAGAGATTGTTACATCCCATGGCGATTCTGCCAAAGACTCCATCCTGAGAATGGAAATGGCAAAGCGTACAGAGCTGGGGAAAAAAGGTTCAGTATGATGCTATGTGATGAGCAAACCCAACTATCATCACGTCGGGTGGCAGGCAATGGAGCACTTCCTAGCAAGCAGGAATCTCCTGCCCATGAATGCGGTGGAAGTTTTCATCCGTCCTTGAAAGGAAGTGCTTTGAGGGAAGTAAAATAGAAAGCGACGGAGACACGCAGAAATACTTCCGTCCTGACCCGCACCGATAGTGCGGCACGTGACAAAGCTCGGGCCATATTGTTCGCGGTCAAGATACTCAAACAGCAAGATAATTCTTCACGACTATTAATTTCTCATGTTCGCTAGGCTCCTTTCTCGATGATGAAAGCTATTGCTCCCCGGTCTAGCATTCTGAGGCTGTCGTGCTCCTCATCCGAGGTGATCTGCTAGATAAATCTTCTACGTTGGGTTTCTGAACACCGAGTTCAGAATTCGACTATTCCAAATTAAGTTAGACAGCTTCGCTACCTTAGCACCTTTAAAAGATTGCGCTCTCGAAGCATCTTCCTTTTTTTCCTAGCACACCACTCCCCAGTGCTCCGCACGGCATTCTGCGCTCTACCATAGCAGATTCGTCTCATGCCGACAAGCCTTCATTGGTCTTGTCCTTACAGGGAGTGGTAGATCGGATTATATCACTCTGTATCTGCTGCTCCGGATGGAGACATCTGATGGAAGCGGTTCGTTTGTAGTGATACATATCGTCATATTGTAGCTCCCTGTGGTGTGGAAAAGGTAGACAGATGGCATATACATGTAGCAACCTTAGTACAAATTCCTAATGCCTGAGTGAGCATGCGTCTCGTTTCGAGTGCTGCGTTTCTTGTCACCACGACGTCAAGCGGTACATCAAGCCCACATACTGGAGGTTTAGGCTGTTATCCTTCGAGTATCTCTCCAGGCTCTGTCCGAGAAAGGCGTGTGATGAAGATAGCGACGACATGTGCATATCGCTTTGAATCCTGAAGTACGTCTGCGATAGACCGCATTGCAGCTCGTCTCACTCCTCGCCTTCTTCCACGACTTTAGCGCGAATAATCTTGACCTCATCGACCGGCCTATCCTCGGAATTCGTCTTGACGAGCCCCATTCGCTGTATTACTCGCATTCCGCTTTTCACTCGACCGAAGATTGTGTGCTTTCCATCTAACCACGGTGTAGGCGCAAGGGTGATGAAGAACTGGCTGCCGTTGGTGTTGGGTCCACTGTTCGCCATGCTCAAGACGCCAGCTCCTGTGTGCTTGAGTCCCGGGTGAATCTCATCTTCAAACTTCTCGCCGTAAATTGAATTGCCTCCCCTGCCGGTACCAGTAGGGTCGCCGGTCTGTACCATGAAGTTGGGGATAATGCGGTGGAAAATTATGTTGTTATAATAACCTCGTTGGGCCAGAGTCGCGAAATTCCTGCAGGTCTAGTCAAGTATATATCAGCATGTGAAGAGCGCCCAGGTCGAAGGATAAGTTCCTTGCTTACTTTTGGCGCATGCTCGTTGTAAAGCTCTACCGTGAACGAGCCCTGGAATACGTTAGAGGAGCCAATTGCTGTGTGGCTACAGGAAGTCCCTACCATACTCGTGTCAAACACCACGTCAGTCGCCATTGTTTTCTGAAAGTAGCCAAACGAAGAAATCGGATATCCTCAAGATTGTGCTTCTACCAGAGCAGAAGGTTGTATTCGAGCTTTCTAATGATCCCGCGGCGGGGATGGAGATACTTGTCTTGGCATCGATCATCGGGAAACACAGAGCTTCCACGCTTGTCACTCTTTGGTAAACACAACGTCCTACAGCTATGAACTGATTCCCAACCACCGCGCAACCAGATGAATATTCTCGACTTAAGCTGACGATTATCCCTCTTTCTCTACCTTTCTACTTGCGGCCCGGAGTCTCGCAGTTGCCATGGACGAGGTCAGTCCACTTGCGGAGCTCTTGGGGCAGGCTATCTACCAGTATACGAAGATCAAACCTTTCCTACCTACATACGGCCATCTGCTCGTTTCGGCTCTCTTTCCTATTTACATTGGCGCCCATGCATCCCTTTCGAGACCCTCATCCGCTGCCAAACCTCCCAAGAAAGACACGAATAAGAACGAAACAGATAATGAGGAAGAAGACGAGGAAGGACTGGTTCCCGTCCAGAAGATGGAGGGCCTTGAGCCCAGTGATGCGCTGATGTTCCCTTTGACTGCCGGCCTCACTCTGGGTGGTCTGTACTTGATCATCAAATGGCTGGATGACCCAGCCATATTGAACAAGGTCCTTAGCTTTTACTTTTCTCAGATGGGCCTATTCTTCGCAGTCGCATTCCTGAAGGACTGTCTTTTGGTCTTTCGATCCTTTATTTTCCCGCGGCGATATCGATATGCTGGCAAGATTTGGAAGGCGAAACAGTCGGAACGAGTTTTCATAGCCGTTCAGCAGGATATTGCCCAGGAATCAGTACAATCCCGCCATACTCCCCTTCCCGGAATCCTCGGCTCGATTCCATTACCTGCTGCCTTGGTAACAGGCCTTTGGGTGTGTCGCAAGGTCGCGTATCAGAGGCTGAAGCTGCGGGCTCACGTGCGCGGCCTCTTCACCGGCGAATGTCTGGTGGGCCTGCTGGACGTAATCAGTGCGCTGCTGGCCCTGTCTTCCGTTGGGTATTTCGCATTTGTGACGAAGCCATGGTGGCTGACAAACTTTCTGGGTTTCAGCTTCTGTTACGGTGCGCTGCAGTTCATGTCGCCGTCAACATTCAAAACTGGGTCACTTATTCTGAGCTCGTTGTTCCTCTACGATATCTACTTTGTTTTCTACACCCCGTTGATGGTGACAGTCGCTACAAAGCTAGATGTGCCAATTAAGCTCTTGTTTCCCCGCCCGCCTGCTCCCGGTGAAGCTCCGGACGTTGTTTCCTTGGCAATGCTGGGACTGGGGGACATTGTCATTCCCGGTATGATGGTGGGACTGGCGCTCCGATTTGACCTGTTTCTCTACTACAAGAAGAAGGGCATTGAAAAATCACGGCTCGAATCCAAGGGGCAGGAGATCATCAAGCCTCAATACCAGTCTGCAACTGGCGGCTGGGGTGAACGTTTCTGGTCTTGGCCCGTTGCACCGCGTGGACGTGGGCTAGAGCCCCCGTATCAGGATGCAAAGTCCTTTCCCAAGCCTTATTTCAAGGCCAGCCTGGTTGGGTACATTGTTGGAATGATATCAACCCTTGCGGCCATGCAATACTCCAACCATGCTCAACCCGCTCTCCTTTATTTAGTTCCCGGAGTACTTTCTTTCCTGTGGGGAACAGCGCTCCTCAGAGGAGAACTCCACGAGATGTGGGAGTTTTCCGATGCCGAAGAAAGCGAACAGGAGGCTACAAACGAGAAGGAGGAAAAGAAGGGAGATGAAGCTCCAGCTAAGGCCACAAAGAGTCTCTTTCTGCGAATCCTGTCAGGCGATATCAAAGCATTATACTCCGAAGCGCCTGAACATGCCACGGAGAAAAAGGAGGAGAAGAAATCCGAGAGTGGGGAGACTAAGGATTCGGCACAAGCGGACGGAGGACCAGATGACAAAGCGCAAGATGCAGATGAGGGGGAGGACTTGGATTTACTTTCAATATCAATCTCGCTACCCGGGAAAGGCAAGACCGGATCACGCAAAACTCAGACCAACAGGGTTGAGTCACCCACAAGCGAGAAGAGCTTGTCTGTCCTGAGTGCAGCAAATCGTGATGACGAGCCACCCGCCAAGAGACAGCGAAGGAGTCCTAGAATCGCCGAAGTCAGTGCCTCTTAGTTTTGCTTTTTGGGAATGATTTCTACGAACGGGGTTGCATGGGATATTTGCGTTTTGCAATTTGGTTCGGATAGATGGAGTTGGGACGGACTAACTCGGCATGCATACCCTACGGGAAGGTAGCAAGTAAGGTAGAATGATCTGTTTCAAAAGTTTCTTCAAAAGCTTCAAGTGGTATCGTCATCGTCCTCAAAAGTTAAGATATACAAGTCAACCCCCGCGAATCAGCAGCTATCAAGAATTTGTTTCATATCATCCCATCGTTGCGCGGAGATGTCAATCAGCTGCTTCAGCTCTCTAGTGTCCGCTGCCCATCCACCGTTCTTCTCCATTTTCACGATCACTGTCTTCCCTTGTCCCGCGTTCTCTTTGTCGACCACGATGCAAATCCTCTCCTGGCTCAAACCCTCCTCATATCCATCAGGGTCAGCGAGTATCCACCTTCGCTGGATGCCTTTTCTGTTACTTTCCTCAATCTTCTTCTCTTCTTTAGCATCGGGAATAATGACCTTTCTCCACCCGGAAGCTGCATCTGCCTCGAAGACGCAGAACGAGCTGGCGACAGGCATACCTCGCAGCGACAGTCTGTGCGCCTCAGAGACCGCCTCCGAGCACACCACCATCTCATTATCGACGTCCCACCATGCCTTGGGCAATTTTGTATCCCGAAGTGCAGCCAACACAGCGGCCCAGGCAGCATCAAAAGGATTGCCGGCTAAGGAGATGATCATCACGTCAATGTAAAGCACCCAGAAGGCCTTGATTTCTCTGCTCTTGGCGCCCGCATCGCCCTCTTGAGCATCCACATCCATCTGCTCGTCCTCATTATGCTGTTCCAACTCCTCTGCTCCCAAGTTCGGCGGCTGATACCAGATTCGCAGATCCTCTGCGCGCACTAAGCGGGTGCTGTGTAGAAGTGATAGGATCTGATGTGACAGCGACTGCGCCAGCGCCGACGGTGGAGCGCCCGGGATGAATCCAGGTGCGCATCCAGTGCTGAGTGAAAGGTTCGGCACGAGCAAATTAAGGTCTTGGATGTGTGATTCGTCGTCTTCGTCTTCGTCTTCGTCTTCGTCATCGTTTTCATTGCTGGCTGCCACAGTTGGCTTCTCAGTGGTGTCGGTTAATTTCCGTCGCTTGTTCGTAGAAGCAGGTGCCGACGCTCGCGATACACTCCACGAGGCAATGTCATCGGTATGAAGAATCTCAGCGCGAACCCCGCAGACCGCCGCAGTGTCACCGATTCTGACCACGGCACTGCCGTTCGTATGCGTCAAAGAGCCGGTGTTCGCAGAAGTAACGCGGAACTGGGAGGTAGAACGGCCATTGGCTCGGATAGACGGCTGATTGCTTGATGGGGGAGGTGATAGATGGGCAAGAAGGTAGGCGTGAGGTTGGAGCCGGGCAAATTGGGATGGTGGTAGTGCGAGGGATGGCGGTACTGACGGAGCAGCTGCCGATGCTGCAGCGGGAGCCATTCTAGTAAATGACAACAATCGAATTTGCAGGTAAATCAATGAGCAGCCGACGGTTGCCTTCTTTGACTTGTTGCTTGTTCTGCGGAAAGAAAATAATGCAGCATTGAAATTACCTAGTTTTATGCGGCAGAATCGTCTGCAGGTCCGAAAGCGGTGAGGGCATTTTATCCACGACACGTGATATAGGAGTATGAGTTCAACTACTGTCAAACTGTTAAGCTACAAATTTCACGCTCCAATTGTTTGAATACGAGACGTATCCAGTTTATTGCCCATGTGATGCTCAAATCTAAAGACTTATGAAGAACAATTGAAACCGGTGTTCATAACCCTTCGACATTGTTCGAATGATTGGACACCCTGACGAGACTCCTATTGTGCATCTGTCTTGCACGAGGAGCGGATTATCGTGGTTTCTAGTAGCTGCGCAGTGTAGGTTATCGAATTGCAATTGCATCAGGCGAGACGCCAAGGTTGAACCTGTAAACAAAGGCCGAAGAGATGGAACAGGAAATTAAACACGCGAAGCCATGCAAGTGACACTAGCTCAGGGGCCAGAGTTCATGATGCAATCGACATTGGCTCTAGCACACTGTGATAGACCGGCTCAGCCAATACCACTCTCTGAGTATGAAGCCAAAAAGATCGTCGCTTTATCATCTAATAATAAATACGAGAAGCCGTCGATCCCATTGGTTTCCGAGCGACTTAGTTGAGATGAATCCCCAGTGCAGTTTGCGGTTGACCTTCGAGACTGATCATGAAGACTGACCATGAGTATCCAACTGCATATCTCTGTATGTCGACTGAGCTCGCTGCTTTCACTACGAAGAGAAGAGGCAACGCAGATGGTCGATAGGAGCGTGGAAAGTCCACAATCGCTGGTCATCACGCGAGAAGCCCCTCTTTCGACGCTTTTGGGTCGTTTGATTGGAGTGGATCACATTAAGGTTGCGAGCTCATGACTTCTTCCACCTTCTCGTGTTGATCGATATATGACTCGTGTTCAACCCTTTTCTCTTAGGCGAAAGCCCCACGAAGATCTGGTCTTCGTTTCCAATTTTACTTCTCTGCCCGAAATGCGGATGGTGAACTGGTCCGATCCCAAGATCAGGAGCACATCTTGTACGTGTGGCGCCCTGGGGATGTATCGCAGTCTCGTATTCGTTCGGGAGGAGCCAATTTTATGCTCCATCGCATAGTCTGCGTTGGGCGCACGGTCGACCGACCTTCGTTTGAGATCTGCTAGAAACCGGACTTATTAACATTCAAATGGTACCTCTTTCGGGATAGCTATAGAAAAGTATGACAAAGGATGACTTCCGTCTATCCTATCTATCATGAGATTGTGGTATCGCCGGGAAATGCAGCGAAGTCAAGATAAACTCGGCTTTATTGCAAGTCCGAAGCATGGAGGCCTGTCTCGCAGTTCACCTGAGGACCGACGAACGAGAGATGCTCTAGTCAGCCCTTGTTCGCCAACGTACATAGAGAACGTCTTCGATCTCACCGGCAGTAATGATTCTCCTGTCATATCGCCCTTGTCACCGAACGACCATTCTCGAGACCACTTTCTGGCGCGAAGAAGAAGAGATGACGGCCTTTCTCTCCCCGGTGGAGGTACCCCGTCGACTTTTCAATCTATTATTAGATGGGACACTGATGATGAAATCAACTGCTGGAGCGATGCGGCCACAGCCGGCGCAGTGCTTTCTCTGCTTCACAAGGAGCCACCCAGTCCACCACCTTGCCCGCAGCCTCGATTTGATAGAAATGCCTCAGATGAGCAAAGATTGACATGTGTTGTCTGCTTCGACGACCTCGAAAATGGATGTTACCCACAGCCTCCCATTGCAGCTGGCTGCGATCATGGATTCGTGCCCGGAATGCATATCTGCTTCGCCTGCCTTCGTCGAAGTCTAGACAAACAGCTTTCGTCAGGCGCTACTTTACTGTCATGTCCGATTTGCCTTGAACAGCTATCTGATGAGGAAGTACAACGGTGGTCCAGCAGACGAACCTTCCAGGCGTACGATAGAAAGCGAACTTGGCAAATCCTAGAAGAAGATGATGAATTTGTCCCATGTGTCAGGAAAGATTGCGGATACGGACAGCTACATGCTGGTGGACTCGAGGACCCAATCGTTGTTTGCGGTTCCTGCGGCACTCGAACCTGCTTCATTCATCGTGATACAGTTTGGCACGAAGGGTTGACCTGCGAGGAGTACGATCGGCTACGCAATCAGAGACGCGCCTCGTCGGAGGTACGGGTGAACGCCGGCAGAGAAGCTCGGCGTTTATTTCCAGGATTAAACAGACTAAGGACACCCCGGCAAGAAGCAGAGAGTGATGCAAGGCTCGGATACAGTTCTGGAAGGCCGCATGGTGGGCTAGATCCGACGAATGAGGAGCTTTCAGGCAATCGAACGATTCATGAGCTTTCCAAGTCCTGCCCGAACTGCCAGGCGCAGACGGAGCGAGCTGGGGGATGCAAATTCATGCGATGTAAGCACAGTGTTTCCTAGTCTGGTATATACGTTGGCTAATGGTCGCTCTGGACAGGTTGCTCATGTCGACAGAACTGGTGTTGGGACTGTGGGATTCGGTGGCAGCCAGGCCATCTTGAGATTGACTGTCTTCACCAGAAAATATAGAATAGAATACTAAGGCTCCAAAATGTCTTCCTTGTTACTGCTGGACAGAGTAGTATTCAACATCCATCTCACTGCATCTATGCCTACGAACATTATCGGCCTCATCTCGCAATTCTCACTCTGTAATCCAAAGCTGACAGAGTTGCATTCAGCCCCCTCATGAGTGATTATGCTTGATTGCTTGTTGACTGAATCATTCATATGCATAAATCTCCGCTAATGCAGGCCTTGATGGCGTCGTCACCTTCTTCTTAGCCTTTGGACGTGTGATTGGGTGAAAAGCATCATGGCTGGCGCTAAATCCAACAATCTCATTCGTTGTTTTTTCGCTGGTTAGGTTGAAGAACAGCGGAAGAAAATAACGGCAGTGTTACAATATTTTTTCTAAAATGTGATAGGACAATCAAGATACACATGTCCTGGACTCTCGGCCACACCCGATGGCACTGTGCGGATGCACTTTATCTGGCCTTGGTTGTTGACTCGAGTCTGGTCTACTCCCATGCTCTCCTCGCTAACCGATTCTGACAGAAGAGCTTGTCTTCCCCTCATCACAAACCAGACCAACCATAATGATAAGAAACTTTTCTCATCACATCGTGCCTGCCAACATGGCAAAGCGCGTTGGATCACATATGGAGCCTAGAAGGCCATAATCTGTGCAGCGGTAAGCTCTCATCTCTCTCCTCTTCCCACGCTTGCAGTGAGAGTTCTCTCACACAATGTACATCTGCACCTTTAATTTCCCGGTTGGTCGCTGATCTTCCCGATTCCTCTCTGTCCAGTTATACTTCCAGATCATAACTGGAAGTAGTCTTCTAATTACACTGATCCGATCAAGGTATTCAGAATGCCCTAATTGCCATCGGTGACCCTTTCATCGAGTCAGAGGACCAAGTGCAAGGGGATAAGTTATCTAGGCAGTTAGCGAAGCTGTCATTCTTATACTAGATTGTCTCTTCTCTGAGAGGGCAAGTTCAAGTCATCCGTTGCGCACGAGTAACACACCATGCCGGTAAAATGGGATATAGTGGTTTCACTGGCGAAGCGTATCATTATTCCTACAACAGCCTCTACCACCCCAGCTGAGGTCGCAGAGCGTCAACGAGACCCATGGTCTCAATCGGGCAAATATGGCCAGGGTTGGGTCTACTTCTCCGTTGTCCTACTCGCTCTTGCAACCATCATTCGGTTCTACCATGTTTGGAGCGATAAAATGAGAATCGCATTGTACAAGGAAGATTTGGTGAACGCACCGCAGGGCAACTCTCCCCAGGACGAGTACGAGCTTCCAAGTGCCGCCACCGACATCTCCACTGCACAGTTCTTTCCAGCGCGTGGCCCTTTACCCGGGGTCAAGAAACAGCAGTCGTCGATCTCAACCATTGCTCCGTTGAATAATACAGTTGCCTTCTTGCGATGGATATTCTACCGGCCTCTCCCGGTGTTGCGGATTGGGAAGCTGCGCATCGTTTTCCCGTCGCTGGGAGCTTCTGCTGTCGTGCTCGCAGCGTTGGTCTTCGTGACGCTCTATTCTTTCGTACCGCAGCCGCTGTACTACTCATCTATTACAATCGGATCTCCGCCGTTGGCCATTCGCGCCGGCATGATCGCCGTAGCTATGGTGCCTTGGATTGTCGCACTCAGTACCAGGGCAAATTTCATCAGCATGCTTACAGGTTTTGGTCATGAACGTCTTAACGTGCTCCATCGCTGGGCAGGCTATCTGTGTCTGTTCTTGAGTTTGGTACACACAATTCCATTCTTTGTCACGCCTATTTGGGAGGATGGGGCTCTCATATGGTACCAACAATACCTTCCGCGCAACGTTTGGGTCTACGGGACAGGCCTGGCTGCACTGGTGCCGCTGGTATTCCTATGTATCCATTCGCTTCCCGCGCTTCGAAGACGGATGTACGAGCTCTTCCTGTTTATCCACCTGCCCGTCTCGGTCGTCTTTGTTGCCATGCTTTTCTGGCACTGCAAGAACTTTTTGGCATCGTGGAACTATCTGTGGGCCACCATCGCCATCTGGATCATGTCGTATGCTGTGCGACTCTTTTATCTCAACTGGACGAACCCTTTTCGCATGTCTTTCATGATAGG
The DNA here is from genome assembly GCA_016413765.1 of Aspergillus felis. NCBI lineage: Eukaryota > Fungi > Ascomycota > Eurotiomycetes > Eurotiales > Aspergillaceae > Aspergillus > Aspergillus felis. Next base: position 398,919 of record CP066508.1, read on the forward strand.
AGAAGAGTCAGCAGTGACCATCCTCCCTCATAATGCCATCAAGGTGACCGTTGCTACCAGGATGCGATGGAAACCAGGCCAATATGTGTACCTTCGCATGCCCGGAATTTCCCTTCTCGGTCGACATCCTTTCACGATTGCGTCCTTATGCAGTGATGACTTTCCGTCAGAGTACGGGGAAAACTACCGCGACCTGGCCCTCGTCTTCCGTCCCTTTGGCGGCTTCACGCGAAAGGTCTTGGTGAAGGCCTTTGAGTACGGGCCGTACAAGACGTGGACAGCGTTCCTAGAAGGCCCCTATGGAGGAATGCGGCGGGAGATGGCCGCATTCGATGACGTGATCTTCTTCGCTGGCGGAAGTGGCATCACGGCAATTGCGAGCCAACTGTTGGATTTGATCAAGAAGATGCGTGACGGGAAAGCTGTCACGAAGCGGGTCCGCGTCATCTGGGCCCTGAGAAGCCCAGAGGCCATCGAGTGGTTCCGAGAAGAATTGCGAATCTGCAGAGATCACGCTCCCCCAAACACGGTGCACTGTCACTTCTTCCTGACGGGACCGACACAGGACGGCTCCGGAGAGCAGTCTGGCAATGACGTCTTCCAGGAAAAGATGTACAACATGCTTTCCGGCATGGATAAGCGGAACTCGGCATACATCCGCGAAGAAGCGGCCGGCGATCTCGAGCGCGAGAAGGAGCTCCGTCGCGAAAATGAAGATGCCATCACGTCCTTACCCCGAATCTACACCTCCCCCGTCATCAACAGTCGGCAATTCACGACATTGCCCGGCTTGCAAACCGGCCCTGCCAATGTTCCTTTTGACTTTGGATTTTCGAACGCCCCTTCTCCACCGCATAAATCGACGCCTCGATTCGCATCACTTCCCTTGCAGAGGCGGGATGGCTGGCGAATTGACCATGTCCGACCAGATATCCCGCGCATGCTCACGGAATATTCGCAGACATTTGGCCGCCGGACGTGCGTCTTTGTCTGTGGGCCTCCGAGCATGCGAATCGAGGTCACGAAAACCGTGGCGCGGCTCCAGCAGCAGGTGATGATGGATTCTCGTAGAGATGAAATCTTCCTCCACGCAGAGAACTACAATATATGACGAGATGGGACGAGACGAGTTAATGACTGTAATTAGCGAGGTACGCCGCTTTACGCAGCGAAGTTGATATCCGCGTTTTGTTCTTGTGTTTGGCGATGCATCTCTCAGACATCGCACTATTCGAGTCTTGCTTGTACATTCATTCTGATATAGTTGCGTTCATTTGTAAATACAGCACTTCATGAACTTGGAATATAAGGCTCTGTACAGCGCCTCGGGCGTGAAATCGATGCAAATATGTACTTCTAAGCACAAATGTCAATCTAGAGCGCGTGCAACCAATGTCTGTGCCTGCGTCTATAGCTCGGTCAAAACAGTTTCTGATAAAGGGAGGGTATCCGGGACGGCAAATCAAATGCTGAACATATTGACAAAAAATCACGCAATGAAAGCACTGAAGAGAATGAGGAAAAGGAACGTGTCGGCTCAATGTCTCTGGGGCTCATCGTCCGCCTTCCGTTTTCTTGCAGGCCCATCATCCCTCTCCAGGATACTGGACTCCGTAAACTGCTGGACTCCCTGGGCATCCGGGTCATCGCTATCCTCGGCCTCGACTTTCTCCCAGTCCTCATCTTCATCCTGCCCTTTGGCATCATTTTGGACCGGCCGAGGCTGCTCTGCGCCACTCTGAGGGGTTCCGTCTGCGTCACCATCATCATCACTCCACCGCAGAACCAGTTTGACGATCTTCGCTCCAGAAGGCTTCAATCGGCGGTAGTAGTTCTCCACCAGGCCCTCTTCTACCTGAAAACCTCGGGCGATGTACCATCTCAGGCCCTCCTCGTTGGCTTCATGGACATGCGCCGTGACAGTGCGGATGTTGTAATGTTTCACCAGCTCTGATACATTATAAGAAGAAGAGGATGAGGAAGAAGATGAAGTCGCAGGCGACGGCGGGGAAGCGAAGAGTATAGAATTGAGCAGGGAGGCCGCTACCCCACAGCCTCGATACGGGGAGAGCAGATGGAGAGTCTGGATGTACAGATTCGTTGGCTCCGGCTTTTGCGGATGAGGACCCGTTTCGGTCCGTACGGACAGGAGTTCAAGTCGGCATCTGATGCCTCCAATTACTTTGTCTGTTCCTGTGCTTGCGCCTAAGCTCGACGCGGCGGGTGACGGGGTGGTCGACGGTGCCGCAGCTACGGGATGATCATGGTAGATCGCGACGCGTGAAACCGACGCGATGACGGGGTCGGTGATTGTTGCCGTGTAGAACGAGTTAGGATAGCGGATGGGTAGGAGGAGACCAGTAATACGAGTCAACGAGGGGATATGCGCGGTGCTGACTGGGTCGATGGTAATGTGGGGATGGGGAGTCTGGTAGCCTGGGGATATGGCATGAGGATACGCGGGAGGTTGGAACGATGGATCCCTCGCCGCTGGCGGTTTGAGACGCGACGCTATATTTGGTGTAGCAGAAGAACTCGAGGATGGTGGAAGAACTAGTGAGGGAGGCTGCATTGGAGGTCTGTTGTGCCTGGGGGAGGGGGAAGACGCGGGAGGGGAGAGGGGTGGAGAAGTTGGCGTCTTGTTGGACTGGTGCGCCTTTGCAAAGAACTGATATGCCATGGCTGCGAAAAGTCAAAGAATACTCAAAGTAGTAGAACAAGCAGTCATGAGGAGCAGAGACTAGGAGATCAGAGAGTAGGCAGCGCAGTGGGAACAAAAGGATGGACGCAAACAGCGGTGCTGGGACTTTGCGACTGTTAGTGTTGTAACACTGGAACCGCGCGGAGATGCGATAAGATAAGATCGACTTTAGCCGGTCGGCGGAGACTTGCGAGAGCCAGAGACACCGAGACTGAGATTTGTCCTCTAAAGAGTGACGAGCCAGCCTCCAGCTTTTACAGAAGGAGTTGCGCTCCCTGGTGGTGGAGATATCTCTTGTTTTTCTCTTGTCGATTCATCCACTATTGATGCAGTCATCCTACTCACGAGTGTGAGGTAAGTGGTCATTCCCCGTCCGGAGTCTTGTGGCGCGACCTGTTCAGTCAACTGACGGTCTCCCTGCCTTTGGCGTTCCGCCCTCTACAGCACGAGTATTGTTCAGTTGGCTTGGCCATTCCTCACTACTCCCTCCGAATGTCCTCATCTGGTCAATAATACAAATGGACAATAGCGGTTGTTTCTATTGTGCTCCTCTCTCTTGAGTCCCCACTCGCAATCGTCCAACTCGACCCAACCTCTATCCGCTTGGGGTATGTATCGCTTCAATACTCCACATCTATTCGGCGCATTGTCCTATTCGATCGCATTGATGGCTCAGAGATTACATTAGGCGGTGCATGGAATTGCTTTCTATTCAGAGGAATTCTTCCTTAAACGTGTGGGTCGGTCACAACACATTGCTGGGAAGAGGTGTCGTAACAATACGCTATTGAGGTTAGTTGTGTTCGAACCTCTGCGTGCCTCTGGTCTTTCTATATATTGGACCAACTTGACTTTCATGTTTTCAACCTCTCCCGCTTCATTGTGTTCTTGCGTTTCTGTTCTCCGTCGTCGCTGTGATCCTACTTTTACACCATCTCTTGATCTCTACGCAGACATGACTGCAGAACTTATCCCGGATTTCGTCCTTGCATCTAACCGCTCTGAAACAGAAGATCACTTGGCCAAAATGGGTGATTCGAAAGGAACAGAAGCTCAGGGGAGTTCCCCGCCTTCAGGAACCATCGCGAAGTTGGTAAGCTGGCTCCCCATTTCCCCTACTTGCTGTCTCCCGAGCATGGTGCCTCGGAGCGTATTAGCTGACCAGCTCAGACCTGCGACATCCTCAATGAGACATTCTACAACATCATCCATGATATTGTTGCTCAAGTTCATCGCGATGAAAAGGTCGCTCGCATGCGCTCCGCAGTAGTTGTTGCCAGGCAGAAAGCCGAAGACGAAGTAGCCAGGCGTCGTGAAGATGCAGGCGGTAAGGCAACGGGATCCGTGGATTCAGAAGACCTCAAGGACGTCCGGGTGGAGACGGACGGTGCGGTGTTCGAAGATGGCAAGGTCTTTCTCAAAGGCAATCCTCTTCAGACAACAAAGGAAATTATCTGTCCTGATTGTCGCTTGCCACGTCTGCTATATCCAGTAACCGGAGTCGGCGCTCGTCCACCTCCAGATCCGTATCGCGAATACTGTCAGAATCAGCCACTGATCACAAAACCTGGGCACGACGTGCACGGGAATCCCTTCGCTACGGACAAATTGAACCCAAAGAAGAAAAAGCAGACTAACGCTTCCAACACTCCCGCTTCCAGTCCTCCGACCACTCCTGATAGCTCTTTCAAGCAGGCCACCCAGGAGAAGGTGTCATATCCCACCGTGAAATGTCCCAACTGTCCGAGATACTTTGTGGTGACGCGAGTTGCTCAGCATCTGGACCGTTGCATGGGTTTATCAGGTCGACAGACCAATCGTAACAGAACGCCCATGGAGAATGGCAACAGCTCCCCAATCACCGGACCTCCAAAGCGTCCACTGGCGGACGATGACACACCACCAACTCTGACGAAGAAGAAGAAGCTCAACACCCACAAAAAGCTATCTGGAAAGAAACCACCGCTGCCTCCAAGCAGCAAACTGAGAAACGGTCTGACCCCTGATATGGCTGCAGCCGCGGATGCAGCGGCCTCTGGAGACGTTGACATCAAACGTGAAGCCAAAGACAACGCATGAGCTTATCATCCTGTCCCTGGCCACCTTGACCTTGCCTTTTCTGGTTTCTGCAAGGTCACTTACTTTGAGGATGAACCCTCTGAACATAATTTCCATCCAAAGTTTTACTTCCCTTTGTCTTTAACGATATTGACGTAAATATTGGGCATCAGAAGGCGTCAACAGGAACCTGCTCTGATACTTAAACTTGCCTGGCTGAACGATTTGGGACATACTTGGCGCCCTTTTTCTTTCTTTTTTCCGTTGCTTTCTTCTGTCTCATTTGTGGCTTCTTACTCTGGGATATTTGTTTTTCTCTGCTTGTCCGACCAATTAGTCGTTGGCATAGACAATGGAGCACTGATATGTACAATAGCCTGGCAACACCAGCTGGCTCCTCGATAGCGCCCGCATGGAACATTGCTTGTGATTCTATCAAGTGACCTCTTCAAGTAGTTGACCTGTCCTAGTTCATAAATAGAGACCCCGGCTTTTTACCTCTTAATCGTAGCATTTGTGCAACCACCAACTGTGGAGTCTAGAATCAGCTCCAAGCTGAAGCGGATATTGCCGCAAGACGTGCGGACCCGCAGAAACCCACCGACGATGCGCTTATCGAGTCTCGTCATACCTCGCCTCATTTTTGACCGTTCAGTCTTATTGGCATGAAGGTAGACGAGTCACTCACTTCTTTCAATAAACTTCTTTCTCAGCCTATCCACTGAGCCGCGCGCAGAACATGAGTAACTCAAACCTCGTCGCGTGGGCAGTTCCTCGCCTGGCCCAGCTTTTACCACTGGACGAGGAGTCTTTGACACAGATTATCACTTACTCTGCCAGTCTTCCAAAGGAAGAAGGTGCCGAGCATCTTAAAAACCTCCTCGGCGACTCCCCCGCAGCCTTCGAATTCATCGCCTCCTTCAGCGCGCGACGAGACCAAAACCAAACCCAGTCCATCGTACCATCGCCAGCTCGAGGCGGGGAAGAGCAATCCGCAGCGGCCGACGCATACACCACTGACAATGTGAATTCTGGGACAAGAGCCGGAGCCAAGAAGGGCAAAAAGCCCAAAGCGCCTCTTCACAGCGTGGGGCCCGTACGCAGGCCTGAGAATTTCGGGAATGTGGCGGGAGGTTATAGGAAGGAGGATCAGGACCAGGATTACATGTCAGCTGCGCCGGCTCGGCAGGCGAGACAGGATACAGCTGCTCTACGGCCAAAGGGTTCAGCTTCGTCGCTACAGGTTCCGCAGCAGCAGAACGCGTTGTCGTCGCTTGACTCATCCGCCGCGTCGTCACGTACCCAATCCCCCGCGCCGCGGTCGTCGGGTACTCCTAAGAACCCACCGTCCGCGTCGGGACCGGTGCTATCGGATCTCCTGCCCAATGTCAAGTCGAAAGCTGCCAAGCCATCTTCCCGACAGCACGGAAGCGGAAGCTCAGCCACCGGAGGCTCATCTAAAGCATCACTTACAACGAACAACATCTCCGACCTGACGGCCGCGATTGCCGCTCTTGAAGTCTCTACGAATCCGACCTTAGGCGGTGGCCGGCAAAAATGCAGTTGCTACGCTACAATCCATCCGCTCTTTGAACCGGCCCCGAACTGCCTGAACTGCGGCAAGATTATCTGCTCCCTCGAAGGTCTCCAGCCATGCTCATTCTGCGGGACGCCGCTCCTATCAAACGAAGAAATACAGAGTATGATTCGCGAGCTGCGTGCGGAGCGCGGACAGGAGAAGATGCGGGCTCACAATGAAAGTGTCCACCGGGATGGTGGGCCAGGCCCAACTCCGGTGGGAAACAGCAAGCTTGACGCCGCCAAGGCGCACCGTGATAAGCTACTTCAGTTCCAGGCGCAGAACGCCAAACGCACGCGGGTCGTGGATGAGGCTGCGGATTTCGAAACGCCGAATGTTGCGTCTACGCTGTGGATGAGCCCCGCTCAGCGGGCACTGGCGCTGAAGAAACAGCAGCGGATACTCCGGGAGATGGAGGAACAGGCGCGGCCGGAGTGGGAGAAGAAGAAGACCGTCATGAGTTTGGACATCAAGGGCGGTCGCGTGACTCGAGTGTATCAGTCTGCCGCGCCTGCGGAGTCGAGCTCGGCCGCCGAGGAGAAAGATGAGGACGTCGAGGATGTTTCGCACGAAGAGTCGAAACCAAGTGGCGGTGAAGCTTTCAGTCGGAACCCACTACTTGCAGCTGGGGGGCTGCTACGACCCGTTTGGAAGGCTGCGGGAGACAGGCAGGCAGAAGGGGTGAGCACAAAAGAACGCAAGCAGGCATGGCGGCGCGTCCAGGACGACAACGATGACAATGAGCAATGGATTCTCGATGGTGGCTTGCACGGCTATACCACTTAGCATTTGAATATCACCCTATGAACCCATGGCAGTAAATTGCACGCCTCGAACTGCTGCACATTGGCAGATACTGCGCGCACATCCTCCATTAAGTACATTGCCAGTCTTCAGCCGATAGCGGCGATCTGGCGGCTCCCAGTATAAAGTGCGACATCTCCGCGCGATTTCTATGTAGCTGTATACTGATGGAGTAGTGTTGCGCGAATTCTCCGCCCCTATTATTGCCAAATACCCGCATTTGCTCCGCGATCCACTTCAGTGGGTGCTGAAGGTCTTCTATAACCCAACTGAGGTCGGATATCCACGGTTGTCTTCAGAATGAGTAGTGGATACAGTCTCAAGCCGAGTTACTTCGGGCAGGAGATCTAGTGCACTATCAAATGGTGACTGAGATTACTCTTCGTATCGGGTTGAGCATATTCTCAATACGAATGCAGCCATATCCCTGAATCTCCGTAAACAGAGTACCTACATTGTATACTTAAGCTTAAATCAGCAGGTGTCGCTGTCTCTGACGTACTGTACAAACAGCTCTCGACAAAAGAACGGAAGAACAAGGAATCTTTGCACATCCCCATGCTATAAAGATCTATCTTAGTCGTCGGTAATAATTTCATGCTACTTACTCGTTCTTATCATTGTCAGCAGTCCGCAAACGATGACCGCATGGACAGCGGAAGTACGCCCGCATCTAACCGAGCTACATAAGATATAAAGAACCCTTTGGCTGGACATTTGAGGAACTTTACGCACTCAGTGGACTACTACCTCTACTTTGGACCATTCCCCATTTTATCATAGCTTCTAGCTCCTTCATCTTTGCGGGGAAAGTGGGAAGACCATTGGAGTGAGACCTACCTCGGTTGAGCTCGGCTAGCATCGGTGGTTGCGTCGTCGGCATCATCATTCATCATTGTTTCATCTGCTGCTTGGGAAATCATGCTGGTTCAACCATTATTGGAGAATTTGTCAGTCTGGGGGGCGGTGCAAGGGCTTTTGTTTCTCCTTGGGGGTTTGGTAAGTTCCTTACCTTTTGTCACCGGATTAATATTCACGCTATGTTATGATCATGGTTACCAGTGCTGATATTCTCGGACGTAGACAGTAGCATATATCACGTACAATCGATTTTTCCACCCGTTACGCTCTATTCCCGGACCTTTCCTCGCTTCCATAACCCCTTGGGTACAACTCTACCACGGCCTGAAAGGCGACCGACACCTATGGCTTCACCGTCTACATGAGAAATACGGATCCCATGTCCGGGCGGCACCCAACTTCGTCTCCATCAACACGGATCGCGGCCTGCACGACATCTACGGCCATGGCAAGCGGCTCCGCAAGGCCAATTTCTACAATGCCTTCCCCGCCATCAAGGGCGTGTACAACACGCACAATGCAATCGACAAGGCGATGCACGGGCGCAAGAGGCGCGTGCTCAGCCAGGCTTTCTCGGACCAGGCGCTGAAGAGCATGGAGGATGTGATGCTGCTGCATGTGCGGCAGCTCTGTGAAATTCTGAGTGGTGGGCTTGAGAGAAAGGGTGAGAAGAGCGCGACGGCCGTTTTCAACATGGGAGATTGGTTTAGCTATCTGACGTACGATGTGATGGGGGAGCTGTGCTTTGGAAAGAGCTTTGACATGCTGGTTTCGAGCGGACGGCGGAAAATGATCGAGCTTGTGGATCGCGCTGCCAACCGGCACTATGTGGTATGGCACCCTTTTTTCCCACCTGGTATTGACAGACACTGACGAAGTCAAGTGCGGATTGTGGATGCCCCTAGACACCTGGCATCTGGACCAGATCTTCATCCACAAGTTGACCAACGACCGGTGGAACTTCATCATGAACTCCAGAGTCGAAGCCAACGAGCGGGCCAAGGAACGGACGCAGGCCGGCCACGAGGCCAAAAAGGACTTCTTCTACTACCTGCTCAACGCCAAGGATCCCGAAACCGGCAAGGGACTGACGACCCCGGAGCTCTGGGGCGAGGCGAACGTCCTGATGATCGCCGGCAGCGACACAACATCCACCACCATGTCCGCCACGATCTTCTACCTGGCCCGCAACCCACGCGCCATGGAGAAGCTCCGCAAGGAGGTCCGTGAGAGCTTCTCCTCCGTTGAGGAGATCGTCACCGGGCCCAAGCTCAACGAGCTCGTCTACCTGAAAGCATGCCTCGACGAGGCGATGCGTCTGGCGCCTGCTGTTCCTGGCGCGCCCCCGCGCGAAGTCATGGAGGGCGGCGCCATGGTCGATGGAGTCTTTCTTCCTGAGGGTACGGACTGCGGGACCCCGACGTACTCGATCCACCGGCAACCCGAGTACTACCACGAGCCCGAGGCCTATATCCCCGAGCGATGGATCGAGGGCGCAACATGCCAGGCCGGTAACGAGTCATGGACGACCAGCAAGGAGGCCGTTGAGCTGGCGCGCAGGGCATTCTGCCCCTTTAGCATTGGGCCGCGGGGGTGTATCGGGAAGAGCATGGCGTTCATGGAGATGCGGATGACCATTGCGCGGTTGATGTTCCTGTTTGATTTTGAACTGGCCGATCACGAAGGAGAGGACGAGAAGGGACACCTGGCACTGGTGGATCACTTCACTAGCGCCAAGTACGGGCCGAATGTCATTGTCCGGAAAAGGGTCTGACTCTGAACTCTGTACGTGATACGCGGATGTTATTGTAAAATTGCATGAGCTATGACAATCAAGCATTTGATCATTACAATATTATTGGCTTGACGATCACAACTAGAGGTAAGTCCACACGTAGTACTCCGTGCTCCGTACAAACAAAAGACACGGTTGCCGCACGTGGCTTGGCCGGCGCTGCGCTGCGCTTGTTTAATGCAATGTAACTCTAGCATATGCCTAAACCACATGCATGTTACAACATCTATCTACATACTCAATCCAAACCAACCTCCAAACTTTATGTGTTAACCAAGGAATCACAGCAATGCTCATATGAGCTCAGGCGTATACCCAGCACAGAATGCCCTCCCCCCTAACGACGACCCTAATCCAATCCACCCTCCTGAACGCCCTCTCCAACATCCTCGCCCAAATAATCGCCCAGCACAAAAAAGCTGTAAGCCTTCCTCATTCTTTCTTAGTGTCAATGCCAATCCTGAATAAAAATGCAGGGCCCATTCACACTCAACACCCTCGCTCTCCTCCAATTCCTCACCTACGCCATCATCATCGTCCCCATCAACTTCTCCTGGCAGAAGTACCTGGAGGCGAGATGGCCGGGGTTCCCGGGGAGGAGTAGGCCCGTTGCTGCCACTGGTGCCGAGGCCAAGGGCCTCGCTGGCGCTGTCGTTGTGACGGTTGATCCGGGGGATCTGCTGCCGGTCAAGGAGAAGGAGCAGCACGACCCGCACCGGGTATCAGCACGATGGCGCTGGCGCTGGCGCTCGCGCTCGCGCTCCGGGCTGGGTAACTTCCTAATGAAATTCTTTCTCGATCAGACTGTTGGGTCGGTGATGAATATTCTCTTGTTTATTGTTTTGATTAATGTGCTCAAGGGGGTGGGGTGGAGGAGGATTCGGGAGTTGATCTTTGAGGTACGTCTGTTTCTGCCTTTTATGTGAGGGGGTGATATTGACGAGAGTAGGACTTTGGGCCGATCATGATTGCTCGGCTTAAGTATCGGCCTGTTGTGTCGGCGCTGTTGTATACAGTTGTTCCTGTGGAGAGGCGCGTGGTGTTTGGGAGTGCCTGTGGGGTTGTCTGGGGGATCTATTTAAGCCTGTATGCTGCTGTGTAGGCTTGATGGTACAAATCATAATAATAAAGGAGGGATATTTTACTTCGTCTCTAGCTAGGTCATATTAACTCATTAGAAGTTTGTCATCCTGCGCCGTGGCGATAAACTAAGCGTCAGGTCATCTAGAGACGGCAATCACAATCCGCCCTGCAAGCAAGTCCCCGCCTCCAACGCCTGGTCCATTTCAGCATAAGTTATATGCAATAGCAATCTATATTCGCACGGCAATCCCAAGTCTAAGCCGGCAGTGCCTCGATCTTCTTCCCCTTCACGGAGAGCCACTGCACTGGAATCGCTCCGACTATCGAAACCGCCGACATGGCAACAGCAACATAGAACGACTCGGTGATGGCGTTACTGTAGGCAACGAGGACTGCTGGTAAAACATCCTCGGAAACAACGTGCCGCAGCATGGTTGCACCAGTACCTGCGACTTGCGCAGCATTGACACTAGGCGCCTGGATGGCCAGATTCTTGTATAGTTGGTTCTGGAATACGTTCTGCCCGACTGAAACGAACAGTGCGCCTCCGAGAGTTTGCATGAACATCACGATGGACGTCGCACTGGGGACATCCGTGTCTTGAACCGCAGTCTGCACCACAATCATTGGTTGCTGGAGTCCGAGGCCAACCCCAATCCCAGCAAGGGCCTGGTACCCTATCCAAGCAGCATGGCCGGAGTCGACCTTCAATGTCGATAGCAGACCGGCCCCAATCGTGATAACCACAGGGGAGACCAGCATGAAGGGTGTGTAGTAGCCAATTGCAGAAACCATGGCCCCAGAGAGGAGTGACATCACAACTGATCCTAGCAGCATGGGCAGATTCATGATACCAGATTTGGTCGCCGAGACGTCTTTGATGGCTTGGAACCAAATCGGAAGCTGTACAACCAAAAGTCAGTCAATCCAGATCCTCGCGCACAGAGTGTTTAGTATGCACGTACGTAGTAAACAAACAGCATGAACGCAGCCGATACACTGAAGCTAAAAAATGCAGCACCCCAGACGTTACGATTCTTCAATATTCGAGGAGGCACCGTAGCGTCCTCCTGCGCCCATTGCTGCCGAGCCATGAAGATCACGATGAGAACTCCAAACACGATGAACAGAGCGATGATGCGGGCATTGCCCCAATTGTACTTGGTGCCTCCCCATTGCAGAGCCAGTAGCATGGAGATGATGGCGGGGAAGAAGACGAAAAGACCTGGCAGATCAAGCCGCGACAGCTGCTCCTTGAGACTCGACTTATCCTTGTATGATTTTGGCGCCTTGAAAAACAAAAGGATGAAGAGCCAAGTCAAGCCCCCGATAGGCAAATTGATATAGAAACACCATCTCCAGGTGACATGGTCGGTAAAGACACCACCAATCAGAGGCCCAGCCACACTGGAAATGCCAAACATACCACCCAACACACCAGTATAGATTGGTCGCTTCTGCAGTGGCACGGACTGGGAGATAATCAGGATTGACCCAGTAAATAATCCAGCAGCACCCAAACCGGCTACCGCACGACCAATGATCAGTGCGACAGAATTAGGAGCGACGCCGCATATCAAAGATCCAATCTCGAAGATGGCTATCGCACTGAGATAGACCCATTTGGTAGAGTAGAACGTGTAGAGCTTGCCGTATGGGAGTACCAGGCAGCAAGTAGTCAGCATGTAGGAACTTGCATACCAACCGACATCTTCCAAAGAGTTGAACTGATCCGTAATCTTGGGAATCGCCGTCGCCAGAATAGTATTGTCCTAGTGAACCCGATTGAAGTATGTTAGCTTCTTACTCTTGTCCCTTTGGAAAGTAAGATGGCTCTAGAGTACGTACCAAAGACATGCAGAAAATCACAAGGCTGATACTGGTCATGACCAAGGCCAGCTTCCATGATTTCAGATATTCGGGCTCTTGTTTTTCATCCCCATGGCCCTCGCTGTATTCCATATCCATTGCTTGGCCGTCACTGCGCCTCTCAGGAATAGGCGACTCGGGATATTCAAGCCCTGGGGAGGACTCCACTAGTGTGCTCTCCTTGTCAGATGATTGTCGTCTTCCTGGTGCATTTGGCTCGGAAGTGAGCTTTGTCTGCGAGCTATTTGGGCCATGATCATGCTGCGAGTGGCTGTTCGCTGTGTTCTCCATGACGAGAGGGTGGATATTAGACTCCTTCGATATCAATGCCGACAGCAACGTGGAACGACTGAAAATGAGTTGAACTTGAAGAACAGTAACTTCACAGATTCTAGATCAAAGCATCAAGCCAAATGAAGGAGGCCAGACTGATTCCAGGCAAGGTTCGAATCCACGTTGACCAGCTTCAGACAAGGGAGCAGGTGGTGGCGTTTTGACTGCTTGGAGAAGTAATGGACAGATATCTGACTGTGTGAGCCGAAAAAGGAGACGGAATCACTCTCAGCCCATTGCAGGATACCGGCAATGGCAAAAAGCAGGAGAGGGAGCAATGACTAAACGGGGATTGTCTGTGCAACCCGCCATTCACTGGCCGGCCAGTCTTTAGAGTACATCCAGGTACCTACCTTAATGTAGCGGCCATCGCCGAACATACATACCGGAACTATGTTGCTTGTCCATCCGGTATGGTACGTAAGCAAGTAAACAAAGAAGGGTTTGCAATCAAGGAGGAGAGATGTGCTGATGTGCTGTCAAGTATCCGACCAGAGGATGTATCCATCAAACAAAGGTATGCATTTTCCCAAAAGGGCGAAGAATATCATCTTATGCATTCAACCCATGTCTTAAGACTGGTGAGAAGCCCGGATGACCAGTCTTCCTTTCTCAAGAATTGTATGAATGTCAATCCCTAGTCTACCCGGTGATCCTTGCCCACATCCGAGTAAACAATGAAGCATTCCGAAAGTGGCTCCGCGTCTCAACGATGGTTGCCATGGACCTCGCATCGACGTGTAATCTCTCCCTACCTTACTTCCATCTGCTGCCTCTCTGAGAGTGTGAACTGGCTCTTCGGAGTCGGAAATCTACAGTTGCCGAGACAGATCATCTCAAGTAGATACCTAGTAGTCTCCATCGGATTAGATTCCAACAGCTACCGTGTGCAGATCAACTCATTCCCCAGTCACGCACACTTTAAGTCTAGAGGTAATAGGCCAAAGCACAGACTAAACTCCTAATACGCACAAACATACTCTTTGCTTTTTCCATTGCTGATCCTCCAAGGCTACTGTTCCCCTCACTAACCTCGAGGGCCCCAAGTTGCTCACTATGTATGCATCAGCACCCAACAGACATGATAAATCGCGCCAGCAAGAATGGAACATATCCATATCATTATCCCTCTAAATAATACTCTACTATCTATTTCACTTCAGACATGAAAATCAAGCAAAGTGTCCTGTTCCATGATCATCCCTTATGATCGACACCACCAAGCCCTAGTTCGCCGCCCCTTGCTTGTGGCTTAAGTCACGGACAGGGTCTACGTACCAGTGTATCTATGGCTCTACGCCACCAGACAAGGACATCAGACGAGTGTATTAGAGGCTAGACTAAATAAAGGCTCAAACTTCCGTCCACCCTGCTGTGACTATTGCAGGCCGATTTTGGGCTTGCTTTGCTTTGTCTAGATCTTGGGAGAGCTTATTGTACATGGCGATAGACTTTACGGAATATTTAGCCAAAGCTAATGTGCGACCTGACGAGAATGAAGACCTGGATGGAGCAGGTACGTACTCCATACAGGCTGCAGTAAGCATGGCAGTATGCGTGAGCAGTAAGATACATTGCAGAGGAGTATCTATTTGCCATTATATGACGATAGTTGTATCCAATGCTCAGCTCCATTCTTATGCACATAGCAGTCGTGTAACAATATTCCTCTATAGCTGAAGGATTGCAGAAACAGCGCGATCTTCTGTTCCCTTCTACGGTTACTCTTCCCTGATGAAGGCATTAGATGAGCTTGGCAGATGAATGATTCCTAACAGTTGATATATCCCATACTATGGGTAGTACAACGCCGCTAAATGATGATATTGATACACCTCCGGTCTCCAAGCCTAGCCTCCCAACACCAGATCAATGCAAGGATGAAGAAGTCCATGCATATGAGAGCTCAACCGCTCGATTCCCCACCCGAACGCGAACTGGGGTTTGGTCTTGGAAAGCTGGACCTCCTGTACATCCTAGACCGAGCAGGTCCAACCTGCCACGGATGATGCCGCCTAAGACTGGCAGCGTGAAGAAGTGTGCTTGAATAAGATTGCAAGCAGGTGCTTCGTTTCAATCAGGTGTGGAGAGATTGCAAAGACCATCGGCAGAACGCAGAATAGACAATACTTCGTTTCGGCATTAGAATTGTATTCCCTCATTCCATTTTCTTTTTTTTTTCCCCTTTGCTCCAAACTTCTATTTCGACGCAGGTCGAGATTCATTCCTGCTGGCGACAAGAGCAATCAGGGCAGCACCGACTCCACTTCCGTCTTTGGAAATGCCAATGCGCACCTTCTTCTCGCCAGCAGCACCCACTTCAGGGACCTCCCGCAAAGCGGCGCGCAGGTGTCCCTCAAAGTTGGGGTAGAACTCGACTAGACTTCCATCTACACCGATGTCGACCATATCATCCGTCTCTAGCTTGCCGGTGGAGATGAGGATAGCAGCAAGTGGCACAGCACTGAGGCGGGCAGCACGCTTGCCAATCGCATGCACCAGGATTTTGACGGCCTGGCAGTCGGCGTCGCTAGGGTTCTCGATCTTCAGGTGATCCTTCAAAGCTACCTTGACTTCCTCCATCCTATCGGTCTTGTCGGCTTCCACCAAGCTGAGGAAGCTGGTGTCGATGCCCCACTGCCTGTACAGGGGCGAGTTTTCAGGAGTGACAACTTTCGAGGATTGATTTGGCGTGAACAGACCAAACGCCTTGTCCTTGTGCAGATCAAGAAGAGCCCGGCGCAGGATCTCACCCAGAAACATACCCGAGACACGTTTTTCAAACATCTGGATGCCCGGGTTGTTGCTGTCTTCATCCAACTCCTTGTCCCATTTCGTGTTGGGCAAGACACTGAGGTGGTTATCAAAGCTGCCCCACTCGGCATTGACGATCATCTCTCCGGTGGATTTCTCGTAATCCGAATGTTCTATCGTCCGCAGCTTGGTAACCCGGTCGAGCTTCTCGACATAGGCACCATTGGTGCCAGTGCCAAAGATGGCGCCAATGAAAGTTGAAGTATCACCGGGAGAGGTGTAGGAACGAGCCATCAGGGTTCCCACGGTATCATTGACAAGAGCGGCCACGCGAACGGGAAGATCCAGCTCATCAATGGCGTTTTGCAGGAGTGCGCAGACATCATGACCAACGGCGTCGGGGATGTTGAAGCCCTTCGTCCAGCGAATGAGGGTGCCTTTGTTGATCCCCAACTGGCGCACAGGGAAACTGAAGGTGAAGCCCAGGTCGAAGAGATCCTGTTCATGATTTGGCTCACGACGACGTCTCAGATGAGTCTCAAAGTGTTCGTTATGATGGATTCGCAGAAACGCCTCAATCTGGCGAGCTAGGAACAGGAAAAGATCCTTGGAAGTACCCGAAGCCATCAGTTCGCGAGGGATCATGATCTTCGACTGTGTGAGGTTGAATGTGGTATCTCCGTGAAGATCGATCGAGCACACCCGGAAGTTGGTGCCTCCAAGATCAACAGCAAGGTACAAGCCCTGTCAAACATCTTCTAGTCAGTCAACCTGCCGGGTTTTTCGGTGGTTTTGACCGGAGAGAAAAAGTACCTTCTCAGTACCGTTCGGTACAGAAGTGACATAGGTAGGAATTTGGCTGAGTGTCGTGTGCTCCTTGGTGAGCCCCTCGTGCATCTCTCTGATATACTCTTTGACACCGCTCTGGACCTGCTCGGCAGAATAGTCAAACTGGCGCGCAATGCGCGTAGCTTCGGTCACTAGAGGCGACGACATGGCGTATCAGATCGGAAAGGGCTCTAACGGGGAATCAAGATTGGGGAGGAAAAGGAGCGGGAAGAAAGGATGTGGAGAGGAAGTAAGAATTGAGGATGGGTCGAGACGATGAGAAACTATGGAGCACGGAGGGGGAGGGTAAGAGCAATAAGGTAAAGATAATAATAATATGAAATTCAAGAAGTTACGACGAGGGTAACAGGAGGTAATAATAATAATTTTGAACCAAAGGTGCCAAGGTGGAGGGGAGGAGGGGTCGATGAGGTCAGAGATCCTGGGGCCCTCCATCCCAGCAATTTCGGTCTTGTCATTGTTGGCACCGGCCGATAATCACAACGGGATTAGTACCGGGTTCTCCGGCATAAGGTGCTCAAATTACTACCTATTGTTATCCACTACTACTGAAGACGACCAACCGAAGCAGAGGGTACGAGACTATTACTGTCTGTAGTAGGATCGTGCTCTGTGCCTCCGTCAACGGCTTGCCGGCCACGTCGTCATCGCGTTTTGTTAGGGAGCTGGTTAGACTGGTTCAATGGGCTTTAAAGCTAAGCCTGACAGGAACTAAATAATCAGTGCTAACTCAGATAGGTAGACACGCATGACTGAAGGATCAGGTTGCTCATCCAATAATGATCTTTCTTTTGAGTCTCTGCTAACATTTCTAGTTCATGATGGCATTCAAACCTCAACACTTTGACAGAGTCAATCATACCAGAACGGAAACAATATCTCAAGAATTCTTCGTAATGATCTCTGAATGTTTCTGTAGCGCGCTTCGATTTCTCTGACGCCACGAAACACTTGTGGGGGTATTGCTACTCTTACCGGTGAGAAACAATGGTTAGGACCGCAACTGGAGAACCTGGAGGAATAAACCAGAAATGCATGGTACCTGAATATGCATACAATGGGAGAAGGGTTCCTGATCCTTGTTCATTCGCTGCAGTCCGTCATACTACGGAGTAGGTATCTTGCATATCGACGAATCCTTCCTGTCGAATATGGAGTGGACGCGGAGAGCTGGAGACCCCTCATTGATCTTGAGAGTGGCCAGTTGACCTCGTGCCTGCGGGGTAACATTCCATCACGAACTCTTGTATATTGACTGTAGGCTGTAGATGTACTGATGGAGAATCTCATTCCTGATAAACTGTTTCAAGTCGTTAGGCACTCGTACAGGGTCAGGTACCGCTGGAAAAATATCATTTCCAGTCATGTCCGACCAATGTCCGAACCTTGTTTTCCCGCTTCAGTTTAGTCTGCAAGCGACATTGAGTTCTATATTATTATGACTATAGGCCATAGCACAGTTTTATATATTAGGAGAGTTGCTTAGATTCTATCTGATGTCTATCAAGGACATGTGATCCAGATATGATGGGCAATGGCTCAAAGTCGTCGCCTGCTAAGTCGGGACAAATCGCAACACGTCCTCCGATTGCTTCAATATACTGCGTACATCGTTGTTGTCGACGATTGTCATTAGCGTATCCAGAAACCAAAGACAATTCGTAACGTTTTCAACAGAAGTAACATGCAGCAATGATGCATGATGTATTGCAATATGAAGCTATACCAGCGTGACTAAGGACATCACGTGACACTGCATGCGGAAACATCAACTGCCCGAATTGAATTCAAGCCGGCGGAAGTCGGCTGTTCCAAAAGTGATATCCAGATCAGGTCTTGAACAGCGTTGCAATTGCCATCTCCATTTCTTGCGGAGTCTACGTGGCTACCGTTCCTGATACACACATTGCCATTGCAACGAGTCGACGAAGAGAGAGCAATCGCAAAATTCAGACATCATGGGCGCCGGCAGCTCTAAGCCCGAAGGTTCGACTGCCTCGAAACATGTTTTCACCAGGTATGCTCTACATGCGCTTCTTATCTCAATTGCTTCACTGTGGGACTGCATCGCCGCTAGCATCACCAGATGCTACGATTAATCCAATACACGAAGGGCCTGTTGCGGAGCGGACAAAGGTCCCAGCAACAAAAAACAAGCAGCAGAAAGCCCTATGGCCGATGCAGCTATCACAATATCAAGACCAATCCGCTGACTCCTCGATCCAACAGCAACGCCCCCATTCAATTCTCCTCTAACCTCGTCGAGGCCCTCCAGACCAACACCGAGGTGCGTCTCCGAGCCATGCAAACACAGCCCAAAACACCCTTGCAACCCAGACTCCAATTCCGTAACTGACAAGCTGACAAAACAGACCGACTCCTCCCGCGCCAAGAGCCTGGAACTGCAGATCCAAGCCCGCGTAGCCCAGGAACTCGAGCGCCTCCGCGAACGCGAGCAGCAGACCCTCGCCGAAATCGAAAAGCGCCTGGCAGAAGTCAAAGACAGCGCCCCGGCCCCTTCCTCCACATCAACACCAAACATCACCTACCCCGCCGGCTCCCTGGACCTCGACGCGCCGCGTATCCCGTTCGCGGGCCGCGAGTACGAGTCTACCCCTGCACCCACTGCTGCCGCCGACCAGCCCATCAACCGCGATCTCAGCCGGGAGTCGGTGAATGCGGAGATTGAGCAGCTGCGGGCTAAGCTGGAGGGACGGCGGAAGCTCGTCGAGGTGGATGAGCGTGTTGAGCGGGCGAGGAGCGAGGTTGCGACTTGTTTGCGGTTGCACGACAGACGGCCGTTGGATTGTTGGAAGGAGGTTGAGGGGTTCAAGAGGGAGGTCGCCAGACTCGAGGAGGCGTTTGTGGACCGTGTTGTCGGTTGAGGGGGTCAGAGTCATGGCGATATGTGCCGCGATGCTGATCCTATTTCCTCTGTTGTCTTAACAAATAGATCTACCCGGTCCTTCTCGCGTCATGCATATGTATAGCTATCTATCTTTTGTTGGGCTGATTGAAACAAGTTCAGCTTTCTTCTACAGCTTCGTCCATCTACGGGTCTCGATATGTAGACTGCACCATCATGCGAAGAAACGGCAGCTATTGATTGAAAAGTAGACTCGTCAATCATCTATTCTAGTTTGGGTATCATCAAAACATAACCACAACTCATCCATAGCAACTACACACATGCAGATATACTTCAGTGCTAAATAAGCTCCCAGAAACCAAATCGGCCCACCCGCTCGCCGGCACTACGGACAATGCATATTTTCCGCTCACGCGCTTTACCCTTGCCAGACGCAGCAACCTTCGATACCAGGATCGAGCCAATTCCCGTTCCTTTTCCTTCGGACAGGTTATAGTTCCCTGTTGTGACGAATCCGATGAGATCTTCTTCCGTGGGGACGGGGAGATGTTCCTGCCGGGAGTCTGTGTCTGCTGTTGGGGTGATAAGCGAAGCCGCGAGCTTCTGGCAGGCATCTTCTTGGCCAGCTGGAGGCTCAGCAGACTGCTGCAGATGGTCCTGAGAATGAGTGGCTTTGCGGTTCTTTCGCTCGTCGGATGCTAGGCGGAGCCATTTTGCTCGTAGCTCTGGATTGGTGGTGGGGAGGCGGTATATGCGGGCCGCGGGGGTGGGCGTACCGCGGTGCAACAGGGATATTTTGACAGTTGCAAGAGCCGCTGGATCAGTGGTGTCTGACAAGTTGTTGAGTGCAGCTTCTGCACTGGCAAGGGGCAGGTGGTGTATGTTGAATGGGGGACCGTCACCATCAATGGCTTGCTGTTCGGCATCACTCATTTGCGTATCTTGTTGCTCAGAGTCCTGACCCTGTTCTTTCTCCTTCGCTTCGTTAGAATCAGGCATTGAATTCTTCGGCGGACCCTGAACCAGTCTTTCCCAGTCGCACGCCCAGCCATGACCGATCTCGCCTTTCTGCCCATTCCCCAGATCTAGGCTATCAAATTCGGTTCTCCGGCCCTTTGGTCGTCTTTCCCATTCCTGCTTGGCCTTCTCCCGTTCGCGGACGTTCCATTCCCAGCCAGCACGTGTTCCGGGAAAGTCGCCGGGGAACCAGGGTTCTCCGGCTTCAAACGCTAGTTGTCGTTGTTCTTTGAGACCACCAAATCTGACATTTCCGCCGCTTGAGAGTGGGTAATACATGAGCGAATACCAGAGCGGAACGACGCATTTCCATGGCAATAGAACGGTCCATGTCCCAGGCGCATTGTTGTTCTTTGTTTGGCTGGTTGATCTTGAAGCGAGGATCATCACCGGAATCTTGGGATCGGAAGCTTCAGCAGGAGGGTAAACTCCTGGTCCGGCTAAGGTCCGTCGACGATTAATAGTTTTCTGGCTAGGAAGTTGACGAGTAGCGGCTAGTCGTGCACGGCGGTCGAACAGGGCAGGTGACGCTTGGGTGGTGTCGGGTGACCACGTCGATAGTAAGATGGCCAGATTCTGCATTTCGGGGTCCGAAGCTGGTGGTTTGAGGGTCCTCGGTGGAAAGTGAAGACGAGGGTCCGAGACGGAAAAGCCGAGAACAGCATTTTGTGGCAATGACGAAGGGTTCGAGACCCCGAGCAACGAAGTCCAGGTGGCCTCTGGACTGCCTGCTGACGGTTCAGCACCATCCAGCATCAAGGGCTTGAGCGCTGAGAGTAGAGCTTCTGTAGAACCCGGACCGGTAATCTCGACACTTCCAATCTCGAAGCGCAAATCTTCCACCATCACTGGCGGATTTTGCCTCTTCGATATCTCAAGAAGCTCATTCCACAATTGTAGGAAAGCAGACGGGTGGACTCTGATGAAAAGCTTCTTTCTGTCCTTCTGGCTCTTTTTCTTCGGCTGACCAGCATCAACCATTTCCACATCTTCCGCTTTTCCTTGCGCACATCGGATTAAAGTTATCGGTACGATCGGTCTATGAGTGCCTTCACGCTCAAATGCCCAAGCATGTAAGCTTCTTGTCCCCGCCCTCCACTTCCTAGCCTTCGGACCCCAAGCGTTCTGTCCATCAATCCCAATTCCCCTCAGCACCGCCTCCATGGCCTCCTCGGTGCCCTCTAGCTGAATCGTAGACATGTAGCTCATATCCCAAGCCACCGCACCCCTGGCACCCTTAGCCCTGTGAGAAGGCCTATAGCTCTTCTCGGTTGGCGACAGGGGCACCGCGAACCGCCACAACGGATCCTTTGAAGTGGCCATGTGGGCGCGCTTCGCATGGAACATATGCGTCGGAAGCCATGTCTTGCAGCGCTGCCGTTTCTTGTACTTTGAGTCGGGCGGCGGCGGTCGTGAGAGCTTGTTTTTCTTGATCTTCGGCACTCGCGGGGCGATGTTATAGGCGTGGCTGCCTGACTCTTCCAGAGTCTTTTGCGTCTCTTTATCCCGCTTCGCTTTCGCGGCCGCACGCTTGGCTTTGGTCTTTGAATTGAGATTCTGGAGCCGTCTAGCGGTTTCCAGCCGAATGCGCAGGATTTCGGTCGGTCTTCGTCGTCGAGCGGTCACGGTCGGGGTATTATCCTCGATCATCTACACGGCCGGGCAGTGAGCAAAGCGTCTCTGAATTCAAGTCGACCTCGACAATCGCCGTACGAGGAGGATAGATAAGTGATTCCACTACATACCTCTCTCTTCGCCCTCGCCCTCAGCCTCCGCGGAACCCTCTTCACATTGTGGCTGGCCGTCCGCCTTCTCAATGCGCGGGGCACTTTCTGAAACGCACGGCTTGTCAGAGCACTCTTCGACCGTTGCATCCCCGACTCGAGAGCACGGATCTCAAACTCCCGAGCTTCGACATACGCGGCGACATTCAGCTCTCCGGACGCAGAGAGCGCGGCGTCGGCCGACTGTACCGCGAGGGACCGAGCATCGAATGTTTTGGCGCGTTTGCGGGACGCTGCTGCGCCATGCTGTGGTCCCGGAAACGCGGACTTGCGTTTTGAGGGCTGGTTCGAGGCCATGATGGCCGATGGGCGGAGGTGAGAAACAGATCGGATGTCGTAGACGCTAGAAAGGTGTATATTTTTGTTGGTAGCTCAGCTGCAGCTTGGTGTACAAAAAAAGTGGTGTTGGAGCTTAATTTTCGGGGCTTTAGCGCGTCATCCCTCCCGGCCGAGAATCACGCAGTGGCACACAGTCACATCCCAAAGCACCAATAGCAGCCTGAGGAAAATGAAGCCCTGCGACGCTTTGATTCATGTAGATCTTCGGGGTACCGGGATACTGATGTTTAATTGCACTACAGCTGTAGTTTGCTTGTACCTTGAAACGTAGTTCGTACCTGACATCATACGGTTTGGTAAAGCGAGGGCGGGAAAAAAATTTTCTTCGTAGCTTCATTACAGCGTTGTATTGTATTTCTAGAAGTCTAAGCGGGGATTTCTAAAGATCTATCACGAATCTTGCCCATAGCAGGCTACTCTTAGCCCACCATCGAAAAACTTCAACGCCTTTCTATTAATCCCATGCCGGCGTCTATCATGTCTAGTTCACGCGTTTACAGGTGCTTGAGGACGGCCTCGGCGCTCGAGAACTATAGCATCATGTCAGCTCGTGCTCAAGACTCTAACACCAATGGAATGGATGGAAGACTGCTCACCTCCAGGTGGTTCTTAGAGGGCTCAAGAGCGGCGTAGGTGACCTTGCCGTGGTCAATGATGATGGCGTAACGCTTGGTGCGGCCCTCCTCATCGGCCCAGCCAATGCTCTTGGAGAAGCGAGCCTCAGGGTCGGAAAGGAAGAGCTAGAAGACCAGAATTAGCAACAAATCCAATGTAGTGAGATTGCACCTTTATTCTGCAACGGTGAACATACGATGTCGTCACCAGTGACCTGGTTGGCCTTGCCCCAGGCGCTCATGACATAGGCATCGTTGTAGGCGAGGACGGCAACAACGTCAACACCCTTGGCACGGATCTCGGGGAGCTTCTCGATGTACTCGGGAACGTGACGAGCAGAGCAGACGGGGGTGAAGGCACCGGGAAGAGCGAAGAGGATGACCTTCTTGTCGGCCCACTCCTTGGAAGCGTAGTAGTTGATGGGGATACCGCAAGCAGTGATCTCACCCTTGTCCTCAGACCAGGGAATGTAACTGAACGGAGTTCAATGTTAGATCTGCGGTTTGGACCTATTTTGGGTCGAGAAAACTCCAGAGAAAGGGCAGATGAGCAGAGATTACTTACGAGAAGACAACGTCAGCGGGGAAGCTGTCACCGGTCTTGAGTCCAGACATGTTGATGGGTTGGATTTGAGGATGTGTGTAAAGGGAGTAGTGTTCTGAAGAGACAGCTGTGTGAAGTAGAGATGAAGAAGAAGCGGTAGGCTAGAGTAGTGGGGTGATTTATGGAACTAGAAAAGAAAAGAAGACCAGGCGGGTGAGGGATCCATGGCGGTCAATATATACACAATCTGGTCCATGGACGGCCGGAGCAGCCCCTGACAAAGCCAGCAAATGATGAGCCAACGGGCCGCTGGAGACATCCATAAGGTGATCCGAAGCAGAAGGATACCGAATCCCATCGATTGGGGGAGGAACGGAATAATTGCTGAGTTGCTGGCTTGGTGCGTATTATCAAGAAGACCGCCCGAGACTGGGAGGGGACCCCCCACCACGGAACCCTTCATCGGCGGATGCACCATTTATGGCTCCTATCTAGACCAGACAAGTTGACAAATCGGTTTGCACTTCTGGGTCAGTGAAGTCATATGGAAAATTCTATTCGATGGCAAATTGGCAATTAATTCTAGATATCTGATTATCAGATCAGACTAGGTTCCTCTTACATACGAATTGATTAGTCGTCTTTACGAATTGCCTGAATTTTCTATAAAGTACCTTAGAAGTGGTGTACTATGTAGGTACCTTGCAGACTAAGACTTGACGATCTGGACTCGATTGGATTATGCTATCTGCATACTAATGAGGGGTCGGTTCGGTGATAGGTATCGGTGATAGGTAAGGTATTATTCTTGTCCCTGCCTTCATCATTCAAGGCGAAAATGGTGCCTTCGATATGCTGATCTCGCACCAATCATCATGATCTCTCTCATCCTGCGACAGGCTATGCAATTGGTCCCTCGCAGAGACGCAAAGATGAGGCTACGTAGCTCACTATCTCTAGGCTTCACCGCCCACTTCCCGATGCCCCTCAATTTCTGCGGCCACCCAACGTCATATTATTGCACGTGACCACACCATCTGCAGTGTTGTACTGATGATCGCCATGGCGTTATAGTGAACTACATACAAAAGTGCTGCGAACTGTTGTCTTTTACTTTTTCAATCCTCGATTAGGATCAATAAGTAACTGCTGCCTATAGACCTCCAGTTTTCTATGGGCTTTTAATGTTGAAAGTCAAACCTCAGTCAAGGTAATTAAGTTGGCTATCTTTCAGGTATATATATATATATATATATATATCGAAGTGCTCCGTAGACGGTGACATTTTCTGCGCCATTTAAGACTGTATCAACGCGATCAATAGTCAAGATTTTATGCGACGTATCACCGTCAATCGGCAACGTGCGGAGGGATCTGGAGAAACACTCAAAAGCCGAGTTTATGGACATCCTAACATGTAAATTTTTCTAGCCCCCAAAATGTCTGCCAAAGGGCGTATACTAGTTTAGCACGTGATAGCATCGTTCATGATGATTTAAGTTGAACGTTAAGAAACTATTGAACAACCACATAACCGTTTTTTGAAATAGACAGTTCACCACATCAGCCAGAATGGCAGACCTAAAACCTCCGTTTACCGAAGAGACTGCCAGGAAGAAGGTCAAGGCAGCTCAGGCTCTCTGGAACTCAAAGTAAGAATACACAACATGAACACATCCCAGCCATCAGCGGGTGTATATCATGGAATGACGTTGTCATTCATACACCTCGCTCTGAGCCTTTGGTACTCTCAAAGAGAGTCCCTCATCTACTGTTATAGGTAGATAGCCATGATAGCGGCGCAAAGCATCTTATTTGTCATATCCCTTGCATGAGCACACCATTCCCTCGTGGATTCAAATCCCGGACTCGGAGGAATTGATATCAGCTTTGTTCCTCCCTTGATTCAATTCTTGTCGTTCAGCTGTTCGCTTCGAGCCTAAGCGCTACGTGCCCTATCGAGACTACTATCGTCCATGTAACTAATCACTGACGCGGATTTACAGGGACCCAGTCCGAGTCGCACAAGCCTACACCCCTACATGCATCTGGCGCAACCGCGACTCATTCTTCTCCGGCACAGAAGCGATTATCACGTTCCTGACCCGCAAATGGAAGCGTGAACACAACTACAGCCTCCGTAAGGAGCTCTTTGCTTTCACGGATGATCGTATTGCCGTGCAATTCTGGTACGAGTATCAGGACGCAGAAGATGGGATGCGCTGGAAGCGCTGCTACGGCCTCGAGGATTGGACGTTTGATCGGGAAACTGGCAAGATGCGCAAGAGGATGATGAGCGGAAATGACTTGGTCCTTGGACCGGATGGGAACGGTGACGGCCGATGGTTTGTTGATGGAGTTGACGTTGATGCTGTAGATATCAGCGAAGAGCATTGGTAGGCTGTTGAGACTCGACATAGGGCAACGAGAAAGTTCTAGCAAGTTCTTCTGGCGTCTGTTCATAGTTCATGAGCTTATACTCTGTAGCCGAGGAGAATCCGGGGAACTGTTTTGGCTTAAAACGGAATGTTGATGTAGTTTGGAGGACACATCCAGCCCATAATCAATTAGAGTGTCCTTCGAGCTGTGCTCAAAGCGCATCTTGCTTCCATATCTAGCCGAATTCCAGAACGTTGATCTCAATTCATAGACGGAGAGCTGGCTATTTGTTATTGAATTGGAATGTTGAATGCGAGCACTTCTGTCCCTTGACCGCTAGCTTTGGAATGCCCCTCCCTTGTTGCAACAAGACACAGGAGGATACCCTCCCCTCGACCCAGTCTCAGTATGCTTGGACACAAAATCGTTGTAGATTTAAAAGGGGAAGACGGGAATGTGGCCATTTTGTTCTGCTGGAGAAAGCAGGTTGGGGATTCTGGACATGCGTGCCCGGGTCGTTGAGAGGCCATTTGAATAATCGAGCTAGTAATTACGGCGCTTGCAATAATTGTATGCTTGCTGAGTATTTAGAAATACCAAGCAAGGATAAGTAGGTGGAAGTTCAAGGGTCCTATTCTATCATTCTTTCCTTGTCAGTCAGTGATGGCATTGTAAAAACTTCAAGGGATGTTAGAAGTCTTGCAGGATAAACTCGACAGTTTGAATATTGCAAAGCATTGTGTGTAGCGGCTCCTTATATGCTTGAATTCAACTGCCCGTTCTTGAACGTCTTTACCATATCGTGATGGTGTAATAAAGGGCTCGGCTCGAGCATTCCTAATCCTCGGCCAATATAGATTAGTGGCCAGGGAGACTTAAGGAATTCAAAACAACAAACAGTAAACGATCGGCCAGAGGAATTCAACCGTGATATGGTATGTCGGTTTTCTACTAACGTGCGGCCTCTGCTTGTTGTGGGGTGGCCTTGGACTGTGTTTTGAGTATGTTCTGAAAGAAAGTGACTGAAAGCTTGGATTTCTTCTGTTGTTGCTGTGCACAGTTTCTCTATCGTACTCATGTCACTTTGAGCAGCTCAAGTCCTGCTGTGAACCTCGCTCCATTTCTTCACTTGCGCCTCATCATCTCTTTTAGCCTCGAGACGCGGGATATTCAACGCAACCAATA
The DNA here is from genome assembly GCA_016413765.1 of Aspergillus felis. Classification (NCBI taxonomy): domain Eukaryota; kingdom Fungi; phylum Ascomycota; class Eurotiomycetes; order Eurotiales; family Aspergillaceae; genus Aspergillus; species Aspergillus felis. The sequence continues at coordinate 426,336 of CP066508.1, forward strand.
CGGGAAGGAAGAAGGTACTGATACTCCAGCATTGCTATTCGCAGTCGTCCACGCCAGAGGGCTGCATTTCTTGTGTCTGTCGCTACAGCCTCGTCTTTACATCTCTCAGAAGGTAGCTGTCCCAACGAGCAACAATACCCGGTCAACACGCCGATTGATGTTAGTCCGTCAAACTCATGACTAGAGATATCGCAAGCCAGATTCGCTGACGAGCTACCGAAATCAGCCCCAAGCAGACCACATCATCGCAAATAGCAGAGAGCATCTCCACATGTGGCATTGCAACAAGCCTGTCTCGCTTCATTAGCCCGGGCTTGCCTGGCGATGGATGGGATTACCGCCAGTCCTCAGTCATTCCGTCCTCCTCTGACGGATGCCACGCATAGACTGAACAACTGCGCTACTCCAAAAATTGAAAAAGGATCACATATTGAAGTAGAAGATCTGCTGAAAACACCAGACCGAATGTCTATCGTCACAAGCCCGTTGGCAACCAGAGACAATGTGGAGATAAACCGCCCCTCTCCAAATCCAAACTCTCAAGCCGGTTCGAAAAGAAACTCAGCGATCTCTACGACCTCTAATGTTTCTGGGAAGGGGAAAAGGAAAACACATGTTGGGCCATGGCAATTGGGAAAGACGCTGGGGGAAGGGGCCACGGGCCGCGTAAGATTGGCCAAACATGCAGTCACCGGCCAGACCGCAGCCATCAAGATTGTATCGAAGAGGTCTGCCGCAATTGCCCAGAGCGAAAGCATTGCAGCAATGGACCGCAATGCGAGCCTCTTTAGTGGTACGGGCACCAGACAAATGCCGTCTGGCATTGAGCGGGAGGTGGTCATCATGAAACTCATCGAGCATCCAAACGTGATCAGCCTGTACGACGTGTGGGAGAACCGGGGAGAACTGTAAGTCCAAGCTCAAGTGTGTACTATCAGCAACTGACCATTCGTCTCTAGATACCTGGTTCTAGAGTATGTCCAAGGCGGCGAGCTATTCCATTATGTACAAAACCACGGACCGTTACCGGAGGAAGAGGCAGTTCGCTTGTTTCGACAGATAATTGCAGGACTTGGATACTGCCACAGGTTCAACATCTGTCATCGGGACCTGAAGCCGGAGAATATACTGCTGGACTCTTGGCGCAATGTCAAACTTGCTGACTTCGGTATGGCTGCGCTTCAGCCAGCTGGACATTGGTTGAATACTTCCTGCGGAAGCCCGCATTATGCTGCGCCAGAGATCATCTATGGTCGAAAGTACCGGGGAGACAAGGCAGACATCTGGAGTTGCGGCATCATTCTGTATGCACTGCTAACGGGCTACTTGCCATTCGACGGCGGGGATCTTCCAAGTACTTTGCGACAGGTGAAGCGAGGAGAATACACCATCCCTGCCGAGTTGAGCGTCGAAGCGGCCGACCTTATTCAGCGCATCCTGCAAAAGAGACCAGAAGACCGCATAACGATGCATGGAATATGGATGCACCCACTTCTAAAGAAGTACGAACAGTTCCATCAGGCAATGTCACATCACTACCTCGGCCCTGCACCACCGTTGACGGCACAGGATTGCGGGCCACCAGTACTCAGCAGACAGGATATTGATATTGATATTCTGAGAAATCTGCAGACATTGTGGCATGGCGTCAAAACAGAGGCCCTGATAGAGCGAGTTCTGAATCCTCAGTGAGTGTCCCATTCCTACTCGAAGAGCTACAACACGAAGAGCTGACCAGGCACCTTGCGACAGGCCCACCCAGGAACGAATGTTTTACAATGCTCTAATCAAGTTCAGAAACGAGCAGCTGGAGAATTACCAGGGACAGCCTCTCGAGTATTCAGCCAGTGATTACCACCACATCTCTCGATTACCAGCTGCCGTTGCAAATAGGCGCAAGCATGCTCGGGTGCAAGGCGGTTCTCGGAGACAAGGTCAAAATTTAACAACAGCAAGCAGCGGCAAACCACCTCAAAGTACACCCAGGGCCCTCAAATCCTCAGCAACCGAGAAGAGTTATGACCCATTCAGGTCTCCACACCATATAGTCGCCACTCCCGAAGTGCAGTACGCTCAGGTCACCATTCATCGGAAGGGCCCTGAAGCAAATAACAAAGATGTGTCGGAAACTGTTCCGGAATTAGAAGATGACATGAAAGAAGAAGCAGTTGAGGATATAGACTGTCTCCCAAGCTCCCCTTTCTCCATAGTGCCCAACAAGAAGTCCAAGGCCAGCTTCACCAGGTCTTTTCAGTCAAGGGCTTCCCACTCATCTGCTCGCCGGGTTACAAATACAACACCTACACCTCGCTCTGCCAGCTATAAGAGGAACGTTCTATTTCTTCACCACCGGAATCGCTCGCAAGGATCAATGTCTGCAAGACCGAAAAAGACGCGAACAAATGCCTCGAGCATTAGCAGACAAGAAAGCGAATGCAGCATAAAGTCTGACGTGGACGGCGTCCCCTTCTCAGACCGCTGCGGCAGCCCTTTGCTGCCGGTACCACCTATAGTAGTTAGAGGTGCTGGGGTTACCATTAAAAACTGCCCTCAAGTCAAGAGAGTTTGCGACGCTGACATTATCTGGAGAGACGAAGCGCGCAAGGTCTCTCATGAACTCAGCCAGATATGTGAAGAAGCTTTCAATGGCGGATCCTTATCGACAGGGTGTACGGCCAGCATTGGATCAGAGACACCAGCGACTTCTCTTTCCATGGTCAGTGCTGGAGACTCGCAAAATCAAATTACGGGAAGCAACATCAAATCGAACCAGCCGTCCAACATGCTAGGAGAATCACCCAAGACCTATACTGCGACAGAGCTGACCGAGACTCGTCGTAAGCTAATACAGCACTCAACCCAGGACGGCACTGGGAATGTTCCAGGCTATCTGTCCGCTGTTATCAATCACCTTGATCGTCTCATTGCGCAGGACAGAATAAGGGAGCGCGGGAAGCGAGACAAGATTAAGGACAACGGCAACTCTACCTACGACCCTCGTCAGAGGTCTTCACTCGAGATTGGTAACCTTCCCATCATTTCGGAAGAACTCAGCAACTCCTTGGCGAGCGAGAACGAGAGGAGTAACGGCCAACACGTAACAAGCCACAATTCCGACTCCGCCAGTTCTATTCGGACGAAACGTCAAAGCGGTGATGGGAAAGCCACAATCCGAATGGTTCCTCATAGTTCTCAACAGTGCTTGGAGGAGATTAAGCCATTGAACATCCGGAAGAAGAGACAAGTCTCAAAAGAGCCTCCTCAGCCCAGCGAGGAAAGTAAATCCAAGGATGAAAGCGGCAGACCGATTCGCTCTTCGCAGCGCTATGCGTCTGCCGACTCTCGTCAGACTCGTTTCCTCTCAGAATTGGACCCGATTCAAGAAGTGCCCAAGTCGTCCGGGATGTCCGATACAAAAACGTCCGAGAGCAAGAAATGGTCTTGGTTTCGGAACAGATCGCAGGGGTCTACCGAGACTAAAATGAAGACTCCTCTTGTCAAACCCATACAGCCGAGTTCTGCCACAGTAGTTGTCCATGAGATCGATCCTTCAGTTGACCCTGGACCGGATGAGCCGACTGAAAAGCCCAAGGACACGAAAGGCACTTCCGACAACAAGAAGGGTGGCTTTTTCAAGAAGTTTATGAAGAAGCGACACAGCGACAACTTCGATAATGGTGCAACAGGTAGGCTTCTCTATCCTTGGACCTCAACGATTTCTCCAGCTGACTATTACGTTCAGAAGTCGACTTCGCAGACACTAACCCCCTTCTCAAGCGACCAGCCGAAACCGAACGCTCTTTTGACACCGAGAAGAACCAGAAGCCTGTACCCGCTGGGCCAAAAACAAACGGCAAGAGTCAGAACTGGTTCGCGCGGGTCTTCCAGATCAAGCCAGCATCAAGAGTAGTAGCTCTCAACACATCGAAACTAAAAGGAAGAAAGGACGTTTTGAAGCTACTGCGGGAATGGAAACAGTTTGGTATGGAGGAGGCGCACTTGGACAAAGCCAACGGTGTCATTCGTGCCAGAGTGGGCGAAGTGAACTGTAAGTGAGAACCTGGATGATTCATTTGATTGTTCTAACCCCTTCAAAGGTCTCCGTCTACGAGCTGTTGACTTCTCCGCCGAGTTCTACACTGTCCTGGAGCACGGCCGCCAGGCGAATCTCAGTCTTGTGCGCTTTAGGCAAGAAAGAGGCGCAGCATCATCCTTCCATAAGGTGGTCGACACTCTGGAGATGGTGTTGAAACAGCGAGGCCTACTCGTCGAGGATCCTGATCGTGCCAAGAAGATGGCACGAATTCTTGACGCTTTCCCGAATGGTTAATTTAGCATATCACGCTGTCATTTCCGTTCCTACGGCGCATAGTGGTTTGATCCATCCCATTACGCATCCCCTGGGTCCATCTCTGCATCTTGAGCGGCTTTTCCTTGGTTTCTGCCACTCTTTGGTCCTTTCTCTGTTTTGTAAGAACATCCATAGGCATTCTGCAATCACATCCACTTTCTTATGTTTGGCTGCCAATGTATCATTTAGCTTCATCTTGTCATGTTACCTCCAGGAAATACCGAACAATCATCTACCTATATTATGCTTTGCTTACTTAATTATCTGACATTCATTTTCATTCATTTCTTAGAATACATTAGTGCGGTGCTGCACCATATAATGCATTCTAACACGAATTCCTTGTTATAGAAGCAAGCCTCATGGTAACTACTGTTTATGGCTGCATCCCCAAATGCTCACGACAGTCCCCTTTGCATACTGACCGGTGAGTGATGGGCGTTCTTCGCCTAGGTCCAGTCTATGGTTGATCATCAACCGCATAACCAAGACCGCCATCATAGACTGGCATCGTGCCCAGTTGCACCCTTAGACACCTATCACTCATCATTAAATGATGAGTTTAACTCCACCGCCAGCCAAAAAAGCTCGGTGATCTTGACTCGCATAAACCCAAAATACCCTTCTTTTCTGTGCCCGGGTACAAACTCAGGATCAATCATAAGAACAAATCCCCTCGCTATCACCCCTATGCATGTTCTCCTCTGAATTGTCAAAAGCACGCATGATCGAATCCAGGCAATGTTGGTCGAGTCGCACAGAAGAGAGCTGATTATCTTTAAACCAGGGCTGCTGACGCCAGCGCTTGTAACGCTCCGTGTCACTACCAGTGAATTCAGGGTGTGACCAAGGCGTCATCCAGAGGGGTCATGAAAGAACTTAATAAGGTCAGCACTTCCATCTACAGAGCCTGCTGGTTGGGGTGGTTGGGCCATGTTGCGGTATGAGGGTTGAATGTAATGGAACCGCAGGTTGGAGTAGAGAAAGGGTGTTTGTTGTACAGGAAGACCAGACAACAATGCCAAAACTATCTAACCTGAAGCAAAAACCACTAGGTGAACAAAAAACATACAACAGCCGGGATTCGCTGGTGGTCACCCACCCAACTACTAACCGGCCGGCGTGTGGCTTAAGTACGGCTGAGCGGACGGGAAGCCCTGTTTTCCACACCCTATGGTCGTATGTGCTAGGATTCCTCTACTTGAGGTCCATATAGGCACTTGTTGAACACATTGAGAAGCATTTCATGAACGGATGTGGGTTATCAAAGCTGAAGGCACCCAGTAAACTTCTATGTCTTTGACGTCCAAGTATCCCAGCAGTCGAGGAGATTCATGTCTTTGTTCTTGTCCCTTTCGTACTGCTGGTCGGCTCGCTCCATTTGTTCAAGGACTTTGTCGTTGCGGGCCTTGAACCGCACCGCTGGCAGAGCCTCCTTGCGAGTTGTAGCCTTGCAGTCAATGAGTGCATGAACTCTCTCTGGTTCACCGAAACCCGCAGAGCTTCTTCTGTGCGCGTCTCGAGCTTATTAAACCCAAATCGCGCCATTACTCGGTAACGGCTGGCTATTCACTGTTCATGTACCCCAGGTATCTTCAGACAGATTGCATGGAGCCAGTCATCAGTGGCAAGATTAGCAATCTCCTCGTCTGTCGTGGGTTGATGCTCCACACATGGACATGGTCGGTGTCAATAAACCTTTGTTATTGGGGTGTTTGGGGTGTTTCGTAAATTAGATAGAAATGAGGAATGTAATCAATGCTTATATAAGACATCTCACGAGGAGAATCATTGTGTAGATGAAAGGAAGGAGGTGGAAGGATCGAAGGTGGTGCTGGGTGATATAAAAGATCTGAGCCTAATACTACCAGCTACAGCTAACTACGTGCAAAACACCCGAGGCGGGTATCTGATGTGCCTTAGCAACGGGCCGTTAGCGGTTCGGGCTGCCCCGGCCACTACCTGTGGAGTGGGGCCTTGCGGCTCTAAAACTTTTGGAGCAGCTGTGATTACATATGTGCTGGGATCCCTCTACTTGAGATCTATAAAGAGGCACTGGGTTGACATCACATTGCATCAAGCGTTCGTCGACTGGATATCCATGCTGACTTGAGCGAACAGCATCGGATGTACTCCGGTACACAGACATCGCCTTTGGCGCAGGGGACTGTCATGCGGCCAGGAGCTGGTTTTATTGTTTATGCTATAAGCCTATGGCACGCTTCGCGATATTTGCCGGCTAGGCGTGATTGGTTCTGTGGTCCGTGGATCTCCTCTTTCGGAAATATCAAGTTTGACTATGGAATAGGTATCCCCCTACGGCACGATTGCCCGGCCCAGTCCCCAAAGGCTCTAAGGCAGAGCAGTCAGTCAATGCCGGAATAGATCCAAAAACCGATATGACCATTCAAAAGGACTGGTAGGCACGTTACCACCGTGAACAATGCCAAATCCCAAAGATATCAAACATTAAACATGTTACAGATTCGCAATATAAATTGATCAGACAGCCACCCAGATATGAAGCAGATAGAAACGAAAAGGAAATACAAATAGTTCAAAAGGCCCACCACCGTTTTTGCAGGAAACACTTGAGTACCTCCGAGAAACAAAACGCAAAGAACTCAACGAACACAATGTTTGGCAGGAACGCAGAAGACAGACAGCCACCCGAAATGTAATGAACACTGGATAATCAGAAAAGCCGCCAACACTCGTCGCTGCATAGGGAGAAACGGAGAAGGAAATATTATAATGCGAAATCAACAGGTCGATGCAGCGCAATGCTAACCACTCAATGTCAATAGAGCACGCGTCAAAGAACGCTTCCAAAGGCACAGCCCAGGGGACTGGAGAGTCAAAGGGGACTGAGTCATGAGGAGCCATGCCAGCGCAGAGCAATATGAGACAAATCGCTAGGTCGTGCAATCTCTCACATTTACCGAACCTGCGCCTGAAAACGAAAAGCAGCGAGAAGAGGGATCATTAACATGACGATGCATCAAGGCAGAAAACAAGAGGAAAACAAAGCCGAAGGAAATATCCATTAATGGGTCGCCCCTGTGGTTTATAAAGCGGCGTGGAAAGACGGGTTTTGATAAGTTAGAGAAGTCGAAAAATGTGAGATCACCGACTTCCTCGGTAGAAGCACCTGTCAAGGGAAAAGCCCCCGGCAGAAGACAGTCATGACCCTCAATCCCAATGTCTAATTCGTGGAATTCATAACACTCTTGATTCTCGTTTCCATGGACTCGTGTCAAGTCGCGATTCTGATCATGGCATTGCTGTGGCCAAGACCCCTCATCCACTCTCTTCGAAATAAAAGAAGCCCCCTCTTCCTCATTAACTCACCCTTTCACGCTCTCGCCGCGCGTAAATTTTTCTTGTCCGCCCCCCACTTCAACTTGCCCTCTTCGCCTCGGTAAATAGCCCAACCGGTAGCCAATATCCGTTATTCCTTGGGAATCCGTCGTCTCGGGAGCATCACCAAAAAACAACGTGCCATGGACCATTTCCAAAAATTTCGGAACGTGACGGGTTCGGCCCATCAGTAACCCCCTTCGTCTCGATCAACTGAAGTTCGACGCTGCCCCAAGCGACAAAAGAAAGACCCATCTATGCGCATCATGTGAAAACGATGTGACCAGCACGAAATCCTCCGCGTGAAGTGACATCAACGTGGTATCAATTTTATCCCGTCTATGCGAACCTTCGGACCTTGTCAACAACCCCTCAAGAATTGAAGACCTACAGCCAGTAGGTTTTATATTTCCGGATCGAGTGCTTTACTGGTTGAGCCCCCGACGATTCAGCGCATTTAGCATATCGCTATCGGTGCTGGAACGACCCTGGCTGTCACCAGGGTTCAACATATCACGAACATTCAGACCACCTCGAGACGAACTGACCGAACCTCCAGGAGTTGAGGTCGGTGGAGGAGTCATCGCAGTTGGAGCGGTGTGCAGAGGAGGATATGGTGAGCTGTGTGGGGAAGAGGAGTGACGGCTATCGTACGGGTAGGCAGATTGCGGCGAGGGACGCCGATCATGTCCCGGCGGAGGGGGGTAGTAAGGACTGGGAGCGGGGTGCGCCTGATAGGCAGGCGCTGATGTTGCTGGGGTTACCGGCGCAAGGTTGGTCGGGTCAGGATACTCGAAGCCTGAGCCAGAGCCGCGGCGGCCGGTAGGTCTCTGTAAGATATTATTGGCATCCGAGTCTTCAAGCTTCCAATGAATACGGGAACTACTTGCGACTTACGTGATCTGCGGGCACAGCGGATGCAAGGGGTGGCGGTGCGGTTCCGTACGGGTGTTGGTACATTCCTTGAGGCGGCGGAAGGGTGGTATCAGCAGGGGGCTGAGGCTGCTGCTGAGGCGGCAAAGGCTGGCCGTGGGCTCCATAGAGCATCACTGGAGGACCAGCGCGGCCGTTTTGAGGGTTTCTGAGATGAGGATAGGCAGCATGTGCCGGTACAAATGCCTGTGCCTGGGACGAAACCGGAGTGAACATGCACTCTTGGTTGAAACGGATACAGTTGCTGCAGCGTCCATCCTGCGAACTTTCGAATCCCGAGCATCGAATCTGTCGGAATCAGAAAACGACTGTCAGCAAGGCTCTTTCACGTGGTATCCTAATGTGCCAGCAAATACTCCTCTGGCAATGAACGCACCTTGCGTCTGCGGCAGTAACGACAGGCAATAGCCGTCCGCTGTCTAGGAGCTGCGGCTTGGTATACAACTTGAGGCTGCGGTGGAGGAGCTGGCTGAGCGTAGACATCGGGAGGGCGGTAGGCGCCAGGAGGAGGAGGGAGTCTGTAAGGGTCCTGAGCACCTTGCACATGAGGGTGGATGGTGGCCATGTGGGAGGTAGGCGGGTACTGTGACGGGGGTGGTGGTGGATGCGGATACGGGTGGTCTGCGGGAGGATAGGAGGCCGGAGGATACTGAAGCGGTCAGTTTTGAATATGAAGAAAGCGCTTTTGTCAAGCTCAGTTGCTCAATGGAGTAGATGTGAACAGGAGCGAAACGGCAAAGCTCTTAGCGGCAAGTCGGCAAGTCGTCTGGCCATGAATGTAGCTAAATAGTGCAACGAAAGCGACGGGGAAGGATAGGCCGAAATATATAAAACTCACAGGGTATTGAGATGCTGGCGGATAGTGAGCTGGAGCTGGATTATCCTCAGGCTGACTAGAGTTCCACTGGGGAGGCGGTGGATACTGTCCCTGTCGATTAGGGTCGCCAAATTCGTGGGGGTTGGTGGACATTTGTAGGCGAGGACGAGACGAGGCTGCTTAAGAGAGCGGGAAAAGGACGGGGGAAAGGGCTGAGAATAAGAGGCGAATGCAGGATGATGTGAGTCGCAAGTCACGCCCAAAGCTGTTGTTTGGTCAACTTGTCAAGGAAAGACACAGCAGGGGTCTTGGTGACAGTGCGTGTGCCCGGTCGTACGTATGAGCGAGTATGTATCGGTAAAATGTATGTATGCAGCCCGTATGTATGTGTATCTGTATGTACGTATGTCTGTCTTTGCGTGTGTGGATTCGTAACTGTGTAAGATGACCAGGATAATGACGGCAAAGAAAAAGGAAAAAGAAAAGTGGGAAAAAAAGGAAAAAAAAAAAAAGAAATGCGGAGACCAGGTTCTGGTCACAGTACACACAGGTTACGACCAAATCAGAAGAGTTCCAGTTTCCGTCGGGTGATTTGCAAAGCTAGCATAGCCTCGTGGTCACGCTGAAGCCGGAGAGGCGAATGAGCGAAGGAAAACCAATCCGTCAAGGAAAGAGTTGAAGAGAAGACACCGACGGAAATACTAGGCCGGGAAGAGGAGACTGTCCTCTTTGCAAGCCGAGAACCTGAAAGCAAGTATAGATAGAAAAGATGATCGAATGGTAAAAGAAGAGGAGCGAAACAGGGAAGTAAGAAGAAAGCACAATGGGGAAAAAAAAAAGATAGAAAAGATGAGGAGAGGATTGAAAATAAGTCGAAGCGAAGAGCCTCGGGGGAATTTAGCTATGACGTGAGCGTTTGACTGGTTCCAATGATACTCAGGAAGGGAAGGAAACCGTGGTTCTTCCGTAGGGAGTCTAGGTACAGAAATATGGTACGGATGGGGACGTCTAAGGTGTTGTTTGTTGGATGAAAGAAAATAATAAATATTCATAGTGATGGTGGAGAGGAAAAGGGAAAGAAAAAGGGAAAGAAAAAGGGAAAGAAAAAGGGAAAAATGGAGCAAAAGCCAAAATAATAAAAATAAGGATAAAATAAAATAAATCCTGAATAATAATTTTTAGTACTGTCGCGAGTATGTACTGTAATTTATTACCTATAAACCAGTGTGGAGACCAAATGCATAAGCAGCCGAAATAAAGGGGGGATGAAGCCAGGGAAAGTGCAAGGAAATTTGGCAATAATAATACAGAGTATGTTTGCAACAATAAGAAAGTGAGCAAGAGAAGCGACGGATTAAATTGAAAGGAATTAGGACAGACAGAGCCGTTGCTTACTTGGCACTCCGCACATAGTTGCTGGAAAAAAGCAAACAGGAAGAAGTTAGCAGCCCCGAGGCTGGCAGTAGCGCGATGCAAGTGTCAGTATAAATAATCAAAAATGCAAAGAGGTAGAAAAGCGCCAAACTACCTGCTTATGTGAAGGACAACCGGTCAGGTCTGCTCATCAATGGGGGCGAACAATGCCTTAAAACAAGGGAGGAGAAAGGTAGAAGAACAGCTGAGGCTGGAGAAAACACTGATAAACCTTCCACTATTCAACAAAAGCGATGAGAAGGGAAGTCTGAACAAGACTGATGATCACTCGATCTTCAAGGACATCAGAAGTACTTTGTAAACTGGCAAGAGGTGGCGTATAAGGGCCTGGACGGTGCATAACATTCAAGTGCGCCTTCTGTTTTAAATTGTAGCTACCTCTTCAATATCTTGTCTCGAGATGTCTCGAGATGTCTACCTTAACCAGCTCTATTCTTTCATATTAATGGTGATGATGCTATCGTAGCCTAGCATACAGCTGTGGCGCGTCATCCAAGCTAAGCGACTTGGTGCTGCAATCCGAACAATATCCTCGTTTTTCAGACGAACTAATCTACCTCACAAGAAATATGAATATCTGGATCGCCCACTCATCGGTCCGTCCGGAAGGCAAAAAGTGAAAAAAATAAATTGACTGGATCACGGTTTTGAGGACGTCAAGCAAAACACGTGACGACCGCATTGTGGCCACGGCTGGGCGGATAGCGGACGGGCGGGAACACTCGAAGATGGAGATCTGAGAGGGTTAGACTAAGAGGACAACTGCATGAAATCCTGATTAAAAATGACTACTAAAAGATTTTGCTCTAGATTAGTGAGCCGTGCTGCAATATTATTAATGAAGCTATGTGGAAGCTCCAGGCACGCCAAGGACTTTGAACTAGACTGTTAGCGTTCAGCCGACATTGGCCTCCAACCAAGGATGCGAGTACTTACTTCTTCATCCCAGTGAGATGTCAATCACGAGGAAGCAAAGATGAAAGGGATTATACACTGATTGGAAGTTGATAGATATTGTGGATAGTTGAATTGCCGAAATCATTTGCAAAAATAATAATATCGGATCGAAGCAAGACCAGAAACTAAACCAAGCAGCGAATAACACAAAAGTAGTTGGGCTTACAAGACTTCTGATTGTACCTAGATACTAGGGAAACCCAATGAAAAATAGACGGTGCGGTGCGCAAGACAAGGTGGACCGGCCGTCTGAATCAGCGCGCCAGTGACCCATAGACATGGACGGGGACTCTCCCAAGACGCAGCTAAAGCATTCATGGTTCCATGGGGATCAGCTGAATTGCTGTAAGCCTTCGGGTTGGGCGTTTGGCAGTCCCGCCAGCCACTCAGGTAGCGAGTTTCGCACAGGCTCGAGCCTGAAGAGGGGGGAGCCCGGCAAACATAAAGTTTGACCTGGGGAGTTGGGAACTTGGGAAACCAGACTAAAATGGCGTAGTGCATAACTCCAGTGGTACTACCGTAAGTACTGGGCTGGTAGGCTGGCCTGGCTACCTGGCTAGAGGATACGCCGGGACGGGTAAAGGCGCCGTGACGGGACTCCACCAACCCGCTGCTTCGAGTCTTTCCGTCTCTAGTAGGTGGATTATTGCCACATACAGTAAATACTGTATGTTTGGTAATTTAGCAGTCCTTCGATTCGATTAGAAGTTGATAGAGCCTCAAGGAATCACCCAAATAAAAGATATCTTGAACTGGTATTTCTACTACACCCTAGTGATTACTACACATATGTTCAGACTAATACTCGAAAATGATTCAGGTGACCATTGGTTCATGGGTGCAGGAATAGCACTAAATCCACGCGTGAGAACTAGCCCCTTTTAAGTACCTGAGCCGATGCTCTGTGCTTTTTACGGAGTACACAAGTACAAGTATGTACTTGTACCAGATAGGAAATACCTGCAGTAGTGTCATATGTACCTAGATACTTGAGTATGTGCATTCCATACTGGTCCAAAGTATAATGAGTCATTATTAAGTGACTTCATTTCTCTGAGATAGTGTCTGCGGAATTAAATTCTTAACATACTGAGTACTCAGTTCATTCTTTGAAAGAACTTGGGGCTGTTATCACAAAGCTCATGACAATGATGACATTGGCCAATGGTCCAAAATTGAGCTCGGGAGGATAGCTTCGGGTCTCTTGAGATAGCCCATAACCTAGGTACACGGCAGATCATGAATCTAGTCGTAACTTGTAACATATTTAGCCCACCGAGTCCTGGAAATGGGCAGAACGGCCCGTTAAAGGGAGTAGGTCACAGAGGCCCCAGGCTAATCGAGGCGGTCGCAGCAGAGCAGTGAGAGCAGAAATCCTATATTATCTTCATCTAACAATAGCGACAACTATCCAATACTTCGCGGATCACCAATGAAGGTCGACGTCTATCCTGATAACTCCCAATAAACCCGCACTCTTTGATTCATTTGTAAGTTGATCTCTTAACACTGGCGATTTTCCACTGATAATAATGATTGGTCAGATGCGGTACAATATTGTAACTTAGGCCCAAGGTAGTGATATGTACCTACCAAAGGCCCGGGAGCGATGTGCCATGCACGCCTCATCGCGACCCAGCGGTTTTCTGATGGCCTCAACGTCCCGCAGATTCCTTCCGTGCCCTTCACAGTCTGCAGGCTAGCAATCTGAGCCACCTTCCTGCATGGAATACCAAACCCATGGTTGCTGAATTCGTCCTCCTGCGGAACGCAGTAAGGTGAAGTGAACCGAAGACAGAAGACGAATGGTTCTCGCAAGCCTCTTTCGCCTTCATCCCGCGGTCGTCAGCCTGGTATGCAGTCTTTCCGGAAGCATGGAGCTTTGTACCATGGTTGACTGGAGCTTAGTCTACCAGACTTCAGATGAACCTTCCTCTTCTTGTCGGGGTTTAATATGTTTTCTAGCATTACTCCGACTTCGCCGAGGAATTCATGGCCTTTCGAAAAATAAAAAGAGAAATATCATGAAATAAAAAATAAATAAAGAAAAAAAAATGAAAAAAATATAAAAGGAAAAAAGAAAAATTTTCACCTAGGAGCTTCTGAGTCCTGCCCTTGCGGTTTCTTGGTGTTTTCAGATCACGGCGGTAGCACCCTTGCTTGCAGCTGGACTGTTGGGCAGGCGAAAATTTAAGATTGTCTTACACGGGGAGTTTAGCCTTTCCATACATAATTCTGAAGACTTGCTCATCCTGCAATCGACATTCTCGTTACGATTGCCACATTAGGAAGTCGATATTGAAAGTCAGGATGTCCCTCCGTCGCATATCGGATTTGATAGAGGTAACAAAGTACAGAGGCCCCGTATAGAACCCGAGCCAGCAATCAGTTTTGTTTCTTGCAGTTGCTGCTACCTATCTCGAGGCACCTATCGAGAACAACGACATAGTGCCAATATAGGAAAGGTATTGTGTAACACAGATCGATTTCTTCAGCCCAGCTTCCAGAAACCTTCCCCACCTCCCTCTCATGCACGGGATTCGGGGCTCGTATCACCTCGTAGATCGGATTTCATGTGGCCGTGAAGAATCCTCGATCGATCAGGCGCAAAGACCAGAAGCATACCATGACTTCGTGTTTGCCTGCAGTTTATTCCAATGCGACTTGGGAGTGAAGCATGTACGTGTGCACCGTCTAGTCCGTATCTAGAAAATGGACTCAACACGGTACCTCCACATTCCATGATCCGGTAAAGGGGAGGGTCGATCCCTTGTCTGCATCCGGCATTTTTCGCCAATGGCTCGGCTGAGCAAGCTTTATGTAGGCATGTTCCAAATGCTTTCCTGTAGAGGTACATTGCGAAGAAGCACAGGCAATTGGAAGATCGCGTATGTAGCACTTCAACTATCACACATCCTGGAACATCCAACGTACTTGGTTAAATGTCGCTTGTCGACTTGCTGAAGCATATTACGGCTATTTTCGCTAGAAGAGAATATAATGAGGATTCCTGCCACAGAGTACTTCTTCAATATCCCCACATGGAGGTTGGTGTCGTACTTCTGCTCAACTGCTCAAAAGCACTTCAGGCTTTTCTAGAATACCGAGAGAAGACTCCGCCCCAGAAAGAAATGTACTTAGAGAGCCTGAAACTGGAAGCCGATCAACCATAGCATAGTGGTAGCGAGTAGTGACAGTCGTGAAAGTAGCCTACTTCGTACGGAGCACTTACCAAAGAGAACAACGTAAGGTGAGGCTGGTACTTGTGGTCTTGCGCGGTTTGGGTTTAGGTCCAGAAGGAAAAGGAGCGCTCCGAACCGCAGCCCCTATCGCATCAACCAATGATTGGCTTCCCAGAATGCCTCGCCCTTCTTCCGGCGATTCTCGGTTCCGACGATGCAAACGCCAGCTGAATAGTGGGTAGGAGAGTGGTACGCATCATAATTACTGCTGGATGCATGCATGAATTACAAAAATTCTCAGCAGATGCAATTTTAGATCAATACACAAAGAGCTGCTTTGTTATCCTGCACAACAGTATCATTCTAGTCATAGACGTCAAGATCAGTGACTTCACAGTGCTGATGTAAAACAGGCCATTACTATAATTTAAGTATTATCAATTATATATACATCTATAGGTAGTTAGGACCATTCTGATGCAGTCATATTATGAAAATTTAAAAGAAGAGACTCTTAAGTTTACAGTGATGATGAGGCGGTGAGCATTATCCTTGTTGATGGTGGGGTCTACCCACGGAACATATATCTGAATGGAGATCTTGGACGACATAGGACTTCAAGTTCAGCTGAAGGTGAGAGGGATCCACTTCGTTTCGCAGTGCATTACTGATGAGTTGCCACAACAGGTTATATCTCTTGCAGGTTTTCGAGACATATGGGTTGGGGAGTTGGTGATTCGCTCATTGCACAGCCAGGAATTGCAACCGTCCACCAATGGTCAATCTTTTCTTCTCAACTGCGCCGTCTGAAAACATATCAAGAGGCTCTTTGACAATCTGATTGGCCACTTAGGGAAATCGCGGACCTGATTTAAACAAACAGAGACCAGAGATGACAGCCAACGATATAGCGTATCAACCATCCGAGCTTAACGGGGGTTCCCGGTGGAGGGCTCTAAGTTTCCCAGTGCTACAGCCTTGGGACCACGCCAGTGCAACATTTTGGGCTTTTTAATTGACCGATCGGTGGCACTTCCAAGGTAACTTGCATTAGCGTGGCTCGGACAAGGTTTCTATTATTGTGTGTGGGAAGAAATTGCCACCTGCTGGCTCCCATCGCACATGCTTGAACGCTGAAAAGCGTTGGTTTGCGGGGTTCGAAAAAGTGTGCCACGAGTCAGATTACGCGAAACCCTTGCTTGGTGATATTCATTCGGACGAGATGACCTTGCTTGCAATTCTGATGGTATCGATGTATATTACCATGATTTTCGAGGAGGGTACTAGAAGACAGGCGAAACTTATAGGTACAAGGGGGCCGAATACACGAGGGACAGAACAAGTGAAGAGAAAGCGACTAGTTATCATTCTCTCAGGTGTGGAAGAGGCCGGTCAGCCAAGGGGGAGAGCGCTTGTGTCTTGACTCTGGACCCATGACTGTTCGGAAGTCACTGCAGGCATCTGCGAGTTTATCACAATTACTATCCTAAATCGGCAAACGGTTCTGTCCCCGCCTCCCTATTTGGATGATTCATAATGAACTGTTTCTCTAACCGAAAGAGGTACTTATGATGCTTACAAAGCCAATCAGGACGTCTGCAATTTTGTCAAGCAGAGGTACACACCCACATAGTAGATTATGGATGGATCGTGTGACTCGGATATATTAAGGCCCTAGCATGGTATCAATCCTGTGGGTTCGACTCCGACCTATCGAGTACCTATTCCGTCTCACTTTGCTGATGCCACTTGCCGCTTTCCCACCCCTTCGTGCGACACTGAAACACACAACGCCTCCTTGCGAGGCCTCGGGAGGATACCGCGTCATCAGGGAAAATGCAATCAGGGAAAATGCAAACGAGGACGAGGGTAGGGAAAGTAGGGGGAAAAAGCAGCGCTCAATCCTTATGAGATATTGACAAACACCGCCAATTCAGCAGGAATTTGCGATCGCAAACGTTAGTTACGGCGTAGTGTTTCGAAAAATATGACTGGGATGCATGTGCCATTTTGCTCGCCTCAAGGCGTTGGGCACCATCCTATCACTCGACACCGCTAATCATCTCCTGGACATGTCCATGACGGGCCGCCCCGACTTCCCGCCGATCTTATGCATGAAGTGTAAGGTAGTGTGGCATGCTCTCAGAACCCGTCATCATCATCATCATCATTTACCCCAGCAGTGGCAGTGCGCCTCGGCGGCGATGATTTACCCTGATAAGCAGGCCTGTCCTTTTTCCATCGCGTAGGTCGGTTATCATCACTTAAAGGTTTGTTGCTATTGCTCCGTTTCGAATCATGGCATATTACTTCCCGGCAGCTCTACTTTGCCGTCCGTCCATCACTTTCCCTAATTTCGACCTTCCCACGACGCATGAAACCATCGCCAGTGTCAACCTGCAAGTCACAACGATACCGGAGATGTCTTTCGTGACATGTGGGAATCTGAGGTAGAGGTCTATCCTCCGACGCTCTCCGTCCAGCCGTCAATGACACACGCAACGCACTGGGCACTCAAACCTCGAAAATAAATGAATTGAGATCATTACGACTGATGTCTCACGCGGCCGAAGGTCACAGCAAGCGTCACTTTGCCCTAGTGATTAGTATCACCACATATAGATCCTTGACAGCCATGAATAATCTGATGCTTTATTTAGTGTCGGGGGGTCCTCTCTGTGTCTGATACCGTATATCAGATACGGTAATAGAACACTGGTAATACAATAACAGTAAGTTATACTGCGTTTTTCCTCCTTTTCTTTTTACCGACCATCTTTCCCGTAGGCTGATAGGCTGGGCTATTCTTCTTTGTCCCAACTTGTTGCCACGTTTTTTTGAACCCGATCGGCGCGGTGCATTGCCGTCCGCGTCTTTCCGTTGCCGCCAAAACCCACCGTCAGCTGGTGGGCTACACATTATTGGGCTCAGTGGGCTGCCCTTGGCCCCTTTCCAGGCCTCCAGGCTCCCGCTCTGTGTGGTCAGTGGTCAGGGGTCACTAGTCACTCCGTCACTGTGGCCTTGGTCTCCGGGCTCTCCAGGATGCAGTCCCCACCTTCACTAACGGCCGCTTGTCCAGTGACCGAGTCGCTTTGGCTAGTGACTCTAGCAAGATCTTGCCGTTCCATGGTTCCTAACTGACTTGTTGTCTTAGGCGCAAGGTTCGGGGTACAGCATCCCGTCGTGCAGCCCAACCAAGTCAGTCAATTTCCGTGTCCGCATTGCGAACATGCCAGCCATCGGAGTATCACTAATTTAGTAAGCCTAGGACAACAGCATCCTGCAAACAGAAAATTGAGCCGGTTTCGATTGCTCACTCTGACGCCAACAGGCTTATAGCCATGTCCATTGGTCTGCAAGCGTATCCACCCGACCAGCCTGCTTTGCGATCGACGGGAAGCCCGCATACGAATTCAATCACGTGACTCACACAACCCAATCAGGGTCAGGGACTCGGCCGGATTCTAGCCATCGTAGGTTGGGCTCGACGATGTTTCCTATTGTGGCTTGTCTGCGCGCTTAAAAACGTGCTTTGGATGGTTAGACAGAAGTCTAGCAGTAGTGACAGGCATCTCACCCACTTTTTGTCCGAATCTCGAAAAGGCAAATATGCAAGTCTTTCTGATTGCTTATGTCCGTGCTTACTGCTTACCCGACTGCAGCACCGCATTTTGTGCTCACTTACACATACAAGCGTGATCCTCCCTGATGACGTGGCAGAACAGGAAGGCAGCGAGGCAGCATTATTTTATGTGTCTTGCTTGACGTGCTCATTCCCCCAGTCTCAAGTCATGATCCAGTCCGCACCGCAACATGTGTCCTTATTTCTCGAATCTCCTTTACGGATGATCTTTGAGTGCGAGTCGTCAAGCATGTCTTAGGCATCAGAGTTCTTCAGCCTGACGTGGTGGCTTAATAATATCCTCTGTATCGCGTGACAGCCGCAGAGATTAAACTCAGAAAAGTGAATCTCACGGACTACCTGACTGAACAGAGTTGGGACTCACTTGACCCGTCAGGCAAGTCTTTGATCCCTTTCGGAGAACTCGACGAACTGGAAAAGAGCAGTGTTCCGACGATAGAACGCTCGGACTAGGAAAAACCTTGGTCAAGTCAGCATCACAACCACTCGTCGAGGTGCTCCCCCCTTGTACGAATGTGTTTCTTAATTTGACCCTGAAGTCATCCTTCCAAAGTGAAAGTACTCTTGACTGTGATCGGTACTTCAGTCGGGGAGAAGAGACCGAGCGTCGAGATTAGGTCATCGGATCATCTATCTACGCCTAAAGTTTTTCACCGAAGATCATCCCTCAGCTTTAGCTATTTGGGGCGTTGGGCAGCAACAGCCACGGAGATCAGTGTCATCCGTCAAGCATACTCCAAGATCTCAATTCTCTTACTGAGGTTAGGGCTACGGATAGCTAGCGTGCGTTCACTGTACTTGGAAGAGACACTAGGTGACAAGCCTACAGCGTACACGCCCGATGCTGATCTATCACATTATTTGCCCACATCTCTCGGATAGAGTTAGCCGGGGATCACCGTCAGGTGCGCTGTCTAGTCTGTCTCATGCAAGGAGATGAGCCTAGGATCCAAACAAGGTTCTTCTACGACGAGGCCTCTCTGGAAGCGAGGATGCCTTGCGCAGCAGGGAGGCGACAGGTAGACGAAAAGAAAGCACACTCACTTTTCACATGCTCTCTATATTCCCTGGGTTGAGTTAATCCTAGACGACGCGGGGTACTTCTGTCTGGGCAAATAAGTCAACCCGCTGCAATTCGCTGAGACGTAGTTCTCAAGGCAATTCAAATAATCCAGGCAAGTCTAAAGGACTGACTAATCTCAACTAGTTCACGTTATTAAAGTCTATGCGTGTCATTACACTCCCCCTTCCGAGATGATAAGCGAACTCGTACAAAGTCAAAATTCCATAGGGCAGATATTCTTTCGCAAGCGCAGTGTATACCTCACACTTGGAATGGATACATTCATTTCAATTGCAAACTGTTTAACCTATATTTATTTTTTGTTTTTTTGGAATTACCAATGAGTAAATGAATAGCGGTTGATTAAAGGCAATTCGTGATGCTACTTTGCAGGGTTCCTCAACAGAAAAATATATCACCTGTTCCGCTTCTCTCCATGGAAACGTCACTTATTATCCATAGAATGAGATCCATTAAAGCATCGAGTATACAGCAAGAATAGATGGATTAGCTGATATCTTATCCCCTTGTCGTTGTTGATACTACTTGGCTATAATTGTTCTTTTATTTTGTTCTTATATGAAGGCCCGCCGAAGTTGGGTGTTGCGGCATCAAACTCTGATATCTACCATGGTAGGGGGCTCAATGGATCTCCTCAACAGTATGCGAGTTTCGTAGAAGGTAGAGATATTGATAACCACAAGCAGACCTTTACGAATACTTGAGTGCGCAAGATGAGAGATGACCCTCGATTCGAGGGAAAAGATGATCGTCGTTTGTCTGGTCTGAGAAACTGGACAAGGATCGATAGACGCATTATTGAACGGAAAGTTCCGCCAGGATCTCGGCGAGTCAAATCACAATCGATCCATCCAATAGTATGGTCTAGATATAGGGTACAATGAATCTAGGTGGAGAAAGGTAATGTGTGGTTTGCAGGAGTCAGAAGGAGCAATGCCACCCTCCTGTTTAGCGGTCACAGTCTCTGGGTTATTTTGCCTTTCGCGAAGGTTGCTGGCTTGGGTTAATGGTGTCAGGCGCCAGCAAGGCGAATGCTTGGCTTTGAAGACGACACCATGGCTCGTACAAGACATTGTGCGTCGCGAATTCAGGCACCGATGCAGAAATCATTGCTCCTGTGTCCATGGGATAAGTACCACAGATGGTAAGCGGCATCGACGGATTCGCACGCGTGCAGAAGTGGATAACTCCCATTGACGAGAAAATGGGCTGCACCGTGGAGCTAACGGCACGTCCCACGGGCCGGGCAGCGGCGCGCGGACAGCAGGCCATAACATGCAAGTCGGCCATATGTGGACAGTGGGGTGTCGACTGTTCATGGATTTGACCCAAGAACAGTTCTTACTGGAAGATCGAGACTGGCGGTCAGTGGACAGAGATAGAGAGGGGGATGCATGCCAGCTTGCAGTCAAGGAATTCGAATGCACGGTAATTCAGTCTAGACTCTTACGACAAACCCATCCAACAAAGGACGAATAGTATATGGTTGTATGTCGGCGCCAGGCCAGCAGCCAGCAGAGGTCCCAGTGTCGGAATATACAGGGCGAGGGGTGATAATGTTACGAAAAACGATGCTGTGGCTCTTGCCACAACTATGGAGTCTTCAAAAGTGGACTTCGTATTTGTACGCCAAAGCAAAAACTACACCGCAAGATCCAGGAGGTTATTGGAAAACGACCCTGGGGCCACCAGGGAGGGAGTTGGCTTGCAACGAAATCTGGTCATGCGGAGTCGGACTCGGAGCCTGTATCCTGGTCCACTGGATCAGGCATAACGACACTGTTCAAGTACGTAACCTATGAAAATGATACCGTTGTCAGTAAAACAGCGTTCATGAAAGGACTCCGGGGTCCATCTTTGCGTCTTCTCATATGATGGCATCAAGCATGATTGTACGAAACTGTGGGGACCATTGTGTCTCAGAGGCTACACCGCTGAAGTGGCTGGGAAGGGCATGACGAAGAGGGGAACAAGAACCAGACAAGGGCCATGTATCCGCTACGGAATGGTAAGATCCAATAGACAGAGACGCGGACGGGCGGGAGAAAAGCCAAATGAGGCTGCGCAACAAGGGTGGCTAGCATGGCTTACAAAGGGTTCCATGACACCAATGATGGCGGCAATTCTCTCTTGAACATTCGAGGCCATAAATTCCGAGTCGGAGAGAGGCTTTCCAATGGTGAAACTGCGTAGACGGAGTAATTCGATGTTTTCGTTGTCGGCCTCGTAACCCTACAGAGGAACCAAGTTTGTCAGCAGGCAGTGCTACAGACCGTGGAAATGAAATTAAGACGCGGCAAAAGACCCGCCAGTAGGCAGATCGTGAACCATGGAAACAGATGAGACGGTGCAGAAAACTCTTCGACACCAAAAGCAACTCCGGTGGGACAACGATGACATTTCCGCGCTGGTCCCAGGAACCAAGTTTCAAGAGTCCAGAATTATGCACAGAAGGCTTTCTGGGGCGAGCGAATATTGTCTCAGGCTGGTAGGCTCGCAGACTCCCGGCTCGCGACGTTTGGGTGTGAGAACGCGAGCTCCCAATACGGGTAGCTCCCGGCTACCCGAGCGCGGCTGCGCTTCTTGCCATCAACAACCTCGACACACACAAAGCAGTGAAGAACAACTGCCCATCAATGCTGTCATTATTAGCTGCTTCTCTTTCTGAGACGACAGCCCAAAGCATTGTTTGATTGGCCAGAAAGCGTCTTTTGAACGAGCAGACCTTGTCATCCTTGATGGGGCCATCACTAACCAGCAGTAGCACCGCGCCCAAGAGGCACTCTGGAACACCTCTGAACGTGGCACCTTAACCTGGTTCTAATTTGTCCATCTGATAGAGTACTGCCCGAAAGAATTCGATGGGAACGCTTTGCGCCCGTGACAGTGGTGGTTGATGTGTGCCAGTAATGGGATGAAACATCGAGAAAGAGCTGTACCTACCTTGGGCTTTGTTTTGAGCGCGCTTTCTTTGTTTTGACTAACAAAAGCCTGTACAGCCTTCTTTTCGTCGTCGGGAATCCCATTGAAAAACTCGCGGCGCATGTCCGGTCTTCGCAGCACAGCCTTCAAACGATGCGAACTATGGTCGATATCCTCTCGGAGAAGAGCAAGCTTATCTGCTTCTGGGTGCCAGAGTCCTGAGCCTGCGAACAGCACAAACTTTGTGAGCTTAAGGCATCATGGCCTAGAGATAATGGGGGAAGAGGACAAGATTCTGGAAGCATGGGTGTCACCAGTTCTCGAAGGAGCCGTAGTCGGCGACGGAGCCCCGTGAAATGGTCCAGACAGAAAGGTTGCCCAGAGTCAAGTCGGAATGAGGGTAAACTGGTGCTGGTGCAGAACACCTTGAAAGCGGGATTCACTCTGAGCGGCAGAGGCCGATGTATCCAGGGAATCACTCACCGACAAAGCAAGATCCGGGCTGCAGATGCACATAATAAGCGGCATAAGGGCCTTTTTTGCCGGTGCGGGACCTTATGAAAGGCGTTCAGTCAATGAATCTTTTACACAAGAGCAGAGAATGAATCTACCATGCAGCTGAAAAGTGTGTCTAGTCATAGCAATCGTCAACCAACCAACGACCTGAACATTGGGCACGCGAAACGCAGAATGTTGACAGGTCATGCTTGAATATAATACATACCTTGTATGGAGTGGGGTCTTTGCTGAATCGAATGTCTCTATGGATGCGGAAAACCTGGCAGGCACCAAAGTCAATGCATTTGCCTCATTTCCCCCCATCGGTTTTTTTTCCTCTTTCCGGGTTTTAACAGTGACAAAGTTGTTTCGAAAAGTGACACTTACGATATCCTTTGCAGGCAACTCAGGGATGGTGCTGTCCAGCTCTGATATTTTTTCTGTGAGACTTTCGACGAAGGTTTCCCAGTCTTTCTTCGAGGCACGATAATCCGCGTCATGTGCTGCCCAGATGATAGTTGGTTAGACCTGTTTTAAAATTCGGTATATACATTCTGTCATCAATACCTTTGAGCCACTGTCTGTCGTTATGTTTCGCCAAATCTTGCAGGAAAAGCATGGTGTTCGGATGCAGTGTATCGTCCTGATAGGGAATATCTCCGGGATCTCTGGCTTTAGGTTTTTTGATGAAGACTTCTTTTCCAGGTCCTAAACCAGTGCTGACACCTTCTCTCCATAGTTCTTTGTCCTTTAGCGAAGCTGCTATCTGCTCATTAGGGCGGTCTTCTTCCTTGTTTTCTCTGTTTCTTCTCGCACCGCTTTTCACTGGTGTCTTTCGACCTCCACTAGGTTTAGCCTTCTTTGTTGTTGATCTTTTCGTTCTTTCCTCATCTGTAGATAGCGCCTCCGGTTCTTCAGACTCCGGCTCAGTTGACGGGGAGGACAAGTTTGTATCTTCGTAGGCTGAATCTGAGTCTTCTCCCACCTCGAATGCATGCCTAGACTCAGGGTCTGATTCTTCATGTCCCTCGTCTTCAAAATATTTGCTCTTTCTGGCGGTAGACCTGACGGCCTTCTTGTCGGTTGTGCTGTTATACCTTTGTCTTTTCGGATCTGTTTTTGAGCCTGCAGAGATTCTGTCAGACGCGCGCCTTTTTGGAGCCGGCGCTGGAGCTGCTGCAGGCGCGGGAACGGCCCGAGACGATCGACGAGGCATTTTGGATCCGAAAGATGGCAAGATAAGAAATGGCTTGGATGTACCGTTTTTCTTTCAGAGCAAGCTATTATCGGAGACGAAT
The DNA here is from genome assembly GCA_016413765.1 of Aspergillus felis. Lineage (NCBI taxonomy): Eukaryota > Fungi > Ascomycota > Eurotiomycetes > Eurotiales > Aspergillaceae > Aspergillus > Aspergillus felis. Next base: position 450,815 of record CP066508.1, read on the forward strand.
CTCTGATGATATATACGTAGCTACGCAGGATAAAGAGGAGCCGAGCGGTAGCAGGAATGTGTGGGTAAGCGATAGTCTATGACATTTAAGGGATCGTCCGCGGTTTGCTTCGTAACGGGCTGACGGGATAAGCGGGCTACGCAAGATTTAGTTAGTGATTGATTGACTTTGAGACGGTTCAAGCGGATGACGGGACAAACCAGGAGGCTGGTAACTTATGGGGCGCTTTTCGCGTGGAAAAGGCGGAAGGGTCCTTTGCTCCCGTGCCACTAAACTTAGCGCGCGCTCGCTTGATAGACGACAGTCGCTAGCGAAAAGCTTTGGCGATGCCGCGAGTCTGGATTTATGAACAAGGCATCCCCGCATCTATAAATTTCCGAGCTTCTCTTCGTAACGGCGAGAGGCCCATTATACTGTTAGAGAGACGGAAAAGTCACTAGTCACAGACCTATTCAAATTTCGGGTCCACTGCCAGTCATCTCGGCCGACTTTTGCTGAAACGGACTGCGATATTTCAGGGTGATCCAGCTACAGTTAGAGGGTGTCATAGCGCAGAGGCGAGTCATGAGCAGTCCCGAGGTAGGCACAATTCCAGAGGTCTTTGAATCTCGGAAGCGCAAGATTCTGGCGGAACTGTCTGCCCCAGACACAGAGTATACGGATCTTTCACCCAAAGGATCCGTAGATGAGGGCATCCGTGACTTAATCCAAGATATCAATGCTCTGCCCGGTCTGGTGACCACCAGTAGTTGTGCTGGACGAATCAGCGTCTTCTTGGAGGGGAGAAAAAAGCAAAATGACCAGCAGCAGGAGCAGCGGCAGTTCGCGCCCTCCGGAGGCAAAGGGGCAGGGAAGTGGCTGTATGTCTCTCACGATCCTTTGAAAGACTACTGGACTGGGTGTGGCGGCGATGATTCCGATTTGCGGCAAGGCAAAGATTATCCGAGAAGTCTGCATGAATTGTTTGGGATGGTTCCTGGAGATGGAAAGCCTCTGAGGCTGGAAAAAGGATGTCACGCCCCACGTCTGGTGCGCTTCCACTACGATCCTATGGTAGGTTGACAGTCCTTTTATCACCCGACCCTCAATACAATACAATGCCGGTCGACATATCTCGTCTTTTTTCTGGCTTTACTTCCAGGACAGTGTTTTCAGAAACGTTCAAGCGTCTTTCATCATGTTCTATTCAGCAAATCAGGTAACTCATACTGATACCACCCGTCTTTATAGATCCTTCACATCATGGCAGCCACGCTTCACCACGCTCATCCTGTGTTGTCCGCTGCTGCGACTTCTGGATTTCGGGAAAGCGGATTACAGAGTCTCCGTTGCCTTGAAGGCGAGAATGGTCCAAGTCCTATTGTCGCCGTGCGCTCTGCAGGGTTGTCCCTTGAATCTGTGATTGGCTATTGCGAATCTTCCGATGAAGAAGACGATACGAGCAGCAAGGAGCCTGTCATCCGCAGTCTGGTCACAGAAGACTATCTTCAAATGCTGGTTGCCATCTCAAACGAGAGGTTTTCAATTAATGCAGAGCGCAAGGAAAGATTTCGGACAAGCCTGCTCCACCTCTGCTTGAGGGAACAAGCCTGTGGCTCAAGGACAAGGCCAAAGGCTAAACCTGAGGGCTGGGAAGATCCTGCAGCACGCAGAGAGAGGAAGAGGGCGGAAGGGCTTATGAGGAAGAAGGTTCTCGACGCTCAGGCAAAATCTACCGACAACGAGAGTACAGCGACATACGAGATGGGATGGGGGATGGATCCAACGCAATTATGAGAATTCTAGATACATGATCGAGAAACAAGCCATCTAATCTAAGCCAGTGATTTGCCATTGAAGAACAGGTCATGGTGCCGCCTGCACCGCCAATCATCCGCTTATGAGCGGGATCAAAGAGGGATCAAGAGAAAAATGGTATTCGGTAACGCGCAACCTCCCAAGGGTTCCTCGAAACAAGCTGAGTTGACACTGCATGATATCTCAATCGATCTTGACTGCGTCAAATTGACTCCAATTTATTGCATCAATCACTTCTTGTGGATCCAGTATCTTCCCGGCCGAAATCTCAGTGGACAAGAAAGATGAACAGCGCTAGGGTGAGGCAAGCACGAGTCGCCCTTCAGAGTACCGAATCGATACAAAGCAGATCTCAAACTGCTGGCGGCAATTTACAATGGAGCCAAAGGATAGCAAGACATTGTTTGCCGTCCAAGAATGAAAACAATCCTGAATTTTGCAGTACCGGCCGTCCCACGACTCTGACCCGCTGAAACCTTAATGGTTGCCTGCGGACGGAAGACAAGTGGGAGATGATAGGGTATTCCGATGACCAGGAAACCTACCTCGTATGCCGGCCGAAGAATGCATATACATTGCACGGCGCCAGCCCTCATCGCTGCTCTCAGCGAAGGAGCTGCGGCTGCCAAGCTGAACGCTTGCACGGCGGGAAGGTGTCGCGAAAATATCGGTCCTCGAAGATGTCCGAACGTTGATTGGACTATTATCGCTCCCAGAAGACACGATGGTATTGGCATGGGACTCGCGGCTGCTTGCGGTAGTGGACTCTGGTAGTAGGCCAGATTTGTTGGTGTTCTCCTGGTCGTTCTTCATCCAGCCTGTCAGGACAAGATGGCTAAGGATGCTCATCTCGTGCGCGGAAGCATCTTCCCAGGTCATGGTCTTTGCCATGTTGGACGGCCATTCGAACCAGATAGGACCGTAAGGAGACTCAAGGTGAATGTTCGTCAACGGGAAGTTGTTCGGCAGCTTCATGTCAGTGCGATCATGGAGGGTACCTTTCGATATTAACTTCACGTAATACTGAATGCTCAGTCTGTTAGTGTGTGTGCCAAACCAGGGCCTGAAGAGCTGCAAAGCTTCGGACATGGTCAAGAAAGGAGGACATACCAGCAGTGTGCTCTCTTCAGTCTTTGGCAACTTGACGAGAGTATCGAAAGGAAACCATTTGCCCATATCTGGGAATTTCAAGATTTCTGTGGTGTCCTCGGAATTGACACACAGCGTGAACTTCTGGCGCTCATTGAACGCAGGACAATTCAATCCAGCATAAAGAAGTTCTCTCAGCAGTCTTTGGTCAAGACCAACTGTGTTCGACCTCTTAACTCGCGCAACAAGAGAGACAATGTGACGATTAACCAGCTCAAACAACTGATTGCGGTCATGAACTGTGTACAGCTTGGTAGCGTACCACGGGAACTAAGCAGAGGGGTGTATTGTCAGCATATTGTGTCTCTCATGTACGGTCTACGTACAATGACATCAGACGAAAGGGGTTTACCTTATAGAGTGTGCTGATGGTGGACTCGTAAGTACGCTGAGGACACTTCGCACAGAACGGAGACTGACAATTATGTTAGTGCCTTGAGCAGACAAGCGGAAAAAGACCGGACTGAATCGAGTGAAGGTTACTTACACGGTGCGGTATTTCAGCATGGCGAATGGCATTGATAATTTCCTCGCTGGTGAAAAAGCCCGAGAATCCAGTGGAAAAGGGGTCATCGTTGGGGACGGCGGTAGGCATAGCATCTTTCCAGATGATGCACTTGGCACGAGGGAACAGATCCTTGAGCAGAGCATCTTGCTTACTGAACTCAACATCAACAGAGCGGTTACCTAGACGAGGAGCGCGGCCAGTCTCATAAATTCGGTTGATGCGAGTAGCTGTCTCCTGGGCATCAGTGTTGGACTGGAACTCCGCATAGCAGTCCATTGTCTTAGCAGTGGAACGTTCCATTATAATATGGATTGCGCAGCCCTGTTGTGGAGTAATAAGGCGTGCCTGGCGACCTAGAAACTGAACGATTTCCTGCCGGGTGACTGAGTAGGGAATCTTCCTTGCTTGTTAACCGAAGGCCCATGGACATTACAACGACTAAAGGGCTGTCATGCTTAGAGACATCTGAAGGTTTTGACTTACGTTCGCGATCTTTACCACTCCCCATCGAGGGGGCATTCTCTTGTCGACTTGGCTCCCAATTGGCATCTCAGAGTGAAGGGCCACCGTGTCGAAACTCTTGTCACAGTCAGCAGCCTGGGTAGCTATCTCACGATTCTCAGAGTTGTGCTCCAGGAGCTGGTGCAAAGAAGAGCGCGGAGCCCAGTGAGAGCCAGCTGAGGCAAACCCCGTCTGCTTGGGACGGACTGAAAGCTGGAGGTGGGTGTTCGAGGCAGGCGGCGGAGCCTGCATCACGGGAGCTTGTCCTATGACGCCAGGAAGAGCATGAGCCATGGCCTGCATGCCATAGAATGGAGAGTACATGAAGGGGCCTTCTTGCTGTAATGGTTGGGACGGATTCGGATTGCCTGGAGCCATATACTGCCCCTGCTGGGGAGCGAAGCCCGGAATGCCAGGAGCTCCGAAGGGAAACATGTTGTAGCTCTGAGGGAAAGGAGGCGTGAAAGGATATCCGGACTCATGCCCAGACACTTGGCTGTTAGTTTCCTTGTCCTCCATAGTGAGATGGGAATGGTTAACATGCAAGAAGGTTGAAAGAGAAGAGAAGAATAGAAGCACTTCTCGCCAGCAGAGACAAGGTCTTATTGTTAAAAGCGTCGGGGCAGATGAGCGCCATAGTAACAGAATGTTGGGATGAAAAACCCGCTTTTGATTCAGTATTCACTCTCATATTCACTATTCTATGCTGTCTCCACAATAAAGTGTTGTTTACATCTACAGGATTAGACAATGATCTCTGAGAGGAGACAACATGATGTCTCTGTGAGGCTATCAGGGGAGGGCTTAGATGTGCTAGATAATGAGTTCTCTATAAGACATCACCAACCTGAACGGAGAAAGAGATGCCCCGAAGGTAGTGCCAAGTCCAGGAACTGACATCTGAATTAGATATCATCAGCAGGGGCTAATCCTCAACAAGGCAGATGAGCAGTGAATGGAGTATCAGCACTTGATATCTGAAACATTGCATTCCTCATAATTCACTAGGAGCAGAGTCAGATTCCCTGCGAGTACACGAGTACGTCACTCAGTTGAGATCTAGATGCTGAAGTCTCCCGTAACGATAAGGTAGTGACAAAGTGTGACATCGTGGAGAAGTAAATACTAGAGTAGACTTGTAGAGAAATTGGCGAGCTGCAGTGGAAAATTTGGCTGTGGTTTAGAGACAGATATAGACTGTCGAGAATGGGATGCATCAACTGAGCTTTATGTATTGTCTTATTGAAGTAGAGGTGATGACACAGTGAGTCAAGAGGAGCCATGGTCCTAATTGATTACCATAGATACAAGGATGGATTTTAGAAGCCAGTAAGCTCACTGGGTTTGATTCAAGGGTGGGATTGAGGATCTAAGGAGGGAATAAAGCATCCAGCGGACTGCTCGAATGTTTCCCTTTAACAGCCTAGATCGCCTGTACAGAGGTTTTCATTGGAGGAAACAGAGGTCATGTATAATTCAAGGAGAGATGTAGGTAATATCAATGATTTTCTAGTCAAACTGTAGCATAGATTTATTAGAAACGCAGTGAGTGCGGAAAGGAGGAAGTGGTCTCTTACTGGTGTCAAGAAAGACTCGGCGACAAATCGAGCACGGGCATTCAACTGAATAACATTAGCCTTGTAGAACCATCAGTTGAGAATGAGGAATCTGAGCACATACGAAGAGCTTCATCTCAGATATCTCCTTGTCCACTTCCTCCATGAATTGAATAATAAAGTCGACCAGCTTGTGCTTCAACATAGCTTCTGTATGGAAGTTCGTGATCAAGAACGAGATGTCATATCCCTTGCACAGGTGAGCAAGTTGTCCTTTCTCCGGCCTCGAAGGTCATATGGTCACTTACCTTGACTGGTTTCCTCCGCAAGATAAAGAAGGATTCTGCCCGTTGCGTCAAGAATCTGGTGAACTTGTGGACCAGGATATGTTCGATTTCATCTGCTTGCTTGATTCTGATGCTCACGCGAACACTGTTTACGCTGGGCTCAATCAGGACCTTTTCATTCTCATTCCGAGAAATTGTGAGAGGGTTGAGGAGGAGTTCTGGGGAGCTCTGGGCCTCGATTTCAGGAACATTATGCCTTTCGGAAGTTTGCGAGGCGAAGTTCGAGACCGCAAGAGCGGCGGTAAGCGAGGACCGAACGCATTGAAGGTACGGGCGCAATGATTGAGACTGCCAGATGATCAATACCAGATTTCGCGAGGTGTTCGACAGGGTACGGCCTACCATAACGGAGATGCGAGGTATGGCAATTCCACGTTACTGTTGCTGTTCCCCACTCCAACTCTTGTCAACGTTCGCTTCGAGTCAGGACTGACGAGTGTCAAAATCGCACCAATTGAATACGCGCAAATGTAGCACTATCAGGAAAGCTGGACTGAAACTGGATAAATGATTGTACTCAAGCACATGTACTAGGCAGTCGACTCAGGAGCCGACGACGACATCCCGCACGGCTGCTTGGGCGGTGATGTCGTATGTGGTTGTTTGCTTTGTTTGCCTTGTTTGTAACTTCCGCCCCACGCTGCTCGGGAGTCATCTCTCTGGCATCCCGTTGATTATGCGCCACTCGTCCAGCAATCTGTCAAGTAGAGCTCATCTGGAAGACTTGAAAGCATTTGTCAAGCTTTAACAAGATGGCTACAATACCAAGTATGACTACCCGCTCTACTGAGATGCATTTTGAATCTTTTCGAAGCTCGTACTAACATCATGTTCCTCAGTTATCGTGAAGCATCAAGGCAAACGTCATGAGGTTGAGCTCGATCCATCTGCGAATGGCGAAACACTCAAATATCAGATGTACTCCCTGACTGGAGTCGAACCCGAGAGACAGAAAATCTTGGTCAAGGGTGGCCAACTCAAAAATGAAACGCCTTTGTCCGCTCTCAACGCTAAACCGGGTCAGACATTCATGATGATGGGTACGCCGTCTGGCGGTCAAGGTGCCGTAGACTTGGGACGGCCAAAGGAACCCGTCAAGTTTCTAGAGGATATGACCGAGGCCGAGGCTGCCAGAGCGGAGGGAGCCACCCCTGCTGGTCTACAGAATCTTGGAAATACTTGCTACCTCAACTCTACCCTACAAACCCTCAGGAGCGTCCCGGAGCTTCAACAGGAGCTTCTAAACTACAGACCCAGCGCGGGCTCTTCAGCGGGTTCAAGGCTTTCAGATCTCAGCAGCCTGGGCCTTGGTGGTCTTGGTGCCTCCATGGATCTTGTATCCTCCTTGCGAGATTTGTTCAAGCAGATGTCCGAGACGCAAGAAGGTTTCCCACCACTTTTGTTTCTCAATGCTTTGCGAAGCATCTTCCCTCAATTTGCTCAGAAAGACAGAAATGGACATGGCTATGCTCAACAAGACGCTGAAGAGGCTTGGTCCCAAATTGTCACTCAACTGCGAAGCAAACTGGTGATCAAAGAGGGCGAAGGAGACTCCGCTACCGAGGTGTCGTTCGTGGACAAATATCTTGCTGGTCGATTCGAGTCGGTCACCGAATGTGACGATCCGGCGGCAAAAGAAGCTGGCGAGGAAGCGACAAAAAGCTCCGACGTCTTCTACAAGCTGGATTGCCACATCGGCAAAGAGACAAACCACTTGCATGATGGAATACTGGCCGGTCTCGAGGAGAAGATTGAAAAGCGATCACCTACTTTGGACCGAGACGCCGTCTACACTAAACGATCCCGCATTGCCCGGCTGCCCAAGTACCTGACCGTGCATTTTGTCCGCTTTTTTTGGAAGCGTGAGACCCAAAAGAAGGCCAAGATCATGCGCAAAGTAACTTTCCCTGCCGAGTTGGATGTGGTTGACTTTTGTACGGAGGAGCTCAAGAAGCAGTTGGTCCCTATCAGGGATAAGGTACGAGATATCCGGAAAGAAGAGGTCGATATTGAGCGTGCCCGCAAGCGCCAGAAGATGGCCCATCAGCGGGAGGAGGAGCTGAAGAGAGCCGCTGAGTCTGATGCGGGTCTGGAACCCATGCAAAAAAAGCAAGCCACGGAGGAGCAAAAAGAGGCTACGAAGAACGGCGAGCAAGATGGGGATACAGGCATGACAGATGTCTTCAAGTCGGATGCAGAGTACGAGGCTGAGAAGAATGCCTCAATTCTCGCTGCAAAGAAAGAATTGTCTGCACTGATTGACCCCAAACTCGCCTCAGATGCCGGTACAAACAAGTCTGGCCTCTACGAGTTGCGCGCAGTCATTACGCATCAAGGCGCCAGTGCTGACAGTGGTCACTACACGTCATATGTGAAGAAGCAGCCAAATGGCAAGGGCGAGGAGGACGGGAAATGGTGGTGGTTCAACGACGAGAAGGTCACCGAGGTGGACGGAGAGAAGATTGAAACCCTTGCTGGTGGTGGTGAGTAAATCGCTCGTTTCTTGCTATTGATGAAACTTTGACTGATATTTCGCAATTTCAGGTGAATCCCATTCTGCACTGATCCTTCTTTACCGCGCAGTTGACTTGCCCACTGCGGAATAAGAAGCTTCGACGCCTAGTGATAAGCCGTGCCTGCGGTCTACATCATAGAGAAATGAAGTTTAGCACATAACGACCACATGATGCATCATTGAACCAAGATTCTCGGATTAGCTAGACTCATGCAGCGTTTCTTGTTCTTCAGCGTCTATCCGTTTGGTTGACTCCGTGAACATTGCATGCGCGCTACTCTTACGAAGAATCTTTAAATATATGAAGTCAGGAACGTTCCGAGGTGTTGGATAGTACTTCAGTAACCTTTGATTCTCTTTAAGCAACAATGTCATGGCGTAGAAAAATCAAAAGTCCCAAGTCAAAAGGTAGTTCACGTGACCTCGACCTCGGCAATCGGCGCTCGTTCTCCCCTGCCGTCAAGGTTGCTTCTGATAAATCGCAATGGAAACGCGTATCGTCTGAATCGCAGCCATACCTACTGCCAGGTTGCGATGTGATTCGGATCATCATGCTCGGTCCTCGCAGAATCCTTCAATCTCGACCGCGCTGTAATGCAACGCAATTGAAGTCAGTGCACGCAAAGCCCCGTCTGTCGCGCCATGCCAGCACTATTGCCCAAACGGAGCCAGCAGCAGCCAAGTCGAGGTGGCCGCGGCGACTGGTCTATGCAGGAATATTTGGTGGATTAGGGGTTGCCGCTGGGAAATGGATGGATGAGAAGGTCTCGGCACCGGCAGTGCCAGGATCAGTGGAAGACACAGCCAAGCTGGAGGAGATCAATCACGTATTCGAGAACGGGCTGCCTATCGTGCAAGAACTAAGAAACAACCCGGACTACGTGGAATCGAATGTGTACGAAGGATTCTCCGAGGAGGATAAGGCGCGCAGATTGACGTCTGGCCCGCTGCGTGGGAGTCGAGGGTTGGCGCTTCAGGTTCGTGTCTTCACCTCATACATCATCATAGAGGAGATGCAATCCACCAGGGATTGAGACTTCTCGTGGCCTGCATATTGAGATCATTACCGAGCTCCCCTGCCTACTGAGCACTCAATAGCCGGCATGAAAGCTCGATTAACCTCGGAAGTACTGGACACTCGCTAATTAATTTATTCTCGCACAGAGAGTTTTCTGGAATGACAAGGAGAAGAAAACCATTAGTGTGGTATACCTCGGATCGGGTATGGAGGGCTGGCCAACGGTTGTCCATGGTGGCGCTCTCGCTACTGTGCTCGACGAGAATCTGGGACGTGCTGCTATACGCCATCTCCCGGCACGCACCGGCGTGACAGCCAACCTTGAGATCAACTATCGCGCTCCGGTATATTCTGGCAACTTTTACACATTTCACTCGCAGGTAGACCCAGAAAGAAGCACTGAACGCAAGGCGTACGTGACTGGTGAGATCCGCGACCCGGTCGGGCGAGTGTGTGCGCAAGCCTCTGCGCTTTTTGTGGTTCCCAAGGGATTCGAGTTGCGGAAGATTGGAGAACGATTCTGATCCGGTTGGTTCGTCGGAGACGAGACTGGGACATGTCCTGTTGTACGAGATCTTTAAGCTCGGGTACAATGGGATGGATACTCAGTCGGGATCTAGATGTCGTTGCTCGATATAATTGAATAATTAAGTCTATTTCTGGGTTATCGAAGAAGTATTGCTCGACTTGTCGCCTATCTCTTCTCGATATGCATAAAATGGCGCTCATATGGTCCACTAACACGATATCTATTTCAGATACACATATCTAGCTCGATAAATTCGCGATCGTATGATAAGGGGGGAGGGGCCGGTTCCGGAATATTTCGAATAGCTCTTAATTAAAGTTGCATGAGCTCTTGGACTGGCATCTTGACAGGACGGAGACATTAATGGGGCAGATAGTGGAAAACTGGGGAAAGTCCGGGGTATTGACGCATTGACTTTGGGAGCGGTCCACTTGGCCTGATCAAAAGGGTAAGACAATGATAGGACCGATTTATTTTCGCTGGCTACTGGCTATCTCGAATCTGGTCATATATCCGTTACTCTCATACCTCCAATCAAGTAGCATAAACTCAATCCACACATGGGCCAGTCAAAGTCAATATGGAGCTTGTTTCGCCCCCTTTATCGCCCGCGCCACGTTTGCAGGTCCAATCCCCCGCACTGTCCACGGCCCAGATGAGCCCAGCTGTCCAAGAAAACCCCTCGTCGGTAAACACTGAAGCTCTGGTCGCACCAGAATTCTGGAAAGTGCCTCGGTTCTGTCTCGATATGGAAACACCTCCGTTTGAAACATAGAGATACTCTGGTAGAGGTACCCAACGAACCTGGCTCGCTAGATCATATCGGGGTCAGTTCTCCGCCTGAGATCATGATTCACTCAACGTGACTACGCCATGAACCTAAGCATTCTCGTCGTGGAGGCCACCAAGAGCTTGGTTTATCATTGAACTCTGATATTTTGATAGAACATTGACACATATAAGAACCTGGACTTGCTGGCTGATCGACACGATTGTTTTCCCGTTTCTTTCTCAATACAACGAGGTCATTGCTTTCTGCGGCATTGGACCAATCTGTGGTTTATTTTTGTCGTTTCTCCCATCCAATTGAGTCACTTCGCGACATTCTGTGCAATAATGGAGGTCGCCGACCATTCGAGTCAGTCTCAGGTGGATGAGAAGGGTGCAGGACAGACAAGCATGGGGAGCCACCAGGAGCAGAAGTACAGTCATGAGGAGATTGTTGGACTAGAATCAGGAGGTTCAGATGTGGCCGAGGGTCAAGACATTCCTGTGAGTACCGTGCTTTATGCTTTACTGGGTTGGTACAGCTCATTGAATTGACTGTTGACGCGATTCAGTTGACCTTCCGCCGTTTCATGGGCTTCACGGCCATGGCCTTCTTGTGGACTGGCAGCCAGATCCCTGTCTATCTTTACGGTGAGTTCCTCATACCTTGAATTGATCGTACATTTGGTATAAGCTGACAACGCCGGTTAGGAGGCATTCCACCCTATATTTATGCAGACATCGGTGGTGCGGACAGGTGGATTTGGTTTGTGGGTACTACCCTTTGGTCTCTACTTTTACTCACCACTAATTCGTTTTTATCATATAGGTCCTGGCAAATCTGCTAGCTCTAGCTGGTGTATGCCCTTTCGTTGGTTCTTTGTCAGATCTGATCGGCCGTCGTTATGTTGCTATCATTGGCGCCTCTCTTATCTGCCTTGGCATGATCGTTACTAGCACAGCTCACACAATGAACGTATTCATCGGTATGTTGCAGTATACTACCTAGCCAGTCAAGGTACACGCTAACAGAGAAATTAGCTGGAATGGCGATTGCTGGCGCTGGTGCAGGCGTCAACGAACTGACGGCATTGGCTGCGACCTCGGAAATGGCGCCAACCAGGCAACGGGGCAAATACGTCGCAATCCTGATCTTTTCTATTGTGCCATTCTGCCCGTCCGTTCTATGGGCCCAGCTCATCGCAGCGCATAGCGGCTGGCGTTATGTTGGAGCGTTCTGTGGTGCCTGGGCTGGATTCGGCTTGCTAGCCACCGTCTTCTTCTACTTCCCACCACCAAGAGTCAACTCGCAGGGACTCAGCAGGAAAGAGGTGATCGGGAGGATTGACTTCGTCGGCGGAATTCTGAGTATCATTGGTTTAATCCTGTTCTTGGCTGGCATGCAATGGGGAGGTTACCAGGTACGAATCACCCTTCTACAGGCACAGACTTTGGCATCACCCCGACCAGCAAGCTAAGCCAGTTTTATCACATAGTACCCCTGGACATCCGCACACGTCCTCGTCCCCCTTATCCTCGGATTCGTGATCCTCGTCGCCTTCGCGCTCTGGGAAGTCTACGGCGCCAAGTATCCCATCTTCCCGACACGCTTGAAGCAGGAGCCCCGTACCCTCGGCCTGACCCTGGTCATCACATTCATCTCGGGAGCAAACTTCTTCTCAATCATCATGTTCTGGCCTACGCAGTCATTCAATGTGTATGGCCACGACCCTGTCCAAGTCGGACTCCGTAGTCTACCTGTCGGCTTTGGCATCATGAGCGGGGCCTGTATTGTGCTGTGGCTTCTAAGTGTGCTGCGCGGTCACAACAAGGAATTATTAATCGTCAGCAGTGTCCTCATGACCGCAGGTCAGTCATCTCCCCCATCCCCTAACTGCCCCGCCTGAAGTAGTTACCTGGCTAACGTTTCCTAACCCAGGCTGCGGCGCAATGGCAATCGCGAGACAAGACAACCTCGGCCAGCTCTGGGGGATCCTCGTCCTCGCAGGCCTGGGTATCGGCGGGATCGTCGTCCCCGCTTCCATCATCACCACGATTATCTGCCCAGACGTATGTTCCGAGTAGCCTTTTCCCTCTCCTTATGCGGAAAACTAACAGCTCGCGCACCAGGATCTTATCGCAACCATCTCAGCACTCACTCTCTCCATCCGCGTCGTCGGCGGCAGCATCGGCTACACAATTTACTACAACATTTTCATTTCCAAGTTCGTCCCTAACGCGAAACACTTCATTGGCGGCGTAATGGTCACGAAGCTCAACATCACCAATCCGGCCTACATCGGCGAAGCCATCGAACTCACCGGCGCTTCGCTGCTGGAAGAATTGAAAACCATTCCTGGAATCGCGGGTAGCGAGACCGCGTATAATGCCGTTGTGACTGCGGGCCAGCTGGCGTATGCTGAGAGTTACAAGTGGGTGTACTACGTCAGTATTGCTTTTGGTGGTGTTTCAATTCTCGCGGCTTGCTTCTTGGGCAGCATCAGTCAATACATGGATGACCATGTTGCAGTGGTCATGCATTGAGACAGGTGTTCTGCGCGTCATTGTTATATATGGTCGATATTTACATGACATGGTATTGAAATATGTTTTGAAACTCAGTGATGATCAAATGAAGGCCATGAATGGACCCATGCATATCGTGCTCATTTCGTATATCGTTCATAGTAAAGCAGAGAAGAAAGTAGCAAGCAGACGGATTGGTAATGTCAAGTGTCAAAGTTCGGAACCCCCACGCCTATTAAATGCATATGAGAGTAAAAGGGATATGACCCTATACGATATAATTCAGGGGTATATACGTATGAAGCAACAGAAATAAATGACGGAGCTCATGCAGTGACCAACCGAAGTCATGTCACCTTTTCCACTTGGTTCATCGATGACTTTTTCGGAATGAACGCGGTACTAGAGGGCCTTGGTCTTCGCCGATCTTCTTTCACACGAAGACCTCGACTGAGACCTCCTCCGAGCCCACGCGCGAGGGACGCGAATGGTGATTCATGCCAAGGTCCAAGGAGGTCGTCTTCATGCTGGTCCACACTAGAGGACAACTCGCTCGGTCGTGCTGGCAGCTCAGACCGTTTGAGACGGGTGCTTGTTGGTGAAACATCCCTCTCATGCGCTGGAGTTGACGGTTCCAACGGTGTCGGGACATCTGTGCCAGTATGCTCAGAGCAATGACACCCGCAGCCGCTAGGACAAAGCTGGAGTTCCTGCTCCTCATTAATCCCGTTCACTGGGATGTCACTTCCATCACGCTGTGCCACAGATAAAGACACAGAGAACCAACTCCTATGGCAGTCAAAGCAGGTAACGTGGCCGCACCTTAGGCATGGGACAAGCATTCCTTCAACCACTTCGCCGCATATCACACAAGGAAGCTTAAGAAACAATGGTCGAAGGGGTCTGCAATTCTGGCAGGTAACAGTTGCGGGACTCAGGTTCAGGTGGTTCTTGGAGTTTTCCTCAATAGCGGTCGGCGCAAAGATAGACATCTGAAGGGCTTGGCCGCATTTGATGCAGTGCCGCTGAAGGCCAAGTCCCCGATCTTCCCTATCAACGTCTATAAGTCGAGCGTCCTTGTGGCTACGACTCGGAACGATTAATGACGTATCCATGTTGTCGTGGCTCCTTTTCCGTGAGCGTAGTTCATCAGAGCGACCCTCGCCTGTGCCGATTTTGAGTACTTCGCTGTGCTGCACTGGAAAGCCCCAGATCGAAAGCAAATGAGCGTACGCCATGCGGTAGGCTTTGTACAGCCCTTCTTTATGCGGGTCAAGCATTGGGGTCTGGTTGCTTCTTCCGCCGTCAAACTCATCCTGATTTTTCAAGACAACCTTGAATTTCGCCTGCGGCTTCGGATTCTCTTGAGGCCTTTCGCTCTCAGTGTCAGAGTGGGGTTGAGATGTAGGCGCAGCTGAGGTCGTGAGATAGTCGGGAACTGCTGTCGCAGGCTTGCCAGAAAAAGCACTGGTAATCAGACTGCCACTAGGACTTTGCTTTTTGTGGCCCGAGGGAACTGCAGTTGGGGAGGCTGACGAAGGGCCAAAGGTGAAAGACCGCGAGAAGGAAGAGGCCAGGGCGGAACCAAATCCTGACCCGCTTCGTGGCTGGGACTGCTGATCGGGAGAAGCGGCTATCGAAACATTGTGGCTCACAGTCTTCCTTTCTGCATTTAGCGCACCTACGCGAGATGCCAACGGCGGAGTGGTGCCAGTTGAATATGGCGGCGTAGAGTCCACACGCCAGATCTCGGAAGATGATCGCCCAGAGCTTTGGGTGATCGGTGTTGGGTGGCCTTCCTTCGGTGTGGACGCAAGGGGCGTCACGGCCTGCGACTTGTTCTGACTGGCTGACTGAGTAGGAAAGATATCCAGAGAGTATGATTGCCGCCTCATCCGATTTGATACCGGTTCATTATGCTGGGTTGCTTCGTTTGAGATCTCTTCGCTTTTTGGCTGTTGAAGCACGCAGGAGAGCATTGCGATCATCTGCACATCACCAATCATTTCGAAATGATCAAACAGAGACGGTATTAGCCAGCGGCCACCATAGGGGTGATCTCCCCATTGGGTGGCGCTGTTTGCTAACTCCTTACGGCTCTGCTCCTGATCACCCAGATCGAAGCTCAAGTCCACTGCACTGTCCTTCCGCTGTATACCCGAGGGTCGTTCGGTCATGCTCTGATTATGCAAAATCAGCTTGACCAGTCCCCAGATCCGAGCTAGTTCATGATAGCCCAGATCTAGGGCTGCCGAAGCATTGTGAGCACATACATCGGTAACCTTGCCACAAATGCGATATCTTCGGGCCAATTCACGCTTTGCTGGTAGCAGACCGCTGAAATCATGTATAGATATTATATTTTGCGCAGACTCGGACGACTTCGCAGTCATCGCCCCAGCAGTTGATCGCTGCGAGTGGTCGGTGGACCTGGGCCGATAAATACCCAAACTTCCAGCGCTGCGCCATGTTTGAGATGTTGGGAATCGTGTTTGCAAGCCTGACAACATGTCTGATGAACCTGACGAACTTGAAGTCTCAGCATCCGAATCATCGGAATATTCCGAGGTACCATCATCCGTGCTCGCCAGTGTGCCACTGATTTTCGGTCCGGGCGAGCCTGTCTGGATACGACCGAATCCTTCAAAGACTTTATCTGCTCTTGATAGTCTCGACATCTCTTTGAGTCCCAAATTCTCGATCAAGTTTGATGACTTGTCCTTCTTATTAGGAAAGAAACACACTAGTCGGCCATCATTGGCCCAGAGCGCACCGCATGCCTTGGCCACGGGAACCATCACATTAGCATTATTAACCGGACGAAGTAGTTCAGAACTCATGCCCAGTTCTTGACTCTGGGACATTCCCACTTCATCTTCATCGCTGGATTCGTCGTCTCCTAGGTCGCCATTTATAGGAGACTTGATTGTCTCGCCTGTCTCGCCCAGTACGTGAGCTATGCTCTCCTCTAGGCTGCTTTCCCCTAAAAGGTAACGGACAACGCCTTCGAGACAGCCTCTCTTATGAGACAAATAGGTTTCCGTGATCGTTCTCACCTCGCTTATCAGCTTATCAGCAAGCTGGTCGGTGACAGCGGCAGTCCGCTGCACGCTGAAAGTCGGCATTGAAGTCTTGGGATAGTCAACTGGGAATTTAATGTCCACTTTGAGAAACAGAGAATCACCCTCTGCACCCCATGGCCCATGCAGGGATATTGTTGCTTTTCGTTGCCTAACATCCACAGATTCAAAAGCAACCTTGGTGAACTTCTCTCCAACATGTGTTATCTCGTCTCCCAGGGTTTCAATATCCCATCCCGAGATCTTCACACCACGCATCCAGGATATGGGGTTTGTATCAGCCCGGAAGTTCGATCTTCTTTGCATACCGACTCTAGAGTCTGCATTGCCTCCTTGAGTCCATGGGCGGGAGTAAGGAACGGATATTGTATTAATACCGATACCACCAGCAAGCTTAGGGTTGGGTGATAGAACAGAATCGGGTTCGCCATACCCATCATCGCCCGTTGCATCGCGGAAAGTCTTGTAAACAGCGCCTTGCCGTGTGACGTTCAACGTGGAAACGAAAGACTTCCCTCTCTCGTAGCCGACACGTTGGAGAATATCTGGATCCACTCGATGTAGACGAAGCTCCCTATCGGTGCCCCACGACACAAGCTGAAACTCCCTGTAATCGATTCCATCCGTCACACCTCCACGTGCTCTCCAAAGGAATTCCTTCACTTGGCCTTTATGTCCCGGAAAACTGTGCACCAGTGGGAGATTCTCTGTGAGGTTGGTACCGTCGCCTGCCCTGCGACTATATAGATGAAGGTCGCTGTTTCCCCTCTGTGGCATAGCCAAAACTCCCCATCCGAATGGGGTATTGCGTGCCCGCCATACTGGGAATGGAGTGGTTATGACCTTCTCGGGTACTTCGTCGTCTACCGTGTAGTCCCAAAGTTTGATTGTTTTATCCAATGAACATGTTACCAAAGCTCCTGGCCTGACTCTGTTCCAGTCTAGCCCGTAAATCTTGGTATCATGAGCCTCGATGGATTTGATCGGGTAGGCTCCCATTCTCGTATCCCATATTCGAAGAAATTTGTCATGGGAACTGGCGATGACATTTGGGTCCTGTCTGTTCCATTTGACTTGCGTTGCACCAGCGAACCAGTCGGAGAATGAGATGGCAGGCCTGGAAGGGGTTCGCAGATCCCAGCAATTAACAAAACTGTCCACCGCACACGTTGCTAAAAGGTCGGGGTGGTGGGCGGAGAAATTGATATCCGTAATAGCTCGCGTATGAGCATGCAGGACGTGTTCGATAGAATTCTCCCCCGTCTGCATTGCCAGATTCCATACCAAGGCCTTCTGGTTGGAAGTGCTCACCACCCAATAGTCCCGCGCAGCGAAAGGAGACCACTGGACGTCTGCGACTTCCCATGGCGTGTGATGAGGAAGATACCGAGGAGGAGAATACGGGGAATCCAAGTCAATGACATGCAGGCCTTCCTTCGAAGCCAACACAACATCTCTTCCACATGGAGATATGGACATGGAACCGACGGGCTGCTCCACATGAAACGAACTGTCTTCCCCAAAAGTGGGACTTTCGAAGGCCGAAGCCAAGGGCCTGGGCTCCATTATGTCGACTATTGCTGCAACCAGAGGGATTGGTCGTTCCAAAGCGCTTCCTAAACTGTGCAGTCTCGCGTCCACCTCGAACGTGAGCTAGAAGTGGAAAATTAAAAGATCGCACGAGGACAGGATGAGCGGTAGGGAGATCTGAGGTGCTCTCATCTCGGAAGAACTTGGCAATTAGCCATCAACTGGTTATGGGAGAGTCGACCGTGTGAGACCATTGATTGCGCGCATTATCTGAGGCCCACTTGTTCGAAAGCTTGAACGGACCCAGGTGTTCGGAAACTGGCTGGTGTTCGCGACTGCCTCAGCTGCTGGGCTGTGGTCAATTCGCCGTGAGCATGCGTCTGCACATTATAATAAGAGTGTTCTCACATACCTTAGAAAATTAAGAGTTTGTGTGAGTGGAAGGCTGGGGTTTGCAGCATGGCAGTATTATTAGCCTATAGCTCTGTGCAGGATGCAGAGTGCAGGGCCCAACTCCTTCCTTATCTCCGCAATTCCTATTCAGTAGTTGTGGAGAAAGCAGTGCCATAATGGTAATGACTAAGCAAAGGACTGCGCAGGTTGTCTTTATGGGCTACCGTGCCACATCAACAGGGAGACGTCTAATCGAGAAGGCGGTCACACCTCGGCAGGTGAATGCCCCTCTGACGGTTACGTCGGTTTCTAATTTCTTCTGCTGGGGATACTCCGACACGAGTATCTGATTCCTTGGTGTTTTGGTCACTTGCTCACTGGCTCTTTGCACATTTCTTGGGTCTTATCCCAAATTTCTCTCTTTATCAGCCCGCTAGAGAAATAAAACCGAAGTCCACTAGACCTGTCAACCTTACCTTGGATATCAGAAAGACCAGAAACTCGGATCGCGATAAGCTTTTCCTTTTCGGTGGTTCATCATGGCCCTGCCAAAGCGAATTGTAAAGGAGACTGAGCGCCTTATGGCAGAGCCGTGAGTTAGAAGTTATCTCCGCAGGATAAGCCATTATAGACTGACGCCTTTTCTCCTCAAGGGTCCCCGGCATCAACGCTGTGCCTCATGAAGACAACCTTCGATACTTCGACGTGTCGATCCACGGACCTGCTCAGTCGCCGTACGAAGGTTTGACGCCGTTAGAAATCATCGTGGGTAAAATAGCGGGTTTCTAATAATATAAACAGGAGGCATTTTTCGTCTCGAGCTCTTTCTGCCGGAGGATTATCCTATGACCCCGCCAAAGATCCGTTTCTTGACCAAGATCTACCATCCCAACATTGACCGCCTTGGACGCATTTGCTTGGATGTTCTGAAGAGTACGTCGTTCTGTTTTCTTTGGGGATAGCGGACTGGCTAATAGTATATCAGACAACTGGTCCCCTGCTCTACAAATCCGCACCATTCTCCTCTCAATCCAGGCCTTGCTTGGAGCTCCTAACCCTGATGACCCGCTCGCCAATGACGTTGCCCAGCGTTGGAAGGAGGATGAGCAAGCTGCGATACAAACTGCAAAGGAATGGACGAGAACTCATGCAATGACTTAGATTCTGGGACACCCCAGTCAATTTGCTATGACGAATATGAGAGCGAGACTGCTGTTATGTGACCATGAAGAAAATATCACGCAAGCCCAAGCCCTGGTGGCTCTCATGTGGTTCCAACCATGCCGTATAACATACCACATACCACTATGCCTTTCATGTGGACGAGAATCCTTGGTGTACTCTCCCTTTGTTGTTTCTCCTCCCTCTCTTGCTGAAAAGCAGCGCGTTTTTGTGGCTATGACTCGTGGCATTTCGGCTTCAAGCTGCTGACTTACACATTGGCATGTTTGTCATCTCACAACTACACCATGCTGCCTAGACCTTCCTATATAGAACTGTCAGCCCCCAAAATGATCACTTAGCGAATATCGAGTTCCAACTAGTGCTTTGTGTCTTCTCTCACGACTATTTGCCGCTTTTTGCTTCTGCCCTGGGAGTTGGATACCACGCGTACTTGGGCGAAATTACCCAGCGAGTCGCCAGTTAGTTGAGAAAGGCAGCGACGTCCTAATTGTTCGCAATAAGATGGGGTGACTTTAATCCTCCCTCATAGTGCTGTAAGGAGTAAGATTACACTACGAGGTAGCATAATCATCAAAATTCAGGGATATGGCATAGGTGCACCAAGGCTGAGAGACCAACACCAGATAATGAAAAGTAATTTAATGTTCAAGACTCGAACCTGCTCCGGATGAAGACCTTGTGAATAAAAGTCTGCGAATTTCTGCCACTGTTGACCACCCTGTAGATAGTGTAGAACATTCACTTCCCTCTGTTGGCCGGATAGAAAACAACTTATATCCGAGAGGCTGTTGGTAAACAGTATAGCTTCAGATTGCTTCACGAGCCTTTGTAGTCTACTGTGTTTAGGGAGTACTTCATTAAAAGTAACGTGAGTTTCTGAACAGCAGTCCTAGGGATTGTGGTGAGAATAGGCAGCTTGATACTCCGACCTATCTCTCTTAAAGGACTGTCTTTCATCGATACTGACACTGCGCATTTGACCATGAGTCCGGACCCTCACGCTGGTGATCGCAAGGCTCTCAAGCAGCAGTCAAAGAAGATGAACGCCGAGAGACTAAGATACCAACAAACACAAAGCGAATATTTCCCTCTCACTGACAGTCTCATCGTCCCCAAGAGTCGCGTCGCTCGTGCTTTGGATACTTGTATCAGGTATTTGCAGACAACAACCCGTGTCGTCTCTCCTCCGGCTAATAATTTCATTGTTAGCAATCTCAAGAACTCAGGAAAGCAGCTCAAACTCAGAAGGTCTCGCTCCTTCGAGTCTGAGAGCAGAATCCCGTCTCGCGAGATTACGCATCCCGCATCTGATCTACCCGCAGCGCCCAACCTGAAGGATCTGCCTGAGAAGGTGAGAAAGCGTGTGGAAAGTTCATCGCAGTTGATAAACAAGGCAAGTATCTCACTATCTCTGCTCGGTTGCCCAAGGAACTGCAAGTCAGCAAAACTGACAGTCAAACAGAAGGATCTTGATAGAGCATCCCCAAAGGAAAGTTCTTTCAGAAGAAAGTTCAGCAGAACGATGACTGGTGACTCTGTCAAGAAAGCCAGCAGCATGGACAGAAAGAGCTGGCAAACCCAGTCCTCCTCCGCAGGCACTGGAGGAAAGACTCGCTCTGTCCGCTCCGCCTCGGTCACGGCGACTGATAAAGATCTGGTTGAAGGAGATACCGCAGCACCTATTGAAGCAGACCTCGAGAAGCTCAAGATTTCCGAGGGCCTGAAGAGAGAGAGAAAGCCTGCTGCTATCACTACCGCACAGCCAAAGGTCGTCAAGTGCCTCAGATCGCCTGGTGGTAAGAGTCATTAAAATTCTCAGTTTAGACTTTCGACGAGCATGATGCTGATTCATACTCAAACAGACTATGTGTTCCTTGATCTGGAGACTGCTGGAGAGAAGAGCAACGCGAACAGCGACTCCAGCCCAGGTCTTTCCCCCAAGGCCAAAGGTGCCGAAGGCGAATCTGCTGAGGACCAATCTGGTGAGGACGAATCTGGTGAGCACAAGGTGTCCCAGGAACTAGCGTGGATTTTGCTGACCAGCTCAGGCGAAGCTGCGAACGACCAGGACCCAAGAATCATTCTCGAAAAAAGAGTAAGTACTGTGTTATCCTGTCAATTGGTTCACGATACTTCGATATAGCTAACGCAGAGACAGCTCGATGCAATCCGCCACATCGTGAAGAACATATTCCAGGGACAGTCGGACGAGGATACCAAGTCTGAAAAGGCTCCGGAGGATGCCAGAAAATGGGACACAAAGAACATGAAGTGCGTCAAGTGCTTCGGAGACTGCCCAGTCTGCGGCAAAGCATGCTGCATCTTTGACATTGCTCGCCGCACCGCTGCCGAGGCAGATCCCACCCCCGAACATGCTGAAGCCGCAAACCAGATCCTTAAGCTCATCCAGAGTCTGGGCAACAGCATCTTGGAGGCGAGCACCTACTCCCTGTGCACTACGCCCGGAGGCTGCGGACGGTATGTCTGCTCCGACTGCTGGGGTATCTGTCCGGTCGAGCTATGCCGCGACGTCCAGTGCAAGGTAAGAAATGGCATATGCCTTTGCTCTCCTTGTCAATTGCACATGAATGAATGTTAACGGCCCCTTCTCTGCGTAGGACTGCAAGGAAGATCCCTGGGCGGCGTGCGACTGGCATGATTACTGATTCTGTCCATGAGATTACTCGACGCAAAGTCCTTCTGACAACGCAGATTCAATTGCAAGGGAAAGTTGGTCTCTAGCTATCATGCCACTCGAGCATCGATTGAGATGAGCTCCTTTGAGGCATCTTTGGCATGAGAGCATGAAATATGGAGATGATGGGAAAAGCCAAAAAAAAGTGGAAAAAGGGAAAATACCAAAAAAAAAAAAAAAAAAAATTATGAACTACATTACAATCACAAAAAAAGAGCCAACAGATAACAATTCCCTTGCAATGATTCCCTTCTTTGATGTTATCATAGTCGCAGTAGAAGTATGGGAGACTTGAAGTTGTAAGGCGGCCGCCCAAGGGCAGACGAGGTCACGTGTCGCACTTTAGCGAGGCTCCGCACCGCACCACAATTGTGTCAGTCTCACGAACAGCTCGCCGCAGCGACCGATTCGACTTTACCACCCAACGCCAACCGACAAAACCTCGTCTCGACCGGCTGCGCATCTCCAACATTCAAGATGCGTACCTACGACGATTCTTTCAGCGGCCAGAAGATCTACCCTGGAAAGGTGCGTTTTGTCCCTTCCAGAGTCATCAATCATCCAGCAATTTCCGCCCCGATTCTCTACGAGCGCAGCGCCGATTCATGAAAATATCCCACAAAACTTCTTCTTTGGATATGGGTTAACATAGTGTTGGATTTTCAATTTATAGGGTAAGCTGTACGTCCGTGGCGACAGCAAGATCTTCCGCTTCCAGAATGGAAAGTCCGAGTCCCTGTTCCTCCAGCGCAAGAACCCTCGCCGGATAGCCTGGACTGTCCTCTACCGCCGTCAGCACAAGAAGGGTATCTCTGAAGTCAGTACTACCGATTTCCTTTGAATGATTTGTCGCGGAAGATCTCGTGATTGGTTCGAAGTAGGAGAGTGGGCAAGGGAGCTTTTATATGTTGGGGAGGCATGGAAATACCGATGAATGGGTCGACAAATGGGGCTTGGAACAATCACGAGTGACGCGATATGAGATATGGAAGAGCAATTGCTGACGGGGTGTTTTTTCACCGTGAACAGGAAGTTGCCAAGAAGCGCACCCGCCGTGTCGTCAAGCACCAGCGTGCCATCGTCGGTGCCTCCCTTGATGTGATCAAGGAGCGCCGCAGCATGCGCCCTGAGGCTCGTGCCGCCGCCCGCCAGCAGGCTATCAAGGAGGCCAAGGAGAAGAAGGCCGCTTCCGAGAGCCGCAAGAAGGCTGAGAAGGCCAAGACCGCCGCCACCGCCGCCAAGGGCACTGCTCAGCGCATCCAGAGCAAGCAGGGTGCTAAGGGTTCTGCTCCCAAGGTCGCCGCCAAGTCTCGTTAAACGGATTGAAGGCGGTTCGGCTTGGGCTGGGGAGTAGATAGGAAGATCCTTGTGGTTGGACTTTGGGAGGTTTCCGGAGCTGGAATTTTGTTTCCCTCGCAAAATCCTAACAACAACAAACAGGCGTGCGAGCGATGGGCTCTTGCGGATGAGACAACCGCATGGTGTTCAGATAGGCTTTGTCATTTTCGCGCCATGGTAACTACCAGGAATGGAAAAATGGATGTTATAATGAAGCCCTTGTTCTTTTTTTCTGACAGACTTTCCTCTCCTGCTTGTAGATTATGGATTCTTCTCCTGCATACACAACCCATCTTGTGAGTTAATACAAGCCTAGAGCACTTTGCTCTGCACCAGACTATCTCAAATGGCTCTATCGCGATACGTGGTAGAGAGGTAGATGTACTAGGTATTTCACAACCACAGATGAGAGTGACGATATGAGAGCTCTTAAAATCGTACTTGATCCGGTACGGTCCAATCTCGGTGGAATCAAGACCATGATCGGCTCAGGACGAGCACTTCAGTTGCATCATAGGTCTGAGTCGCTATACTATAGTGCGGATTGCTTATCTTGCTGCAGCGGATAATGTAATTACAATACAGTATCTAAAGGACTTACTAGCTGATTATGGAGTAGTAGGGCTCAAACCTAAACCATTCCTTTTTAGGCAACGATACTGGCCGAATACTCGCCCCATATCTGCGTACAGCATCAACAAGCATAGAAAAGAGGAAGCTGACATGGACCTAGCAGTCCATGAATATTCGATAATGTACCGTTTAACCTTCAAGGGCAGAGCTAGCCGCGTGGCAACTTGAAATCCCATATAGCGACATGTACGAAAGTTACGCTGCCTGAGGCAGCAAACTAAGGGGTTGACTAATCCCGGGTCGCCATCTCGCTTACGGAACAGCCTAGCGCGCTTTGCCCACAAGAGTCGATCGAATCCCACCCGCTCAGAGGAAGCCCCGAAAGAGTTCAACCTCAGTCAACTTACCATCTCGATCCGACAAGCTACACATCACCAGCAGCCATGGGTAAGGTTCACGGCTCTCTCGCCCGTGCGGGTAAGGTCAAGTCTGCGACTCCTAAGGTGAGTTTGTCTTGTTCTTCCTTAAATGAAGTTTTGATCTCCGCGGTCCTGCTGGGAACGGTTTATCGTCGCCACCGGAAGAGGAGGGATTCTGAGGAAGATTTCTGCAACGGTTCGACATGCAAAAATGGCAGAGAGGATATATGCGAAGATGACTTGATGAACCGATGGTTTTCCAGGGAGATATTTGCTGAGTCAGAGTGCTGATGGGTTATTTTCTACTGTACAGGTCGAGAAGCAAGAGAAGAAGAAGGAGCCCAAGGGCCGTGCTCTGAAGCGCCTCAAGTACACCCGCCGTTTCGTCAACGTTACCATGACCGGTGGCAAGCGGAAGGTACGTTGATATCCAGCTCGATGGAAAGGATGCATATATGCTCTTGCACGGTGAAGGTTCGGAGGTTATTCTCAGGAAAGCCCCGTTCTCCGTCTGGCAGCAGATTTTGCAGGAGGTTCTTGGCATCATAGGGCATCAGACACTGACAATGACATTCGTTACAGATGAACCCCAACCCCACTTCTTAAGTTGACCGCGTCTTTTCCGGCGGAGGAAATTAGGTGATGAGAAAGGGGGATCCGACGACGATCATCGAACATAAAATCACCATCATCATCTAGTCGGCGGTTATACTGGACGAGTGACATTCTGGCCTACCTTCAGTATGGTACTTATACGGGAACAACCAACGGACGACGACCTGACTCTAGTGGAAGGAAACTGGGTTCATGAATAGAATATGGGCTTGCAACGTTCATCATATGGGGTTAAAGCATTGTTTGGGAAATCAAAAAAACTTCTTCATTCTTGCAAACATGTTTTTCTTGTCAAGCATCAACCCCATCAGATGCTCAAACTACGGATGATGGTGCACTGCTTCTGGCTGCAGTAGCTTTCTGCGCCTTGTGTTTCGTGGCGGATATGAATATCTGCATTCCGTCAATTGATTCGTCGCGGTCTTTCTCGATCAATCTACCTCTTTTCACTGCGTCGGATTCGCTCCTTTCCGCTTTCATGATTATGCTTGTTGTACTACTTCTATGATCGTCGTAAATTGATGCGCTTTGTTTTCTTTCGAAGTCGTCCTGAGCCAGGCTCAACGGTCATGACATAGTCGTAGTGCCAGGCTTGTTGCATCTAACAAAGTAATGTTAATAGGTGTGCTCCTCGCAACAGCGGTGTATTATACTAGTAGTCCGTCTAGCATACTTGAATGAAGCTCTATCAGGGGGGTTCAACTCTAACAAATGATGTACCCGAATGACGAAAAAACGTAGGGCTCAGGACCCAAGTGCCTCTCAAACGGTTCGTCACGAAGGTGATAGCATGACACTGTGCTCAGCATCTCAACCATTCGCTTCTAGCTCGAACAGTTTCTGAGCAGGAGTCTTCAGTCTCACGGTGCATGGCACAATCAGTCCGTTCGAGAGAGATGTTCATCGTTGATCGTTGACGCTGTAACAACGACGAAGCATGCCACCGTGAGTTCCTTGATATCAGTCCACCCTCAAATAAAACAGATCAACGCCGAAATAACCCGAACCCAGCGAATCTAATAACACTGCCCGGCTGAATCCCGGAACTTGACTCAACTGTAATAGTGCGCCATCTCCAGCCCAGCACGCTTGAACCCACACTTGATATAGAATCCCTCGTTCACCTCCGAGCAATCCAGAATCGACTGTCCAGCGTCAGCTCCGATTGTCCCCATCCCGAAGGGCCCCAAGAAGACAGAAGATAGAACATACCTTGTAACAACCCACCTTCTCAGCAACATAATCCAACGCCTGAATAATCCTCAACCCCAGCTTCTTCCCCTGCTGCCCCTTCTCAACAGCGATATCCTCAATATGCCCCACCATACCCAGCGAATGGATGAACTTCCGCTCGACGATCAGACTCCCCGTGCCGACGATGCGGTTCTCCCCATCGCACACAACGAGGAGGAAGTACTCGTCGCTCCGGGCGCGGATCCACTCGTACCGACTGTTCCACTGCTCCTCGGTGATGTCGCCGACTGTCGTCAGCACGCGGAGGACGTCCAGGTAGCCTCTCTTGTAATCGGAGCGACACACCGGGCGGATGGTGTAGTCTGCGGGAAGGACGGCGAGGACTTCGGGCGAGATGAGCGAGGGGGAGAAGAGGGGGGTGTCCTCGTCTGCGGTGGGGGTGTCGACGGACTTGGTGACCGGGATTGTGGTCGTCGTTGGCGTAATGGTGGTGCTACTCATTTTGGTATGTATTTGGTCGGAGATGGTGCAATTGAGTATAGATGAGGAGAAGAAGATCAGGAGGGTTGCTTTGGTGGTGGTGGGTTTGTTGTGCTTTGTCAAAGTTCGGCGGGGGGTTGTTGATCACTGAACTATGGGGTGTTGATTCGCACTCGGGAGTAAGGTACCAAGGAGTTAATGGGTGAGGGAGACAAGGGATGTGTATGGAACTTTTCAAAGACGGCAATTGCGACGATAACTCAGGAATTGAAACGAATGGGAGTAATGTTGTAGACAAGTCGTCAGTTCCTCAGCGCGGAAGAGCATAAATAAAGGGCGGTCCGTGGTTGAGGCTGGAGCATCTGAAACAATTCTGCTACTATAAATACTCCTGACGGATGGCGAATCTTGTTCAGCTCTAGACTACATGTGTCTATCCCCTGCGTTATCTGAAGGTTCATCCTTTTTCTACCATTTAAGACTAAAGCAAGAGCACTGAAATTGTCTGAGCCTTTTTGTTGATATTCAGCTTTTCAAAAAAGACAGGGTTCTTTTCGTTCTATGCAAAGGCACCCAAATCGCGTCCTAAGACCTCGCCAGAAATACTCATTCTAGCAGTGAAGAGACCGAATTGTTAGTAGGTTTACGAGGGAGGTGAATCGATTGGAAAAAATAGTACAAATGGATTTCCAGTAATACAAATATAATGAACCGCTACCTTACAGCGCTCTAACCAAGACCTTAAATGATAGCTCCGGCCATCCTCAACAAACAGCTTTTCATACCTCTATTTCTTCTCCTTGGGGCTCAGCATCAGCTCGGGGCGAACATGCTTATCAAAGTCCTCCTCGCTCAGAGCCTTGAGCTCCATGGCACTCTCCTTAAGGGTGATGCCCTTCTTGTGAGCGTTCTTGGCGACCTTGGAGGCCATGTCGTAACCGATGACCGGGTTCAGGCAGGTAACAAGCATTAAACTAGAACAGGTTAGCGCTTCAGATATAATAATGATTTGTGGGAGATTGTAAACATACCTCTCGTGGAGGAGAGTGTTGATTCTGGGCTCGTTAGCCTCGAGACCCTCAACAAGGTGCTTCTCGAAGCTCTTCATGCCATCGGAGAGAATGCGCACGCTGTGAAGCAGGTTGCGGATCATCAGAGGCTTGAAGACATTGAGTTCGAACTGGCCGTTCATGCCACCAACGGTAGCGGCAACGTGGTTGCCCATGACCTGGGAGCAGATCATGGTAAGGGACTCGCACTGCGTGGGGTTGACCTTGCCAGGCATGATCGAGGAGCCGGGCTCGTTCTCGGGAAGAATCAGCTCGCCAAGACCGCAGCGAGGTCCAGATCCGAGGTAACGGATATCCTGGGCGATCTTGAAGAGGGAGCAAGCCAAGGTGTTCAGGGAGCCGGAGGCCTCAACGATGGAGTCGTGGGCGGCAAGGACCTCGAACTTGTTGGGGGCGGTCTTGAACTCGGTGCCGGTCAGCTTGGTAACCTCCTCGGCAATACCCTCAGCGAAACCCTTGAAGGTGTTCAGACCAGTTCCGACGGCGGTACCACCCTGGGCAAGGTAGCGGAGGTGGGGGAGGGAAGCCTCAACGCGCTCGATGTTGCGGTCCAGCTGAGCGACATAGCCAGAGAACTCCTGGCCGAGAGTCAAGGGGGTTGCATCCTGCAAATGTGTACGACCGATCTTGATGATCTTGTCGAACTTCTCGACCTTCTTCTGGAGAGCGTTACGAAGGCTGCGCAGGGAAGGCAGCAGGGTGTTCTCGAGCTCGAGGACGGCAGCGATATGCATGGCAGTAGGGAAAGAGTCGTTCGAAGAGGCGGACATGTTGACGTGGTCGTTGGGGTGGACAGGCTTCTTGGTGCCCATGGTACCGCCAAGGATCTCAATGGCACGGTTCGAGATGACCTCGTTGGCGTTCATGTTGGACTGGGTGCCTGAACCGGTTTGCCAGACAACCAGAGGGAAATGGTCCATCAGCTTGCCCTCGGCGACCTCAGCAGCAGCCTGCTTGATGGCCTCACCGATCTTGGGGTCTAGAACATGCATGAGCATTTTCTCCACCAAATGCTTTTCGCCGAAGAGAAGAAAGCTTACCAAGACCATAGCGCATATTGACCTCAGCAGCAGCACCCTTCAGGATACCGAAGGCCTTGACCACGGGCGCCGGCATGCGGTCCTGGGGCTGGTTGATGTCGAAGTTGGTCAGGGAGCTATCCGCATCCGAATCAGCAATTTGTGATAACCCTTCGCCAGACACGGCTGGTGTTTGGAATGCCGTTGTTCTCGAACGCTTACCGCTGGGTCTGGGCTCCCCAGTACTTGTCCGCAGGGACCTAGAAGACAGTCGCGTTAGAACTGGAACTGAGGAAAGGATCTGTCTGCCACCCACCTGAATTTCGCCAAAGGCATCAGACTCGGTTCGCGTAGCAGAAGCCTAGAGGAGGACGATCAGCACCGTGATTCACAAATATTCCACTGACTGCGATCGCAAACTCCTGCGGGCGCAGGGATAACGCGAATTCGTAAGGCCAGCTTTTCATCCATCAGAAAAAGACCGCGCACTCACCATCCTGACGGTTGTGCCAAAAGCTCTCTTGTTGGAGATGGATTGAATGGACTGAAGGCGGGGGAATTGAAGGAGAGAACGGGTATTGGAGCTCAGTGCCCGACGGCTACTGAACGAAGCGGGGGAGCGGGCAGCGAAAGCCAGAGCGTTGCGGGCAGCTGCGGGGGCGTTAATTGAGGTGGTACGAGACGCTGCATGTGTTAATGAGGCCATCGAGCGCACCGCGGCTCGGGACGAGTTCGATGATGAAGTCAGCATATTGGCTGATGCCGAAGATGTTGATTTTCTTCAATTGGGTTGCTGTGAGGCTAAGAGGAGGGGAAAAAGGGAAGCGAAGAGAGCGAAAGGAAGAAAAAAACGAGTAAAATGAGATTATTAAAACAGAGCTTCTGCCAGTTTCCGTCCGGCCGCCGTTTTTTGCCCTTTTGTTTCTTCTACAGAGGTATCTCAACAATTTCCGAGCTTCTCTGCCGAAAACACCCGGTCCGGTATTCCAGAAACACAATACAACCGGACAACCTTCCCAAAGTTCAGCAGATTCGCCGGTATAATGGTATTGTATTGTAAAGACCATTGCCGGATAAACCATGATCCTTCTTCGTCAACAGTCTGGGGAAACGAACAACACTGGCGTCATGGATAAACACTCCCATTATTCTGGAGATAAATATCCTTCAATTAGACCAAAAGCTCCCTCCGCAGCGTGGCTATCACCTTCTCGTTGTACGCCCTCCCCGACTCCAAAATTCCATCCAATAGTGGAAAGATATGAGGTGCTCCGACAGCACGGATCAGGTCCACACGAACTCCGGCATCCTTCAATTTGGCAGCATAAGCCTCACCTTCATCCCGAAGAGGGTCCATCTCTGCTGTATACACCAAAGCAGGTGCTAAATCTCTAAAATTAGGAGCCAGCATAGGAGAGATTTTCCAGTCCTAACTCCAGGTCAGCATCCCGAACAAACATCGTATCCGAGCGGATACCTACCTCCTCGGATCTGGGAGGTCGAGGGTTCCCAAGAAAGTGCCTATGGAAGTATGCCATCCGTGCTGCTGGAAGCGCCGGTGTAAACTCCATTTCCCGGTATGACTCGTATGGGCAATTCTCTCGGTCAAATTGTCCGTCTGGCGTGAAGACACTGTGCAAGTCACAGGCTGGCGCAGTCAATAGTTGCAAGCGCAAGGGGATGTTGGCGTCACGGCAGAGATGCGCAAGAACGGCCGACAGGTGCCCTCCTGCAGAGACACCACCAACTGCCATTCGATCCGGATCGATATTGAATTCGTGTGCTTTCTGCAGTCTAATCTGAGATGACTGTCAGGACCCTCGTCTTAAACTTCAATATTGTGCAGTGAAGGAATCAATGACCAATCACTAACCCAGTTTAATGCTGCCCAGCAATCCTCGATAGGAATTGGGTACTTGTGCTCTGGTGCCAGTCGGTAATCGACGTCAAAAGCTACCAAGTGTCCATCGAGGCCATGTACGAGGCGTTTGCAGAAATCATGATCGACGGAGAGGTCACCAAACACCCAGCCGCCTCCATGGAAGTTGACATATGCTGCTCGTTTCCTTAGGTTGCCCTGGTCATCGGGCGCTGAAGCAGGTTCAAAGATCCGGATAGTGATTTCTCCTCCCTTGACGGGGCATTTCTGCTCGGTGATGCGGAACACATCTGGTCCGGCTGCGCGACCATAGGCGATGGCGTACTTGGCGGGGTTTTTTCGAAAATCTTCGATGGGTACCTCGTGAGTGTGTAGCCGTCCTGCATTATATTTGTTGTAGTATTCCACGTAGACCGGGTCGAAACGAGGGAGTAGTTCGGGAGGAATAGCATTGTGAAGAGGCTGATGAATGGTCCGCGGTCGAAGAGCATGCAGCTCCTTGTCTCCAGCTGATGGCGAGTCTGTCATTGTAGAAGAGCAGTGTTGACGTTGATACTTTGCTTAATTGTGGTGATAAATACAGATGTGTTATGGAACAACCCAGGACGTCAAGCAGAGGAATATAAAAGGACAGGGAAGGCTTCTCCAAACCCCCTCACGACCCCTCTTTTCTTTTATACAGTCGGCTTACCATTTCATTTCATTCTCTCGGACTTTGTCTCTATCTATCTGTCTATGCCCTGATGGCAATCCTCCGAATATCAACCGTCAGCATGGCAAATGCTGAGATGTCCCTATCTACCTCACGGGGATATATATAGTCGTGTCCATTGTTACAGATACAGTGAGTTGTTACTGGCGATGCACTCAAGCCAACCACACGACCTGGGACCATTTTTCTACCACGTCTGACCTTCAATGGTATCTTCGCAAAGAATCCCGAGATAGCCTTATCTGTTTCTGCAGGTCCTACTCCGTACTATACAGTAGCAACCATGTCATCGAGGAGGGATCCACTCTTTTATGATAAAAGCTAATTGCCGTTCGGCTAAGTTCATCAAGCGGCGAAACATGAGGAAAAATCGCGGTGAAAAGCCGCGGAAACGAAAAGACTGCCGATATCGGGGTCCTCGAACATTTATGCGAACAGATCCACTGACGGAACGATCTATGCTCAATCGCGCATTATTATCACTTTTGTACTTCAGTCTGCATCGTTTTCGCGCATCAGATTGCTTCTTATCGTCTTGCATATTCCAATTGTCGCAAAGATACTATAGAATACCTCACATTCCTTCTAGCGCAATCGCGATTTAGCTATTTTCCGCCATGTCTGTTCTCACTACTCTGGCACCCGTTCCACCGGATGAGATCTTCGCCTTGAATCGCGCATATGCCACGGATCCTTTCCCGCAGAAAGTCAGCCTGGGAGTCGGCGTCTACCGTACCGACGACGGCAAGCCATGGCCCCTTCCATGCGTGCGTGAAGCCGAGAAGCAATTGTTCGCCGAAGACAGCCTTTCCAGACACGAGTACACCGCCATTGAAGGCGACATTCCCTTCCTCGAGCTGGCTCGGGACGTAATGTTTGGATTCGATGGCAAGAACGCAGCGGAGAAGCACAAGAGTCGCATTGGCTCCGTCCAGACCGTCGCAGGCACCGGCGCAAACCACCTCGGAGCCCTGTTTCTGGCAACCCACATGAAGCCCAAGAACGTCTGGCTCTCCAACCCGTCCTGGGCCAACCACATGACCATCTGGGAAATCGCAGGCGTCCCCCGCAAGACCTACCCTTACTACAACCCCGCGACCCGCTCCTTCGACTTCGACGGCATGATGGCGACCCTGGAGGCCGAGGCGCAGCAAGGCGACGTTATCCTTCTCCACGCCTGCGCGCACAATCCCACCGGACTTGACCCCAACAAGGAGCAATGGAAGGCCATTGCCGACATCTGCGAGCGCAAGAAGATCTTCCCCTTCTTTGACTCGGCCTACCAGGGTTTCGCGTCGGGGTCGCTCGAGGAGGACGCCTGGGCGGTGCGGTACTTCCTCAACGAGAAGCCCAGCATGGAGATGTGCGTTGCGCAGAGCTTCTCCAAGAATTTCGGGCTCTACGGACAGCGCGTAGGCGCATTCCACTACGTCCTGCCCCAAGGCAGCGACAGTCTCCGCGACACCGTCGTCGTTAATCTGTGCCATTTGATCCGCGGCGAATACTCCATGGGTCCCACGGCGGGCTGCAACATCGTGAAGAAGGTCCTGACAAACGAGGAGCTTACCGCACAGTGGCACGAGGACCTCAAAGTGATGAGCTCGCGCATCCGCTCGATGAGAAAGGCTCTCTATGACGAGCTCCTGCGGCTGCAGACCCCGGGGTCCTGGAGACACATTGTCGAACAGGTATTGCTTCCCCCCGTCTCTTACCTTCAACAAACCCACGGCCAGTCGCTTATGCACGAGTGCTAACCGCTCATCTAGAATGGAATGTTCTCCTACACCGGCCTCACCCCCGCGCAAGTTCATTCCCTCAAGGACAAGTACCACATCTACCTGCTCAAGTCCGGCAGAGCTTCCATCAGCGGCTGTAAGCAAGCCAATTCCTTCTCTACATCACCAGTTGAATTCGAACTAACATCTTTGCTATTCAGTGAGTGAAAAGAACGTCGCCTACGTCGCCCAGGCCATCGACGACGTCGTGCGGAACGTCTAGACCTGCATACCCGTATCGGGAAAAAAAAGTCATACCATACATTCAATTGCGTTGATTGCGCGTAAAGGCGTAGATTAAAATATAGACGGAGCGATGTTTCGAGGTCCCGGTGACTAGAACTACACTACATCTTGCATTTCGTCGCCTTTGCCCTTTTACATACACTTAGATTCATGGAGCATGTATGATACGATATGAATAGAGCCAACGAGATTTATGAGTACTTGCTTAGCGGATCTGGGCTTCCTTTCTTTGGGCATTCACAGCAGAGGTTGGAGAGAGTCATACGGCATTAATATTGGCTATATACTGTACAACGAAGTAAAATGCATCAAATAATGGCAGAACATACATTCGGAAATAAAAGTGGTCAAGTGAAGATGAAGAGGAATGCAGAATCGAGTGCCGTCGACTTTGCGCTGTTGCCACAATGGTATAGTAATGCACGGGACAAGTACGCACACGTAGACATCGTTCAGCACGAAGCATTAGGGAAGCACAACGCGCCCATCACAGAGAAACCTCGCTAAAGTCTCCCTCGCCTTCCTTCCCCTTACCCTTGGCGTCACTGTCGTTTGTCGTTGGTTCTTCCTGTTCCTGCTCTTCTTCTGCCTGTTCGTGTGCGGTTTCATCTTCATCCTTTTCGTCGTGTTTTTCGTCACTCTGCTCCTCATTTTCTGCAGGAGAGGCAACTTCCACCGCACTGGTAGATTCAGGTCTGCCGTTCAGTGTGGGTTCAGCATCTGCAGCATCATCCTTCGGAGGAGGAGGCGGCGGCGGCAAGTCCTCTTCATCCGACGAGACCTCTCTTTCATCCGCTCGAGGCTGGCCACTCATATCCGCGCCGGGGAAGGGAGTCACGGGTGGCTCCCCCACGCTCAATTCCCTCTGGTGCGCAGGTTGAGGCTGGAGGCTCAATCTACTCTGAGACTGGGATTGGGGCTGAGATTGAGACTGAGTCTGAGACTGAGCCTGAGATGGCGCATTGGTGGCCATTGACACCGAGGATCTGGTATGCTGATGTGTTGAGGCGTGAATGGGGCCGAGCTGTCTGGCCTTGGGATCTGCGTTCAGGTAGTAGCCCCGGACTCCAACGATGGTGCCCTCCGCCTCGCAGGCATCCACCCACTCCGGAACCACGACGGGAATGTTCATCTCTACCGCTTTCTCCCACAGCGGGCCTCTGCCTTCTGTACATACAAAGTGAGTGGTATCAATGCGCACTGTATCAATCAGCTTGCCGCCGATACGTTCCAATGCCGCGGCGAGCGCCTCCTTCTGCTGTTCTGGGAGGATGCCAGGGGTAACCGTGATACCGGATAGATCGGTCATCTTGTGCGTCCGACATGTCAGCTTCTCCGATTGATATGTCCCGGCCGTAGTGCGCAGGACGAGGTGGAAGGAATATTCCGTGTCGATCGCCAGACCGCTGATCTTGGTGCTTCGCGTCTCGAGTGGCCTGGGTATCGAGCCAGCTTTCGAGCCATTACGGTAGAGAGAAAGCGACTTGAGCGACGCGGTGGCCAGGTCGATTGGATCCCATTCTAGGACTAGGGAGGTTTGTGTTGCGTTACGGAGCCGGAGGATAGGCGGGGCGGGGGTCTTGACGCCATAGGTGTTGAGGATCCGCTTCTGTAGCGCCTGGAAGGCTGAAGTACTCGCAGCTTCGGCGGCGTGGTTGCGCGATACTGTGATATCGACAATGCTGCCGGATGTGATGTTGTTCGGGAGGAGGACGGAGGGGAATTCGATCTGTAGATTGCCCAGATTAGCAGCTGTGAATCTTCCAACGGCCTCTTACAAGTGAGGCACTAATCCTGCAACTCAAGGGCAGGATTTCGAGATTGTGGAAGAGGCGCATGTTCTAGTCCGGTGACAATCATTATGCTGGGAGAGGGGGAGCTTACGAGTCGGTTGTCCTGCGTCAAGAGTACAGCGACTCCTGCGTCTACCTTGCCTACTGTCAAGGAGACCAACATTTTGAGAACTAGGACGGCAAAC
Source organism: Aspergillus felis (assembly GCA_016413765.1). Lineage (NCBI taxonomy): Eukaryota > Fungi > Ascomycota > Eurotiomycetes > Eurotiales > Aspergillaceae > Aspergillus > Aspergillus felis. The sequence continues at coordinate 486,210 of CP066508.1, forward strand.
CAGGAGCTATCAGGGATGGCGCAATTGATTTCGTGCAGCAGCCGATAGATTCAAGCAGAAGAAGGGGAAAAGAAGTGGATGCCTGTCCGTTGTTGACTTGGTTATGGAGATGATCGAGCCCCATTAATTTAGTTGTCAACACGCCAAGAAGGCACGGCCTGCGCGGCCCAGACTGGGGGTCGGGAATGCTATTTTCAGGAACTGAACAAGGTCGATTATTACGACTTCAATTTTGAAGATTATTGTGTCGCATGCTTCGCATCTCCCCCAGATTTACGTCGTTTTTTAGATATCGGCTGCTGCCAGAGCCCTAGTAATGCCAGTGTGCATATGTACGGTCTCATAGCACCATGAGCGAGAGCGCACAGTCGCTCCATGTCCCAGAGCGACTTATCATTCTTCCATTATGATTAACTAGTATTTGTGGGCATCCTTTTATGATCTTGCTCCCGCCAGCGAGTAGTATTTGTCTGCTTCTCGCCGTCTCTCAAATGCCTCAGCAACGTTCTTAGGAGATAATCCATCTCCTTCCGAACAGTGTCGTATCCCATCTTCACACTCTGCGGTAGGACAGCGATCTCGAGGCTACCCTGGAGACCGTCCTTTGGTGATCCCATGGCCGCAGATCCCGCCGTCTCTGACACCAACCTTCTGCCTTCGACGTCGAACCCTTGTGCTGCCAGGGCCTGTCGGAACGCCAAGCGGACACGCCTCGTAGCCCATGAGCGAACCACTCGCTTGAACGATTGCAGCGGTTGTGGATTCACCCTCCACCACAGTGTACTAGGATCCCGGTTGGCGTACATGTGTTGGATCTTGGGCCGGATGGGATGTGTCTCAGAGAGGATATATCGATTGGCAACTGGTGGTAAGACTGTCTTAGGGTTATAGCGCATGTAGAACTGACTTGTGCCTTTGACAAGCTTCCTTTGTACAGGCTGTCCAATCATGATGAGAAGGTATAGGTCCGGCTCTGGGCTTTGCCTCGATCATCAGGACAAAGACTGTTGGCACATCAATATAGCCTTGAGGTCCAGTCATATAAGAAAACAAATCCAATGAAGAGAGGTCACTTGTATGAGTAAAACGCACTATCTTAGCCGTTAACGAGTCCAACTTCTCATCGGAAGAATTCGAACCAGCATCAATAGCGTCGGGTTCCTGGGAGATATTAATGGCTTTCCATTGTTTCCGTAGCTCTTTTTCTGCCAACAAAGGCCCGAAAGGCGGTGTACACCAATGGTCTCGATTGGCAAGTACCTTGTGGCGAGCCTTAGGCAGAATTCAGGCCGCCACGCCACCCGGTGACCGCCCACTATATATTTGAACGGCGTCGAATTTGATCCCAGCGCTTCTCTCCGCCAACTCGACACACCCCACTTTCACCTCGCTTGGTCCCTAGGAACTCCTTTTTCTACCAACCTACTTGTCACCGTATCAAGAGGAAAAGTCAGCGCGGATAGCGAGTCATCAACATGCCCAAGAACAAGGGAAAGGTAAGTTGTCGCTATTACTCCTGATCTCCTTCAAAAAGAACCCCGCTTGCGAAAGTTTTTCACTGTCATTTCGCCGCATCAGCCCGTTTGGCTGCTCTGCGCGAAACGCTGTCACTACTGTATACGAAATGACAGAGAACCCTTTGGATTTGATTTGCCACGAATTTCTTGATATATTTCCAAATCAGATGCTAACTTTCGTCTACAGGGTGGTAAGAACAGGCGTCGTGGAAAGAACGAGAACGACAACGAGAAGCGTGAGCTCGTCTTCAAGGAAGAAGGCCAGGAGTATGCACAGGTCGTGAAGATGCTCGGCAACGGCCGACTGGAGGCCATGTGCTTCGACGGCGAAAAGCGACTGGCACACATCCGAGGCAAGCTGAGGAAGAAGGTCTGGATCAACCAGGGTGACATCATCCTTCTCTCGCTGCGTGACTACCAGGACGAAAAGGGCGACGTTATCATGAAGTACACCGCCGACGAGGCCAGAAGTCTCAAGGCCTACGGCGAGTTGCCCGAGCACGCCAAGATCAACGAGACCGATACCTATGGCCATGAAGGCTTTGAGGACAACGTCGAGTTCGACGAGGACCGCGAGTCCGAAGATGAGAAGGAGATCGATGTCGACGAGCTCTAAATACCCTTCATCCCTGTGCAGTCAACCCTGCGAGAGCCCACCGGGGCCCCCTTGGCCGCCAACTCTCTTCTCCCGGAGCCCGGGAGGTTCTATCGAATCTTCGTTCGCTTGCGACCAGTGGTTTTTGCCGCGCTCGGAAGTTCGACGCCTGGGCTCTTTCTATTCTTGTGTCGCCCGTCTCCCGAAAAAGGTGACACTGAGGAGGATCAGAGTTGCGGTGCCTCCCCGCTTCGCGTTCGAGACCGCTTCGAGCGCCACCCGGTGACGTTCCTATCTGTCAGGGTTGATAGGGGAATTTCTGAGATCGCGCATGCTGCTGAGCTAGTTCGGCTGTGCCGCAACTCAGTCTCCATCGTGAATCGCGATTTCGGGTAATTCTGCAGAGAAATAGTTGCCGATGCATGTGATGAAACTGGCTGCAAGCTGCATGTTTCGTGTTAAGCAATTCGTTTGTCTGATATTCCGTTCCTTTTTTCCTGTTGAAAATTGACGATAGACTCATGAGAGGTTTACGAGAATTAAAAATATTTCCAAGACTTCATTCCCGTTTGTACACGTAGCTGGTAACCGCCCTCAATATTTATATAAACTGTACCCATATGCTTCTGAGTATCTCAACTATTATCGAACAAATTTTTACGGAAGAAGCCAACGATCTTCCGCGCGGCCTCCCTTCCAATAAGAGGATCAAGCTGCTCAACATCCATATTCGCAACCTCGCTGATATTTCCCGTCTCGAGGACAAGTCGCTCGAGCACCTTTGGCGTCACGCCTGGAACAGCACGCAGCATGTCCTGAGGAAGAGCATTAAAGGTACGATGCTCAATACCCGCCGCTGCCATGACATCGCCTGGATGTGATGATGCGACAATATCCATATCGAGGCCGATCTGCACGGCCCGAAGAGGGTCCGGTTCTGGGTTATTCTTCTTCAGCTCAGCGAATATTTCGGCGGTCTGATAGGGTGAGGAAGACCAGATGATCTTCAGGCGTGGGAAAGCCAGAGTGAGGAGCACGAGGAGATGCTGGGCGGATTTGGGGCTGGATGGGTTCATGAGAGAGCTGCTGACGGATAGGGAAGTGGCTCCTATTCCGGATGACGAGAAGCCATAGTCAGTAAGAAATGATGTGCCAGGTGTCGATGCGGATGCGAAAGCATCGAACGTGAAGGATTTGTTCTGGTCGAATTCGATGAGCAGTAGGGGATTCTTGTAATGCTGGAGCATTGTCTCAGCCTGGTTGTAAAGGCGTCCATTTTTCAGCGAAGCGATGAGGTCACGGACTGATTTACGCTCCACACAGATATCGGGGGTCAGGATATAATCGCCCACTGTTAACTGGCACGGGACGATGATCATGTTGTTTCCGTGCAACAGAGATGGAAGAGCGCTTCTGAATTCTCGAACATCCACGACTACTCGAGGAGGTGACGCCGTTGCGGCTAATCGACCTCCTCCGGCGATACGAGTGTTCACTGTGCGAAGGAATTGTTCCTGGGGATCTTCTTGACTCTTATCATGGGTGAGGGTGACAGCCATGCTCTGAGTGATGCATCAATTAGTACACGGGATGAATGAGACACGGTGGAAGCCGCTTACCCCTTTCTCTTTTATAAGTTTAGTAAACGAGTCCTTCTCTCGTCGAACTGCACTCAGGTAACGCTGTTCTTCCACGGAGCCCCCATAGTAGATAAAGTATACCCTTACATTCCTTGCAACATGCGAGCTGCGATAAACTTCCACCCGTCGAATGAACGCTGGGTCGGGTTCGTACATAATAATGTACCGCGGCCGCACTTCTTCCAGAATATGCTCGTCCATATCGCCATCGTATGGATGGACTATGACCAGATCGTCCATGTCATACAGCTCGAAGAAGTCTTCCATGTCTTCCAGGTCATCACTGATGATCTCGCCTTTCTGTGTCACTTCAATATCAGTTGGTTGTAATTCTTCCAGTAAGCTGGAAACTTGACCCGGCAATTCGGTGTCAGTCTGCACGCTAGCATTCGGTACACGCGCTGCAGCCGATGTTACTGCTCCTCCACCGCGGACACGACGTCGCTTGTTCGGAGGAGCTCTGCCCTGCTGACTCGTTGGCTTCGGCGACTCCTGGCCCTTTGCAGTCTGGGTGTCGTCGCTTGATTTGGCAGACAGATTTTTGTTAACGTTCGCCAACGAAGTCTTCCAATCAAGATATTCGCGTAGTCTCCTCCGCAACATTACTTCCGCAGAAAATTTCTTTCCACTCGTAGTAGTAAGGTCTTCCGGATCATCTGCCTTATCTTTACCGATTCTGGCATGCATTGTTCCGAGATACTCCCTGATCTGCCGGCAGGTTCGTTGGTCGGTACACATGATGAGGACAGTACTGTTCGATTCATCCGTGCTGACAGGATTTAAATAAGCATCATGTTCAATCTCCTCTAGCACCTCTGCGAGAACGGCCCATTTGGGCTGTTCCTCCAGAACCGGTCGAAGGGTAGATTCATCACGGGTGATCTTTCCTTCGTACACCCTTGACTTAGCGGTCTGGAAGAGTACGTGAGCAGCATCAAGAATGAGCCAAGGTGAATAATTATGTCTTGTCGAACCAGGCGGTGGAGAATGCGCAGTTACAATAGTATCCAGATATTTCACGAAGGAGACCGCGTCATAGGTAAGTAACGCGCTGTACTAAGCGTGAGTTCCTATGCCAACACGAGATTGTGCATGTTTGGGGCAATCAGACATACTGAAGTATCGCGCGAAGATCAGACAAGTCGCTGACGATCTGTCTGGTCCTAAAACTCACTCGATGCCAAATGGGATCGAGCTGACGCCTTATCGCGACATCAAAGCTCGTATGCAACGCGCTGTCCAGGGTCCAGTCCGCCATGTCAAGTCCAGTATTTGCTTTCTTCAGCTCTGCAATACTGATTTCCACACACTCTAGGACCGCATTCTGAATTTCGCGCATTTTATCGGTCATCGGCACCTCAAGCTCAATCACCTCGGCCTTCCTGTGTCCCTCTAAGGACTCAGCAACAGTGACGTGAAATCGTGGCCATAATGATGTTTTGCGCAAAAACAGGTTACGCATAGAGTTCGCCAGAGGAGCGAACCCCGTTGTAAACGGCTCTGGCGAGTCGGAGAAAGCCTTGAGAAAACCAGACTTGTTGATTTGCCGGTAGGTCCGAATTATGAAGGCTTCAGTAGAAGTTGCTATTATCCTAGGATCCTTTCAGCGGACGCTCTTTGATGATCTCTTGGCACTAGGTATACCTGTCTGCGTGGAGTACAACGATGCCTGTGATCTTTTCCGGGTCGAGAAGTTCTATTGGCATGTCTCAGAAATAACATCCTGCTATTCAGAAAGACAGCCTTACTTGACAGGAGATCAACCACAAGTATCCTGGATGTTACACTCAGGATACCGCCTTGGGCGTAGATCTTCTCTCTGGAGGGTTATCAGTGACTAGACACCCTATTCCACTCATATAGCACGTACCTCATGGGAACCGTCGCCCTTTCGGTGTTGATGACTTTGAGGCCCCTAGCCAGCGGGGTCTTGCTAATGGCATAGTGTTCCGCGAGAGCTACAAACTTTAGTCTCACAACTCCTCAAAGTCCAGTAAGGTATCGTTATCAGCATACTCCGTACCTTCGCCGATCCATTCATTTTCCCGATCATCAGCACCCACAACCAGTACTAAGTTATTCCCTGCGGCATCGTAGAAGTGGAGTAAGTTCGTCACCAAGCGCAAGAGGCCTAAACCTCGGGCAAGGATGACAAGCTCATCTTCGCCGCGTAGTTCGTTAAAGATGTCCTGCTGATATTGCTGTATGCGATGCCGTCAGCACATGGATTACGGTCCAGGAAATGATCTTTGAGCTCTACTAAATCACTTACCAAGGGCAAGGACAGCTTCACTGGGACATTGGCGCGTTCAGGTGGCATGACGAGCCTCTTGACGCGGAAAAACGTCCTCCTTCGCGACAAATTGAGCATTAATGAAGACGCGATGTCACCTGACTATGATGTAATCGTCCGAATTGACTCGGATAAATTGGACTACCTTTCTAGGCCTAGCGCATGGCATGGTCTCATAGATCACGAAGCTTACCTCCGCATTATTAGCAACGCTGGCTATAACCCCCATATGTCAGATCAGATGGACACCTTCAGCCGGTGATTCAAAAGCATAAAGATTATTATCAAATGTGCATGTTGCGTTGTCTGCATAGCGTCACACAGTAATACTCCATGATGGCGGCCTTAAACCGAGGATTGCACATGGAGCACCCGGCGTTAGGTACACTTGCTAGAATTGGCTTAATGCTGATTCTGAGGACCTACTTAGCAAGTTCAATGGCTTCGCTTAAGGACGATCATGTAGAATGGATTCAATTGATTATTGTTCATTTAGTTTGGAATGCAACTTTCATGCCGTGGCAATCTACTGTTGCGTTAACGAGCGGATCCTGAGACCTCAAAGCTGTGGAAGATTGGAATACGGCTACTTTTATCTCAGTCTCTAGGGACCTGTAAAGGTGCTGCAGTGGCCGTCAAAGACTCTGTCATTTTTGTGCGGCGGGGGTATCCAGCCCTCCCATTCTACAAGAAGTCCTTGTGTAATCAGCAGTTCGTGAGTTGTACATGCCCAAGCATGGTGCCCCTGATTCCTCGAAGACTTTGGCTCAGGCAGCTATTGCTCGAGATCCGAAACAGATTTCAAAGTTCACCAAATTTGTGAACAGGATTTGCAGATTGTTTGGTACTATACTGAACAATCATCGCTCTGGTACAGTAGGGTAGTGTGTCATTGCAGTCGTTGCACTCATCAATACAAGATGGAAAACAAGTAAGGGAATGGAAGGAGCTAAAAATCGCAGCAACTTTGTTTGAGAACACAGCATGAATTTGAAATGATCACCCACGGCGGAATAGATCATTCTACTGGTTCAGTTCTTTCTTGCGCTGTTCGATCTCCTCCCTCGAGGCTTTGGGTGGCATACCTATATCCCTATCAGTAGGCGGCATAATGTTGTCTTTGTGAAGGTATTCTCACTATCAGGAATCTGGGGTCCCTTAGAGATATGATCAAAGGCAGTAGCTTTCTTTTGCTCATGCTCTGGGCCCTTCGAGGAGTTGTCTTCGGGGTTATTGCTTCCCTGCGCCGTGGGGAAGTTGGAAGTATCTGACGGAATGACAGGCATGATGGATCCCGGTGAACGGATATTGTTTATCTTCTTAGATTAGCTGATAGATAATAGCTTTAAGATGTTTTTGCAAACACAGTGAGATAGTTGATAAAATCCAGGAAATCAGAAAGGCAGTAAGCAAGCAGCCCTAATTTATACCTGATGTAATTTGTGGTAGGCGGAATGACGTCGTCATAGGTATATTGCATGCATTTATGTTGCGCAGCAGTCCACAAAGACCAGGATTAATTCCTTGCATGAATTTTGTTGACGCACAATCATCTCTGATAACTATCCTAGTACTTTATCGAATTCAGTAGGTTCTCTAGTTGCTAGAAGTCCGACATTCAGTGAACATCGTATGTATACAACTAAGCCTTTGTACTGTTAGTCAACTAGAGAGGTATAGCAGGTGGAACATTTCTTGCCTTCAACAGATGCGTGGCGAACAAGGATGAACTTATTCAGAGAAAAAAGATCGATATTAAACTAAGTAATTAACATCAATTCTATATGTCAATAAATACGTGCCGTCGACTCCAGAGTATATATCTATAAGACATCAATAGTTACTAGGTGCTGCTACTGTTGTACTCCGTAGATACAGTCTGCCACCCTTAGTACGGCGATAGCGATGGAAGTTCCCCACCTCTGCTTGGTTTAGTGCCCCCCCAGTAGGTAACCACCAAACTCCAAAGTGACCGAAGTGACCGAACCCAACAGGCTCATCTTCTCTCTCCTGTCTCCTACACAGTTACTACGTTGCCTTTTTGCTTCATAGACTCCCTCACTTCTTATAGAGAAGAAGTTGTTTTTCTTCTCCCTTTACTCTCCTTATTCAATTCAGATTCTCTATCATTTCCCAGCCTCTCTTATAACCCCGTGGTTGCCGCAGTGTATCAACATCCGTGCCTAACACACGAGCGCTTTTCGAATCTCATTGACGCAGCCACATCTATCCTCATGCGATGAATCCGCAACACATGATATAAGAAAAAGCTATTGGTGCCACCCATTCTTCGTGCAATTTATCCCTCTGTCGTCGTGCCTCGGCGCTCTGAGTGATCCGTCATGCCGTCCATTCTTAGCGACGCCGACAAAGAAACCGTGAAGAGGAATGTCTCGAAACCATCGAACAAGATCCTCGCTGTAGCCGTTGCGCGGCTCTATGTCGCATACCCCGATCCCCAAAGATGGACATACACAGGTCTGCAGGGCGCTGCGGTACTTGCCAACGACCTGGTCGGGCGGACTTTCTGGCTGAAGCTGGTGGATGTATCTGTGAGTAGTTACTTCTCTCAACAAGGCTGGAATTCAGGAAAAAGATTGCTGACGGCTCCTCGCCACTTCGGAGCATAGCCTGCTGGAAGAGGTGTCATCTGGGACCAGGAAATCTACGATAATTTCGCATACAATCAGGACCGCACGTTCTTCCACACATTCGAGCTCGAAGACTGCGCAGCCGGTTTCTCTTTTGCTGATGAGAAAGAGGCAAAGACCTTCTTCAAGAAGATGCATGAGCGGGAGAAACATGCAAGCAAGGAAACCCGTCAAACACCGTTCGCATCAACTCGAGGCGAGGGTCCGGCCCCTATGGTCAATGGCAAACACGGCGTGGGACGCTCGCTGTTCGGCAGTCTATTAGGCCATCGGTCACACTCTGGGTCGAGTGCACCACCTCCTGCACCCGCACCTGCAGCACCTTCCGCGCCTCCAACTCAATTAGCTCCCCCGAGCGGTCCCCCACGCAAGGAGTTGCCCTTCGATACTAGTGATCCATCATGGAAGGGGCTCCTAGATGAACTTCTGCAGATGGGAATTACGGAAGACCAGATCGCGGAAAATTCGGACTTTATTAAGGCCTATATAGAACAAAGGCAAGGCAATGAAGCCGACCTCACATACTCTCCTTCGGAAGATCACAGGCGAGGCAAGGCTCCTCCTCCTCCACCCCCGTCCGCGCTTCCCGCCTTGAAGACCACCCCTATCAGTCCACAAAACACCGGCAACAGCGCGGGCAGTCGACGGGGCGCGCCGCCACCTCCTCCCCCATCGCGCAAAGCTCGTCCTGAAGCAGAAGAGGAACCGGCGCCTGCGCCAGCTCGTGAACCATCACCTCCACGACCCAGGTTCCGTGCGCCCCCTCCAATCGCAGATGCAGGCAAGCTCGCTCACACCGTTGGGCCTCCGGTTCCTGGCCGACAGAGAGCCATGTCCGGTACCAACCCTGGCCCGCCTCCTCCTCCGCGACCTCCGAAGACCCCTATGGAGGATGGTGGTGGGCCCCGCTTCGGCGTTCCTCCTCCATTCCAGGGGGAGCGGAAGGTATCCGCCCCGCCAGCACCGCCCAGCCGTAGTTCGGCGCCTCCAGGGCCGCCTCCTCCTCCTCCGCGAAGCCCTGCCACACCACCGCAGCTTCCTCCCAAAGTTCCTCATGCGCCGACCTCTGCGGCAGGTCCTCCGCCTCCTCCACCGGCCCGCAATCCTGTCCCACCTCCCCCGCCTCCGCCAGTTCCTGCTGCTTCGCGGCCAACTCCTCCTCCTCCAGCCACTAGTGCCGTGCCCCCTCCGCCTCCACCGCCTTCAGCGAGTGTTCCACCACCACCACCCCCTCCTCCTCCTCCAGCAAGCACAGGACCGCCCGCGCCTCCGCCGCCTCCTCCTCCTCCGCCGTCAAGCGCAGGCCCTCCACCACCCCCTCCGCCTCCGCCGGCTCCTGGCGGCTCTGCACCTCCTCCACCTCCGCCTCCTCCTGGTGCCGGTGTACCTCCCCCACCTCCCCCTGCGGGTGGCGCGGCTCCACCTCTGCCTAAGCCAACGGGCGGCAGGGATGACCTCCTGGCTGCTATCCGAGCTTCTGGAGGAAAAGGAGGCGGCGGATTACGGAAAGTCACAGATTCCGAGAAAAGAGATCGAAGCGCCGCCCTTGTTCCCGGATCTGCTACTGAGTCCACTGCGCCAACTCCAAGTAGCGGAGGTGCCGCTCCAGGAGGTTTGGCCGGCGCTTTGCAAGACGCCCTTGCAAAGAGGAAGCAAAAAGTTAGCGGTAGCGGTAAGTATCTCCCACATCAATCGTTCGTTAAGCGAAACAAGCTAATAATTCGTACAGATGATGAGAAGGATGATGACGACGATTGGTGATCACATTAACCTGCTTGTAGCTTCTCTGTTTGTTGCTGAGTCTTCCGGTTCTATTCAATGCATGCATTGGCGGTCACAGGATGGGTTCATCTTCTTGTTGTTGATACCATGCATGTCTGCGGCATTTTTCATTCTGTTTTAGTCGCTTCCAACTAGTGACGAAGTCTTGTTCGCGAGGCAGAGTGGCGTTCAACATTCCCTTGAAGGTTTTATCAAAAGGGACGAGAACTAGGGTTGATTCTAGAGACTAGCGGAAAGAATATCCAGGCAAATCGCATCTAAATTCCCTTCAACCCCTTTAGAAGGCTTTTACAATCGGGCTGCTAACATTTCGTCTGCCCCGGCACATTGCTCTGGCTCTGTGTACTTGGCACAACAAATAGGCTACATTCAGATCACCAGTAGATTGGCCACGTTCTAGGAGGCAATTATCTAACCAATGGAGATAATCGACGATGACGGTGAAAAGTATGCGGAACATTGTTGATCCGCTATCTTCTTGTGGAAACACTTCGAGCAAGAAAAATAGACGGATAGTATCTGATGAACTCATCAATATCCAGGAGTAAAGCAATAAAGAAAGGCGACTTCAATCAATCTGGTTGACTGCTCGTTAAGGCAGCCAGATATGCTGTCATCGTCGCACCTGAAACCCTCAGCCCCTTCAGCGACGCTCCGATTTTTACGCTCTCAATCCGATTTTCTCAGCGTCAACTCATCAACATGCGCACGTTCTCCCCCAAGTAAGCCATACATACCTCGGGCCCTTACCTGCAATGCATCCTCAAGGGATTCATCGACCTGGACTCGCGCTGCTTCTGCACCACGTCGAACGGTTTTGCAGACCAGCCTAGTCAGAACCCCTACCCTCGCAGCAAGAGGTCACAGCAATTCGCGGCCCCGAATCTGGCTCTGTACTGGTCAAGCTGAACGCTCGTCCTCAATTTTTCCCTTCTCAAACGTACCGTACTCGCGATCCGTTTCCACCAAGAGCCGTCCACTTCTACGCAGACTTCTTGATCTGAGGCGTAGCAAGACCTCAGCGGATAAGCACAACCGCGGCGGGCCCGCGCTGATTGACGATGGAACAGAGGGAGGTTTCAATATCGGCCGGGGCCTAGCAGCGAAAGCAACGAACGAGCCACGGCTACGGTGTACGGAGTTTGACAAGAACGGGGACGTCACTCTTGTGAATGGCGAGTTTAAGAAAAGCGAGTTGATCGCAAAGGTGCGTTTCTCATCTGCATGACTCACCGTGCCGAATATAAAAGTTAATGATCGATTGAAGTATGGGCTTCTTCCTAGAGATCTTCGCAAGATCGACTCCTCGACTTTGCCGCACATTCTTGTCCGACCGAGCGCGATCCTCATCAACCTGCTGCATCTTCGCGTTCTGATCAAGCATGATCGGGTCCTTGTGTTTGATGCGTATGGATCGACTGATTCGTATATGCAGTCGCTATTTGTATATGACTTGGAGGGGAAGCTACGGCAGAAACAGACACAGGGTTTCGGTGCCCTACCATACGAATTCCGCGCCTTGGAAGCGGTGTTGATCAGCGTTACCACCGGTCTGGAGGAAGAATTCAATGGTGTGAGGGAGCCGGTCGTGCGTGTGCTTCGCGCTTTGGAAGAAGATATTGACCGGGATAAATTGCGACATCTCCTGATTTACTCCAAGAAACTCGGTACCTTTGAGCAGAAAGCTCGTTTGGTGCGAGATGCCATTGACGACCTCCTTGAAGCGGACGATGACCTGGCTGCAATGTATTTGACCGAGCGTGCAAATGACGTTCAGCGGGAGGAAGATGAGCATCAAGAAGTGGAGATGCTTTTGGAATCCTATCACAAAGTCTGCGATGAAATCGTCCAAGCCAGCGGCAACCTGGTGACAAGCATTCGCAATACCGAGGAAGTGTAGGTCTTCTTTCTGCTCTCTTACTGGTCTAGTCGTGCAGTTGCTGATTCCTGCAGTGTGAAAGCCATCCTTGACGCAAACCGTAACTCCCTCATGTTACTCGACCTCAAATTCAGTATTGGAACCCTGGGCCTCGCGACGGGCACTCTCTTCTCCGCTCTCTACGGCATGAACTTGAAGAACTTCATTGAAGAGTCTGATCTCGGATTTGGTGCTGTCTCTGTGACATGCTTTGTGATCACCGCGATCGTTTGTGTCTACGGACTAGCGAAGCTACGGAAGCTCCAGCGCGTTCGTATGTGGGGAGAAGCCGGTGCAGGCGGCGCACCCCTCACACCTCTCATGGCCAGAAATGGTGTTCTCTCCGGCCATCGGTCAAATTGGCGGGCGGACTCTATTGAACCGATCTGGGGCAGTCTTCCCGGCGAAGCTCGGACAGAAAGAATCAAACGCCTTCGGGACATCGCAGCTGCAGCCGCTGCCAGGTCTGCAAGTGCCGACGCAACATCCCAGAAAGCATCTGCCCTGCGAAACTCGGCAAATGCGAATAGCGGAGCGCCAAAGGGCTCCGAACATTATCCCACGCGCGAGACTGAGGCCAGTGGCAGTTCCGCTTAGATCACCAGTTGTGCCACTGCCGTTGATACGCTCCCTTTGTTTCGGGCGTTATCCGTCCCCTTTCTTGCTATTCGACGAGTATATTCGTCTACTTGCTCAATTATGACGCACCCTCCTACTCCAAGCGCTTGTGTATAGTTCACCTCCCGGCTCATTTGAAGCTTGTGTCTGCGATGTTTTTAGAGAATCCGCTCATGTTCATGATTCGTCATTATGTTAATAGACTAGATAGATGGAGCGCCACCGAAGCACTCATGTATTTATATTTTCCTCAGGCTCTTCCACTTCAATCACACGGTATGCTTAACTTACAATTCATCCTTCTTGTCGGTAGCACGCAACCGCAACATAGCCACACCATGCGGCCGGACATGAGCCGTGACCGTGCCACTAGGCTGCACCGACCCAACCTTCGACCCCATCAATATCTTCGAATTCGAAGGCAGAGGCTGCGAATAAACCTTTTGCGCCCCACCCATAGCAGTCAAGTTATACGGGGACGGCCCAGAATACGTCCCATTAATGATGGCCGCCGCATCCTGATTGCTCATGCGGTTCGCCCACAGATCATAAACATCCCAGTGCTGATTGACCTCTTTCGCCGTTCCCTTGGGCCCACTCTCCCAGAAGATATCGACAAGCGTGGCGTTCATGTCGCGAGCCTTGGAACCCGCGTTCAGCAGCAGCACCAGCTGGTCGCCGCCGCTCAGCGAACCCGAGTACATCTGGATCTCGCCCTTGCCGTTCTCGTCGACGTCGTCGACGAAGTAGCGCCACTGGCGGACGGGGGTGGAGGCAGTGGGGTCCTGCGAGACAGCGAGGACGGCCGGGTTCTGGAGGATGGAGAGGGTCTGGGGGTCGATCTTGGTCATGACGTTTGTCATGAGGAGGGGGGATTTGAGGGCTGCCCAGAGGCTCATGTGGGCGATTGATTCGTCGTCGGTGAGGCCGCCGTTTCCGACCTCTGCAGCGCATTAGCTTGATTCTGTTCCTGGTATATAGCACTGGATGTGTAACTTACGGAGCATGTCGAGGTCGTTCCAAGCGCCTGGGATCGCCTTGGACGGGTAGTAGACGGCCTTGTTGAGGACGTTCATGATGGAGCATTTGTACCCGGGGGTCTTGCAGTCCAGGCCCTCCTGTTCGGAACAGGGGCAGTTGACGTCGTCGCGGTCCCAGACGTTGTTCAGATCGCCTGTCGTGCGCCAGGAGTTGGCGATGGTCGGGGCGAAGTTCCAGGGTCCGTCGACGCCCCAGTTGCATAGGGAATAAAGAATCGGGCGGCCGGTTGCATTGAGGGCCTTGAACATGGAGTTGTAGCGGTCAAAGGATAGTTTGGGGGTACCTTCTTCGCCTTCGTTGTAGCAGTTGTCGTATTTGAGGTAGTCGATCTGAAGGGTAGGGTTGCTGCTGTCAGTCTTGGACCATGTCAGGGGAAGGGAGAGAGACATACACCCCAGCTCGCCCAGAGGGCAGCATCCTTTTCCTCGTGACCAAGGGAGCCCTCATACCGAGCGCAGGTCCATTTCCCGGCGCTGGAGTAGATACCGATCTTCAGGCCCAACTCATGGATTTTGTCTGCGAGATGGGCGATTCCATTCGGGAACTTCGCGGAGTCAGCGATGAGGTAGCCAGACGAGTTCCGGCCGGCCGACCAGCAGTCGTCCATGACCACATAGTCGTATCCTAGGTCTCTGAAGCCAAGAGAGACAATTCTCTCAGCGGCATTGAGAATGACTGTCTCATTGAGTTCGCAGGCGAACGAATTCCAGGTGTTCTATGTAGGAACAAATGTAAGCCATCTATATCTGCATGCCTTATGCAAGCGCGAAAAACCCAACGACTTACCCATCCCATCTGCGGTGTCTGAGCTAAGCCATTGTTCAATGCAGAGGCCTTGAGGCCGAAGAGCGCCGCGGAGAGCAGCAGCGAAGAGAGTCCCATTGCGCAGCGACGAAAGTACTTTCAGGAAGACAATTATTCTCCGTCACACCTTGAAGTAATTGGCAATTGCAGATACGCTTCCATCATTGCCCTTCAATATCAGGGGTTTTATATCCCGGAATATGCAATTCCCCCGCATGGAAGGGGAAAGCATTGGCCAGAAAGGCATTTCTCCGTGTCTGCAGCCTACTTGCGCCATAGACTTTTCTCGAACTGGAGAAGCGGGACAATACCCAGAGATAAACATGCTAGAACTGTGCATGGAGCGGCTGGTATCCCTGGCAGACCATGGATATGACATCAAAAGAAGGAGAAACCTCGGAGATATTGTGAACTGTTGTTGGATATTCCCCGCATTTCTCATCGGAATCCCATTCCCGGGTCTTGGACTGTAAGGAGATGTCGATCACTCCCACTCTTATATACTGACCTTGAACGAAAATTATCTGCGGTGAGTGATATTTATCAGGTGGAGTTGGAAATGGTCCATGCCTCTTTCCTGGGTCCTCCCACGCCATGGCTTAAAGCTTCCACACACAAAGTTACAGTACGACTTCGAGCTTAAACACGAGAGTCAAGGAATGGCTCTCTTTTGCAAGGTATCTTGGATTTCTTCGCAATGTCATCATCAATGAGCAGGCTGATTGCCCTTTCCTTGTCCTTTGTGGAGTCCCTTGGCACGTTCAATCCATATCTTCGCTGCAACCTCAACTCCTCCTTCTCGAGCACACTCACGCTGGACAACCGCCGCGACCCTTTCTAGGACCTGCTCGGCGGCAGCAGCACCGACAGTATCGTGATCACTACATTTGACTGCCTGCGAGGCCTGTGCGGAACGGACCCTCGAGGCCCACTCCTGCGTTATCCGTCTCCGGCCGCCAATCACGCCCATATTCCTTGTGCTAGGGATGCGTAACAGCGTCTTTTCCACGTCGTACCCGATCTCTTCGGCGATACCCATTGTCTTGGCGGTAAGAGAGCCGTACATGGAGTTGACCGCGCCGGTATCGGTGCGCTCCTGCTGTTTAACAGCCCGAAGCGCTTTCAAGTCCCCGGCTGCCGGTTGGGGATTCTGTTCCACCTCTTGATCTTCTGATCGGTCAAATGAACCCTTTTTGTTGGGCTTGGGTGGCGGGTAGCGATATCTGGCTCCGGAGAGCGAGTGAGAGCAGCAAGGTATTGAGATGAACGGTAAGGGCGATGCCGGGTTCGAGAGGGCAGCCATAAGCGGCGTCCAGACTGTGAGTTCGTCGGCATGATTCGAGATGATGAATGTGCTCTCTGCAAACATGCCTGTGTGTGTTTTCACACCTATGTCCAACTCCGAGCCTGTGCACACGTCTGCAAAAGGCTTGGGTATGTATATTTCCTCCTTGAGTCTCTCCTGAATTGATGACGGGAATATACCCCAGGTCTTCCGACGACGAGCATCGAATCCCCAGCCCTGGTACCCTTCCGAGAGAAGCACGTAGACAAGCACCCCGTTTCCACAAGCGACATCCACAAATCCGGGGAATCTTGAATCGTACTTTTCTTGCTCCTTCTGGTCTGAGCTTCTCTCATCGACAGGTACAACTCCGTACATGCTCCTCCACAGCTCAATAAGGAAGGCCGTGATCGAGAGGTCTTCGAAAACATGCTTGTTCGGTTCAGTCTCCTCGACCCAATTCTCACATAGGTCCGCCGCGTACTTCAACTTGAGTCGCGCGTAAGTGTCTTGCACTAGGTGTCTTGGTATCACGTTATCTTTGTGCGGGTTGTAGTTCCCTCCTTCTGGCTTTTCGTCCAGGCGCGTCTGACGAGCAAGTCGGATCTGAGTACTCAGAAGCGCAAGCAGGGTGCGCTCTAGACGGTTCTGGATTGGTTCTTCTTCGTATGGCAGGAAGTGCACCGACATTACTCCTGTCCCTTTCTTCTCTTCGGATGAATGTAGAGAATCATCGGGTGTGAAATCATACAGGAAGGCCAGTGATCGTAGCAGGGGGTGGTACCACGGCATGTCCTCCTTGGACGACACATGTGGCACGTAGATGACCAGGAAGCGTTGGCGAGGCGACTCAGCCCTCGATTCACATTGCTCACTTTGAGAAATATCTGTATTGGTAGACGTCGGGAGGAGTTCATCCGCCTCGTAAAAATGACAGGTCTGTTCAAGGGGCCGGTCCAAATTCTTGTTTCGAGGAATCAGCCTTCTCACAATGGCCCTCTTCAGTTCAAATCCAGGTACACTCCTCGCGGCAAGCGGCTTAACATGGTCTTCTTTTGGGCTGTCCTTGTCTGCTGTGCCGCTCCCATGATCTTGACTTTCCTCCTTCGCATGCGGGGTGCTGAGAACGCCCAGGCTATCATAAAGAATATCCGCACGGAACAAGTGGCTTGAATTCAGATTGGGATTTGCCAACAGGAAAGTTGTCATGTTTTGAATAACCTCCGGAGTGAAAGGGAGATCGCCTTCTATTAGATCTGGCGAGGTTACCCATCCCTCCTGCAGGGTTTTCAGGACAGGTGATGGCTCTATGGTTTCAGCCAGAGGTTTTCCCGAGAGCTTAGTGACATCTCTTGGGTTCTTCCTCGCGTTCCTCGGCATATTGGAATCGTTGAGCGGCCAACAGGCCTTGTCTCCCAATGCCTTGTTCTGTTTGCTGATATAGTGGCGGTTTAAAGAGCGGCGAGATATGGTTAAATATTTCTCAGTCTCGGCCGGTTGAGAACAAGCTTACCCCAACGCCGTCAGGATTCTGATATGTTCAAACAAAACCCCTGTGACTGCTAATTGATTGCCAATGCAAATAGAGTTTGCAATTGCTCTCAACTGCGTAACACTTCCTGATCAGATTTGATCTCGCTTATATTGATCTGCTTAGTCATGTGACAGTATCCCTGCTCTTTGCAGCACCAGCCCTACTGCGCATATAGTGCGCTTGTATCATGAGCCATAGAGGCTGAAAACTAAATTATCGTCTCTATTTTCTTTTGACTGTATCATATATCCTCGTGAGCAACAGATCAGTTGGAGAGCAAAAAGAGAATATAGGCGAAAAAAGAAATCTCCCCGACAGGGAGTCGAACCCTGGTCTCCCGCGCTCGTTCTCGTAAGAGTGACAAGCGGAAATCATGACCGTTAGACCATCGAGGATTTCTTATGCACAAGATCAGTAAAATTTGCCATATCCTGCAATTCGCAAAACCTGACCAATCGGGGAGTCGGCATCTCCTGTTTTGTCGGCTATTACGGTGGAGCACTTCTCCCGGTCTACTTTCTGCTGGCTATAGTTCCCGTCTTGGCTTTCACGGTCATCGCGCGAGACCTGAACTAATAACACAGGATAAAATTATATAGGATAAACCTTAAAAAGCAAGCTAAATTCGACTGTTTGGAGTCCATTCCACGGCTGATAATGAGTAAGTTCATAGGCTCCAATGAGAAGTCAGCCGCCGCCTCTACTGAATACTGAGTAACCATTGGCATGGATGAGCAGGTCAAGGCGTATGCATCTATCTGGACGTCAGCACTAAAGCTGCATGCATCTTCCCCCGCTTACAGCCAAAGGTCCAATGATGTCTAACGGGTAAGCAAAGGGAGGGGGCCTAACGATCAATTCAAGACATTCTTTACCGGCCATCACCCGCACAGTTCGAGCACTGCCTACCACTTGCAATGACCACATATTGCTCGAAGCTGTGAGCTGTCCTGTCTCTTGATGTCCATGAAATCTATACAAACCGCATCATGAAGGTCATTATCGCTGGCGCGACTGGGTTCGTGGGGCAAGAGATCCTTTCACAGTGCCTGGCCCATCCCTCTATCACTTCTATTGTTGCTCTGTCCCGCCGTGAACTGCCCATCACACATCCCAAACTCCATGTCCACCTTATGAAAGACCAGGATTTCCTCTCCTACTCAGACCCCCAGCTCTCTGCCTCTCTCCGAGGCGCAGGTGCTTGTATTTGGACGCTAGGCATTACTCCCTCGCGCGCTTCTGATGAACCGGCCGTCCGGCGGGTGACGCTGGAGTATACCAGCCAGGCTGCCAAGGCCTTCAACGATGCCTTTACTGCTTCAAATGAGGCAGGGCAAGAAGCCTCCGCCGGCCGCAAATTTCGTTTCGTGTATTTCAGCGGTGGACTGGCTGAGCGTGACCAGTCGAAACCTCTGTGGTTCTATGCGGGCTTTCGTCGTCTGAGGGTATGAAACCCTCCCACTTCCTTATATGCTGCAGGTAGAGATTGACCCACCCAGGGTCAAGCTGAGAATATCCTGCTGGAGCAGGCAGCTGCTCACCCCGCCACGTTTGAGTCATACATCATGCGCCCGGGCTTGGTGCTGAGTCGACAGGGGACATTAGCCGATCGCGTCCGGGGTCTGGTACCCTCAGTGCGGGTGGACGTGTTGGCCCGGGCAGCAGTCGATGCCGCCGTTCAGGGACATTCGAAGAAAATCTGGGAGAACAGCCAAATTACTGAGTGGAAGGGTGTTGGTGGTCAACATGGTTAATTATATTGCTGTCGTATCGATCGCAGCCTGGGACGGGAGAGATACGTATTTCATATGCTTTTGAGCTAGTCACTATACTGAATGCTTTCGCAAAGGAACCTCAAGAACAAAATTCATGGATCATTATTATAAGATGATAACTCGATTTTGAATCTAACCAGCTTTCCATTGAAAAAGACAAATCACTGGATTGAGGATGATACCCCTTGGTGCCAGAAAGTGGCGTGATACTAGTAGGAGACCCTATTATCCTCGGGTTTGAAACAGTCTTCACATTAAATCTTAAGGAGCAAATTTTCCACTAACAAACCTCCAATGCTTAGTCCATCGCGATGAAGGATGTGATCTACATAGGCAGCTGCCATCCTCACTTCTCGACAAGTCCCACAACTACCATACATCTCATCCAGCAGTGATCTTCTTCGGTGCTACTACAAAATCAGTTCCTTCTCTCCTATGTTCCTTTCTTGTTAGTCGAATTTTTCGGAAATTATAGTTTGCCTTCACTGCTGCACAATGTAGAAAATGCTGGGGTAGATCGGCCTCCAAAAATGCCCGAAAATAGGCGGCCCGGCTAGGAGGATGTGGATGGAATATGGTCTCCATGCATCTCCAGTCATTCGCCTTACCCTCCTCCCAGTGATAGGTGCAGGCTCGGCAGAAGGTGCCCGACTCTAATGTCTGGGTGCGGCGATCCCAGTACGGAAATGTAACAGTCGCCTGCATTATCCACGAGCCTGTCTCTTCGTCCTTGCCGGGTGCAATAGGAATAGATGGGCGCCGAGGGCGTCGAGCGGATTTTCCTTGTTGCTTTTGTCTTTCCCACTTCTGAACCCGCTGTTGGTAGTTTTCTTCGAGTTCCTTCCGACGGGTCTGGTATTGCTGCCTCATCGCCTTGTAACTCCCATGTAGCTGTTTACCCAGCGCTTTTGCTTGGGTAAGGTTGACTAAACGGTGTCTAGGTGGTAAGATATTATGAATGATTGGAAGTGATTTGACATCCTTCTGGGTCAGCCCAAAGTGCAAGCAAACATCAGTCACTGGTGCTAGTTGATACTCGGGCCGGAGAAAATTGCATTTATAGCATGCCCGACTGACTGTTGGCAGGTAAAGGTAGGGGCCAAATTCGCCGCATGTCCGGCACCAGGGATGGCAGAGCTCTGTAAATATCCACTGGATTGGGAAATGCGACGAGCATCTGGTGGCATCCATGAGACGCAGCGTGTCTGGGGCATGCTTCCTCAACAGGCAGTACGCAGGTAGTGATTCTACTAAGTGCCTTGATCTGGTGTCGACGCGACGCAGCATCCCCATGCTGGTCAGGTCCAGGTTGAGCAATATCAAGTGAAGAATTTCTAGTGGAAGCCGAGTAATCAGCGCTTTGGATCTTCGATGGGTCTTCGATGCCTTGCTTGGGGGAGCTTTGTATAGTTTATCGGCCTTGATTGGGTCTGGAAAGAAATGAAGCACATCGAGATGCAAGTTCTTGCACCGGTATGCTGTACCTGAGGCCATCTCTGGTAGAAAAAGGGCAGAGGATTCTCGGACAGACAAACTTAGGACACCTACGAGGAGGGTTAAAGTCTCAATGAGCAAGTTTAGTAATAAACACGCGTGTTAGATACGTCAGGTACCTAAGAATTAGGTATGCCCTCATCATCCTCTTATCATCTGCTATATTCCAGTAATGACGAAATGGCTACGCTCTCAGACAGGTCCTCTAGAGTTATAATAGGATGGGAAAACAACAACGAATTCAACCTCAATCAAGCCAGACGTCCATGATACAATCGGAGGGCTGAGGGCTTACGGCATTCACACAGGCAGTACTCGTACTGATCTTCATGCTCGAAGGGAGAAGATGGGCACAGATGAAGTCAATGGATCGATACAGTATATTAAAGGCTGTAAGTTAATTATACTTGATCATAGTTGATCACTGGCTCCAGACTTCGTCTGACCCATCGTCGTATATCTCATCTTCTTCTCTTTCTTCTTCTCTTTCTTCTTCTCTTTCTTCTCCTCTTTCTTCTCCTCTTTCTTCTCCTCTTTCTTCTCCTCTTTCTCCTCCTTCTTTCTCTTCCTCTTCCTCTTCCTCCTCGTTGCCGTCATCGCCGCCGCCGCCCCCGTTGTTGGGGCCGATTCGCCGCCAGGGCCCATCCCGATGGACATATGTGATTGTAGCACCCGCCGAAACGAGGTGCTTTGGGCAATAACAGCCCACAGAACGCGGCTGTGGCTGACCAAGGCTATCACACTGGGAGTTGGTGTTTCGTCTGATCACGCATTGTTGAAATGTACCCCGCTGGTAGCACCCACAGTCGTAGACCTCACGCCAGTAAAAACACCTTCCACTGATCAGAGGATGTGCAGCTATACCGCCATTAATATTACTTACATCTTTGCAAACGCTGCGAGTCTGAGGAGCTACTTCAATTAGTTAGGTCAAGGCTCATTGATCATCCATCATCCAGGTATAATCCTTACATTTCTTCTTTAAAGGCTGGAAACGAGGCGAAAAGACGTCAGAGAGTGTGATGGCTCAATTACAGAGGGTCATTCTACAATCTACACAGACTACAGTCTCAATGCTACAGAGTGACTTCCCAATTCGTGACGTTGTCGACTGGCTACCGAAAGAGGAAGGGACGTTCAGGTCAGGCGGGACATCGCATCTACATGTCTGCTCAGAGCAGATCCCCAAAGTGCTCATTTCCAACTATTTTCCCTGTGTGGAAAGGCGATCTAAATTTACAGGTACGCCATAAATTTAACTGCGTGAAATGGATTTACTAACATAAATCACTTTATTCCAGTTTACCAAGCACATTTTCAGGATTCTCCTCAGTCGATCCTCCGGAGTAGAGACATCAACGATGTGAGCCACGACTTCATACCACCCCACATTACGCCATAGCAGCTACATACTGATACCGAAGGATTGAGGTGCCACTTCGTGGTCTATGTCTACTCCTGCGGATGCATCGACAGCGCCCGCACGTTCAAGCAATGCGAGGCCCGGCGTCCGACCAACACTCGCTGCGATCCCCTGGATCCAGCCGTGACAGTGCATATCGAACATCCCTGCCCGGATCACCTCATACCTGTGTCGAACTAGGGAATTATTGGAGGACTAAAGCGGTGTCCATTTCGTACAAATACAACTATGGACAGCTGAAAACGAGAGTTCCCACAAGCTCGTCGTCCGCAGCACAACCTAGGACCATATACTCAAGTCCGCGAAGAACTTCCTGGCGGGCTTCTTCGGTCTGAGTGGACTACAAAGGTTAATCTGCTTCCTATAATTGAAAACTACAGCTTCACCAGAAACCTCTACGTGCACTTCCTGCAGAACCTGTGGACGCTCCCTCTCCACTCCAGCCTTCCACGAATGCGCGTACGGCAATGAATGAACTGCTGATGCGAGATATCAACTGTCATGGATGATCAGAAACAGGGTCCGCACAGGGCTAAACACGAGTACTCCTGCTTTGGCAACTGGACCATACTGATGGAATGCCTGCTGGTTAGGTACAAGGGTTGGTGCCAAGTATAGAGACTCAAGCTTATGTAGATATTATATTAATCACCAGTAATCATTATATCAATCATCAGTAATCATAATATCAATCATCAGTAATCATTATATAAAAGTCTAGAATGCTGTTCCTCTGTCCTTTGCCTAATCGCGTTACCCTCTCTTACGCAGTTGATAGTGGTAGCGGAACAGCCAAGCCCGATAAGCCCTGTTGTGTTTGATTATCAGCTCGAATGACGCAGTTACCCACCAGACTAAATAATGCGCCCCTCACCCGCAGCGTAATCTTGAATTTCCCACTTACTTTCTGTTGCTACCAGGATTAATACGATCAAGCACCTTACACTGATATCGGAAACTACAAGGGGGAAAAATGACACCCCGTTGCTTCATTGTCCGTCACGGCGAGACAGAATGGTCCCTTAACGGGCGGCACACCGGCATCACCGACTTGCCGCTTACAGCAAACGGCGAGAAACGGATCAAGGCAACGGGCAAAGCACTGGTCGGCAACGATCGACTGATCGCTCCCAAGAAGTTGGTACATGTGTATGTCTATGTATTTTGCAATTTCCTCTAAAATGAGCCTCAATTGGAGACACCCGGTGTAGATGACAACAAGAAATGGCGACGAGCTATGCCGCGTTGATGCTGACGCTAACGCTGACCGACCAGCTACGTATCTCCCCGCACCCGCGCGCAACGTACCCTCGAGCTCCTCGAAATCGGCTGCAAAGAGAGACTCCCATGGACCGAGGCCAGAAAATCAGAAAAGGAGGAGCCCATCCGCACGGAAGCCAAGGTGGAAATCACCGACGCGATCCGGGAATGGGACTATGGCGATTATGAAGGATTGACGAGTAAGCAGATTAGAGAGCTGCGGGAGAAGAATGGCCAGGGGTCGTGGGATATCTGGAAGGACGGATGTCCAGGTGGAGAGTATGATCCCGCTCTGTTTCAAGCTTGCAGCTTAAAATCCCCTTCGTCGTGGTATGACTTGCGCAGTAGCTGATAAAATGAAACTGAGCAGATCCCCGGAAGACGTCATTCGTCGACTCGATGCCTTGATCGCCGAGATTAGGGAGAAATACCACAGTAAATGCTTCGAGGGCTCGTCAGGCGGCAAAGGGGACGTTCTGATCGTTGCACACGGCCATATCCTCCGCGCGTTTGCCATGCGGTGGACCGGAAAGCCACTCTCGGACACGACGCTGATCCTGGAAGCTGGCGGAGTCGGTACATTGAGGTGAGACATTCCTGGTGCCGGCGCTTCTCTCGATATGTCTCTTCTAACTATCCCAGTTACGAACACCACAACATCCACGAACCGGCGATCATCCTCGGTACCGCCGGTTTCGTCGTAGAAGAGTAGGGCTGTGACACAGGCCTTCCCACAGGGTGCAAGACATCTGCCTCGGTCAGCATATCCCAACAAACGATATAGATAGAGAGTCCCAAATATAACCACACCATAGCATCCTGCAATGCCATCCAAAGGCCCAGGAAGGATACTTACCCCGACAACCCTGTACGACCCGTAACGGAAATTCTTCAAGATTCCATCTTCACTTTTGCCTCCTCCACTTTATCCCCTTCACCACTCGAAGCTAAACCGGAACCCGAACTCGACCCCGAATTCCCTTTTACTCCTTCCTCCCCCAAAATCTTAGCAGACCCCATAAACAAAGCCCCGACATACCCGCCCAGAAAGCGCATATCCTCCGCCTGCACAGCCGTCATGCGGAGCAGATTCTGCGTGTCGGCGAGATTGGCATTCAACTGCTCCAATTGGGAATGCAGATGAGCGTACTGCCGCGTCTTGGCGGCTGACATGCCTGAGTTTCCCATCCCCGACCCCATTGACGAGGAGGCCGATGCGCTGGTCGAAGTTGGGAGAATGGAATGGCGGGGGTAGGACTGAGAAGGGTGGTGTTGGTGGGATGGTGGTGGCATTTTTGCGCAGGTGTTTGGCTTTTTGATGTAGACGTAGAGATTGTAAATAAACGAAGATCTATCCTATACAGTCGAGGTGATAACAGAGTTGACTGTGGGGAGTGAGGTACATTTGGCGCGACCTTTTTTTGATGTTTGTTTACAGAGATGACTGATCACGTGGCACCATCGACAAAACACCCGATATCCCGTTCGATTGGTGCTAGGAGATTCAAGGACAGTGCAGATGGGTCAAGGCTGGAAATAGATTTTCTATAAGGCGGTTATCATGAGAATAGTCTAGTGATTCAGTCTCTTTCGGTTTATGCAAACGTATGGATTATTCGAAACACTCATCGCGACATGGCAGGATAATCTTCTATCAATCATGTGTTCTTCTGCACTATTCGTTGCTCAATAGAACGGTTTTCTGGCATTAAATGAAGCCGTTACAGTTAGAGGACCGCCCTCCCTCGTGACTACCTCGCGAGGCGCGAACTCAGCCAGATTAAGTCGGTCGACCGGATAAGTCAGAACCCCTGCTCTTTTTGATGCGCCAGAACCAGACCATGAACTTGCGAGTGACAAAGGCTGCTGGACCTTTTGCAAAGTCCCTATAAAATTCAGAACAGATGCAAGGAAATTCAGAAAGGAGGGCATGCAGGTAGGAGGAAAAGGGAAAAAGGATGGTAAGACGATATGGAGGACATGAGAGTTTGCTTGCAAGAACGATGCGCCGGTACAGGTAGTGTACAACAATGACGGTCATGCAGAGGGGAAATGGAATGCAAAGCTGAATGATTGCAACTTGTTATTGGCAGTGGTTTAGCTGCAAAAGTAAAAAGAGAAAAAGAAAAGCAGATTTTTCAAGGCCGAGCTTGGGACTCGCTGTCATTAAAAAGAGTGCTGCGGGAAGGGAGATAGTGAGCAAAGCACAAACGCAGAAGCACGCCCGCCACTCCGAAACCCCGAGACGAAAAGCATGATGAAACAAGAACGATGACCCCTATGTCCCATGTGTATATGTAGAGCAGCGAACAACAGAGTATTATAAGTGATTGACCCCGTTCCTGACGTCGGCGAGCGTCTGTACTAATTCAAGTCTAGGTTGATTTCAAGCATTCGATGTGAGGTATCGCGGAATAGCGTGGACGCCAATCCCATTGGCAGAAACGAAGCAGGAATGCAAGGACATGAAGAAATCAACAAGGCAAAATCTCAACGGCTCTCGAGAATCAGAAGAGAGGCCAAGGCTCGCCAATTAACGAACCGGCATTGCAGCCTGCTGAGCGCCTAGGCTGATTTGGCTGCTATGGGCGGAAGCTTCGGAGTCCAGATTCGCACTGGCTCCGCTATCACCACTCTCCGCGCTGGCGCTCGCACTTCCAGTCAGACTTCTATGCTTGGGAGTGCCCTTAGCGGGATACGGGTTGCTCACCCCATAATGTTGCTCAACTTGCTGCGGACCTACCGCGTTACTATGTCCAGGAGGATATTTCGGAACAGGTGCCCGCATGTGGCCAGGCGGCGACGGATGGCCGCCGTGGGGACCAGGGGGACCAAGAGGTTGATCTTGAGCGGTCGGAGGTCGTCCCATTCTCGGACCGGGTCCACCATAGGGTGTAGCAGGGGACTGGCTGTTTCTCCGACTCTGCGGGTAAGGGTGTGGCGGGAAGTCACCCATTCTGCTGGCCGTCATGGAGTTCGCACGGGACCCAGCGTGCATTTGATTTCGATCAACGGATCCGTACCGGTTAGATGAATAGGCCATCATGGGGTTGTCCATAAGGGAATCATGAAGCCCGGGTATTTCCTGCATAATACGCTCGCTGGTGCGTTTCCGACCCGGAAGGTACCGACTGAACGACGATTGGGGCCTGCCATTCACATTGATTTCTGGATTCTTGCGGAATTGACTCGCGCTGGGGGCTTTCCTTGTCCTGCGCGATGTGATGCTCATCATATCGACGCTGTCTGGGTCAATATGCGGAATAGGGATGTTGTCCATGGGATCGAAATAATCGTCCTCATCGTCTTCGTCGAACGCTGCTGCTCTAGACGGCGCTGCCCTACGAGGACCGCGTCGCATCTGCATCTCTTGCTCGCGAAGCTGCAACTCTCGCTGCCGGAGTGCCAATTCTCGTTCTCTCAGGACCAGATCTGCAGGTGCAGGTGGAGGTCCGGGCGGCATGTCGGGCATGCCGTTACTGCCATTCTGGCGGGGCACGCCTCCTTCCGCAACCTCGTCATACACGACCAGATGGCTGAACTCCTCCAGTCCCTCAAGTGATGGTTCGCGAGGTATCCTGGCCGAAGGTGGGAGGGGTTGTCCACTTGGTGGCCTTGACATTCCCGGCATAGGCATAGGATAGCCACGGCGCCCAGGAGGCATCATCATGCCCGAGCCGGACCGGCCATTGGGAGGAGGACGCATAGGGCCGTTTCTTGGGGGAGGTGCCGAAGACATTCTCGGTGGCGGCTGAGCTAGTACGGGGGGAGGCGTATCATTGGTTGATGGCTTGTTAAGATTGTTTGTGTTGATGTGATGTAGTGCAGCGTAAAGTGTCTCGATCCGCGGAATCCGAATACCTGACTCTGTTGCCAATTTAATCGGGGACCCAAGATATGTCTCTATCTCCATTGGACGTCGTGATTGGAAATCTTGATACATTGTGCTAGGTGAGTCGATGGCAACCATCTTGTCGATCGTCTTCTGGGTGAAGTCACTTGGGAACGAGCAGCCCTGTGATTTCGCGAGTTCGATGAGCTCCTCGATGATACCAGTCACGAGTTGGCGAACCCCGACTTTCTCGAGGAGTTGGGCATGATTCGAAGTCTCAAACATAACACTTGTTGGCTGGAAGGCGATAGGTCTGCGGGAGAAGAAAGAGTTAGCAGGGGAAATGGAAGCAGACCAGAGGGAACCGAAGCCGCTGATATGCTTACCCTATCATGCGCTCAAACTGTTCCTGTCTAATGTTTTCTGACACCTTGCAGTTGACTTGTCCTGAGCTCAAAGTCATTGCCAGAGCAGCAGCCATGTCATTCTGAATCGATGCCGGGATACTGGAATTCTTGCTCGTTGCACCGACCCAGATGTCCGACGAATTCAAATGCTCGAATTCACTAGTCCCAGTCTGCGAAATCTCCACGCCGGAAACAAGGGAGAGGACCACGTTTGTGGGGAACCGCTGCTCCAATTGAGATTCTACGCCAAGGGTATTCGTTGTGTTCACGAGGATACATGTATGCTGAGGAGTGACGACGGACTCGATAATAGATGCAAGGTCGTAGACGTCGGGCAGCGCCTTGACGCACAGAATGACATAGTCGTACGCATTCTCTCGAGATGCTGCTTCTTCAGGAGCGCGAACAACTATAGAGCGAAACACCTATATGTTAGCAAGCTTACTGCAAATGATACACAAGCCATAACGGGAGAACTTACCATGGCGGGGCTTGAAGCGTTCATTGCCGAATGTTTTCGACCTGTGTGTTTCACCGATTAGAAAATGGCTTTGAGCGGAAAGATGGCGAGTCAAGAGGAAGCGTACTTAAAAGATACTCCATACTGAGATACTGATTCGAATCCAGATTTCCAGACAAGGGTCACATCACAGGACGTTGTAGCCTGAAGTCGCCAGGAGAGGAACGCCGAAATAGCATTACTACCGACTAAACAAGCTTGAGTTAGCTTTGGGCTCATTTCGGGTTGCGGCGGATGTTGCGGAAGTTCTTTCACGATCCCGGACATGAGTCTCGTTTGGATCTTGCGATAGTGAATTGTTGTAGAAAAGAGATTAAGCTCGTTTTGAGCAGCAGATAAGAGCTGGAACACGAACCTGATAAAATGCGCAAGCGCGGCGGAGGAGCCATAGCTTTTTCGAACCAAAGAGGAAGGAAGCGTCTCGACGGGCCAGAAGTCGAAAATTAAAGGGAAATAGGAATCAAGATACGATGGACCGTTTGGCTGGAAATGTAAGATTTCTGGATCGAGCGTCCCAAAGGCGCGATTGACGCTGCCTACCACGGGACAAATGAAAGCAATTTCGCAACCAAAGCCAGGGTGCGGAATCAGTCGGTTTCGCAGATAGGGTAGCGAGAGGAGCTCCGAAATCGAAGGAGAAAATGAATGTAAGGGATTCTAACAAATGGAGTTCTTTTGGTATCTGGAGGAAGGAGAACAGGAGAAAAGAACCAGAAAACAAACGAGAGGAAAGGAAGGATAGGAGCGGGAGCTAGGTAGGCAGGTAAGTAGGTGAGTTTAGGTAGGTTGACGCGGATTAGATGGAGAAGAAAAGAAAGAGGGGATGGGAGAGAGACTGGGATGGATTGGAAATGGAGCAGAGCAGTGCTGTTGCTACCTACTACTGCCACTGCCAGAAGGTGCTTGTTTGTTCACTGCACTCTTCGTCTTCGACTGTAGGCGGAAGAGAAAACTAGTGGGAAGAAGTTTTGAGTAGTCACGTCTTTTTTCTTTTTTTTTGGTTTCTTTTTTTACCTTCTTTACGCCCCAACTGGCTGTAAACGATTAGACGATGGGCTGCTTCAACGGCCGTGGATCCCCCGCCAGGGCTCGAATCCGGAAACGGGAAGAAAGAGGCAGGGGGAGACGGCCGATAAGAAGAATTCTCGCTGTCAGCGACTAAAGGAGGAGAAATTGGAGAGACAGATACCGAAAGCGAAAGAGGACTGATTGTTTCGGCAGAACAAAAGCGCTGTCTACCTATTCTCCGTCATTACTCCATACACATTCAGCAATTAGGTTGGATGTTGATAGCTCTGATTGATGCTGTTTTTCCTATTTTGTATTTTTACGGAGTTCCTTCCATTTTCTTTTTTTACAGTACTACGAGATTTTTACAGTACTACCCGATATACTACAAATAGAACAAGCATAATAGTGGGAGAGAGTATTTTCCCCTCTCTCTGATATTTCCTTTCGCTTTCTCTTCAGATCTATCTTGACTATCTGTTGTGATAGGATGCTAGCATAGCATAGTCTACAGGATAATGGCTCAAGAACAAGATGGCATTGGCCGTGAGGCTAGTAGCTGGTAATATTAATAACATCGGAATCGTCATTAAACTAATTTCTTAAAACTTGGAATCTATGTTCTTTAGTGTCTGGCTTCCCAGTTTTGGTTTCATCGGTGCACTGCCGGGTCTAACTCTAAGAGCCTACGCTAAACAGCTTTCTACCTCTAATGGTCATGCTGTTCCTTGATTACAGTATTTTATTTACGCCCATACTCCAATCAATAAAGGTAAATGCACTCTGTATACTCTGTAGTCTTAGAGTGTTCTGAGTTGCAAAACTGTTATTAAAACAGGCAATCATGCATTGAGACAGCACCTTAATACTGTAGTCATCATGATTTACAGAATATGTCACATCAAATTGCTGAGCCACAGCGACCGCAAAATCCCACTAAGCCAGCCAAATCGGCCACTGATGTAAATCTTCCCGTCACCGGAACCCACCCAAAACCCACTTGGTCTGTTGGTCGATGGTCGAATTTAGGCCGAAATCTAATTGACTACAGTACCTAAGTGGCATAATTGCTACAGTATCGGTACCTGACTGATAATTCTGGAACGATAAGAATCAATAATCCAGGAGAAACAGCAAGATATCTTAATAATAGTATCAAACCTATGAGGTATCATCCAGCTGTCCACGTAGTCTTATAAGATCACCAATTTTCCCAGCCCTTCCCTCGTCGTCAAACCAACTGAAGACCTCAACAGCATCTCCCCATGAGCTTTCCTGACTCTAGGGTGATGCCTGGTCACACCTCACACATACCCTGTAAACATTTCCGCACCAAAACAGCTGTACGAGTCCGAGGACTGAGTCACGATATCCCTACTCCGGAGTAGTAAGGAACTAACTATGAACTCCAATGCCCTTTTCTTCTAAATGCATAATTTCTTTGCTTCCGATTCACAAAATTGACATGCCATTGCAAAGTCAATTCGAGTGCTTGACCCATCGAACCAACCCAATCAAATTGAATCGCTATTGTCACCTTTCTCAAGTTCCAGGAATCGACACCACCTTCTCCTTCGCAGGATTGCACGCTTACTTTCTCGTCAGAATCTACAGCTATTGAAACAAAGGGGGCTAGCAACCGAAGTAAAGCCCTCCTTCCTTGCAAGGGGGAGGCAATGGTCGATGAATCGTTGGTTGTTCGATGGTCACCCGTCAGCCAACATGCCACCGCTCTGGCCGGAGTAGGGATCGACATGAAGCCAGGGTACATCTCGCTGTTTGCAGTTATCAACACGCTCACCCTGCCAGGAGTTCAGCACCACCAGTGGTCATGAATGCTAGTGCGGCGTACATGTGTTGTTTACGGTTGCAGGACGTAGGGACAGACGGATGTAGCAATACTTCGTACAGACTACAGCAAGTATGTACAGCTGGCACCTGTCTGATACGTCGGGTACCTTACTTCTTCGACGCGACGTGACTTTGTTGGCTGGTAAATTTGCCTGTGATTCGGCATGAGGCTTGCGGCCTCCGGTAGGTGTCTGTGCCTCAAGTAAATTGTTTATCGATCTGAAGATTAACATTATCAAACTCGTATCAGCCATGAGGACGGCAAATTTCAGATCGCTATCAACAACGATCTCTAGCCTTGGCGGTTCTAATGTCCTGTCCATACTGTCTTCCATCTTCACTCAGCCAAATCCAGGCACCAAGGGATAGAAAGCCCTTTAGGTGCTTCCTTCGACCTTGATACATTTGTCTTACTCTCACAACTATGACCAAGAAAAAAATAATTTGCATGTGTGTGCATGAAAAAGGGAAAAAAAAGTAAAAAAGAAAGAGAGAGCAAAAAAAAAAAAAAATTCAAAACCAGCTCAAACCAACCAAAACACAGTGTCCAGAGTCCAGACCTCCGAAGTTTTAGAGCTGATTCAAATCCAAAACAAATTTACCAGCAGAAGTGGGCCTGATCTCCAAGGTAGATAGTCTGGAAACATAGTACGTACCTTAGACTAGGCTGACTAGCTCTTACAGTAGCAGAAATTGGCTGATCACCAGGACCAATCATCGTGCGCAAGCTGTACTCCATACCTATCTGTAGACAGCTGCTGTTTCTATCTATGGTACTTTTTGTGGGTCTGAAGCTCAGGTACTTTTATCGATTCTATGCCTGCAGGATGCAGAGGATTCTATATCTACAGAGTACGGAGTACGCAATGGAGTACGTTTAGGTTCATTGCAGTCGAAGCGCAATAATCAGATGAGATATTCTACTTCTCAATTGGAAGCAATCATTATAGTTGTTAGCCTGTATGGTTGAATAAGAGACTAATTGTAGAGATTTATGCAGCAAATAACTTATGCCAAACACTACCTTATGAACATGCAGACTAATACTTATACAGAGTACACAATATTAAGCATAAACATCTAAACTTCCAGAGAGAACAAATGGAGTCCTGTTAATCTCAAAGCTGGTAATCCATAATTACTTCAGCATGAATCATTGCGGCGTATTGAAATTAAGATATGCTGTAGATCATGGGACAATGTGCCCTGACTGCAGGCGCCAGAGTGTCAGAGCACTTTCTTTCCGCATGCGGACACCTCAGCCACATCCTCATTCCAAGTCTCGATGAGAATGGGAATAGACAGCATCCACGGAAGGTAGGGGCAATTTGGCTCAAAATTTTTATTCCGAAAGCATCGATCAGCCTCTCAATTCAACACTCATGACTCGATCAATAACTTTTGTCTTTCTCATTCAACAATGTCCTTTGTGCCGTGGTTCCGTGGAACACACCCGTCGCGACCGTAGCCGTCTCCGCTTACAAACCATTCGCAAATCGAGACGTGTACGACTATAGACTACCATAGGTACCTAA
Source organism: Aspergillus felis (assembly GCA_016413765.1). Lineage (NCBI taxonomy): Eukaryota > Fungi > Ascomycota > Eurotiomycetes > Eurotiales > Aspergillaceae > Aspergillus > Aspergillus felis. The sequence continues at coordinate 518,993 of CP066508.1, forward strand.
GAGATAGAGTATTGTTGGGTCCATACTGGTGCAAACAAGTTCCCTATAATGTTTTGCTTTCTGTGGCCGCGTCTCCTGCTTACTTCACCATCAGACCTGAATGAATCCAATTGATCCTGTCAGTGACAATCCATCCACGTTTGAGTAACTACCACCAGAAGATCATGTGCCATACCATGTTATTGAGAAAGCGATCGACAACGCCATCTATTTACTCGTTAGTACTGAGTAGTCCGGGCACAAACAACCAAAAACAATGACAGCCAGAAAGAAAAAGAAAAAAGGGTTATCAAATGGATACTTGGATACGCAACAGCCGCCCGGTTGGTGGCGCACTAGTAGTTGTGATAGTCCGCGTCTTCAACGTCATCATGGCTTGAGCATTTATCCACACAACCGCGCAAGACACGAATTGTGTTGCGTGGATCTCTGATGGAGATATACTGTGTAGACTCTCCTTGAGAATGAGAGTTAGTCACCACGAGCTTGCATATGTACAGAGTAGTTCATGAAGAGGATCCTTTGTCCGCAGAGGTGGGTATAACTTGTAACATTTGACAGCTCGACGTGTGTCACTGTTGGGTCTTCCCCACTAGTTACTCAGAGTCTATCCCGTTTCTTGAAGATCGGAATCTTCAGCAGCGTCTGTGGTCGAGACTGTCGAGCAATGAATGGGTTCTGCCCTTGCCAACCTTCATCACTACGGACCTAGCTACCTTAAGATAGGTGCATCGGCGTAAGCCAGCAGTCAAAAGCAAGACCAAGTATTCCTCCAGTAAGAGAGGTACTAATAAAGATCAACATGCCATACCCTCTAACCAAACTCAAAATACCAACTAACAAATTGAGAACCATCTCTTGGCAGGGTAACAAGTCCGCGCACCGCGCATCCAAAGCACTGGAAGGTGTAAATAGGCTCAATCGGCATTCGTCGTCGGGCATAGGAACCTCATTCCCCCAATCAGGATATGGACTATGATCAAGGTACAAATAAGGAGGTAAAAAGACTGTGGTCACTTATCGGGAAATTAAGAGGATCCGTTCGCCTGCAAAACAAGGAAGGCCTGAATGTATTAGGTTGGGCTAGTTTAGTTTAAATGATTTTTGAGATCCGTTCGCCTGTGGCGTGCCACGAGCCCACGGGCCTCGTTTTTCTGACCTTAACAGGGTGGTGGGCTGTAACCCGTCAATAGGAACTGGAATTTAGAGCTGCGAGTATCTGGTTCTTCTTGGAAGGTGCCTGAAGAATCAAGGTAAGCATCGGGACGAAAGTATAAGTGGCAGCTGTCATTGGATTCTTGGCAACTTCAGTTCAATTGTGTACCTTCCAACTTGGGGCATGCTCCATACGTCTCTATGAATTTCGATCTCCTTCCTTCTTTGTGGAAGAAAGACTCCAGGGTACCTTACGCTTCTAGCCTGTCGAGTTACTTAAGAAGAATGGTACGTGGTGCAGATCCATTACCTGCTTGAGCCAACTCTCTACGTGTCCAATGCTTTTCAATCATGTCAAGTGGGATTAGCAATCAAACAAGGTGTGCTCAAATCCGACTCAATTCTGTAGTCAAAATTGTTGAAAGCAGAAGGCAAACGGGGATCGACAGTTCCAAATGACAAGCTTATTTTAGACTCCAGGGATACAAGCCAAGGAACCAATGGGAGCGCCATTCAAGGAACCTGCAAATTAAGCCTATAAGCGAATACATTTTTCTTGCCAGATGTCTCAGATCCTTTCCCATTTTTCACCAGTGCCTTCTAAAGCCAAGCAAAGCTGAGACACTGAGGGACATATAATCACAACCGAACCGTCACGCCAAAGAGAAACCGGAAACCACTAAGCGGCAACAGAATATCAAATTTGCCCAGATACAAACATGGTCAAGAGAGTTATGTTGACTGTCCACAACATATCTACTATTCAATCACGCCATGTAAGTGCTGGAGTCGACACCGCCCTCGGGATATTCACTATGCAATTTGTTAGTCGCCGCATCCAAAGCATCAGGTCCGGGGGAAAATCAAAGAACGTACGGAAGGGCAACTTCGAATCGCTTCTCAATTTCCTTGAGCACCTTCTCATCCTCCTCGCTGCTGACAAACGAGATGGATAGACCCTTGGTTCCAAACCGACCAGCACGACCAACACGGTGCAGATACGAATCGGCATCAGCAGGCAAGTCGTAGTTGATAGCAAGGTTGATACGCTCAATATCAATACCACGACCGAAGACATCGGTGGCAACACAGATACGCTTATTGAACTCCTTGAACTCCTTGTAACGTTTGATACTAAACCTGGATTAGCCGCCGCACCCAGTAATTCAGCAATAGAAACACTCACCGCTCCTCCTGACTGACACCAGAGTGCACCGCAATACTGGGGAAGTTACACTCGCGCAACAGCTTGTCCAGCTCGTTCGCCCGCAGTGTGCTCTTGACGAAGATAATGACTTGGTTGAACTCAAGGCTGTCCAGAAGCTCATTGAGTTTACGGTTCTTCTCCGATTCACTGAGCTTAATGTAGTATTGTTGGAGACCGTGGAGTGTGAGCTTGGTGTCGTCATCGACGTAAACTTCAAGAGGGTTTCTCATGAACTTCTTGCAGATGGGTCGGATCTCTTGGGAGAGGGTTGCACTGAACATCATGACTTGCTTATCGGCGGGGGTGGCACGGAAAATCTCCTGGACATCCCGGCGCATGTCTAGGCTAGATGTAAGTAAGGGACATCCCTATGAGCGAGGTGTGCTTGCTTACCGATCTGATCAAGCATCTTATCACATTCATCCAACACAAACGCCTTGACGTTGCGCAGAGAAAGCTTCTTCTCGCGAACCAGAGCATTGAGACGACCAGGTGTGCCGACAACGATGTTCGGATATGACTCTTTGTTTGACAACACCTCGATGTCTTTCTGGATCGGCGTACCACCGTAGAAGACAGCGGTCTTCACATCAGGCAGGTATTTGCTGAATCTGGCGTATTCATTCTTGATCTGGTACGCCAATTCACGAGTGTGGCACATGACAAGAACCGAGCATTCTCCAGGCACAGGTTCGAGTTGGTGGAGTGTAGTGAGAACAAAAACCGCGGTCTTTCCAAGACCAGACTTGGCCTGGCAGAGAACATCGACGTTCAGAATTGCAGTGGGAATGCAGACTTGCTGGACTGTAAAAAGGTGGAACGGTATGTTAGACTTGTATTCGATCCATAAGACTTGAAAAAACGAAAAGAGCAATCCGTGTCGCATTGTCCGTCCATTCCCGAGTCGTTTCGAAAACCAGGCATACAGTGCATTATTGCCCGCATCCACAACAGGATTAGAACAAAGCACAGGTTGAGCGTGCGATCGTATCCCAATCAGAAACACTTTTCGCTCGACACAAGGACGAGAATAGTCGAGTCATAGGTGGCAAGGCTCGTCGCCTTCAGAAAGCGCACCATCATCCAAGTCAAATGGACGAATGTCACCTGAGAGAATTCCACGAGAACTAATTCACCGTAGAGAGCTGAAGCAAAGCAAGCGGACACTAGCCGCATTAAGGCTCTTGATTGACACAGCGCAGTTGATTCATTGTACTCCGCGTGGACAACCTGGTGTGGCCTGCAGCCTCGAACGGAATAGGTGGCCAAAAGCGACAAATTTCATTCCTCGCGGAGATGGACGGACGTTGAAACACGGAGCAATGGAGGGATACTGTGGGAAGAATGTAATTTAACTAACCCTCCGATGGATGTTCGAAACCGCAATCGGTGATGGCACGTAGAAGCTCCCCTTTGAGCAAGAAGTCGCGGAAACCGGTCGAGTGAATACCGACATAACTTCCCTTCTTATCCGGGCGGCCGCCAGAAACTGTCAAGTCGCCCTTCTTGTCCTGGGCCCCATTTGCGGCGGGGGCAGCGGTGGTGGCTGCTGCGTCAGTGGTCTGAAGCTCCTCGTCGGAGTAGTCGATGAGATCCTCCTCGTGAGACATTGTTGATGTAGGGTGGCGAAATAAGAATGGCGTTGATCAAAGTAAGGTGTTTGTCGCGGCGCGTTTTCCCCAAGGCAGCTGAGCCAGGAACTGTGCGATAGAAGCGTAGATGGAGAGAATCGGAGGAAAAGAAGTCACAATGCTTATCAAGAGTCCGATCCCCTTTTGTTGTTGATGGATCGAAAGAATTGGAAGATGATGAACGTTGAAGGCAGAAAGAAGGCGATGGAGAACAAGAGAAGATCGCAGTCGCGAGGGATGGCGGGAAGAGATCAGGAAGTCTGTGGTCACGTGATAAGATCTATTAGTCATTCTCGAAAGGCTAACTAACTACTTGCCGCTCTCGGTTAGCCCCCGGATTACCATATCTAGAGCCTCTAAAGCTTCTGAGCGGGTCCATCAACAACTAAAATCCATCCATCATTTTCACTTCTCGTTCTTGGTCATATTGACCTCTAGCCTACATAATGGCCAAAGCGAAAGATAAAAAGGGCGCCTTAGGCGGAGTCAACAGTCATTTACGAGCCCGATTGGCGTACCTTCATAACGCCGCAAGCCTCCTTCAATCCGTGACGGTTTCCTCCTCGGAACCAGGTGATCAGCGAGCCGATAATGGAAATCGAGAGATAGCGGGTTCGACAAGGATTATACCACATGTTGTAAAGCCTGGCATTGCAGCTCAGAAACAGTCGTTTGCTACAGGCCCATCAAACGACACAGATCGTCTTTCGCAACTCGCCCGAGTTTATGTATCACATTTGCGGGGAGTGTCCCTGAAATCTCAGCTGCGGCTGCCAGTGGAAGTCAAGCGTTCATTCTGCAAGCGCTGCGATACACTTCTAATTCCCAAAGTCAACTGCACACATGAGATTAGAAATGAGAGTCGTGGTCGCCGAAAACCTTGGGCAGATGTCCTGGTCATTCGTTGCACTACATGTGAGACGGAAAAGCGCTTTCCACAAACAGAGAAGCGGAGCAAGAAACTTGCGGAACGTCGGAAGGAAAACGCACAAGAGGAGAAGCCAGATGTTAAGTGAACGCCAGGGTTTTGTTTTCTAGGTATTCGAAATAATCGCCGCGGTCACTTACTGTTGAGATCCGCAGCAGACGGTGGTGAGGACCCCGCTGTCAACTCCCTCCCTCTATTGAAAGCCATAATTTGTTGGTGCTTGGCGATGCCGTCTTCGGCTTCTCTTCATGCTACCAGCTGGCCAATGACATGGGAAAAAGATGTCCAGCTTGTATTTGCCTGCTTCAACGGCAACCGATATTGAGACCACTGCCATTCCCATATAGCCCTGCGAATGTGCTTGACACACGTTACTCAAAGCAGTTGCTGTCCTTGAACCGAAACCGTGCCCTCAGCACAATTGCGGACCGCAGGAGCTTACGAAGACAAACCCGGACTGCCAGTTGATCTATTTCAAACTGCTCTTCGACGGCTTGATGTCTGCCCGAGCTTGTTGCCGTGACTCCACCAACGTCGTGTCGAACGGCAATTGTTCTGAACTTGAGTATCAATTTGTCATATGGATTCGGCATAGCCTATGTCCTCGAGTTGCAATGGTGCTCTTGCGAGGCACGGAGCGAGCGCTTTCAAATAAAACCGTCCATCAATCGTGACTAATTTGTGGTGGTGATCGATCCGCGGGCAAAGTGGTTAACTTCTACGGGGTGACATCAGCATCGCTCAAACAAAAATGACTCGATGAAAATCAGGACCAGTGTGTCCGAAATTTTAACATAGTTGACAGACAGTTGACATGGTCAGCATCATGGAGTAAATTGACCGTTTCTTTCGTATCATACTAGACCATAAAAATTTTGATCCAACAATAAACAATAACAGCAGGAAGAGACTCAGGGTATCGACTGAAAACAGCGCTATTCAAAAGCATGCTAATCGGTTGATTTCCAATAAACTTCGATCGCAATGATGCGAAATTCTAGCAATAGCCGTGAGGCAAAGCGAAGGTCTTTAAAGCGCATATCCTTCCCAGGTACAGGAGTAAATCAAAGAATAAAAATAAAAAAGGGACAAAGAAGACGTTTGTGCCGAATTGTCAGGTGAGGAGCAAAGAAAGATTGCAAGTGTATGGGACATGTCGACCACTACAAAAGCTGCATAGGGTTGCCATGAAACAATGTCCGTGAGGACGGGGATTGTATATAGGGAATTTTGAACTCTTGGTGTTTGCTGAATCCTAGGTTCATGGTTCAGATTCGTTTCATCTTGTTAGCGGGTTACAGCACCATCATCATATAAGCGTTCATTGCAAGAGAAGACATAGGCTCGTTGAGGGATCATCCAGCAGTCGATCGGTAATCTGGCAACTGATATGCGACAGCCTCCGGGGCGAAAGATTTCATTTCGTTAGTTTCGTAGAATTCGTAAGAGTTAAGAGTATGTGTGAACGTGCAATATAGATGCGGATATGCGGTGTGAGAATGAGATAGTCGTAGATGCGTGGTCAGTGTCTCCGGCGGGCAGCTTGATCAATACGTTGGTCAAGACTCTCTATCCTGCCGCGATAAGCTTTCACAATTTCTCTGATATGTCCTATTTTGGCGAGCTCATTCTCCAAGTCATCAATCGAGGCGAGTATGGAACGAGTACGAGCAATCTCAGCGTCAGCGTTACGAATGACGTTTCCTGCACGGTCATAGCTGTTCTGAATGGAAAGTTGCATCTGCTCCTCTAGCTGGTGGATGTTAGCAATGAACTATGAGACGAGCGCATTCGTATGCAAAGAGGGATAACAATTGCTATCAAATACCCTTCGAGTCCAGTAAGGGGAGAAGTAGGTAGGAGAGATAGCAGCGGGTGGAACTTTTTGAAAAGAAAAGAAGAAGAAGTGCATGAATGCAGCATACGTACATAGCCAATACGACTCCGAATTTGTTCCTGCAGTCCGTCCAACTGATGCGAGAGTGCTCGAAGGCTCATCGGATCCAACAGCAACCGACCATGGCTGCTGGCCGCACTGGCAGCGCGCGAGCTTGAGTTGCTGGTCCGTCCAGTCCCTCTGCCCCTGGAAACGCCATTCCCAGTATGCCCATTCTGGAGTGCAATTTGTTGTTGTTGCCGCAGGATTTGGATCTCGGAGGAGGTGAGGCCAAGCGAGGTATCGGGAATCGAGGCTGACACGGACATTTGGTCCCGGCAGAGACATGCTCCAACCGTGACAGAAGTCTAGGAAGCGCCGATCGATCTGTAACCGTATATATACAATGGACCCGATTTCATGATGGTGACTGCAGGAAAGCGTAGGAGAACAACACAGGGGGTGAAGGGGAAACGGGACGGAGACAAGTAAGGAAGGGGAGAAAGGGAATAGCGACAGAGCGCAAGGTGCGCTGTCAAAGCGCAGAATTCACTGGAGGCGGCAAAATGACTCGGGTCGCTGATTTGGTGTATCCTTGTATCCTCCTGACGCGAGAAACAATAAACTCGGGGTGTTTTTGAGAATCGAGAGAGGAGACAGGGGAGAGCGATTAACGGCAGCGGGAATATGGCCCGTTTGAGGAAGCAGATTATTAGTCTAGTCGGCGGCAGAAAAATCAAACAGGAGACGGTGCAACCGCGGCTGCACTCCTCGTCAGCCTCTCAGGTTACACTGACGAGGCGCGAGTTCGATCTGATCTGAGTTGATCGATGATGACGGAGCTGATGAGACATGCACAGGTACGGAGTACAGGCTTGAATCTTCCAGGAAGAGGAATGTTCAAGGGTGCCTCGTACAGGAGAGGAACAACAAGTCGAAGTGACACGGATGGAATAAGAATTCTACGACATAGATGAAGAAAGCGCAAAGAGACTCTTGAGGAGAAAATTGATGCCTCCAATCCCTGCAAAATACACCGTCCAAGGGGACAAAGGACAGTCCTGCAGCTTTATACTGAGCAACCAGAGCGGATATTGTAGAGAGGTATAAGAAATATATATTGATACCACTGCAACAATAAACTGGTCCTATTCGTCGCTCGTGATCTTGATGCTCATTGCATTGATATTATTCTAGCCATAGTAGATAATCATCATTAAGTGAAGGCAATGTAGCAATAACCCGACTGTTTTGTTCTTTCCCTAGATAAACGTCACTGCTCATCTCCAAAATTGTGGTTCTTCTCCGCGCCGCGCTTCTCTCTCCCCCATCTCTTGTTAATGCTCGCTCCCTTCAATACCTCCCATCTCGCCAATATCATCATTGTCATCGAGGACGGAACTCTGCTCTTTTTTCATCAAAAGCTGTGAAAGTTCGACAAACTCTCAAAATAGCGCATTTGGCGCATCGTCATTACAGCTCTAGTCGCCATTCCTGTCCATTGTCTTGTCGCCATCGCCTTTCCCCACGCCTGGATCTACTCAAGCCGCTGCCCAATCCGTGAGGCTAAAGCCCTACAGATTTATTACTGGATCCCTTGTCGATTGGGAGGGTCAGTGCTCGGAAGATCCGACCTTGAGAAAAGATTCTTGTTGCTGCTCTTGATGCAGCTTACTTTATTGTCAGCCTGTGAGCTTTCCCCGATGTACGTGACACAGGTTTAGCCTATTGCGAGAGCTGCAGCGAACGTTGTCCTACCCAACCAGATTACATTGCCAAGATAGCCCGATTTTGAGTGACTCCATTGACTGACTTGGATTGGCATCGATAGTAGCAATCGCACCCTAGTATTGTCGAAAACTGGGGACACGGTTACTTCCCAAAAAGCAACCATACAAATTTCGAATCGTCGAAGTATTCTAGAACGTCAGACTCGAAAGAACGACGAAAAGAAGAGCAACAATGCCTAAGGACAAAGAACGCTCAGTCAACCCTGCGATGGCGCAGCGGAAGCTCGAGAAACAGAAAACCCTGAAAAAGGCGAAAGCCGAAGCGCTGGCTCGTCGGAACGAGAAGCTGGCGCGTCGCAATCCCGAGCGCATCCAGAGACAAATAAACGAACTCAAAGAAATGGAGGAGTCCGGGCAGAAGTTGCGGCCACGCGAGAAGCAGATACTGGAGGCCCTTGAGCGCGATTTACGAGCAGTGCAAAAGGCCAGGGAAGTACTTGGCGATAAAGCGCCCACATTTGCGAGTTCGGAACCCAGACGAGGGCCTCCTGGCGGCCAAAGAGACCACGGAGACGGAGTACTTGGCAAAAGGAGGAGAGAGGATCACAGGCGATCGGAGCCGGATAGTGATAGTAGCGAGACAGATGAGGATGTTCGCCGGATACCTATGCCGCGGGACACACCCCCGCCCATACCAAGACAATATCAGAGAAGGAGAGGGCCAGATGCAGACGTGGATTTGGATAGCGCTCGTGGGCCACATCCTCTACCGTCCAGACCGTCCGTTGTGGAAACAAAGACCGTCTACGAAGCGAAGCCGGAGATCAGAAATCTACGGCAAGAAGCTGTCAGCAAGTTTGTTCCCGCGGCAGTCAGAGTCAAACAGGAGTCTATTAAAGGTCGTGGGAAACTGCTGGAGCCCGAAGAAATGGATAGGCTTGAGAAAGCCGGTTACAGCGCCAATTCTGCGGAACCCAAAGGAGGTGTAAACTCGGCTCAGCCGGCAAAGGATGACATCGAGCAAAAGCTTCTAGAGGAGGAAGAACGATTCGATCGCGAACTTCGCACTGTACAGATGGAGGAAGTTGAGGATGAAGAAGCTTGATAGCCACGAATCAATATGCGTTTCGACACACACTTTAAATTATGTGACACATGGTTGGCCGAATTCAATAAGGGAGCCTCGAGTTTCCCGCTTAACTGGAACGGTTCAAGACCAAGATTGTCTCATTCCTGGAGATGATATTGAAGATAAGTTGTCTTGGATTCTAGGCACTGAAGACCTAAGCGAAAGAGAAACAAACTTTGTATGTACACACATATGCCTTTCCTGAATACGCCGGATATCTAATGAGCCTCCAAACTAACGCCATTCGAGGGGAAGAGACACTGCCAGGGTCACGGAGGAGAAGAGGAAATGTACAAGGGAACGAGAGTAGCCGGGTTGGTAACCTTGTAATAGAACAGGGCCCCATTGAGGGAATAGATCTCTATCGGTCAAAATCTGGAGGATGCGGAAACAGGAGTACAACAGACGAAAACAACACAGCAAATAGGAAAGGGCATCACGGCGTTAAGGTACAAAGGAAAAGGGTGTTGTTCGCTTCGCGTTGACGATGCTAATCAAAAGGATGCGCCATATCATGCATCAGTCCCATGCCTTGCATGGTCAATATCACTTCTCCAAAGCGCAGCACCGGGCCGAAACTCCAAGAAGTGTCTCAATTATTAAGATCCGTGGAAAATATTAGAGGCGGCTGCCATGTAAAAATGCCCTTCCGTGTTCGCAAATCGCGCCTCTTGAGCGATTAAAAGTGTTCCCCTTCATTCATTCAGAAGCGGATGGTCAAGAATATCCAAAAGTCTTCCGATAAGGGCGAGGTTTACCTGAAATTCCGAATGACCTTTCTTCCGCGAGCCAGGAATGGACTGGGCATCTCGTCCTTCTCTGGATCCCAAACGGCAGGAGGCTCACGGTCGGAAGATCTCAGATTCGAGGAGCAGCCCGCAGCTCGCGAATCACTTGCGCACCGCTTGACTTCATCCATGGGCCGTCCACCAGCCCTTGCCTGGGCAAGTTCAACCAATGTCCGGCCACCCATGTTGCGTTGCATGACAGCTTTGAACATCTCTTCACCACCACCGTTCGCTTTCGAAGGAAGCTGCTTAGTAGCACTCTTGCGAGTTGGGGACCCGGCATCAGCAGCAAGGTTCGCCGACGACGGGATTTTAGACAGCCGCCGATGGGGTGATCTAGACTTTGCCTCTCCATGACGAGTTTCCGACGGGCCACCCGGCAGCTGGGGCAGCCTGGAGGAATTGGAAGGGAAGAGAGGCGGCTGGGAGCTCAGCTTCTGCATAAACGTAGTAGTGTTCTGGCGGAGCAGAGGACGTGCCGGGCCCTTGAGAGGATCATGTTTGACCTTGTGTCGGGTAGGGGAGGGAAGGTCGGGTATATCGTCTTCGTCATCAGAGTAAGCTAGAGTTGGCTCCCACTTCGCTCGCTGCCTGTCCGCCTCCGCAAAGATATTCTTGCTTGCCGCTGAGGTACGGCGGGGGGACAAAGAGAGTGATGCGATGGAAATTGGTGACGGCTCAGCCATCTGCACGTCGACAGGCGATTCAACCACCGTCTTCGAGCGACTGAAAGGAGTCCTAGTTTCCTTCTTTGGTTGCTTGTTTGCGCTGGCTGTAGGGGATTCGATGGACAACTGGCTGATATCGGTGCTTGAGGGGAAGCTAGTGTCATCTCCGTTATTAACAGACGACTGGGAACTGCTCGTTTGGAGGACCGTATCGTCCTTCGAACTGTTGTTCCGCTTTTGCTTCTCAACTTCGATGTTCACTCTTTCTTGTACCTCGAATTCAAACCTCTTGCGTAACCTGTCAAGTTCATTCTGTACCTGACGGTCGATCTCGAGTCTTGCCTTCACCTCCCACTCTCGGCGCACAGTGTTCTCAATTTCTGTTTTCATTTGCTGTTTCTCCTTTTCAAGCTTCGCAAAGGCTTGTTCCATTTCTTTGACCTTCTGCGATGCAGCTTCCTCGCGCTTTCGGAGCGTCTTCCCAAGGTCAACCACTTCCTTCTCTTTCCGCATCAGGCGAATGATAGGAAGATTAATCAGAGCGGCGGTGTCTGGTCGGTGGTCTGGGTTGACACGCAAGCAACTAGCAATCACATTCTTCAGTTCTGGCGAGTAGAAATCTGGGAGAGGAGCATATTTCCCTTCTCGGATTCTTTGGACCAGCTGAATATGCGTCTTTGCGTTAAAGGGGGGTTCTCTCTGGCACAGTTCATACATGATGCAGCCGACAGCCCAGATATCAGACCGGAGGGTGTACTTCTCTGCAGCGCAGATTTCGGGTGACATGTAAAAGGGAGTGCCGACATAAGTCGATGCGAAGTCATGCGAGTGCATTAGCTTGGACAAGCCAAAGTCACCGAGTTTGACCGTATTGTCACTGCCAAGGAAGATGTTTTCGGGCTTCAAGTCACGATGCAGGATAGTCATCTGCGCCTGCTTTCCTTTGAGACCGGAGGGCTTGGGAGCCGGGCCCAGTATATTCGATCCCACATCAACCGGGTCCGCTCCATAATGACACCGGTATAGCGCTGTCACCAGCTGTGACAAAATGCGCCAAACGAACTCCTCTTCTGCATATTTGTTTGTCTTCTTCAAGTTCTTGATGACCATGCTAAGATCACCGCCACCGCAGTATTCCATATACAGGTATAAATCCTGGCTTGCTTTGAGATGTTCACGATGGTAATAGGCGACGATGTTCGGGTGTCGGAGGGAGCTCAGGATGTTGAATTCGGCAGTGAGCTGTTCGCGCTCCTTCTGCGACATCTTGATGTAATTGATTTCTTTCCGACATAGTATCTGGCTTGCTAATTAGTTCCGACGCCTGCGTCAATCTTGGATCGAGTCCTTACGAAGCCGTCAGATTTCCGTTTGACCTTGCGGATAATGCCGAATGAACCACACCCTGTATGAGCTTTGTTTAATATTATGTTCTACGGGAGGATTGTTGAGTTCAGGATCAGGGGACTCGTACCAATCTTCTCCAAGACTTCATACTTGTCTGCCTCAGCTAAAGCAATTGCCATTGTGGCATTCAAGTGGTTCGGACCGCTGAGGAGGTGATGAGGGTCAAGATTAAATTGGGTTGGACAAGTTCGAAAGGATATTATACAGGCATGCAATGCATTTATTAAGCCTGTGTCTCACGATGTGTCCCTGTTAGGTTAGTAAACGACGACGAAAGTTGACATGGAACCAAGATCAGGTTGCGAAGAAGAAGGTAACTAAGTATGCGACGGGAGTTTTGGATGTTTAGATGCAGTGTTGTTGCTGAGCAACGCAGCAAGACATGGCACTATTCTGCATGCAGCAGGCGGTGCGCTCCAGGGCGGTGAGTCCCCAGTGTTGGTTCACGAGTTGCACACAGGAAAACATATGTAACTTCCTCCCTTGCAAACAGTTATTTAAGTGTATGGGAGTGCATTCCTAATGCTTGAGAGCCTAAGACTCATCAAATAGCTTGAAATAATTGATTCATTATTTAACTCCTTTATTGGCCTTGACTGTGGGCATTCAGGATTAGCTTCAATCAATGAACGAACTCATTATCTCCCTTTGCCGTCAGTGGCAATATACATAGCACGTGACTCATCTTATCGATAAGATGATGCCATTGTTAAATGATCTCGAGTCCCGCACTCTACATGCAGCCTCGGATATTTGGCCGGTTCCTGTCTTCATTTGGTGCCTCGGCAAGGCCTTCTGATTGAGTTCATGATGACCGAGAGGACTGTACTACGCAAAGATCAACTTGAAATCAGTCTCCACAATGAGAAGAAGCTGATCCAGGAGGGGACAATCAAGGATGACAACCCTCTTGATCTAAGCGAGCCGTTTCGGGAACTTTGCGAAGCGTGTCGCAAGGGGGACCTGAAAGTCTGCCAGGAAAAGATCACGGAAGGAGTTAATGTTAACGCTCGAGATCCGTACGACTATACTCCCTTGATCCTAGTAAGTAAACTATCCCTTGAGTATCGCCGGAATCATGACCACTGGGGATTTGCCTCTGCCATTGGGGATTAGCCGTCGGACATCACATTAACAGGATTATGACATTAGGCAAGTCTTTGTGGCCATTACGAGGTTGCTCAGCTCCTTCTTGAGTCTGGTGCACTGTGTGAACGTGACACTTTTCAAGGAGAAAGTTATGTGTCAATTGTCATCGAGTGGATAGCCCTCTGATCATTCTCGGACTAATCCTCGATTTTATTGCAGATGCCTATATAATGCTTTGAACGATCGTATACGAAATTTACTACTTGAATATGATTATTCGAAGTCTACCGATCCCCTTCAGCCCCTTGCCGCCCATGTATCGTCACTGCTCACTCGAGATCAACCCGGGACGTCTGATATTGTGGTGACAGCCGGTGACGAGTCTCTGTATTTGCATAAGTTTATACTTGCTGCACGTTCTCCGTACTTTCGGGGGAAATTGGTAGCTGATCCCACATCTACGACATGGAAGCTGCCGAGCACGATTCCGCCGCAAGCATTCGGAACGGCAATCAGGTACCTGTACTTTGGAGAGGCTCCTCGCGATTTGAGAAGCGGACCAGGGACGGGATTTACAGAGTCAGAAGTCTTCGCAGGGATCGACAGGATCGCCAAGCATTTGGAGATTCCGAGTCTGCTGGATAGTATCATTGACAGTGGGGACAGAAGGTTAGCCAGGCAGCGGAGGTCAATGGAGCTTTCAAGAGGTCGAGATCAGCTCGAAGAATGGTTCCGGAAGAATGTCCTTGGAAGTAAAATAGAGGTCAATTCCTCTAAGGTGGATGAAGTCAGATGGGACCGTCACAATGGGATCTTCGCTGACGTTGTGCTTCGAGCCGACGAGCTCCCTGAAGACGAAGACGACTTGGGCGATGGCTCCCACCTGAATGGCAAACAGCAAGACCGGAAATCAGTCTTGTTCCCCTGCCACCGGGCAATGCTGCTTCGATCCGAGTTCTTTCAGGCGATGTTCTCGTCTACCTTCCGAGAGGCGCATTTGAAGGAACATCTGAACATCATACCTGTGGACTGCTCTCCCGAAGTTCTGGAGATTGTGCTCACGTTTCTGTATACGGAAAGGGCGGATTTCCCGCTTGATATCGCTGTCGACGTTCTTTTCGCCGCTGATATGCTGTTCATCGAGAAACTAAAAACTAAGGCAGCGGTCGTTATCAGCACACTTGGCAGCGGTGACATGTCACAGGCAGAAGCTGCAAGGACTCGGGGCGCCAAGGAAGAAGATGAGATTGATATCTACGCCATCATCCGCGCTGCTTGGTTGACTCGAGTCCAGCGACTGGAGGAGTTTGCTGCCCGTTATCTTGCGTACAGATTGGAAGCTCATATTGACTCACCGGAATTCGCCGAACTGATTCAAGAGTCAGCAGCTCGTATCAAGTCAAGACAAGAAACTGACTCCATTGAGCTGTTGGACGACATCCGGTTCTACTTGGGCGAGCGCTTCCGACTCAGATTCGATGATGCTGGCCTGGAAGAGTTGATGGAGGAGGAAACGCGACAACAGCTGGCTGATACAAGTGGCATCGACAAAGACTTGGTAGAGATTACCGACAAAGTGGACACAATGGGCATTCAGAGTCAGACTCTGCCCATCGGCGCAGAAGCAGAGGTCGCGCCTGGTCAAAGGACTAGAGAACAAGGCCCCATCATTCGGACTCTGGATGGAGAAATCGCTGGCGATGAATTCAGCAAGGACGCGATCAACTACCAGATTCTTATGGAGAAATTGGATCGCCTCTTGGAAGAGCTGAACTTGGAAGCTTGACCGGTGACATGATTACGAGCTGATTCAGGACATGATGACTAGACGACAAAACACGCACGGTATATATACAAAGCCACATATACAAATGTATAGAGAATGATAGAATTTGAATGTTTGCATCTTCTGTACAGTCCACTCTCGTCAGAAATCATGTCAATTATGCTGCTCTATGGATATTTACAGGTCTTTGATTGCAACGTCGCTATCGAACATTGACATCCTCCAACTCTGTCCAGGGATCAAATTATCTCGGTTCATCTCACCACCCCCCATAATATGAAAGCGGCTAATCAAGGCTCATTCTACAGCATACTTTTGAAACAAAGCAAAATAGACAGAGGAATCAGCAACCCCTAAATCTTAGGAAATCCATGAGGCTGGACAAACACACATGCGATACCAGAATCACAAGATGATATACTAGTCTCAAGTGATCTATGCGTCCATGGATAGGAAGATAGGGGTGTTACAGATTGATCCGCCGAGCCGACGCCGTTTGTGCGACTCGAGGCAGACAGACACGAAAAGATCACAGTAGCGGCCCTCAAAAGCTGACTCTCGTACCACCGTTACAATATGAGCTCAGACAAACTCAAACTATCCGTCTCACCCGCCGACCCGAGCCGCAGTTGATAAGACGGGAACAGGCAATTATGTTGTCTGTGCGGAAGGCTGTCCTCATACGTGAGAAGATCAGAATCGAGTCATGAACTGGAGGACAATGCTGCATGCTTTCTGGCTCAAAGCATGTGTTTGAACTTCAGCACATGAGTGCTGATGGAGGGTGTGACAAGAAACCAGTCCATGCATATGAAGCTGACGGTCACTCATCATACCTCTGCTCAGTACGGAGTATGATCCTTATGTTCCAACTGCTAAGAGCTAGGGGGAGGAAACGGACCTCCTTAATGATCACCCCACTGGGTTCCTTCCTCTCCTACAGGCTCCCGGCGAGAAAAGCGCAACGATCGGGTAGGAATCTGGCGAGTAAGTGCTCCGATCTTGGTATCAGAAGCCAGAAGCACTTGGGATACGTGACCTGATTTCGATGCAAGCGGTTGGACATCGAGGTGCATACTCCCTCCCCTCACACCTCACACCTGCACGTCAGGTACTTGGAGAGAGGCACAACAGCCGATTCGATGGAAGTCAAACGGGCCTGAACTAGGAGCGACAGATGCAGTACATCTATATTACCGATCGACTACATTGGATGCAAGACAAGTGCTTGTGAGAATCACTGAGAATTCACGTCGCGCAAGCCACGATGATCAACCAGACATGATTGGACCATACCTGGGATTTCCTGGTCGTAAGCCCTTCGGACATTTCCGTGGCGGGATCGACCATGAAATGGAGGCTGCATGGCACTAAATTTCGTGCCAGTTCTTTTTCGGGGTTTTTGCATACCAATCGGAGAAGATGACTTTTTTCTGGCGACAAAGGTTGGGCTCCAAGTCGGTGTATGGCTACTGGCCAGCGGCCACCGCAACTCGCTTGCTGGGAGTTAAAAAGATGCGTCGCAAACTTTGATCAGGATTATTTCCGTCTCACACCGTTTTGTCTTATCGATCGACACGCTGGTGGCCTCGATCGGGGTGCGGGGAAGTGTTGATTGGTGTAATATTCTACGAGCATAACTGGTCGTTTGAACTGTCAACCTTGGCTAAAAGCTGAGCACGACTTCATTTGAAGGAGTGGATACGCGGTGACCCTGATATGATTTCATCCAACGCCAGATCCAACTTATCAAAGACTTTGTGGGACAACTGACTCGGCGCTAGGAATGTTAACAAAGAAGATTCGAATGAGTGTCGGTCGTGGGAGGTAGTAGTATCAATATCCACTCGTTGTAACATCATGTAACGTCCCATGTAGCCTTCCTCTTTTTTTGGGGATAATCGTTCATAGCTCCAGCCAAGGCTGATCATTCTCCGATCTACCACGGGCCCGTCAGACGAATCAAAACCGCGACGGAGAGGAGTTTCCAATTCACGAATATCGGTCAGCAATGTGGTTTGCAGATTGCCAGCGGCTAGCGTGGCCACAGACCGCCAGCCACGCATGCGGCCATCCTAGTCGCTTATCACAAAGTCGCAGACGGAGGCGGATGATCTGTCATGGCGTGGCTTTTGAATATGTGGCCTAGTTACTTTGGAAAAGAGCCAGGGTATGTCTCAGTGACGGTGTTCGACCTGAGCTGACCAGGTGATATGTATCGCATGCGGGCTGTGGGAGGACCCGTCCAAGTGGGTGGATTTGTGATCAAAGCTGTTAGAAATTGTATTATATCTTCGAAACTGCAATTGCACGATGCTTGCCTGCCTGAGAATCTGATCACACTCATGAATGTGAAGAAGCGACCTACGTATATCCTCAAATGGTACGGAGTAGACGGACTGAATTTTCAACGGCTCTACAGGTGCAAGCCAGCCTGTTACCCTGATACTGCGGTCTGTGCTGTCGTATCGCCATCCTTCCCCTAGGTAGGCGATATCCATCCTCCCTAGCCTCAAACGGCCGACGCTTATCCTAGGAGGCCATGGCATTGTCTACCTATCGATAAGCGAGAGGTCAAGCAGTTACCACGAGGAGCAACAAGCCCAAATCACAACGGCGTGACCAATCTAATAATACCGAGATTGTGGTGCATTGGTCCAATAATGAGCGACAATAATATCCTGCATCTGAATGCGATGCAGTAGAAGTGCATGGCCTCAGCGCAATCACTACTGCATGGATGTACAGCAGCCTCGTAGGTTACTCCTCGCCCTATGACTCACAATTACAGCTATCGTTGGCATCACCAACATTACCAAAGAACAACAGCTGCATAGAGGTGTCATAATCCCACTTCGATCAATTCCTGGGCACGGACTCCATGCACTGACATTGTAGCTTCCAAGAACGCCTTCCGCCTGCAACACGGACCTTGGAGCAGCAAAGCTCAAACAAGACTTTAAGAATTGACGCGCAGACAGGAACACACAATGCCTGTCATTGTAATTTCGTTGCCAGCCTGCTTGTATAACCTGAATGCGACTTGCCACCGTCCGAGTCCGTTACTTGTTTCGCTTGAAGAGCCTTGAATAATACCAGTAGAGTCGCAATCAGCTCAGGGAAGAGATTGGATGGCTGCTGCGTAGTACATAACACCGAGTAAGTCCGTAGTTCGCTAATATTGACCAGGGTTGATTCCTGGTAGAACAGAGCAGTGGAGCATGTCAGGTCCTAGTCGCCTCTTTCTCACCTCAGCACAAAAGGACTACTTCCTACATTATAGCGGAAACTCTGGTAGACTAACCACCCTCGAGTACTGGATAGGGTGTATAATTCATCGATTCCAACATACGCGAACACTTGAAACCGCCGTCATGCGCTTTTCAGAGTCCTCATCACATCCCGCAATTTCCCATATGCACGACACCAAAAGCGATACTTCCTAGTTGCCTGTACTTATCTCCCGAAGGTACTGCCAAGTGAAGACCATATACCTCAACAAGAACAGTGGACTCACTAGACAAGCAGACCATATGCCTTATCAGGAACAGTCGACTCAGTAGCCAAGCAGACCAGCTCGGCGCCAACTAGGCCTCCAAGCATATTCTGTTCAGCGCTCACTTGAACATCCGAGGTCGCTGCCTTCTCCTGCCATCCCGGAGGCAAACTTGGTCTGGAGTTGATGTTTCATGTCTCACGATACAGGAGTTGTCCCTATCTTGTGATCTGTGGATGCATGAGGTTCTGCTGATAGAAGCAGACGCCGTGGGCCAAGATACCATTGGACTGTTTCCGGGGCCTTTTTGTGCTTCATGCACACATGCTTCCAGGCATGCATGTACGAGGAAGCAACACCATTGGTATAGAGCGCATGGTTGATGAGCTATGCATGCATATCCTCTACAAATGGAACAAGTCATCTCACATTATGAGATAGTTGTTGGTTATGGAGTCTCTACCTGAGGTAGGCTATACTTTGCTGTCCACAACCCACGATGGAAGTCAAACTAGTCCGTATAGGTTCGTTGCTCGATGATGGCAGCAACCCATATGTCAGCCAGTTTAATTAAACAAAGACCAGATAAAACCAGGCCTCGAAAGGTGGCGGGTTTCAGTGGAAGGACGAAGAAGAAAGCCTGCACATCATTTCTCTAATTTGCTTCAAGATTAACCCTCATATTAAGGCAATGAGATACTGTAGCTTCATAATATCCAAGTCTTACAGGCCCAACCGAGATGAAATTAGGATAAACTCAAACCCGGACAAAGGCAAGGGAAAAATGAATTAATAATCAAGAGTGGGTAAACTAGACCAGTATCCCAGGAAATATCCAGGATTACGTATGTGTACCCTTGTACGTTCCCAAATTGGTATTTGGTAAGAAACAAGGTACGGAGAGTAGGTCGCAGTCAAGTACCGGCGTCGATCCTCGCCATATGGACCAGGCCTACGGAGCTCTCGTTTGGCCTTCTAATTGCAGTAGGTAAATCAGTGGTAGCCTGATAACCGTTCCTAGGGTCGTCCTCGGCCACAAACCTTCTTCTGGAGAAGTTTCTGGTTGATCCACAGCACATCACTAGGCCTCTTGAGGAAAGGTGCGTAAATGCCACGCCGGAGATCTGGGTGGCCTTGCAGGAAGCAGACTATACCCGTTTTAGTAGTCGATACGATCAGTTTTTGTGATGGGGTGGACATGACGTTACGCTGTAAGTTTAAAGTTGGGGGATGAGCGACCAACTTGGTAGTTAGAAACGCAATGCCTGATATACTTTACAATCCAAAGGATCCAAATTACAGTGGGATACCCACACTCCAGAAGCGAAATGATACTAATTTCTGGACATTCTAGCGCAGGACTCAGATCTCCCTTTCAATACGGAGGCGATCCATTAGCATACTGTGTATGATACCCTACCCACCTTAGGCAACCATGTCCGTACCGAAGATGGCAATACCCGCATAATATCTTACCGCTAGTGCCGTATAGGTGGCTGACAGTGATCGGACAACCTTCATTTCGCTTCCGATGTGCTAGAATTATTCTAAGGCCAGAAGCTATGGCCAGACGCTAGCGGTCCCTTGATACCGATCAGCAGGAGCTTCCTTCCCATGTACTCTGTTCAGCCTTCGGTTACAAACTCGTAAGCTATTACGATGTATGGCGTTGATCAAGGAATGATGAAGGATTCAGGATTCTTTGTGGAAAGGCAATGCAGAAAGTTAAGCTTGCAAGAAACAAAAAGAAAACGAAGAAAAAGTAAAGTTAGCCAAAAGTTTTTTATGGTTTAAGAGGAGTCTAACCATGATATGATGCTTGGTGATTTGTTCATGGATATTTTTGAATTCTACCTAGGTAACATTTCCTTCCACTGTTGATCATATTTGCAACAGTATCATCCAGAGCAGTCATCATTGTTTGTGGCATGTTGGCTCAAGGAAAATGCCTGGTCATCTCGTGAGATTAAGAAGTGCCAGGTTCAAATTTCTAGGTGATTGACGACTGGCCCAAGCTAGACAATGACTCGGAAAAAACCAAAGTGGGTGATTACATGATGATTATGAATCCGAATCCTTCGGCTTACTACGGTGTCGCACAAGAATCCGCACAACAACCTCCACCCGGAGAAAGCAGGACCTAGCAGCCGATGACATCGTCCGGCAGAAAATCGGAATCGCAGTCAGTTTTGCGCTCGACCGTCCGTAAATTCCCTTTCCCAGGAATATAGTGAAATGTGGACCTATCTCAATTTCCATGTGTACTGTTAGACTAGCGTTTGCCTCGTGGCTTGATTGGGTGATCGCTTCAAGGATCAGGGCCTGATTCTTACATCGTAGGTTGCGGTGTATGCAAGCGCCGCCACAAATAGCACTTTGCTCCGTTGTTAATCACCCTCGACTGTCAAGGATCTGTCTTAGAGCGACGGGAGAGATGGTGCTGGTTGGTCCTGCTGGCGGATATGTGGGTGACATGACTCGAGTTAACCTTAATTAATTGGATTTTCTAGGCTGTTTAATTAAAAAAGTGGATGGAGATGTAGTTAGCTGTGAGCGTGGGCGCTTCCATATTGGCAAGACAACTGATCAGACACGTACTGATGATGGCTATTCATTTCAGCCCCCTGATCTATCAATCTCCAACCGTTGGTTCTCCTCAGATTCTGAGAAGAAGCAAATAGTTATCAAGTGATCATCTCAAGGTGAACACATCAGGTGCCTAACTGTACAGAGTAAATTTCTATGTATAAATGATCGGCCGGGAAAGCTAAAAGAAACTCATACTGGCATTACAAGGTGTTGTCTCTGTAAGTATGGTAATACAATTTACCTCCAACCAGCCCCCTGTTTACAATACAGGGTATGGAGTACGGAGTACATTGGCTTCAACTGGGACGGATGAACGTCACCAGGATGCAGTGATAGGGTCAGCTTCATTGAATTGGGTCTGAGAGGAATCAAAATTGCTGGTAGCTGATGTCCTACACGTCTCTTGATCAACATGGATAATTATAAAAGTGTGACTTTTGTTTTTCACCTCCTTTACCATCAACTCACCCGCTGTGTAAGGCTGTAAGATACTCCGTACCAGTATTACATGATTTACATGGATAAAACGGACTACTGACCAGGATTGTCAGGAGGAAGGCGCCATGACAAGCCTTGCATCGGCTTTGGTGCCAAACTCGGGAAGGCCCGAGCGACACCTGCAAGCGGAGCCGACGTCTGCCACGTGAAGTGACTAGGGTCCAGACCCAGAGTGGAGTGAGTGGGCAGCTACTACTATGTTAGCGCCCCCCTTTTGTCTCAGAGGAGCTTAGCCCGTCCGGCGCCCGCTCCAGCAGTTCTCGCCTAAAGTTGGAGGCTAAAAGGGGTGCGACCCAGCGGTTAGTGGTGCCATCTTACGTTGGTAGTCTTTTCCTTAGAGTTTCAAATCCAGAGTACTTTTTGAAGTAAGAATTTAAGTTTTCTTAGGTGGGTGAACCGAGGTATGCTCTCGACGATCTAACCAATCAGTCGCATCTGGTGACATTTCAGACAATCTTGTTGTCTGGTCAGCGTCTCAGGAGGTAGGCGCTTTCTGATACACCTTCAAGTAAGTCGGGAATCAGAGCCACGCTAAAAATGTGCATGAATCTGCATGATATCTTGTTTGCGTGTGACTTATCATATACGAGGCCGGTTGCCTGGCCACAGCACACAATAAGGATCTGCGGCCGTTTCCTTGAGTATTCAACGTGGCGGTCTGCAAACCGACATGTACCTGAGATCGTTTGAGTAGCTACGCCACGCCGTGTTTCAGCTGGTATCTAGCAATTAGTGGCTTTTCTTTTTACCCCACGGACGATCGAACATCAACAGCAGGCATGCTAGGTACTCAAGACATAATAACTTTGGATAAAACTGTACGTACTAGACAATATGTACATAATCGCTGAGAGGTTCGGTTCAGCATCGAGAAGTCATCCTCCATAACTCGACCTTGAGTTTAAGTTTGTAAGATACATCACCAAACCTTGGCAGTATCACTCTGTAAGTCAGGTAGGTAGTTATCTCAATGCATTCAGGCAGACTTAGCCCAAACCATGCCGCACACCTGATTCCGTGTATTGTATCACCTTTGTGCAACGTAACTAATCACTTCCGAGAAAACGCAAGCGAGATCCTGCACATTCTTTCCAAGGGGCCAGATGAAGCACAGACATTTCAGTTTGATCTGAGACGTTCAAGCCTCGAAGCGATGAGCTCACTTACGCGATGAGGATCGACCCCATCCCGTATCCCCGTCTCGCGTGGCTAAATTGCGGAGGTCAACATTTGAACACCGTCCACTTCGTACAGAGAGTATCTACAGTATGCATACCAGCCTGTCCAGACCTTAAGATGAAACCAAGCTGCCGTCGTGTTTTGAATTGGATCGATGGACCTGTGCACTATGGTCCATGCATGCGGCGTGACCAAGTATGAAACTCCCTATGCAAAGCTTGGAAGACCGAAGTTACAAGATCAGCATGATTATCTGAACTTTCATCATCCTGCGTCTGTTGCCTGGCACAGCTTGTTTTCAGTAAATTGCGCGGGGGTAAAACATGGCCGGCAACTCCGGCCAACTTCCGGCTATGTTCGCGGAGTTCTCGGACTCGTTATCTAGTCGCTTGAGGGGCGATCCATAGCAATAATGGCAGGAATATGAGTCGATAGTTTCAAGCATATCCCGATTCTACTGGCAAAACCTTATCATAAAAACAAGATGTTGACGCATGTGCACCAACATTCTTGTAGGTCGAGGTGATGTGACTGATATTGCTTTAGAGAGGTGGAAAAATCGGTCGCTCCAAACCCGCCACTAGGCGCGTTGCGGTAGTTCACCCGAGTCTATTTGGGTGGACGTTGAAGGCTTTCGATGATCATCGCGCATCATCTCATGTTAATCCCCCTTGGATAGGCTCTATGAGACCATGCTCTTCCCAGGCAGCTTACTCCTTTTCCGCTTGACACCTGAATAATGCCGCTTACTGAGTGACTCCACCTATGTGAACCCCCTTACTTCTAGCATCATTATTTTTCAGCCAGACAAGAAAATCTCACAATGCGCAGCACCATCGTGGCCAGGATCTTCAGGAACCCAACGGTCAACCTGTTCTATTTCTGGCCCTGTACCTTTGACATACCAGTTTCAAGGGCGGTATAGCACAGTAGCTCCTGGATGAGTCGCAGACTTCTTACCTAATGGTGATGTCTTTTCACTCTTTCCTCCTTCCGCCCTGTTCGCTCTCCATTAGCATCGTCGGAACCAGAAAGACAGATTCAGAGGAACCGTGTAGTCGATTTTGCTGTTAATTTTTTTAATTTTTTTTTTTTTTTTTTTTTTTTTTTTTTTGGCTTAATGAGAGGAACAGCCGCGGAGTTTGCGGGAGTATTAGTGACATCTGTTTCCCCTTCCTCTTTCGTCGATGGATGAGTCTTTTGCCAGGAGTAGCGACCCACCATAATGATGTAAGCGAGGCTCATAGCTCCTTACACTAATTGCAAGTTGAGTTAATCACTTATGTATCCGTACAAGAAGAGAATCTGTGTAATAATGGTACTCCGTATCCATACGGATGCTCATATTCTGAAACCAGACCAATCATCGAGCTCTTAGTCCCCGTCGGATCACAAAGCGAAGCCCTACGGAGTACGGATAGTTCAAGCTCATTCATCAAAGCTCAGTCTCCACGAAGCGATCGAATATGGGATTATTGCGACAGCTCTTTTAGCTTGCCCATTACGCTCTGGAAGTTTTTGAACCAAGGTCGGAGTAAAGTCGGTCCTGACACGGAGTATAGCGTATGCCGTAGATACTTTGTGCGGGGTGGATTCGCCAAACTCGTAACGTTCACGCGACCATGGACCGGAGCTTTTATTTTTGTTGTGGTAGCTATGAATACCAGTCACTTGATTGAGGTCTCGCCAGGTTATGCAATATCTGAGTCCATGAATCGCGTGCCGATCTTGGGGTAGCGTAATAAAGGACCTAGACGGGCTAGACTATGGAGGTGTCTATGGCAATACCAAGGACCAGGGATAGAGGTTCATGGAACGAAACAATCAAACTTCCAATTTGGTCGAGCATAGACCTTAGGTACTAGCCATGTGGTCGATTGCGCTGAGACAATCTCCGGCCGGGATCGCTAGTTATGGTCTATTGTAGAATATAGATTACAATCCAAGACATTCTCGAAGAGAGTAGAATATCGTTCCCCAGAAGGAAATGATTCCCCGAAGACACTAGTTTCGATGGCCAAGGAGGTATGGCTTCTAGATATTCCATGAGACGATCTAGCGGATTGTCTATTAAGGGTTGGGTCGGAGGATGTGGATATGGGACTGGGACTCTGGGAGGTGTTTTATGAGCACAAAACGACAGTAGTAACAATGAGACCCTCGCTTTCCGACGGATAATCCTCGGCTTCAGCAGGGAAATCAATAATGGACGCTGGGCCGTACGAGACAACCAATAGTTGCGTGGATTATTATTATGCCTCGATGACATGCGAATACCATATCTAATTCTACACTTACCAGTGAGTATGATAATAGCAACTGACTCAGACTGATTGACAACACAGCTACGGACCAACGGGATCATAACTGGATTTGTCTGAGCTGCATACAAGGGTGCATGGGGTATCCTACAGCCTCACACGTGACAAGGCAGATCGAGCAAGAAGTAAATGGAGTCATGGACACAATCGGAAGATTAGTCTACTGCATAAAACACTGAAGATGAGTTTTTGACTTGAACATCAAATTATGCAACATTTGGGCTTCTGCAGACTGGTACATCCAGAGTCCATGATCCTCATGTTCTCCGTACCCGTACTCCATCCTCCCAGAAGATCATCTGGTTCCAGAACATATTGACAGTGTGATGATCTTCAGCTAAATTATTAGTAACAAGGCCGGTCGTGTCCATAACCCTTTTGGGTATTTGGTTTCCTGGGTTGTTGGCCGAGGCATCTCGTGCACATGGAACCGGTAGAGCCAAGACATGGGCCCAGAGAACTCTCTTACCACCCTGTACATTGTCTTTGTTTTGGATCCATGGACAACTATGATCTTTCATAATAACGAACTCAAATCGAGAAACTTTACTTCCCCTTCAAAAGAACAAGCATCTGATGCTCTGGCAGTGGCTAACCAGTGTTTGGAATTGGATTAGACTTTCATTTTGATCGGTCGGCATCTGTGTACGGCAAGCAGATCGGGGGTACTTTTGAATCCAGGAGGACATACGGCTCTTCTATCAGCACAGATAGTACCGATATGCATCTTCAGTAACGACTCGTCTTAGGAGAGTGACTGTACTGTTTGTGCGTATGACCTATCGAAGCTGTTTCCCCTGCATGGGCGATCAGGGCTGCCAACATCCCCTCAGGTTCGATCAATGATGCAACAGTCAAGGAGGTGGCCTGTCTCTGGCCCTGTCATGTCTCATTTCTTCCGTTTTCGTTTTTCCTTTTGTTGGACAGTGCTGAAGGAATGGAGCCATCACCCTACGGCCCCCTTGGAAAAAAGAAGCAAAAAGAATAAGTGATACGAGTTGCTCTCGGATACGGAGTAGATACGTAGTTACGTAGCTAGGGTGCCTCATGGACCCACCTCTTCCAGGTTAGTAGCACAACAAGATTGACGCTCGTCCAAATTTCGCTTGAGATCGTCTGGGTTTTTTGTTGGTTGCCAGCGCCACAATAATCTCCGGTCCCGTCAAGACACTAAGTCCTTATGTCTTTAGCCCCCAAGCGAAAAGGAGAAGGAAAGTCGTTCAGAAATTCCCTTCTGGGTGGCTGGGGCTAGACTATCTCTGGATTAGACGTTGTTCTCCCATCGTGCTTGCGAGCCCGCAACTCCGTCATCCACCCCCATGGACTTGGTTGGAGATGGGACTATCCAGGTTGATAGTGGCATCCAGAACGGAGATATTTCCCAACTGGGACTGATGTCTCCTGTCGCTTTGGTTTACTCGTATATATATATCCGTACTTTTTATTTTATTTAATTTTTTTATTATTTTCTTCTATTTTTTCCCTGTTCATCTTATGCTTTGCTTTGTCTGCTCATTCCGGTTTCCTTCTCTCGGACAGACTATGATTTATATATTAAATCAACATAATTTAAGAAGTATTAGATTGAAAACCAGCTAATCTCGGCGGATGGGGAGGATCATCAAACTGGTGATCCAAGCATAATCCAAAGTTCGAATGCTGAAACAGTAACCTCTACGGCGAGCCCGAAGGCTAATCCCAACACGGCTGGTATCTTCACCGCTGGAGCATGTCCATCGACCGCCCAGGCAAAAGGATCTACAGTGGATTACGATGATGATTTATCGGTTTTTATGATTGGAAATTGGAGCATGAGATCAATGCTCTCAGCAAACTGCCAACGCGTGATCGTGCGGCAACGATCAGCCGTTTATGGGGCATGGGGATCGTTGTGACAGGTAGAATATTCTGTCTCCAGGATCCACTTGGAGGGATCGGCTAGCGAGTCCATTTCAGTCTGATGGCGGCAATACGTAACTGGGATGGGCCGTGTACCGTTTACTGTGCTAGTCTCCATCTCCCGCATAGGAGTACCTAGGATTTGCCATGATTTACACCCAGAGTAAAATAATGATCGATGATTTGAATCTCAATAAGTCGTGAGGCTGGAGTATCCTTGGATCTGCACTAGGGCCAGACCTTCTGAAGCCGAGCCCCAAATACACAACGCAGTACGGACTACGTACGCCAGGGTGATCACGGTTGTCAATGTCAAGCCTACGAGTGACTGCTTTAGAACGAGCAGGAATGTTTACAGCAACTTCCCTCGATGATGTCTCTTATGACATGGAGAGCACGACGTGGAGATTTCCAGCATGCAGGAGGTTGATCAGAGCATACAGTCAAGTCGCACTTTGACGCAAAGCTAAGACCCCGTTGGAGGTGAAATCGCAAGCTGGAACAATCCAATGAACGATCCCAAATTAGCCGGGGTACGGTGGCCTCTGTAAGAGTGGGCCGGGAGGCGCACGTTTTTTTAGCTCTCGTCGAGCCTACCCAAAACAATACAAACTAATCGCACATCATCTGTCCATCCACCCGCGCACTAGCCATACAGAGTGTTAACCGCCGGGTACAAGACCACGTCGCAATGTATGCATTATTGGGTGAGAAAAAGCAAAAATGAATATTAATCTTACCACCAGACCTTTTATCCAGGCTCCTGGTGCTCATTAATTAAGCTTTGGGACGGAGGTATCGGCCCCCCTGGTGAGGCAGACCGAAACGAAAATACAGGAAGATATTTACATTACCGCCCTGCTGGCTCAGAGAAAACATGTTTTACATGTATGGGTCCTTAGGTGATACCATCTATTACCATGTAATACACAATCCACTGTAGCGGATCAGTCTTTTATTTTATTTTTATTTTTTATTTTTCATTTTTCATCTTTATTTTTTATTTCTTATTTCGCCTTCTAATACCCGTTCCAAAGAAAATATAATTAAAAAAAAATCAAGAGTAAAAGAAAAAGAAAATAAAAGTAAAATAATATCACCGGCTCTTATTATTCTTCATAATAATTACCATCATTATAATTAGGGAACAGGTTCATGCTGGCTGTGGTCTCCTGTCATTCGGCTTCGTCCATATCGTGCTTGTATTTTGACCTCCGCTCGCTCCTGGCAGACGGGAGTTACGGTGCATCATCATCTCGGTACCAAGTACCAAGCTATAATTATATTTTGCCTTTGACTTTCCCCCACCTTATCCAGCAAATCTCCTCGTCTGTAAAGTATACACCCCATTCTATCCCCCTGTTCCCAGACACATCCCCACTTAAAGAGGAGACAATCTGGATTGGCCCTGAGCTTCAAGTAGTTCACTACTCGCTCTACATTCATATATGGTTCCACCGTAGCCATCTTTCCTCCTCTTCTTCACTCTCAGCTTCCACCGCATACCATTGAGTCCCTTCCCATTATATCGGCCGCTTCATACCTTTGCGCAAACAACATGGATGTCGCAAGCCTCATCTCGCCCTCTGAATCGGATACAGTGCCGACCTTCAGGTCAAGATCCCTTCAGAATCCGTCTGTCAGCCAATACAAGCGCCTCTCCGAACAATATACGGGCTCTTACTTCTCTGCTGTACCATCACATACGACATCTTACTCTCGTACGCCTCAGCCACCACTGTCCCCTCCAGCCGAGGACCAGCCCAAATGCTCGCTTCCTTCCATCTCGATTCTGCTCGAGAATGCAGATGGTGCCGCCGCACACGCAGCAAGTATGATCTTTGGCTGTCTAATACCTTATCACAAAGCCCAGTATGACTGACTCTCAGATTGCAGAACGCCAAAGAACCAGTCTGTCAGCGCACAGGGATTCGGATCCCCGGCCTCTATCGCAGACATATGACTCGATCACACCACACGCCATGCCACCAACGCCGCCACTGCGTCCTGGTTCGGGCTTTCACAGTAATGGCCATTCTCCCTCAGCATCATCTGTCTCTGCCTCCAGCACCAGTGCAGTGATGAAAACCACCGAAACGTATTCCCAGGTGCCAATTGGGCTTCCTAGTCCGACTGATCGATCCTCTATCTCGAGTCAAGGGTCCGTTCAGCATGTCGCCGGGGCTCCATATGCCTCCCCTGCTCCCAGCGTGTCATCCTACTCTTCTCCCATCGAGCCCTCTACACCCTCAACTGCCGCTTACTACCAAAGAAACACTGCGCCAAACGCCTTTCAAAGCGCAGGCACCTTCCCTCCAACATCCGCGGCTTCTCTTCCCTCGCCGGGTCATCAACAGATGATTTCTCCCGTCACTCCCGCCTGGCAACATCACCACTACTTCCCCCCGTCCAGTTCCACGCCTTACCAGCAGAACCATGATCGCTACATCTGCCGGACGTGCCATAAGGCCTTCTCGCGGCCCTCTAGTCTGCGCATCCACTCTCACAGCCACACTGGCGAAAAGCCTTTCCGCTGCACACATGCCGGCTGCGGCAAGGCATTCAGCGTAAGGAGCAATATGAAGCGTCACGAGCGTGGTTGCCATACGGGTCGCCCAGTTGCTACCGCCATGGTTCAGTAGACTGCGACTGCGCTTTCAACAATCAATAAAGTCGCGTCAACCCGCTGTTCCCCCAAAAAGCAGAAAGAAAAAAAGGAAGAACGAAATAAAAAAGAGATAGGAACAAATCTACTCAACCCTCTTCTCGCCAGCAACCCCAACCAGCGACGATTGCTCTGCCTCTGCTCTTTCATGATACCCTCTTATGCGTGCGCATGTTTTGTTACAATTTCTTTGTGGCTAGGTGTCCGGGGATTGGCACAATCATGCAATTCTCTTCTTCTGTGTATATTTTCACCTTTTATTGTATTTTCTTTTTCCAACCGATTTTTGTGATGATAAAGGCCAGGCGTCGCTGGGTATTCGGGCTGGGAAGCATTGGGCATTAAATGAAGGGAAACACGTCCCTTTGTTCAATTTCATTTTCCTTGAGTCATTTCCTTTGTGAGATATGTGACGTGACATGACCTCGAAGACAGATGAAACTTTCATGTACATCTGACTGATTGGTATCTTGAAATCACCTCGGTATTCTAAGGTAGACTCCTCAGTATAGAAATAGACCAAGGTATGACTCTGAATCTGGCTCATATATCTCATGCATACGTCGTCCGTAATTTGACCAAATAAGACGAGCGCTCATTTTGAGAGATAGACCGCAGCTTCCATAATCTTTTCTGTATGTTTAAAAATATCTGTACAGCCCAAGTAACCTGCAAACTCGACGCCTGCCCTTGCTCAGACCGTAACCTAAATATCCTCGACGTTGCCATAGATTAAAAAAAAGATTATTGCAACAGAAAAAGAAAGAGGTATCACAGACAAATCAGACAACACAACATTCTCCATCAGCCGTAGACATCGACATCGCCGTGGCTCCTATGAGCACCACCCTCAACAGCTCTTCCTTTGCCTTTTCTCTTGGCATTCAATGCCCTCATGCGCTTGATGGCACCGCCAAAATCAAGCAGGTTGTAATCCTCAGGCATATGCTCACCACTGTAAATGCAGAGCACTCTCATTCCTGGTTTGTAGACCAACCCGCTGAGAAGTTTGGGAGTGATGAGGAAGTATTGGCCGCCGCCTCCATTGCGCGCTGGGGCGCAAGCGATATCGACCAGACGTCCATGAACCATGCGTTCATTTCGTGGGTCCATACCTTGGTTGATCTCGTCAACGACACGGAACGGAGAGGCCGACAGCGACTGGAGGGCCATCAGGTAGAAAATGGTGCTGACGGCTCTCTCTCCACCCGACTGTCGATGGGAATCAAGTATGGATAAGTTCTCGTTCTCTCGAAATTTCACTTGGATCTGGATTGACCACTGGTCGAAATTGCTGCCTCCCGGCTCGCCATTAGGACCTTCCTCGTCCTCTGCCTTATCCAAGTTGACTTGACCAGCACATCCAATGCGAGCGAAGGAGTCCGAGAAAGCGTCGCTGATACTCTTCACAAGCTCCTCTAATTTGGGCTCCCATTTGCCACGAATTTCGTTGATGGCATGGTCATACTCCGAAAGTTGATTCTGGAACTCGGAGACTTTATCTCGCAATTTCTCGATCTGCTTTTCGCGTTCCTCAAACTCCTTAATCACGTTCGCGTTGCCTCCTTGCACAAGTTCTAGATGTGCTCTTTCTGAATCGATGTCCGCTTCAAGCTGTTCCAAAGTATGCTCAACCAGTGTGGGCATGAATTCACGCAAGTCCTCTTGCTCGTTGACGACCCGTACCGCCCTGTTTGCTGGATCGACCATTTTCCCCACAGCTTCAGTTTGAGCTTTAACATCTTCATGTGCCGCTTTCACCTCGGAATTCTTCTCATCTAGCCTCGTCTTGTGATGTTGACTGCGTTCTCTTAACGTTGTGCAATCCGAAAGGCCCTCAATAAGACGTATGCTAAGCTGAGCAACTTCCTCCTGTAGTCTGCGAAGGTTCTCAACAGCATCCTGCGCGTACTGTCAGTCTCTAAGAATACATGGGAATGACGCATTGATAAATTGTCAAAGGTCCATCGTACCGCATACTCAAGATTTGCCTTGGCCTTCTGTATTGAAATTTGATCTTGGCGACCGCGAATTTCAAGGACTCTGACTCTCATCTCCGCAAAGAGCCTCTCGATATCTTTCTTCTTCGCTTCTTGCTGACCTATTTTCGCGATGTCAGACGAGAACGGTCGACAGACCAGGGAATGGACAGTTTGGACGACTTACGAATCCTTTCAGGAATAGCCTTATAGTTGATGAGTGCTGTCTGTTTCTCGGCTTTCTCCTTTTCAAGTGTAGCCTGAGTGGAAAGAGTGAGCCAAATGTAAGAGTTCTAGGACTGCCGTTGACTTACCCTCTCGCGATCTAGTTCCTTCTTCTCCTCACCCATCCTGTGGAGTCTGCTCCGCTCTGATTCCATCTTTTCTTTTACTTGACTTACTTCATCCTTCAGGGCGAGGATTTTCCGCTCAACCTCTTGCTTCGCTACAACATCCACTGCTTGCGAGGTCCAGATCTGCGCCGGTCTAACCTGTCTCACACGGGTCGAAACCGCACTAGGGCCGTACTCCCGTCGCCGGACAATCTGGTAGTTTTGCTTTCCAGCTACCCAGGAGCTTATCGAACTATTTTCCAATCTGGCGAATGTTTCGTCCGAAATTCCCTGTAAGTTTATAGGGGTCTGATGCAATCGGTTTTCGCTGCATAGAACGGCAAGCACAGGCTCGGGACCGCTGAGGAAGTCCTTCGCCCAACCGTCAAAACCCAACGACCTTAGCTCTTCGTCCGAGACGGGTGGGCGAAAACTCTCTAGAGGTGTCGTTGAAGTCCTGATACTAATGTCATGAAGCCTCATTTCAGTGATCAGGGCTTTCTGCAGGGTCCGAAAGTCATTTCGAGTCTGCGTGGTGAAGGCAGTAAAATCCGTGCGCTGTAATAATGACTCAATCGCGTTAGCATACTTGGGGTCTTTGACCGAGCAGGTGACGACTGGCGGTCCGAAAACTTCCTTCTCAAACTTATCCTGATTGTCTTGCAACCACTTGTAAGCTTGATACGAATGCTGTGACGCTCCACGGAGCTTGGCTTCTTGCTGCCCAGATCGGGAGGCGAGACTGTGCAACTGTTGCTCTGCTCGTCTGATCTGTTCGTTCTTCGACTTGAGCTCTTCAACAAGCGGCAGTCGAGCTTGCTGGATTTCAGTCGCTTTTCCTTCAAGCTCTCTGGTTGCCAGACGCTTTTCTTTCTGCGGAGACAGTCAGCATGCGTTCTGATCACGCTCTAAGCGCACCTACAATCCTCTCGTTATACCAGCCGATATCAAGCTCGGCCGGTTCATCATTGAGCTCGCGATTGAGCCTGTTGATTGTCTGCTGGATCTTGGTCGCTTCCTGCCTGTAGCTCTGGCCACTCTTTTTCTCAGCCTCAATCTGGTTGTTGAGATCCTTCAGCGCATCGTCAAATTGTTCAATTTTCTTCACGATCTCTAAGGCTTCGCGGTCTGCCTGCTCAAAGCATCGCTTCTTGTACTTGACCACTTCATCCAGCTGCGAGCAATATTTCTGCTTTGCGTTGACCGCTCTCAGTGCAGGTTCTAGTTCAGCCTCCAAATCCTCGAGCTCTTTCCGGAGTCTTCTTTCCTTGATCTTCTTCTGCTTCAACTCGTTGCGGGCCTCTCTGTATTGAATAACTGGACGGAGTTGCTCTAACATCTCGATTTTCCTCTTGATCTGGGCCCGTTGCCGCATCCGCTCAACGTCTACTCGCTGCATCTCCTGTCTGTTTTCGAGATTTGCTAGCAAATCTTTGTCACTCTGGTTATCTAGTTGCAACTTCTTTTGTTCAGCTCGAAGCTTCTTCAGACTCTCATGCCACTCGATCATCTCTGGTCCAGCAGCGGCCCTCTGTGTTGAATTAAGCAGTTCCACAGGGGTCAGCGCAGCAAACTCGCTGACTTTGTCTTGCGGTAAGAATTGGCACAAGTTGTCGATCTGAATGGCGAAGGACTGAGCGAATTTTTTAACCTGTGCGAGAGAAGCCTGCTTTCCGTTTATTGTAAACGAGCTCTTATTGCCTTCGCGTTTGATTGTTCGACCGATAACCGGATTCTTACGGAGTCCTGGCCCCTTAGCCAGTTCAATCTCGATGCTCGCCTCTCTGCAACCGTGTTTGACGAACTCGCCCGGATCTTTCGCTCGTCCTAAATGCTATAGATCGGCGGGGAACCTGTTAGCAACGGTGTTGTAATGTCTCAAGATGAACATGCTCATACCTGCGGCCCCCATCCCAAGCCTAGACAAATTGCGCAGACAAGGGTGCTTTTTCCTGTTCCATTTGGCCCAATCACCATGTTGAGTTTCGGCCCAGGGAAGAACTCGGCAGAAGTGTAGGTGACGAAATCGGTAACTTTAATGCGTACAATAGCGCCGGGCTTGTAGCCATCCTCATCCACCTCACCATTGGCCAAAGGCCTCGTTTGCGAATTGGAGGGTTGTGCAGGTCCGGGATGAGCCTGCGTAAGCTCAGGAGTGTCTTGCTCCGTGCCTTCATCACTGCCTTCGCTACCAATTTCACCGTCATCTTCTTCCTCATCGCCATCCTGGACCCGATCTAGCCGACGTCGCTTGCCGTTGATCGAATTTCTTGACACAGGCGTGGAGTCTCTTGATGAGTTGGTCGACGTTTCATCATCGTCTTCATTCTCTTCCGACCGCTGCCGACGGCGGGGAACCGTGCTCAGGGACGGCATATTGACAGAGATGCGCGACGCTCTGCATCCATAGGCGCATTTGACAGAAGGTCGTTGTCCCTTTCAACTTTCCGATACAGATCGTTTTGGGGTTCCTGCGCGGATGACGCGACGCGACTCCCGCTGAGGCTAATCAATCTATTCCCCCATTGGTCAGGCGGTAGAGAGAGGCAATTCTACAAATGTCCTCTCATTGCATCTAGATCACTGCGTCAACATCTTGCTGTGCTAGAGATCATCACGAATAGAACAAGAATAACTGTCAATATGCCTGCTCCTAAAAATGTACCAAAGCTTGTATTAGCTGCTGCCGTCACGTCAATTACCATAGCAGGAACTCTTTACGGCGCCAACGTCAAGACCGAACAAGAGGTTACTCAGGTATGATCTCTCAACCCATGGCAAAATAGTATGTCGATCTGACAGACTCGTTCTGCGTGGAATAGACGGTCCAGAAATCTCGAGAAGCTACAGTTGACGAACGAATTGCGTCGCTACGAGCTATGCGACAGAACTTGATGTCTAAGAAGGAACTTGTCGAGAGACAAATCGACGACCTTGAGAAAAGAATTCAAGAGAGGGCGCAGAAGGGCCACGGCGAGAAAAAGGAGACCCCTCAGAATGGGCGGTGAAACGATACTTTGTGACATATTAGGACTAAGTTGACCATGGTCTTCCTTTCTCGGTCGCTATCTGTTCAGCAGCATGTTGCTGGCTCAGCTGCTGCTCAGGTCCAATCCCAGCCGCCGATGGCTGATCGATCAGGGCTATACAACCAAGCTACCGGAAAAGTTCACAGCAGTATTTCGGCTATGCTAAGATCGGCTTAGCTGAACTTCGTCGCCGTTCAGCCTGTGATGCAATGGCTTTTATTAAGAGAATGAAGAGAGGCTGCTCGAGAACGGAGTCGTTTGAAGCCAGGACTGTGTACTTCGGCAGGTACAAGCTATAGTCTCGCAAGGTATACGTTTGGATGTCCTCCACCCCCGCCAAGGAGACGATTTAGTGGCAAAGCCTATGATCCACGCTCGGGGAGCCAGTGTGCATGGAAGATCAATATGAGTTTTGGCAAGGTAACGAGCATATCAATTGAAATCTGGAGCTATGAAATGGGGTATATCAGGGGTATGGAATCAAAGCCAATCTATACATAACACCAAATATCGTGGTCTTTTATCAACGAGTGACATCCCGGAAACCATGAAAACAGCAAAATAATCATCACAAATATGCTCCCACTTCATCAGTTGGTAAGCGTATCAATCGTCAAGGATGCCTTGCGCAAGCGCCGCCAGACTGGTCTCATATCTTGCTGGGTTGTGATCGCTGAACATTCCTGACCCAAATCTCAACTCTCCAAAAAGAGACTCGACATCTCGGATAAACTTCAACTGTACCCTCGTTGCAGGCCGACCAAGCATTGGGTAGCCGTCCCCGCCAACGTCAGAAGTAAAGGCATTACGTTGAAGAACACGCATCGTCTCCACCACAAAGACCTCTCCCGGAGGCAGGAGCTTGGGGGCACACATCTCTTCTCGAAGCGCCTTTAAAGTTTTCCACGCCCAGGCGTCTTCCCCAAGGCCTTCGCCAGCGTGCAGAAGCATAGGTGCTTCATTGACATAAAATTTGTTAACAATGCTTTGCCTTAGACCTTCCCAAACTCGGTATCGCACATGTGACTTAGTCCCAGAAGTGTCGCTCTTGAACGCGACAGATACAGTGTGCATATCGTGCAAGATGCCTAAAGAAAGACTTGGTACCACATCTTGGCCGTTGACGATCGTCGTTATTAAGCCACGAGTTGCACGGCGTAGGAATGGGGACATAGTAGACGGGGGACCGTACGCATAGACATGGATTGGACGTCCAGTTGGGAGATAGAAGGGAAGGCGGCTCTCTTCAGCTTCGTCGTCATTGTTTCCCTGGAGCATCCGCCGTGCGGCAGACCGAGGCGTAGCGGTTACGAACGAGGTTCCAAATTGTTCGCTGTTGGGTACCGAAATCATAGTGGCTAGAAGTGCGGCAACGCCACCCCCTAAGGAATGGCCGCACAATACTACGCCGTAATCTGGGAACTCTTCAAGCGCGACCCTGATGGTGATCATAACTCTTCCGCCGCCTCCCATAAGAAGGCGCTTTGCCGAAGCATGCATACCCTTGTGAACTTTCCAGCTTCTGCCTTGCCATACGAGGTCATCATAGTCGCAAGTCATATCTGTGAGAACGTCTTCAAATCCCCACGTTCCTCTGAGAGTCAGAACAACTGCTTTTGAAGCATGGTCCAGGCACACATAATGAACCAAAGGGAAACCGCTGTCAGTCTCCCCCGCAGCATTGGTTCCTCCCGCCGGATCAACGAAAGATGACAAGAGGATTGTTGACGCCGGTAGTCCCGTGTGGACCGAGAAATCAGAGTGTTCCTGGCTGTCAGTTTCCAGGTCATGAATAGCCTGGGCTGGTCTCGTCACACCCATGACTTTCAAGGCGTTCGATCCATAAGAGGCCGAGGAGAATCGGCAAAAGCGTCTGATGTTCTGTACAAAATGTTGCTCTGGGAATATACCAGGGATTATGCCGTCACGGGTTAGTGATCTGATAGTGTCTATATCGTCGTATGCGCTCTTCCGTGCACGATGAGCAAGTATGAGTGACGTCTCCGAGCCCGCTGTTGCTAAGGAGTATATACTTGGTGCGAACGAGGTAGTCCTCTGCTGCCAACCCGACGACGTTGGGCGGCCATCTGCACCTAGAGATAAAGCTATGTCTGTCTCGGATCGCGTCAATGATAAGGAGCTGCTACTTCGCACATGGGTTCGTGTAGCGGCTGGTGAGCTTGGTCGTGTGCCTGCGGATCGGAAGGAGTATGAGTCTGATTGGGTGATGAAAGACTCCTGGTTCAATTCATGGACGGTGAAATAATCAAGCTGCGCATCACTTTGGGGCTTGTTCGGCGTTTGTACTCGACGTGTCTGACTGGGAGAAGTTCGCAACCGTGGGTCATGTAGGGGTGATCTCGGCACTCCTCTGTTCGCGACCGGCGACAATGTTCTGTCCATGTGAGATCCGGTCGTCTTGATTGCTCTTTCCGCGACAGTTGGCGTTGTGGACATGTCATGGTGGGTGGATCTCTTGTCAGCAAGGAGCCCTTTCTGCATCTTGTTACGCTGCGTCGCATTCTTCGAGACCCTCGGAGCCTTATCTAGAGAATATCGTTGTGCTGGTCGTTTGCCAGCCTCGTCTCTCTCGACACTAGCTGGTTTTACCTTCTGCGCCAATCTTGTCAGCGACCCTTTCCCGAAGGCACCTTTAGACCCTGTGCTTGGTTCGTTCACAGAACCACTGCTGGAAACTTCACGAGATTTTTTGGCACCGCCCGACTTGGAATCCCGTGCTGTTCCTGTCGAAGAGCAACGTTCTGAACTCAATTCTGGTGCGACGTGACTATGAGGCTTGTCATTTTCAAGATTCTCTATGTGTCCCATCGTTGAAGGCTGCTCATTGGATAGCCCTTTGCTGTTGCTGATCCGCGCCGCCTGGGAATCATCGTTTTTGTTATCCTTTTGCTTTTTTATATCAAGCAAGGTAGATGGTAATGCAGGAAGACTTTTGGCAGCTGTCGGAATCTCGAGTCCTCGCACATTGGAGGTCTCAGGCCTGTGAGATGGCCTGACGTCCGCATTTTGTATTTTATTGAAAGCAGTCCTGAAGACAACCGTGTGCTTGGGTAGTTGGTGCGTAGTAGAAAGAAGACCACTGTTTTCGTCCGATCGGTCATTGTGAAATCTTTCCTCAATCATCATCATTCCCGGAGGAGCAGAAATCTCAGCATTGTCATCATCATAAATATCGACTGTTATGGTCCTTGTAGTGACCACATCGGATCTGATTGACGCACGACAACCCCGTGGAAGTTGCCTCATTACGTGTAGACGAATATCTTCGTCAGAGACTTGTTGATCGCTAGCTGGAAGCGACATTTGGGGCACCTCAACAAGTTCGACCACACTCGATGGCCGCGGCACAGCATCGAAACGTTCCTCCTCATTGCCGGGCGATATGAAAGATGATCGTCTAGTCGCAGATCCTAGCGCACTCCGAGAATATCCTGCAGGCTCGATTGGATGAGTGCCAATGACATCGGCCCTTGCACCATTGTCTAAGATCACAACATCCCAAACAGTCTCATGACCGCCATTAAGGCGCATATGCCTCTCAGTGCTTTTTCGGCCCCATCTTTGTAGCATCGCAAAGCCGACAGTTCCGACGAGAAGGTCGCCGACACCGATATTGTCGGTACCTATTTCAGCATTGGGACTTCTGAACTCCCGTCGAATAAGCGTTATGATAGCCGCAATAGCTCTTGACGATTCGGTCGAGCCGAGTATTGCGTCAAGAGTAGACAAAAGGGCCTGAGATACATTTGCAGCAGAGGAAAGCGTTGTCGATGAGAAATGAAATGTTGCGGCTGCAAAGAACGAGGCGGAGGTGACCGTGGTGTGCAGGGCGGCCAACTGGATCCCATCAGCTTGATGAACGAGTAGAAAGGAATAAGCATAATTCAGCATACGCTTCGTTCGAGTAACGACTCCGCCTCCACTTTCCCACGCTCTCCACTGCTTCGAACAGCAACATCCCGCCCAGCTCTCGTAAGAATTCCTTCAATGACTGCTCTACTGAGTTCCAATCCGGTCAGCGTCGTGACTCGCGCTCCTTCAATAGCAATGCCACCGAAAAAGCTCCCTAATTTCAGAGACAATGAGGTCGATTGAGTCAAGATTGATAAAGCAGAGGCAACTGGTCGTGGGAGTAAAGTTGCCCCTGAAGTAGCTGGCACATGACTTGCGCCATCACAATTCAGCGCCTCCTCGATATCGCCTTCAGCTCCAACCTGCTTGCCAAAAAGTGATCCAAAACCGAGCAGACGCGACATTCCGAGCCATATGGTAGAAACAGGGGACTAATGTGCATTCATTTATTGTAAAGGCGGGTCGAGATCATGGCAGCGTCGCGACGTAATGCGACAATCAATCAGGGCTGACACGACCCATGGACGCATGTTGCTAAGTCGGTAGATACCCAGAAGTTGCGTCAGAATTCAGAAGAGCCTGTTCCTGGGAGACAAATCGCCCAACACGTACCAGAGGTAGATCGGTGGCAAGCCCACGAGTCACCAGCCAGACTACCTCGCGTTTGGAGGTTGATCCGTTGAGATGCGCCGGCGGGTGACATGTGATTCCGTCTTTTTCCCAACAAGTGAGCGGGTCGGAGGCGTTGCTTGGCCTGGCCATCTACTCAAAATTCAGGTATGGACAGTTCATCATTATAATTTACCCCTATCTGATGGTGTATGTGATGAAGTTTCTGAAATCGCCAGCGGGAATTCATTTCGCTCTAACACTAGAATTAGGATGAAAGTGTTCTGTGTGTGCAATGCCTCGAACGATGTCCACGACATGTGCATATTCAATATCTACAAACTAGAGGCCAAAGGCATATCTTCCCGGTATCACATCATTGCCTTCAGGTCCCCGGGATACTGAATTTTCCTGACTTTATCCCGGCTGCACTCGGAAATCCCGCAGATACCAGCCAGGCCCATGGTTTGCCACAGTTCTGCGAGGAATCCTCTCATCACTTGCTTTGCTCCTTGTTTTCCGTCTACGGCCAGCCCGTAGATTACCGGACGGCTTACTAGAACTGCTTTTGCCCCTAGACAGAGTGCTTTGGTGATGTCTGCGCCGGTCCGAATACCGGAATCAAACAGAACGGTCATCTTGTCACCTACTGCGTCCACAATCTCAGGGAGCACGTCCAGTGAGCCGATAGCGCCATCGACTTGCCGTCCTGTGCATTGTCAGACCGAATAAAATGAGCTCGTCAGGGCCTTCGCGTCTTTGGAATGGGTCAACTCACCTCCATGGTTGGAAACAATGATGCCATCGCAACCAGCTTTCAGGGCAAGCTGTGCGTCTTCCACATGTTGAATGCCTTTGAGAACGATCGGACCGTCCCAATTCTTCCGCAGGAAAGCAATTTTTTCCCAGGTGTGAGGTCTGCCCGAGAAAACGTCCCCGATCCATGCCCGGGATGCCCCGACGATGTCCTCTTCGACCTTGGAGCCCGATTCCTTCTCGAACTTGGCGCGAAAGACTGGATCACTGAAGCCAATCTGATTGCCGACACCTTTAATGAACGGTACGTAGGCGTTGTCTAGATCTGCTGGTCGCCATGCAAGGGACCAAGTGTCTAGTGTGACGACAAGGACAGAGAATCCGTTCTCTTTCGCACGCTTCAGCAATGACATAGTCACGTCGTCGTCCTGGGGCCAGTAGAGCTGGTACCATCTTTTCCCATCTCCGTTCGCCTCGGCAACTTCTTCAATAGTGCTGCTACTGGCTGTACTGAGGATGTATGGCACTCCGACCTCAGCACATACTTCAGCAAGACCCGTCTCCTTGTCCTCATGGAAGAGGCTCTGAACCCCAACTGGGGCCATGAAGATGGGGGTCGGATACTCCTGGCCAAAGAGATTCACGGTCAAATCCTGGTTAGCCATCTAGAAAGTGTATCATCAGTTACCGGTAGGTGAATCCACAGTAGCTACTGCATTAAACGAACCGGCTTCATCATCCTCGGTACTCTACGAGTGGCCATTGTCTCTGCGCATTAGTCCCCAGACCTGTTTACGCTGCAAATGATCAGAAGTAACAGAGTGCGTAAGCTTACAGCTTCCATTGACGAAATGCCAACCGATTGGCATCCATGGTGGCTTTCTCGCCCGCTCCCCCAGCGACATAGTTGAATGATCGCGCTCCTAACGCCTTGCGAGCCTGTTCTTCGAGCAGGCGAGGGTCGGTGGTGACATTGGGCCTGATGCCCATCATGGCTCCACGGCCATAGATCTCCGTCTGAAACTCACCGTAGTTTTCAGGCATTTTGGGCGCGGCGCAATTGATGTACCAGAATACTCTGATATGACTGTAGGAAACAGGAATGAAGCAATGGTCAGTGAAAGACACCTAGCTTGCTTGCTATCAAGCTTCTATATGACATGATGTCAAGTCATCACTTAGTTACCCCCACATAAGCGTAATTATGCCTCGGCTTGGATATGCGGAGAGCTTCTGCCTGAGGCATCACTCTCTCTACCATCCCTTGGCTCTGGTTCTTTGGTTGAACGCTAGGCTTGAATAATTAAGCATCTTGCATGCAACTACCTCTATTGACAGTAAAAAATGATATATCTATGTCCAAGGATGATATCTTAGCTGATCAATATATCGATGCTCAGCTTAGTCCACGAACGCTATCTTACCCCACCTCTGCAGAACCTTGCTTTCTAATACTCCCAACACTTCAGTGTGATTAAAGGCCCATTGTGCGAAGATCGTACAATAGTAGATGCTCTGATACTGCGACTGAAGCTGTTTACAGCTGTTACCAAACTCACCAATAGACTATTAATGGCATTGACTCACAGCGGCATTGATGGGACGGAGCGCGACCCAGTGAGGCACTTGTTTCCTCAGGGATTTCCCAACGTAGATCTCCGAAGATCATAGGGATCTCATGTTGCAAATCACTCAAAACGACTTTCGTCCAATTGATAGCAGTAAGAGATGTGCTTTTCATTACCTTTGGTATTGAGAATGTAAACCTGCATTGTCAATCAACACCGTACCGTAAATGATCTAGCCATTGTAGGGAACATAAGGGTTCCTTAGAGTAATAAATAATATTAAGCAAACTCTAAAGTCACTGATAGATAAGCATCGTGAATCCAATCAGTCAGGAATCTTGGCATTTGGCCACTGTGACACAGTCTCATCGACTTTTTTCGCGTTTTCTTCTGCCCTTAGATTTCTTGCTCATGCTCTGAATTCTGCTTTTGGAAACCTTTATATATCGATTATGTGAACAAAAGTCTGGCGATTTCCGTCGTTCTTCCATTGACAGGCCTCAATCTTGTTGATCGCCTGATGAGCCAATAACAGAGACAACGTTTCCTACAGGGTAATCCTCCATATCATGATACAGGGCATAGTCACCCTATACTTGGAAATCGGCGCCCAATAAGTGACCCGCGCAATGGAGCAGGAGCAGAAATCAAAGGAGGACGTGCAGTCACCTCCGGCTGGGATCGATGAGCGCGTGTCGGAGGACTCGACGCTCGATGAGAAGAGGGAAAGGCTTCTGATTCGCAAAATCGACTTTTACATTCTGCCTTTAGTTGTTCTTCTCTATCTGTTCAGCTTTCTTGATAGAGGTAGGCTCTGGATCTTGCCTTGTCTATCTTGTCTGTGCACTGATTCTCGGCCCAGTCAACATCGGGAATGCTCGCCTGTATGGATTGGAAGAGGACCTGGGCCTGGTAGGAAATCAATACCAGGTTGCGGTGTCTATATTATTCGTGACATATTGCGTATGTTTTGATCCTTACCACAGCAGTCGTTGATCCACCAGTGGCTAATTGTGTGGTCTTGATAGTTGTTTGAGGTACCGTCTAATCTGGTCATCAAGAAGCTGAAGCCATCACGTTATCTCGCGGTCATTGCCATTATTTGGGGTGTGATTGCGACGCTGACCGGCATCGTTCAAAGCTACGGCGGTTTGATTGCTTGTCGGCTTCTTCTAGGTTAGTGTAGAACTCTGACCGCACAAAGCTGCCTCAATGCTAAGGCTGATCTTTGTAGGTGTGGTGGAAGCTGGGCTCTTTCCTGGTCTTATGACAT
Organism: Aspergillus felis; assembly: GCA_016413765.1. Lineage (NCBI taxonomy): Eukaryota > Fungi > Ascomycota > Eurotiomycetes > Eurotiales > Aspergillaceae > Aspergillus > Aspergillus felis. The sequence continues at coordinate 562,453 of CP066508.1, forward strand.
ACTTGACGTTATTTTACGGGAAAGGAGAAATCGCCTTGCGGACGGGTTACCTCTTCAGCAGCGCGGCCATCGCGGGAGCCTTTGGCGGTCTTCTAGCCTACGGCATCGGCTATATGGATGGCATTAGCGGGCTGAGGGGCTGGAGATGGATTATGATCCTTGAAGGTATCCCGACTGTCATCCTGGGCGTGGCAACTTGGTTCGTTCTCGCAGACGAACCCGACACAGCATATTATCTCAACGAAGAGGAGAGAGCGCTTATTGTGCGCCGCCGCAGTCGCTATGTCGGACAGACTATGTCGGCACAGAAGTTTCACTGGGCAGATGTCAAAGAAGGCTTCCTGGATTGGAAGATCTACGCCTTCAGCGTCGGCCAGTTTGGTGTCGATACTATGCTTTACGGCTACAGCACATTCCTTCCCACGATCATCAAAGGGATGGGCTCATGGTCCACTCCGGAAGTTCAGGCACTTACCATTCCCTGCTATGCGTTAGGTGCACTGGCATACCTCGCCACTGCGTGGCTCAGCGATCGACTCCAGCGTCGCGCATTGTTCATCTGCATTTTCAGCGTCATCTCTATGGTCGGCTATGGTATCCTTATCTCCGATGTCTCTTCCGGCGCGCACTACTTTGGAGCACTGCTCATTGCCCTGGGATTGTATGTGACAGTTGGTCTACCGCTTGCATGGCTACCAACTACCCTTCCGCGTTACGGAAAGAGGACGCTGGCGACAGGTATGCAGCTTACTTTTGGCAATGTCAGCGGGGTGATGTCGCCTTTCTTGTACAAATCAACAGAGGCACCTCGTTATGTCCGCGGCAATGCTGTGACCCTATCATTGGTCGGATTTGCCGGCACGGTCTATCTTTACATGTTTTTTTATTACCAACATGAGAATAGCCGCAGAGCCAATGGCCTTGAGGACGAGAAGATTGCAGGCATGACTGAGGAGGAAGTTCAGGAGCTGGGTGATAATAGCCCCCGGTTCCGATATACTACATGAGGTTTTGATTGAGTATCTTATACAATTAGACAACATTAGACAACAGGCGTCTCGTTTCGGCAGCATTTTCAACTTGATGATGTTAGGTCACGCTTTGGCCGTGAATCTGCTTTCCAATGTAGCTTCTGAGATCCCTATCGACTAGTCAGCTAAACGGTATGATCAGGAAAGAAATATTCCTACGAGTCATCGTCAATGACAGACCTAGGCCTTTACCATACTGCAAGTCAGGACCAGGATTTTCTTGCCCATTAGAGGAACTCGTCGATTACGTAGAGCGACGGAGACGGGAAGTAGGTGAGTTTGGGGATGTATGTGAATTGGAAGGCGATGTTGGACACATTACGTTTTTGAGGCAAGTCTAGAGCATTTATAGAAAGTCAGGTTGCAATATCGAATACTTAAAAATCAATTTAGTTACGTAGATCTATTGGAGCCTCGTGAGAGTGCGGCATATACATGAACACTTTTGAGAGATGGTCACCTATGATCAGCTATTCAGCTTGAGTCAGTATCCGCCGAATAGACTCCTATGAGACTTTATATTGAGTATATTGAGGAGCTCGTATTGAGGAGCTCAAATTGCGTGGCGAATAATAAGCATTGAATCTTTCATACTTCGTAGATGTACTTGGAGACTGTCACGTGACCGTATCCGGGCTAACGCACTGTTTATTGCAAGAACCAAATATTTGATAGAGCTCCATCCATCTCAATGAAAATCTGCTTGTGTTGCTACAGACAACGTACAAATACCCAGCCAGGGACAGGACTCTGCTTCTCTTAGGCCCTTATCCTTCTACACCTCCGGGATCGCCACCCTAAAACCGACATCTTTCTTTGTTCAGCAGCAATAGAGCTTTGCGCCTCCGCCGCCCGTCGCCATGGAGTACCATTTTGTGCCTCCGGAGGAGCGCGCTAAAGATGACAAGGGGAATCTTTTGCCCTGGGGCTATGTGTACAAAGAGTGAGGTTTATCATTTACTAGACTTATTATTCTCCCACAATTTGGGGATTAGGTAACTAACATGACCTCTGATTCTAACAGTGAAGCTCGCAACCCACGACGACCACCTGAAGAGAGCGGTCCCTTTGGCAAGAGAAGAAATGCTCGCTACGAGCAAGCCCGTTCACGTACACGTACTGGAACGCCAGCCAAGCGCGAAAACCCCAATGTAGCAGAGTTCGGACGGCTGTTCGCTCAGCAACAAGAGGAGGAGAAGAGTCGCAATACCCTGCCCAAGTCCTCGTCGTCCTCCAGCCTTGACAACCCGCGAAAACAGACCGAGAAGATCGCCACCGAGTGCATACTTTACGGTTACAGGAGCAAGGATGGCGAGTGGAAGGTCATCGATAAGTACGAGAAGATCTCTCGAGGCTTGATCTGTGAGGACTATCCTCGTAGCGATCCCAACTCGGCGAGTGGCTTCGCACAACTGCTTAGTGGTGGCGACGTGGTCATCCGGCCTAATCTGTCTGCGGATGCGAACCGCAAATCGAAACGCTATGCTGGAGGCTTTCACTGGATTAAGGTGACATTTGACTCGACGATCGCTGCGGATCGCGCCTGCTTCTACTCTCCCCAGGAGATCGATGGGCATCTGGTATTCTGTGAACTGTATCATGGCTCAGGACCTGCAGAGGATGCACCGATCCCTGTAGACTCGTCAAACGCCGCCCAGTTCAAGTCAAAAGCACCGCGCACCTTGACCACCTCGCATTCTACTACATTTCTCCAGACGCAGGATAAAGATCGCGCGGCCACATTACCGCGATCGTTTGCCATGAACAACCTATCAGGTGTAGCCGAATTACAAGAAGAAGAGCAATCACAAATATCGACAAGCACTGCAAGCTCTGCCACCGCGACGGGAGTCGAGCAAACGTCTTCCCTTCAACAACGCAATGTTTCCAAGGAGCCAAAACCAGAGTCTGAGTTCATGACACATATCCCCACAGTTCGTCGAACCAAATTACGGCCTATTGCAGAAGCGCTTCCGCCGCAGCCAACCGTGACAGAGCGTGTACTACGATCGATCCCTATCCTCAGTTGGTTTACTGGTGATATTGTTGGAGATGGACCCCAGCTACGTGAAGATGGAACTTTCGATTATGATAAATCTAACGCTTATTGGCGCTTCTGGTACATGGTGGACATGATTCTAGGGACCGACATTTGTGGGCTTAAGGAGGAATCGTGATATCCTTCCCTTTTGCTGCCGCCGCCATCCACATCATTCATCTCACTCTGAGTCTGAAGCCGACATCCATGTGACAGAGTGGCTCGACTTCAAAGCAGCCCAGCTATACTCTGATGCAGCTCCTCTTCTCTGACGACTTAAACGAGATTCAAGAACGGGGTGTCATGTCTACCAGTCCTCGGATACCCTGCCTATGTATGATAATACTTTTGCATCACTTTCCAGACTTCATTTGCGTCATACCAGCCCACTACATGTCATTTCATTATCGTATCCGCGTTTTATCCTAATGATACATTGGTAATGTATGGAGAGGACTAAGAGTAGCTGTTAGAGATGAATAGAACATCTCATAATCGACATCACCAGATTTACACTACAGATGCAAATCAAACTACGGCCCACCTAGATCATGCACCAAATTTGCCGGCATGCAGCAGCTGTACCCCAACTTGAATCGGTCGCCTACATAGTAATGAATCTCGGCGGTTGACGCTCCGACCTATCTCTCCGAAGGATACAAGCACCATTTGTGGTCAGGCGGTGGACGACCGTTTCTCAATCCATAATCTCATTCGTGTCTTCTACGGGAGCCCAACGACGTTCCCTACCCCGAGGAGGATGACATTGGTCATCGCAAAGGAGGCAAAAGCACACATATGAGGGTAAAGTCCGGTCCTTTTTTTTTTGGAGATCAAGGTCGAGTTGTGTATCAAATTAGGCATGGCATGCAATCATGTCTTTAGGTTCTCTGTCTCTTCAATTTTTAGATCAAAATGAGATTTACTCAACATTGCTCTCGAAGTTCTCGCCCTCAACCAGGTCAGGGATATCGTCCTCATCCTCATCCTTCTTGCCCTCGGCACCGGCCTGCTTCTGCATGTTCTGGTAGCTCTCGGCAAGCTTGCGCAGGGAGGCGAGGCTGTCGGGGCCAAGCTGGTTGAGGATACCGGGGACGAGCTCGGTGAGCTCCTTCTCCTCGCCGTTACCGTAGAGGGCGAAGGTGTTGGAGGGGACGGAGGCGTGGACTATTTCGGTTACTTCGTTAGCTTTCTCATTTCGGGCTGGGTGGTGGACATGGAAGCGGGAAGTCGGATTTCAGGTACTCACCCTTGGGGGCGGCGAAGTGGATGACGTTTCCGTCCTCCTTGAACATGTTGACCTCCTCGATGGCCTGGATGGGCTGGACGTTCATCTTCTTCAGGGTGGTCTGGAGCTTCTTGTCGTCGGCACCGGAGGACTTGTGGACCTTCTTGACCTTGCGGCGGGGAGTACCCTTTCCTCTGTCGATGAAATTAGTCGCAGTTCTGTATTGTCAATCGTGGATGAAGTCGCTTTTTAAAAGGCTTCTCAATGTTGCCGAGATCGTGATTCGAGAATGGAGAGATGAGACGAAAGTATTATACGTACCCTAGAAGAAGAAATTAAATGTTAGCTGTCAGTCGCGGACCCAAATTGCTTTCCCGTCGACTTAGAGAGAGTCGCGACATCACATTGCCCAAATGGTGCCCCTCGAAGCTCTAAATGCTTCTTCTCAAGCCGTCCGCAAACCCACCGATTCGGACACCAGCACCTCGAAAATCCAAAGGAAAGAACAAAACGTACCAATCCGCACGCTCGCCTGCATCCTAGCCAGCTTTGCTTGATCCATTTTGACGGTAATTTATATGTGTTCGTAGAGAACCTAAATCTGGCGCGATGGTTAGAAAGAAGACGTCAATAATCCAGATCTGTGGAACTCGGTAGGGACAAAATGTGCGGCTGCAATTCTGTTGGTGGTGGGGAGGTGCGAGGTAGGATCAAGCGGGAGGGGTTCAAGGTTGCGGTACCGGGTCAGGGAGAGACTGATGAAAACACCGACGAAATGGTGATCGAAGGACGAGGGCTGAGATGAGGTTTGGATTGACTTACCGTGACTGAGGTGGTGTTTGGTGGGAGGAGGTTGAAGTTGCTGATGATGCGCATCTCGGCTCCCCGAGCGCGAAAGTTCCAGTTGTGGTTTGTGTGGGGAGTCGAGCTCGCTAATTCGTTGCGTCAGACGGCTTCTGAGGATTTACTCTACAAGCTTACAGATGAATTCCATTATACTGCTACGATTGTCAATATTCTGAACCATCATTCTACAATACCATCATCAACATCTCTTCTCAGGTTGCTTTTGTTGGGTTGTGGGTTTGGCTCTTGGGAGAATTGAGGAGGCTTCTCGGCTAAACCCTAAATGATCTCAAGGCCCAACTATGACAAGACTCAGTGTCTCAGGAGATTTTTGGGCGTAATCCTAGCTAAAGCATGTAGCTGACTAAATGGTGAAATCGTTCATATTATCTATATGCTGAAAGAGGAATGAGTTTGCGCCGGCCATTGATGTTCTCTTGTCTAGTAGTGAAGGTGGTGCTCAACTTCTCACAAGCCGCTTCAATTACCGAATCCGGTAATCTCACCAGCTACCTGCCCGACCATGCCCTGGTCATGAAGTATTGATCACATATATTGCATATCAAGCGGAGAGAGTATTCCACTAAATTGAAGTCCATTACTTCACTGATGCATTTATTGCTCTGCCTTGAAAGGAAAATAGTTGCGCCACGGGTGTTCTTCCTGGAATCCCAGGACTGATTTGATCTTGGCATTGGTCAATGGAGCCTCGAACTCCTCCATCTGTCTTGTAAATGGGACATTGGGACATTGCTGCTTGAGAAACTCCTCTGTCGGGGTCGTGCTTGTGATAGTATCATTCGTCGCGTTGAAGATCTGAAACCCAAGTCCCGACTTCCGAAGTGCCAAGTCGCACATCCGACCTAGGTCACGGGCGTCCGTATAAGACCAACCGTGGACCTTCCATTTCGCAGGTTCATAGACGTAACTGTGAAAGAGCTGTTGTTCGTATTCTTCAGGTGCAATCACGCGCCCAATCCGAAAGACATAGATATCGGTACCGAACCGACCCGCGAAACCCCTTGCAACTCGCTCCCCGCAAACTTTGGCAATCGCGTACGTGTCGGTTGGATTGGCATCGACTTCTTCATCTACCGGGAAAGACGGATAATCTGTGTCACCCAGTGCGAAAGACACGCCGTACACCGTGACACTGCTAGCAATAATGATCTTCCTGATCCCTAGTTTACAGGCGGCCTCGATCACATTGTACGTGGAGACCGTGTTAGTCCGGAAGGTCTCGTCATCAGGTGCGAGCATGTTGCGTGAGTAGCCTGCGAGGTGAATGACCGCATCTGGGGTTGGAGGAAGACCCGGTGGAAACGGTTCACTCAAGGCAAATTGACCAGACATGGCACTGAAGACCTGACCTGACACAGTCAGGTCAGTTTTGAGTGTGCAGACTTCATCATTTGGGTAAGGAAGGAGGTCCAAATTCAAGATTGTATGTCCAGCTTTAAGGAGCTCTGCGATCACGTGTTGGCCGGCTTTACCAGAACCTCCGGTGATAATTACTCGAAGACCCATGATCAATAATTAAGGTATCAAGAGAAAGGATGGTTTGGCATAGCAGTAACGATTCTTGACCAGAGACAAGTCCTTTGAAGCGACCAGGTTTGTGGAGATAGCCAGGTCCTTAGGGACATCTTCCCCGCTTCCCCGCGCAAGGTCGTGGATCCAGAGCTGACAGGCCGGCAAAGCATATTTCTATCTGTAGAGTGAGCTTAATCATACTCAAAAGACTGAGATGATAGCCGAACTAGATATCATGATTTGGATCAGTGTTCAAGTGACGAGGAGCGAAACACCTGGACAAGCATTCGAGGGAAAAGATCGAGCATATATAGTGTAAATTATAGAGCACACGTGTATATGGATGGTCAATTAGGGAAAGGCCTGAAAGAGGTTCAAGACACAGATTTTTCAGAGATCTGAGCCTCTGTCCATTCCCACAGCCTCTTTGCCATGTCTGCATCCGTGGAATATTTGTTGTTTTTAGCATGAACCCCGATCGGAATGTAGTATGCTCCATTGGTCAAAAGCTCCCTCTTGACCCCAGCAGCCCATAGCTGGTTTAGAGCGCCTGAACGTACTGACCGAAAGAAAAGTGAGAGAGCAGCAAGGCCGCCTTTCGTGACGAGATCCGACGCCTTCGCATGCTCGTACAAGTTGCTGGTCACGGCACCAGGATGAATGGAGACAGAGAGGATCTCCGGGTACCGGCGAGCAAGCTCAGACGCGAATAGAATATTGGCAGCTTTTGAAGCGGCATAGCGTGTCCAAGTACTAGCAGCCAACAGCGCATCCGTGGATGTCATGACATCGTACGATGGAGCGACGCAGTTGGCCAAAGAGGACAGAGTTACTACCCTCACGTCGGTTGAGGAAGGGCTGGCAGCAGTCTTTTGCAGTACCGGAAGCAGCAATTTCGTGAGCAGAAAGTGACCGATATGGTTTGTTCCAAATTGCACTTCAAATCCTTCTTCTGTCGTTGTTGGCGGGTTGCCCATGGTGCCAGCGTTTAATATCAGGACGTCCAGGCGATCGCATTCCGAGGTAAATTTCTCAGCAGCGCTGCGAATCGAAGCGAAAGATGCTAGGTCGAGAGGAATATGTCTGATATCCGCAGGGGCCGAAAGCTGCTCCTGAATGTCGGCGATGGCATCGCGAGCTTTTGTCGCATTGCGCGCACCCAGGTATATGCGGGATGGACGATGGTTCGTGAGCTGAAGGATTGTTTCTTTTCCAAGGCCAATGTTCCCTATCAAAGAGGACACGGAATCAGTAAATCATGGCAACCATAGGGGAACCCTTGAAGGACACGGTCTTGAAGGTTACCTCCAGTAACAAAGATCACCTTGCCGGAGAGATCGGTAATATCACGTTTCGGGTCAAAAGATGCGCCGAAAAGACCGAAAGTCGATTCATTCAACGTAGGGCCGACGCTGGAGTAGAACTCCAGCGGGTGAAGGATAGCATGGGATGCGAAGGAGGCAGCAAAAGCAAAGTCGCTAAGGGGCATATTGCAGGATAAAATATCAGCCTAGCCAAAATTATCACAAAGACGCTCGACGTTCTCCTTTCGCTAGAATTGTTTGCAGTTGTCCATGATAAGGTAAAGGTGCTTTGAAGCCACCATGGTTCAGATATGCGGACAGAGTTTCTGGATCGGCGACCGAGGCTCGTCTCCCATGGCACAAATATTGACTACGAACAAGGGGTAGAACTAGTGATGCTACCAGCCTAACTATGTAAACAGCTGATCAGTTATGCAGTTACACCTATGAGAAAGTCCTTTGATGGGTTTTTAGACGCACAAGTATCAGACCGCATATTGCGACCAGGCTGGAGGACACATAAGTTGTTGTTAGGTTGTTTCCGTGTAAGCCAAAATGGGGGCCATGAGCGTCATGCATAGAGACCAGAAATCTCCGTGCTGCAGCCAGCTCACTCTCCTTCTCCTCTACCGCATACGCGTAACAGGACAGATCGTCCTTAACTTCTAGTCCTCCTAGCCTTGGGTCAACTCCGATTTGCTTGGAAAAAGGCAGAAGATGCGCTTTCTTTGTCTACACGGCGCGGGGACAAGCGCTGAAGTATGTTATATTAGACCTGGATGTGCAAATGGTAGAAATAGGAGGCTGACTGTCTAGGATAGATCTTCGAGATCCAGGCAGGTATTTGAACCCCGCCCAAAGACTATTTCCGGAATTGCTGGTATCATCGATCCATGCAGTAACAATCAAGCACAGGCGGAATCACCCAAGAGCTGGAAAGTAAGGGCCACAAGTTTGTATTCGTCAATGGACGAGTGACCTCCAAGCCTGAAGCCGGTCCGTAGACATGACAAAAGTTTCAATCTGCTACAACTCTAGTCCTCTAACCCAAGTCACAGAAATCGAAGGCGTTCTAGACGGCCCGTTCTACAGCCACTACCCCCGCGATGTTTACCCTGGCGAAGATCTTGCCCGGGCATTCGAGTACACACTCGACATCATCGAGAGGCAAGGCCCCTTTGATGGCGTGATGGGCTTCTCTCAGGGCGCTGCGCTCGCATGTGCTCTTATAGCCAACCTGGGCAAAACCGATTCGAAACCTCTCTTCAAGGTCGCCGTGTTCATCTGCGGTGCGACACCCTACGAAAGCTCTGGGCTTAAAGAGCTTGTTGCCGAGGACGGGAAATACCCCATCACAATCCCAACAACGCACATCGTGGGTAAGCAAGATCCGTATTACAAGGGAAGTATGCATCTGTACGGTATGTGCGACCCATCTAAGGCCGTTTTTTACGACCATGGTTCAAAGCATCATATCCCGTTTGACCAGGCGAACACTACTGCCATGGTGTCCGCCATTGAGAAATCCATCAAGCGGGCTTTGAATAACGAGTAGGTAATTTGGCGCGGCTTGTGGTGGTTGGACGCACAATTGATAGACCATGATTATGATAGAGTCGCGAAAGGAGCCAAATTTCTGTGACCTAGTCCAGTGTAGCAAGTTCTAGTACTATGCCATTGCATTCGAAGGTGTCACTCGATCACAGGATGCCGATGTTCAACGCTGCTTATTAGAAACAGCTCGTATATTTCTATCTCTTGCGCTAAATATCACCAATAGGATTGCAAACAGTAAAATCAAAACACCGAAGACATGACCTTTAGAATATGTTCCTGCTAAAGCCTGAGTCTGGATATGGTCATCAAGTCATAATCCCGCAGAAGCCTGCCCGTCGTCCTCTGGAGGGACAACCTTCTGAAGGAATCGCGCAAGGTCCTCAATCTCTTCTGGGTCGGCGGAGTGGCCCAAGTCACTGAAAAAGAGAAATAAGCGAAGAACAATTTACAACGGCGGATATGCGGAGACTCACGGATAAGACTTGAAAGTGACATCCTCCAAGCCAATCTCTTTCATCCTTTTCGCCGACAAATCACCGAAGTCGTACAGCACGATTTCATCTTCCAAGCCATGAGCGAGGAAGAAAGGAGTCTTCTTGTTCGGCCAATCTTCCGGGATGTAATTCTTGATCTTGTCACTGAGAACAAGATAACTGGACAGACCGAAGACACCACCAAGCTTTTCTTTGCAGGTAATACCAGTGAAGACAGATATGGCAGCTCCTTGGGAGAAGCCACCCAGAACGATCCGTGAAGGCTTAATGCCCTTATCAATCTGTTCCTTGATCAAAGTGTTGAAGTATTCGCGAGATCGAAGGATACCCGGCTCATCCTGGTGCCGAATGGCTGATTCATAATCGAGCTATGGCGATAAATATGTTAGCAAATAGATCTCATCTCCAATGGCAAAGTAAGCAAGGGGTATCTCACATCGCGCCCAATCTTCGTCAAGTCGTGCCATCCAGGCATCGTCATTCCAAAGTTCTGATTTAACAAGACAATTAATCGCGACTCCGCAAATAGTTGTATGGCATAGGAATCATCTCAGCATACCACCGTGATTGGGATCATAGGCGCATTTGGGAAGATGAAAGCCACCTCATCGAACATGCCGCGGCGACGCCAGTTCTGAGCAAGAGACATCCTTCGTGATAATACGAGTCAACTAGACCACTCCGACAAACCTCCTCAAAAAGAGAATCTTACCATCCTGCGCCACTAATGGAACAGGCAGTAGAAGTCAGTCAAGAGTCAATGGCTTAGTACCACAGCAAGCAGCTAACCTGTCGCCCAGTCCATGGGCCATGATGACCGTCGCCGTGTGCTTCTTGAGCGCCGGCACAATGTACGGTGCGCGCGGTGCCATTCTGGGAGTAATATAATTATGGCAAGACCGCAATAGAAGCCCGAACAATCCTGATAAGCACAGAAGTAGAGAGTGAGAAAGATGTAAGGACGCAGTTGCAACTCAATCCCTCAGGCACAATAAACCCCGCGATTCTGCCGCCGAGGTTGCACAGGGCTTCACCGCCCTACACGACTGAGAGATTGCCCTATTCCTGCATGCCCTTATTGGGAGATTCTGGAGTTGCTACAGAGTCGTCAAAATTCCTACGAATGTTTCTGCGATACTCGCGCAGAAGTTCCCCCTGCAGGCTAATCTACTATTTGTGGATGTCAGTTGGGTACTGGGTAGCGCTGACTGGCCGGCGGACTTTGTATGCTTCATGCAATGCTGGTTCGTCCTTGAGGAGACTTACAGCAGGTTAATTTTCTGGTAAGTTTACTGAAAGGAAATATCAAGTCAAAGATATCCATTGACCGGTCGCTGTGTCACTTAGGGCTCGACAGAATCAGTGGGACTGGCCTATCACCCAACACTAGTTCTTGGGCAATGCAGATTTCATCATGTTGTGTCCTTCGCTATTTTAGGTACATCCCTTGCTAACTTCGTTGTAATCCACAAACTATTTCGTAGCTTCATTTGTCCATGGAGTACGATGTAGGAAGGAAAGGTATAGGAATGTACTACATTGAGCGAGACATTAGAGTATACCGGCGCACGAGGCAAATGAAAAATTAAGAACAGAGGCTGAACAGCTCCGTCCGGATCGAGTCAATGACAGCAGACATCAAATCCAACTCTACAACATGGGTCTGCCATGTAAAAGTCAACACCATACACCGATCACCACCGGTGATAACAGAAACCTCAACCGCATTCCCAGTGACACTTGCACTCTGAGAGAAGACCATTCTTCCAATCCGCGGTTTGGTGGGATCTTGGTCCGCAGCCAGAACACCAACGTTAGAAACCTCAAAGCTGCTTTTCCTTGCCTTGCCAACTTTAGACAGGAAGAGGTCTTCGTGGATGTTATCCACGTATTTGAGAAGGTTGGGATTGGCGTTTTTCCCCTTCAAACTCAGGACATTCTCAATGGTTTGCCGCGCGCGTTTTGCCTCCTCCCATGGGAAGCCGTCACTTGCAACTTTATTGCGGGAGAATGTGTCTTCAAAATCCTGGACCCAGACGCCCATTGAATCATCCGTGATAGTGTCAGGCAGCCACCTCCGCGTTGACATAGCACCAGTGCACTTGACGCTTGTGAACTTTTCGGGAAGATGAGCGAAAAGCGAGCGAGCAATGGCGGTTTCCAACACTGCGGTGATTGTGGTGTTGTTCTGACGACAGCGGTCCTTCAGGGATGAAGTGACATGTTCCGGGAAGACGATATGACGCACTTGGGTCTCCAGGGGTACGATGATCTCCGAGCCGGTCCAGAGCCCAGGATCTGCCCATGACCAGACTTTCTCCTTGAACAAAGTGGTACCAAGGTAGAAAATGGACAGCGGGTGTGGATGGACTGCCTCGGAATTCGGCAGCAGCGGTACCTGAGGTGGAGCTACGACTGTTTTGACTTCTTTGGGGGCAACTGATGCGGCGGTTTCATGCAATGCCTGGAGGAATGTTTTGTGAAAGGCTTTGCCAGATGTTCCATCACCAATTGCATGGTGGTATACGAAAGCAGCCGTAAACCGCCGTTCGTTTGTAGCATCGGTCAACACACAGAGTCTCCAGTAGGGTAATGGCGATGTAAAAGGAGTGTTATGCTGCGCAGTCAGAAGCGACTCCAACTCAGTATCTGGCTCATCTGCTTCTGGAAAACCATGGGAGCGCTTCTCAAAAGAGACCGATTTCTCCAAATCAATCTCCGGAAGACGCGCAAAGTAAGGTTCATTGGTGTCTTCGCCCACCGGTATAGCAGATAGAATTGGATGTTGGCCAATGAGTCTTCCACAGGCTGTGTATATATAGTCCTTCACAGGGGAATTGTAGGTTTCCGGAAGAGTGTAAGTAGCTGCAATAGATACGTTCAAATAGAATTTGAGATGATGTCTTGCTGTGGAGTACCTCTCTAACAGACCTGAGGATGGTCAGCCTTTGGGTGTAACAAATAGAAGCAAGGTGCTTACTGACCAACTGCACGCAGCCGCTCAAATTGGTCCATATTCGAATTATCAAGCAATATTTTGTAAATTTATATCTCTCCACAGTTTCTTGGTTATCCGGGAACTGTTTAGATGCACAGGTTTCTGAATGCAAGAGCTGGATACGATCTCATTGCAGCCTAGACAGTAATACACGTGACTTTTACTCCCGTAAGCTCACGATAATGCCAAATCTCAGAAGATTATCTTAAAAGCTATATTATAATCGGTCCTTCACTATATCATTTGTTGATTCCAGCAATAAGCGCGCATATGGTACAGTTGGGCATGCAGTATCGTCAATTCATCTTCATCCGTCACTATCACTATCACAGAGTCCATTGAGTCGCATAAATCATTTCATATTGTATGGATCAATCATCTACAGAACGGCAAGGCCACCAACAACGGCAGCACCCAGGATTCCCCAGGCAGCAGTCTCCAGAGCGACAGCCCCACCAGTCGAGGAGGCAGTGGTTTTCGAGGTTTGGGTAGCCGAGGAGCCGGAGCCGGAGCTGGAGCTGCCGCTCTGGGCTTGACCATCGGCAGTGGATTCGTTGGCATTGCGCTGGGCGGCGGCACCGGTGAATGCAACAGCGGAAATGCCAGTGTTGTTCGTGCAGGACGAGGGTTCTTCATACTGTGCAGTCGAAGAGAACTGGATGTCGGCGCACTAGAAGTTGTCAGTCTGCTACTTCTTGGCGTTCACCTAGGTCAAGGACAATCAACATACGGCGTAGAGACCTCCGCTGGGATCACCATTGCTCTGCACCTGCAGAGTCGCGTTCATGCCGTCGGTGATGGTCGTGCCCAGCACAGACTTGTCAAACACGACATGAGGCAGACAGAATTCGCCCAGTCCTTCAAGACGGAAAGTGGGATGGAGAGTAATGTTGAAATTGGTGCCCGGATCGTTTCCAAGAGCCAGGAGGATCTCAACAGCGGTCTGATCATGACCCATTCTCAAGGCAACAGGGAAGGAGCCCGAGGAAATAGACACTTGAGTCCTGTTGGAGGATTGAGTCATGCCACCGCAGGGAAAGGTAGGCATTTTGTCCTCATCGAAGCCGCGACTCGTGGGATATTGGATTTGAAAGTGAGCGGCGACAATTGGCGCGAAGGAAAGCAGGTAAGCAGGAGAGAACTTCATTGTGGCTCTGATGTCGATTGTTCAGGGTATGAGGATGATGAGGCGATAGTTGAATTCTTAGGGAAGAGGGGATTGTAAAGGGGAGGAAGTAGGATTTTAATGTCTTCCTAGAAGTGAATATGGTTAAACAATTGTGTAATTGTAGGAGCTGTCAGTGTCACTAGGATACCTGGTTGCTCTTTATATACAAGGTAGCATGAATGATTCAGCTATTGCACGGAAACTGCGGAGCTGCAAGGTCAAGCCTCAATTTCCACGTGAAGTATCTCTCCTTAGTAGTACCCAGTCTAGCCCCGATTTTTGAGACCGTTGGTCAGTTCATCTAACATACTCAACCTGTTTATCTGTGATTCAGTGACAATTTTCATTTCTTTGGTTCTACCACAGAAGTAATAATTGATAGCTTCCCACCTGGGTTGGCCTATTCTATCTGGACGTAGCAGCCCCACGTATTTTTTTTTTTGGCGTGTTACAGTCTGAGCAGAAATGAGCAAATTATTTAACCTTATCAGGGTTAGCCGCCCGGACCCTGAACGCCGGGTAAATTAAATTGGCCAATGAGTGTCGATACTTAGGTTACACCTGCCGAAACTCGTTAAGCTAAGGACTTGGAGTTGGAGATTGTTTGGGAATCTGGGCGTGGAGTGCGAAGTTGCCATCGCCCAGATTTTATTTTCTGCGGACAGAATGGCCGAAAGAAATATACAGCGAGCAGAATACAGCTGGACGTCAGTAAAGATGGATAGCACTCCCGTAGCGAGCCTAATAAACGGCTATAGAAAAGCTAGGGCGTTGAGGGTAGCTGGAATGCGAAAGTATCATTGAATTTGGATTCAAGGTCTCTGCCTTGCATAGATATGAGACACGTGTGACACATCGCCTCAAGAAGCGAGGTGGTTGGTGTATTCCATTGTCTGAGTGGTAATAGATAGTAGGTGTTGAGATTAGAGCAAGAGATTATATCGAGGTTTAACCCAATGCTGATAATGCCGCATAATGTTGACGTTGAACTCCATGACGCCGTTGCTAAATCCAGAACTGACATTTTTAAACATATTCATATCATTCTAGTGATCGTGTTCATTCCATTGGATGTACCGTCCCACCGCCAGCTCTCCGAGGAAAGCACCAGCAAGAACGGAGCAGAAATAGCCCACATTCATTGTCATCACGGCTAACATGCTGGAAGTGAAGTTAGCCAGGGGTCACGCAAGGACAGAAAGAGAGCGCGCATCAAACATACAGCAGGTAGGACACGCCTGTGATACACAAGAAGATAGCTGCCCGTGGAAGGTCGACGCTGAACCTCCAGGGGATAGGCTCTCGCGAAACTCGTCGCACGACCTTTACTGACTCTTCCACACCTTGAGCAGTTACCAGAGAAGCGGCCTTCGCGTCAGGGTCTGTGTCGATACGAGCGGCTTCAGATGTTTTCCCCGCTATGGCGATGTAACGGCGATTGAGATGAGTCGCAAACCAGTAGTGCTCCATGGAGGCTTTGAAAGCGACTAAGCAGCGATTGATGATGGCCAGGATGATGAGGAAGATGCAGGTGCCTGCATAAGCACCGCTAGAAGACGGTGTCCATGCCGAGGAGTACAACGGAGTGTCATGACTGTTGGTGAAGACCATAGTCATAGTCATTGATGAAGAGGAAGACATGCTCGAATGGCTCGAGTGGTCCATGTCCATGTCTGCTGTCTATGTATTATTGTTCTAATAGAATGCTTGCGAAATGACCAGGGCGATAAGTTTGCTGGTCAATCCCCGTACCCGAGGGTCGTACTGCAGACGTGGTTATGGACTTGGGAAGAAGGAAATTGGACAACAACGAGTAATGACATGCACGATTGACGAAAACGATGCGAGCACAGTAAGTTTAAAGCTATCAATTCTGGGTTGGATCCGGCCCCCTTCCGGGCGGCGGGGATGTTTGAGCATGTTTCTCTGCGTTCAGAAATGGTGTGTGGGCGGGTTGAGCACATTTTCGAGGCCTACACCCAATCAGCATTGAGTATTTTGGCTATTCCGCAACGTCTTCAGATCTAGATTGCCCGAGGTGAGCAGATTATTAGTGGGCGACTGCTTGTAATTGATTATCTATGATTAATGTTAGACATTTTCCCGAGTTTATCTCTTGGCTCCATTTTGTAGTAAGAATGCTACGCCGCCACGCATTCTTTACACTCCCACCAACGCTTTCTGTCGCTGTCATGCCTGTGATGGCGGTCTCGGAAAACTGATAATCGAGCTTTGAGACTCTCGGGATCAGATCAGATTAATCTGTACGACGATTACGGACAGCTCAAGCGGTACAACCTCGTCCATGTTCGCTGTCATACTGAATACAACCACCGCCGCGTTAGAGTTGCAATGAGAAGCGAACAGCCAGCTGGAAGATAGGAAATCTCTCGTCGCACAGCGCACATCGACCCCCTTGCTTCCGTAAAATATCTGAGCTGTTCGACACCGCAGCCATGGATGGCATGTCGATGAGTGGCATGGGCCATATGTCCATGGGCGATGGGGTGCCGGACGTGTTCTACCTTCAGCGGATGTACTGGGCCGTTGTCGGTAGTGCTATTGCTGCTGGAACTATTGCCAACGTACTTAATCGCTTCTTAGCATACCAAAGGTGGGTTGCAGAGTCCGTTGAAGAACTTTGAGAAACCCGGTTGCTCAATTCGACACAGATTACGCGATGCGACTCTCACACCGTCCAAGCCAAAATCGCTCTTTTTCAGCTCTTATGCCACTTTAACAGCCGTGGTTCGTGAAGCGAGCTACGCGACCTTGCCTCCCATAACGATTCGCGGTCGATCTTTACACTTTGCTCCTCTGGGACCGATAGCCATCATCCTGGCCAACCTCGTAGTGGTCCTCGTTTTTTGCTTTTACAAATTGGATACGACGAATGTATGGAAATGGGAAGACGTCGGCTACCGAACCGGCTTTGTCGCCATTGCCCAGCTGCCATTGATCTTTCTGCTGGCGGGAAGACAAAACATCATTGGATTGTTTGTGGGGTTGAGCTATGAGCGCCTGAACTGGTTTCACCGTTGGATTTCTAGGACTCTATGGTTGACTGCGACCATTCACATGGGCTTTTGGTTTCGAAACTGGGCCCGATATGACTATATCACTTATCAGCTGCGGAATGACGTGCTGACACAGCGCGGATTTGCTGCATGGTGCATTTTGACTTTCATCGTCGTCTCATCAGCGGCGCCAATTCGAAGACTGAGCTACGAGCTGTTCGTCTTGCAGCATCTGCTAACGTTCGCAGGGTTCCTTGCTGCAGTCTGGTTCCATGCGCCGGCAGAGGTCAAGGCTTGGGTATGGATTTCCATAGGGTTTTTGGTGTTTGATCGGGTAGCTCGGTATGCGTGGGCAACTTATGCCAACCTGTCGATCTTCCATGCGTCGAAATCGAATCGGCATTCTCTCTGGGCGAACGTCGCAACTTTCACTCCATTACCTGGCAACGTCACTCGAATTACCGTCGAGAACCCAGGTGTTCGGTGGAAGCCCGGACAGCATGTGTTTCTCACTTGCCACTCCATCGTGCCTCTACAGAGTCACCCGTTCACTATTGCTTCGATTGCGGACGACGGCAAGATGGAATTCTTAGTGCGAGCCGAAAAGGGTGGTACAAGGCGGTTCTTCCATTACGCCTCCAAGCACCATCCCGCCCTTGGATCCGGAGAGGTATCACCTGCCCAGCGACCTCGTACGGTGTTTATCGACGGTCCATACGGCACAATCCGACCCCTGAGGCAATTTGACAGCGTCGTTATCCTCGCAGGCGGCATGGGGGCCACTTTTACCATTCCCCTATTGCGAGACATCGTTGCAGGGTGGAAAACAGAATGTCTAGGAAATTCTACGCATCGCCTTGCCGCCACCAAGCGAATTCGCTTCGTATGGGTCATCAAGTCCCGCGCCCAACTCAGCTGGTTTGAGTCCCAGATCCAGTCCGTATTATCCGACGTCGACGAATGCCAACGCGCCCAGCCTGATATGATCAGAGAATTGGAAGCGAGTATCTATATCACTTGCGACGAGAAGCTGGAGCAGCAGCCACCGAAAACCGCCTGTCTACAGCCACCATCCCCTCCGACCGAAGCCCCCAAGGCCATCGAACCCGGCAAAGAGGAATTCTCCGAAAAGAACAACCCCATCTCCATCAACTCCGTCTCCGCGTCAAGCTCGAGCGGACAAGACCCCGCGACCACAAGCGGCTGCCTACCCGGCGGAGGCTGCTGCTGCACAGCTGCGGTAGAAGACGAGGACGAAATCACCGAACACAGATGTACCTGTTCTGGAAACGCTCCGGCATCACAACCCTCGGAGCCAACCCCAACGGCTGCAGCCTACGGCGACGAAAAGCTCCAAACCGAAGCATCAGAACCCGCGCAATCCCACCACCTCAACCTCCTATCCGGCCGACCGCAGCCACGCACCATCATCCGCAAGGTCCTCGAAAAAGCTGAAGGCGAGAGCGCAGTCGTTGTATGCGGACCAGAAGGACTCTCAGACGACGTCCGCCGCAGCGTGGTGTATCTCAGCGACGAACGGGCGGTCCACAAGGGGACCGGCGCCCAGGGGATCTACCTCCACGTCGAAGCATTCGGCTGGTAACCGTGTTCATGTTCATATTCACGATTGACGAAGTCCGTAAATATATATACTGTAGATATTGTCTTCAATTAAACCCATGCTGGTAATTCGGCCGTCCCTATACCTTACCTGTACCCGTACCTTTGAGAGGTACCTCCCGTATGAGAAGCTATGACCACTCCCATGACGTAATCACATCACCACCACCCTCCAAACCCATCACAACTCACCTCACCTTACCTCTACCATCCATCAAACACACCACAATACACAAACACACAACCCAACACCTCATCAATCCAGTCCAACCCAGAACAAATCCCAAAATGGTCTTCCGCTTCGTATGTATCCCTTCCCTCACACCCACTCAGGAGCCATAACCACAACTAACAACCCCAAAGCCCAAGTCCCTCGACCCCATAACCCTCTTCCACAACCCCGCCCTTGCCTCCTCCAAACGCGTACACAATATCCTCAGACAAGCCTCGGCCGTCGCCTCCGAAACCGCAACCGAGGACCAAGCAAGCGATTACATCGAGCACGCGAAGCGGCAGCGGGGCGAGTTCCAGCTGGAGGTGACGACCGCGCTGCCGACGCCGGACCAACTGCGGAATATCCTCGACTATGTGGGTGGGGGTGTGAAGCCGTCGGATCTGGTGCAGGGGGCGAAGGATGCCAAGGATGCATTGGAGTTGTTTAAGAAGGATCAGGGAAAGTTTGTGAGGCCAGTGGTATGTTCTTTTTTTCCCTTTCCCTTTTTTATGTTATTTCTTCGACGGCGTGGTGGGATGGCTAACAATGGACTGCGCTGCGTAGACTGTTGACTGGACGCATGGAAAGGCGGTTGTTGGGGATAATGAATCGGAGATCCTCAAGATGGTGCATCAGCTGGACGTGGATTAAGCTCCGGCGGCATTATCTGAAAGTCCGACAAGAAAAAGATGAAAAAATAGACTATTGTTTTTCAACCTGACTCCTAAGCCTACGCATACCGAGTTTCTATGTATCATACACGCAATAATCAATACACGCGCAACTCCAGCCCCATGTATCCCAGGCCCATTTGGTGACCGATGAGTATGCATACAGAAAACCATTAAGAGACGCCGCAAAACCAGTTTGATTATGGTCAATTCGAGATCCAGCTCGATGCCAGAATACGTTCGTACTCGAAGAGAAAGGACATTTGCAAGGGGCTTCATCTCGTCTAGAACATGGTTCCGAACGACCCGTCGGTAGCGATCGGCTTCCGCGGCGAGCTTCGGCCAGTCGAATCCACGGCGGGTTTGCGATGACTGTCATGGTTGTTAGGAATATCAACGTCTTCTCCCATCAGAATAGGATGGCACATACCGGAATGTAAACCCAACAAACAAGCCCTTGCTCATCTTCTCTTCCCTTTCGGCCATCTCCTCGAGTGCACGCTGTTTCTCGTGGACCTCCTTGTATTTGGCCATGTCTGCTTCGTTGCTGAAATCGTCAAAGTAGCCGGCATCTGTCTCTGAATCCAGCTCTGGTACGAATGGCGCCTTCTGCTCGCGCAGGCGACTAAAGTCAACCTCGCTGAAATAGTCATGCGCGTGGATTTCCTGGATGCTCTTGGCTCTGTTCTCCTTGGCCGCCACGAGCTTGGTGATGAGACCCCAGGTGCGTCGCGAAAGGAAATAGTTGGGATCCTCGTATACAGGCTTCCGGAGTACCTTTTGCCAATTCTTCAGATTCTGCCACGTTTCATCGACCGTGGCCCCCGCAAAGGGCGGGTATCCAGCCAAGGCTTCGAAGAGCATGCACCCCAAGCTCCAGTAGTCAACTGTAAAGTCGTATTCCTCACCCTTCAATACCTCCGGCGCCATGTAATCAGGCGAACCAACAATCGATTTGGCATAATTGACTTGACGCTCTCGAAGCGAACGGTATCCCTGACGTCGCTCGGCTGCAGTCCGCTGCTCCATCGGGCGACCAAAGGGAACAGGGGTATTGCCGACTTCCTCCAGCTTCACACGCATGGACTCAATCTTTCCTGGATTCAGCATCCCCGCCGCCAAGCCAAAGTCCGTTAGCTTCACATGGCCCGTTGAATCAATCAAGAAGTTCTCCGGCTTAAGGTCGCGGTGAATGTACCCCAGCGCATGGAGTGCGTCGATGCAGCTAAACATCTCCGCGATGTAGAATCGGGCATGGCGATTGTGCAAGACGCCAGTATTGTTGAGCAGGGTACGGAAGTCACCGCCTGGCACATACTCCATTGCGAGGTAGATCTGCTCATCATCCTGGAAAGCGTAGAGCAATTTGACGAGCCATTCACTCTTGGCCGCTGTTAAGATGTCTCGCTCGGTCAGAATGTGACGGATTTCATCCAGCTTAAACAGAAGCTTTTTGCTCATGACTTTCAACGCGCACACCTCTCGAGTATCCTTCTTTTGTGCCAGATAGACCTGTCCATAGCCACCCTGGCCGACTTGGGTCAGAATCTGAAAGTCATGTTGACGCAGACGGGTGCGACGCTTGCGAAGATGGGCACGCTCGCGACCCAGATACTTGAGGAGGGCTGGCTCGTAATCATCAATCGGGGTCGCAGGAGGATCGGGGTAGGCGGCACGAAATTGGGAATAGCGGGTCTGGCGGTTGTGAACGTAACTGAGTAGGTCAAAGTAATGGTCGAGAAAGTCTAGGCCAAAGAAACAAGAGCGTCAGTATTTGAGGCCAATCGGGCATCTACTATGCGCAAATCGGCACACTGAAATACACTTACATAGTTGAGTCACGTTGACCAATCGCTTAACTCTGGGGCTCTGCAGCTTCTCCATCTCTTCTGGCGTCAAGCCACGCATCTGAACCTGGCGCCTCTGGAGAGTGTCCAGATCTCTCTGCTGATATGGCTCATGTCGAGAAATTGCGGCGGCGGTGGGATTCGGGCCTAGATCCTTGGCTATTTTAAGAGGACTTGGAGGTGTGTTTTCTTTATTCGATTTGCGCGTGGGGCTCCCTGGTGACTGGCGGATGACACTCTCGCTAAAGTCGTCCAGCGATCCCTTCGGGGGAGCAAACATGGGATGGTTGTAATGGTTGAAGGTGTTCTTGGTGGGAGAGGAGGGAGTGAGCTTCATCGCTTTTTCGAAGACGTTAGGTAGGTCAAAGGCGCCGGGAGGCATTCTGTTCTTGCTGGGACTGCCCTGCGGGGTTTGGACAGGACTGGTGAAGCCATTGTCTGCGGGTGTCGAGGGGCGATCGAAAGGTTCATTGCCCGATCGGGTATGCAACAGAGGAGGGGGGTTTGGAAGACGCAGGCCGTGCCGCTCCGGCGATCCACGAGGGGTATCGAGGGTCATCATGGCCGCAAGTGTCGCCAAGCGAGTATGGAAGCCAGAGTGAAATGGAAAGAGAGACAGAAGGAGAAAAAGTGAACCAGCGTCAGAGAGAAATGTGCCCAATTGATCGCTGGACGTGGCTGAGGCGATAAGGGCGAGGCGAGACTACTCCGCCAACGGGGGTAGACTAAAGCCCAGTATGGCAGCTATCAGCCTTGGTTGGTGGGGAAGAAGGAAGCTAAGGTAGTCGGGCAGTAGTCTGGGAGGAATCTAGTCAGGAGGAATCAAAGGAACAGAGGAGAGAGAAGCTGCAAATGTTTCTGGAGGTATGGCGTATAGGAAGAAGCAAAATGATGATAGACAGGAGTAGGAAGGAAGAGACGTCCAAGGCAAGAAAGAAATAAGCCACTTCTGGGGGGAGCTTTGGTCGAGAGCCAAGTGGAGGGAATAATGGCTTTGTTTCTTTTTTTATTATTTAGTGGGGAGTCAAGAAGGAAGAGAAAAGGAAGGAGAGAAGAAAGGGGAGCGACAACAAGAGAGTCAGACACAGACACAGACACTCTAGACAAGGAAACGTGATTCGCCCTTCGCTCCCGTTTTGAAGGATCGTGAATGTCTGTCTGCTGCGCCTGATTCAGCTGTCGACTGCTGATGATTCTTCAGCTGAACCGAAAGAGACCTCGTCTCATCCTTCTCCTTCGTCATCCCCAGGAACAGGAATGATTAACAGCCAGCCACTCGTCCACCTGGGTTTTTCTAGCCAACGAGAAACGCCCGAGTTGACAGGATCATCTCGATCTGTTCCCCTCTTCCTACTCCAGCATAGCAGTTGCCCCGGTAACTCCCTTGTCCAAGGCATAAGGCTACGATCATTCGAGATCCCCATGAGATACGATGAGCGAGATTTAGCGACCGACCCCTGCCTTGAATCAAGGGGGCACGAGTTTATCGGAGTCCTCTCGTGCTTGTGATTGGAGTACTGGTCAGAATGGATAAGGCGTCTCCAGTCTCGGAGTTTAAAATCTGGCCGCTTAGTCTGCGTACTACGGAGCGCCAGGATCTGTCCGACAGTAACAATACGGGTCATCCTGCAAGTCATCCTCCGATTTTAATCAAATTGGGCTGGATCGACGGCGGATGAGGTCTGGGTGAGATCTGATCACAATTGAAGTTTCACTCGGAAGCTTGTGATGTCTGAATGGCTTTGTTTATCCTTGCTCGCCTATTCATTATTATTATTATTATTATTATTATTATTATTATTATTATTATTATTATTATTATTGCCGAGACAATTACATTCCTATGGCAGCGGATTGCAGTTGCCATTAGACAATGAATAGCATTCCAACAGGTTTTGTCCGAGAAAGCAGCCCGTGCGACACTTGTCCTTGTTTACATGAGGTACCTAGAATAAGCAAATTACTCTTTTGAGCATGGCAGTTCCATGGTTCCACGCTCACTAGAAGCTGGACTAGTGGGACAGCGGGACGTTACGTTTACCACAGACCCAGGAAAACATGGAAGAATCCTGTCGCCTGTCGCCCCAGAGGCTCGAGAGCCTTTGAGACTAAGATACCTGAGATCTTTCGATTCCATCGATTGTTGAAGGTGGTCGATGACGTGATATACTCTTAGTCCACGCTATCCAGGTAATTTCACCCGACCAAATGACCCTCATCCTTCCATCCATCGTAGGGCACCATCTACCTAGGCACCTCCCTGCTTCCTCTGTCCAGTCTACAAAGACAGCAGTTAGTACCTATCATATCTAATAGCACCTCAACCCGGCCAGAAAGAAACTCACATAGAACGCCAATCCATACGTCTCCGTCGTCAACGTAATCTTCGCCCCCTTCGGAAAATAAAAAACATCCCCCGGCAAAGCCGTCACCTTCTGCCCCGTCTCATCTGCAATCTCGAACTGCCCCTCGAGGATGATTTTCATCTCGTCGTAGGTGTATTCATACACCAGCGGGGTGCCTTTCTCCAGGCGGTAGAAACCAGCCGATATGGGCTTGTCGGGGTTCTCTTTCTCGCTTTACGGGGATCACGTCAGTTTGAGTGGAGGGAATTGTTAGATTCAAAATACCTCGAGTACACATCGCCTAGGAAGGCATTCTCGTTTGCGATCAGTGGTGGCTTAAACGTGCATTGGGCTTTGGCGTGGTATCTGAACGGGACGGCCATTTTGGTGATGGATGGAAGTATCCGTATAGATGAAAGATGCGTCTACTCTATACTGCGTATGCTGAGATATTCAAACTGTTGATTTTCAGTTCATATATCGTAGTATATATAGCATCTATGTATATTTCCAAGCCATTGTCTTTCAGAGTACAATTCTCCCTTCACAAGATAGAATAGCACAGCAATGCGAACAAACGGATCCAGTTACCACACTGGGAGCCCAGCGACAACTTTTCACGACACACATGATCTAGCCATGGTCAATCGGATATGATTCCTCCAGTTGGTTATTCATCTCGAGGTACTGAGTACCCCAGCAGAAATTCTAAGGCGTGAGAGTGAGGGGTCGAGTGATGAGGGGCATTTCCTTATCTCACTACCTTAATCGACTTCTGTGCTTATCAGTAACTGTACTGTCAACTGTCAACGTATGGTAATGGGACGGCCTGAGGTATCTACACAGTATCCAAGGTACCTTTCAAGGGAGGTAAAACCAAAATCTCAGCCTACGAATTACCGTACCAGAAACTAGGTACCGACGGACCATACTCTGTAGACCTGGACAATTTTGCCTGGATTGGTTAGTCTTTCCTCCCAAATGCCTAGGTATCTGCGGAGCACTCCCACGATAGCATCATCTGTGAATCCCACATCCAGCAATCAGCAGATGAATATGGCAATATGCAATCGTCTCAAAGAATGTTGATGTTACCTAAGCCTCCCAAATCTATGAGAAAGTCCGAGAGCTGCGTCCATCTGCCTTTGAAAAGAACCTGGGGATGCTCTACTTGCTTTGTCTATCTACCCCGCCGACAAAGATGGGATTCAAGAACCCAAACTGAACCAACCATCCTGCATGCAACCTTGCAAATCACTTCTCCCCTAAGCCTGGACTGTCTTAGTCAGACCAGCCTCTCTGCCCTGTCAACTAATGGCAGACCCGAAGGATGACACCATACGTCACTACCTACCTGAGACTAGTGGATGATTTGCTTAGTGGGCTGGAGGATCATTAAAAAGCAGGAACTTCCCCCATTTCCTCTTGGGATTCTCTCATATCTTCCTACTTCCGTCTATCCAACCGACTAATACTCACCAGCGGTAGAAAAGAGACCGCCTTATGCCAGAGCCCCAGAGTCCCTCGGCGGGGAATAAATGCGATATCCGGTCTTGAGTGTCTGCGGCAAGTGCCAGTCGAAGAGATATCTCTCCCAGCGTTTTCGGTGCTTCTACACTCGGCTTCAGTGACCAGCTAGAGGTCAGATATTATATATATCAAGAGGTTTGTGGAATGGACGCTTCTTGAATCACTATCAGAGCTAAAGTCATTTTCGCTGTAGAGAAATCAAATTCAATCCTGCTTATAAAACAGAGCCAGGTCTTCTTCCTTCACATTTCGCGTCCTGGTAGGAAAGAATATCTGTGAACAAATCGTCTCATGCTCGTTTAGCCCATGCGCCAACCCATTGCATAAGCAAATCCGGAGCAGCTGTTCCAAAGAAGACCTTGTTCCCTAAGCGACATCTTCGGACCGACGATTCCAACTTGGCCCCTCTTGTGGTTGCCCCAACGCAATCAAATCACCAAAACAAGGCCAAGTCTGTATAGCATTCAGCACATGAACCGCAAGCAAGCCGTTGCAACCAACTCTGAACGCCATGCTAATCAAGTAGAAGGAGTCCGTAACCCAATCGCAACTTGACATCAATTCCAAGTCCACCCCGGATTATACCGCGACCGAAATCCCCAGTATTGACGGTTCCAACAAGTATATGTCTGGCTCTTTCGTCAGAATGTCAACCGTCAAGATCACGAGCGACCTCGAGTCATATCTGGCTTCGCTCCGATCGTATCTAGCCAGCAATGACTTCGCGGCATCTCAACTTGAAGACAAAGAAAACGAAGGCCACTCAAAATCAGACCAGTCGCCTGCTCCATTGCAACAGTCCCAGAAGCCGAGAGAATGCAGGCCATATGAACAAGTCCGAGTCAAGGGCCCCGCTGCAAACAATAATATGTCCCATCGCCGGTAGAAAATCGAACACATCGACCTCTCGATTTTGTTATTTTCCTTTATCCCAAAAACACTGCAAAATACAGAGTCCGATTCAGCTCAGGCACCGAAGAATGAAATACTGTGCAAACCGCCAAGCAGAAAAGGATAAAGACTCACCTTCCCATCCCCATTCTTGCATGACACTGACCCAATGTAATTTACCTCTAACCGTCTTCTCGAATTCGATGTTTTCCAATGGCGATACAGCAGAGCTTCTTCGAGTGCCTACGAATTGGGGCTTAGACGATACGGCTAGGTCGGAAGGAATAGCGAAACTGCTGATGGATCGTTCCTTCGTTCCCTGGGATGTTAAGTCCGGCCCCCTACGTCCCGCCGCCCCGGCTTTGCTCTGAGGATTAGAACAGCTGAGCACGCGCTCGTGGCGTCGCTGCTTTTCTGCCTCGACAGTGTCACGACGAGACCAAACTTCCTGGACTACTTCAATACATCGATCAATGGACCCTATCATCAGACGAGACTGGATGGCTCTCCATCGACTCAAAACCCACTGGCGATCCTCTCCTGGTTCGGCCTCGCATCCAGCTGCTATAAGAGGAAACATCTGAACAATTGTCGTGCGAGAACCTGAAGGAACAGTAGCCAGCAGTATCAATACACGCTTGGCCAGGTCACTAGCGGGTTCTGAAGGCATTTCTGGCACTGCTTGATGAAGATACAGTAATGTTGCCCAGCGATAAGCGTGTGCCGTCTGGATACTGTGCTGTACTTCGGATGTTGGATCCTCCGGCGGGACGAACCACTCCGGTGGTTCCCATTGCTCGATAAGTCTTTTTAGCTCGATAGCCTGAGAGACAAGAGAAATTGAATTTGATTCCGTCTTCCGAACCCGTTGGATCAGTCTGGCGACCTGGTTGATGAGTGGAAAGAGTGTAGTGGCGCAGCCCATCAAGGGATCAATCTCATGAACTGCGTTCCGGGGCAGCTGGAAAATGGAGAAATCCATATCCTGGTCTCCCTCGTCGTCCCGAGTGGTTAAGCGTGCGATTGCGTCCATATACAGCCAGGTGTTATATAAGAACCGGATCCTTTGGATGTCATTTGCATCCCGAACCTTGGAGCTTAGGACTTGCGATACGAGTGCCTTGGCCCCACGTACATGCTGGATACAGTTACGAGTGTGTTGGTCCCATGTGTCCGCGAAAGCCAGAGTCAAGCTCGTAGCTAAGGCAGCATCTGTCCTCATATTCTGAATATCTCGGACCATGTAAGTGATGCTTCTTCTCATATGATCCACGCCGTGCATTCTTAGTCCTGGATTGACCTTGCTTGAATGTAAAGCCGTCATAGAGAATATCGCATGGTACAAGGCTGGATTTTCTCCAGCCAGAGGCCATATCAGAGTCCTCCATGGGTTTTCGTTTAACCCATCCTTGACAGACAGAATCCCGCAAGTGAACCTGTCAAATTGCAGTGCCAACATTTCGGGACTTGCAATATCAAAGTTTGGCTCCTTGGTCAGCATAGCAGGGGTACTCGGGGTCTCGGATGGCGCCCTGCCATCGGAAAATCCTACCAGCCACGGATCAATATACTCATCGGAATGGCGGGCTATTTCTTCTATCCTATCATTGTCCTCTTCGAGAAGTGCTGCAAAACTCAAGTTGTTCGGTCGAAGAGCTGTGTTCTGCGAAGCCAGCCCCAGTGGCCTTCGTACTGGGGTTGTATGGATCTCCAGAGCGGAGGGTACAATATCGGAGAGCCGCGGAGACTGTTCCAGTGGTGAACTATTTGTGAAAAACGGCCCGAAGAGCTCATCCTCTGCATTACTGAAGTCCAGAAAACGGGCTATGCCACCGTTCCAGGATGTGAGGTTTTCCTGGGTCAACGCAGGTGGTGAGTCGGTGGGAGGAGAATCGTCTGACTGCAGTGTATGAATGGGTGCAACATCATTCGATTCCAGAGAGGATGCTGTCGGTGCGGACGACCGAGCACTAACCGGCGAAGGTTGACGATCCTTGCCCGCCTGCACTGAACGACTGGCCCTCCTTTCTTTGCCTGATGTGGCTGGATCACCTGAGATCTTAGTGGTAGCTAGAAAATGAATACCTTGCAAACCTGCAGACTTACTCTTACTGGCTTGAATAGAAGAAATCCTGCTGACCACGTTGGTTTCTTCGAATGGACGCCATTTAAAGTCCTTTTTGTAACCTCCACACTCCACATTGCGCTTCTTGCATTGGAGACAGTTCGGCTTCGACTCGTCACATTTTAGTCTCTTTGCCTTGCAGGTAATGCAGCCTAATGTACGGTGAAAGGAAATGGAGTCAGCGCTCTGCGCAATGCTGTATTTGTGCGGTTTACACCGATCCGACATCCAGGCTTGATTTCTTAACAGGTGACAGGAATGAACTTTACCGTTTCGACTTTTAGATTGCTTGGGCTTGTTAGTGACGGCTTCTCTTGTAGCTCGATTCTGTGGTGCGCTTTTTTTTATGGAAGAGGCCGAATCAAATGTCCTGGTGGTCGAAGGAATGGTGGGAGTAGTGTCTAGAATTGTGGAAGGCGATGGGATCTTGATGTTGTCCATACCGCTCGGGGTAATGACAATAAGGACTTAGCAGATATGGAGACACCCATTCACCGGAGGAGACAGAACCCCAAATAAGAGAGCAGGGTAAGACTGAGAGAGGGAGGAATAATGATGGATTACGATTCCAGAGAAGGCGGCAAAAGCAATAGATAAGCCATAACATCCGTATCTGTCAAATCGAAAGGAGGACCGGAGAATAGCTTGATGTCACTTGAGAAACGATAGATAAACTACGGCCTCGAGAGAGACCCGAGCCGTGAGGAGAAACGCATCCAGATGATAAGGATTGCACTAAACATGCAGATTGCGGGGGCGACTGCTGGAGTGAGGTTGAGGACGCAGATTCGGCGATCAGACTCGATAAGCCACTGTTTAACTGGACACAGACAACAACCCGTAACCTTCTGTTAGAACTAGACAGAACAAGCTCCACGGTAGAGTTGGAGCAGTCGAAGTAACTACATTCAGTCTGCTGCTCATTGTGAAGCTTAGAAAGAAACAAATCAACTACTCCCCCCATCACCGGGCCAGCTCAACAGGGCCAGTCACCACCTATACGGAAGTGTGGAATACTTGCCGCGATTATGGCAAGGCCCAATCATCGTGGAAGAGATAGTACAAAGGAGAGCGCCACTCGGAGGGAGACGAAGGTTGAGGTATGACAGCAAGTCTAACGAAGAGTTGGAGATGATCAACTTTCTTGGCCTTACCTGTTCGAGAGTCGCTCGTGTGAGATAATCCCTGGCCTCTTATTCGATGCTTCCCTCCCTTCGCCAGTTGTTGCTGGGTTATTACAGTTTTACCCCTCATGATATCCTTAGGTTTTAAGGCACGACTCCGCACTTGTCTCAGGGCTTGTGTCATAGAAAAGCTGCTCGGATAGAAAGATTATCTCATCGAGTTGAACATTAAGAAGAGTTTAAATCCTTGTATTCAAATTCTAGCTCTTTTTTATCTGCCATATTTGACAAGGCTGGATACAGAAACTACTGGGCAGGAGATCATGGTATGGATGCATCACTGTCGCTTAAGATTCGACGAGTATGAATCCAGCCCAATACTTGAGAACCTTTAGATATGGCACTCTCCTATCTGTAGATTTCCTTCATTCACAGTCTGCTGAAATGAATGATTTGGGGGTGGAGACTGACAAGTATAATGAACGGCTTCAAAAACATCATCCATTATCTATCATTCACTCAAGTTCAGAGCAAATAACAGTGAATGAAGTATCAAGCACTCGGCGGACTGTATAAATCCTGTCGTTCCTTCAAGATATGGCGTCTTCGATGTCAGTGGTAAACACTCAGCAATATGGCCAAATACGCAAATCTGCGTGATAGAGTCTCATTCCCTAAAGTCCTTGACCTGCCGGATTACCAGATCTATGACCCAGAGCACTATAAACATGTCAGTGACGACGTGATCGAACCGCGAAGGCATTGGTGTCTACTCGCGGAGATTATTAAGATAAATGAAGGCTTTCCGCTCAAACTCATGGCTCGCAGTCTCTATAACCAGGAGCCATTTCACATCGTCTTTCATACCCATGATCTAGGACGCTCGTTTGTGACACTTGATCTGAAGAAGAAACGTACGGTTGCCATCATGTATGCTCGAAAGCATATCTCACGCGGGAACTCAATCAATGTTATTGTGACGGACCATTACTCGATCAAGGTAAGAACTGCCTATGTTGGAACTCCCTTCCAGGCGTTTCCCTCTCTGCGACAATGTGCTGAAAGAAACCCAGCTCATACCCTTATCCCTGCATGACTTGCTCCGACTCAATGATCAGGTCCAAGTATGGCCAAGGAGCTTCGCAAAGCACAAAAGCTGTCACAATTGTGGCAAAAAGGCATACCTGGAATGTCAACAATGCTTCATTTTATCGTACTGTAGCGAGGTGAGGGCCGATACAACCGCCTTGTGAGGACTTGCGTAACATTGATTATATCATAGTCTTGCCAGATGGACGATCAGAAGAGGGAACATGGCAAGTACTGCAAGATCATCCGGGACAAGCACTTTCAAGAAATGTGGATGTTGGATTGGCAGCGGTTCAGGAACTTCCTGACTTTTCCCTGCGCAGCCAATGAGCCTGACATCTCGATGACGCTATAGTACAAGCCAAAGAAAGCACCAGGGCACATCGATTCCTAATGGAGGGAAGCGTATGCCAGGGGGATTCGTATACAGAATTCAGTGCTGGTGGCCAAGGTGCAAAGATAACCTAGATTAAGGCTTCCCTGTGAAGGGTTGGTTCCTTGATCGCTATCCAGTTGAGAAGCTTTTGTATACTCAAGATAAGTCCTTTACTCATGCTCAAGGAGACTTATCAACCCAAATTCAAGGATGTGTTGGTTTGAGCATGTTGTCACCATTAAGAGTAACCTGCGAAATGCGGAAAAAGAAGACAAATAGGCGACATCGGCCCGCGGGGAATCCGCTGTAGGGCCAAACGGGTTGTCGCGGGCCCCCAGACCGAGGTTTGGTGATCGGCCCAATGGCGGGGACGCTGGCAATCCGTCCCAAAAGGCTTAAGCTCCCCAGGATCTTCCCCATAACACCATCTTCGTCTATCCATCTTTTCTTCTTCTCCCTTGCTCCCCCTCATGTTCATACCGGAAATTTGATTCGGACTGTGAAAGATGTTTCGGTCAGTTCCTCGTCGGATCCCTCGACGCTTTGCCACTCTCCCTTCGACTGCCGGCAGTCCCTCTCGTCTCGCCCTGCGTTCATTCACATGCGGTTATCCGCGGATGTCATCATCTCCGCTGCCGACCGTCGAGCCTCCCGTTTCGACGGCCTTGCCATCAGACTCGTTTCAATTGCTGTCAACCACTGAGAAGGCTGGGGCTGCGGAGGATGCGCTTTATGAGCAACAGATTAAAGATGTAGAGGCTTGGTGGAAATCTCCGCGGTTCGAGGGTATCAAGAGACCCTACT
Source organism: Aspergillus felis (assembly GCA_016413765.1). Classification (NCBI taxonomy): domain Eukaryota; kingdom Fungi; phylum Ascomycota; class Eurotiomycetes; order Eurotiales; family Aspergillaceae; genus Aspergillus; species Aspergillus felis. The sequence continues at coordinate 594,303 of CP066508.1, forward strand.
CGGCCGCGGACGTTGTCAGCAAACGTGGCACTTTACAGCAGACATATCCGAGTTCTCTAATGGCTCGCAAGCTCTTCAACCTGCTAAATGAGAGAGCGGCAGAGGGAAAGCCGGTTCATACCAGTATGTAGGGCCTTTATGGAGATCCTTGGTCTAAGGCTAATGCGTGCGAAGTGGGTGCAATCGATCCCGTACAAATGACACAGCAAGCTCCAAACCAGGAGGTGCTGTATATCTCAGGATGGGCATGCTCCTCCCTCTTGACTACAACAAATGAGGTTTCTCCGGACTTTGGCGACTACCCGTACAATACCGTCCCCAACCAGGTACAGAGATTGTTCAAGGCGCAACAACTGCATGATCGCAAACAATGGGATGCCAGGCGAAAAATGACCCCGGAACAGCGAAAGTCGGCCCCATATGTCGACTACATGAGACCGATCGTTGCAGATGGTGATACTGGGTGCGCTTCATCACCATGCCGCATTTGATGATCCACGAACTGACAACCTCTATGCTACAGACATGGCGGTCTTTCCGCGGTCCTTAAATTGGCCAAGCTTTTCGCGGAGAACGGTGCTGCGGCTGTTCATTTCGAAGATCAACTACATGGCGGCAAGAAGTGCGGTCATCTGGCAGGGAAAGTCCTTGTGCCTATGGGAGAACACATTAACAGACTGGTCGCGGCTCGTTTCCAATGGGACATGATGGGAGTCGAGAATCTGGTGATTGCTCGAACCGATTCCGAGAGTGGAAAGTTGATTAGCAGTGCCATCGATGTGCGTGATCACGAGTTCATCCTCGGTGTTGCGGAGGAGGTCGAGCCTTTGGCGGAGACCCTACAAGCAATGGAGCGCGAAGGTGCTGCGCCTGCCGAGGTCGATGCTTTCGAGCTGGAGTGGGTCAAGAAGCACAAGCTTGTCACTTTTGATGAAGGTATATTGATTGTCATTATCTTGGTTCTGCAAGAGTAGAGGCTAATAATGGGCCAGCTGTCGACGCACATCTCGAAGCCGAAGGAGCGCCCCAGTCTGCCCGTGATGCATACAAGAAGAAGGTTCGAGAGAATCCCGACCTGTCTATCTCGCGTCGCCGAGCTCTGGCGAGCGACTACACAAAGAAACCCGTCGTCTGGTCTTGTGACAGCCCCAGGACCAGGGAGGGATTCTACCACTACCGTGCCGGCTTTCCGGCAGCGACAAAGCGAGCCAGGGAATTCGCCCCGTATGCAGACCTCTTGTGGGTTGAAACCGGCGACCCCAATGTCGAGAAGGCTGGAAAACTAGCAAGCGATGTTCGAGCCGCATACCCCGGGAAGAAATTGGTCTACAACCTTAGCCCGTCATTCAACTGGATGGGCCAGGGCTTTGACGAGGCATCTCTCAAGTCTTTTGTCTGGGATCTTGCCAAGCACGGGTGAGTTGAAGAGCCATAAGTTGTCAATGCAGACAGAAACTGATAATTGGAATAGCTTTGTCCTGCAGCTCATCTCTCTTGCCGGCCTGCACAGCAATGCCACAATCACGACCGAACTGTCGCGCGCCTTCAAGGATGAGGGTATGCTCGCTTACGTGCGACTGGTCCAATCCCGCGAGAAGGAACTTGGCGTCGAGGTCCTCACCCACCAGAAATGGAGCGGTGCGCCGTACATGGACGGTATCCTGGGCGCCATCCAGAGCGGCAGCAGCAGCAGTAAGAGCATGGGGGAGGGAAACACCGAGAAGGGTAAGCTGTCCTATCCGTTTGCTCTGGCAATCAATGCTAACGATCCAAATTACAGGCTTCTAAACATTCCCCGCCATAGCCGGATTACAACAATGCTAGGCGACTTGCTTGACAGCTGTAGTATAAAAATTCCCAGTGTTCACTAGACAGTACCCTCAGTTCCAACGATAATTACCATTATTCGAAATTTTACAGGATACCACGAATCCTTTCGATGTTTGGTTTTAATCTACCTTCGTAAAGTAAGGTACTAATACAGAACCAATCCTGCCTCAGGCATTGTTCCCATTGACAAATAGAAACAAGCCCCAAGGCTGATTTAAGCTCAAAACCAAAGTCAGGCTAGCATGTTTTAGTTTTACTATGTAGTTACGGAGTTGATGGGTCAGGTGCCGAGTGCATGGGAGCCCAAAATGGTTTCATTTATTTCCCTTAGTGTACTCTTTCATACGTCGGTCTAGAACTGGGGTAAAAGGAAAGAAATGATACCTCCTAACATCCCAGGTAAACAACCTAGTAATTTACTGGGTACCTTACTGTCGGGATAATACCTAGGTACATTCGTTCAGCACCATTGATGTATGCGTATGGTGACTTATACATAAAGCAACAGTATTTGTTTTGAACCATGTGTACAGACGCTCATGTCGTAATTTCGGTGTCGTTCCTTGCCCTCGTATGCAGTCGGAATCTCGGATTATGTGGGCTCTGGATTTGTTTAGACTCCGGAATCAAGTCTTTCCTACGTCCTAAAAGGAAGTATCGCAGAATATCCAGTTTTTAGATGTAAAGATACAGAAATTCTCGTTGCTCAAAGTAGAGGCGAAGGGGACAACAGACGAAATCGACTTGTAACGGTCTGGCAATCTGCGACAGATGAAAAGAATAAAGGCTAGCGTACATGTGGAAGGAAATCAGCGAACGCAAGAAAATATCACCAGACAGTAGTGAAAGCATCAAGTCGGCTGCGGTCGACACGCGGCAATGCAGTCCCCATGCCAACAGAACTCAGCAGAGAACCCATCAACGTGAGGCGAAAGATTATCACGTCGGGTGAGGATAATGGACTGGCCTATAGCATTACAAAGGAAAAGAAGATGAACAAGACCAATATTTTCCCATCACCAAAGAAAAACTACGCTCAATAACAGACGGAACAAATTTGCTTGAGTTCGGATCTAGTTGACGCGGAATGCATCGAAGATGACTATAGGGTCGTTAGCATGACTCCGTAAATGACGAAAGTGTCTCAACTAACCTTCATGGCCCCTGCGGCAACCACTAGCAATCCACATGAGAGTGTTCAAGAAAGCGTAACGCTCATCTCCAGTTTCCATGGAAAGATTGACGCGATACTTGTAGGTGTTGGGATTGATTGTGTCCGCAATGTTAGGGTCGTTGACCTTGTCCAGAACGTCTTTGGCGCCTGTCAGCCATCCTTCAGTCTTGACAATGATGAACGCTGGTGGATCATCTGCGGTTTGGAGCACATAGTTCGACCGCATGTTAGTAATAGATTCCTTGGTCACAACCTGCGAGTCCTGTCCTCCGGGCTATAAAGAGCATTAGCACTGTTTTGCAACAAAGAAAAAGGATTGCTCACCAAAACAATGCCCTTGCCCCATCGGCCCGCCCATTGACCACCAATGAATGTTACCCAATCTCTCTGGCCCCAAATACTCGGGCCGACAGCAACTTTCGGGTTCATCTTAATGCTCATACGGAAGTCCAGTTCCAAAGTGGGCGCAGGGATCTGAAGAGACCGAGCAATATCACCTTCAGGGAATGTGTGCAAGAGGTTATTGGCAGGGATCGAGTCTTTCATGACACTAAGGTAGGTGGGGCACTCCAGGAGATGCTGGCGCTGTCTGCTGGTGTTCTTCGCGCGAACCTGCTGGCAGTAGATGCATTGCACGGACAGGCACTTTCTCCCAATTAGCATCCGTCGTCTTTTGTTTAAACCAGATCAGTCCATTCTCCTTACCTTGTCTTCCTCCTTCGCACGAAACTCGACAAATGCGGCATGAACGTCATCTAGGGGAGGAGCGGGGAGATTCGAGGTGGAGGTCTTAGGCTTCGACTTGGGGGTAGCACGAGTCGGCTGCTGGGAACTAGTAGCAGAGGCAGGTCCGGTGGGAGGGCCGGGAGTCGGCAATGCAGCGCGTCCTTGCATGTTCTGCAGTGGAGTCTGCATCGAGGTAGCATGTGGGTTGACGCCGTTCGTCATCATCGGTCCGTTGGGAGTCGGAAGTGCACCTGTGCCAGGCCCTGGGCCAGCACCAGGTGCCGTGGCAGCTGGACCATTCGGAGTTGCAGGGTATCCATTTGCAGTACTGATGCCGTTGGGTGCAGATTGGGCTGTTTGATTCTGACCGCGAAGGCCGGGACACTCGAGCAGGTGCTGCTTCTGGCGCGATGTATTCTTTGCGCGAATTTGCTGGCAATAGATACACTGGACAGAAAGACACTACAGAACAACCAAGCAAACAAGGTGTTTTGTTAGTGACGACCGTGAAGCGGGTGGTTGAAATATTACGGGAAATACAAGTCACGCACCTTATCGTCTTCCTTGGCGCGGAACTCGACGAACGCCGCGTGAACTTCCTGATCGACGGTACGGCCCATGTTCAAGGTGAAAGAAAGGGGGGAACTCGATGAAAACAAGAATTACAGAGACAGCAAGAGATGATCAGAGATGAAAAACAGGTCTCAGCTGATGGTAAGGGGAGGAAGTCGTGGGAGCTGGGAGGGAGCAGACTCGGGGTGAGCGAGGGAGAAAAGGAAAGAGTTTCGGTTTGACGGGCAGAACACGAGACGAGACGAGACGGGGACAAGACAAGACAGTGGCGGTTAACTTACGCGAGCTCGTCAGGACAGAACCTTACCTTAAGCGTAATTTTTATACTGGCTCAGAAGTGACTACCTTACAAATCATTACTCAACAATGGTCGGTCATCTTACACTGGTCAATACCCTTGAAAAGTAATTCGCTTGGCGCTTTCCTCTGGATATTATTTGGCCTTTATTGTACTCTATATTCTTCGATTCTTTGTGTTGCTCCTATCGTTGCCTGATGGACACCCTGGCACATTGGGGGCCTTTCAGAGCTGAAAGTCTAAATCCGTCACGCGGCCGAATGATCAAGCCGTAGAGCTGAGGTAGCGGAAGGACAGACTATTTTCTTTATGTCGCTCTTCGGCCATTTAGATGGGTGTAAAATCCAGACTATCAAATACGATTTCATATTCTATGTTTCTGTTCTAGTAGTATTATTCTGGACAAGTCAAGTAACAAAAAGGTACCAACCAGTATGGATCTCTGTACTCCGTACTGCGATAATACTGCGTATCGGAACTGTAGGTAGCAGACTAGACTAGCTGTGTAGAATATTGTGTACCCGTAACGCGGAGCTTTCCATGCAATAACCATGGCCGTTGCTACGCATATACTGGGTAAATTCTCCATGCATCACGACTCTATTTAATTATGCAGTCATCTCTATCGAGAGTAGATAAAGCTGATGTATATCGAGTTAAATTTTGGATGATTTATTTCCATCATTCCTCCACTGAAAGCCGTGCACAGCCATCATCTCACTCGCGTATTACCTCGGAGTAGGAGGCGTCGAGAGCCTTAAGAGGACAATGCTACACCTTGTAGAGTCTCAACTCAAAAAGCTCTGCTGTGAACATTAAATGCACGAGGATTGAACAAGGACTGATGCGCGTCCTGGCGATCTGTTGATGCTGTATTTGCCATTACTGAACATATCCAATACGTCGTTGGTATGCAGGCTTGAAACATGCCATTTGTTTTTACAGCCTGAAAATACCTGTGACGCTACAACGTTTGACATTTGTCTCCGTACCTGTCCTCATCAAGAAATATATTCTGTGGTATATACGCGCTCTAATTGAACCTTGATACATAGTACATGGTACTCCGTAGGGATCTTCCTTCAATATGGTGATAATTCAGACGGAATCAACAAGATCGATTTCAGTGAAGATGATGGGTTTGGAATTTTGGGGGGACAAGGGAAGGGAAGGTAAAAAAAAGAAAAAACTTCGACCGACGCAGGGATCGAACCTGCAATCTTTGCTTTAGGAGAGCAACGCCTTACCATTAGGCCAGCCGGCCAATAAGTGCGAGAGAGAATCAGGCTGTGGATCCTATATAGACGGACACATGTTCAAAATTTTACCCCTAATGGAAGTGCACTCCATGCATCACCTTTAAGCATGAACAAGATTGATTAACACCAGCTGATTGTGTTGATAATGCCCAGCGACTTAGTTGCATCGATCAGCGATCAATATAGAGAAGTAGGGTGGATTGTACAGATACTTACACTGCCGGCTTTACTACTATGTCCAAGTTCCCAGCTAATTTGAAACGCACTTCAAGAGCTGTGACTGTGTTCAAGTGAAAATATGCTTTTCGAAGATACTTGAGTAGATACAAGAGACTTTGTAGTATTGATTATGGTAACATCAAGGACGAATGAAAAAACTAAAGCAGGAACGAAGGGGAAGAAAAGAAAACAGTAATAGTAGACAGAGAAGTAAAAAATGCATTTCCACGGGAAATTGAAGCAAATAGATAGGATCATTGCATAGCAGATAATTGAATATGAGCCATATTATTAGCCGAAGATTGAAAATGAAATATGAGAAGATTTTGAATGTCACTCTTACACGTTGTCGTTGCGATCGATATCCATCGTAGGAATGCCTACATTGCGGATAAGCGCAAGTATATCTCTCCAAACTTGTAGCGAACACCGTACTCCTCGGTACTCTCATCCTCGTACGGCTCCTGATGAACGGAAAGAAAGCCCTTTGTCGCCAGGGTAAGCATGTGCATCAGGCCATGCGTAGCGACAGTACGAGAGGTAGTTTTAGGAGGCAGGAGCGTCGAAAATGCTACTTCTTTACCATCAGAGGCGTCAAGACGAAGAAAGCCAGCACCAGGATCATAAACAGTACCCTGCTCTGCAAAACCTTGAGCGGGCTCCTTAAGTTGCAGGTTGAGAAACTCGAGAAAGTTCAGGCTCTCCTGGTCCATACTAGATTTCAAAAGCCGGTCACGGAAGGCTGCTCGCTTCCTATCAGTCTCATCCTTAGGTTCAGCGTTGCTTACAACGTCAAGCTCGTTCTGGAGGTAGCCAGCTAGATGAATGTCTTCGAGGAAATTCACATCATCTTCTTGGGTTCCCGGGATTGCAAGGCCCTCCAAGTCGTACTGAAAGCCCCGTCCAGCCAGAGGACTTGCACTTCTTAGGCGACTTCGAGCTCTGCCTGGTGCTGCAAGTGGAGGCACGGAGGCTGCAGATTCGCAGATTCCCCGAGCAGAAAAGTCACTAATGCTGCCAAATCCACGGAAGATGCTTGTTGCAGACAGCCCAAGGCGGGAGCTTCGAACGGACGCTGTGATATTCCAGGGCATTTGGGAGGAGTCATCTCGAAGGACTGATGAGGCATGACGGCCAATCTCTATATCCTAGATGACTGTCAGTATTCCATGGCTCAGAGGGCCAAATCAAACAGCGCAGAAAGAGGTATATCCCACGAACATCATGTAAGTTGTTATCGTCTTGAAAGAGTCCACCTCGGCCGAGTTGTTGCTCAGACTCTTCCCTGCGTCGAACGCGTCGAGTCTCGGAATCAACATCGCTGTCTTCAGTTGTTGAAGGAGAGCCCTTGCGTTTCTTCGATCTTTCAACGCTTGTCAGTGATGCGTACAAAGTCTCCCCTGAAAACAAGTGCAAAGGATGCTGGACATGAGAAGTTCCCAACCCAACGCCAACTGAGCCAATTCCCTGGCCGAAGACCCAGAAGTCTGCAATCTTCTTAGCTTGGGTAGGCACTCTATTCTTCAGCTTCTGCTTTAGAGCAGCGGCCATGTTTCGCACGTATTCATTGTTGTACTGAGCTAGTTCAGTGTTTCGCAGCGCGGTTTGAGTATCTGTTGCAACGGCTTTCGGGATTCTTCGAGTTCGACGCATTGATGCCTCCCGAGTTTCTGAAACATTCTCTACCTCTTCTGAGTGTTGTACTTCAGGGGCTTGAGGCATAGATGTATCTCCGTTGAAAACGGGGGTAGGCCGTCCGTGTTCAGTAATTCCTTGGATGCCCTCGTCGGCTAGCATTGGCTGGGGAGATATTGTCAGTAAGAAGAACAACCCGTACTGTTCAAACCGTACCTGATAATCCCAGGAGATGTCATTCAATCCACCCTCTTTCACCTCACCAGTGGCCGGTGCCTCAGCGTCAGGCCAGCCAGAGCTGCGCTTTTCAACCTCAGCAGCAGCGTTTAGTCCCCCAAGCTCAATGAGATTTCCATCTTCATCAAAGTCAAAATCAGGCTGCAGAAGAATGCCCTCTTCGTCATTGAGAGCCGTCGCTGCAATCCGCCCAAGCTGGACATTTCTTTGGACAGAATTCGCCATTTCGCTCTCAGAACCGAACCCGTGTATATCCCCCAGAATTAGATCTTGCGACGCAAAGTCAAGCTGCAAACTGGAGTTACGCGAGGCAGCGGTCAGACTTAGGTCAGGGGTGATTGGTAATTGGAAACTGGATTGCTGGCTTGCTCGCTCATCCTTCGACGGATTCAACCCTAAAAAATCCAAACCCAACCCTGGTAGGTTGTTCTCAGGAAGGAACGACGTGTCATATGGCAAGATGAGCTGATCAGGCCTGAGAAAAGCATTGCATTAGTATGCTTTCAATGACACAAATGCCCAACGATATAACAAGTGGAAAGTAGGGGAAAACGAACCTAACTTTGCCAGCCGACGGATCCAACGCTGTGCCGGGAAGAGCTCCCAGCATTGACCTCAATCTGTCATGCATTGCCTGAACATCTGTGAGTGTATAGCGACACTGTTGATTGTAGACTCTGGCGACCCCGTATCTGCGTAGTCTGCTGTCAATAATCCGATCCCCTGGTTTGATCCAGATGATGGAGCTCTCACAGCAGGTTCCCCTGGAGTCTTAACGCCATAGGTGCTGCAGGATCCATGATGACCTCGCAAGCTTTCGGAACATCCACGTCCAGTATCGCCTTCTTGTTCAATCGTCTTGTGATGGACCTCGAACCTAGCGTTGCGACCAGCCTGCGAGGAACATGTCAGCTGGTACGTCGGTTCCCAAGTTGAAAAAGAATTCATACCATATCGTAGCAACCCCGTGCTCGGGGGATGTGAGTACTGGAGTAAACGCAAGAGTCAGCGGCGTGAAAAGCTGGAAAAAGACCCGGAAGAGTACAGAGAGCCCCTAGAAATGAGTCTAAAGAAAGACAGTACTTACTTTCGTGACTGTAGAACATGATGATGATCCTTCGTGGCCTTGTCTTTTTAAATATGGTTAGGTTAGACCACTCTTGTCGCGACGCGAGCTGGGCCTTCGCGCGTTGAGCGTGTCTGCTTGTGTGTGAGGGTTTGTGGGATAGACTCTATATTGCGATGATGATTCAAAGTAATGTCCTAGACCGTAGGCCTCTGAGATTGTCAGCTCTCTAGCCCGAGGCAGTCACAGGTACGTTCTAGGACATTGGACGAGAAGCAGTTGTAGAACTCCGGAGGCTTACTATCACATCTGCAGAGCAGATGGGGGTTTGCTTCCTCAAAGTGTACCTAACAGTCTATCTCGAATGATGCTCGTGCCCTGCGAAAGAAGGTGACGGTTGGCACGATTATGAATGATGCGAGCGATGGAGGGATAAGAGACAAGTGCTGGAGGGTCTGGCAACCGGAAAGTTCTTCGATCGATAATCGAGAAGAGAGTAGAAGTGAGTGCTTCAGCACCTGATGCCAGAGTCCTCCGCAAGTTCGGAACTGAGCTCACTTCGCGTGGACGCCCCTACTCTGCTGAAAGCTGAACCACCAGTTATTGATTTTTCTGACTTGGTCGAATCGACTCTTCTATTGTCTACCTCTGCTTTTAAACTGTAAGTCTACACCAGCAATCAATCTTTCAAGGCCCAGGACTTCCAGACCGGAAGTCTCTGTCCAACCGTGAAAACCAAAGACGAGCAGGGCTCACATAGAAAGTCGGTAAGTTGTGGATGCCCGATATCTCATCTTGAGCCCGTCAGCATCAATGCACCGCCAGACAAAATACTCTTTTATCCGCGAATTTAGACAGAAAAGCTAACGGCAGTATGGGAAAAGATAGATGAAGAACCGTTACTGAACTCTCGAACCATAGCTCCGATAGAGATGCATGCGGGTAGGAGACATGCGAAAGGAAAGATGACCAGGAAGGAAACCCAGTGTATAAATTCGACGCCAAATGAGATCTCCTTATATTATCAAACACACCCATGTTTGATATACATCACATACCTTCCTCGAACTATACCAAACATATATAACTGATGTCTACCATTCACAGAAAGTTTTACTCGAGAGGAATGCCTTCGTACTCGCCATAGCCGAGAGCGAGGTTCATGTTCTCTGTGACAGGCGTATGAGCAATCTGTCCTTTCGAAATAGCACTGGACGGGAGTACTTACGGAGGCATTGAGTGGCCGCACCCTTCAGAAGGTTGTCGATCGTAGCGCAAACAACGACACGCTTGCCGCTGGAGTGAACGGCAAATCCTCCGACCTCGATACCATGACGGCCAGCAATGTTCTTGACAAGAGGCGCCTCACCAATGATCTTCACAAGCTTCTCGCCGGCGTAACGCTCCTGGTAAATGTTGCGGATGTCGCGAGAAGTCATCTCCTGGTTGAGAGGAATGCTGATGGTGTGCTGTATGAGCAAGGTTAGTGCCTGAAACAAGCATATAGAAGAAGGGCCAATAGATGAATGTCAGCGGAGTACATACGTGAATGCCTTGGAACCAGACAGCAACGTGGGGGATAAAGGCAATGCTAGTTCCGAGCTGCGTGCTGATCTCTCTCTCATGGATGTGGTCAGTCAAGCTGTAAGGGATGATGTTGTTCGTGAGGTTCTGCACATCGTTCTTGGGGCTAGGCTTGGTGCCAGCGCCCGAGTACCCGGAGACACCAAAGACGGTGGGCTGTCCACCGAGGTAGGGAACGAGAGGAGCAATGCCGATTTGGGCAGCGGTAGCATAGCATCCGGGGTTGGAGATACGAGTGGCCTGTGCGATCTGACCACGGTTGACCAGCTCAGGAAGACCGTAAGTCCACTTGTCGTCGAAGCGATAATCGGCGCTCAGGTCGACAATGACGTTGCCCGTTTCAGAGCCCTGGTCGACAGCATCCACGAACGGCTTGCAAACACCGTTAGGTAGAGCCATGACCCAGCAGTCCACATCACCATTCGCAGACATGCGCTTCACGTCTTCGGGGCTCAGATTCTCGTAAATGATCTCACGCTTGTCATAACCCTGCAACTTCTTGCCAGCCAGCTCGCGAGAAGAGACATGGCGGAGATCCATGTAGGGGTGAGCATTGATCAGGTTGATCAGGGCTTGGCCAGTGTAGCCACGGGCTCCAATGAGAGCAACCTTGGAGGGCCGGTTGTTGGACATGTTCTTTTCTCCCAGAGGAGGGTTGGGATTCGTCGTGGAGTAGGATCTCACAGCGCTGGGAGAGACTGCGGGACGTCCGAAGCGAGCGGCCCGCAAAGCATTAGCGGTGGAGGAGAATGCGCGCTTCTGCTCAACAGAGGCACCGCTGGCACCGAAGCCCTTGCCAATGTTAGTGGCTGCCTGAGCAGCGCGATGGAGCCTGGCCTCAAGGTTGATGTCACCAAACATCTGGCGGCCATGCTGGTTGAATTCCTGCACCAGCTGCTTGACCTCTTCGCCGCTCTCGATGCCATACCAGAAGAGAACCTCACCCTCGCGGCTCAGACTACCATCAGCCTTGTCAAAGAACCAAGTAAGGTTCTCGTCGTTCTCCTTGACTGTCCAGACCAACTGAGGGAAGTCCTTCTTGATGGCGGCGAAAACGTTGTCGGCGACGTTGGACAACCATCCGGACTTGGTGATCGTGAATGTAGCCAGATGGGGGAAGGAAGAAGAGTTCTCTTTGCCTGGGGGCAAGACGACAGCAAGAGCTTCCATAGGCTCATCATAGTAAACCTTGAAGTCACGCTCCTTCAAGCCTTCGACGTAGCGGTCGACGGTAGCCCTCGCATCAAGGCCCTCGCGGTCGCGGACAAGCACATCCTTCAGCTTCTCCAAGTCCTCGAACTCAGAAAGAGAAGTCTTTGTGTGCACCTTGTTACCCCGGCGGATCAAAGTTCCAGCTCCAGAGTCGGTGAACAGTTCCTTCTGGAGATCAGCGGGGTGGATGATGGCAACACTCGAGGTACGGGGAAGGTCGTTGAGCAGCTCCTTCATCTCCTTGATCTTCAAGCGAGTGCCGTGGCGCACCCACCATTGCGTCATCAAGTGGTCGTACTCTTCATCGAGATTGATCACAGAGATCTTCTCGCCAGTGTCACCGTTGAACAATCCGCCTTTCTCAGCAAGGTAGACGATTTTCAGTGGCTGCAGGGCACGAGCCAGTTCACCGGCGGCGACGTCCGCGTTCACGTTCAAAACCTGGCCATCAGGGGTCTCCGCCATAGAGGTCAGGATGGGCAGACAGCCAGCTTCGATGGCAGATTCGATAGGCTTCTTGTTGACGCCGTTGATCTTACCAACTAGGTTGTACTTCTCCTTGTCGAGGTAGTCGGCGTAAAACACGCCTGCGTTGATTGGACGGGCCCTCACACCCATACGTTCCAGCTCCTCGATCAGCTTCAGATTCTCCTCCAAGAACAGCTTCCTGGCAAGGGCCAAGGTCTTGCCATCCGTTACTCTGATACCATCTTCAAATTGTGGCTCTACGCCAGCAGCCTCCAGCATGCGATTGAGCTGGGGTCCGGCCCCATGGACGACAATGGGGTAGAGACCGACGTGGTTGAGGAAGGCAAGAGCCGAGGACAGAGTCTGCAGGTGTTCGGTAATGATAGCACCGCCAACCTTAATCACGGCGAATTGCTGAGAGGAGACCGATGTGAAGTGAGAGAGATACTGCTGCACCTCACGCTTCGAACCAATGTTGCTCAGCAGCTGGACAACGGTAGACCGAGTTGACGAGAGGTGAGTGTCTGCGGCACGGGAATAGGGACGGCTCTGCAGTAACGGGACAGCGGAAGCTTTCAGAGCATGACGAGGAGAGCAGAGTCTCGCAGAGGAAACGGCGTGCGGTGCGGAGAGAGCGCGGAGGGGCTTGCTGGTGGAAGCTCTCCGCACAGCGGTGCGAAGGGAGAACATCTTGTCAACCAGCATGCGGCAGCTTTCAATCGTCTTGGAACGAACACAATGTCTAGATGAACCTCAGTGTGAGTAAGAGATAGCAAAGGAGAAAAGTAGAACCAAGTCAGAGGTCTACAGAAGGGTTTGCGTGGGTGCGCAATGGATTTTACCACACTCCAAAGAGTTTGATCTCCAAAGACGCCCAGGCAATCGGCCGCACGTCGGAGTGGGTTTTTCCCAATAATTAAGGCGGGCGGTACTCACAGTCGCTACCCTGCGCGGTTTTTCTCGCCTGCTTTTTCAGAAAACCCAGACTTGCGCGGGGAAAATGACTCAACACCTAATATGAGGTGTTTAGCACCACTAGAATCTTGAAAAAGAATCCCAGAAATAGTAAGGAGGAGAAGGAGAGCGAAGAAGACCGGGGGGAGACATCAGAGAGTCATAAACTCTTTCCGACCAATGTGAGCCCGGGCTTGGCTGCGACCATCGGAGCCGGCTATCGTGACTCAATAGTCAAACTCAGGTACCCTCTATCAGTCTATGGGGTGCGATCTCCATTTTTCCTTTCCTAATTTTGTAATGGTCCCAGTATACGCGGAATTGGCTGCTATGATTGATCATTTCAAGAAATCCTAGCCATGCATAGTACGGCCCGCCATGCAGCAATAATCACTCATCTCATTATCAAATTAACCTACTGTAGAAAATTCCTTACTATCCACTTTGGCATAGTATTCTGCGTTGGAGGTTTGGCCGAACATAGCCAACCTTCTGGGCCTTCAATCAGAGCCAGCACTTTGCAGAAATGTTACGAACAGCGGATATTTGAAGTCGTGCCATTTCTGCGCCTTCGTTATCTGATCTTTTGGCGCTTCCTCCAGACCCCTTCATAGGCTAGCCTGGCTAGCGTACTCCATATATGAAGCTCCACTTCTCGTACCTGGAGGATGGAGCATCTCCTTACATTGCGTTCTGTACTTGTGGCTAGATACTTGATGGTGGAGATAGCTATATCTTCTTAGGCGCGTTCTCACACGTCAGTCGCCACACCTTATGATTGAGAGCAGAGATAAGCAGTATCATCATCAGAATTGGCATATACGGATTCATTTCATTATAAGGGGATGGCAGACAAAGTTGACACAAAGGCCAAAGGCAATAACGTATTGAAACACGGGGAAGTGCCGGAGCCCGGAGTATCATTTACATCTTCACCAGCGACGAATCATATGGTATAGCCCATCCCGTGTATCAGACGAGTATCTCGCCAGAGGCTTACCGAGACACGAAGCTTGATTCATAAGCACAGAAGTTGTTGACGCCCAGAAAAGAAGCAGAAAGGTATTAGTGGCTGAAAACGAAACTGCACAACCTCAACGCAAATAGACCTGCTTGAAAATAGCATCCATTCCCAAAATCAGACGTGACTTTCGCTGCGTTCGTAACTTAATGCCTGGTGGTCGTGACAACTAGATTCCAAAAGTTAGCCAGCGCATTCGGTCACCCTGAGTGTGCGAAGAGTGAGCGGGGAAGAGGACATACCGGCAGGAACAATGATGACAATGAGTAAGCAGATGATGCAGATGACCAGGCACACGCGCATCTTCATGTCCTTCCACCACATTTGCTTCCTCACGCGGTTAGCGCCACGACGGAAGCCCTGGGCAGATACGGCCAGGTTGTCTGTCTTGTCCTGCAAAGAGTCCAGGCGTTCGCCACGCTCCGATACCTTGAAAATATTCGAGCGCATTGTGTCGACGGTCTCTTGGATTTTCTATTGGGTAAGGGGGAAAGAGTCAGCCAGATAGTTCAGAATAGGCATTGAAGGACCTAAAGCCTCGACCGCCATAAAAGGATAGCGCTCGTGCGGCATGACAAGCTTTGAAACTTGCCATATAACCTCAATAATTGCAACCCCGGGCCGTAAAGGCTATCCTTTCAATGCCCGGAGACAAGCCAATTCACTTACTTTGTCGATTTCCCTTGTCCGGGGGTCGCCATTCTGCGCTGCGTTGCCGGCGCTGGCGGAAGGCCCGTTCGAGCCGGAAGGGATATAAGGATCGTAAGGCTGCTCAGACATGATGACTTTCGAGGATGAAATTCGTTATATCCTGAGTTCGAGTGGTGAGAGCTGTGGATCACCGACTTTGTTTGGAGGCTTGCGAAGACCTGTTTTGGAGCCTTCTTTTCGCGGATGATGTCGTAAACGTCGTAGGACAGAAATCACGGTAAGTCCAGAGGCGATCGTGTAAACGATAGTGGACAGGAGGGCTTTGTAGCGTAGTGAGAGGTAAATAGTTAGAGCGATGGTTGAGTGAAGCTGACAGGGTGTGATAAATCGCCGCCCGCCTTCTGGAGACAAGAAGCGGGTTTGGTTCGATCCGGTCCTGGCACGTGACATGCTAGCCACTCATCGTTGCCATACACTCTTAGGCAGCTATTTTTACCGTGGAACGTACAAAGAAGGGAAGAGAACTTCTTCCAACGGTTCCAGAACAACTCGACGCTGCTGAAAGTAGTACGATGACTACAGAATGCATAAGTACTGCAAATTTTCTGACACCTTTTCTAGCATGTAATATGTCGTAACATGGTCACTTAATTGAAACGAAGAAGCTCATCAAGTGGACAATGCAGGACTCTGCATACACGTGCCTTGATATATCATAATAGGCTATGGAGTACAGAGCCCGGAGAACCGCCACCATATCAGCAAGAGACTGTGCAACATTACAACACGTCCTTTCCTTTACAACCCGCCACAGCCAAGAAACTAAGTTCGCCAGATCTCGGGCTGAGAAATGATTTCCTAGATTTGCAATGCACTCACATCAGGCATCATCAGTTCAAAATTAACCAGGCTCTTTCCCTCCGTGTCTCGTGAGGATGTTGAAGCGTTGATTCCTAGACGCTGCGGCAGCGGAACCGGAGCCAAGGAGAGGAATCGCCAAGGCCTATCGATTTACTCCATATCTATCAACTCCGTACTGTGCTCGACTTGCACAAAGGGTTGTCTCCCTGTGTCATTACATGGTCCTGTGTATAGATATTACCAAAAAAATCATCCGTCTGAAATTATCATCATGATAAGAAATGGCCAGTGACCATCACTCAGAGTCCATGAACAGCGTTGTCCGCTGGATCTGGTATCAAGGGGAACACTTGATACTCGGTTATCACTAGACGGTTATCGACCTTTCCCTGCATACTTCTGTAGCGATTGCCGAAGTACTTTCAGTCTGCCGTTATACCCGCTGAATCGGACACCCCCAAGCTCAATCACGCACTGGTACTCTCATCGTTAACTTGAAATGGTACAGACCAATCGTTCGTACGTGGAAAGCCCCCGATTGGAGAGTATAATCAAAGGCGACGTATTCTTCCCCTCGGCTCGGCGATATCATGAGCGAAGTCGCACGCCAAACCACCGGCAATGCAATGTAGACCGGAGATCGTTCACGGCCTACCTCTCACGCTGGGTATTCATGTTTACGTTGGTTTGGTACCGACGGTATGTCATTGTGAACATACAGCTAAATCAAAGGGGGCTTTGCAATATGAGAGGCTCCAACAATCACTCAAATCTACAAGGCGCGCAATGCATGTCCTTGTGATGCAGAAAGAAAGGGCTGGTACCAATCTAGCCGGATGGCTCCTGATAATGTTCACATCATAATATACATAAGCTTTTGGTAGCACCGGTGACATCAGTAATGCATATAAATACAAGCAAAGGGAAGACAATAGGGGCAATGCTGTGCTAAGCAGATCTTACTCCAAAGGCCGTTCATGGCAATCTGATTTCAATGCAAACACGTCACATTTGAAGCTCATTTCTCCCCCAGCAACTCCTTCCGCATCTCTTCGCGTTGTAACCTGGCTTCCTCCTTCGTCTGACTCCGTTGACTCTCGAGCTCCGCGCGCTTCTGTTCTTGCTGTTCCTGCGCAGCGAACCAAACTATAAAGCAGAAATATTAGGCAATGACCTCCTACATGCCAACCGGTGTAGTTAAGGACGCACTAGACTTATCCGACTTTGACCATTGCTTCAACCGTGTAACATAATCATCGAACTCTCGAGCACGGCGATCGCCTTCCTCCAAGCTCCGCTTCTGAAGATCGGGGTTGTATCGCTTGAATAATTCCTCGTCGGTAGGTCGGATGGATTGGACGAATGCTGGGCCGCCGACACAGATCACGGTTCCACTGTCGACAGAAAGAGACCCAATTGTCAGACGCGCATAATGAGAAACCGGAAAGAGAGTCCTTACGCCACCAGCATCTTCAACCAAGTCCCAGTCCGAGACATTGTGGGTTATTTTCAGCAACAGCTATGACGACACTCTGTTAGGAATATGAATGCACGCGAAAAAGGCAGGTCGGAACGAAAGACGCCGATGCCAAGAGAGGTGTTTTGGTCAACAATATTTCTGCTACCCTCTCGGATATGACGGAGCCCACTTCGAGCGTTTGCAGCTGGGTTAGACGGGAGCAATGAGTTCAGCGGTTATGACCTCGCTTCTATCGGATAGCATCAGTAAGGTGGGAACATTATCGGCGACACGGCCAATCTGTGGCTTAACTACTGAGGCTGTGTTGCTGACACATGTGGCGCAGCTGACGGCCTCTCTGCGAATCATCACCGTGTCGTATTCGCTTTCCATCTTCTACCTTAAGTGCAGGTTGTTCAAATTTTGAATCCCTTTCTCCGCAGTCCACACCTCCCGCTCCGCCGATTCGCTAACAACTAACAGTGTTCAACTCTATGGACTTAGGGTGTCCTCCGTAGTGGGTACACACTTTCCACTCTTACATTGGGAGTATTCATCCATCGTTAGTTAATCAAATATTACCAGAAATGCAACAAGAACACTTAACCACCCTCATGCTCCATAATCATTTGCGAATCAGCTTCAAATGATCACGTTTGAACCGGTTACAGACATCCCTTTGCACTGGTGCAGATGATCACTTCTGCTAAATTACAGTACTCTAGACTATGCAAGGGAAGTATCAATAAGCGGATCTCGATATTGTTACAACCACTAGGCACGATCTCATAATGTCCTGCGCAGAAGTATCTTCCCTGATGCAACGGGACAGCTCAGGAATCAACCCCTGAAGATCAACACAAGGATGACCAACTACCAGTGATATTGTTTGATATTTCATCAGTGTCATCATACCGTGTACATGAGACTTGTCTCACTAGTCTTCGACCTTCATCCTATGACAACACCGCCGCATGTATTGGTAGTAGATATGAATTTTGACCTTGCCCATGAGGGGATACTAGGTTAGTAACTAAATAAAGTCAATACCTGTTAGGTTCGAGTAGTCCACGGGCATCAAGAAGTGGCCTTTGGTCCACAGAAAATAGAATAAAGCAAGTGGGTCAAGGGATAAGGACGGATTAGAATTGACATCTCTTTTGTTTCACACACAGTTTAATACAGCCGACGAAAGACTAATGACTCAAGGATAGGTATGCACTTGGGGTATCTCTCCCGTTGCATTTCGATATGCCATGCAAGTGCAGCCCAGGTGTTTAGGAAGTAATCCAAGGGTTCTCCTTAATCAAATCTTGCATATAATCTGCAGTTACTCTTTAAAAGGGAGCCTAACGACAATAATAATAATAATAGTGGATAGCCCACTCGCGTCGCAGAAGCTACTGGTTGAGTTTTATTACCTAGCTCTTAGGTAGAACAATGGTTCCTTGGATTCTCTGTTCTTGGTCTAATAATCTTCATCAAATTATGTGATGAACCAAAGAGATCCAAGACAAGACCAAGTATCTGCTTTAAAGTGCGCGACCTTCTGCCTGGTCATTATTATTCATTAGCTTTTCATCCTTAATTGCTCCGAACTCCACCACTGCGGACTAGTGAGCATTGATTGTCACAATAAATTGATCCCCTCCCTCTTGTCATTTTCTGAAAACCGCGGGTGTTTGTCCTTGGTCACACGCTCTTTTCACAGAAGGTGGTGGTTTGCACCTTTAGACATTCGTTTTCGTCTACGATTCAATTTGACTTTGATTTTCTTCTTCATGCCAATCCGGAGAAACAGCATTGCTGCGCGTGGATAGTCATCCGGTCAGTCCTCGCATCATCAGTCCGATCGCGACTCAGGATCTCGGTAGTAGTCCTGTTGCGACAGATCGCCAAAAAG
This sequence comes from Aspergillus felis, assembly GCA_016413765.1. Taxonomy (NCBI): domain Eukaryota; kingdom Fungi; phylum Ascomycota; class Eurotiomycetes; order Eurotiales; family Aspergillaceae; genus Aspergillus; species Aspergillus felis. Next base: position 613,433 of record CP066508.1, read on the forward strand.
TGTCTATCCGCTGACAATAATGTATCTTTTCCCAATGCAGGATTTTGCGCACCCTCCACGACTCGCATGATCGGGTGGATTTACATTCCTTTCATCCCCTTGCTGAAACCTTGTGTGCTTGTCGCTCGGTATCTCCGCATCTTTTCTTCCCGCCGTGCAAGGCCGCTTTCGATCATTCTCAGGTCTGGACCCCACCCCTCCTCTATCTCCGTGTGGATCTTTGTTTGCGCCGGGCTGACGGATTTTATGGACGGTATAAAGTCTTCACCAGGAAGCATTATTGCGGGGTCACCGTAAATCTGTCGTCGTTTACTTCCTGGAGGACAAGACAACATCAAGGCTGGCGCCGACCCACTAATTCGCGACGACTACCGACCATCCCTTGACCGATAAGAGCTGTTACTCAGCATGGCATACCCCCCGCCTCAATCGCAGAGGCCTCCTCCGGTCAGAAACTACGGCCCTCGTCCTACACCACGAGGCCCCCTGCCGCCAAGTCAGATGCAAGATGGGTCTTATGACCTTGGATATAGCGACTACAACTATGGGTCTCGTGGCGACCGAGGTTACGACGATGCCGGGTACGGTTACCCTGACGATCGAGCTGTTCCGAGATCTCATGGGGCCCCGCGAGGCCCTCCGCGACCCCCTCGTGGGGGTTATGGTCCTCCTGCAGAGCAGCCCCATGATCGAAGCTATGCGTATAATGGACGACCACCACCCGGGCCCGACAGTCGTCGCGGCTACGGGGACAGGAGGGCACCTCCAAGGCAGGATCGGACGAGACCGTGTAAGTGAAAGCGATACATGCACAATCGATTTTCCTGAGCAAGTGTTGATCCAAAGGCCTAGCTGGACGTCCGCCCGCACTGGAGCAGGAGAGAATGGCATGGGATAACCCGTTCCCCACGTTTCCAGCGCAAGAGGCGCGCGGCGCCCCCGGCACCAGAGGTATTGAGAACGGTATGGCGGCAATGAAGCTCAATGGCCAGGTGCCACCTGGGAACGCCCCCGATCGCCCGCACACTTCGCACGGAAGACGCGATATCCCTCGGCAAGCCGGTTCTACATCGCCTGGTCGGGGGAGGGGCGCCCATCCTGGTGGCCCTATCAGGTCGGCCAGTGCAGGACGCTCCGGACGGCGACCTTCGGATGCCTATGAACGGTCCTACACTTCCGCCAGTGAGCCGCCACCCATGCCTTACATTAACAGAAGTGCTACGATGCCCGTCCATTCGGCGTCGCCCACGTCCTCTGGTGCCCAACACACATATCCTGGGCAGCCCACCTATCAGGACCCTAACTCATCGAATGATTACAGTGATACCGATGAACTGCTGAGCTATTACAGGACAGCTCATGCCGATGAGGCCGACATGCCTAACTTTGATGCCATCCCTGACGGTGGCAAGGTCATTGATGAGAGTCTGCCGGGGCTAGAACAGCCGAAGCCGAAAGCGAGAGCACCTGCTGACGCTTCCTCCCAAGGCCAGTATGCAGCGTTCAACCCGAACTCCGGTAGTGCCAATCAGTACCCTCAGTCGCAACACAATATTGCTGGGGTCACACCGAACCATTTTGATAGTGCAGGGTTCCAATTCGATCTACCCGGTAACCCACAATCAGCTTCCCCTGTCCGAACTCAAGGCAATATGGACCGGGGCTACAATGGGCAGCCGGATTCTTACGAGGATCCGATGAATAATCACTATATGCAACGACAGGGAAGTCGAGGGCCTGCAGGTCCAGCCTATGGAAATGGACCTCCTCGACCGTACAGGGTGAATCAGCCTGAATTTGCGAACGAGCAACCACAGATGGTCAATGAGATGAATGAATTCGATTCGCAACAAAATCCGGACGCCCTGCCTCATCACCCTGCGCCTTTCCGTCCAGGTCATGACCAGGGCAGCAAGCCGCCTCCTGTGCGGCAGTACGACAATAGTAACACTCCGATATCTCCAACGTCCACAGTCCCGCAGACCCAGCCTATCGCTCAGCCGGACTCTCCGCCTGCGCCTGTCACTCACGAAGAGCTTGAGCGCTTGCAGCAAGTGGTACGGGGCAAAGCTGCTGACCAGAAAACCCAACTTCTATTGGCACAGAAACTGGTTGAGGCCTCGACGGTCCTTGTCGAAAATAGCAGGATGGATCCAAAAACCAAAGCTAGGGCTAGAGAAAAATACATCATGGATGCGCACAAGATCGTCAAAAAGTTGGTATCCAGCGGTTATGCAGATGCTCAGTTCTACCTTGCGGATTGTTACGGCCAGGGTTTATTGGGCCTTCCGGTAGACCCGAAGGAAGCTTTCAGCCTATACCATTCAGCAGCAAAGCAAGGGCACGCACAAGCCGCTTATCGGGTTGCCGTGTGCTGCGAGATTGGCCAAGAAGAAGGCGGTGGAACGAAGCGAGATCCGTTCAAGGCAGTGCAATGGTACAAACGCGCTGCTTCCTTGGGAGATACTCCTGCTATGTACAAGATGGGAATGATTCTCGTTAAGGGCCTCCTAGGCCAAGCCAGAAATCCTCGTGAGGGTGTTTCATGGCTCAAACGCGCGGCCGAGCGAGCTGACCCAGAAAACCCACACGCTCTTCATGAGCTTGCGCTCATGTACGCAAACGCAACTGATAATGACGTCGTCATTCGTGACGAAGCGTATGCCTCTCAACTGTTCCATCAGGCTGCAGAGCTGGGTTACAAGTTCTCCCAATTCCGACTTGGTGCTGCCTATGAATACGGCGTGATGGGTTGTCCGGTGGATCCTCGACAGAGTATCTTCTGGTACACGCACGCTGCAGCACAAGGGGAGCACCAGAGTGAGCTTGCCCTGAGCGGGTGGTATCTGACGGGTTCTGAAGGCATACTTCAGCAAAGCGACACTGAGGCCTACCTTTGGGCGCGCAAGGCAGCCACCGCGGGTCTTGCCAAGGCAGAATATGCGATGGGTTATTTCAGCGAAGTCGGCATTGGAGTCGCCGCCAATCTGGATGATGCCAAAAGATGGTATTGGCGAGCAGCTGGTAAGTTCTTTCCCATATGCCGTCTGCGGTCTCTGTGTATCAAGCTAATGTGTTTGCTCCAACCCACCAGCTCAAGGTTTTCCCAAGGCTAGGGAGCGTCTCGAGGAAATCAAGAAAGGCGGGGCTCGCATGCAAAAGACCCGTCTCTCGCGCTCCGCTGTCAATCGGCAACAGAACGAGGGCGATTGCGTCCTCATGTGAACTCGGACTCATGCGACACGTATTTCACGAAGTTGATTTCCTCGTGCTCCTAAGGCTTTTCTTGTTGTTATTTCTATGGCGTTGCTCTCCTTCGTCGGCTAGATTGCATGTTTGCCTGCATTTGACGCATATACCCCTAATGATATTACCAACTTCGCATGTTGACGCAATGTATAATGTTGGAAAAGGTGCCACTTTAGAGACGGATGCTCCGCTCTTGTACATTTGCTCTGCTGTCTCCGTTTTCATATGTAACAAAGGCATGATGGCCATGTTCCATCCTTACGCTCTGCTCTGTCCTCTTGGTGCTGCGTAAATTACAAAGAGTCAAGGACCGCAGCCTTCTGATAATGTTGCATAGAGTGGGTTATAACGCCGCGACCACTATCTGATGTCCTGGACCGGTCCGATACACCAGGCCAGATCTGTTTCTCCGACCGTGACTGGCTTACTGCATGGAAAGCAGACAGATTTTAATGATGTCGTCCACCCGCATCTGACATAACACAGCATCCAGAAATCCATCTGACAGTGTATAAGTTTTGTAGACATGGTCACACCATGGTACGGACGACATTGTCATGGTCCGACAGGAAAAGCACAAAGCGGGCTAGTTCCGCACTTTTGCTGTTAGTGGAATGGATGGGGCCATTGCTTAGTATTGATTACAATTGCTTAATATTGATTACCATTGCTTAGTATTAGAAGTTGAAGACGCAATCCTTTGATGAATAAATCCATGCTTAGAAAGTCTCAAATTTTTAGCCCTCTGACTTGCTAACATCTCGCCCTGAGCTTGGTGTGGTCTTATATATAATTCTTGTCTAGCCACCGCAAACACGGCTGACATCTTCCCCGCTCTTGTACATTTGCTCTGCTGTCTCCGTTTTCATATGTAACAAAGGCATGATGGCCATGTTCCATCCTTACACTCTGCTCTGTCCTCTTAGTGCTGCGTAAATTACAAAGAGTCAAGGACCGCAGCCTTCTGATAATGTTGCATAGAGTGGGTTATAACACCGCGACCACTATCTGATGTCCTGGACCGGTCCGATACACCAGGCCAGATCCATTTCTCCAACCGTGACTGGCTTACTGCATGGAAAGCAGACAGATTTTAATAATATCATCCACCCACATCTGACATAACACAGCATCCAGAAATCCATCTGACAGTGTATAAGTTTTGTAGACATGGTCACACCATGGTACGGACGACATTGTCATGGTCCGACAGGAAAAGCACAAAGCGGGCTAGTTCCGCACTTTTGCTGTTAGCGGAACGGATGGGGCCATTGCTTAGTATTGATTATAATTGCTTAATATTGATTACCATTGCTTAGTATTAGAAGTTGAAGACGCAATCCTTTGATGAATAAATCCATGCTTAGAAAGTCTCAAATTTTTAGCCCTCTGACTTGCTAACATCTCGCCCTGAGCTTGGTGTGGTCTTATATATAATTCTTGTCTAGCCACCGCAAACACGGCTGACATCTTCCCCGTCCGCTTTATCTGATAGGGATACGGATATATATGTCTTCATCTGCTGATACTCCCTCACCCAACACAAGCGACCAAAATACCAGTAGGAAACTTGCGATTCTCTCACTCGCCTCTCTGTTAGTGGCGATACTCCTCGCTGCGTTAGGCTACGGGTTCAGCGCCGAAAATACCAATACCACCGCCAAGCTGTTCGGGCTTAGACGACTCTTCGGAACGCAGCCCGCTGCTGCGGTGAAGAGAGATAACTCGACAAGCTCTGGTATTCCGAAATCCGGCAGCACGATGAGAACTCCAGTTTACTTCTTGAGTCATGGGGGTGTGAGTCGTTAATCTTTGTTCAGCGTAGATCGAGGAATGGTACGATTGACTGGGTGCTACAGCCGAATATCATGTATAAGCGAGACCACCCGGCGTACAGCAAATTAGGTGAGATCGGGCGCGAGATCACCACCAAAGTCAAGCCGCGGGCTGTTGTCGTATTCTCTGCGCATTGGCAGGCTGGTCGCGACACGGTCCAGGTGAATACAGCCGAGACGACGGATCTTATATACGAGTAGGTGGAATCATAACATCGTGCTCGGTTATGTATGCTGAGTGGGCTCTGTTAGTTTCTACGGCTTCCCGAGCCACTATTACGAGGAAAAGTTTCCTAATGTCGGGAGCAAAGAGGTTGCGAACAAGGTGCTTGATGCGTTGAAGGAGGCGGGCATCAAAGCGGAGGGAGTCAAGAGAGGTTTGGATCATGGTGTTTGGGTCGGCTTCAAGTGCGGTAAGTGGCTCGAGATACCCGGGCTCGAGATACCGGTTGCGTGAATTGGTGGGCCGATAGTAATGCGTGGAATGCAGCGTTTGAGCCAGACTCCAACCCCTTGAACGTCCCGATAGTGCAGGTGTCTTTGTTCGACACCGAGGATCCTGCTCAGCACTACCGACTCGGACAAGCGGTATCCAAGCTCCGCGATGAGAATATCCTGATCATTGTATCGGGTATGGCAGTCCACAACCTGCGCGACCTGCGGTCTACTTTCGGCAACCCCAAGCCAATGCCGTACACTACTAGCTTTGACGAGGCCCTGAAGGACGCTGTCACGAAGCCGCCTGCAGAAAGAGAGCAGGCCATGATTGACCTCCTGAAGCGACCCGATGCCCGTCAAGCCCATCCATCCTTTGATCATGTGCTGCCCATTCATATCGGAGCTGGCGCTGCGGAAGATGATCTTGGAAAGAGACTCTGGACGTTGAAGGAGGGAAGTATAAGCTGGGCGCAGTATAGATTTGGTGATGTAAGCAATGATAGCGCGCTGTAGTAAGCATAATGAGATTTATATAGAAATTCCCGCCGCACTTGCGTCCTGAACGTGGTCGACGTATTTTGGATTCATCTATAGATACAGTATTGGACAGCTGGAAGAAAATGGTGCATGAACATATAAGGCGGCGTGACAATTGCACTACGAAGACTCCTTGACCAGCTGAGAGACTTTCTCTTCAATTTGCTGATCCGAAAGGCCTGCATGCATCCGCAGATATCAGTCAAAGCACTTGTACACCAGGATATTACCGAGACGTACCGGACAGCGATTCCTGCTTCTCCTTTCCAAATCCTGTGCATAATAGCTGCATTAGCCCAAACTGCTCTTACATTGGCTTCTTCTCGTGAATATCCGCCGTACCGTATCGAGCATATACTCTGGGCAGAGTGCCTGCTGCCTCCCGGATCAGAATGGGAGTCTGGGGGTTGTGCTTCTTCATAGTTGGGTACGCGCGCTGCAGGAAGGACCTGTGATCGGAAGTCATAAAGTCAGTAATCGCCTTCAGCGTCAGCACCGCGATTGCCAGAGTCTTACCGTGTAGCAGCGCTCTGCTGTGAAGTCTGGCAGAAAAGGAAGCGGAGCTCCTTCAGTCCTTTAGAGAAGGCGTATTTGGACGACATTATGGAAAAGAATGGACGATTTAAATGGACAAAAGCGTAAACTGCCGGAACAGACTATCCCCCCGTAAACGATAGCAATGGGTATCAACTGGGGATATTGAGCGCGAGAGAACCGACGAGGGGTGTTGCAGAGCAACTTTGATGATGATTCCGTCGGAGTTCGATTGCAGACCAATACGGTCAAGCGTAATGTCGCCGCTTACCTCAGCCGGAAAACGAGCCGCATTCCCAACGAGGCCGCCGAGGTCGGGCAATGGCCATACTGAGATATCTGATACATATCGTCGACTGGAACACCTCGCGTGCTTCGTTTCTTATTCTTCTTTAGACTATTTCCACGCATACTTTGGTGGGGTTCTTGATATTGCTTTGCGCCTCAATTTGTGCAAAGACCCCATCACTCTCCACTCAATTCCAGCTACCGGTTCTTCGCCCGACCACAACCCTTCAAAACCTAGTCTTCATTTTCGCCGTGATAACGCATTAAAATGTCTTCTTCGCGTATCGGTCTGCGCTTCTTCCAGAACACCCGGGCTGCTTTCCGCAATGCCTACGGTCCCTTCCGTCGGCCTGGTGCCCAGGGACGCCGTTTCCAGACCTCTGATGCCGGTGCGGCATCCGCCGAACAACAGAGCACTTTCCAGCGTCTATGGAACAGCCCTGTCGGCATCAAGACCGTTCACTTCTGGTATGTTTGGACATGCGATGGAGCAATTGATTGGTTATGTTCGCTTTTCGTTGGTCAACATGCTGACATGAGATGATTTAATCGGGTAGGGCGCCTGTCATGAAGGTATAGATCCGTGAACACTATCTGTTTCCACCGCCGTCATCACCCTTACTACACATTGAGATATCTAGTAGCTTAGGGATTTCCGAGCATTGGGTTGAAACATATCGCTAACACCATTTTCGTCGAAAACAGTGGGCTTTGGTCATTGCGGGTATCTCCGATTTTGGTCGTCCCGCTGAGAAGCTCTCCCTTACTCAGAATGCTGCCCTGATGGCCACTGGTGCTATTTGGACTCGCTGGTGCTTTATCATCAAGCCCCGCAACGTTCTGTATGTTTTGTTCATTGTCACAAATATTCCTGGACTCGAGCGTACTAACTGTCAATCAGGCTTGCCGCTGTTAACTTCTTCCTCGGATGTGTTGGTGTCGTCCAGGTTACCCGGATCTTCATGTACCGCCGCAGCTTGGAAGGAGGATCGACAAAGGAGGCCTTGAAGGATTTAGAGCACGAGGTGGTTGACTCGGCGAAGGCCGCCGTTGGTAAGGCTGAGGCGGCTGTCAAGAAGTCTAAATAATGACTTCAGGTTAAATTTGGGAAGTGCTCGCGTGCAATCGCAGATTGCAAGGACGCACGACGAGAGATATCCCTCTTTACTACAAGCAAAAGCGACGTACACTACTGTATATACTCACCCTTGAATATGAGATAAATTGGCTAATAAACGATGCGCCTTTGCGCATTGAACGATCAGTTGTGTAGGTCTGATGGCACTCTAGGAGTCTTGGGTCATTGGGTATTATGCTCGTAGATTTCCCAAGAATGACAGTCATCACTGTGTTCAGCTAAGAGTCTTTTATTACTTTGGAGTTAGGCTCAGGCCCTTATCAGCGGAACATTTGGACTGAAAAGCTTGATGTCAGTTGACATTGTTCTTCTGCTATTCACAGTCAGCCTAGATCAGCCTTGCTTGTATGATTTTGATCTCTTTCTAAGATTTAGCTTCATTTCATAAAGCAGACTATAAGATACAGACGGTGGCGTTGTTGCATTTTCTTCTTTATGTCTATTTAAAGTCTGCTGATCGCAGTTCTACCAAGAAATAGCACGAGTGGCCAAGTGGCTAAGGCGTCGCACTTGTATCTACCCGCAAGGGTTGAGATCGCTATGCGAAGATCGGGGGTTCAATTCCCCTCTTGTGCATTTCTTTTTTCATCCGCGAATCTTTTCATTCGCGGGAGCCTCCTCCATCAATCCTACTTTTTCTTAATTTTTATGTGAATTTTCGTCCTTCTCATTTGAGATATCAACAGCATGACGAGATATATTTTAGGAGTTGTGTCGAATCACCTTGTTTTTCTTTCTTTTTTTGGTGGTGATGTTTGTAGTTGAGATGGGTGAAGCCTATTATTACATATTTGTTTGAACTTCCAGGCACTTTTCTGACCTTGGTTACTGTCATTGGATAACGCAGACACAGTTAACTCAAACGTCTCTCTTCGAGGTTGCCATCTCTTATTTGGCGTACGTTTAACCTAGCAACGCCCATTAGAGATCTAGCCACAGGCCGTGCCTTTTCCAATCATGGCAAAACCTTTATTTAGTACCTGGAGAGCCTCGCTCGAGAGATAGCAGAGATGACTTAGCAGTCAATTGCAATCCATCTCAACTATTAACTACCAACGAATAATATAGCCGGAGGGTCAGCGGATATTTAAGAGCTTCAAGCAACGAGGGAGTACATAGTTTTTCCTTCCAATCGGAGGAATTTCTCTTCACCCTTAATTTATCCCTCCTATCAGAACTTCTAGACCTGTGCTCTAACCAATGTTGAGTATAGACATCGAAAGCCAAGCGGGCTAAGACAATTAGTGCTCCGGATTTCAGCTATTTTTCTGGGGTCATCGACCTGAAACACCTGCAGAAGCATCATCTTTGAGCTTCCCCAATCTCCACAATTGCTCCGCCGGGGTGCTCCCCGGGTAAAGGCAATTTCCACCCCCTCACTCCACAAAATGTCTATACTAGTTAATCCTGGGGATATGCAGCTTGGATTAATTTAGATCGAGAATGGATCCAACTCATATATAAACCTCACCCCTGTGACCCGCAGTCTTCTCTAGTTCAGCGATTTTCTCAAGCAAGTGCCGACCTTTCTTGCGGTTACATACTTGTCAAGCGCCATGAAGTTCTCGTACAGTCTTGTCCAGGGAGTGAGCCTGCTGCTCTCCTTGAGCCCTTCCGCTGAAGGCTTCACTCGCTCGAGAAACGATGCGTGCAAGCCCAATCACCCATTCCAGCCTCTACCTTCCAGTGTGCCTCGGACAAAAACATGCCATGTTGTCAGCAACGGCAATGGTAGAGACGACTCCAAGAACATTATGCAAGCATTGCATAAATGCAACAATGGTGGCAAGGTTGTCTTTGATGCCAACAAGGTGTACACTGTTGGTACTGCCTTGGACATGACATTCCTTAAGAGCATTGACCTGGGTAAGAATCCATGCTGCCGAGTTCAAAATCGACCATTGCATGCTTACGTGAATGGAACAGAGGTCCTTGGGAAGATTCAGTTTACCAATGACACCGACTACTGGCAAGCCCACGCCTTCAAGCACGGCTTCCAGAATGCCACGACCTTCTTCCAGCTGGGTGGTGTGGACGTGAACGTCTATGGTGGCGGTACCTTTGACGGCAACGGACAGGTCTGGTACGATCTCTACGCAAAGGATGCGCTCATCCTGCGCCCTATACTGTTCGGCGTTATTGGACTGAAGGGAGGAACAATTGGGCCTCTGAAGCTCCGCTACTCGCCCCAGTGGTACCACTTTGTGGCCAATTCTTCAGATGTGATCTTCGACGGCATCGATATCTCCGGATATAGCAGCAGCAAGAACGTGGCTAAGAACACTGACGGATGGTGAGACCCGTCTGCTCCGGAAAATCATCGCTATTCTGACCATCGCGACAGGGATACCTACCGCTCGAATAACATTGTCATCCAAAACTCTGTCATCAACAATGGCGATGGTATATCTGCTTACACCCAACCTCAAGGAAATAAACTGACAGAACATGCAGATTGCGTGTCCTTCAAACCCAACAGTACCAACATCCTCGTCCAGAACCTCCACTGCAACGGCTCTCACGGCATCTCCGTCGGCTCTCTTGGTCAATACAAGGGCGAGGTTGACATTGTGCAGAATGTCCTCGTCTACAACATCTCCATGTTCAATGCATCGGTAGGAATCTCACGCACCCACCGGAGTTCCTCAATAGCTGACGATTCCTGCTAGGATGGTGCCCGTATCAAGGTGTGGCCCGGTGTCTCGTCCGCCATGTCCGAGGACCTACAGGGCGGCGGTGGCCTGGGGTCAGTGAAGAACATCACCTACAACCAGATGTACATTGAGAACGTCGACTGGGCTATCGAGGTGACCCAGTGCTACGGACAGAGTAACTTGACTCTGTGCAACCAGTACCCTGTACGCCCCTTCTAGTTCGTACGCGATTCGTGCTGAACTGACCAAATCTACAGAGCAACCTCACAATCTCAGACATCCACTTCAAGAACTTCCAGGGAACAACATCCGGCAAGCACAACCCCGACGTCGGCACAATCGTTTGCTCCAGCCCGAATGTAAGTGCGACACTATATGTTCAAAAGCAGCGATTCTAATGCTTCCAGGTTTGCTCCGACATCTACGCTGAGAACATCAACGTGAAGAGTCCCAAGGGAACGGATGAATTCGTTTGCACCAATGTAAGTCTGCATTTAGACAGAGTACGGAACAAGCTAACCGCGTTTACTAGGTTGACAAGAGCCTTTTGAATGTCAGCTGCGCATAGATGCTCCGCTATGACGGAATAATGTAATTATCTGATTTAGACCGAGATAGTGTCTCGTAATAGGACTATTTATTGGTTATTGCCAATCTGTGTATGTAAAGAAGTCGCCTGCCATTCTGTCCGAAACATGACTTCACCATACAGATACCGAAAGCAAGAAGCTCAGTCAGCTATTAGCAATAAGCAATCGGGAAAACCCCATCCCCCACGCATACGGTGGAGTCACCGCAGTAGACTAGTATATGCGGGGTTCGGCACAATTCCGCTGTAGCCTTGAGATAGTCTGTGCAATGGAACTTGACGAGAAATTACATAGCTCGTACATGTATTGGCATTAGTATATCAACCAGTCTGATACAAAGAAACCCGTCTGCACATCGGAAACAACACCTTTACCATGGCCTCGAAGCGAAGCACAAGCATCATCGTAACCGGTCAGTCCATCCGTCCATACCCACAACCTCTTTCCAAGGATAGTAGATCTAACACCGAAAGACTGAACAGGAGGCGCCTCAGGCATCGGCCTGGGCATAACCCGCTACTTCGCCCCCCAACCAAACACCCACATCACCATCCTCGACATAACCGACGGCACCGCGATCCTCAAGCAGCTACGCACCGAGTACCCCTCGGCGAGCCTGGCCTTCTCACAATGCGACGTCTCCTCCTGGGAAAGCCAGGCTGCCGCCTTTGAGAAGGTAGTCGCCGAGCAAGGGCACATCGATATCGTGTTCGCGAACGCCGGCATAACACAGAAGGGAGACCTGCTGGCCAACATCCACGACGCGAAGCCTTCCAAGCCGGAGCTCAGGACGTTGGACGTTAACCTTGTCGGCGTGATATACAGTACCTCTCCCCTTTCCCCTCCCCTTCACTTCCCAGGAAGTACTAACACTGAGTGTCAGCTGTCAAGCTAGCCACGCATTATATGGTGCAAAACCCGCCAAGAGTATCAGAGACAGGCCTCTCGAAGGGGAGTATCATCTGCACGGCGTCGAACGCGGGGATCTACCCGTTTCCGATTGCGCCGCTGTACGCGGCGACGAAGAGCGGTGTTATCGGACTGGTGCGCTCGCTTGCGCGATCGCTGGAGCGGGAGCAGATCCAGATTAATGCGCTGGCGCCGGCTGTTATTGGTTAGTCTACTTGATTTCCTGGAGAGGTTCAGGAGGGATATGTAGGGTGTGGGCTGATTGAAGCAGAGACGAATATTGCGCCGGATTCTGCGTTGTTCAGGTCCATGATTCTTACGCCCATGTCGACTGCTACGAGGGGGGTTGCGCAGCTTGTTGGTGACTCTTCGTTGACGGGGAAAGTGCTGGAATTGCATGGGGAGGAGGTGACGTTTGCGGAGCCGCCGGCGTATGTCGATGAAGATACGGGGACGAACATTGAGATGTTCTGGAAGCTGGGATATGCGTAGTAGATTACGCGGAGAAGGATGATGAAGTCGTGAAGAAGAGGTCGTAGCTATTTTGCTAGACCTGAAGGTTGATTTCTAAATGGGTGGACCTAACGCCCGTTGCCCCTGATTATACATCGATTCATTATCGTAAAACCGTCCTATTATCAACGCCGAATACCAAATAACACCGGTATGTATGTCGTTATTCCCGTTTATCTAGTCCGTCAAGGAAGTCAATCGCTCTCATCCTGGAGCAGCACCTTGAGCTTCTCTAGTTTATCCTCGCACTTCACCTCCATCTGCATCACCACATCGACACTCTTTTTCTTCGTGATGAGGAGCTGTGACACAAGCCAGAAGTTGTAGCCGTTCTTGTAGAAGCCCATGGACGCCCACTCGTGGCTGGAGACGGTATTTCGCAGTGCCAACCAATGATCGCGCCACCGTGATAGTGCTGTTCGGATAGCAGCTAATGTGGAGTCTTCCGGAATGGCATCTCGAGGGGTCTTTGTGGGCGTTGAAGGCCCATGTGGTATTTTTGAATTGGGCAGTTGAGTTTTGCGTACCAAGAGAGCCAGGAGGGTCATGTGTGTATTTATGAAGGCATACAGCACTAGAGACGTGTGAGTGCGTCGTCATTTGAGTAAGGGATACGGTGGACATACAATGAATGAGTATAAACATATCGAGGACGGTCATATCCGCAATATGATCTGGAACATGGACTTGTGAACCATCCTCGTTGGCTGTGTTGTCGAACAAATTCTCAAAGGCTTTGCATATGGGAATATCCCGTGAGAATCGGAAATTCGGTTCCACAAAGGGATGCTGCGAGTCGAAGACTGCCTCTTGGCACGGAAAGTCCCATTCCACTTCTGTGTGGGATATACGGCAGGGGTAGTTTGAATAAAACGAGAAAGCACAGTCGAGGAGTGATATGATGTTCATGGTGCTGCAGGCGATCTGTAAGTCTTTGCACACAAACATGGAATGACCAAAGACATACCGAATACGGCATTCCTTCTGGATCCACGAGGACTCGTCCGTCCGGTCATGGGGCATATGACGGCATTTCAAGAGTCCGATTCGACGAGCGACCTGCTCACTCAAGTTAGTAGCTACAACTTGCGGAACTCGCACTATCAAACCCACCTTGACGACTTCGCTGAATCTGTTCTCCATTACTCTATTGCGTGATACACGACTTCCAGCCCAGTATTGCACAACGACAATAATGAAGCCGGCTTGGAAGTTCTGGAATTGAACCCAGTCGTTGGGCTCGTCGTCCAGAGGTCGATTCCCACAAAACATCGAGCTGATCTCGATCTCGGACGCGTAAACCTCGCTGGAGAAAATGAAGAGCTCGGCGAAATCCAGCACTCGCTTCGCAATATATGCTTCCCTCTCGTCATTGGAGTACATGGCGCCCATGAAAGTGACGGCCGTTAGTAGCGGTAATGACACAACTTCAGGGTCGAACGACGTGCGATGAAGCATCGCACAGCTCGGTTGCCAGTACTTAAAGTACATTGCCACAAATTTGCGAATACGGCTTGTCGTCAGAAGGAAATTAAGATTTGTCGACAACTCCTGTTGAGCCTTTGCGTCAAGGGGCACGGACCAGGCCCTTGCGAGAATAGATTGTATCATTCCGGTGGCGAAGGGCCGTTCAGGTTCGTAGCTCGGCTGTTGCCCTGCTAGTGTCAGGTTGGGATCCTGTCCGGGCGGGACGACAGCATGGTAAGCAACCTGCCCCACGTACGAGTCGTCCAGTAGCTTGTGAGGATCGCCAAAGGGGCCGTTGAAGAAGTCTATGAAAGTGTCTTGGAAAAAGGACAGGGTAGCAGCGTCGGACTCGATGAATGTTGGTCCATAATCTGTCCGGCCATCTTTCAACTCATATCCGAGAATGGAACTCCCCTCTTCTTCGAGACTTTTCTTGTTGTGATATTCGAGGCTGCGAGTTCGATCGCTGCGCGGAGGAAGGAGGAATTGCTGCGTGAAACTATCGGTACCGCCATTGAGAAGAAATTTGATCGATCCACGATCTGACGATTGTTCGTAGTCTTCGCGCTTCTCTGTCAAGGCGTCTGCCCAGTTGGGAAAGTCAACGACGCGACGTCTGAATGAAGAGACAGGCCATACCTGAATCAGTCCCTCGGTTCAGGACCTGCCTTTTTCGCTCGTTGTTGCATTCGATTCCTCGTTTCTGGCAAGAGCTGCAGGGATTTAATCCGTCGCACCGCAGTTTCATCGACGTGCACTAAAGGCGAAGGGACGATTAGCGGCCATTCCACGCAATTAGCAGCAATGTCGAATTACCGATTGGCAAGCATGTCGTCTTCTCCCTCGCTGTCCCGTATCAGGGATCTGCCGATCCCCCCTTTTAGGACAATCTGAGTAGTGGTCACGAAGGTTGTCGCTGCAACATGATTAGGGGCAAATGTTAGCGTCGAGGCGCGGTGAGCAGAACAGCAAAAGAAATGTGCCAAGCAACGAGGCGCAACTGGCACATCTCTTTTTGTTAGAGAATCACAAAAAGCAATAGCGTACCAACGAGCGAAGGAGTCATTGCAGAAGACACAAGAGTAAGGTTTGATCCCGGAATCTAAGAAGTTATATCAGCGAGTCAGTCAATCAATCTGAGTTCACGCCGTGAGTTTCGTAGCGAGATTCCTACGATCGGAGCGGCAAGGGAGAGCAGGATGGGAGGCAAAACCACATACGGCGAAGATGATGTCTTTTCAGATGATCAATGCGCGTAAAGCCTCGCTGACAGATGGTGCAACGGAAATGTTTGTCGGAATCAGGCTTCATAATGGAGAAGATGCGTTGGCGCGCATCGGGGAGAAGCTCAAGGGATGGGGAGGAAGTCTGGGGTAAAAGGGAGAGGGGAGGAATTAGAGGGGGAGGAGGAGGCGGAGTTACAGAAGATCAACCGCAGAGGACAGAACTATGATGCGCTCATTCCTGCGCTGGACTAAGATAGGCAAATAATGGCCGGAATTGTTAAAAAAAAAGATAAGGATTATCTGCAGCAGTAGGGACATTAGTAGTACAAACAAAAGTGCTCACTTCCCACTCTCCAATTTCCCTTGAAGAAACTTTGTAGTTAGCCGAATACCTACATAGATACTTCATTTTCTCCTCCTTAGCAAGTAACCGGTGAACTTACCTTACTGCCCCGTATGTACCATGACAATCTTAACCGGTTCTAACCGTACGTAAACTCATGACAGTACAGAATACAGAACACCCAAGATACAGGTAGGTGATCCCCCGCAAACCTGATCCAATCGTTGCCGAAAGAGTAATCTCAGAGAGTAATCCGAGTCGCTCGTTCGGAAACCGCCAATTGTCTGTCCCGGATGTTCTCCTCACTTTCTGGTACACCGATTGCCTTTTCGAGCTTAGTTCAAACACTACCAGATTGGCGTTATTGCTTGTCTGTTAGGACAATACACCACTATGCTAAGGTAAGGTAACCTATATATGAAATCTTAGACTGACGAGTACATTACCACACGTAGACTGGGGAAATATGGATTCTTGCATATAATGTCTCAAGCCAGCATTTCCAATATTATTAGTGCCACCGCTAGGATGGCCATGTTCATTGATTAGATACCGCAATGACATTTGTTGGAAAATCAACTTCGTCGTCGTTCAGATAATCCACGTTGATCGTCTTCAACTTTTCGTTCTCTGTCCAGCCGTCTCCAAGCCAGCCGTTCGGATTGTCATTGACATAGTCGTAGGTGTAATCCTCCCAACGAGGATATGCAAGAGCTTTCATTGAATGAAGCGAGGAACCTGAGACTTGTTAGTGATGCGAAATACGGCACTTGCTCACACCAAGAGTGCTTACCGGGCCATAATGCAGTAACTCTGCCATCCTCGGTCCCTCCCTTGTACCAGCTACGGCATTTCTCGCTAAACACCGTTCTCGAGAAGTACTGGTCACAGTGGCGAGTAAACATTTCTACCGCTTCCTTTCTCACACTCATCGCTCGGATGTTATCACGCTGCACCTTCTGTGCGCAGAGCGTGAAATAATCAATCTCCTTCTCAATCAGAAGCAGCAGGTTACCCTCGCCGAGTGCCGCGTTTGGCCCCAAGCAGACAAAATAGTTTGGGAATCCATCAACTGCCAAGGACAGATAAGTCTCTGGCGTCTTCTGCCAGCGGTTGGCTAGAGTGACACCGTCGCGTCCGATGATTGGGAATCTCGGAGTGAATGTGGTGTCGAATCCAGTTGCGCAGACAAGCACATCCGTGGGATGATGTTGTCCGTCTGCTGTGATGATCCCCTCTGCATCGACTTTGACGATCTCACTTGTGATGACGTCCACTTTGTCGTCTGTCAACGCCTCAAGATATCCCGGGCCTGGAGTGAGCCGTCGGCAAACAGGAGGGAATGAAGGGATCAAGTCCTCGCATAGTTCAGGTTTTCTTGAGAGTCGGCGTTTCATATTCTGTAAGAAGACCTCTCTCGCGCCGATCTGTTCAGCTGTGCCAAGTAGCGTCACACCATGGACCGATTGCAGCTGGAGTTCGATTTCTGCTGCAGAATTAGTACCGATGCTCACGGTATCTTTCAACGAGAAGCTCTCACCTTTGCGGAACTTTTGGTAGGCGCTATGGTCCTTCTTGAATGTTTCAATCTCTTCTGGAGTAAATGAGACTATTCCAACGAGGTCAGTGCTTTTTTATACTGTATGACTGGATGAGTTGACAAACAGTTCTCCAGTCCAGCTCCACCTCTTTTATCCACATGTTGGCGGGCAAAGGTGGGGGAAAGCCATGTACGCCCCCTAATATAGTGGTCGATATGGGCTACCTTTGGCAGCATGCCAGGAACGATCTGGATGCCACTTGATCCATTTCCTATCACCGCGGCCCTTTGGCCCTAGCCAGAGGGTCAGCTCGCATTTTCAAAACACTCCAAGGCCTACTCACGGTATAATCATAGCTCTCATCCCAACGAGCACTATGCTGCAGCTTGCCTTTGAAGTCATGCAAGCCTGGGATATCTGGCCACTTCCACGAGTTCAATGCACCAGTTGCGGAGATCATTATATTGCATTCGTCCGAGTACACCGTGTCTGTCTGAATGTCTTGAACCTGCATTCAATGTCAGCACTGACTGTCGATGGACGAGGTACGGAGGACTGACCTTCAATTGCCACTTGCTCCTCAAGTCGTCCCAGACAGCTTCAATGACTTGCTGCTTCAACTTGACGTACTCCATGCAACCGTACCTTTCAGCCACACCTTTCCAGTACGCGTGGATCTCCGGAGCGGCAGCATAGAATGTCGACCATTCTTTGTTTGGCTCAAAAGTAGCTTGATACGTATGGGCTGGGATGTCTGCGGACATCGTAAGCGTCGGTCGTCATTGACCCGAGACAGTTCTCGCAGGAAGAAGACAAGACTCACCACATGCGCAACCGGGATATCTGTTCTCGAGCCATGTGCCCCCAATATCTTCATTCTTTTCATACACACAAAGATCCACGTTGGGGATCCGTTGTCTGAAGCGAATGGAGGCGATAATTCCAGAAATGCCTGATCCAATGATAACGACCCTCAGAGGACGGGCTTCGTCGATGGAACGCTCTTCTACGATCCACTTATCCTCAACAGGTCGTGCCTCTTGGCTCTTGGAACTGCTGCCAAAGAAGAAACGTCTCATATTGTTTATAAGAACAAGAGGGGATTTATTAGAAAGGTATGTATAGAGGAACAATCAAGTCAAGATGCTGTATTCTGAGAGCAGGTTACACGAATAGGGGCCCGATATAAAGCTACGAGCATGCAGACTATATAACCAACAAACTAGGATACACGACCAATTTGAGAACACTCGAACCAGACCAAAGAGCGGGGAGCCCTGCCTTTCCGAACCATTCATCCCCTGCTCGCTTTTCCCAACTGCTATTCTAAACTCCTCCATGGACAGCAAAGCTACGCAACTACTGTTCCTCCCCGTTGGGACGCCAACAGCCGCTCAAGCGAACCCAGGATCGGGGAGGATTAGTTATTCACTTTGGCCTATGAGGCTCCTGCATCTCTTCCGTTTCCGTCCTTCAACTGGGCTCAACGGACAAAGGTAGCATGATTCCATCGCTGCCATCTACTTTCGGTTGCAGAGGCAGATACAGGCTCCAGTCTCGGGATTCCCCCTTCTCCCGTTCTCCCAAGCCCCTGGTGGTTAACCCTGGACTCCTTTGCGGGGTAGGAAGCATTCGTGATGCTGACGTAGGGACCATATGTAGAAAGCAAGGAATCCAGACATAACCGAAGGACTCTGCATAGCGTGTTTGTTTCAGTGAACTGAACTGACAGGAACCGGCTGTTCAGTGGCTGAGACACAGTCTATGTCCTGCTAATGTTGGTGAGTAGGACAAATGGAAGCCTTCCATAGCCGCAAGGACTATATCCTGGACCTCGTCTGCGATTCCAATTGCTGCGAATGTCTCGCAACTTCGAGCAAATCGGCACTTTGGTAATGCTGTCTCCCGCGCATTGCTCTGAACCGTGGATATGCCGCACCGCAACCGGAAAACCCCGCGTAGATACACCCCTGTGTACTCCCTACAACTGACATATCAGACCGCGGAATTTAAGCGCCCGAAGACTGGACAAGCCACCTGCCAACGCACGGACGCTTTTCCACGGCGGAGAAACCGGAGATACCCCGAAATTAAGTATGAGGAGGGGATGATGCATGCATTCGACAAAGGAATCATTTTCCACAAGTAGAATGGTCTCTTCACCCTGTCCTAGCCCACCATGGTGTCTACTTCCAAATAGATGGATATCCGTTATTCCGTCCATACGCATCATTCATCTCTTTCAGTACAACGGGATTCCCCCTGGCACAAACTTTCTCCCCCACAAACGGGACATTGTCGAATGCGGGGTCCCGGCTCAAGAATAGTGGCCAACTGCCGTTGAAGGGTTGACGATCCGAGGCTACTGATATTGAGTGT
The DNA here is from genome assembly GCA_016413765.1 of Aspergillus felis. NCBI lineage: Eukaryota > Fungi > Ascomycota > Eurotiomycetes > Eurotiales > Aspergillaceae > Aspergillus > Aspergillus felis. The sequence continues at coordinate 633,074 of CP066508.1, forward strand.
TGCTGATTGTGGGATGGGACTGATACAGCATGCTCTGGATAGCCTCGAGTAACCGATAACTTGGACTGCGGATCAGCGAGATCGATGTTCTCTACTATAGTAATCAATATCTTGGGAATTAGCGTCTTAAAGCAGTTCTTCAATTAGGTTCCCTTTATAGGACAGAATTTCCAGTTTTCAAGATGATTCAGAGTGGTAGACGCATATGCCAAAACATGATGATAGTATTGGAATATTAAATTCATCTTCTTGTTAAAAAGCATGAAGTCAGTAGAATGGGAGTACGCATAATGTCCACACGTGATGCGTGACGTGTCTCCTGAAGTCCATCAGGCTACAGTAAACTGAAGAGAAGGACTAGATACCTAAATCTCCGTCATCTTCAGTAACCGACACCGCGATCAAAGCTAACGTAGACTTCACAAGAGCGTGTTCACTTTACTCATCTCAACAGCAACCATGCATTCAACCTCGATTTCAGAGGGAACCAGCTCAGGCCAATCCGTCCTGCAAATCCACATCGACGAACTCTCCTCCTTACCCCTCCACGATACCATCCAAAGCTTGGCACACCTCCTCCCCGAGCTAACCCCCTCCATCACCGCAACAGGCGAACGCCTCGTGGCGCACCCGACCTACGAAGGAACAGGCAAGCTCGACGACCTGGGCAGACTCTACCTCCTTGCCGCGGATCGATGTACCCGCGAACACGCATCCTTCAAAACCCGTCTCCTGCATATATCACTCGATTCCATGATCGAAGCACTCTACGCTTCTAGTCAAGAGCAGCTCGAGAAGGGGATGGCAGATGGATCTGTGCATCTCCCTCCTCGACTAGATCAGGGGTGTGCATGTTGCAACGGCGAGCCCGCTGCCCTGATCCTGTGCGGTTTTCATGAGGGGAATGCATTGTATTTCTGGGAAGATGAATACAAGGCTTTCTGGGGGGAGGAGGAGAGCAGGGGGCAACGATCTGGTCTGGGCGAGACTTGGATTATGGCTTCGAGGGAGCAGGTTGAGCGTGTGATGGCGCGGGAGGAGGCGAGTGTCATTCCTAGTATGCTTTAGATGATTCGATATGTCTTAGTGTGTTGAAAGTTTCCTCTGGGGTTGATACTTGTGAAAAGGCTTCTTGGAAATTATCATTCTTTGTAATGTTTGGTGTGTTTATCATACTGCGAGGCATACTACTAGTAACTTTAGCATCGAACGAATGCCCCGCACAGAGGATCTAGTGTCTAAAGATAGTGGATCACAACAGTCTGGATCAGAAAGACATGAGCCGATCGGAGGTCGATCAGGGTGATTGGTGAGCTTCGTGTAATCATCTAGTCAGCAGCTGCTTCCCCAGTGTTGCATGGCTATTCGTCCAAGCTATCCTTGTCCACTCCGCCTTTAAGCATCCGCCGTATTTCCGAACATACATATCAAACAATGACGGCATCTGGTGTAGCATTATCATGAAGCATCACTGCGAGATTGATTTCTCCGCGAGTGCGCGGGGGTTTTCCAGTGCTTGCAAGAAAATTTATTACTTATCTGATTGTTTGCGCTTATAGTCCGGTCGTAATCACCATACAATCCCTGCCTACAAGTATCTTTGCAATCACCATTTTACCTTGAATGCACTGTTCAATTGAAACTCATCTTCTCTATGCCTGTATTCACTGAATACGCTGCCTTGTCGCGTGAACTGCGCGTTCTGCCTTCCTTTGCCACTCCACTTCCCCGCCTTTCCCCGCGATTTACGCGCCCCGAAGGAGCCGAGAAATATGAAGTCGTCATTGTCGGCGCTGGTCCAGCAGGACTGATGCTGAACCTGCTTCTGGCACGATACGGCCTCAATGATGACTCTCTGCTCTGTATAGACGCAAAACCAGGCACGCTCAAATCGGGCCAGGCGGACGGCCTGCAACCCCGCACGCTCGAAGTCCTCAAATCTCTCGGGCTCGCGGACGAGATCCTCACCGATGGCTGTCACATGGAAGAGGTTGCGTTCTGGAATCCGTCGCCTGACAAGGAGAAGGTGATTGAGAGGACGTCGATCGTTCCCGACGTGGCTGTGCCGGCCCGCTTCCAACATGAAGTCACGATTCACCAGGGTCGAATTGAGCGGATTCTCGAAACAGACCTGCTGCGGTATTCGAAAAGAGGCGTGCAGCGTAACACCAAGCTTGTGGACGTCAAGATCGACGAGGAGGGCGATGCTGAATTCTCAGTCGTGGCCGAGATCGAGACGGACGGCATCCGTCGCACAATACGCTCGAAGCACTTGGTAGGCGCGGATGGTGCCCACTCGGTAGTCCGGCGCTGCATGGGACTCAAGCTGGTCGGCGAGTCGATGGACCATATCTGGGGCGTGGTCGACCTGGTAATCGACACTGATTTCCCAGATATTCGAAGACGGTGCGCCATCCATTCACCGGCCGGGTCTGTCATGGTCATTCCGCGGGAGCGCATCGCGACGGGCGATTACCTGACCCGTCTCTATGTCCAAGTACCTGAAGAGACACCTCCTGAAGAGGACCAGAAGCCTGTTGATGGCACTACTTCTCAGTCCAAGGGAGATGCACGCGCGCGCAGAAGCCAGGTGACCCAGGAATCGATCTTCCGGCATGCCGCGCAAGCCTTCAAGCCGTACTATATTCGACCTAAGGAAGAGGGCGCAGTCGACTGGTGGGCTGCGTACCAGATCGGTCAGCGAGTCACGGACAATTTCACCGTCAAAGACTCGAAGGGAATCAATAGGGTTTTTATTGTAGGAGATGGTATGTGATCCTTCAGCAGTTTTGATGAATGTTGCTGATTGTCTGATCTGCAAGCTTGTCATACACATAGTCCAAAGGTACGTGACGCTCCTAAGCCCTTCAAGATAATTTGCTGATGACGATGATGGTCAAGGCTGGCCAAGGGATGAATGTGTCAATGATGGATTCCTACAATCTGGCTTGGAAACTGGTGTATTCCCTCCATGGCCTCACGCCTAGTTCGGTGGTTCGCGGACAAGCCGATGCTGTCGTGGATACATACCACTCTGAGCGCCATACAATCGCCCAAGAACTCATCGAGTTCGATCGTGCCTTCTCATCCATGTTTTCTGGGAAGATTGGTGCGTCAAAGGATGGAGTTCAGGGGCTCACGCACGAACAGTTCCTCGAAGTTTTTAGCACGGGCAATGGATTCACCAGTGGTTGTGGTATTGAGTATCCTGGTAGCCTAATGGTGGACAAGGCTTCGGATGACGGTGCAGAAAACCCAGTTACCGGGACAGATTACCTGTCCGGTGTCCTTCGTCCAGGCAGAAGATTACTTGACGTCCGCTGCAAGCGCCATGCAGACGGCAACAGACGGCACTTGCATGACGGTATGTTATTCTAGCATCACACCGTTCCTCTGCAGCCCAACACTGACAATACTCAGACTTTCTGTCGACAGGTCGCTTCCGCATTCTATGTCTCACATCTTCGGATCTCCTGGACCCCAAAGGCGTTTCCGCTCAGGTATTGACCTCTCTTGGCTCATCTGTCCTTCCACGATTCCCGCCCAACCTTATCGAGCAGGTGGTTATCCATCCTCGCTTGGGTAAGACATTCATGTGGCAGGACGTGCCGACTGAACTCAAGAAACACTCGGAGATGCGGTTCTACAGCGGTTACGAGTTAGACGATGTGTACAAGATCTACGGCGTAGACGAGACGAAGGGTGCTTTGGCTGTCGTTCGACCTGATGGATATGTTGGCATGGTGGCGGCGTTGGAGGATGTAAAGCGTGTGCAGGAGTACTTCGAGAGGTGTGTGAGGACTCCCTAAAGCTAAGTGATGTATGATAGTATTATAAATGCATCGCATACCACCAAGTAACAATTCATTTCCCCGACGCAATTGATTATTATGTAATTCAGCCATGAGGAATGTTCCTGAGATATTCTTAGAAGACAGCACGTGACCGGTCAAAACGGGAGATTAGTCACCAGCACGTGGCTAAGGTGCCGAAAAGCCGATTTTCTCCTCTTTTCTTAACGTTTTCGTCATTCTCAATGACACTTGGCTGGCCACGATGGAGGCGATGACGGCTCAGGCCGCTCACGGAAAGCTCCTGTTGGGTCTCTGCCGACGGTGGAGAGCCAAAACCAGCGACACTGTGTGAGTCAAGCTTTTCTTCTCCAATGAAGATGGGCTATCTGTGAAAACCCGCCATGGCCTCTCTCCACTTGTCGGCATTAAGCAACTTTTATCGCCGCTGTCGCTTTCTTGCAGGGTGGGATCGCCATACAAAACCTGCTCTGTCCCTGCTTGCGTCCCTCTGGGGCCTTCTGCCGTGGTCATGTTGATACAACTGTGCCTGGTCTATCGTTATTCTTGTCTACTTCTACCGGAACTTTGGTATACATAAGTACTCTCTATTTGCAAGAGTCGCGTGACATTTTTACGGAGTGATTGGCCATGACTCAAGATGGAGGAAAGGAGACTGGACATAGTAGGTCGCGATCAACATCGCTAAATAGCACAAGTGACAGTCAGCATCTGTCACGGACAAGTTCAACGGAATCACAACGTTCGCGGAGTTTGAGACTTCTATCTATAACGAGAACAAGATCGGCATCTAGACCCAGGAGAGCGAGTCTCGACAGAGTGTACTCTGGCAGGCACCTGGATGATCAGTCTGTCTACCATAGCGATGACAACGCTCCTGACGCCCATGCAGTAGATTCACCTGCAGAGGATCATGATGAGAAGCAGAGAACCCCCGTGCGTGAAGTTAGAGGAGGAATCTTGAACGAACGCGACACTGATTTGGAAGCGGCTGCTCGTGATCAGAGTGCGCTGGAAAAGTCACGAACGGCCAAGTCTGATGGATTGCGGGATCCTAAACTGGTAAGCTCAAGCCGTCATCTCGAGGGATATTTTGTCCAAGGGCCATAATAACGCTGCGACAGGTAACATGGGATGGTCCCGACGATCCTCAGAACCCTAAGAATTGGTCAAACAAGAAGAAATGGGCTGCTATTATCACGGTCTCCCTCTTCACTTTTATCTCTCCAGTGTCTTCGTCCATGGTTGCACCTGCGTTGCCGTCGATTGCAAGCGATTTTCGTATCGAGGACCAGGTCTCTTCCCAGCTTACTCTCTCCATTTTCGTGTTGGCCTATGCCGTTGGACCTCTGTTCCTGGGGCCGCTTTCTGAGATTTACGGAAGAGTTATTGTTCTGCAATTGGCCAACTTGTTCTATCTCGTGTTCAACATCGCATGCGGTGTCTCGCAAACTAAAGGGCAGATGATCGCTTTTCGATTTCTGTCTGGCCTGGGAGGCAGTGCCCCGTTAGCTGTGAGTCCTCTTTGCCAACAGAAATCTTCCAGTAAAGTAACTAACAACTTTTAGGTTGGTGGAGGTGTTCTTTCGGACTGTTTTAAACCAGAAGAGCGCGGAAAAAGTGTTGCAATCTACAGCCTTGCTCCGCTTCTTGGTCCAGCTGTCGGTCCTATAGTCGGTGGCTTCATCTCTCAAGACACCACCTGGCGCTGGGTCTTCTATGCAACCTCCATTGCCGACGGAGTCATCCAATTTGCGGGGCTATTCTTCCTCCGTGAAACATACGCTCCCAAGATTCTGCAACGGAGAGCAGAGCGGATCCGGAAGGAGACGGGTGATTCGACGTACCAGACCGAAACCGAGCGACAGAACAAAACCCTTTCTCAAACGATGCAGACTGCGCTTGTGCGGCCCTTCCGCCTCTTGTCCACCCAGCCCATCGTTCAAGTTCTGGCCCTGTACATGGCCTTCATTTATGGCACGATGTACCTCGTCCTTTCGACCTTCAGCTCTCTGTGGACTGGTGTTTACCACGAATCTACGGGCATTGGCGGTCTGAACTACATCTCCCTAGGCTTGGGATTCTGGTTGGGCTCTCAGATATGCGCTCCACTGAATGACCGCATTTACCGCCGGCTCAAAGCCCGTAACAACAATGTCGGCAGGCCCGAATTTCGAGTACCTCTCCTGGTTGTGGGCGCTTTCCTCACCCCGGTTGGTCTCTTTATCTATGGCTGGACCGCTCAGTTTCGCTGCCACTGGATCGCTCCTAACATTGGTGCCTGTCTCTTCGGTGCGGGGAACATCATTGCCTTTCAGTGCATCCAGACCTACATGGTAGATACATACTCGAGATTTGCTGCCAGCGCCTTAGCCGCGGTGGCTTTCTTACGTTGCATATGTGGATTTGCCTTTCCGCTATTTGCGCCATACATGTACGACGCTCTGCACTACGGATGGGGCAACAGTTTATTGGCCTTTGTGTCTATTGGTCTGGGCATACCGGCGCCTATATTCCTCTGGAAGTATGGAGAGATCCTGCGCAAGCGCAGTCCATACGCGGCAGGTTAGATATGTGCGTTGGTTGGTTGGAAAGTACACAGCATGTTTGTAAATAGCCTACCTCAATGAACATAATGATTCTCTTTGAACCGTCGAAGGTCGCGTTCTGCCAGCATCTCAGGACACCGTACCCCAGAGGCCCGATATTTGCTGTCACTCAGACGCCTCGAGTGGTGCCAGGCAGCCAACTCGGAAAGCTGTCACAGAGCCAGGCTCTAATGTCTTTGTGAGTTAACAGAAGATGACCAGAATCAATTGCATTAGTCACTACTGGCTTCTGAGGCTACATCAATCCCGGCTTCTAGTCGGAATTGGCTAATACCCTGACCTCGGTACTTCGTAGTCATGGATACTGAGAGTCAATGTCCGACATGGCCTTTATGGCACGAAGGGGTTTCAGAACAGAGGTTGATTTGATTGGACGCTTGAAAAGGAGGTCAGGTACAGATCACATGCCACGGAATAACCAAATGTCCGAGGCCAATTGAGTTTTCGGCCAAATTTAGCGTGCAGAACGCGAATCCGCTATTCCTGATATAGTAATAAAAATTTCGAATTTTCCATGTGAAAATCAACAGTCAGGGGAGGCGTCCAGTCAAATCATGCATTGCAGAAAGAAAGCCACGAGTTCCCATGCAGTGCAGCAGATCAATTGTATAGTGTAATTGCAACAGAAGTAAATCAAACCATGTTATCAGCTCCCAATTCCATACAGACAGCTCTGTATATCATCAAGCTCTTCAAATGCGAAAGGTCTTTAAAAGTACTCCTATCTCAACGCCTAGCCCCATTTTCCTAACAAAGCATAGCCGTCTCCTTATGTTGAGTTTTCTCAACGGCTGGGCATCGATGGCTCATGGATCTAACACTCCGCTAATAAACGGACCTCAGGCACATGGAAAATGCTGCCGTCCGACTGGCCACCTGCTTCAAAATGATCCACTTGAGCCCGGTTGACAGATTCAGGGACCGCTTTTCTGGAAACATTTGGTGGAAAGGAGATTGGCCAATGGATCTGCCTGCGATTTCGGGCGCCAGGAGCTTTTTTAGCTATCGTACGATAGGGAATGGCTTGCTGGCCTTTTCTGTGATTTTTTTCCTTCCCTTTTTTACACCTTCATTTTTGACAATTGCTCAGATTCGATTAAGGGACAGCTGGGAAAATGGCAGAGGTTCGCAAAAGAGATGTGCAGACAGAGACAGAGGTATGTTTCTTTGCAATATGAATGAAAAGCATTGCTCACATGGCCCTAGGTTGTCCAAGACAACACTCCCAGTCTCAAATCGCTCAAAGATGCCATTCCCAAGGAATGCTTCGAGTCATCGCTGGTCACCTCCCTCCTCTACCTCGCCCGTGATATCCTTTACTGCGCCATCCTGACCTACGGCGCCTTCCATATCCATCTCCTCCCCTCGTTACCGCTCCGCGCCCTCGCCTGGGCCACATACGGCTTCTTCCAGGGCTGCGTCGGAACAGGGATGTGGATTCTGGCCCACGAATGCGGCCACGGGGCCTTCTCTCGCTACCAGGGCATCAACGACTTCATCGGCTGGGCCACCCACTCCTTCCTGCTCGTCCCTTACTTCTCCTGGAAGATCACCCACGCCCGCCACCACCGCTACACCGGCCACATGGAGAAGGACACTGTCTTCGTGCCGTGGACGGACGAGCAGCTGGCGCAGAAGAAGAACGTGAGCATCGAGCAGCTCAAGCATCTTGCCGAGGAGACCCCCATGGTCTCATTCCTGCAGCTCATCGGCCACCAGCTCGGCGGGTGGCAGCTGTACCTGCTCACCAACGCTACGGCCGGCGCGCAGAGCTGGCCCGAGGGCAAGCCCAAAACCGGTCCGGCGAGCCACTTCAACCCCGTCGGCGCGCTGTGGAGCCCCTCGCAGCGCCTCTCCATCGCCATCACCGACCTGGGTCTGCTGATCATGGCCGCGGTGCTGTACTACGCGAGCACTCAGATCGGGGCGTGGAACGTCGTCCTGCTCTACTTTGTCCCTTACCTGTGGGTTCACCACTGGCTGAGTATGTCCTCCCTTTTCCTCAGATCAACCTGAATATGTACTGACGTAAACAGTCGCCATCACCTACCTCCAACACACCCACCCCTCCGTCCCGCACTACACCCCTGAAGCGTGGACCTACACCAAGGGCGCCCTCGCCACCGTCGACCGCACGATGGGCTTCATCGGCCGCCATTTCTTCCACGAGATCATCGACTACCACGTCGTGCACCACCTCTTCAGCCGGATCCCCTTCTACAAGGCGGAGCAGGCAACCTGGGCCATCCAGCCCCTGCTTGGAGCGCAGTACCACGAGGAGAAGGACCAGAGTTTCCTTGGTTCCTTGGTTACGACGTTCCGGAAGTGCATCTATGTTTCCACCAAGGGGCATGCGTCGCAGCCGGGTGTGCTGCACTTTGTGAAGGCCGATGAGGGAAATTAATTAATGGTGATAAGTGGCGGAATGGATAGACATAGACTTTTGAGTGAAAACTGATAGAGTAAGTATCATAGAGATACCCTAGTGTTTTTGTTGGATGGTCGTCGTGTATATAGACAGAATCTTAGATGTATTAGAACTAGAGCTGAAGAGTGTTGATTCTACTGTCTCCTTATCTTCCTGCTTCGCGTGTTATACCGACAGAAGGACGACGCAGATACGATAATATTGTGGCATCTGCGGGATCGAGGAAATAAACATGAACTCACCAGTCTACAATGGACCAATTACGAGGAGCTTACCTGAGTTCTTAATTGGGCATCATTAAGACCATAGCCGATAGATCATCATGAGCCAGCAGTGAACAAATGAAGTAGCCACAGTGGCACACCTTACTCTAACATGGCGACACTACAACTCCAAGCGATCAGTCGAAGTGTGTAGAAGTGGCGGTGATCACTGCAACGCCTCAAACACACTTCCAGGAATAGCTACAGACCCACTGATAGCTCGACATCCGCTACTGAACGCTAGTCTTCAGCACCGCCACACTAGAGTGGTGCTGCAGACCTGTGCAACACTAGAATCTACTGTCTACATTCCATCCACAGCACGAGTACGGACTCAACGTTATGGATGATTGACAAGGTATGCTCATCCAGCCCCGCAACTTCTGTAGGAGACAGCATCAGCAGCCAATAACTGCTGCCTGCAGATGAAACCTCACCGCTAGCTCTGCGCCCCACCCTGTACAGACTCAACTCCCAATAACTGCAGCCACGATCCACCTTTTGTGTCATCTTGCATGCTAGTCCGACTTCAAGCATAGGCCGTGGACCCTGTAGGGCAGCAATGCCTCACCGGACAGGTGGAGGGTGGAGGTCCTGCGGATGTATATATATATAGTCTTGAGCTCCGCCAGATTCTCATTCCTCTACTCACTTGTCAATAAGTTTTCAAAGATTGTTAACAGAATGTCATTCCACCGATCCTGTGAAGACATCCACATCCGCCAGGAGGACGGCGCCACCATGCTCCTGGCCAAGGTCCGCGATAGCCACGGGCATCTGGTTCCCCGCAAGATCCGACTCGATGATCATATCGGCAATACAGATGGTATTTCCCTCTTGCCTAGTCACCTAGTGTGATGTTTGCCTTCTCCAAGGTTGCTAATAATACCAGGATGGTTCATCTGGGGAGGCTGCAACTTCACCCGGACGGCGAGAAATATCTCCCTACAACATACCGAGTTTGGACCGAAATTGTGTGCTGAGCTGGAGATGAATGGTGGTGGGACGAGAGGGCTGCAGGGGATCATGCTTTCGGAGAAGATTGGTAATAATGATGGGCATTTGAAGTTCCTGGTGAGTTTGAGTTCCTCTTGCGTGGACTCGGTTGGGATTAGGTGGATACTAATGTCGAATACAGGGTGCTTGATGGATTGGCATGGGATGCGAAATGGACATAGTATTAATGAAATGAGATTGGCCACAGGAGGAGTCCACTGTATTTCCATTCAAGGAAGCGTTTGCGTAGCAACAGCTCGTCTTTTGCAATCCTGAGATCTCAGCTGTAGTGTACTGCAGTCCTGGTGCAACATTTCACAGTTACATTCCCCAACGACAGTAGGAGTATGGACTCGAATAGATTGATTGACGAATGTAGTGACACATCGCCATGACTGCAGCCCGCTGGATAACCACCACTAGGGCCCTGTGCCACCATCTATAGACTCACTTGTCACCTCCCAAGCGCGGCCACGATCCATTTGCGGTGTCAACCATGGAACCCCCGACAGAAAAATTGCGTAACAATGTTCAACACTATGTCATCTTGTGATGCCAGTACGACATCATGAGTAGAGGCAGCAACACCTCAACGGACAGCCGGAGCGGTATATAACTTGAGCTCCCCTGGTCAGTGACCAGCCAAGTGCCCCACACGACACATCCGTATCTAATCACACCCGTCGGGAACCAGCCGGATCGACACGACGAGTTAATAAGGCCATGCCAACCATTAACACTTTTTCGGTCGCCGTGACGGCACCGAGCATCCCGAGGACTATCTCGAGGATATCGAGTATGCTGTTAAAATTAAGAAATCACATGTCGACAGCGATAGCAGGGATTGGAACCACGATCGTCGAATTCTATTCCGCCAAAACCTGAGAGGCAGGGCTGAACTATGGTACAGTCAATTGGAGACCTCAAGAATGACTGGGAAAGATTGAAGCAAGAGTTCACGAAACGGTACCGAATCGACGAAGTCGACGCAGCCACCCGGCGTTTCCAGATCAGTCAGAAGTTAGCGACCCTCTCGCAGGGACTTAATGAACATATAGAGGACTACGTGGACAGATGCGAAGACTTGGAATCACAAGCAGGCATCTTGGAATCGTTCGGACTGAACGTGGTCCAGGGCTTAGCTGACCTCACACAAAAACATCGAATCATGTACGACCTGTTCAAAGGCAAGGACTACTCATTCCGAGCAGCGAAAGACCTTATCAATGCTGCGTACCTGTCATGCGACTCCGGGGCTCTTCAAGCAAGTTTCCAATATAGCCACAACAGCAGAAATGGCACTCCACAAAACTTGCGAAGACGTTCAAAGTATTCGGAGGATTGGGGCCACTGATCTCAAGGCTGACGCCCGTAATAGGTCCGGACGGCGGGTCCCCAACAAGATCCGACTTGATGACCATGTTGGTGAGAAAGATGGTATTTCCGCCTTCTCCATGTCCATGCTCAATGTGAAAACCTTCTAACTGCATCAGGGGGGCTCTGTGGGGTGGACAGAACTTCACACACTCTGCGGGAGAGGTCTCCCTAGAACACACTGAGCATGGGGCCATAACGTGTGCCGAGATAAATAAGGAGGGAGGGTCGTAAATTGTCAGGAGCTCAACCTTTCCGAAAAGATTGTCAACTTTGATGGGCAATTGACAGTCGTCCGAACTTGTTGCATTGATGGTGGTTGCATCAAGTCGATACTCATGCCCGAGAATATCATCCTGAATAGGACATGGGAATGCTAACGGAGTAGTATGTAATGGAATGGATGTCACCACCATAAACCAGAGACGGTTATTTGACGAACCAGAAGCTTGAATGCCTCATAGATACCTGAAATATCCGGCCTCTGTGAGACCAGGGTCAATCTATCTGTCAGATCATGAGGATGAAGCAAAAAGACCTGCAGCCTGGCTTGTCCAGTCGGCATTGGCCCATCACCTGCCGTGCAACCAGAGGCTTCGAGCTACTTCCAGCCCCCTCAGCAATGATACTCCGCATAATTCGATGATTCAACTCTTCCATCGAGCACCCATGACAGAATCACGTGCCTCCATACCGAACAAACCAGTCCTGAAAACCTTGACTGATTCGAAGATTTCAAAATGTGGGACATGGCGTCCAGAGAAGTTTGTCTGGCCAATCATCCGTTCCGTGGGCGTTACGAACCAGCTTGAGAAGCCTACTTGGCTTCTTGGTATCGGCTGTGAAGGCTGCCGTGCTCGGCACACAGGGGTCAAATTCGAAACTAGCAGCCCGCATGGATGCCGATGGCAGGTGTCACTCGTCTTAGGTCCGTCTCGAGCTTGACGGCAAGTAGACTTTGCGGACTGGAAGCGCTACGACATGGGTGTCTGGGGTTATATTAAATCCCTCGCTTGGGTTCACAAGACTATCTATCAGAGGACAGGCCATGGCATTGTCGGGGTCGTTCTTTCTCACTATTGATGACAATGCCAGGGTCGGCAAGCTAGCGGTGATTTAACGGGCGAGTCGACCGCAAATTGGCCGACCCGAGAGATTGGACTTTTCACCTTGCAGCCTTGGAGCGGGCTAAGGATTATGCGGATAGCGGAGTTGGCGGGAACACGCCAACAGGCAGAGTTTAACCATTGATTATTAGCCAAGCAGCTAGGGCCTTGATCGTATGATTGGAAGATTGGACAACAGTTGCCGGCGCAATTGCCTTTTTGTTGGTAATGCTTTCGTAATAAAATATGTCCAAGTCTAAGGTAGTGAACAAAATGCATCTAGAACCGTAGTCCAAGGGGCGTCGCTTAATCTTCGGCAAGCCCGCGAGATTGCGTCCATAGTTCTCTTCCCCACATACAGTATCGTGGGAGTTCCCCGTACTCGAATCGTTAGCGAACTCGTCCGATGAGAAATCCGAGTGCCGGGATGCATGCAGTTGCTAACTCGAAATTCTCACCGGGAGCAGGTGAACCTGGGGAGCCTGTCTGGGGATCCCCGCATGGAGAGACAATGGACTACTATCTATGGAGTCATGGACTCGGACGCGAGAAAAAAAGTGGGAAGTGGAACTTGACAAGAAATGATGATGAATCGAGTGGAAGTGAGAACCGAAGACCAAGAGGCCCAACCAAGCTTCTTGGAGCGAGGAAATTGGCGCATTTCGAGACAGCAACAAAACGAGTGGAAAAGCCTTGTTTGTTCCTGTCGGTCATACCATGGTTTGCACGTGGTAACAAACTCTGTTTTACCCGTGTGTATCACAGTCATTACACTACCCCTCTCCAGTCATTTCTGCCTAAGATTTACTTCTGATGAGGGGGTGCTATCGTCTATTCTGTCTACCTGCTTATTGCCTAAATGTATACTCTGGATTCTCTCAGCTGATGCTAAGTGCTCAGTCAAATGTCCGACTTCAATGTAAAATCACCAATTTCCCTATCTAGCTAGGGAAGTTATTAGGTTTCAGACTTGATGAAACATTGTTACAACGTTACAGGCCCATGGCCCACCAACAGTCTTGGCATGCCAGCCTGTCAACCTGCACTACACCAACCAGCAGCCACTTTCATTGTTGCTGCTCAACACTCTGCTCACAGTCAGCTTCCTCGTTTCGACTGTCAAATCCGTAACGCCAGTGGCAATGCTCCAAAACCAAAAGTAAATATAGCGGGATTGGTTCTCGGCCGCGAATCACGGGTCGGCATCAAGTGATCATAGACTCGCAGGCTCGGCCAGATCCGAAAGATAATTCATCCTCGGCTCGCTTCACCCAGTGAGACACTTGCATAATAATATAAATTAATCAAGAGGCAATTGGAGTGCGGCCCGCTCTTCCATGAACAGATTGATGTCCGGCAATACGCCCGCGTGCAACGGTAATTTACAATTGGTGGCGCTCGACGTGTCTGTGTCCTGCGTGTTGTAACTTGTAAAGCAGTCTATGTGGCTAATGAGATTAAGGAGAGCCTGCTTCCAAGGTTACATTGTGAGGAGTTAGGCTTTGCCGACCCAGGAATGACCTCGACAGTTGGCGCGGATGACATGGTCGTCTGTCTTGCAAACCGACTACCTTACTGATTGGGAGCCTAGTAGACCTTAAATCCAACATGATATAAATGATCAATGATTGCAACAATATCCAACTCCTTATACTTCCATAGAGGACATAGAGGCAATCGAAGCAGGCACGGAATCCGTCGTACAGAGTAAGGTCCCTGGTAGAAGCCGAAGGCATTGGGGTCCGTATGATACTGTATGGTATTGACTAGCAAACTTTGACAGTTCTGGTCTCTCTCGGACCATGTGGAGCTGCGACCCCACTTTCATGCACGTGGTAGGCTGGTTTTTCCGGCCCCTGCCAGAACAGCCAATAAGAGTACACCACACGGAAATTAGCCCTGAGAAGGAACCGTCGCCGGGGTTAGTGTCTGTGAAAGCGCGTACCCAGCTACCTTACTGGCTACATGTTCGAGACTGTGCCAGAACTAGTCAGCCCGACAACACGGCCGGCCGAGACCCGAGCATCTGTTTGGCCAGAACGTCCGGGGTTGACCGCGCCACAAATCCATTACCAATGAGAAATCCCTGAATAGAGGTCTAAGCAAGCTACTTGACCCAGGAAGGTTTAGTTTCTGCGAGCACAGGCCGGATTTTGGTGGTCAGCTCGAGAATTCGATCCGGGGGTTTGCCCCTGTGAATGTCTGTACGGTACCATGTTCCATGCGCCACTCGGTGGTTTCCAATTCCAGAGTTGTACAGCGTCGCAGTCTGAGGTCCACCATTTCCCTCAGGTTACCAGATCCCGCGATCTCAGAGAGACTGGCGGCTGCAATGATTGGCCCATCATTCTTTCTGACTCAGGTTTTGCTCGCGCTTAGTGCATCCCAATCCAGTATGGCGGTCTTTTTTGTTTTCTCCATGTCTCCAGCTTTGTCCCCAAATCCCCAGATGAGACAGGACTAAGCGATCCATAGTGTGATGGCAACTAGAACCGCATGACAAAAAAAAGGCGCGAAAGCCAAAAGAAAAAACAACGCTAGAGCCGATGGCACTGCGTCCCCCGTGGTCAATTCCCCGGACCGGCATGGGGCCGACTGACTGAGGGAAAGAAAAAAGTGAGAGAAGGAGCGAGCGCGGCATCTCCAGATTTCTCCTCTTCCAGGTCCAGGTCTATAAAATCAGCCGTTCTTCCCCCCCAAGGTTGTCCGACCTTCTTCTTGTCACGTTGATCTTCTCCCTTTTCCTCTTCTTTCCTCCATCCTTCTCCTTTTGAGCCTCGTGGTGATCAGCATCCCTATCCACTCTCATATCTAACATTTCCCTTCTTTATCCTCGGGGTTGATCACTGCCATCTTTCGCCATGGCCGACGTTATCGTCGATACCTCGATCGTCGAGGCTCCTGTGACATGGAAGACCTACCTGATGTGTGCCTTCGCGGCCTTCGGTGGTATCTTCTTCGGTTATGACTCTGGTTACATTTCCGGTGTTATGGCCATGGATTATTTCATCTCTGAATTCGAGGGTCTCGTTAGTAAACCCCCCTGCTTCGCAAAGCTATAGCCAAGGACATTGTCGCTGACCAGTGAAATTTCTCCTCCTACAGGACAAGGCCACCACTCCTGCGGACCTTTTCGTCATTCCTTCCTGGAAGAAGTCTCTGATTACTTCCATTCTCTCTGCTGGTACTTTCTTCGGTGCTCTGATCGCTGGTGATTTGGCCGATTGGTTTGGTCGTCGTACTACCATTGTCGCCGGTTGCGGTATCTTCATTGTCGGTGTCGTTCTTCAGACTGCTTCTGCCACCACTGCTCTGCTCGTGGTTGGTCGTCTGATTGCCGGTTTTGGTGTCGGTTTCGTTTCCGCCATCATTATCCTGTACATGTCCGAGATTGCGCCCCGCAAGGTCCGCGGTGCCATCGTCTCTGGTTACCAGTTCTGCATCACCATTGGTCTGATGCTGGCTTCCTGTGTCGACTATGCCACCCAGAACCGCACCGACTCTGGCTCCTACCGCATCCCCATCGGTATCCAGGTCGCCTGGGCTCTCATCCTTGGTACTGGTCTGCTTTTGCTGCCCGAGTCTCCTCGTTACTTCGTCAAGAAGGGCGATCTTACCAAGGCCGCCGAGGCTCTTTCCCGTGTCCGTGGCCAGGCCCGTGATTCCGAGCTCATCCGCTCCGAATTGGCTGAGATTGTCGCCAACCACGAGTACGAGATGCAGGCCATTCCCCAGAGCGGCTACTTTGGCAGCTGGTTCAACTGCTTCCGTGGAAGCCTCTGGAACCCCAACAGCAACCTCCGTCGTACCATCCTGGGTACTTCTCTGCAGATGATGCAACAGTACGTTTCCCTTCTCAGCTCTCGTCGCTCACTGACCTTGCGATGCTAACGACCGCTACAGGTGGACTGGTGTCAACTTCGTCTTCTACTTCGGTACCACCTTCTTCAAGAGCTTGGGAACCATCAGCGACCCCTTCCTGATCAGCATGATCACCACCATCGTCAATGTCTGCTCCACTCCCATCTCCTTCTACACCATGGAGAAGCTCGGTCGTCGTACTCTGCTCCTCTGGGGTGCTCTGGGCATGGTTATCTGCCAGTTCATCGTCGCTATTGTCGGAACTGCTGACGACGGCAACAAGAGTGCCGTCAGCGCTGAAATCTCCTTCATCTGCATTTACATCTTCTTCTTCGCCAGCACCTGGGGTCCCGGTGCCTGGGTCGTCATCGGCGAGATCTTCCCTCTGCCCATCCGTTCCCGTGGTGTTGCTCTGTCCACCGCCTCCAACTGGCTCTGGAACTGCGTAAGTTTTACTGTTCGACACCAGATGCAAAGAATACCGTGCTGACTCAACCTCCAATAGATCATCGCTGTCATTACCCCCTACATGGTCGACACCGACAAGGGTAACCTCAAGGCCAAGGTCTTCTTCATCTGGGGATCTCTCTGCGCCTGTGCCTTTGTCTACACCTACTTCCTCGTCCCCGAGACCAAGGGTCTCACCCTCGAGCAGGTCGACAAGATGATGGAGGAGACCACTCCCCGTACCTCTGCCAAGTGGAAGCCCCACGGCACCTTCGCCGCTGAGATGGGTCTCACTGAGAAGGATATTGCTGAGAAGACTGGTGAGGTTGTCCACCAGGAGGTCTAAAGGACCTTGGCGATGCCACTGCTTCGTCTCTGAGGGCGGCTGAGACTTTCTTGTGATTTTCTTCTTACTTACCCACGTCACGTATACCCACGGTTACGCTTCATGTTACAATAATGCTCAATGTCTACAGAGGAATGAGACTCTAATATCTCTTTTTAATGGTGGTATCTTAGGCAAAGATTAGAAAAAAAAAGAAAAAAGAAAAGAAATGGGAAACCATTGAATCAATTCGACTCTTACATTTGTGTCTTTTGCTTCTGTTTACATTGAAGAGATCGTCGGAAAAGTCCACCATGACGTCCGAAGATTTCTTCCCATTCTTTCTGATAATCAATAGGGTGTGCTTCTGGTGGGTCCCTTTGCTACAAGCTCCCCCCACTGCACTCCAACGACCCAGTACCTGCTATGGTAGTTGCACCTCTGACATTGCTGGAGTTTCCACTCAGAACTGCTGTGCGTACATCTGAAGGCCTATCTATCATGAGAACTTCTCTGCAACTCACCGTGGAATTGAGAAAGCACACCACAGGAATGCAGACGACACTGGGATAGGATGGATCATGCTACCCATGTACTTGTGGTTTTGACGGACGGATGCTAACCAGTGAACCATATTGGTCTGCTTGAGGTCTCTAACTTCATCGGTGCTAAGAGAGACGCATTTACCTCTTTGAGTTTGGGTTATCGACACCACTTTGCAAGAGAAAACAGCGCAGACACGAAGGCATGGATGCAATTCAGGAGAGCGAAGGCTGTAAGATGGTTGAGTCTATATGTAAAGAATGAGGCTATGCTCAATCGGGCAGCAATCTAGACACCCCGCGGCCTCCCCCTTCCATGCCTTTTCCCTCAACCATCAATTTTAGCATTTTCATGAGTCAGGCCATCACCAGGATCTGAAACAATATTGGAATACAGACAATGAAATATCGATGTGGCAAGGAGATCGATTGATGACTATGATCGTCTTTTCGTTTCAGCGATTAGAAAGCCCTAACCTGATCCTATGGCGAAGCTCGGTTGACTCGTCATCCCACTGAACCGCGATTTCAGTCATATCAACAGCTGTGATCCCGCGTCCCTCAGAAACCTCAAACTCGGAGGTGATCCGCGTGCGAGCTTGCCAAGAAAAGGATGCGTGTCTGTCTCCAACAAGCTTGTGCTTTGGTGCAAAATATGGTAATGATCTGCGCTTAGACGCATACTCGCCCAGAAAGCCAAGCGACGGACTTCCGTGAATCAAACGAGGGATATTTGATTGCTTGAAACTCAACGGCTGCTGAGATGGAAGGCTCACGAAAGTACACAACCTCTTGATGTTCGGATCAGCGGTTTACAGATTCCCAAAAATCTGCAAGCCTGGATACAGTCAAGGTTTGCGACACACACAATTGGAGTTGAGGATCTGGGATCTACGGACTTCCGCAACTCGCCCGGCGCTTGGCCTGCTGGCCAAGACTTCTAATTGCTTCAGCGTGCAGACGTTAGAATTGACTTGCTTCTCCGTACTCCTGTAGAAGCGGGGCCACGTCGTCAGCCAGCGATGATCTCCTGTTCTGGCCGTGATTTCGCATCATCCGTTCTGAATAGGGTAAGGAATTTTATGATGCGCAGGGAGTCCTGCAAGAGGCAATATGCATAATCGGGAATGGTGCGGGAAGCCACCCCCGTAGAGGGTCCATAGTGCTTCTTCCGCCCTGTCGCTGAGCAATGTGCCTTATCTGATTCGACGGAGTTGATCAACTCCGTCTACGAGGTTGCGTCAGCATCAACACCAATGCAATAATATCGACTTGCGTACAAGGTAAACTCCTCATGTTGACTGCCAGAAAGATGGCGACGGTTGAGGTGTGCGTAGAACCTTCAAGGATGGAAAGGTATAAAGCTGGCACCTGCGCCGGTTGACGATGTACTTCTATCAACACCATAGCTCTCTTTTCGCATCGTCTTCACTGCCTCTACAATGGTCCAACTCGCTTCTACCCTTGTCGCTGCCGTGGTCGGCCTCGCCAGCGTCTCCTTGGCGCATCCCGGCCATAATGTCAAAGCCGAGGCTGCGGAGCGTGCAGCTTTCCTGAAGCGTTCCAATGTCGCTCGTGGTTGGGGAGGATGCGCCGCGAATCTCAAGGCCCGCGGCCTTGAGGGTCGCAGCATTGCTCGCCGTAAGCATGCAGTCGAGATGCTTCGCCGCAGCAAGGGCTTGGAGACTCGTATGCAATCTTCTTAACCTTCTGACGTGAGGTCGCTATTGACTCAATATTTTCTAGGTGCTCCTTTCCTCAAGGCTCGCGACCTTACTGCTCTCAACACTTCCCACGAATCGTCTTTGGATGTCAACCTGTCCACCGACCCGTCGGTGCTGTTCTCCTCCAACGCAACTTGCGTCCTGGCATCTGATGTTACTCAGGGACCTTACTGTATTTTATTTTTTGCTATGGCAGATCATTGGCGATCAACTGACAACCTGCAGATGTAAGCGGCGAATTGATCCGTAGAGACATCACCGAGAACCAGGCGGGTGTCCCTCTCTACGTGGACGTCCAGATGGTCGACAGCTCTACCTGTGAGCCTGTCACCGGTGTCTATCTGGACTTCTGGCACTGCAATGCCACTGTAAGTCTCCCTTGAAATAGGCTCAAATGGACACAACTAA
This sequence comes from Aspergillus felis, assembly GCA_016413765.1. Lineage (NCBI taxonomy): Eukaryota > Fungi > Ascomycota > Eurotiomycetes > Eurotiales > Aspergillaceae > Aspergillus > Aspergillus felis. Next base: position 652,969 of record CP066508.1, read on the forward strand.
TAAGCTAGGGTGTCTACTCCGGCGTCGTTGCCAGTGGAAACGGCAACTCCAACGACGAGAGCAACCTCGATGCTACCTTCCTCCGTGGTCTCCAAAAGACTGACGCTGAGGGTGTCGCTCAGTTCCAGACCATCTTTCCAGGCCACTACACCGGACGCACCACCCACATTCACGGTAAGCTCATTCTCTCCTAATATTACGATGCTAGGCTAACCTGTTCATGTCTAGTCCTGACCCACTCTCTCAACGAAACCACCGTCAACGCCAACAACACCCTCAAAGCCCTCTATACCGCGCACTCCGCTCACGTCGGCCAGATCTTCTTCGACCAGGACCTCATCTCGACCGTCGAAGAGACCTCGCCTTACTCTACCAACACCCAGGATCTCACCACCAATGACGAGGACAGCATCCTGGCCGAGGAGGCTGACACCATCGATCCGTTTGTCGAATACGTTTTTCTGGGTGACTCTGTCTCCGATGGTATCTTCGCTTGGATCTCCCTTGCTATGGACTCCTCTGAGAGCAGCTCTGTGTCTCCGGCTGCGTACTATACTGAGGATGGTGGTGTCGAGAACGAGAGCTCCGGCGGTGGCGCCGGTGGTCCCGGTGGCTCTGGCTCCGGTGGCCCTGGCGGCGCTCCTCCTAGCTAGATGGTGAGCTAGACTTTGGTTTAGGCTCCTGTTGTCGAGCGACCTGTTATTGTGCTTTTAGCAAAATGTATAATCAGTTTACGTGCATGGGGGGAAAGTCAAGGACAGATAGTTATGCCATCACTCGTTAGGCGTAACCAAGCAGGTATATCGAATTGTATTTGTTACATTCTGCATTTACTCTTGAGCATTATCAACTCACGTAGAGGGCTAGTCTTATGGATGATCTACTGCAGGTCCCTCGTTGCATTCACTCTCTCAGTCTACAGCTGAGCCACCAATCGTTCAACGCGATGTTACTAGTAGTAGCTTGATTATATGCTGCCTAACCCCTTCCACCCTACCTGCTACTCTCTTGCATCTCTCCAGCCAGGGGCCACCAAATATCGTTTTGATCTGTCTGCTGTACTTCGTTATAAGTGAAAGAAAAGGATGGTACTTAGAAAGCTAATGTTCAAGATGGAATTCTCTTCTCCATACACAGTCCTGAAAGGAGGTAGAGTGAGAGTATCTAAGACGTAGGTGGAGGCGTAGCGTTCTCTTGAAGCTCAATTGACTGAAAGGACTGTATGTGGAGATATTGTATACACTTGTGCAGACGCACACTTATCAATGTCATCAGCGAGACCTGAGAACTGCATATGGAGGGTGCCAAGCAGCAACCCGCCTCATCCCCCAACATCTGCACAAGGTTTCAAGACACAATACTCTCTTTTATTGCACAGGACTTCAACAATTCTGAACGCCCCTAAGTTTGGCAACCCGACATCATGTTGCTAACCAAACTCTTCGGACTCTCTACTTATCAGATCCATCCCATGGACAAGAGACCTCATGGAAGCGGACATCAACAGTATCCTCGTTATTCCGATTCACGAGGTAGTCGTTCTCAATCGTCAAGCCTCTGAAATTGGGAAGCCCGTTAGGAGGCTCCACCTTGGCAATTCCCAATGTAACGGGGTACCCAGATCCCATCATGTGCGTTTCCTCAGATGAGCGGTCGTCATCACGGCGACCCTTGAAGCGGAGGTAATAGTAGTAACTGTAGAATCCGGGATACGTGTTGCCGCCGAGGTTGGTTGCAATCCAGCTGCCGCCGTTGGTCACGGAGCTTCCTTTCGGATCCCACAGGTAGAATTCCCCGTCGTCCGGCACCGACAATTCTCCTCCAGCTTTGTAGGGGAAGCCTCTGGAATACCACACCTGGAAGATTCGCTTGGAGTTTCCGAATTTGTAGTAGCTGTAGGCACCGCCGTCCGAGCCCAGACGGTCACCATGTCGGTTCTCGATGTAGTAACACCTGCCATATTGCAGGCCCAGAGAGCCTGACAGGGTCCTATCTTCCTCGGTAGGCGGCGTCGCCTCAGAGATCAGGTCATTGAGATTTGGCCAGTATGTAACAGGGTTGACAGGTTCGGGGAGGTTGATTTGGTCAACGGGAGGGCGATACGGACTGGCATAGGTTTGGCCAGCCAAGTTGGAAGCCACGAGAGTGTTTAACAAGAGGTAGATATATGCGTGCATTTTGATAATCAACAGATATGCCTACTAACAGTCTGTATTCAATTGATTTGCCAGTAAGCGGAATGGAAACCCCAGGGTAAGAATTTGGACAATGGTTGGAGAGAACGGAGACTAAATAATGCTAACGATAATATAGAAGTCATGCAGGCTGCTGAAAACGATAATGGACATATTTTCAGCCATGGTACTCGTTCATGGTGTTGTACGGACAGTGATTAATAACTGTTGAGTCGACGACATCATGTCTTTTAGGTTAGGGCTCGACGCCTTCCGCCTTGAGTTTAACGCGATCCAGACTGCTGTTTGCGGATGATTTCTCGGCTGAATAATGCTAGACATCAGTATGATATATTCCTGGCGTGTATGACATGCGTGAATAAATATGAACAGCAAAGAATCTGCAATCATCGTTAATGTTAAAATATAATACCACTATGACTATGGATATGAGACCCTAGACTGATGAGGACCACGTCCGGACACTTTTTAGCCTAGTGGTATTAGAATTCAATAGTTAATAACTCCTTTTTGCATCATCGACATTTCAGTTTCATCTGCCTCCACTTTTAACGTACCAATCGGATTGATCTGCAGTGAGTAAGTCATCGTAAACAGCGCCTGCTCTGGCTGGCCTTGTATGCACAAGTATTGCCCGGTCCATGGTCTAGGATTTGAAGCTGATGCAGCTCCTGGTTCGTTTGTATCTAGGCTGCCTGGGGAAGTCAGCGGACTACGGGGCTATTCTACCGTGATAGTATCATTACCGAATCTAGTATTGCCTTTCTGCGTCTAGTCTCTGGAAGGGGTCCCGGAATCCGGCTGGGATTGCATAAGCCTTAATCAGATAGGTCCAGAACTTGGTAAAGTTTCTTCAGCATCTGCATGTCAGTATGTGAGTGATGTAAACTAATGTAGGATTGGACACTAGAACGTCGGCACACCCACCGGGTCCCTAGGACTCCACGTTTATAAGCGATGACTAGATGATCGCCAGCTAGTTAACACCTGGACCCTGGAATGGCCAATGACCATGGCACTAGGCAAACCTAAACTCGAAAACTATGCACTTCTATTGGATGATTGATTAGAGCAAGCCGCAGATGTCTTAGTATGTAATAGCCTGTAAGCACTCGGGGCCCGCGGCGTCCGATCTTAACGGCAGGGGGGATATTTATAACACGACTTAGGCAGCCACTCCATCTAGATTTCTGCACCCATCATGTCGGACATGGAGAAGAATCAAGAGCTGAAGCCAGATGGGGTCGAAGACGAGGCAAAGCCCTCTGGCTTCAAGAGCTACATGCGCATATTCCAATATGCCGACAGAACTAGCTGGATTTCGTACTCATTCGCTATTGTCGCCGCCATCGCAGCTGGTGCGGCCCTTCCGTTGATGGACCTGATCTTTGGCAAGTTCGTGACGACGTTTAACAACTTTGCTCTGGGCGTGGTTGGCCCGGATGATTATATGAGGGAGGTGTCGAAAAATGCGTCAGTCATCTGCACATCCAAGCGTGGACAATGTGGTTAACATGACCAGCCTTTACTTGGTATATCTGTTTATCGCCAAATCCGTACTCGTCTACATCCACACAGTAGCCGCATCGATCGCGGCCATTCGGACAACGAAAGCACTGCGACTGGACTTTCTGCAAAGTCTCTTCCGCCAGGACATGGCGTACTTCGATTCGAAAGGCGCCGAGTCGCCGTCAGTCAAAGTCACCACGAACGGCAATCTGGTCACCAGTGGCATTTCGGAAAAGCTATCAGTCTTTGTGCAAAGCTGCGCGACGTTTGTAGCGGCCTTTGTAGTCGCTTTTGCGGTACAGTGGAAGCTCACGCTCATCACCATCTGCATCGTACCGACCATCGTCATCGTCACCGGAGTCTGCATGGGCATCGAGGTGAAGAATGAGGACAAGTTGATGGGCATCTATTCGCGCGCCAGCCAGGTCGCCGAAGAGGTCTTCTCCAGTATCTCGACGGTTCATGCTTTCTGGCTGCAACCGGTGATGGCGAAGCGCTACGAGGACTTCCTGGCCGAAATGGAGCGCGTAGGTATGAAGAAATCGCCGAACTATGGTGTGCTGTTCTCGGTCGAGTTCTTCTGCGTCTACGCGGGATACGCTCTTGCGTTCTGGCAGGGGATCCGGATGTTTGCTCGTGGCGAGGTCCACGCGCCGGGGGACATCGTAACGTGCGTTTGCTGCCTGGCTAAATGGGCCTTTTACTGATTTCTTTGGCAGTGTCATCTTCGCGGTAGTCGTTGCCGCCACAGCTCTGACCCAAATCGCGCCTCAAATCATAACCATCACCAAAGCCGCTGCTGCTGCGGACGAGCTCTTCCGCGTCATCGACAAGAAGTCTGCTATCGACTCCCTCTCAACCGCAGGCTTGACACCTGAGAAATGTGTTGGCGAGATCGAGATAAAGGCTCTCGAGTTCGCATACCCCTCTCGTCCAGATACACAAGTCCTCAACGGCTTGAACCTGAGCGTCCCCGCCGGTAAGACGACCGCCCTGGTCGGCGCCAGTGGCTCAGGGAAGAGCACCATCGTCGGGATTCTCGAACGCTGGTACGACCCAGCAGCCGGGACGATCCTACTCGACGGCATCGACATCCAGACACTCAACATTGCCTGGCTACGCACGCAGATTCGCCTCGTGCAGCAAGAACCGGTCCTCTTTAGCGGGACGATCTTCGACAATGTCGCTTTCGGCTTGGTAGGGACGCCGTATGCAGAGGCCCCGTACGAGGAGAAGCTTGCGCTTGTAAAAGATGCTTGTCGAGACGCCTACGCGCATGAGTTCATTGAGAATTTGCCCAGGCAGTATGATACCCAGATTGGAGAGCGGGCGCGCATGCTGTCGGGAGGGCAGAAGCAACGGATTGCCATCGCTCGCAGTATCATTTCTCGGCCGTCGGTGCTGCTTCTGGATGAAGCGACGAGTGCTCTGGATCCCAAGGCCGAGAAGATTGTTCAGAGCGCCCTGGATAATATCTCTGTCGGCCGGACGACTATCACCATTGCGCACAAATTGTCTACGGTGCAAAAGGCGGATAATATTGCTGTCATGTCCGCGGGTCAAATCATCGAGCAGGGGACGCACCAGGAGCTCATTGCCAGAGACGGTGCTTATGCCAGGCTAGTCCGGGCACAGGATCTGGAGAAAGCAGGTGGCAAGGCTCAAGAGCAAGCTGACTCGGAAGAGGAGGAAATTACTGAGGAGAACGATGATGCAAAGTCTGCCGCGAAGCTGTCGCTGCATCATACAAGGAGTGTGGGTGCTGAATCTCTCTCTCCGGAGGAGAAGGCGAAAGCAGTAGCCAAGGAGACTATGGGGTACAGTCTCATTCGGTCTCTGTGGCTTTTGATAAAGGAGCAGCGGCAGCTGTGGGGACTGTACGCGATTGTAGCGGTTATGTGTATCCTTGGAGGTCAGTGTTGCCCAAAAGCTCTCCAGTATCCTCTCTAATCCTCCGCAGGTGGTACTTTCCCAGCACAAGCCGTCCTTCTCGCCCGGACATTCCAAGTCTTTCAGCTACACGGTAGTGAGGCTGTTAGTCGGGGAGACTTTTGGGCGCTGATGTTCTTCGTTGTCGCCCTTGCCAACTTCTTCCTCTACTTCATCATGGGATGGACGGTCAACATCATCATTCAGGTGAGTATCTCTTGCCGGTCTTTTCCGCGTGTCGTTCAATCCTGATCATGATATGGCACAGAAAGTTAGCCGGAGGTACCGACGCGAACTCTTCAGAAACACCATGAAGCAAGAGATCGCGTTCTTCGACTTGGAACACAACGCTACCGGCGCGATCTCGTCTCGGCTGTTGACCCACGCAGCGAACCTGAACGAGCTTTTGGGGATCAACTTCGGTATGATTCTGATCAATATCGTCACGGTCATCTCTGTGTCTGTCTTGGGCATCGCGTATGGCTGGAAGCTCGGCCTCGTCTGCGTCTTTGGTGCTCTCCCTCCGTTGCTGCTTAGTGGCTACTTCCGCATCCGCCTGGAGCACAAGCTGGAAGACGATACCTCGGCGCGCTTCGCCAGCAGTGCCGCCATTGCGGCAGAATCAATCTCGGCCATCCGCACGGTGGCATCTCTTACGCTAGAGAACAAGATGCTTCAAATCTACGGGGAGAGGTTAACCATTGTCGCAGATAAATCTGTGAAAGCGCTGACATTCACCATGTTCTGGTATGCCCTGACGCAATCAATCAACTTCTTGGCCATGGCCCTAGGCTTCTGGTACGGAGGGAAGCTCATCTCGACGGGCGAGTACACCAACGAGCAGTTCTTCGTTGTCTTCACTGCGGTCGTGGTCGGAGGGGAGAACGCAGCTGCTATCTTCCAGTACACGACCAGCATCACGAAAGCAACAGGCTCGACAAACTACATCTTCTGGCTGCGCCAGCGCGTTCCTGTTATCGACAATGACTTTTCTGAGGAGCCTCCTTCGGGAGGATTCTCTCAAGACACTGGGCCCGTTACTGTCGATTGCCACGATCTCGACTTCGCCTACCCTTCTCGCCCACGCTCCAATGTCATCTCCGGCATCGACGTTAGCATCCCACCGGGCAAATTCGTCGCCTTTGTCGGCCCATCTGGCTGCGGCAAGTCGACGATGATCAATCTGCTCTCCCGCTTTTACGACCCAACATCCGGCTACATCGCTGTCAACGACCAGCCAATCCACAACATCAGCCCGCAGGATCACCGCCGCCGCTTGGCTCTTGTCCAGCAAGAGCCAGTCCTCTACCAAGGCAGCATCCGCGAGAACGTCGCCATGGGTCTGATCGAATCGAAGGAAGCGACCGAAGCACAAATCGAACAAGCCTGCAAAGACGCCAACATCTTTGATTTCGTCGTCTCGTTACCTGAAGGCTTAAACAGCGAGGTTGGCGTTCGCGGTGCGAAGCTATCTGGTGGGCAGCGCCAGCGGGTCGCTATTGCTCGCGCGTTGATCCGCGATCCGAAGATTCTGCTCCTGGATGAAGCGACCAGTGCGCTGGACACGGAGAGTGAGAGAATTGTGCAGGCGGCGCTGAGTGAGGCTGCTAAAGATGGGAAGAGGAGTACCATTGCGGTTGCGCATCGGCTGAGTACGATCAAGGACGCGGACTGTATCTTTGTCTTTCACGCGGGAAGGATTGTTGAGGCGGGCAGCCATGCCGAGTTGCTGGAGAAAAGAGGTAGTTATTATGAGATGTGCAAGGGCCAGGCGTTGGATAAGGCTTTGGGTTGATTCAAAGTTTGTATATTATGCTTCTCTACTCTTATAGATGGACGGGCGCTCCGCTCTCGATATTTCACTAATAGGGATTTATACTAATACTATGAGCGTATCCGAGTATCTATGTCCTTGACCTTAACCAGGAATAAGACACACCCTCGTTCCATTGCGGGAACACAACGACAAAGCCAGCGATTCCTCCCACGGTCCCGGATCCCGACTCTCCAGGACACGGAACTCCTGCACCATCCGGACAAGAACGTAGCTAACTTCCGTCAACGCATATCGCTGCCCAATGCAGATGCGCGGGCCGCCATTAAACGGCAGATAGCCCCAGCGCGGCTGCAGTTTTCCGTCCTCCCAGCGCTCGGGACGGAATTCTTCTGCGTCCAGCCCGTAGAAGTCTGGCCGCCGATGCATTGCGTAGATGTTGTAGGACACGATGGTCCCCTTGGGCACGAAGACCGGGGAGAGACCGTCACTGCCTCCTCCGAGTGGTAGGACGGTATCCCGTACCGCCTCTCGTTCATTGCGCGGGACAACGGGGTGTAAACGTAGTGCTAGAAAGTTAGCAAGGGGATAATGTAGTAGAGAGCTCACTTACACTCATTTATACAGCACTGGACATATCTCAGGCCGCGGAGCTCTTCATAGGTTGGAGCTCGGCCCTGTAAACCAGCCACTTCTCTACGCAACTTATCCCAAATAGCTGGCTTCTTAGCCAGCATGAAGAACAAATTACCGAGTAGACTAGCAGTTGTATCACGACCAGCCAACAACACATTCATCAGCTCGTCCAGAACGCGCTGCCTATCGGATGTCCGCCACGCCAATTCATGCGAGAAAATACGCTTCTGACGCTTTGTCTCTGCATGTTCTTCTCCTGCTTTATAGTCCCTCCTGACTTCGACTGCCTGGAAGCCTTCGTCAACGAACCGCTGGACAAACTCCCTGCAGATCCGATTACACTCATCGGCCTTTCGATCGCGGTAGAATACGGCCAGTGGGCCCAATGTGCCTCGCGTGATGACAGCCTTCTGGGCATAATGAAATGCCTGCGCGAACCCAAGCTCAGACTGAGCCTTCTTCAAAGTACCCACTGAATGTCCGAACAGGAACGCCGTCGCGGAATCGATCGTGTACCGGAAGAACAGCTCCTGCAGGTCCACGACTGTCTTCCCGTCCCGAGGGAGCAACGCGAAGAGATCCTGAATCAGATTCTCCAACGACGTCAAGTCAGCTACTTGGTCGCGGGTAAAGCTGGGGCGGATCAGGGCGCGCGATGCGGCCCAGTGCTCGCCGTCGGTGTCGAAGATGCCCTCGCCTAGTAGTGGTTTAAAGGCTGCCAGCCGGTGGCTGATGCCGTAATCGTTGAATTTCAGGGAGAGGATTGTCTTGATGTTTTCCGGCTCTATGGTTAGGATGGCGCGTCGCTGCAGCTCAGTCAGTGTAAAGGTGTTGCCGTAGTTGCGGAAGAGCTCGACATTCTTTTCGAGGATTTTGTGCTGTCTCAGGGCGCGGATAGTACCGGGGAGCGTGTCAAGTCCTAGGAAAGGATCCTTGCTAAACGATCTTGCTATTGGCTTGCAACCATGCTTGCGAGCGAACTGGCGCCGGACGAGGAAACGCCTGATGGACACGCATGCGATGGTGACCAGCGCAGCGACTAGCACCAAGACAATCTTCGGATGGAGATTCGAATACATCTCCAAGGTCGTTGTATAGACAGAAACTAAAAGAAAGAGTGAGATGCAATGAGACGAAGCTTCATCTGACAGAGTGTCAGTGATGGATGCCTGGTTAGTTATATGGGATGAAAATATAATGACTAAGCGAGGTTGAACCCCGCGCAGCAACCCTGTATGTTGCAACCGATGTGCCCAGTCCCATTAGAACAGGGTCATGTTGAAACAGTACTCCTGGAGAGTACCTGCATGTGACCGTGCGGTCCCTGTTGCAACAGGTCAGGGTTGGGATAACCCACTTCGTCAGTGCAGTCAGCCACAGGACTGTTACTGGTGAGTACTCCGGTATCAAAATTCCTTGGTTGCTTCCTCTAGAGTGGTATCTGGGTTAGGATCTATGAGTTGCCCACTGTATCGCTTAGGATACTGGTGATCACCTTATATCAGAGTGAAAACAGACCCAACGATTCGTATATCAATGGAGACCAGACGGCGCTTATGTCTCCGAGGACTTCTGGCCAAAACCTGTGGCAGCCACGGAATGTCCATTAACCCTAAAGAATAGGCGTCTGACACTAAATTGCCCGGCCGTGGGTACTTGCAGCAAATGTCCACTGTCATTGGAATCTTAATACATTGATCCATCCAGCCCAGACCACTTCTAGCAGAGTCGGCTTCGACATATACACCATTGTGAATAAACCAACCCTACAATTCCCACGTCGTCTTCACCTCCTCAATGTCCCTTAACACACCTCCCCAACCAAAAGCTGCCCATCTCTCCGGCATTTTTAATGCTTCCACAAAATGCCTCATCGCCAGCACAAACTGCGCCGCCCACTTTTCCGCACTCACTCCTCCCGTCCCCGTCGCCAGTGGGGTAATCAAAACCGACTCAATCCGCTCTTCTCTCTTGCAGCCTCGGTTCCACCCCTCAGCCTGACACAACAAACTCCACACACACTCATACACAACCTCCCGGTCCCAGTTGACCCGATCCGGGAACCGCATCGTCGGACAAATCGCCACCCAGCGACAGCCCCATTCATTTTCCCCGATCAGTTCATCCGGAAAGGGGACGAGTGTACACGTCCCTGGAGGCGCGAAACCCCTCCACCGCTCATAGAGGACTGTCTGCGCTGCCTGGGTGAGGGTGTCGTATTGGTGCTTTGGGGACGGGCAGAAGGCGCGGGATATGGCGTCGTCGAAGGCGCCGTCGAGTCGGCCGTAGGAGTTTGCTGGTGAGACAATGAGATCGAACTTTGTGCTGGATGGGACTTGGCGGAGGGAGGTGTTGAGGATGGTGACGGTCGGTTGTGGGGAGGTGCTGGTTTCGGGCCAGCGTTGTGCTAGAGCATGTTGGAAGGCGCCGATGAAGCGATCTTCCATGCAGAGGATATTGATATGGGGGACGTTTGTAAGGGCCATTTTGCTTGTTCTTGTTTGGATGTTGAGTTGATAATTTGATGTGGGATATGGAGCAGATATATTCCGCGGGGAATGTGGCTTAGACTGTTGCCTGTCAGTTTTTAACTTCTATAAGTGTGACTGTGGGGCTGTGTGTCTGCCTTTCGGTATCAGTTTGAGTCTAAATCTGCCTTCCTGCCTAGTGGATGCTTGACCTGAGATCTTCTAAATAGATTCCCAAAGGAGCAATCATCAAGTAATGAGATGGAGTGATTTGTGGCCTCTTTTCTGATTGGCCAGGAGGTGCAATAAGCTTATGTCTCGGAGTTGTGAATGACCGACGCCGAGAGACAAGAAGTGGCACAACGTTGACCGACCTCTTCGCTCCATGTAACTAATATTATGCATCTCTGATGAACACATGATACAATGGACCATATCCGTCGGTACAATGTCGAGCGATCTTGTCTCCGGTGCCATCAGCGCAAAGTTCGCTGCGACAAGGGTTCCCCCTGTGCCGCCTGTGTCCGGATGAAAGTTCCCTGCCAGTATCCAGGCCCTAATCGAGTGCAACGGCGTCCGCCAAAAGCTACTTCTGCAGATGTAGTCTCCCGTATAGATCGGTTGGAGAGAGCTGTGACTGAAATGACCCGGCGTTCTTCCAGTGTCAGTTCAGTACCCGGCGATGATACGAATGTGACACGAAGCACTGCCCCTGAGCGTCAGCTTCGACAGGGCCTTTTGGCGCGAGACGGTCGGTATATCGACGAGCATCTCCTATCTGGGTTCCTTGAGAGAGACAAAGATCTACAAACTGCTATTGGCACGCCCCGGTCTGCTGGAAAGAGCCCTGGTCGACAGCCACCTCTGAGGGTCGAGGGGCTCATTAGCAACTCACTGCGCGAGCACATTGATTTCCAAGCCCTGCGGCCCAGTCGATGGCAGGCCTGTCAGCTCTGGCAGGTCTTTCTTTGTCGCCTCGATCCAGTGGTAAAGGTTCTTCATATTCCGTCGACGGAGCCACGGGTCTTTGCGGCCATCAATCAGCCTCAGAATGTGTCTGCGGATACGCAGGCGCTTCTGTTCGCCATTTGCTTTGCAGCCACAACCGCGTTACTCTCTGATGACCCCTTGCGGGAGGAAATTCGCTCGGATATACGCCGGTTTCAGCAGGGGCTCGAGCTTGCCCTCTATCGTTCCTCGTTCCTGGACTCACCGACTCTGACATCGCTGCAAGCAATGGCCATCTACCAGGTATGCACATTAATCTTGTTCTGAAGGGCTATAACTTATGAATAGACGTGTCTCCGCTACCACAATACCGGCCGCTCGAACTGGACACTCCACGGCCTCACCACTCGCGCCGCCCAATCCATCGGTCTCCATCGCGACGGACGGCACTTCAACCTCTCGCCGCTGGAATGCGAACTCCGCCGCCGGCTGTGGTGGCACATCGTGATGTGCGACCAACGCGCCGCGGAGGATCACGGCCTCTCCATTATCACACTCAACGAAACCTGCGACACGAATCTGCCCTCCAACCTTGACGACCAGGATCTCTCCGCAACGGCAACCGTGCCACCGGCACCTCAACCGCGCTGGACGGAGATGACCTTTCCGCTCATCACGTTCCAAATCAACCGCCATTTGCATGAGATCTCACGAAAGACGTCGCAGGGTGTTTCGCCAGATCCTCTAGTCAGGGAACTCAAGGACTACATTCAGCGTCATTACCTGCAACACGGGGACCCGAACATTCCCATCCACCAGCACGGCCTGCTACTCGCAGACGTTCTCACCATGAAAGTCGCAGTTTACACGAGGCAGAAAGCATTATATGTCCAGAACCAGGGCCAGTGCCCGTGCCCACAGCATGAAAGTTCGACTGCGCAAGAGACGCTGGCGATGGCTTGCCATGGCCTGGAGTGCTCACTGGAATTGCAGACGAATGACCTGCTCCGTGGGTTTCGCTGGCTTGCCGCCTCATACACACAGTACCACCTTCTGTGTTATGTCCTGTGGCATCTGTGCGTGTATCCAGCTAGCGTGCATGTTGAGGGGGCCTGGCGCAACATCGAAGCAACCTTTGAGGCGGTGGAAAGGGACCCCGCATGGCCAGACCCGGGCCCCAAATGGGCGGTTATGTCGCACTTGAGGGCTAAGGCGATGAGAGCGAGGGATGGATTGATGAATAGGCAGGTCGATGTCCAGGAAAACGGACCAGAGAATGACTTGGACTGGGCGAATTGGAATCTGGAGTTGTTCGGGTTCGGGGAGTGGATTGTTTGATCATTGACAACATCTACGCGTCTAAAGATATATGACAGAGACAAAGAATCTAGATGAGGTACAACTTGGCTTTCAGCACACTCCCCGTCTGACTATCCTAGCCGCCATCATAAACCCAGTCCCATCCAGCAACATCACCCCCGAGAAGACCTTCATCCCCGTATACGACCGCGCTGCAAAATGATACACCCTATCGGACTTGTCGTCAGCCCACCAACAGACGCGAACAGAAACATCAATCCTGTCCGATACCCGATCTCATCCAGCGGGAAATACCCACCACCAGCGCCGGCGCCACACTGACATACGCCTCGACGCAAACCCAACACAACCGCAAAGACAATGATCGCCGCATTCCCCGCCGCCAGAATTCACATCCCCAGCACCACCTCTCCAGCCAGAACATCCACACAGACAAAGATATTATACGCCTGACCCAATCCGAGCACACCCCCACTTATAAGCTTCCAAATAGACTCCCCGCGTTGAGTATGGCAACGAAATACTGCGCCAGCGCAGCATCCGTCCCCGCATCCACCGCCAGCACAACAATATAATTGATGGGGATAAACATCCCAAACGTCAAACACATAAATCCCAGCACAAGAAGCACCATCTTCGCCTTGTCAAATGGCCTCAGCAGACTCTCCCGACTCATCCGCTTACCCGTCCTCGTCCGGCGCGAGGGGACTGTCAGATCCGCAACACCAAGTAACGCGAGTATCACGAACGCGCCCATGCGCATCGTCCACGCATACCCCACGCTCCCCTTCAACCGACTCACCATAATCGGGAAGAGCGCACCTCCGAGACTCGACCCCATCGAGTCGATCCCGTACGCGGCGCCGCGCCGGCGGCTGAACCAGCTGGGGATACACCTCATCAAGCGCTGGAAGATGGCAGCCACGTCAATGGCCCTGCAGACGCCTTGGGAGAGGAGAAGCTGGTAGTATTTGTGGCCAGCGAGGCAATCATCAGGTTGAAGACATGGGGGAAAGTGCCTATGAAGATGATGTATCGGGGCCGGAGATATCATATAATTTCCCGACGATGAGGCCCTTTTCATGTTAGTGCACTATCGTGATCGGGCTGGGGGCATACATACCATGGCAAACATGAAGGAGTCCTGTAGCGAAGGATCCAGGATATCGTGCTGGGAGCTACTCTAGTAGAAGAGTGGTTTCGTAGTAGCTTTGGAATGTCCCGGTGCCTGTTGTTACTGTTAGGATCTGCTATAGGGCCGGGGTGGATTAGCATACTGCTAATCCAGCTGAAACTACTGAAGAGGATGCACTATTCGCCGAGCACTACCAGCCATGCGGCGATAGCTTCATCCAGGGGAGAACCATCCTTATTCCACGCTGGTGATTTTTGAAATCCCAATTAGCTTTAGCTTTAGCTTCATTCGGCAATTTTAGCGGATTTATGGAAATTTCTGTCTCGTGGATTTGGTAGAACTTCGATCCGTTCGTTCTGAAGACGCCATCTTAATCAATGTAGAACTTTTGTTTTTGGAATTGTCAACAGGGAAGGATATAGCAGGTTCTGGCTGCTAAAAGAATAGCGGTGGCTTGCGCCTGGCTTGAGGCTCCTAGCTGCTTTCTAGCCGGATTGCCCAGTTCTCTGGCCTAAGAGATTCTCGACTATCCGATGGAACCCATGCTGAGACCAGTCAAAACGAAGGAACGGGCTAGGGTATAATCTGTGCGGTAGAATCTAGGCGACTATTGCCTGATTGGCAATTTGAATTGATTCGACTAGTCATAAATTCATGATAATAATCAGTAGCTGGTTGTACGGAGTACAACAATCATTTTTACTCCAGGCACGTTCCAGTGCCGTGGACGGTATTGCCGTCCCCGTCGTTGCCGTCGACGGGGATGAAACATCATGATCCGCGACTCAACACGAGGTCCAACCACCCAGCCATCGCGTAATTTAAAGATCGCACATCCCGGAGACTTTCTCATTGTGCAACACGGCGCTGCGTAGCTCCTTTTACCTTAGAGACTATAGCTCAATCCGTTAGTGTTAGGTTTATTATTATTTTCTAATCCAAAGCTTCCTTCGATGTGGTAAATTCAGAGTGTCGAGCTGATTTTATTTGGTTTTATCTTTTAAGGATGGGTAAGGAGAAATATGGAGTGCGTGATACGGCGCAGCAGTGGTAAATACATCCTGATCTTGTTAGATAAATCGCCAATGGACTCGAGTGCCAGTATTGACTCGGCTGAGCTGCAAGGCTTGTCCTACCGGAATTAGGAACGATGGAAAAGAATCAGTTTTAGGGCTTGGGCTAGCGGGGACTGCCAACACAGCAGGCAGACAGTCAGACAATTTTTACTAGTAAAAAAGCATGTCGCCGAGTCCTTGGCCTAATCCTCGTCCTTTCTGCCCACGGGGATAAGGTTGGCGTCGCTGCGTCAGTATTTGAGTCTCATATTACCTTTCAAGGACCCACCCTCATACTGGTCCGTGGAGCTAATTAGATTTTAACTGCATTTTGACAACTTGGGCCATCTTGGGCCAACTTGATCCAACTTGATCCAACTTGATCCAACTTGATCCAACTTGATCCAACTTGATCCAACTTGATCCAACTTGATCCAACTTGATCCAACTTGAACCTAACTAATTTGAGCCAATTTTAGACAACTCTAGAGTCTAGACTACTTTAGATAACCTTTAACAACTTTTAATAAACCTTTGACCACTTTGCCTCCAATTTGCATCCACTTTGCATCCACTTTGCATCCACTTTGCATCTATTTTGTATCTATTTTATAACTAGTTTGCATCCATTTTGCATCCATTTTGCATCCATTTTGTAACCACTTTGCATCAACTTTGTAACCATTTTGTAACTACTTTGTGACTACTTCAACTATATTTTGAATTAGACATTGTGGAAGTCATAAATTACCCAGAACTTGACACACTGCCTCCATTTACTTCTTGTACACATGCCTTTAGGGTAGAGTCTAAATATAACACCAGCCGAATCTATCATATGCAATGAGTATAAGCTGCAACAGATGAGCTCAATTTTATATTATATTCCCAGACCTAAAGATATTATTTGCGATCTCAGCTCTATTTACAGGAGTTATTATACCTTTTGTTACATTGTTGCTGGGCAAAAGTGAGGAAAGAGTCTTAAGAGTCTTTCTCAGTTAGTTATCCTTTGGATTTTAGCTATGCAAAGATAGAAAGCTCACAAGCAAGTATTTAGATCTATCACTCTTCATGCTGTTTATGTAAAGTATACAAATGCATACTCTGAATAGGCCTCTAACTATTAAACTAGTCTGTTTGCAAGAGTTTCCTAAGGCTACAAATCTTGGTCTACACATGCAGGCGTGGCATGACTAGCACCCAATCAAGTTAAGGACAGATTTAATCGCCTATATAGGGCATTAAACCCCTGCAGCCCTGCCCACTAACAGGCCATTCTCCTACCAAAGGTATGGATTATGGTAATTAGGACTTAGCTATACTAAAGCATGTTGACCCACTTAAAGATACAGATGTGTGCTTTGTTTATATGGAGTAAAGGCTCATAAGACACACTGTGTCTTCTGCAGCAAAGCACCATACAGGTTTCCATCTGAAATATGCTCTGGGTGATCTTGGATCTTTGTTTTCTTATATTTACATTTTTAAAGGGCCTAAAGGATGACTCAGGGGATTTACTACTCAATAAATAGACGCCATCCTAATCAATGTAGAACTTTTTCGGAATTGCCAACTGAGAAGGATATAGCAGGTACTGGAAGGCTTCTGCTTGAACAGACCATCGCTCGGCGCGGTGGTTGCTGAGCAGCCGAACTGTTCGGCTCGGCTTTCATCCTTAGGATTGGCAGGTGGACCATGCCAGAAATGATTGGGCTATATAGGAATAAAGTTCACCTACCATTGTACGAGGATTTTGATGTGAGCTGGCATGATCATAGTGTATACTTTATACAAACATATTCTAATAACAAATAAATCAGTGGATATCGATTGAACTGACTCCATGTGTTCAGAGTACTTATATACCTTGTCACCAGGGTGTTAGAACTTACCTTCAGTACTGAAGTTGAGTGGGCGACAAGTTCCCTTGTACATAATACAGTAACATGGTTTTAGCTCCACTATTCTGTAAGAACAGGTGACTGGCATGCCAGGGTAACAAGGAGTAATAAATGCCAAAGAAATCAGCAGCGCCCTGCACCTGACATGAGGCTCCTAGCTGTTCTCTAGCTGAGATTGCCCTGTTCTTGGCCTAAGGGGTCCTCGACTATCCGATGGAGACCATATCAAGACCAATTGAATCCGAAGGAACGGGCCGAAGATTCTCCTGATTGGTAATTTGAACTGATTCGACAAGTCATAAATTCACAATACTAACATTCAGTAGCTGGTTATATGGGGTACAACAATCATTTTCACTCCAGGCACCTCCAGTGCCTTGGACCCTTGGTATTCCCGTTCGGCACATTGCCGCTGGTACGAATGAAATATCACGATCTGCGATTCAAAACGAGGTCTAACCATCCAACCAATCTAGAGATCGCACCTCCTGGAGATTTTCTGATTGTGCAACACAGCAGTGTGTAGCTCCTTTTAATTTGAAGACTATAGTTTCAATCCATTGCTGTCAGGTTCATCGTTCCAAGAGGACCTAGATCATTGCAGCCAACGGTTTATCCATATCCATGTGGATCATGTGGATAGGGTGTTACAAGTAACAGGGTTGGATTGGGAATCTACACAGTAGAGCCTACTCCGTACCTAGATCCAATCCTGGGGATATGATTTGCGGATTGGGTCAGCCACTCTAGTCTTGGCGTCGTTTGGGCCTCTATTGCCTTTCAGAAACCCAGCCCTCAAGCAAGGTACAAGTGGATTCCCATCGGATTCAAGCGAATCTCCATTTCCACGAGATCTGGGTTGATCCTAGTTTCTCTAGGTTCCTATTGCTCCATATTGCTCCCCATTGCTCCCCATTGCTCCCCATTGCTCCCCATTGCTCCCCATTGCTCCCCATTGCTCCCCATTGCTCCCCATTGCTCCTCATTACTCCCCATTACTCTTCATTACTCTCTATTACTCCCCATTACTCCCTATTACTCCCTATTACTCCCATTACTCCCCATTGCTCCCCATTGCTCCCCATTGCTCCCCATTACTCCTCATTACTCCCTATTGCTCCTTTATTAGATCTGATCTGCTTATTAAAACTTCACGGTCCAAGGTGTTCGGGCATACTATTTACTACATTGCCAGACTATGAAGAAAGCCTCCTACGTACTCATGCAGGCAACAGGATTGTCAACATCTGACAATGTTCTATGAAATATCCTGGAAAGACATCTCACGATCAGGCCAGAAACCAACTAGTTATACAAATGCATGTGACCTCTAGTTTCTGTAGTTTTGCCCAGTGCAGGTTGATCTCCTAGATTCGCCGGCTTGCAGCAACATCAACCTGACCGTCACCCACCATGTCTGATATACCAGATTTCTTGCCCTCATTATGGATACATCTACCCAGAATTCCAGCGCTGAGTATTTTCTGTCCGGGGCACAAATTGATCTCGATCCTTTTTTGCACAGTCAACGCTACGTACTTTTTTACAATCTGTCATTTTGTGGGAATCCATCTACTCTTTTCTCAATTGCTATGCCATCCAACTCTCAACTCAGTGGAAGTACATCCGCCAGCCAATCAGATGCCGAGTTTCGTTTCCGACACATACCTAGGTAGGTAGGTATCCTTCGCCCAGCACAATGACAGACCCAAAAGGAGGACTCACGGTCGGACTGCCCATCATTACTCTGTCTTTACCGCTGCTCACTCTTCTCATACAAACAACATGACAAGCAGTGCCCCAGACCATTCCATGCTGAGCCTACCAAGGGGAAAGGCAGCTACCAAGGCTCCAAATACAAAAATGCACGCCTCAACTCATATACTACAATAGATTAGACTGACACACTCTCTTACAGATCCACTGCCACTGAAGACAGCCCCAGATGCCAACGGAAAGGGTACAGGAACAAATGCTCCTTCAATCGCAAGGAGGGTCTCTTGCACCGTGTGAGAATGGTTCATATATTCCCAGGCTTATACGTCTGCCGTGTCAAGGGTTGCTACAAGAGGTGTAACCGAGAGGATAATCTCAAGGACCAATCGGTGTCATAGAACGACAGTTTTCGAACGACCTGACGAGGTGATTGGTCAGGGCGGTAACGAAGAGGCGAAGATAAACCACTGGCAGGATTCAATGACTACCTTGCCAGATCATGCTGCCACTGAAAGTAAAAATTATAGTAAATACGACTCAGGCACACCAAAGTATGTTGGCCCACTTTAGATGCAGACGTGTGCTTTGTTCGTATGGAGTGAATGCTCACAAGACACCTAAGCTCTTCTGCAGCAAAGTATAGTGCAGTCTGTGTCATCCAGAGTATGCTTTAGGTGATCTTGCATCATCATTTTTAATATTTCAATTTTTAAAGATGCTAGAGGATGACTCAGGGGAGTTACTATTCAGTAAATATGCGTAATTGAGAGTTCTCTGTAGATGTGATTTCATAAAAGTGGTTGATATTAATTGCTTGCTGACAGAAGCATAGCAGAATGCTGTATACCTATTGATTAAATCAAAACAAGGCACCTCTGATTAATCTCCTAGAGTCCTGGAAGTCGCCTCAGAAGTTATGATTTGTGTGCCTATCTAACGTTCGATGATGCAAGATCATTCTTGCTACTTGGATTGTACTTTTGACTTGACAAAATTCCTATATATCCCAATTCATGTACCTCATCATGGGAAAAGTACAACTGTTCTTGCATCGCCGGACCGCCCTTCCCCGACACTAAGATGCAGCCACTTGAACAAATCCAATGCAGCTGCATCCAGATAGCCTTTTTTACGTTTTATTTATTATTTTATTTTTTTATTTTTTTTTATTTTTTATTTTTTACCTTTTTGCTTTTTCTCCCCCCTTTCTCCATCTACAAGGCCCTCGAGGTCAGACCTAGCCTCGATCCAGGGCACTAGGGAGCACTACGATGACAAGGCAAAATGCGGTGAATTGTGCGCCGAGTAAAACCCAAGATTTTCTAAGAATAATATTACTGAGATGTACTTGAGGAGGAAAAACCGGTGCTGTGTTCCTGGTGCGATCTAACGTGCCCTAGACAGTCATCGGGCCTTCAGTCCTCCATACCAGGATGGATTTTAAAAGGCCAAGGAAACCGCAGTGAGTCGCCATGATACTGCTTAACAACTTCTTCTGCCACTGCCTTCTCGTCCTCTCTTTCGACTTGCCATGTCGGCTGTGCCCATTCCTAATTGGCTAGATGTCTCGACATCCTCGTTCCTGTCTACACCCGCAGACACGACGGACATGTTAGATCCTCGCTCTCTTCTTCCTGATGATCAGTTTGTCAACAATGCTCCATTATATAATAATGGCAGCAATGGCAACCCATGCAATGAGCCTAACGCCCTCTTTTCTGATCCCCTGCTCTATGAAGATCATTCTCTCCCATTTGAAATTGGCATGCATCCCCCGGCCCAACCCCAGAGACAACCAACCAATCAAATACCGTCATTCCCTGCGACCAGCAGCCTTGGCTTCCAGAACATATACCAGGGGTGTGGCTTTCCCAGGGAAAACCTGCAGTTGGAGTCGGCACCTGGGACCGTCAGTCCTATTGATGTTTGTCATCCTACGAAGCTTGCCGTTCGTGACCATGACCCGGCCAGCGATCACGCAAAGGCCACGATGGCATCCAATGAACCTGCACGTCCTGCTCAGAAGACGAGAAAAAGGCATGTATTCATTCGCTTTCAACTCTCCAATGGCAGTCGATTGAAGTTTGAACTGACGTTTAACCCATGTAGATCACATGTTGATGCGGATAGCCTTAAATGCGACTGGGAAGGTTGCAAATGGACACAGCCCTTCAATCGCTTGCAAGACCTTCAGCGCCACAAAAAAAGTATTCATGAATCGCCTCGCTCCTTTGTCTGTTCCTATAAAGGATGTCATAAGACATATAATCGAAAGGATAATCTTCAGGAGCATATTCGCCGACACCATCAGAAAGCAATGAGTGCTGATGATAGCTCCAGAGGGTCTTGAAAAGAGTGGCAGGTAGGTCCTACATATGTCCCACATATAGGTTCGTATGAGTGATCGTTTGATGTTGTTCATGTTGGTCATGTAGTAGAAGAGCATGTGGTGAGATGAAAACATATCAATAGTAGAGTGGGTGTTGTCCATTTACTATCTTGGGGCTGTAGTAGAGCACATACTAGTAGAATAGGTTGTTAATTCTTTAGTGTTATTAACATGGAGGTTCATTATTACAGTGCGCCAGCAGATTACATGCTAAGAATTATAGAGAAGCTAAACTTATAGTCATTACATACATCATGAAAGTATTATAATCTGTGCATCTGTATATCAGGGTGCTTTTTCCTGGGACACAGTTGCATGTGCCTAGTCTAGACTGAAGTATGCAAGACCTAATAGGATCTTTAGTACTCTATAAGGTGATGCTTGCCATATCTCAGGATAGCAGTTTAACTAAGAGATTACTAAGTAGGCTATCACTAATTATACATGCCCCAAGTACCTTACAGTGAGTTTCATGACATGATCATAAAGCCATAGTGACAATCTGCAAACAGCCCTTCTCTGCACTCAGAAGTTATTGCACTCTATGATGCTTAGGTTCTAAGTGTACTAACATATTTTATGAAACAGACCCAGCAGAAGTCTTGTATGTCAGCCATGAATAGCTTTGAATGTAAGAGTGGTAAATCTGCCAAACATGGAATTACTGTTATTGCTACCTATATTCAGCATTGTAGATTATGTATCCCTGCGAGTCAGAAATATTCAGCTAATATGAAGAGGACTATAGCTACAGGTAGTGTCAGATCACTGAATCCTGTCAAGTAAGCTTGGTTATAAAGCTTAAATTACAATCCATTGGTTACACAAACTGAATCATAGATCTAGATCTGGACCCAACACATCCGAACTGCACATATTAAACTATGCAGTCATAACCTATTATAGTTTATAATTCCAAAGGTCATCTGTACCAACTGCAAACATCGATATTTCACAAATATTGTTGTCTCAGCCGCATTCGGTAAAAGCTCTAGCTAATAAGGCGAATTCTTGACTTCGGCGCGTCATCTTGATCCGACATCCGGCTGAATAAACTCAACCCATCAGATAAAGCATCTCTTAAAGCCACAAGCAATTGTTTCTCCAGGTTATATTGCCATACCTGGTCCTATGTGGGCCTCGTCGTTTGTTTGGTAGTTAGCTGTTATTTGCACTGACGTCATACATTCTCTGCCCTAATTTATTCTCTGATAGTCCTACAAAACCTCTTGCTGGATAATCAGCACCAAGCTCCCAAAATGAAAGCGCTGTTAATTCAAATAGTCTGGACTAGGCAGTTCTACCAGCCTTATGACTGTTGGCTTGTATCTGCACTTTTTCTGTAGCCGTAACCTGCAAAGTTTATTGTAGATTGGCTGAACCCCATAGGAAAGTTATGGATTTGAATTTAGCATAAACACCATAGTCTATGGTAGCCTACGTAGAAGAGTGGTCATTTGGTCATTTGGCCATCATCCTTTCAAAGGCCTGGGTGTTCCTAAATCCGTCTATACACATTGCCTCAATTATCTAGAGTAGGTGTTATTGGGTCATCAGTGTGTCACTCTCTAGCAAAAGAGTCAGTCTCTCAACTTCTTGACCCTTGGCAAAGCAATATGGCCTGCGGGTATAAATATGTCCTTCTGCTCCTATGAATTGGGTCAGCCTCCTTCCAGTGACTCTTAGTTAGCTAAGATTAAACCATATCTTTCCCACTTCAGCTCTTATCAAAGTCGACATAATGAAGTTCTCCACTGTTCTTCTGGCCTCGTCAGCTATTCTATCCGGTGCAACTGCTAGCGCCATTTGGACCGACTACAATCCTCATGAATACTGCTGGAGAGTGTGCTTCCATGAACCGCACAGATGTCCTCCTGGCTGGGTAAGAAGAGAAAATACCTTGATTCTACTGTAAAAGAACAGAAAAATTGCTAACACTTCACACGTGCAGCATCACAAGCATTATGAGGTAAGACTTGACTTTACCACCATTTATTATATCCCTGGAAAACTGCTGACATTGCTTACCAGCATTGCTGGACTTGCTGCAAGGGCCATCATGACCATGATCATGAGGACGACCTGTATGAATGGTCTTGAAAGTGTCGTACGACTACTCGATTTCATTCTCACCGGCAAGAAGAGTGTATAATGTGATTTCTGCGGGGCACTAGGGATATCCTGGTCCTCCAAGATCAACTATGGTAATTGGTTAAGTCTGCAGTTTATTCACACTAGGTAATGATGAAATGAAGGCCCTAGTATAATTTACAAGAGGAATGCAAAGTAATGCTTTACAGCCCTTTTTGATCATATTTCTTTACATAAACCTCTGATGACTTCATATGCATGCAGACGGCCAATACAGAGCTCCATGGTGGAAGGCGGCTGCAAGGGTAAACAGACACACCGTACTTTTATTGTAACCTTAGTCCTAATATATTTACGTGTTGTGCATGACTCCATGAACTATCACAATATATGGCATGAGTGGCGAAATGCATTTAGTTGGCAACCATCCTTAAGCAGTGTGAGTGAGCCTAAGACAGCATAAAATTGCCTTATAATAAGGTCAATGTGAATGAGCTGGTGGAGTCGCATCCTTATACTCCGTAATATTAGAAGCTACCTATCCAAGTTATGTTTTAACTACAAGCCTCTACTCTCATGCTTGTAAATTAAGAATACTATAGCCCCTCAGTTGATGGCAGCATGATTGAGCGTCAGAAAAGCCCAGACGCCGTTCCTAGCTCATCTGTGCATATTTGACAATATGTCTGGCTTGTATCATTTACTGGGAATTTCTCACTTACAGTGTACAGCGAGCGGGGTTCAACTGCCAAGACCGGGACAAGCCCTAAGAGGGGATGGCAGTTGATCAGCGACTTATCTTGACAATCTGCCACATAATCAACAACTCTCCGTTCCCATCTAGAATTCTGGATAGTTATCAAGCTCTCCTGCCGGTTACTAAAATGGCCCTGACCCGCGACCATCTGGCGTCCCTACCCGCCAGCTTCTTCAAAGCCGTTGATGACCGAGATGTCGATGGTGTAGTCGCCCACTTCGCGCCGCATGCCACTTTCACCGTGCAAACCGACCATGTCACCGTCACTGGCGTCGACGCGATCCGCAACATGTTTTCTGCCTTTATCCAATCATCCCGAACGATGCATCACGAGATCACCAACATCGTTGTCGACGAAGTCAATCGCAGGGTTTCTACCGCGCAGACCTATGTTGGAGAGCTGATGGATGGTACGCAGAATGACATGCGGAATTGCAACTTTTTTGATGTCGATGGTGATGGCAAGTTTACCAGGGTGATGGTCTGGATGGCGGGCGCGAACCCCCTAAAGAATCCTCCCGGACATGATGCAGCCTAATGTGGGGTTCTTGTATGAATTGACTATATATGCACATACCTTTTCAGTCTGGAGATGTACAAGTCGTGGTGCTGATTGCTAGAATGCCAACAGACGTATGCTCTGGGCCATTAAATACATGATATAATTTCACTCATGTCAAGATTTTGAGTCAAAGATAAATAGGACCGAAAGGATGTGCTGCCCGGAGTGTGTGGGTTGACTCCGCTGCTAAAGCGGCTGAAATAATAGCCACGCGGAGACCTTCCGAGATGAGGAGAAGGATTTCATTCGTCCAGGATTCCCGTCTTCAGATAACGAGTAAGCATCCGCCGATAACGCCATTCGCTAGAGTGAAAAAAGCACATTGTTACTCCACATGGACCAAATGCTAAAATCCGAATTGCCCAATCAGCATCCATACTCAGAAATACAAGCACAAATCTTGATAGCTAGAAATCTGGCCATATCCGAATTCACACAAGAGCAGGCGTAGTATGTGAAATTCTCCAGTGCTGAGACTGGTAGCGCCGGTGGTGGTAGACAGCCACTCGATCACGCCTTACGGGCTAAAACGAGACGCAAGGGGCACATAAATACTTCAACTTTCAGCATGTCTCGTGTCACTTTTCCCTGTCGAAGTACTTCTACTCTGGTAGATAACTGTCAAAATGGGCCGGTTGACGGTTTTCAATCGAAAACGGAGAGTCAGCCATGGCGCTGACGACACCTCGAGTATCTCCCCGGCCAGCAGTAATGAACCCAAAACAGTCCCTGCAACTGCAACGCCCGTGGATGATGCGGAAAAAATCCAGCCGGTCAGCGAAACAGCTGCCATTGAGCAAGAAACAGAACAGGATCCAGAGATTGCAGCACTTCCGCTCGAGGTCCGCCAACTGGTCAGCCTCACAGATGATCCTACTCTGCCCACCATCACCTTTCGCTATTTCCTCCTCTCCGTCCTCTTTGTCGTCCCGGGAGCTTTCTTGTCGCAGATGAGCCATTACCGTACAACACAAGCGCCGTATTCGGTTTTCTTCGTGCAGATTGCTTGTCACTATGTGGGCCACTTTCTTGCCCGGTGGCTTCCTGCCTGGACGATCCGGATCCCATTGACGAAATGGGCATTCAGTCTCAATCCCGCGCCGTGGAGTATCAAGGAGCATGTGCTCGTCACCTTGACAGCAGCATCCGGAGCTTCCTACAATCTGGGGTACACCCCGATCTCTCTGGCGGAATTGTTTTATGGAGAAAGAGTGAACCCTGCTGTGGCAATCTTCTTCATGTTTGCGATTGTCTGGATTGGATATGCCTTTGCTGCGATTGCACGTCAGATCTTGCTGTATGATCCTTCTTTCATCTGGCCCCAGGCACTGATGCAAACCACACTGTTCGAGACATTCCGCAAGCAAGACAGCTCGTCTCCTTTAGCCAGACGTCAGATGAAGGTCTTTTTCTTTTCACTCCTGGGAATGACGCTTTGGCAGTTTCTCCCCGAGTATGTCTTTCCCTTCACATCATCGCTTGCCTTTCTCTGCTGGGTTGCGCCCCGTAACCCCGTCGCCAACTTTATGGGATCGGGCCTGGGCGGAATGGGGTTCTTGAACCTCTCCCTGGATTGGTCTAACATTAACTGGAATGGCTCATCGATTCTGCTTACTCCCTGGTGGACGCAGGTGGTGTTATTCCTGGCATTTGTGTTCAACTGCTGGGTGCTTATCCCAGCCGCAAAATGGGGAAACCTCGGCTCATACAAGCACGGGCTAATGTCGAATTCTCTACTCACGGCCAATGGCACCAAGTATCCCACCCTGAAGCTCCTGACATCCGACTTCCGGCTGAATCAAACAGCCTACGAAGAAATAGGCCCCATGTACATGGGTCTCCAGAACGTCTGGGCGACGTTCTTCAGCTATGCCAAGGTCACGGCGTCGGTGGCATGGATCGCCACATTCGGCTACATCCAAGTCAAAAGAAACCTACTCAAGATGCTCAGGTCCCGGAATAAAGCATCCCAAACCAAAGGCGAAGGCATCAACCACCAGTACCACGACCGCCTCAACGTCCTCCAGCGATCCTACAACGAAGTCCCGCTCTGGTGGTACGTGGCGCTCTTCATGGCTGGCTTCATCATCCTCATCGTCTCCATCGCCTGCGGTCACCTCTGGATCCCCATCTGGACCCTCTTCGCGGCCCTCGGCAGCGCCGGCGCCCTCGTCCTCCCCTTCGCCTTCCTCTACGCCATCTCCAACTACCAGCTCGCCGTCGGCAACTTCAACGAGCTCATGTACGGCTACATGGTGCACACCAAGGCCGGCGAAAACTACCGACATCCCTGCGGGCCGTCCACCTACGGCTCCATCGCCGGCGACGCCTGGTACCGCGCGCAGTACATGCTCCAGGATCAGAAAATCGGACACTACATGCACATCCCCCCGCGCGCCGTCTTCTTCTCGCAGGTCTTCGGCACAATCCTCGGCATCCCCATCAACTACGCCGTCATGCGCTGGGTCCTGTCCACAAAGCGCGACGTCCTCACCGGCGCCAAGACCGATCCGCTGCACCAGTGGACTGGCCAGTCGCTCATCTCCTCGAATACCCTCGGCGTGCAGTACGCCGTCATCGGGCCCAGCGAGCTCTTCAAGGAAAGCGAGATGAAGCCGCTCCCGTGGTCGTTCCTGCTGGGCGCGGTCCTCCCGCCGGTGCTGTATGTGTTGCATCGGCTTCTGCCGCGCTGGCGCATCGATCTCTGGAACGTGAGTATCTTTTTCTCTGGGCTGGCGGTGTTTTATGGCAATTTGAGCACGGGGTACACGTCTGCTTTCATCGGGGGGTATGTGGTGATGTACTGGGCGTATCGCAAGCGGTTCGAGGTGTGGAAGCGGTACGGCTATATGATTGCGGCGGCGTTCGATGCCGGGTTTAACCTGAACATGTTGCTGATTTTCTTGTTCTTTGGCTCGGGGAAGCAGATCTCCATGCCGCATTGGTGGGGGAATAATGCGGAGTCGGTGGAGAGGTGTTTTGCGTTGTAGGTCGTGTATTAGCAATCAACTAATTAAGCATATGGTCAGACTGCTGGCCGGAAGAGAGACTTGGCGTATATCTGTGTAGCAATTAACGTAGAAGGTCTTCGAGGACTTGGGATTATCAATCCTCCGCTACCACTTTCGTTCAGAGCCAAGAATAATATCGGGGTCATCTAGACCTCTGCGGAGCGAACGTCCTTGGAACCATTCCTGATATCACTAACAACTATAGCCATCTACCTTATATTTCGCACGTGAGTCATTAATCTACCCTTGGCTGCATTTCTCCTTGGTTTAAGTATCAAGGAAGAATTGAAATCCTCCACTGTGTTCACACTTTCCTTGCCGTTATTCGTTCTAAAGCAGCAGAGTTATTGGGTCTAAATGTCCGAACATATCCTCGATAATAAAACCTGTCCGCTTTAAAGTTCCCGGCTTCCACGATATCTGCATAGATGTCAAGCTTCCACAGGATCAATTCGCAGCGGGGATCGAAGACTAGCGAGGTACGATACTTACAGCAAAAGAGCTAGCCATGTTGGATTTGATCAATAATATTACCGAGGAGCCGGACTGGCATGTGCGGATTTTCCAGCAGGGAGAAATCACCCGCTGGCGAGAAGATGCGCTGTCATCCTCGTCGCTAATCAACGACGAGACGTGGAGCTGGTGTCTGAAAGAGTTGCAGGACAAGGCAAGAGACTTTGAAAAGCGCGGCCACATACTAGTATTCAATACCGGCAGTGGTGTCTGTAAGTCTGATACAGCGATCCCTACGACAATACAAGCATACACGATACGGAATAAATATTGAGCACGGTCCAAAGCATCCAGATTGATGAACCCCGGAAGGAAGCCTGAATAACCCCCGGATTCCCCGCATCCCCACATTTCCCCCACCGGCCCTCAGGAACAATACTCTCTTTTTTGGCAGGAACCCCACCGCCGGGACGATCATCTTATTCAATGGCTGCATACGACGCCACACTTGCAGAAACATACGCTCGCTCCGCTCGGAGATTCGCTCAGATTAGGTTCCTGGGGTATTTCTTCACACTATGACGCCGGAAGAAAGACACCTACCCCACTCCAGGGGGTTTCTCTGTGGCACCGCTGAGGTATAAAAGGCCTTCCAAGACTCTTCTTCAGCTCAATTGAACAACACGACTTTGCAATCATTCAAGTCAAGAGCAGCTACCATGAAGACAACCACTCTCGCCTCCCTGCTGTTAGCTGGGACGGCCCTTGGCAGCCCCGCCCAACAGAAAAGAGACACCGTCACGGCCCAGGTGAACTTCGCCAATAACACGGGCAACCCGCAGCATCTCGCTTCGGGTCTGCTGTACGGTCTTCCTGATACCGCAAATCAGATCCCAGTATGACTTATTTCTCCTCACTACGAACGCGACTGACAATGCATAGACCAAATTCTATACCGACATGGGATACAACTACGAGCGGGCTGGTGGAGCCCAGGTTCCGGCGCCTGGAAGGGGCTGGATCTGGGGACTGAACGAGTACAATGTACTAAACTGTCTGCAAATAAGAGGGACTTTTTTCTGACAACGACAGACCCGCTTTGCCTCCGCGCTCTCCAACTACAAAACCGCCCGCCAGCACGGCGCGAAATTCATCTTCCTGATCCACGATCTGTGGGGCGCCGACGGAACGCAGAATTCCTCTGCCCCCTACCCGGGTGACAACGGCGACTGGACCAACTGGGACAACTACCTGACCCATCTCATCAGCGATATCAAGGCCAACGGCATGACCAGCGGCCTGATCATCGATATCTGGAACGAGCCCGACCTCACCTATTTCTGGAACCGGGATCAAACGCAGTACCTGCAGATGTGGGGGCGCACGTGGCACAGACTCCGGTATGTCTTGCGTTTTTAAAGTCAAAGAAACACACAACTGACTGCTAGTAGTTCCGAGCTCGCTGGCGTACTGCTCTCCGGCCCCGCGTCCGCAGGCGAACCCCTCTCCAGCAACAGCTGGTGGAAGAACTGGGCCTCCTTCGTCGCCAGCAACCAGAGCATCCCCGACCAATACGCCTGGCACATGGAAGGCGGCGGGGGGGACATGCTCTCCGCGCAGGCGGGCCTAGTTTACTGGCAGAAGACGTACGGGCTGCCCGGGCGCCAGATCAACATCAACGAGTACGCCGTGTTCAACGAGCAGGTCCCCGCCGGCTCGGCGTGGTGGATCAGTCAGCTGGAGCGGATCAATGCCATCGGCCTGCGCGGCAACTGGCTGAGCGGGTGGAAGCTGCATGATTTCATGGCCAGTCTGCTGAGCAAGCCCAACGCGGAAAGCAGTAGCTACGATCCCAAGGGCACGGGCTACTTCCCCAATGGCGACTACCAGGTGTACAAGTACTATAACCTGAACATGACCGGCCACCGGGTGGGTACACTTCCGTCATCGGACCTGAAACTCGATGCGTATGCGACTGTCGGGAATGATGGGGTTGCGCGGGTGCTGGTTGGTGTGCGCATCACCACGGGGACCTGGGAGTTGCAGTTGAATAAGTTGTCCGCGTTGGGGTTGCCGACTAGTGGGACGTTGAACGTGCATACCTGGGGTTTCCCTGTTGCGTCGGATGTGCATTATGGTGAGGTTGATGGGCCCAAGGATCTTGGTTGGTATGGACATGCGTACTCGGGGGATTCGGTGACGTTCCCGGTTTATCAGACGGATACCACGACGGCGTATGCGTTTGAGTTTAAGATCTGAGGGAGCAGCATATATTCTCATAAAATCCAAGGAGAAAGTCATAATCCACTTTTAAGCACGGTCTAGTGTTTTCTGTCCATAAAAATAATCACTCAAGCCTGGTGCAAGTATATAAGAGACCGATGGCAGCACGTGACTTCTCAATGGGAGACTGTTCCTTCCAGAATTCGTCATCAATCTTCGGCTCTCCATCACAATCATGGATTCAGCCCATTCAGTTATCAGCGTCGTCGTTTGGCGGTCAGCGTCTATGTTAGACTTATCATTGCACGACGTGGGACAGGCTGTAATCGGGTCATGAACTCGTGGTTTTATTGGTCAGCGAAGCAGGGATGGTCCAGAGGGGTCAAATGCTCAGCCTTGCTGGCCTCCTGCCTCCGGTCAGCCTTGCAGATTGGTGGGAGCGCATAAACCATCATGTCACCCCCATATCGCAAATCTTCAAGACCATCGGCTGGCCATCCACGCAAACGCGACTGTCCTGGGTTTGCTTAAAGTGCTCAGAGTTATGAATTTGAAAGACACCGGCATGACTTCACCATGGAAGGCCCAATAGCAAACGCGTCGAAGCTCAAACCTGAGATACGCCTTGTGCAGGCATTGGCCGACTTTAAAGCAGTGCTGTCAACCGATCGGAGAGCGAGATTCGACGAATCCATCGCAGCCTTCAAAGATCATCCCCCAGATGCGAACGATGTTAATCGCCTGACCGCTGAAATCAACCGTGATATCCAACAAACAACGAGACGATGTTATGGGCCGCGTTTTGTACACGTCCTACAAGCTGTACAACAGTACGCATCTATAGGCGATGTCCTGATAGGAGGAGCGCAGAATCTGGTTGCTTCTGGAGTCTGGGCAGCAGCCAGGCTGACATTATCGATGTTGACTCTAAGCGCTTCGTACCTGGAGAAAATGTCAACGCTGTTCATGAACGCGGGAAGAAGTGCTCCCCGATATCAGGATATGGGCTTGCTTTACCCTCGCTCGAAGCGACTACGGGATGCACTATGCGAGTATTTCATTGTCTTTTTGAATATTTGCAAGCATGCTGTGAAGTTTCTGCAAAAGTCTGCACTATCGCAGTTCTCATCCGCTATATCGGATTGTTCTTTAGCGCCTTTCGAGAAAGAGCTTCAACAGTGGTCAGTTGTCATTGTGGAAGAAGTTGCTTTACTGTCAAGCCAAAGCGCCCAAGAGGAGGCAAAGGAGAACTCTCGATTTCGGCAGATAATGGCTAAATTCTCTGATTCCAGCAATCAGCGCCAGCAATTGGCTCTCAGAATTCGGCTACTTGACGCTTGTTCCACATATGATTACCAGACATCTTGGAAGCAGGCTCGGAAACAGGGAACAACAACCTGGTTCGCGGGCACAAGTGAGTACCAAAAATGGAAAGAAACGCCTTTCTCGCGCTCGCTGTTGTGCACCGGCAAATTGGGGTCGGGCAAGACAACATTGATGGCGAACATGGTTGATGATCTGGTTTTCTCTACTCCCAGGGGAACAACTGCGTACTTTTTCTGTCGATTCGATGTCTCTGAGTCTTTGACTGCGAGAACCATCATCGGATGTCTTGCGCGACAACTGTTAGGGCAGCAGCCTGTTGACCTGTCGAAAATTGGTAATTTCTGCGACCGCTCACTTGCAAGCCCTGACGAGCAAGTGATTCTCGATTTTGTACGAGGGCTGCTTCCTGTGGATCCAATTTACAGTTTGATTGTGGATGGGCTTGATGAGTGCCCCGAAACTGAGCGACAGACAACATTAGATATACTCCAGCAGTTGCAAAATCACTTCAAAATTCGTATCTGCCTGTCATTCAGGCAGGACGCGGGGGATCATGCCAAAGTTGCAGCTGGCCTTCTTAATGGGAAGTGGACGCTGCTTATCCCCGAGAACAATCCCGACATCGAGGCTTATATTGACGCCGAGCTACAAGAGCGCCTCGAGTCAGACAGGTTGTGTATCGGAGATCCGGCTATTATCCTCCCGATCCAACATGCCCTTGTCACTGGGGCCCAAGGAATGTATGTGTTCTCCCTGCACCACTTCCTCAACTCACTGAAATCAATGACTACGTAGTCTGACAAGTTTAGGTTTCTCTGGGCCACGCTGCTACTCGACTGCATTTGCATGGAGCAGACAGATAAGGCAATTCTCCAGGCCCTTGAAAGCCTTCCCCAAAGCCTTTCAGAAACATTTACACGGGTTCTACAGCAAGCCAGTGCCTCAAATATCCGGCATCGCCACAGGCTGGTGCAGTTAGTTATGGCTGCCCGACGACCCCTATCAGTGGAGGAACTATGTGAAGCTCTCAGTGTCATTCCCGGTGACACGGCATGGGAGCCTGGCCGACAAATCAATAATATTCGTGCGGCTCTCGCAAGTTGCAAGTGCCTGATCATTACAGACGAAGAGGAACAGACTGTTCGGTTTGCCCACCATAGTGTCAAGCAGTTCTTTATTGCTCGGGGCGATGAGCCTGAAAATCTGAATCCGATCAACCCGGGCGAAGCAAATAAAGAAATGGGTCGGGTCATTCTAACGTACCTCAACTACGGGATTTTCGACCGTCAAGTATCTCGCACAGTCTTACCAAAAATTCCTGCTGCGGATGCCCCAGCTCGGATTGTGAGCACCGTCTTCGCAGATTCCGTCAACACAAAAAGGATCGCTCTGGAACTGCTCAAGACACGAAGGAATCGCAAATGCGACATAGGCCAAACCTTGGCCGAGACGGCCATGGCGCAGCGAAAAACTCCAGAGGAGAGCCATCCCTTTTTGGCTTATGCCAAGAACTATTATAGGTACCATATTCTCGGGGTTTGGAACTGTGAGAAGGAAATGGGACGGCTTTGGCAGTGCCTCTTAGCGAATAAGTCTCTTAACGTAAGTATAACTCCAATTCAACTTTCTGAGCGGACACACTGACAAGAGCCAGTTGCGGATTACCGGTTGGCTGCAATATGAGTTGCAGCAACGGCGAGTGACCGGCCTCGATGGAGAGTTTGTTCCCCGTGACGCTCTGAGCCAGCTGGTCACATACGATGTTATCTGCAAAGTCCTCGAGGAAACTGAAATGTATAGACATCTCGAATCGACAATCGTGCATGGTATACTCCGAGAGCACCAGCGATGTTTTGCGATATTTGTTGACATAGGGATCAGCAATTATATATGGGCCCTCCTTCAGTCTTCGATGAAAGACTGGCATCTCCCCATTTCGAGGGAGCAATTTCTCGAGAAATTCAAGTTAACTGTGTTGCCCGTTGTTCAATCTGGGTCTAAAAAGCCGAGCACGAGCACCTCACGGCCGGGCGGTCCAATGGAGACAGGTAGATTGGAGAAATTGGCGGACATGTTCTGCCTTCGACAGCGCGAGTACCTTGCCCCTATACTCCAAGACGACGGTCGGCACTATGACTCAGAGGACAGGGTTATGCCCTTCTTACCTGTTGGAAACAAATTCTATAATTACGACGACGGATCCCTATTTGTTCATGTCCACTCTGCCCATCATGACTTTCCTCCATCTTACCGCGCTGCGGAAACCATTGATGGTCCTTACCAGGTCGCGCTCAGACCCTTGCACATGGATGAGCCTCCTCCTTTTTTGTTATCTCATGGACGCCCTTGGAGTGTCCCATGGCATCTGCTCCAAGCGGTTGCATCATATCGTCCCCGGGCACAGGGCCGAAGACCCCAGCCGATCCGTTTGGTTTTCCCAATCCTTGGCCCGAGTCTCGATGACGTTTGGCGACAAAGCTTGGTTACGGACTCGTCTCGGCGGTTTTTGAGATTCCGCCTCTCCCAAATGACTGGCATAGCCGGGGCTCTTGCCTTTGTCGTTCAAAACGATCCGGAAGAGCAGTATATCTCACTACGCAAGATTTCGCCACAGAGCATTCAATGGTGCAAGCACTCCCGCTCCACATTCCAGTGGGGATCTTTGGGTTTAGATCTCCGGACACTGATAGGTGATCAAAGTAAAGGCCCTACTCGGCAATCTGAAGAGGCGTACCGTGCCCCATATGAGGCTGAGGGGGACGATGTACCGAAATATGACTGTGTCTGGAGCCTGGGATGCATATTTTTCGAATTCCTTATTTGGGCTGTGATGGGATCGACAAATCTTCAAAAATTCCGTGAGGATAGGGGAGGAGCGAGCGCTCCATTCTATTCAACAACATTCTCTGGCCATTACCAAGGATTCAAATTGTCCCCAGAAGTTAGCCGCTGGGTGGCCATGCTGCTCAATGAGCCCGAACTACCGCCGGAGGTTCCTCGTTTCAGCGAATACTTGCTACAGCATGTGCTTGTAGTGGACCCATCAGCCAGGGTATCGGCTCATCAGCTCGCGGCTGATTTGAAAGACCTTCGGAACCTGCAAAAAGGGGGGCCGGGTAAAAATAATGCAATGGACTGGAGCTGGGTGGAGATTATGCGATAAACGATGTGGCAGTATATCTTGACTCATTGCGAGCGCATGGTATCTGTGATGACGAGCAACAATACTCTTGTTGCTCTTGTTTCTCCTACTTGACCTCCTTTACATAATATATACGCTGAAACACTGCAGAAGCAAATGATGAGCGCATCGATTACGCTTCCTTTAAGAGATAATAGTGTAGTAGCAGATATACAACATGAAGTACAGACTCCTTACTTCTTCCTGTTCTCCTCTTATTAGGTCAGGACGCGTAGTTATTACCTATCAGAGCCAGACATAACATTAGTATTTCCCTCCTTCCTTGTACCATAGGGCAGGATGGGTACATCTCCTCTCTTCCAGAAATCACGTGCTGCTATTAATCTCCTGCAAGCTTGCTGAGTAATCATTTCTATGAGGTTCCAGGTTATTTCAGAGGAGCTTATTCTATGATACAACTAGAGGGGTATAATATTGTTAAAGATATAGTGGCAGGTACAATAAATGAGGTGATGATATACTTTAGCAATGATCATTTATCTTAGTAGGCAGGATAATGCAGATATATATATGTGCACCTCGCAATAATCTTGTCACGGACAAGTATTACAGACATTCATCCATTACCATAGCCACTTCCTATAGACATATACTGTGGTAAACTAACCATGTACTCAGACTGGTTTCGATGGGGAAGTGCAGACGCTGTTGCGCGTGATTAATACGGTGACTTCACATTTGGCATAATGCCTTCTATGGTCTCCCAAATATTATATAGTTTATATACAAAAGAAATATGACCAAGTAAGGCCGAGTCTTCGTCCCCATATATACATTTCATTTCTCGAGGAATCCTCGACGGCCGCTCACACCCTCTGGGCCACCTCAACACACGCCGGCTCCGGCTCTTTGACCGTAGACGGAAACGACCCTTTCGTCGAACCCGTGCGCGAAAAATCCAAATCCTCACCATCGACGAACCCCGCCCCATCACGAATGATACTCGCCTGGCTCTCGCGATGTTCCCTCGTCGTCTCCAGATGCGACCGATTATTCGTCCTCCGCGACATCTCCATCGCATCGGACGGATCCGTCGGCGCCGAATTCGAGTGCGACATGAGCGACATGTGGACCAGTTTGCCCAGGATCGCGTACTCGAGCTTCAGCTTGACGCTGTAGACCATCGCCTTGAAGGACACGTGGATGTGGAAGAGCCCCGCGTACTGGAAGCTGACGATGGCGGCGTCCATGAGGATGAAGAGGACGTTGACGATGACCAGCTGGACGAGGGTGGAGCGGTACTGCCGTCTCGGGCGCAGCTTGAGGAGTCGTAGCGCAGCCTTGGTGTAGATGATTGAGAGGATGATTTCCTGGATGGAGAAGCCGATGAGCTGGACGCGCTCGAAGATCTCGAACGCGGGCGTGAACCATCCGGTCCGGGGGGACTGGGCGCCCATCTCGAAGACCCAGCCGATCGTGTGCAGGATGATGCCGTTGATGATGATCATGGCCAGTGTGGCGCGCAGGAGCTTGCGGGAGTAGACGACGAGATGTAACCGCGACCAGAGGACGAGGGATTGCCCCGTTACCATGGCGCACCATCCTACGTCTGCGAGCGAGACGGCGAAATATCCGGGGTAGATGTTGAAGATGAGGAGGATGTAGCCGAGGCCGAAGGGGATGATGCCGATCGAGGAGACGAGCAGGGTCCAGAAGTAGAAGCCGCCATATTTCTTGAAGGTGGTGAAGCAGAGGACGATCAGCTCGATGGCATTGTACCAAGAGACGGCGATGAGGCAGGCGATCGCGAAGTCTTCGGCTAGACTAGTAGTGGTGCTCCGGATGGAGGACATTGGGTCATGGTTCCTCCGGCTAGGGGAGACGGGAGTTGCTGGTGCATCAATGACAAAAAAGGCAGCTATTAAGGATGGGCTGGGATATAAGGCAAACGATGGGCCTCCTACCCTGGTCGTATTAGGGAGAGGGAGGCGTTTTCATCGTTTTATGAGCAAGGCCGACAATAACAAAAAGACACTTTGCACTAGCCAGGGTTCATGCACAGAGTTGGAGCTACCGAGGTGGCAGATAAGCCCTTCGCTTATGGCTTCGTTAATATCGCCGATATCATTCGAGGCTCGTCTGACCGGGCGAACAATTCCAGAAGCTTTCGCTACCAGCCACGAACTATTTATTCAACCACAGGCTGTGATCGGCGGCGTCCTGACCTGTTTGTTGACTTTTGCCGTCCATGGATCGATGCAGTCTGATCGCGTGCTTTATTGCCCAGAGTTTACAGTAAGCAAACAGGTGATCTGGCATGCATACATTGGATGATAGGACCATAGGACACGGCTTTTGAGCCCTGGATCCGATCTCGGGGACGGGCTGATGCTGGACCCACTACAGGCTTATCTTTCTCAGAATGAGATTTGTTAATTAGGTGATCATATAAGATACCGTACAGTCCGATACGAGCAGCTTCCACGACCACACATGCTCACCGTCAATCACCTGTTAAAGATCCACAAGTGTCTTACTGCCAGCCCCAGACGGGAGTCAACGTGAAGCCGAACACGCTCGCCACCATCGGACCAGATTCAGCCTCAAAGCGCCAGATGTAACCATGGCGCCAGCCTGAGAGCCCTTGGTTAATTATAGCCACTCCACCTAAACTCCAACTCGCAGGTGAGGGCAGCGACCTGATTGGCTGCATCTTCCCCGGTGACCGGCTCGCCTCCGGTGAGCTTGTTACAAAGTTAAACTCTATGCCCTTTCAGCCAATCAACAGACGGGAATGCCATATGACCTGCAGCCACATGCTGCGCCGTCCAACGGGAGAACGTTCGCGAATCCACTCTAATCGTGTTCATAGCCAATCGTGGAGAGCGACACATCAGCCTGCTCCACCATATACGGACAGAAAATCTCTCAAGTTGACAGGGCACAGAATGAGGCACAGCTGCATGGCATGTGATAGAATAATAATACAAAGGGTAGATTCGAGCATGCACTCAGGGGTTAGCTTTGACATCGATACTTTCGGTATATAGAGCCGATGCTGTATATCCACTCGACCATGGTCTAGACGTCTGACTCCAGGGTTATCGCAAACTAGTCTGCGGAGTAAAGCAACGACTACAACTGATCAAGCCACTGCTAGCGAAAGGAAAGGAATACCTGGCTTGTTCGACGCGGTAGTAGGATGTTGGTTCTCTGCCCTCAGATCGCAATATCCTCTGTGCTCCAGAACAGCCTGTCCGAGTTCGAGAGCCGCGTCTTTGGTTCCCTGCCTGAATCATGAAAGCAGATCTATACGTCTGACTGATTCGCGGAATGAAAAGACTCTATCAGCCTCGAACTCCCTGTTTCTATGTCGGTTGACAAGCTAAGTGAACATGGAGGACTCCAGTTTATCAACACACCCCGTACTATTTTTGCTACGCTGTACAACCAATGGTGACTTATGGAACGGCAGGTCCGATCGAGATATCCGCCCTGATCAAGTGGTGCTTGACCCAGTCACTTCTGAGAAGTGGAGACTTCCCCGGATAATGCGACGGAGCCGGCCCAGGACCACTCCACATCCTGGTTCAAAGGACTGGGACATGCTCCAAATGATCGTGGTGTTAAATTCTGTGCTCCTTAAAGGAGTATAGATGGTTGGACGTCCCTGCCCTTGAAAGCCCTTGGCGGCGATGCACCGTGGCTGTCGGCCGAGGTTTCAGACGCGACGGAGTACAGCATTGTCTAGTGCATATAAGGAATTGGGACTGGATATTTCAACTGTCGGATATTTAAACTATCCGATAACAGAGGAATATTAAGGTACAGCTGCCCTTCGAAGGTTTATGCCTAACGCTGTACGAGTTGCGGACGAACGGTCGGTCTGTCCAACTAGAACTCCGTACTTCAATATAGTTCAATCAGGAGCACTATTGAGGAGTAAAACTGGATATACTGCGGGTTTTATCCATGGAGGACTACGCTCGATATTCGCGTCCTATGTATCGACGATGACGCGTCCACGAACAAAAAAAGGTCATTCTTACAGGCCAGACAGACGGCAGACCAGACGGTCCTGTTCGGATCTTCCGGATAGGACGACCTCTTGGTAGCAAAACTCGATCCAATTGAAGGATGATGGGATACTCCAACGCTCGCTCAAAGTCCGCCCGTAGTTTCTCCAACAAGAACTCAACATAACTACGAGGGCTGTGTTGTGCTTATAAACAAGAAGAAAAAGAAGCAAATCCTCTCAGCAGTTATCGGAATATCTCGGAATGAAGAAAGAAAATCCAATCCGTTTGATAATATTATTGCTAATAGAATTAACCCTAACACTTTTTGTACGTAAAATTAAGGCCGCCTGCCCCACGGGGTAGAACGGAGATCGCCCATCCGCTCTGGAAAAGAAAGAATAAGCTCACCTTTAGACATCGGATTATACATCCATTGCCCTGCTCATCTCATCTGTTTAGGACCTTGTTGGAGACAAGTGGATATACGACTCCAAGATGTAGTCTCATTACCCAATAGATGTTATGTAAGAGTTTCAAGTAGCTGTATGAATTTTAGTCTGGCAGACAGTATATGAACATGGATGGCATCGTCTCTTTACTATCACAACAGCAAGCCAGAGACAAACCAAAATGACCCGAACAATCCACATCGCCGTTCTCGACGTCGACATCCCCCCTCGAACCCTCTACGAAACACACGGCCTCTGCAGCGCCCATTTCCGCAGCGCTCTTCAGGATGCAGCCATCCGCCTCAACGCCCTCTCGCCAGGAAGCGACGTCAGCATTGCAGTGACACCATACGACATTCGCGGCGGACACTACCCTGCCTTCAAACACCTGCGCAAGACGCAGACACCATTATCCGAACACAGCATCGATGCGATCCTGATCACGGGAGGCGCGCCGGGCGTCTACGAGATCGACAAGAGACCTTGGATGCAGAAACTGGCCAAGTTTCTTCAGACTGTTTTTCATGAGTATCCCGCCGCGAGGATCATGGGTACATGCTTCGGTCACCAATTGATCGGACACGCATTGGTCGACTCCGGGGCGGGGGATGTATATGTTGAGAAATGTCCGCTGGGGAGGGAAGTGGGGATCCATACTGTCCAGCTGAACAAGGACTTCGTCGATGCGTTTCCACTTGCTCTTGGCGGTTTACCAAACGGCCAATTGAAAATTCAGATGTTCCATGGCGACCGGGTAATGGTGAAAGGGGGGAACGAGGGGGTGTTGCCAGAGACAGCGGCGGTATCGCTGCCCGCGCCGTGGTTGAATATCGGGAGCACGCCTATCTGTCCGATCCAGGGACTGTATTACCCCGGTCGGGTCCTCTCCGTACAGGGCCACTACGAGCTAGACGCCTGCGGGATGCAAAGTATGTGTCTTGAGTTCGCGCCGTTGCTGGGCTGGACGGACTCGAAGCTAGGGTTGTTCTTGGAGCAGGTGGGATTCGATTACGATGGGAGGCAGGATGATTCAGCGGCGTTTGCGTTGGCTGTGGTTTCCTTTTTGGCTGGAAAATAAAAGTTGCTGATTTAAACTAACTAGATATAATTAGACGGCGTTGGTCTGCAAAACCTTCTTTCTTACTCCCATCAACGCCTTCATGTCCATCCATAGTCCTCTAGAAATGTCTTTCAGCGCGCCGGCACTCTCAACGACCGGGTATACGACGCAGATGATGACACTAGCCCAGATCCAGATGAGGGACACGACTACCCAGCCGGTGAAGAACCGCTTGCTGTACACGTAGCTGGTTCCAAAGAGAGTGAACGGCACGAGGATCACGGCGATGAGGATAAAGACGAAACTCGCTCCCTGCGCCACCCGTTCTGCCTTGCGAACCAGAATCGGATCCAGAGGTTCGATCTGCTTGTCCTGGAGGAACTCGACAATCTCATTCTTTGCTGGTGCCGGCGTCTCTTTTTCATAACCGTCGACAGCTTTCGACGGCTGCGCCATGTCCTCCTGAGGCATGGGAGCCACCCCCTCAATTCCAGGTGCAACCTGAGCATCCACGCACGGATACTTCTTGGGAAAGAGATAGCTCAGGACCACAGCAGAGACGATACCAACCCCAAATGAAGCAAGATTCCCCGCAACAGCGTTCGTCCCATCTCCCGTCGTCTCGACGTTAATCGCACCGGACCGTTTCATGGCAGTAACGAACCAAACCACAATTCCACAAACAAAACCCAGCCATGGCGCCACGATCGCCGCAACTGTCGACATCCGTCCCCAGAGCAGAATCAGCCCGACGGGCACCGCTGCCCCACCTACAATGACACCCAGCACGGTAAGCACCCAGGTGAGACTCAGTCCTACTGCGTTGAGGATGCTGCAGAAGGCGGAGAGAACGAGCGCATACAGCGCGATGGCCCAGTGACTAACCCGGACTAGCGTGGCCGAGTCGCTCTGCGGGCGGATATACGTTTTGTAGACGTCGAAGGTTAGAAGGGAGGATACGGCGATGAGTTCGGCGGAGGTGGAGCTCGTGACGGCCATGAAGAGGAGGGTGAGCATGAGGACTGCGCCTCCTTTGCCGAGGAGCGTTATAGCGGTAGCCGGGGCGGAGAGGCCGGCTGCTACCTGTTCGGATGACAGTGGATGGGGATAGGTAGGGAAGGCCGGGTTGTTGGTCAGGGCTGCGCACCCGAGACCCATGGCTGTTGCAAAGCCAAAGGGTATGCCTGAGCACGTTAGATACCAGCATCACAACACGAAAAGGGGTAACTTACCGTACCAAGCAATTCCACCCAGGAGATACGCCTTGACAGAAGTCTCCGGCCGCGAAGCAATCGCCCGCTGCCAATACGCCTGATCCAACCACACGGTGGTAAACCCAGACACAAAAATATCAATCGCAAAGACCAGCCCGCCAACAGACCGGAACGCCAGGTACGAC
Source organism: Aspergillus felis (assembly GCA_016413765.1). Lineage (NCBI taxonomy): Eukaryota > Fungi > Ascomycota > Eurotiomycetes > Eurotiales > Aspergillaceae > Aspergillus > Aspergillus felis. The sequence goes on from CP066508.1 coordinate 694,439, forward strand.
CCGTCCGTATTCCGCTCGATCGGCATCTCTCTCGACGCCTCCTGCAGCAAGTCATACAACCTCCCCGGACTGCCAATCAACTCACTCCCCGCCGCAACCAGGAACCCAAACACCAGAATCGCCACAAACAGGATAACCGTGTGCGTATAATCCGCAATGAAGGTCGACCGCAGCCCACCTGCAATGACATACGCCGCGACAACCGCCGGAATCAGAAATGTCGCCGCGTAGACATTCATTCCCGTCAGCGCGGACACGACCTGCGCCCCGCCAAGGACCAGACACGCGCCGACGAGCATATTCGTCGCCAGCCCGTTGTACAGGTACGTCAGGTGCGCGACTGTCCCGTGCCGGGCGCGCACGATCTCTGGCATGGTGTGTGCGCCGGGCGCGTGGGCCTTGATCTTGATGGCGATGAGGCCGAAGAGGAGGATCTGCAGGGTGCCCATTGCAGCGTACCACATTGGGCCGCAGACGCCGTAGCTGTAGGCGAAGGTGGAGCTTGTCAGGAGCGTGGCCGACCAGGTCCAGGAGGAGACGATGCCAGCGGAGATCAGCCCGGGCTTGACTGATCGGGAAGCCGTGTTGAATTCTTCGGCTTGCTGGGTGGAGAAGGTTGTGTAGCGGTTCTGGAGCCAGGTGAGACCCAGCATGAAGAGGGCGAAGACGCCCCCGATGCCGATGACGATGCCATAGCCGGCACTTGGGGGGAGGACCTGTAGTTCGTTGGATTGGGCCATCTGGTCTATTGGAAGAGTGCATCTCTGCCGTAAACCGTTGTTATATAGGCTATAGACTATAAGTGGCATCGATAAGTGATAGATGACCCCACTGATGCTTATCTTTGGAGTATACCAATGGGTTGATAAGAAGTTGATAGCCACAGAAAGCTTGTTAACTTATCTCCAAAGCGTTCAGGTTCCTGATAGTAGTTGGAGTAGCTGCTATCAAGCCAGTTATCGCTCTAGGCCGGGAATTGGGGTCGGCATTTGTGTATAATGGATGAGTTTGTTATCAGTATCGTCCACCCTATGGTGATCACTTCACCTACTTACTCCAACTCGTGAATCTAGGACCTAACTATCGATCCATATCCGGTTCCTTCTCCAATTCAGAAGGGAGCATATGATATTTCCACCGGGTCAACTCTAAGTCAGAGGGTCGATAAGCCAGTTTAGAGAAATTCACGGCAAAGTCAAGGGACAAACCGGCGTCTACTAGGCAATGAAACAGCACTTTATGAGCAATATCCAGAGAATGCCCGGAAGATCCAATATTGGACCGAAGTAATCATAACATACGTCAACAATCATTCCCCTTTGTCCCTTCACCCTTTTCGAACCTGCCCTCAAAACGGCCCTAGCACCCTGCCATGGGCGATAGAGCCTTGTTGTTGTATGTTGCCAATAAATATGAGGCTTGAAGCTACCTTATATACGCCTATCATCCTGAGAATACAGGACTATGGCCCAGACAGCCCTAAATACTACATTATCTTTAGTTTTGACAGAGTCGTCATAATTGCACTGGTCGTATTTCTTCTGTAGACTATTTGTATAATACTACAAGACATAGCGAAATTGCTTATTGTCAATCTCGGTTTGATCCTAGAAAATCAGCCTGCGTCATATACTCCAAGCGACAAACTTACCAGCATCCCATTCTCGATTCCCCTATCCCCATCCGAGTCCTCTACACTCATCCGATCCCTTCGCTTATTCTCCAAGTACATATACACATAGAGCGCCGTAATCGACACAAGCTTGACCATATACCCCACCAGCATCCTGCCCCGTCAGCATCACTATACCACATGGAAGGAATCTACTCACGCAATATAAGCACTGCGATACCCCGGCGCCTCGCTATCCTTGAACGTCTGCGGCCCAATGATATTCCCCACACAGTACCCCGTAAACAGCAGCGCCGCGGTTACCTGCTTCTTGGTATACCCGGCGACATTCGAACTCACCATCGTCAAGCTCATACTGAATCCGAGACCCTGGAAGTAGCACAGCCATAGCGCCACAAGCCGTCCCCATTTGTTTGTATCAGGCAGGCCAACGAGTAATCCAGAGCCAATGATACAGATGCTATTGGCGACGATCATACACGCGCTGCGCGAGTGGAATTTATCCCCGTATTTCGTCGCGATCCAGCCACCCACCAGCAGCGCGAGGAATTGTACTGCGCCGCCGGGGATCTGGAGGTATTGCGTGCCGAGGGTATCGAAGCCGAAGGAGCCGACGATGATGGAGGTGAACTGTTGCGGTCAGAAGATAACATGGTAGCACTGTAACGGGAAGCAAAACATACACTCGTCAACGCAGAGTTGGGCACCTGCGCCCCAATCGCCATCACGAAGAGAAGCCATGTCTTGGGATCCCGCGCGGCCTGCCAGACCTGCTCCCACTTGAAGTGGTGATTTTTCACGCCCTGCTGGTTCCTGGCGACGCGGTCGACGGCGATGGCTCGCTCCCTGGGGGTGAGGAATCGCGCGGTGGACGGGAGATCAGGCAGCAGAAGCAGGGAGATGATCCCAGTCGCGACGGACACCGCACCGAAGATGAGGAAGACGTACATCCACCGCGGTAGACCGGAGGTAATATGTCCCACCGCGTAGCCGATCAATCTAGTTTATTCCATTCCGTTTAGCAGATTTCACTGGAGCGAGGTATGAGGCGACGGGCGTACCCTCCGAACATCGTAGCGATGCCGTTAGTGCAGTAATACGCCTCCAGGCGCAGCGGCTGCTCCTGCGCTGTGTACCACATGCTCATGAGGAGGACAAAACCAGGGTTCACGACGGCTTCGACAAGCCCTAGGAGGAAGCGGTTGGCGGCGATGCCGGCGAAGTTGTGGCAGGCGGGCGTGGTCATGAGCAGTGCGCCCCATACTATGAGTTTGTTAATATTGATCTAGATAAGTTCTAAACGATGGTATACTGATGGTAGTGATGGACAGGACTTTTCCCATTGGAAGTCGCTGCAGGGCATATCCGGCCGGATACTGGGCGATCAAATAACCAAAGTAGAAGATTGAGCCGAGCCAAGAGTAGTCCTGTCCCTGGAGCTTCGTGCCTTGTTTGAGGCCGTACACCGAGGCGAAGTTAAGGCTGTTTTTGTCCAGGTACTACGCGATTAGCGATGATCAATGATCAGTGCAACGGGAAATACGCACCTGGAGCATGTATATCACAAATAGGAGCGGAATCAGGCGAGTGTCGACCTTGCGGAGGACCTTTTTCGCCTCTCCGGGCGTGTATTCGAGTCCTCGAGTCTGCGTGTAGACATCGTAACTGTCGTCTTTATCGGCGGAGGGATGAGAGGATAGAGATGAGTGTACTTCTGCCTCGATTTTGTCTTGGTCGGATGAGGGCATTTCTACGAGTTGGGTCGGCCGCATAACTCAATACTGCGGATGACTTTGTCTCTATATTTATACTTGCTCAGACAGTTTCTCAGTACATGAATCATGAGGACCCACACCCCTTAAAAGCGTTTCTTAAGTTAGGATAAACGTGCAGGACCCGCCGCTCTGATATTGACCAGCCAATACAGCAACATTAAACAGGGGCAATGTCTTCAGGAAACGTGCGCGAGTCCAGCAGGGGGGTTGATACCTGCCATAATAGACGAACTAGACGGTCAATTCGGGTGTCATCCGCGACTATAATCACGACATCGGGGCGGCGATTGCGTCTTAGTGGGATAATTTCCCGCCATTGATAACAAATCAAGGCGATTATACAATGATACACAACTGTCAGACTAGACATATGATGATATGAATAAGTGTATGACCGACGTTGTCAAGCAATCCTTAATCCTCTAAGGTCATATGAGAAAAGAATCCTTCAACAATGTAATCATTGAAGTGCAACCTTCCTATGCTCACATTTACAAACTCATCCTCCTCGCCAGTAACCACAGACGTCCATGCGCAAGAGAATAGTACGAAATCTCGCAAATCAGTACTCATCTTTGACTCAATGCCCACCGCAACGAGTGGCTTAACCCTTGCCCGCTTGAATGTCTCCGGAGCTCTAAATTGCTTGTGAACAATTGTTCAGTTCTCCCTGCGGTGGAAGGAGGAATTGTCTATAATAAGAATGGATTTTGGCTCCAGCCATCTCCAATCATAATGCAAACTCTTCAATAAAGCCTCAAAAACTGAAGACTCTGTTGAACTCTGATAGACACGAGATAGGACAGCCCCTCCCTGGGCGTATGCTGGGAGTATTTATATCGCTGGTCATGATGAAACTTGGTAGTTTGAGAAGGAGTGGTTCCATGGGGAGGCCAGCCTGGTTTTCTAAAGACTATCTGTCTATCACATCCGGATTCATCCAGATAGACAAGATGATAGGAGGAAAAATCTGAAATATAATGGAAATAGCGGGCAATAGATGACCGTAGACTAGATGGAGAAATCTCCGGCAGAAATAGAGCAGAAGCTTGTGCTCATGATTCAAAACTCCTCTGCAAGGAGTCAAGTCCCTATCGGATAAGAGAAGTGATCCTCTCACTGGCAGCATACTTGTGTCTGCCTGACGTGGAGGAACAAAGCGTAGATGGGGTGTTGCGTAACGAGAATTTGATAGTTGAAACGAATCTTGTAATGGGTTTTAGAAGAAGCTATATCAAAGGCAGGAGTAGCCTGCACATGCTTTGCTCTTCCAGCCCTGCAACCAGAGGAATGAATCGCACCTGGCTGCGACTGCAAAAGGGTCGTCGCAGTCATAGCAGGGCCGTAGGCCCAGATAAAGGGGCAAATGAGAGGTAGTAGTCGCTAGTAGCTGAATAGTAAGTGTCTGCAACATGTTGATGAAAGGGTTGAAAGAAGCCGTATTGAAGGCAGGGATTGCCTGCACAAGTTTTACTATTCCACATCTCTATATCACCTGCGTTATCAAAATGAAGAAGCCATTTCGCCGCGCCTTCTTGGCTGGGATAGTCCTTGACTTGTCCTCTGACATCTGCCAGCCTTGTGTCAGCCATTTCTAGCTTTAATGCGATGGTCATATAGACCTGCTCTACACTCTTATAGCTATATACAGAAGATAGAGTGGTAAGAGTACTAGATATAAGATTCGACCTGGATTCAAAGCCAAAACCAATTATGGCATAACGCAGGAGGAGCATAAGTGAGACTATCACAAAAGAGAAATCATGCATATAAAGCCATAGAACCCTAATGCAAGGAAAAGGTTGACCTAAAGGGCCAAGTGGAGAAAAACCATCCTACACAGCCAAAGGTAAGTCCTTTCCTGCGGACATGCGCATAGGCGTGTTTACTACTATCCCTTTCTCTCACTACACTCGTTTCAGGGCATAAAATCTGTTACCATATGATACCCGTGTAAAAGGTACAAGAGCCAAGGACTGGAAGCCTAGATGACTGGAACCTTCCAGACCAGACCTAGAAGGTTCAATGCAGATGCGGTAAACAAAGTGACTGTCAGATTTAGTAATCTATCAACACCTCTGTATCTCGCAGCTGCCTCACTGCAGAGAACCTGGCGCTTTCCAGGGTCCATCTATGGCGCAGTTGATAGGCAATGCTTGGCAGGAAGGCTTGTGCAATCTCCACCAGTGTTTATCCCCATGCTAAGGCTTCCGGATCATTGGACACCAGTGCTAACCCCTGGGTTCTTTTGCTTTAGGCTTTCCATTGCCCAAAGATATGCACCCATCAACCCCGCACGGTCGACCCATGGGAGATGAGCAGACCCCACATAGCCTATCTGGGTTCCACTGAACTCGAAGAACCTTCGGCGCGAATATAGCGAACTTAGTTCTATCCTCGAAACGATTGGGTCCGCTTGGCTGACAGGTCAAGACAGCATTATATCCACCGCTTTATGCTGAATGAGGCATGCGAAGCGTGAGTCGACCCTACATGGCGCTTGAAGGGGTGAACAGTCATCGAGTCAGGTCAGGATCATAGGGTTAATTTACCTGCTGCCAGGCAAACGTCAGTTAAACCGGCTTTGCGGCATAAGCCGATATGTATTGCTTTACTTTATGCGATTTGTCGTTTTATTGCAAAAGCTTGTAATAATCTGACGTTAAGTGGCAGTGCATAAGCGGGATCTCAGCTGAGATGAGGGGTAAGCGGGATCAATCCATATGGAGAAAAATTACATTAGCAGCTGTGCATTACTAGCGTCTTTGGTACCTTTCGTGATGGATATTTTCCCGAAAATTCCCCCATTCTCCTTTCTCTACTTTGAATAATCTCTGAGGAAATTCAGTACTGCGACGATCATTCTGCTACAAAGAATCGACCACAAGTACCCAAGAGCTTACGCTATATGCCTATTGAGAGATGCTAGGGCGGATCAAGAGCAAACTTTCCAGCCACAGACGCCGACAGGCTGCTCCAGCAGTTCCCGTGAGTGACAGATACGGAATTGCCTCTTTTTTCTTCGACGATCCTAACGCCGTTCTGTTCGAAGACCAAGCCCAAAGCGGATGATGGTGGAGCCTTATCCGCCGCAGGCTCTGGAAAGCAAGGTACCTCAGTAGCGACTGTCGAGAAGTCAACCCCCAAGCAGTCGGATCCTCCTGCAAGGGACCTATGGCAGGACGCTCTCAAACATCTGCCTGAGGCCAAGCAGGAAAAGCTGAAGTGTATGGGGTTTGGTCAGCTAAATTCCGGATCTGTTGAAGCTAGTATCTATGATCTAGTGGGCGAGGTCAACAAGAAGCAGGAACAGTGCGAACAAAAGTTCTGGCGTGTATCTGTTGGAGATCATGACTTTGTCCTTCGAAACTATACAACAAAAATTGTTGGTTGGCTGCAGAAGGCTGGTGATATTGCCGTACAATTTGCGCCGCCCCAGGCTAGTGTCCCTTGGACAGTCCTTAAATCTGTTATGCAGGTGAGTGTGTTAAATTTGCTCTAAATCCATTCCAAGTATAAAGCTCACAGTGAATTTTAGATCCCCGTCATCGATGGTGAACAGATGGCGGCGTTGCTGGCAGTCACCGAGAAGGTCGTCCGCATTGTCAGTCGCGGCCAGGTGTATGAGCAGGTCTACTTGATAGACACCTCCGGTACACCCGAGGATAAGCTGTCAAAGAGTCTCCAGGATGCTCTAGTGAAGATTTACGGTACCTCGTTGGAACTTTTGGCGGATTCGGCAGACCTTTTCTCTACGAATACAGCTAGGCGCACACTTAAAGCAATTTTGAATCCGGGCCACGTTTCTGGTGGACTGTCAGCTCTTGCTGAACAAGAAGATGAGCTTCTCCGCGATGTCCAGGCATGCGAGAGTAGACGCAGTGCGCAGGCCGATGATCGCATGATTGGGATGCTAGATCGGTTAAACGCGCCATTAACCCGTGTGGACGAGAACGTTCAAAGTCTTCTTGGACAGATAAGCCAAGCTCATCGTACCATGTTGTTGGAATGGATTTCGCCAATAAAGTTTGGCGAGCATCACTATAATGTGAAAGAGAAAAGAACGCCCGGCACGGGTGAGTGGCTGTTGCAAAATGAGAGGTTCCGTGAGTGGGAGAAAACCAATTCATCCGGCATTTTCTGGCTTCAAGGTTCTCGTAAGTTCTCAACTATGTCTGCCTCTCCCTTGCTGTTGTTCTAACCTAGGCTAGCTGGTACTGGCAAGACATACCTCACGTCGAGGGTCATCGATCTAGTTCAGGGCATGCTCAACGACCTCCCAAAGGATGAGGGCTTTGCATTCTTCTACTGTGACAAGACCGAAGCAAATCGTGGGCAGCCACAGCCTATTTTCCAAAGCTATGTGCGCCAGCTTTCGACCCCCGCAAGCAATCCCGAATCTATTCAGACTCAACTTAAGGAGATGTGCCAGAAAGCTCAAGATGCCGGGTCAACTCTCAGATTTGACGCATGCAAGAAGCAGATCTTAGAGTCCTTGAATCTCTACTCGAAGACTACGATAGTTCTTGATGCCTTGGACGAATGCGACCCAGAATCGCGCGAAGATTTGATTGATGCGCTGAAATCTCTCCTACTTGAGTCTAAGAATACCGTCAAGGTATTCATCTCAAGCCGGCCTGATCCAGACATCCAAAGCCAACTGGAAGGATGTACCAGTGTAAGCATCGAAGCAAGCGACAATCAAACGGATATCCAGAATTTCCTTGAAAAAGAACTGGAAAAGCTTGCAAAGACGACCGCCTGTATTAGACGCTTGAAAACCACTATTGTGGATAAACTGCTTGCGCGTTGTCAGGGAATGTTCCAGTGGGCAGCTCTGCAGATCCACCAGATTCGCACATGTAAAACTGAAAATAGTGTATTGAAACGCCTTGACACTCTTCCAGATGGCCTCCAGGAAGCATACAACGAGGTTTGGAGCGAGATCGAAAAATTGGAGGAGCCGGACCAGTCCCTCACGAAACGCGCGCTGGTATGGGTAATGTCTGCATGCATGCCAATGACCAGCGATGAGCTCCTCTGCGCTATTCGTGTGAACCCGACGGAAGACCTGCCATTGTCGTTGGACGAAGAAATTGACGAGCAAGGCTTGCTGTCACTTTGTAAGAATCTACTCGTCATTGACTCCCAGTTGAATGTGTGGCGGTTTGCACATCTATCAGTCCGTGACTACCTCGAAACCAAAGTGAAATGGACCATTGAACGGGCACATTTCCATGCTGCCAGGGCTTCGCTGCTGTTCCTCAACCACACCTTCGAGAAAATTGACCCTGACTTTGTATGGGACCTATCAGATCGGTCCCCGGAGCGCGACAACGTCTTCAATCTCGGACACCCATTTCAGATCTACACAAGGCATCATTGGCCTCTTCATGTCCAAGCGGTACGCGATCCTGAGCAGAGCTTGCTAGCGCCACTTTTGAAGACTTTCCTCGGGTCCCCTGAAGATAGCAGTTTACAATATCGGCGATGGCATCGTCAGATCATTGTAGACGGTATACAGGCGCCATCAACATCTGTGTTCCTGAGGGATCTCTGGTCAATGGAGGAGATTGTCCCAGAAAACTTCGCCATCTTCGCAATGTGTTACTTCTCGTTGGATACCATTCTGTGGGACTGGTGGGAAGGCACAGAGATCCCACTCTCTCTTGTGAACGAACGATGCCACAACCTCCTTGCAATTGCCGCTATGGCTGGTTCCAAACCAATATGCAAGAAACTAGTGGAAAGGGGTTTAGAAGTCGATTTGCAACTTCCAGGTTCCGAGTACGGCAGCGCTCTTGCAGCAGCAGCTAGAATGGGACAACTTGAGACTGTCAAGTTCCTTGTTAAGGAAGCAGGGGCCAATGTCAACATGCCACTACAGCCACCCGCAGGGCAGTTCGGCAGTGCCCTCGCAATAGCAGCGTTTTGGGGACAGATTGAGGTTATTAAATACCTGGTCAAAGAAGCCGGGGCTGATGTTAATCTGCCTTTTACGCCTAGGTCTCCAGGATGGGACGCATTCAGCAGTGCCCTCGAAGCAGCAGCATATACGGGTCGAGAGGATGTGGTCAAGTTCCTAGTACAGGAAGCAGGGGCTGATCTCAACGTGCAGCTTCCAAGTGGAAAGTATGGCAGTGCCCTCGCAGCAGCAACGAATGGAGGGATTGAAATTGTCAAGTTCCTAGTGCAGGAAGCAGGGGCTAATGTCAACGCGCTGCTTCAAAGCGGAGAATATGGCAGTGCTCTCGCAGCAGCAGCGGGAGACATTGAGATTGTCAAGTTCCTAGTTCAGGAAGCAGGAGCTGATGTAAGCATGCTACTTCAATGTGGAGAATGTGGCAGTGCCCTCGCAGCTGCAGCCCGGTGGGCAGACGTTGAGCATGTCAAGTTCCTAGTGCAGGAAGGAGGGGCCGATGTCAATGTGCTGCTTCAATGTGGAGAGTATGGTAGTGCTCTCGCAGCAGCATCAATGCGAGACATTGAAATTGTCATGTTCCTCGTGCAGGAAGCAGGGGCTGATGTCAACCAGCAACTAACAAGTGGATACTATGGCAGTGCCCTTGCAGCTGCAGCCCAGAACGAAGACATTGACATTGTCAAGTTCCTAGTGCAGGAAGCAGGGGCTGATGTCAACATGCCACTTAAAAGTGGATACTGTGGCAGCGCCCTCGCAGCAGCAGCAGCGATTGGGAATCTTGAAGCTGTGAGATATCTCATCGGGGCCAAAGCAGACGTTAATCAATGCCTTCCATATGGAAAATATGGAAGTGCCCTCGCTGCCGCCTCTGCCCTCGGCCGAAAAGACTGTGCTGAGCTATTGATAGAGGCTGGAGCGGAGGTGAATCTTAGGTTAGAAGGTGTGCCCTTTAACAACGCTTTGCAGGCCGCACAGGTGACTGTCTCAAAGGAAGATCTGATTTGGTTGGAAATATATGAAACGCTCGACGAAGAATCTCTGAGACAGCATAAAGGTGAGGTGGCGGAGTTACTCCAATATCATGGAGCAACCGTTTGATACTCCATAGCTGTTTGTTGATCATTTTTTACGGGCGTTTTAGCTGTTGCATATTTATACCGTCCTATTTTCCTGAGAACCCCTGCGTATGCCTGGGAAGATACTACGTACCTCGTAGTAAATCATGATTTACTTCTAGGAACTGCCGTGTACTGACTGAGCGGGCGACTCTTGTTCCTAGCTATAGATTATTACCATTCAGCGCCTTGGAACATCTCTTTATATATCAAAATAACCATACTTTAAGTAGCGTTTGATGTAACTAGGCTTTGATAGAGCGCGTGAAAGGCAATAATGCTCGCGACAATACAATTGTTGAACAGAATTCAGTGAAAGTTCATTGTTTCATTTAGATTATAGTACATGTGGCATTTCCAGAATCCATCATTATCATCACTCAAGTTCGTCACTCATATCGACTGATTTATTCCTCAGGGTAATCGGCAGCACCACCGGTGGCGCGGCCACCCTTGCGACCAGCCTCACGGGCACGCTCCTCACCGGGCTGGAAGCTACCGCTGGAGGCTTGGCCACCCTTGGAAGCAATGTCTCTCTGGGAGAAGGTTAGTTGATATTGTAGAAGCATCAAAGTATAAAGAGTGTTCGGGAGACGTACCTGCTTCTTGGGGTCCATGCTGGCGAAACCACCCTGGTGGCTGGCCTGGCCTCCCTTGCGAGCAATGTTCTCGACCTCCTCGTGGGGGCGGTTGGCGAAGTTTCCGGGGTTCTGGTTGGAGGACATTTTGATGGTAGATTGAAGTGGTAGATTGAAGTGGTGGATTGATTTGAGAGATTGTTCAATAGATGCTTGATTGTTCTGGTCTGATCTGATGTTTCGAACGGATCAGGGTGAGGGAAACGCAGGTATTTATGCCTGAGGGAGCTAGCTGCTGACTACATGGTGATGTGTCTGCTAGTTGCTGATTCAGTTGGTATTTCCGGTTGGGAAACGTTGATTGCCCTGTTGTCTCCACTCTGATGCCATTTGAGTGACTGCTTCAGTATTCTGGAGATGAGGTCAGTCGACATCATCAGTGGAGCCCCTTGTGTTGGGATGCCAGATAGCAGCCATTGAGGAGGCACTCTTGGGGCAAAGGCAGTGAAGTGCTGGGATGCTTGACTCTCAGAATGGAAGTTGTCGTGCTTTTACCTCAGAGGCTGATGACTGATGAAAGATCCGCGGGCCTGGGCCCAGAAATCATGAATCAAGAAAGCTAGTGGACTCTGGGGTACGTATTAGGGCCGAATTCCTGTTACTTGACCAGTGATTGCATGTTTCAGACATATAAACCTCACTATGACAACATCCGATCATATCATCATGTATTATCCATTGTGCTTGCTTGAGGTTATTTTCTGACGCCACAGAATTGGCTCTCCGAGGAGACCAGTCGACACATCACATTGTTCAAACAGGATATGAGGCATTGACCAGTCATTCCAGGGTGGTTGCATATCATCATAGTCATTTCAATCATTATTACCTCACTCGGCCTCTCTGATGGGTCGAGACTGGAGATGCCGCTAGTCCAGAAAGGGTAACATTGCATTGTCAGACCCACCGAAGCTCCCTTTTGTTGTACTGTGTATGAGGGACATGACATTTGGTATCTGTTAGAGGATGTTTCCAGAACGATCATTGCGTGAATTCTTCCTAATCTCAGCAATCATTGACGGCATACTGCTCCTGCTTGCTGTCCATTGATGCTTGGCAATCGACAAGCAGGGAAGAGCACGTGATCTCCAAATATGGACTAGCGGCTGGGTAAACTCCAAGCGCTTTCGTTTTTGGTTGCCTGAGGCAGTCACTATTTGACACTTGTTCTATGAAGAGTCGTTCTGTCGCCCTCTCCTTTAACTGTTAGTTTAGCCAGAGTGCCGGGCACTCTGATAGGCATTGTCATTACTAGCCTGCTTTTATGGAGGCTGACTCTCATTGCTGGTGCGTACTTTTCTGTTCTACGAAGGATCTCTCCACTATTTCGACAGCATACATAGCGGACTTGTAACCACTAAAACCGCAAGTCCCATCCAATCTGAGGCCCTATCTTGGGCAACTCATCGATCACGCTCTGCACGTCTTTATCTCCACGGCCACTCAAGCATAACACGAGATCCTTGCCAGGCCCCAGCTGCTTGGCCGTCTCGACCGCGCCCCAGACCGCGTGGGAGGTCTCCAACGCGGGAATGATGCCTTCCAGCTGGCTCAGCAGTCGGAAGCCTTGCAGGGCCTGGGCATCAGTAGCCGAAAGGAATGTCGCCCGGTTGCTCTTCTTCCAGTGAGCTAGTTCCGGTCCAACGCCGGGGTAATCCAATCCCGCCGAAACCGAATGAGTGTTGGAGATCTGTCCATGCTGGTTCTGTAGCACATAGGTCCGAACGCCATGCAGAACTCCGACAGAGCCTCCACTCAAGGTAGCTGAATGCCGTTCCGTATCCAAGCCATCGCCTGCGGCTTCCACACCAACCAGCTGGACGGAGGCGTCCTCAGAGAATGGATAGAACATGCCGACAGCATTGGAGCCGCCTCCAACGCAGGCGATCACTGCATCCGGGCTCTTGCCCAGGTCTCGCAGCTGGGCCTTGGTCTCCTCACCAATCACACTCTGGAACGTGCGAACCATGGTCGGAAAGGGATGGGGCCCGATCGCAGACCCGATAATGTAATGCGTCGTATCCAGGCGCGCAATCCAAGCACGGAAGGCTTCATTCACCGCATCCCGGAGCGTGCGCGACCCAGATTCAACTGGGACAACCGTGGCCCCCAACAAGCGAATCCGGAACACATTCAAGGCCTGGCGACGGACGTCCTCCGCACCCATGTAGATGGTGCATTTCATGCCGAATTTCGCACAGACAGTCGCAGTTGCAACTCCATGCTGACCTGCGCCCGTCTCGGCGATGATCTCTGTCTTTCCCAGCCGACGGGCAACTAGAATCTGGCCTAGCGCGTTGTTGATCTTGTGGGATCCCGTATGGTTGAGGTCCTCCCGCTTCAGCCAGATATTCGCGCCGCCTGCGTGCTCGGACAGGCGCGGAGCCAGGTGCAGACTGGAGGGACGTCCCATGTACGGATAGTACGATCGGTATTCCTCCCAGAAGGTGGGATCGTTCCGAGCGGCCTCGAACCCGGCTTCGAGTTCCGCCAGACAGGTAGTCAGAGCCTCTGGGGCGTATTGACCACCGAAGACACCGAACCGCCCTGATCCGTCAGTCGCCGGAGGTGCCTCCCCCTCGACAACAGGCTCGACGACCGCATTCGTTTCCATCGCGGCAGAAGGCCCACCGGTGACCTTCCTTTGTGTGATCTGCGAGCAATAGTTCTCAACTGCGAGGGCGGCCTGTCCGGCTGGAGCGTCATCGAGAATCGTAATCACCTGGCTGCCGATTACGGCGCCGTCAGCGATGGAGGTCACGCTCAGGAAATGCTCGCGCGTGCTGATTCCAAAACCGACCGCCACTGGGATATTGCCAGAGAGCTCCTTGACGCGCTGGATGAGGGCGGGAAGGTCTGAATTGAGGGTCCCGGTGGCGCCAGTGACGCCCATGCGGGAGACAAGATAAATAAATGAATCGGCCATGTTGCAGAGGACCTTCGTGCGGTCTTCGGTAGTGGAGGGAGCGATCAAAGGGACGTACGAGAGACTGTCAATGAGTCAATTAGTTCACTCGTCCATTGTTAGGGTGGGTTGTAGCCATACCCGGTCCTCGTGCAACCATTGCGGAATCGAACCGCTTCCTCTGGAGGCAGATCAACAATAATGAAGCCATTGACCCCGGCCTCAACGCAATCAGCCAAAAGCTTTGACTCTCCATACTGCAGTATAGGATTATAGTAACCCATAAACAGCACCGGAGCCTTTAGCCCTTTTCTCCGCGCAGTCCGAACCATCTCCAGCATCGAGGTCATTGTGACCCCATTTTCGAGGGCCTTCAAATTTGACTTTTGGATGGTCGGTCCGTCTGCAATGGGATCGGTAAAAGGAAGGCCCAGTTCGATAATATCTACACAGCTCTATCAGGATCAATTCACGCTGTAAACCAAAGGACTCACCTGTTCCTCCGGCCTGCATGCCCAGCATGATGTCTGGAGTTTCCTCCGCCGTGGGGAATCCGGCCGTCACGTACGTGACCAACGCTGGACGGCCTTCCTCATGGCATTGGGCAAATATCTGTTTAAGATGATCCATGATGCGTCAAATTTGTGGAGGATGGAAACATAGAAACCACGAGAGGCATGATTTATACTAAAATAAATTGTCCATTGACGGGATGAGTCACGGCGAGTGGATCGCACAAGCGGACGGAACGGGCCACCTATCTATCTACTATCCTGCATACTAGCGAGAACTAGGACTAGATGCGTGAGCAGCGTGACTAGTGGGTTTATAATTGCGCTGGAGGAATAGAATCTCCCTAATCAGCATGAGTATGACAGATTGTTCTTAGCTTGGACAGGAAATCGTGCCAGCGATGGAATTCGCATCACAGAATAAATCCATACCTAGTGGTCTTTCAACCTCCCATTGCCGCGACCATTTCAGATATATTTTCTCACATCGTGAACCGACCAGGCATCAAGAAATTTTGTGAGCTGAGAGAATGTTGGACGGGCGAGGTTACGTGAGCAGTCTATATAAATTGCACCGCGACGGAAATTCTACCTTCAATAACATCATACTCATACGGAACAACCAGATCTATATCTTCTGCGCCTTGACCACTCTTTACCACTATCTCAGATTTCTTCCTCCAATCTTGCGACCAGCGATCCATTTGGACCTCGCCAACATGACATCCCCCTTGCTGGACGTCAGCACTCCAGAAAGACTGCCATCCTACCTCCAGTCCTCGAATCTCTCTTCACAGCGGAAGTATCATCCAGGAGAACATGACAGAATCTCCTACAGGAAGCTCGACTTCCCCGGCCCCACGCTCTGCATCCTGCGCATCCACGGCGGCGGCTTCGCAACAGGAAGCCGATTCCTAGGCTTCGCCATGATTGACTGGATCGAGCCTCTGCGCAGTCTGCCTGACAGCCGAGTACCGCCTTGCTACTGCTAGTCTGCGGGAGGGCTGCTCGCTTGGAACGACTTCAGAAGTTGTTAAGTATCTCTGAGACGAGGCTTTGTGCAAGATGATTCTTTGCCGTTTGCAATTCTCCAATGTGTCCCATTCCAGGTTGCAATGCAAGGCCTATTCCAAGATACAGTAATATGCATCAAGATTGAATGCATAATAACGCTATTATCATATGATGCTGGCAATACCGTTGCTGTGCCTGATGCTAGGGTATCTGCCCCACCGCGGGGAGTCGTTGATACACCAGTAACCAGTCCACCGAGCGTGATGTCTTGCTCTGGTATATCGGCGATTCAAGAAAGTGTCGGGACGTTCCAGTCATTACGAAACCAAGGGCAACATGGGATTCCAGTGTTTCCAGACGAACATTGGCGTTCCAGGTCCTCAGGCCGTAAAGGAGCTACTAAGATTCCTACGCAATCTTGTCAAGGTGCCCCTTTGGTTATCCTTCCTTTAGCCCAAGGTAGCACGCAATTTTAACCTGTTGAACAACGCGAAGCTCATGTCCTCTAGACCTCCGTTCTTACGAACGCCCGCTCCTTCTACCAAGGTGCGTCGGCGGAGGTCTGATCTCGGATATGTGCCTTTCGATCGAGTCAATAGCCGTGGGTTATGAAGATCGTGTACTCGAGCGTGCGGGGCTGGCACCCCTCTCCGACACCAGCTGAGCTGCAAGCCTGGCTTGGCTGCTACTGATTGGCGAAATAGTTATCATCAGTCACATCTCATTATCCCATAGTGGGGCCATTGATGTGGCTGGCGGAACGATCTGCATTGCGGTGTTATCCACTATCGAATAGTTCCTGCTCTTCGGAAATAACCCTTGACAGTGGAAATGGACATGGTGGGGTAAAGGGTAGATGATCTCGAGCTATAAAATGTACTTGCTTCTCTTCTCAGGGCCCAGGTTCCCTGATCATTCACACCCATAAGCTCTTTCAAACATTGTTTCAGTTGTCATCGCGGGAGTGCTCTAACCAGCAAAAATGGGTGAGACATTCAACATTAATGGTATGCAAGGATTTCTTTTTGTTTTATTTTTCTACATGCATGGAATCTAACCATTGCGGACTACAGCTGCTTACGTCGACTTGACTTCCCCGGATGATGATGATAATAAGTGGAGTGTCCAACAGACTCAGGCAGCGGCCGAGCTCTCTATCCCTAATCACGCCAGGTCATTCAGCTGGTCCTTTGGCCCCATTTCTGCAAGTCAACGTCCAACAGCATCTTATCTTCCATAGAGTCGACTGCTAACAACTTCTGTCTCTAGTACAACGGATTTGTTGATCCCATTACCTATGAAATGACTTGTACTCCCGTTATCGCGGGGATATATGTCGGAATCATTAAAGGCAACCTAAAAGACGGTGTCAAGCTCAGGATCGACTTGAACAACTTTAAGGGTGAGCTTCGGTGGTACCTCAAAAATGGAAATGAATTGTGGACGCATTATGACGTGAAGGTCGTCTTTAACGGGATCTACGAGGGTGATACAAAGATTACCACATTCTGATAACCTACATGGACGAGTATCCTGACATGTGAAGTCTTGGACAAATTTTTTTTGGCTCTGGCCATAATTTAATTCTTGACCTGTATTGACCATGCGGCTTTATTATCTGATATTGACTTGTAACAGGCTGTAGCCTTCTTTCTAATGGCAACTGACAGAAGGTCATGGGGCTGTTTCCTCTGTCACCTCCAGGTTGTTGGATAATTAGCTAATTGTGCTATGATGTTCATGGACGAGCTGGCCCATAATACATATCTAGTCTCAGTGTACTTTATGTAAGGTAGTATTTCAGGGATGCGTTAACACGATCGTAGCAGATACCCTATCAGATAGCATCCCGAGATTCTTATAGGAAACCCGCCCGTCATTGAGTTAGACCAAGACAAAACTTTCATGATATCCGAGAGAAAAACGAAGTTTAAAAGTCGAGCCGCCATATATCACCTAAGCGTTCGTTTGACTCGGCAAGTCCGCCATGGACGACAATACTGGGACGCAAATTGATTGAGATCACATCTGCATCGAACCATCCACGCGCAGGAGGAGCGTTCTCGGCATCCACCTGGATTTCTGTCCATTTCTGAGAGTTCAGATCGAAGAGCCACACGTCGGCAAGCATTTTGCCCGCTCCCTGGTGGCCGAGGCTACTGGGATCGTGCTCACCGAACATGGTGACTAGACAAGGCTCGTCAGAAATCTTGAGCGATAGGAGGCAGCTCACACTACGTGGACTCGGCCCCGAGATTCCATCTGCTGGGTATGTAATGGTGCTCCACTCATTATTCTCGAGGTCGAGCACGTCCAACGCCCCTCCTTGTTCCTTTTGCCCGTCGAAGCCGTTCATGCGGAGTATCTTCCCCTCGGCGTATACAATGGACGCACCGCCTCTTTCTGGTCGGGGAGCTGGGGATAATTCTCGCCATTGGCGAGTGAAGATGTTGAACGCCCATAGGTCGCCAAGTCGACCCTTTTCAGGGCATCCGGCGTGCAAAAAGATCGTGTCTTTACCGTCGTTGGTGAGAGTATGATAGCTGCGTCCAACTGGGTAAGGAAGCTGAGAGTCTGCGGGTTTGACTTGGAACCAGGCACTACTGACTGGGTCGAAAACCCAGAATGCCCCTGCTTCTTCTATCGGAGCCATGGCAAGCCCGCCACGGCCTGAAAACACATACACCTTCCCATCGATTACGGTAGATGCAGCTCCAACTCTGGGTTGTGGAGTGTTGGACGTGCTGGCAATCACGGATATTGCGTTCGAAGACACTCCGTCTGATCCAGATTAGTATTGACTTCTACCTCGAAACCGATCATGTGGACTTACCACCGGCTATAGGTACGCGATACACAGTCGAGTCCACCGGCTCTCGGGGCCGCAGCTCCCCGCCGTAAATATATGCATTGTTGTCAATAACGGACAAGGTCTGCGACGACCTTTGGATGGAGGCATCTGAAAGTAGCTTCGTCCAGACAGCGCGAGCCATCTTGTATCTGATTATTCACAGAGAAGAATAGTGTCTCTTGCTTGAAAACGGTCGGGAGGGAGGATGGTTAAATAATTTAGACGTACCATCTATCTCCTGTGACGAGGGATGGGGCATACTACTTCATCCAGGCAATGATCGGAGCCAAGCCTTGGGTTCAGCACCAAAACCGTAATTTATCCGTCCTGGCGTAAGATTTCTCCAAAGATGGTTAGCGCGAGATAATGTTCGATGGTGAGGGAATTTTCCCTGACGCAACATCTTCATATCACATTCCCTGAATTGAGGAATGAGCCCATTGCTTTGACTTATGTTCTTTCATCCATTTAGCTCGATAGCAGTTACGGCCCAGTGCAGGCAGGATTTGGCCGTCTAGTCATGACTTCACGGGTTCAGTTCACTAATGTGATACACCAAGGAGATATAGTACACATACTGCTGTATTACATACTAATACAAGAGTGAACAATAATCTTGGACTGGCCAATTTAGCGTCATCTCCACATGTTCCAACCTCTTATTTCTACTACATAACATCAACACCACTTGCTCAAAGTTACCTGCAATGCTACTCGAACTTTCAACGCAATATGCCCATGCGATCGCCTTCCACGGACCATGGCAAATCCAATATTCACCGGAGACACTCAGGTTGCCGGTCATGCCGCAGGAGAGGCAAAAAGGTCAGTTATTTCCTGGACCATTAGTGGACAGTGTCTTAATTTCATCAGTGTGACGAGACAAAACCTTGCTGTCGAGCCTGCGCAAGGCTGTCCCTAGAATGCAGCTATGGTGTTGATTTTACTTTTCGAAATCTTGACGGAGCGTGGTTCCAGCAGCATGCCACAGCCCAGAGGGCGTCGCCTCCCTCAGGTACACGTTCAAAACCCCGTACACTGGTTAATGCGCGGGGTGCAAGTTACAGTTCTGACGAGTTAACCTCTGTCGACCAACTCTACAAGACAAACCTGCCGGCTGCCATAGGTTCCGGAGACAATCTGGAGATTGGCTACTTGGGTCATTTCCAGAGACATGTGCGCCATCTGCTCCCTACAGCTTCTTTACTATTTACGGATGATTCCCTTCGGTCTCCTTGTTTGTGGTTTGCCGTGCTTTGCATCTCAGCGTCTAACCTCTCTATGCTGAATGTGCGAGTTCAGAGCCGCAGCATGGCTGGTGATAATCAAAAATCGGTCTTCAGCCCGCTTGTGAATAACTTGCATCACAGCCAAGCCCAGCAATATCACGACCACGCGCTTCGGTATTGTCGCATGGTGGAGGCCGGCGAGGTGGACTGCCAAGCGCCTGCAGTCCTTGCTGCGCATATTCTTCTCGCCTACTACCACCACGCATCGACAAATCATCTTAAATTTCGGCTGGCAGTTTGGGATTCCGTCCGGTTCGTTTTGCGAAACAGAGAGACGATAATGGGATCAGCAGACGGAGCCCATTCGCTGCAAATGTGGTACCGTCTCTGTATATCTCATCGACTCGCAAAGCCACCTGCTTTGCTGCTTGAAGGGGAAGGGGCTAGTTCTTTCGGGCCCAACCGTTTTCCGGATGCCATGGATCACATCTATCTCAGCTGTATCCGAGGAATGAGTGTGGACGATCTGATCTACGACATCCTTATCAAGAGCTTGGAAATCCGGACAAGATTGATAGTGTTTCGCTGTGTTGCAAGTCGCTGCCACATATCCGAGCTTTCAACTGAAATTGGCAGCGTAGCTCATGATATCTTGAACAAAATGCTAGGAAGGGACTACACACTGGACGAATGCGCAGAAGCCCGGGAAGGATTTGTGCGAGGCCCGCATCTCCTGGAGTTGTTAGATGTCCAAAGGGAAAGACTGAAGGTGTGGAAGTCCAGACTCAGAGAGGATCAGCTGCCAGCCCACTACTTTTCGAAAACATATATGCAAAGACCAACAGGCCGAGCTGCCTCAACCCCGTCCGTATGCCAACCGTTTGCGACCCATCGAGATGCTATGAACGCCCTATATTGCATGATCTGTGAAATGATTTTCGAAGAGGCTCGTGGAGTTCCCTTATCCGATAGGGTAATTCCAGTCGGACATGCGCATGTGACAACTCTGATGGATGATCTGGCTCACAGTATGTGCCAAATTGTTGGTACGCTGGACTTCACTACATCAAATACTTCCGACGTGTACACCTTCAGCCTGGCAGAATCTCTGCTCCAACTTGTTTTCCTATGGCGATCAGACGCAATCTTTCACTATACCTTGGATGTTATATGGCCACGACTTGAGACCACGGCTAGAGGATATGAGCACTCCCACTACCCCACACACCTTGTCAAGCGGATGATTACACAAATTCGGGAATACTGGGCCCAAGATCGTGTAGTAACCTTTGCCTTACCTGCAGTCGCGGAAAATGCGTCAAAACTGCAGCTGTTGGACATTCACCACCCTGTAGACTTGGTGGTCTGCGGGTATACCAAGGACGGTAGACATTTCATTGAAAAAATACCACTCCCATAATATTGCCAGTTTAGCCTTTCATTCAATTAATCAGATTCCCCCAAATGTGGGACAGCAAACCCTCTGATATTTACCTTAAGTTGATCAACGAAGTTTGCAAGGCCCTCAACTTCTGAAGACAAAGATCCCTGTTGCAGCTTGCTGGGATCTACCAGGAGCTTTTCACGGAAGGTGGTCTAGAGCAGTCACAGATGAACTGTCCCGAGCCTGTCTGTGCTGGATCATCAGCGTCCATTATGGGTCGTGCATCAGAACCCCTGCCAAGCTATGGTACATTAAAATTATGGGAGTAAAAATACTCTATTCCGATCCTATTTATAATTCTTATTCTAATACCAGACGGCGTACATATAAGATCATTCTATGGACCGAAAACCCCACTGTCATGGATGAGTCCTAGTTATCTCGGTTCTTCCTCCGTCCTTGTGTCACTAGATTGAGAGTTGACTCTGGCCATGTTATTCAAGAGGCTGGGGAGGAAATCAAAGCAGTGACGCGGCCAACTACGCATCCACCTGCAATGAACGACGGAGGATGCCGCGCAATCATTCGCAGAAGTCTGGATCTATCTTGCTCCACAGGGGCTTAGAAAGAGGAAGTGGGTCCGGGTGAACGAGCGATGGCCAATTATTTTAGCCACTTTGGTGCCTAGACCTGATAAGAATTTGCCGAAAGCTTGGCTTTGGGACTTGAGCAGTGGAGATATATATAAATTTCTAGTTGACAGCGCCTGTGTCAGCCAGATACTGCGCTTGGTGAAGAATTTACGAACTCTCTAAAATTTGAATGAGAAATATGCGATCTTAGATTTGCCTCTGGTTTGATATGTTTGCTATGTTGCTTCCGACTTATGCTATTAGTGCGGACTGCTTAACACGGAGACAACCGTCTGGGAAGTTGATGTTTATCATGTATGGAGTACTTATTCAATCGGACAATTATCTTCCTTCCGCTGTATCTATCATGGCTATGAGCCAGGACGAGGTTTATATTCTAGTAGTTTATCGATGTTGGAGCAAAGGTGAATGGTAAATTATTTATAGGATTTTGACAGGGGAGTCGGGGAAGCGTTAACTACCGAGGTCCGTATAGAGTACCAGACAGTGACTTCTTGGTGATATTCAAGTTTAATTGAGTACAGTTATCAATCTATTGTTCAACACTTCTGCCTGAAGCGGCCCGAACCCGATTCAATACGATGATGCTTATTGGACCCCATAGCCCCGTTAATGGAACCATCTCCACCATGCCACGCGTCGCAGCCAGTAACCTTTCAAAGTGCTGTCCTTTGTGATCCTACCGAGCACTGCCGAGAAGAATACTCTGGAATTGAGAACTTATGTCCGATCAAGAGTGCGTGTCATGCCAGACGAACGGTGGCCCGTTCCACCTCGGGGTTAACGCTGGATTCGTCATGTGGCTGGTCGCTTGCATACATCAATGGCTTCTCCCTCGGTCTTCTAGTATAAACCAGTCTTTCCTTGACTTTACCCTTTCATAAATGATACACTCGTTTGATCTTTGATTTTGTTATCAATCCCCATCGGTCAACATGATACTGCCATTGCTGGCCATTTCGGCCTTTGTCTCCCTCGGTGCCGCGCAGACCTACACCAGCTGCAATCCTACCAACAGTAAGCCAGACCTTGACAGTCAAAGCTGGCTGGACTAACAAGAGTAGCAACTTGTGACCCCGACACAGGCCTGAAGCAATGGAGCCTGTCTACCGATTTCACCCAGGGCAGCTTCGATGAATGGACCGCCATCTCAGGCAATGTCACCTACGGCAGCAACGGAGCCGAATTCACCATCAACAAGCGGTACGATGCGCCTACTCTCGAGACCAACTTTTACATTTTCTTCGGCGAAGTCGAGGTTGTCATGAGAGCAGCCAATGGCACTGGTATCGTTAGCTCAATCGTCATGGAGTCGGATGATCTGGACGAGGTTGACTGGGTGAGTACTGCTCTATAATATCAGAGAGAGATACTGACTATGACAGGAATGCACTGGAACCGACACCACCCAGATCGAAACCAACTACTTTGGCAAAGGCAACACGACCAGTTATGACCGCGCCATCTGGGAGACGGTCAGCACTCCCCAGGACGAATTCCACACGTACAAAGTCGTCTGGACCGCCGCCGCCATCACCTGGTACATTGACGGGACCTCTGTGCGCACACTCGAGTATGCGGATGCCCTCGACGGCAAGAACTACCCTCAAACACCCATGGTCGTGAAGCTGGGCATCTGGGCCGGAGGCGATCCGTCCAACGGCGAGGGAACGATCGAGTGGGCCGGTGGCGAGACGGATTACGACGATGTGCCCTTCACCATGTACGTCAAGTCGGTCAACATCATCAACTACAACCCCGCTGCTTCGTACAACTACACCGACAAGACGGGCTCTTATACCAGTATCGTGGCCTCGAACTCGACTACCGGCAGTGGTATCCATAGCTCGAACTCGGTCAGTGTGTCCGCTTCTTCGTCCTCTACTTTCACCTCTACGTCCTCCACCTCCACCTCTACGTCCTCTACCTCCACCTCTACGTCTACTAGAGCATTGATTGCTGCGGCGAGTACTTACACGGCCTCTGTGCAGACCTCGAGCAGTGGAGTTGTCAGCTCGTCCTCGTCGTCTGCTTCCTCTTCTTCATCAGCTGCTGCATCCAGCTCGGCGAGTTCTTCGGCCGTATTCACCGGTGCTGCCGTGACCAATCTGCCTTGCTTCTTTTTTACTGCTTTCTTCGCACTGGCTATCGGACTCGCTTTCTAAAGGCGCAACTGTATTAGACTCTGAATCTCAATAGAGAATAGCATAACCAGTAACCAATCTCTATCTACACCTCAATACCCCCAGCAAGGACATCCACAACCTTCTCCTGAAAATCCACCGCCAACGCCGGCCCCTCACTCCCCCTAAATTCCCCCCTCAGACAAGCCAACACAGCCCTCGTATACCCCACCCCCATCTCCTTCGGCAAACCCTGCTGCGCCAGCGCAACCAAATCCTCTTGCACCTTCTTCGCCCTCGGCAGCCGCCCGCTCGTCTCCGCCTCCCGGATCTTCCCCTCCATCAGCCGCGACAGCGTCACCCACAGCCCAATCTCAAGTAACACCACCCCAAGCGCATAGATATCATGCTCGCGGCTGAACTGCTGCGTCGGGCGGCCCTGCCGGCTCGGATGCCGGTAGAGGTTCGGCTCGACCTCGAAGTCGGAGCGCATGTCTGTGCCTTGCTGTACGGACCGCGCGTAGCCCCAATCGCTTAGGTAGGAGACGATTTTGGTATTGTCGTTTGGAGACGGAGTAAGGCGGTGCGTGTAGAGGCCGGATGCGCTAGTTCCACTGGGTGTCTCGAGGAAGAGGAGGATGCCTCTGCTCCAGATGTTCTTGTGGAGCCAGGCTGAGGCGTGCAGGTTGGAGACGGTCAGGGCGAGGCTGTGCGCCATACTGAAGCGGTCGTTGAGGGAGGGTCTCTTCAGTGGGCGTTTGGTTTGGCTGTCGACGGCGTTGATGAAGGCGTGGAGGGTTGTGAGGGTTGCGTCTGTGGTGGGTTCGGAGGGGGGAAGTTTGTAGAGGAAGGCGCTGCGCTCTTCGGCAGGTTGGTCGATGAAGCCGAGGCATTCGAGGGCGTAGATCTTTGGCTGATCGAGAGAGTCGGACGAGGTGCCGGTGAAGGTTGTGTTCTGCAGCAGCCAGGCGAGATTGCGGATAGGTTCTTTGTGTTCTTCGATCTCGTCCGGCTCCAGGTCGTCGCGTTTGAGCATGCTCTCGTACTCGTGGTACTCGACAATCACCGTCATCGCTTCGGATTCCGAAGAAGACCACTTCCCCAGTCGGAAGCCCCCCGTCGTCTTGCCTTCTTCAACGATTGTGCCAGCCAAACTGCGGAACTCGGCCGGCGCCTTGGCTATGGCTAGGGTCCGGCGCTTCATCACCGGCTCCAGACCACTGCTCTTCAATCCCTGGTGATCGCTCTCCGCCATCCTCGCCAGCGTATCCTGCGACATGTGCTGCATG
The DNA here is from genome assembly GCA_016413765.1 of Aspergillus felis. NCBI lineage: Eukaryota > Fungi > Ascomycota > Eurotiomycetes > Eurotiales > Aspergillaceae > Aspergillus > Aspergillus felis. The sequence goes on from CP066508.1 coordinate 719,483, forward strand.
AGATTGCGCAGGTCCCCGGACCACTTTGTATACTCTTCCAGGATGCGGTTCAGCTTCTTCTTGTCAAAGAGCGACCAGTCGTAGCCCTTGATTTTGAGCGATCGGGCCTTGCTCTTTGCGCGCTCCAGCAGCGACTCCTGTGTCTTGGCTGGTTTCTCAGGCTCGATGGTCAGCTCCTCGTCTACGAGCCCGTATTTTGCTGCTACGAGCTCGTACTCGGCGAGGGTCTTTCGCATCTGCACTAGCAGCCCTTGGACCGTGTCGGCGATGAAAGGGTCCACCTTTCCCGGGAGCAGGAGGCCATGCTCGGGATGGAAGAAGATGCGTTTGAAGAAGAGCAACGTCGAGAGTTGGACATTGAGCTTCAGCTGGATCTCAGCCCGGTCGTCGTGGAAGGCCTTGATGTCGGAGATGACGCCTTTGATGAAGATGGTTACTTGGTAGACTTGGTTGATGGCCGTCACTGCTGTACCGTAGATGTCCATTTTGCTTGGTCTTTGCTTGATGACGGGAGGAGAATATCAGATGAAGTCGAGAGGGGTTGGGTCGTGAGGCTGACTGTCAGCACTAACGGCGCCGAGTGGGATGAGGCTGACGGATTACCCTGGTATTTATAGACGACCCCGCAGAAGTGATCATAACCATCTTCCATCACTTTATATACTGTATAACTTTAAAATGACCGACCTCTCTTCCTACGACGAAATCCTTAATTCCCTAGAGGAAGACAGCTACTACGCCATCAACAGCGGCGATTTGTCTCCCTCGCTTCAAGCGTGGTCCCACAGCACAGACACCGACGAGTTCGACATCAGCAGTCTCAGCCTTTCTTCCACCTCATCATCATGGGCCGACCCCCTAGAATCCGCCATAACGGCCACCCGCAACGGCTCCTCGCCAGTCCTCAGCACCCTCTCCCAATTCACCGCCCTGCTCGCCCAAACAGGTATCCACGGCCCCCGCATCCTAAAAGCCTTCAACCTGCCCACCCGAGGAACCAAAATCGGCGCAGGCAACCAATTCACCGTCTTCACCGACCCCATCTACGAAGGCCAAGTCATCAAGCGCGTCATTGTCCCACTGTCCAGGAAAGCTGAGGAGCGCTTCGCAGCTAGCAACGAGTACCGCATCCAGCTGCGCACACTGGGACTCGAGGTTCTATCGCTATGTAACCCCGTGCTGCGCGCGCACCCCAACATCACCAGTCTGCTGGCGTGGGGCTTTGATTTCCCCTTTGCGGATATGGCGGTGCCGGTGCTATTCATGGAGGCTGCGATGATGCCTTTATCTGATTTTCTGGGCACGGAGAAGCGCACCGTCGAGGTGAGGTATCAGCTCTCGCTGGATGTCGCGAATGGGCTGGAGGCGCTGCATAATCTGAGGATTGTGCATGGGGACGTAAAGCCGGAGAATGTGCTTGTGTTTGCGGGTCCCAGTGATCGCGTGCCCTTCCGGGCGAAGCTGAGTGATTTTGGGGTCTGTGTGGATCTGGAGGCGCCGGATGCGAAGTTCACGTTGAGTGATTACCGGGGCACGCAGGAGTGGTTGGCGCCGGAGGTGGAGCATGGGGATCTGGGGAGGTTTGGGGGTTTTTCGTCAGAGTTGATGTTTAGGTTTGACGCGTATAGCTTTGGGTTGGTGCTGCTGTCTATTTTTACGGGGAACGGCGAGGCGCCTGTTCTAGATAAGGATCCGGAGAATGTTCCCGGTCAGGTCTTTGAGCTGCTCTATAGCCAGGAGGATATTCCGTCGAACATACGCGGGGAGCTGCGCAAAGCGATATCGAAGCTCCTGTCCGAAGATCCGCGGAAGCGCCCACTACCTGGTCCGGATGTGATCAAGACTGACAGCCCGATATACGCAGCTTGGTATGTTATGTGTCCATTCTATTAACGGAATAAGCTGACGATTAGGCTCTCCTCTATCCAATTGACACCTATAAACAAGCACGTTGGGATCATTGACCCAATCTACAACAAGGGTCCCTTGTTCTGGTACCGGCTGGATGAAACCGTTCGTACAGAGCTGGAAGAGCAATATACCCTGATGAAAGAGGGCAACGCACCGCCGTTCCCCGGCGATGTGTTGTTTGGGCTGGCACAGACGGTTACCGGCGCGAAGCCCTCGTACCTCGATCGGTTGCTAACGTATCTAACCGAGGCAGCCAGGGCGGGATACTCACCTGCAAGGGCGGTATATGCGCAGATCATGGCGGCACATGGTCAAAAGCTGGGGTTTGCAGAGGATGTGTTGGAGGAGTGGATGTTGCAGGCGATTTCGGAGGGTTATTTCTTTGCAAGTCCTAGTTACTTGAAGGAGAAGATCGAGGAAGCACGTGAACGGTTCAGGGCCAGTGGAGGGTTCTGTTCGGATCCATTTCTCGGGAAGAAGGATGTTGTTGAGGCTGCGAGAGACAGGGACAAAGCGCTGAAATGGGAGAGGAAGAATGGAAGTATTGTCGATCGGAAAAGAAATACGATCCTACACGCTGCAGCTGCATTGGGAGCTACCAATGCCGTTCAGGGATTACTACATGAGGGATGGGTGTCCGTCGACGTGGAGAATGAGAAGGGAGAGACGCCACTGTACAAGGCATTCCAGGCTGGTCATGCGAAGGTCATAGAACTATTGCTTGACAAGGGCGCCGACGCTTCGGCTATGACTCGGCAGGAAAAGGTGAGTCCGATGCACTGGCTGTTTATGCTTACGGACTCTTCTATTGCTGGAATCGCGAGAAGAATGATCGAGGGAGGCGCGAATATCGACGCAACCATTGAGCCTGTTGTCAAGGAAAACAGTGGTGGATTCCCAGAAAAGATCCAGATTCTTCACTAGTACGTTCTCCATCTTCCTCTCGAGGGTAGTCTAACAGTGACAGTCCCTTCGAGCTCCCACACGGCACACCGCTGCACTGGGCTTGCTTCTTCCGCAACATGACAGCCGTCGAAACCCTGCTTTCTCTGGGTGCCAATGTCAACGCAAGCTATCATGCCTCGGATGCATCCACCACTCCCCTTTTCTTGACCGCGTACTTTGGTGAACCCTCTCTAGCCAGGTACCTGATATCTCAGGGTGCCGATGCCAGCCTGGTGGACTCTACGGGGCGCAATACGCTGCACGGAATAACCAAGTATTTTCCCGAACGACATGGCTATCTTCCTCACCACTGGCACTACTGGATCCGCCACGGCAGCTGGGAGCAACATCTGGCCCGAATGACGGAATTGGTCAAGATACTCGTGGACGCAGGAGCAAATATCAATGCTAAAGACAAGGGATATCCACCACTGACTCCGCTTGCGGCGGCTGCTGATCTAGGAGTGTGGGACGGAGGAGTAATCTGTGCACTGATAGATGCAGGGGCAGACACAAGAGAATCCGTCTTGTCGGCAGGAGATACAGTTCTACACTCGTGGGCATCCATAGTTGGACCCCGTCTAGCTTATCCCGATTCCTACCTAATTACGATGAAGAAAATTATCAACGCCATGCCAAATATTGATATCCCAAACATGTTTGAAAAGGATACTCCACTGCATTCATTAGCCACCATCTACCACCCCGAGGAGGAATTTGAAGCCGCATGCGAGATTTTTCTCGCGCACTCTCCTCCAGCAGACATCAACGCAAAGACCCGCCGCGGCGCGACTCCGTTGACCATCGCTCTCGAGACAGATCTCGACCCGGCACGACGAGGCCCCTTCCTCCTGAGCAAGGGAGCCGACACGCTTGTCCTCAACGACCGCGGAAGGGACATCTTCTTCTCGATCGTCAGAAACAGCGCCCTTACGGACCAGGCCTCGCACGACCTCATCCGAACATTCCTCCATCATCTGAACCCTGATATCCAGCAAGCCTATACAAAACACTATCTCTCCAGTGCCAACAGCTACTATACCCTTTTCGCCGCCGCAGAACGCGGAAAACCACTCTCAGTAACACTTCTCCTCTCCCTGGGCCTGGCCACTCGCATCAACGAACTCGAGCAGAGTAAATCCCCGCCATGGACAGTCTTAGATCAAGCCCTTCACTGGGCAGAGATCAGCCGCCGCGCACACATGCGCCGACTGGCGGATCACAAGACCGGCGCTAGTAGGAACCAAGCTCTTGAGCAGAACCTCGTGTATGATGAATCACAGGGTCCGCCCGCTCGAGCTGCAGAGGCCTACCAGAATTTTCCCGCGGTGATACGCATTCTGAGAGATGCGGGAGGGAAGCGAGCGTGTGAGTTGGAAGGTGGTTCGAGCACGGGGGAGTATATCGAGCAGCCTTGGGAGTGGGATTTTACCGACATATACCAATATGGATTTACGCCAGGAACCCAGCCGAATTTGGAACAGTGGAATGGGTTGTATGAGATGGCGAGATATTCTGAGGGGTGGCAAAAGGACAGGCTGAATGCTTGGAAGGAGGAGTACGAAGAGGGAAGGTGGAGGCCGGATGTTAGAATGCTGGAGGAGGAGGAGCAATCATTTGTGAAGGAGCTAGTCCGTTGTCTGGTAGGAGAGGGGAGGGTCACGTTGGAGGCTGTAGATGGCCAGAAAAGGCAATGGCAGGTCGAGATGGAGGGGGGGAAGATTGTGAATAGACAGATCAAGAGATGAGTATGACTCTATTGAATATGAAAGGCACCAACAATGTCAATGCGTCACCATAAACAAGCAAAGATAACACTTGGCTTGGCTGTCCTTGTCCACGCGTGCGTTGTACCTCATTCATGCAGATCACTGGATAACACCTTCCCGTATGGAACAATAGTGGGCTACACATGTCATGGTGCAGATTCTCCAACACGCTAAGGCCGCCACAGCATCACGTCCCGCTTGTGAGGGGTAGACTAGACCAGCAAGACATTTAAGACGAGCATGTTGCAACTCGACCATCAATCTACCACTACCATCCACACCAAAATGACGATTCCAATGGCCACCAAGATCAAGCTCCTCCCCAACCCTCACTACCGCAAGTCGGGGACCAAGTCCTATGTCCACCTTATGCGCAAGTACCGCTTCACCCCAACAAAAGGCGGGCCATACTTTTTCAGCAGCACACTTCACCAGACGGGCCGGCAGTATACAAACCTGCCTGTCGGTGGCAAGGCTCGCATTCAGCACGTCTTGAGCAAGAGAATAGCGAATACAGACCAGACAGGAGAAGTCGGCGCCGACGACGTCCAGAATGATGCCATGTACCTGGCGCCAGTGAGTATCGGTACTCCAGCGCAGACGCTTAATCTGGACTTTGACACGGGATCCGCGGACTTATGGGTGAGACACCACATATCTCGTTAATAATGCAAAAACTAAGGAATAGGTCTGGTCAACCAACCTCCCCTCAGCGACCATCTCCCAGCACAAGTCCGGCACAGTCTTCGACCCGAGCAAGTCGAGCACATTCAAAGAACAGTCCGGCTCGACATGGAAGATCTCCTACGGTGATGGCTCCTCTGCCTCCGGTACGGTAGGCACCGATACAATCTCCCTCGGCGGATTGAAGGTCCAGAATCAGGCCATCGAACTGGCCGAGACACTCTCCGCACAGTTCCAGCAGGGAACTGGCGACGGTTTGCTCGGTCTAGCATTTAGCAATATCAACACGGTTAAGCCGCAGGCTGTCCACACTCCTGTCGATAATATGATCACTCAAGAGGACATCCCGAAATCGGCGGAACTGTTCACGGCGAAGTTGGGGTCCTGGAAAGACGGGGACGAGCCGGATAAGGGGGAGTCATTCTACACGTTTGGGTTCATTGATCAGGATACCGTGACGGCGTCTGGTGAGCAGGTATACTACACTCCCATCGACAACAGCCAAGGATTCTGGCTCTTTGACTCTGCCTCGGCGACTGTGAATGGCAAGACAATTGCCCGATCGGGGAACAAGGCCATAGCTGATACGGGGACGACTTTGGCGCTGGTCGATGATGCGACGTGTCAGGCAATTTATGATGCTATCCCGGGGGCGTATTATGACCAGGATAGCCAGGGGTATATTTACCCGTCCAACACGACAGAGGACAAACTTCCTGTTGTCTCGTTTGCGGTGGGAGACAAGCAATTTGTCGTGCAAAAGGAGGATCTGGGCTTCGCCGAGGCTAAATCGGGCTATGTTTACGGAGGTATCCAGAGCAGAGGCAGTATGACAATGGATATCCTTGGTGACACATTCCTCAAGGGAATTTACGCAGTACGTTCTTGCCCGTTTGTTGAAGACATCTTGCTAACGGTGGTAGATATTCGACGTCGGCAATCTTCGTTTCGGAGCTGTCCAGCGAAAGGAGCAGCATCAGAATCTGTCTGTTCCTCAGTAACTTGTTGTCTCTGTTTGAGACATGGCCAGAATGAATGGCATTGTCGTTCATTGCAGAGAACAATGCCTTTGTTGAGTTGTCTTACCGTTTTGTAGACATATTGTTAATAGCAAAGAATTGCATCACGCTCCGTTGCTTTGTCCTCCTTTATAGTAAGCAAGACATATTCAAGACACCATTGCCTATCCTCCGTAGTGCTCGAAAGATCCTTTTAATATCAAGACACTCACACAGACTTGAATATAAATATCCCAATGACACCATGAAGTCCGCCTTCTCATCATCATCAATCACCTCTCCTCCAACAACTCCTCTTTTCCAATTCCCATACAAAATTCCGCAATATATCCCTGGCCATCACAATTGCATCGACATTCACAATGGTTTGTCAAAAACCCAGCCCTTTACAAGAAGAAATGCTAACTCATATCCAGCACCTCCCACTTGAGGTACGCGAGAAACTTGCGCTCCTCCCCGAATCTCCCTCCCGCGAAGAGCTATATGTGGTCTGGACCCACCTCTTACAGAGGTATTTCCCCTTCCCTCTCCATGGTTCGCTCCCCAACCTTCTCGATCTTCCTGACGAGACCGAGGTAAAGTACGCTCTAGGCAATCATCAGGAATCCGAGAGTTCACACATCTCTCTCGCCGTTGGTCGCGAGTACGGCCCCTTTGACCGCCTGAACTTCCTCCATGTCTTCTGCCAGGCTGAGCCGAAGGAAGAATGGCACTTCGCACAGCTGCAGGCTAAGTTGAAGGAAGAGATGATGAAGTCGTCTCACTGTCACATTGCACGGGGCCGCGGGATGACAATACACGGTGCGATCGTCTTCGGTCGAGAGGTTAACTTCTACAAGTTGAAGCGTGACGGATCGTTTGAATGCATGACGTGGTTGGTCCAGGGAAAGCAGAGTCTGCATATTCTCCGGGATATGCGGATTATTACCTCGCACCTCATGCAGATAAGCTATGAGGTGAGGATCCGTGATTGATTTGGTTTGGCTTGGTCTGATTTACTTGTTACAGCGCGATGAAGGTTTTGCAGAGATTTTCAATCCATTTGGTTCTAGGCTCGTTGATATCTTGAGCTTCGAGATTTGATTGACTGTTTGTTGGCTTGCTTGCTTGACTTTGTCTGGGTGGGTTGTGCACCTGTCCTGCGTTTCTGGTATTTGACTTTGTTGTCTGACTTCAATCATTGATATATATGGCAATGTATAGAAGTGCTTACACGATTTACTATGGTTCGAACAATCACACCTTCCGTCTTTACTTCTTCTGCCCTAATTCGTAGCTACAACTGCCTGATCGATGTAACTGCTGCCACCTTGGGTAGGCTTGACATAACGTAGTCCGCGGCCGACTCTTTGAAGAACTGCATGATGTCTGGAAATGACACTTCCGTACATTTGCGGACTTAGTCGCTGTAGACTCTTCACGGAGCTTTGCTGCTCCCATATCCTCCACTCCTGAAGAGCGGAAACTATAATCATCAAAGCTAGGAGGAAAAGCTCCATTGACCCGGAAGTAGTTCGCTACCTCCCACCCTTCAAGTAGTTGTATATAAATTGCTTATCGGAACTACTTGTACACGATTGTTGGGTTAAAGTGTGATAATACGTTTTCTGGCTTCCACGGGGGCTGTTCACAACATCAACTGCACCATGGCTCATAAGATGGTGACAGTGTTGGGCGGCGCTGTATGGACGGCATCGACCCAATGGAGGCAACTACGTAAGAGGGAATCAGAAGCGCCCACTGTTCCAATTCAAATATCGGCGGTTGAGGAAGGCAGTCCAGATGCCCCTGATAGAAAACATAGCACTCCGCTGATAGTGGCAGCTCTGCAAGGACATGTCGAGGTGGTTCAGCTATTGCTGGCGACAGGCAGAGTGCAGCTTAATGCAAGGGGTAACAAGGGAATGACCCCATTAATGTGGGCAGTAAAATTTCAGCGGACTCCTGTTGTCGAGCTCTTGCTGTCAACAAGCCAGGTCCAGGTGTGAGAGAGTCGAGTGGCGTGCTCAGAAGGGGTGTGCGAAGTTTACATCTACAGCAAGGGGATGTTGCGGTGAATCATTTTGTAACTCCCTCCTTGCGTCAGGTATTTGAAGCGTTTCTGGTTCCATGCCGCAGAGGCAAGTCGATTTGGTAACCAGTTATCGTCCTTTCGAATATAAATAGGAGACCCCTTCATTCTTGCGCAAGCTATTGCTCTTTGACCGCATTCATTGTTTCCAGTCGTGAATCCCAGGCTCCCTTGATATGCGGTCGATTTGATTGAGTCTTTCAGAAGTCCTGGATGACTTAAGGCTAAGTCTGGTTCGGACATGACTACCGTTCAGTGAGTCTATAAAGAGCCGGGTCCCTTTTTGTATTCTTTCCAGTCTTTTTCTTAATAGGACCTTTCCAACGGATAAGTAAGGGCATCCATCTCTATGGATACTCCACCAGAAAAGGATTGGATTCAGCTGGACAGTGGTCAGGTCTGAGGCGGACTTGGCCTCGTGTCATCCAGGACTTCTGAAAGACTTAATTAAGTCGACCGTATTCGTGCCAATGGGGTTGGGGACCACATTGCGCTTCCGCAGCTGGTTGTCTGTGGTGATTAATCAGCAGGGAAAAGCTCTGTCCTAGAGGGGATCAGTGGAATCCCCTTTCCTCGCCAGGACGGAGTTTGCACTTGGTTTGCCACGGAAATTATCCTTCGCCATGAGCTAAAGTATCGTTGAAATACCGCTAGCATTATCCCTCACATCTCCCGCACGGAAGATGAAAAGGCCAGGCTGAGGGCCTTTCGCCGCGAGGTCAGCGACCTCGTATATTTGCCCGGCATTATCGATGAAGCTGCAAAACTCATGGGCGTGCAAGGAGCCATTGACTTGGCTGATGCGCCGATGTTCGCCGCTGATGTACTTTGTTTGGAGATTGTCGGGGATACTGGCCTGCATCTGACCCTTGTTGACCTGCCTGGGCTAATTTCCGTCTCTGAAAATGAGGACGACCTGCAGCTGGTCAACGACCTCGTGGACTTATATTTGGAAAACTCGCGGATAATCATCCTTGCCGTGGTCCCCGCAAGCAGCGATGTAGATACCCAGAGTATCATCTAATGTGCTCGTTGTTTCGACAAGGAGGGCCTTCGGACTGTTGGAATCATTACCAAACCTGATCTTATCAATGACGGCACCGAGGCACGTGTTGCAAAACTGGCCAACAATACTGATAGGACGAAACTGAAACTCGGATTCTTCCTTCTTAGGAATCCTCGCCCTATTGATCTGGAGAAGGGCATAACTATGGTTGAGCGTCGGAAGATGGAAGCGGATTTTTTTGCGAATCACCCTTGGAATAAGCTTGGACTCGATCCTTCACGCGTCGGCATAGATAATCTTCGGGTCTTTATGCAAGACCTTCTTGATCGACATATTGAACGTGAATTGCCGAAGGTTCGGAAGGATGTGGCTGAGCTGCTCAATGAGGTCAACAAGGAACTTATGGAGCTCGGGACGCAACGAACGTCGCCTACACAGGTACGTATGTACCTGACTCGCATTGGCACTGACTTTCAAAATCTCGTGAGGGCTGGAGTTGAAGGAATATATGGCACACGGGACGGGTTCTTTCATGAAATCAATGGTGAAAAAGACTATCACCGTCTTAGAGCCGCAATCCATATGGAAAACGGGGGATTTGCTAAGTATATGAGACAACACGGACAGAAACGCAAAGTTGTCTCGGATGAGTGTCAGGAAGAAAAGGATCCAGAGACTGGCCAGATCTTGGTAACCAGAGAGCAAATGTCAGCGTGGATCAAGAAGGTGAGATCATGGCCATCTTTAAATGACACCAAGCTAACCGCTGCAGATTTATGACCGCACTCGTGGCCGAGAACTTCCTGGTAATTATAACCATGCACTTCTCGGTGAACTATTTCATGAGCAGTCGTCTCGCTGGGGTGATATTGCTCGCGACCATGTTACTATGATCGCAGATCTGGTGTCTCGATTTATCCAGTCTGCCGCGGCATTTGTGATAAAAGATGCCGATGCTCGGGAGAACATTTTGCGTATTATTGTTGCAAAATTGGACGAGAATGCTGAGTGCGCATTCCATGAACTTAGCAAGTTGCTAGATGACGAGGCTGGATGTCCCATAACATACAACCATTACTATATGGATAACGTCCAAAGGGCGCGCAACAACCGTTTGAGACAAGACCTTGGCACATCGCTCAATAATGCTATTGACGAAGACTGGAATGGTCGCTTTCATGTAAGCAACTCATCTGATGACATCAGTCGGCTTGTGGTATCTCTCCAAAATCATGGTGTCATTGTTGATATGGAGGAACGAGCATGCTACGAAGCTCAGATTGATTTGGATGCCTACTACAAGGTTCGCTTCCCAACCTCACCACCCCCTTTCTTCAACCAACGATGTATCACCACTACTTGTATTGACATTATGATAGGTCGCTATGAAAACCTTTGTCGACAACGTCTGCCGCCAAGTCATTGAGAGACATATTCTTGCTAAGCTTCCAACTGTATTCAATCTAATGACTATAGCTACCTTTTCGGATGAAGATCTCGTTCACTTAGCTGCTGAGTCCGCTAAGCTGAGCAAGCGTTGGGTTGAGGCCATTCAACTACAAGAGGCATTAGAGGACAGCCTTCGCGATTTGCGTTGATTTGACATTTCTGTACTGCTCTGGCGGGGTTTTTTCCCATCCTTGGTTTTCCCCCTCCGTCACGCAAATGCGGGAGCGAAATTCTCTGAGCCGGCTTTTCTGTCTTCTCACTTTCGATGCACTTTTTGTTATGTATCTGCCGTTAGAGACTAGCACCAATACTATGGGTTGTCACCCGTTGATCTGCAGACCCGATGTAGGCCTCGCACTACCCAAAGCCGAAAAGATAACATGGTATGACTAGCCTAAGTTGTTGCCTAAGTTGTTGATATAACCCAACTTGTTCGTCTTTTCCCCGTAATGTGTCATGTGCAGCCTGACACGGAATGACGGTCCGATCCCTTAATCCCTCGAGCGTGATTTACGCAAATTCCTCAGGGCGCAAATCCGGCTAAATAAGCTAGTTTGGCCGTATCCAATTGGGAGGGATCGCCTGCATCCTAACACTTATGCAAGGTTTAAATAAATTAGAGTGTGCAGTTTTGCCGTCTCGGCTTATGCTGGTCTTACTTGGCTGAATGCTGCAGACATGGGATTTGCGGGGTAGATATGCCTCTCCGTGCTTCATGAGGAAGGTAACTAGGATATAAATATAAGACAGATTTCTTCCAAAGGCAAGGCTCCCACCCGGTGGATCAAGCTCTGACGGAATGATGCTTCTCGTTGGTATATTTCTAGCCCGGTTTGCGGTGGCTGCCGCTCAGAGCAGCTGCGTCACGGCTTGGTGAGTCTTCCTCTGGTCAGAGTTTGCAGTCGACTAAGAATCAGGGGTCAATGCGGTGGCATTTCTTACACCGGGTCTACCTGCTGTCAAAGTGGGAATACCTGTGCCGAGCTCAATTCGTACTACTACCAGTGCACGCCAGCAACCGCGGTGAGTGTTATCACCATCGAACTCTTCGTACTAGCCATAACCCGGAGTAGACTTCAACTGCCACTGGGACTTCTTCTGGCTCTGGTTCATCTTCTGTCAACGCTTCAGGCTATACAACGACTACTGTTCTTCCCAGTCCTACAGCTACACAGAGCCCTTATCCAGCGGCCAATGCCAGCTCTTGTGGATCGTGGGCTCTCGTTGATAACGTTTGCTGCCCATACTACTGTCTCTCGAATAATGAATCCGAGTCCTGCACGAGCAGCTGTACCGGCGGCTGCGGCAGCCCTGATTCCTCCATGTGCAAGTCTGGCACAATGTGTATGTGTCCTTCTTCGAACTGTGAACATGGCTGATACTGCCACAGGGGGAGAACAACTTACCGTAACCTCCAACGAGGCCTGGTATTACAGCGTGAGCACCCTACGTATACCTCAAATCCATACTAACGACTACAGCGCTCAACACACTTTGGTCTGACCAGCGGCGGAGCCTGCGGGTTCGGCCTGTACGGCCTCTGCACCAAGAACAGCGTCACAGCAAGCTGGACAGACCCCATGCTGGGAACTACCTGCGACGCCTTCTGCACCGCGTATCCGCTGCTCTGCAAGGACCCCGGTAACGTCACGCTCCGCGGGAACTTTGCCGCTCCGAACGGAGACTACTACACCCAGGTGAGTACTCACAAAGCCTTCAGGCAGCAACCGCTAAAAAAATAGTTCTGGCCATCCCTAGCTGCATCCGGCAATCCGGACAACTACCTCTCCTGCGGCGAGTGTTTCGAGCTCATCCGTACCAAGGCCGACGGGACGGACTACGCCGTTGGTGAAAGCGGATATACCGATCCCATCGTCCTTGAGGTAGTAGACAGCTGTCCCTGCGACGCAAATTCAAAATGGTGCTGTAAGTGGACCCCTTTTCTCAGTCTGACACAGAATCTCAAAAAACCAGGTGGAAGCGGCGCAGACCACTGCGGCGAAATCGACTTCAAGTACGGCTGTCCTTTGCCGGAAGGATCCCATCACATGGACCTCTCCGATATCGCCATGGGCCGACTCCAAGGAAACGGCAGTCTCACCGACGGCGTGATTCCCATCCGTTACCGGCGCGTGCCCTGTCCCAAGCCAGGGAATATCTACATCTGGCTTCATGACGGAGCTGGGCCGTACTATTTCGCGCTGAGTGCGGTGAATACCAACGGCCCCGGCTCTGTGATTAGTATCGAGGTACAGGCTGGTGGCTCTGGGCCCTGGATTGCACTCGAGCACGATCCGAACTACACCAGTAGTCGGCCGCAAGAGCGGTATGGCTCTTGGGTCCTCCCGCAGGGCCAGGGACCCATTACTGTGCCTGTTGCGATGAGGCTGACGGCGCCGGATGGGCAGCAGGTGGTTAAGGAGGGGGCGATTACAAGCTTTACCCCGCCGGCGACTGCGGTCAGCGGGTTCTGGTATATTGATCTGGGGGTGCAGTTTACCTAGGTAATAGTCCGCAACCAGTGCCGGTGTTGATTGGCTATACTCAAGCAGATAGTTGAATAGTGATGCAGTGATTCAAATATACTGGAGGTTGGAATCAGTTCCCACTGCTCTGCAGTCACTACCTTAACTGGGATACACTCCGTAAACGTGAACATTTAGGGCAAGCGAGTCCCACATCCGAAGCTTAGAATGATAGTGCGTCTTGAGATCCTAAAATCAAGGTCAGATCGTTGGTGCCTAAATAGACTAGTCTAAAAATATCCCGCCTAAACCACATCAAATCCCTTGAACACTCACAAGTCTCGAGGGGTGTACACTGATTCTCGAAATCGCCTTGACCAACAAACATTGATGATTATTTTTCTGACCCGCTGCCAAGACCTTAATCTGAATAGTTTATAGAGCCATCATCTCATAAATGAGGGCCACTGTAATTTTTCTTTTTGTACAGAACATAGGATATACTCGGCAAAATTACACAGTGAATAATCTCATTCATCTCTACGTGCCATGAAACTGCGCTTATACAAACTTAGTCTTAGAAACTTTTTTTTCGAGTTAACGATCTACATATACGAGCCTGCGGAATATGGGTGATCTCCATCCTACCACCCTTTTAAGGTATAAGATTAATAATATCTAGAAAACTCAGTTTACCATTAAGACGGTGAGACTAGCTGTTGACCTGCTTAAAAAAGTAGTTCGCCCTTTTTAGGGCAAGAGATTTTGAGTAACCGCACCAGGCGACCTCGTGTCACCCCCCAAAAAGGGCCACACAACCGGCGAAAAACATTGGCTGTAACCCCGTCCTTAGGACCTCCCCAGGCCTCGTTGATGAGACAGAATAATCCAGATCGACTCACAAGTAAAATAAAGACTAGGCATCCAACAGCAAATCAAACTGCAGTGTGTTGATCTATACATTATCAATTCCACTGTTTACTCCACGGGCCTCAGGCGCTGGAATAGAAGGAACATTGTGCCTTTCTTCTTCCTCTTTGTCGTCAAAGGAATATGAAGAAAATGGAGATAAGGGGCTTCCTTCAAAGAGAGAGAGAGCTAGTGTAGAGATGCTATAAATGCGTAAGTCAGGGTGAACGATGCTTTGGACGGATAATGCTTACAATGTTATAAACATGAACGACTCATTCGCCCATTTTATAGCGCAGGGAACTCCTATGGGTGAACTTATTCTGCAGTTGTGTAAGTTATAGTCCTGCGCTGCGAAAATGAATGTTGTTAACCACCTATTAAGATGGTTAGTATGCAGATTGAATATTCATAGCAATGTGCAATTTGGAGATGACATACAAGTAAGAAAACGCAAAATCAACTGCGAAAATCACATAGTATGCCCACGAATATTGTTTCATATTTCGAAACAAGAGATAGGACAAGACACTCGCAAGGAAAAACACCACCACAGATATGACCGACTGCAAAATCAGTATACATCCTAATCAAAAGTCATTCCGTGGGTTGACCCAACAAGTATTTCCCAATAAAGGGCATGCTGATCGCGTGGTCCTTTTGCGATGAAGTAGGACGAGATGCCCATCACGATCGCTGCACTTGACCACTGCAGAATCCTTGCGGAAACAAACAAGAGCGCAACCGTTTTTTCTGAAAGCGATTTCATATTGGGTCTCTCCGGCAAGTACTGGAGAGCAGCTGAAGTGTTGAAGTCCTTCTGCAGAATACAAAATATTCAGGAATTTCTTTGGACACGATGAGTAGGCTGATGGCCTAGCTTGACTTGGTCAGGACCTGAATATATTGGCGGTCACCAACACCTAAATGCCATTACTCCTGAATTTATTGGTGAAGATATGTCTCCCCAGACATTGAAACGTCACCGATTGAACAAATCCTATCGGTCACTACCTGTAAAACCTCTGACAAGGGCGATCTGAAGCTGGGTAATGACATCATACACTAAAAGAAGACTGCATTCATCCATTTCGAGTGAATCTACACCTATATTACTAAGCAGCATTTTACCTGTTGAAGTTGCACAATTCTCAGCTGTTGGCAGCCAATCTCAGATCGGGCTAAATGTAGACCTTTAGGCCATGATTGCTGGTGTCCTGACCACAATATAAGTACCCTCGCCACAACACAGCTGCACTAGCCAGGGCGGATGTGACCGGCAGAAACACATGGAATCGTTACTCACCAATCAACCCCGGAGCGATCCCTGAGCGTTTCAGAATATTACCTATTCGGAATGGGTTTTCGCAGAATTACTGGTTTATAGCTGATAAGTGGGCAATCAGTAGAACCACAATAACACGTGACATGATGGTATATGAATGTTATGCTAAGACAACCTGATTGAAGTATACAAAATACCACTTCTATATTAAAGATATATTAACATATCTATCAGTCGGAGGAACGATGGATATATAAGGACACTTTACTATTATTGTATTCTACACTCTTAGTTTAGTTCCTTGCGTTTAATATCAATATCTTACTTAACCATAAGTTCACTAGTTAATCACTAGTCTGATTCATCAGTTACTCTCTCACTACTGTATATGTACAGTGTACTCAGTAGGCCTTGCTTCTATCTCTACTACTATTGTTCTTGTGTTATCTTCAAACTGTCCCTGATCCTGTTTGGACCATTATAGCAATGTGATGTATACCTGGTCGGTATACTAGGCAAGTATAAGTCTATAGACCTGTTCGGCCACAACAGCGCCAGCTCTCAAAGTTAGTGACTAGAGGAGAAGAGCAGAGATGGATCCCAGGCGATGACAGCAGCTTTCTGCGTTACAGACAGATTGTAATTAGTTTAAGTTGCGGAAGTCTCAGGAGATAGTAATACCTTTGAATCCCATGGAATGACTAATACCATCTGGATTGTCATACAAGATGTGATCGTAGATGTTTAAAGGCAAGAAATACCGGGGGGGAAAAATGATGATTTCAGAAAATAAGACAGGAAGCTGCAAGCAAACTTCCCTTAAGACTGAATTCATATTACCCCCAGACCCTTGACATGGAAAGCTTCCTAGGTATCCTATTGGTATAGTTGTTGTTTACCGGCAAACAATAGCTGCGGGCGAAGAACAGAGATTTTGGACGACACAACTGTTCACTAGTTGTCTTATTTTGTCACATCAGACAGTAGAAAATGTGTTGACATCTATCGACGGCTATGAGTTGCAAAGCAGAGATATGTTGATTCAAGAAAGGAAGAGTTGATGCATCCCTGAGATCTACGGTACTGTGGGATCCAACTGATCTTCTATGGAGATCTTCCGCCACTATGCACGGCTATTTGGTTTTATACATGTTTGCATAATAATTATGTGGACATAGCTGGCCTTAATTGTCGTCTTCGTGGGGACCAGAAACGAGGCGCTTCCGCAAGAGCCCAGTTAAGCCATCACCGCTGCGCAGACAAAGGATGAAAATGGCTTTTATAGGTCCCTCGATCTGCCGCCTCTAAATAGAGATTATGCATGAATCGTTTCCAACAACTTTCTGTAGCTTCCTGGATTGAGGGACATCGGACCTATGCACGTTGATAAAGCACGTAGTTAACTAACTAGTTAAACGCTCGTTTTACATTTCATGTTTTGTGTTAAGAAAGTTACGGCCGCCCTGATTCAAAGTGGTGGGTTCAATATAAAATTCAACTAAGTTCTTGGCAGTGGGGCTTGAAAACAATCATGATGTGTCCAACCGTCAGACCAATTTCGAGGATCACTGTACAGTACCAGCAAGCCCGAAGCAGAGATATTCAGACCGTGTTACACAGTTTTATGTTTGATGACAAATTGAATCATGACAGCAGAGCTATGTGTACGACCAAGCAGAATCACTAGACGTACTATCGGGCCTCTGGACAAACGCAAAAACACAACACGCTGTCAGCCTTGTGCGAACCGACGGGTAAAGGTTTGAGCAACCAGCACTTTGTTTCAGTGATAGCACTCAAACTTACACAGTGAACAGTGTGATGGGGGGCACCCCTGCGAAAGATGCGTCCGAACAAAGAAAATCTGTGCGCCGCAGCGGCTAGAGCAGACAGGAGTGAAATTCGTCAATGTTTCGGGACATGTGTTGTCTTGTACAATCCCTATGCACGTGCAGAAGCATGATGATGCCATATATCTAGATCATTTCGCATCCTTCCTTCGGCGATGCCACTTTAGCAAAGGCTTTGCTGCCACAAATGCAGACATAGTCAGCATCATTGGCACATACCCTCTGCTTTCGCACATTGCTATCGCAATCGGGGCTCTGGATGCCAGTAGGAAAGGCTCTATCAGATCATTTGGCGAGCTTGAGTCTCCTCAACATATTGCGTTCCGGGCTTGCGGTAGATCACTGCAAGTTTTGCATTCGGCAATCTCGACAGCAAATCCAGTGTTTAGAGACGACGTGCTTTGGAGCACATTTCTCCATGGTCTTTTTGAGGTATGATTATATTTATAAAACCGCAAAATTCCACTAACCGCCCACACAGCTGATGGCTGAAAAATCCGGCAATTCATTCGCAAACCACTTGGTTTTCGGTACTTCCAAAATGCTTCTCCTTTTGGAACCTACAAATCCGCATTCATTGTCCACGAAGACCTTGATTGATGCATTTTGGATTCTTGAGGCCAACAGAGCCATTCTTTACGGTGACAATATTACACTCTCTCCAGACAGATGGCAGTGGAGTTCGACGCGAGAAAGCTGGCCAGATTCTATGAAGGAAATCCTCATGCTCATGATGCAAACTTCCGCATTTGCTAAAAGGCAAGTCGATTTACTAACTTGATTGGCGGATATAGCTAAACCTTTTAGGCTCTTTGACACAATTGAGAGCATTCCTCCAGAATTGAGACCCGTTGATCCCAGATTGGACGCTCTTGCCCTAGAAGGTCTTGAGATTAAGAAAAGTCTCCTCAGTTGGCAAGAAGAAAGTCATTTGGAAAGGTTGCCGGTAGAGCCTTTTACCCGATTGGCCGTCACCATTTACCACGCTCTTCTTTTATATCATTGCAGGAACTTTACTTTTTATTCATGCTGGATGACACGGACAATTCCTCATCTCAACCAAAGGGAAGTCGACAAACATGTCGCCACAATTTTGGATCTGTCTCAAAGTCTTATCTCGGATACATATACCCCCGGAGTTCTCTTGTTATTTCCTCTGCGAATGGCCGGAGCCCACGTTCGGGAGGCTCACGCACAGGAGAAAGTATTGACCGCTATTCGCAAGATACGGCAAAAAGGTTTCATCGTTTCAGATAGAATCGAAGTCGATTTGCAAGAGTTTTGGGAGGTAATAGAAAATGGGGAAATTGATTAAACCGAATCAAATATCAGTATGAGTTACCACCAGCCTGAGGGGGCAGGGGGGCTTAATCCTTTAATTCCTTAGGATTGCAGGTCTACAATTCGATCGTGCAGCACAAAGGCTTCGACAGTATCCTAGTGTAGGGGCATATGGCGGATCGCATGGCATCTTGGGTCCCCGAGAGTTGTAGTCATCGGGATACACGCTGCCGCTCAAATCTACACACGATCAAAGTCCTGGAGGTCTGCCAACGTAAGTGGGCGGAACCCACGGCGGGTAGACACCCGAGAAGATGGGAAGCTTGAATGAGAATTAGTCTTAAGAGGTAGCAAGAAAAGTAATCGCTACTGATAGAACATCAATTTGCAATACTCATCGAGAGGACGTCGTAGGTTGACGATACTTTTCTGTCCATGACAAGCTAGTTCTTTGAATAAAATGAAATTTATTCTATCGGACTGACGATTGACAGTTGTTCTTTGTCACTATTCAGACTAACTAACCAATTTTGTGTGTCTTTTTGGCCAGTTGGTGTAATGCACTACCCTTTGACTACCTCAATGATAGAGACACCACTCCAGCCGTTTGGCCGTGAATGGCTCAACCATGATCCCATGATGTAGAAGCAGCTTAGGCTTGGATGTTGAAGTATTCGGTGATGACTCTGGTACGTAATCCAGGAGAAAAATAGTCGTACCCAACCATGACATTGCAGTTGCTCACGTAGATTGTGACAGGAATAGCTCCCTGGTACATAATATTCCACTGATGAGAGATATTTTAGCTTCAGTACTGTACCTAACTTCAAGCTGAACTCGGAAAAGGTTACTTACAGCTGCCACAAGGTCCTTGTTGAATTGTCGCTGGACCAGTCCGCCGAAAACAGCACCACTTTGGACTAGTATGTCTTCAGGGAACAAAGGGAAGTTCGAGTTGACGAATCCCCTCCGTATAGTTGGCTCATTGGATTCGTGACCAAAGGTGGTCAAAATGTTGTCCACCAAACCTTCCTTGGTAGTGTTGGTGTAATTGAAGAGGGACGAGGCCAGGCCACTCTCGAAGGCTTCATCGACCCGAACGAAACTCTGGGATGGCGAGTTATTGATGAAACCAGTCGTGATGTGCGATAGGTTTTGATTCCTGTTCCTCTGTTAATTTGACGACAGAAGTAGGGCGGGCATCAGTATTTGTCGCCTACCACTTGTGTTGGATGAAGTTGGTTTCATACTCAGCCTTTACCATAGGAGGATCTGGCTGTTTGAATTCGGAAGAGAATTCAATCATCGAGGAAGGGAACGGAGGGCAGCTCGAAGCTCTCACTGGCAGCACGCCAGCGGCAAGCGAGACGGAGAGTAGTTGAAGGAAGCGCATGATTCAAGAGTGGAAACTGACGATTGATGAAAAGTAGGAAATTCTTGGAAAGAAAAAAGCTAGTAGTTGTGGAATCCTGTCCCTGACACTGCCGGTCACTTTATACTTCTGTAAAGCACACATGGGTATGCATGTGAGGGCCGTTCACCTCCAGGAACCAACCTTGCATCTCCTCCGAGGCGCGCCCGATAGATACTGCTTTAGGACACCGAGGCTTAGGCAACGATCTTGGGGCGAGTACGGCGATGTCACCAGAGTCATGAGCTTCTAAACATAGCCTGACGGCGCGCTCAGTCATTGCCTGATTTAGTGTGTTGCCGGTCCGTCCAGTGGAGATGGAATCGCTTTATGCATGGAATGCTCCGGCTTTCCTGACGCCAAGCTTTTTGTGGGCATGTATCAAGACGGCACTTGGCGGTTTTGGGAAATATTCGAGCGTGGACGGCTCCTAACGATCTCACGGTAGAGCCAATCACAACATGCCCTAGTCTACTTGCTTGTTCCACACATCTGGAGCTCTTGGCATGACAGCATTAGGCAGGAGAAAAATGTCACTGCCTCAGAACCGGCGTTTGAGTCCCCCTAAACCCGTCCGCCAACATGGTGTACAATGGCCCATAGGGCCAAGAACTAATTATGTATAGGAATGCCCGAGGCATTCAATGAGTTGGTGAATGAGGGGAAAACTATACCTGTTTATTCCATTATCTCACTCAAATGGGTTGAACCTGAACTCTTCATACGGCCCGAGTCCTCGGCAGGAGCTCGCAGTCAGTTGTCTATGACAGTGACATTCGACACGAAGAGCTGAATGTTGACATTGCCTAACGAATATCCTAAACTGTCTCAGCGCACACAAACCGAAATTCAAGCAATTTCTTGAATCGCTCGCCCTGCGCCAAATTTTCACTTTGTCTTGCTCCGAAGAAGCTTCAAATCCAACAACTCGCTCAGAATCACCGACTAGTACCAGTACTGGAAATATGGCAGCCGCTTGCCATTAAGATAGGGTGTTTGGAAATGCGACTGTATATAGCCTCAGTAGCAGTCATTTTTAGCATTAATTTCACAGGTCCTCACATTTCATATGTAAAAGAAGGCTGGAACCGACTTCATCACTTACAGAGAGATCGACGGTCAATTCACATCGACCCTCCGATATTGCACGCTGTCTGCCTAGAAACGCTTCGATCTTTCCCCCTCTAGCGCTGTGTTGCCCGAGTGGTGTCGCATATAGGCGAAAATAAGCGAAATGATAGACAGTCATTTTTGCGCCTGAGAAGGTGAGTTTTCTTATTTCCAAATCCCGGCCTGGGGGCATTTCGGAAGGATAACCTACGCCGGCTCTCGGCTATTCCTTGCCTCAGATGCCGGAGGAGCCTCCATTTCGCAGTTCTTACCCAAATTGGGCATGGATTGACGCTCTAATGTAGGACGACGTCCAACAGGCTAGTGATCTAACACTGGCCAGCCAATAATACTGTTCTATGGACTCCTCCCCGACTCTGCGGTCATCCCGGCTGCGCCACGATAGGCACAGGGCAGTGTTTAATTACCCAAGCTTTCCGTGTACGCTGTATTGTTTGATCACATTGATTTTTCCTGGCTGTATCTCATGTGTCTGCGAGCAGCTTCCTGCTACTCACCCTCCCGAGGGAATATGCGTGATCCAGTCTGTCCACTGATGTTGAAAGTCAATAGAAAAGATGCACGATGATCATGAAAATCAACTTAGGGAGAGCTTGGTTGAGCCTACGGACTCGGCTATCTCCACGCCTGGTTCAGACCGTCATTCAGTAGATGATGGCTCTACCAACCAGCAAGGCGCCGGGAGCGTCGACAAGCCCAACCCGCCGAATCCATCTGTCCCCCTGCAACGTTCTGTATACATTGTGTTCTTGACACTGCTGTACGGAGCCGCAGCACTATACGCTTGGGTCATCATCTGCATCCTCACTTATCACCCAATTGGTGCAAATAGCTATGGACCCAGCGAACTCGACCGCATTCTCAGTGGCCCTAATCTTGGCACCACCACCGTACCCGAATACCTCGACGCATTATTCACCAAGAGCGAAAGGTACCTCAGAGCGGCGAGAACTGTCCAGTCTTTGGTGTCCGTGCTCACCATTCCCTTGACTTCCGCCGTGTGCTCGCAGGCAGCCGTGGCGTATATACAGCGGAAGCGAGGGGCCCAGCGCCCGACCCTCAGGCAAAGCATGGTCCTGGCGGACAAGGGATGGACCGACCTTGTACTCTTGAAGAATCTTGTCTTTGGGGGATGGAATAAGTACAGGTCCTCGCTGCTACTCTTTGCCTTGTTTCTGCATCTCCTAGGTGAGTTTATTGCCTTGTTTCTCTGCACCTGATCAACCTGCTCATCTGCTTTTCTTCTCTTCTCTTTACAGGTGCTGCTATTTCTCCGGTACAACAGATCTTTCTCTCGTACAAGACGATCAAGCGTGTCGGGTACCCCGTCAGCCTCACCCAAATCACAGATTTCACTGATCTTTTCCCGGACCACGGACCTGACATTGGGCTGGATGCAACCAAGCTTAGAGCCACTCTGGCATCGACGGTCAATACAGTGGTTCAGTCGAGACTCTGGTCCACAGCCAATGGCACTGTCACCCTTGACGATAAGAGTTATTACACTTATTCGGCACTACAGACAAAATCCCAAAACACCCTCGCCAATATATCCACTATAACTGATCCATTCTGGGCCGAGCTCCCCACCAGTACCAACACTGGTTTACTTCAGCAGTTCGCTCCTCGAATCAACTCGACGCCCATATGGGAGAACAATTCAGCTGCTGTACTTCCCGAAGACTGCAAGTCATCATCTGACGCCTTCTATCTTCACTACAAATATGGACAGGACAGTGACGCTCCATTTCAATACGACATTGAGATATGTATGCCGGGAAACATGTCACAATCGCCATGGAAAAACCAGTTGTCTCGACAAGATTTCAGCGAAGAGCTGTATTTCAAGATGAACTTTTCGGGAGACGGGGCGATGCTTAATTATGTGCCCAGGCCAGGAACATATTCGAGGAAGCTGACCCTCCACACCACGACGGGCTACTTCGAGCTACCCAACTACGCGAATGGCCAAGTCCCTGGGCCGTTGATCGACGAAAACCCGTTTGGCAGGAGCTCGCGGAATTTCACCTCTCGGGATCTGGACAACGATACGGCATGGACTACGCTCAACGCTACCTTGAATGTGATCAACGCCGCCAATAAAGGTCCCCTTCTTTACACCGCCATGGCACTGTTTGGCGAAGGCTCTTTTGCCGACGTGCAACACACAGTCTTGGCAGCATATGCCAACTCCGGCATCAGCTACGGTGGATGCATTGACATCATCCCTTTCATTCCACTTCTTGACGACCCCCACTCCTCCTTTAAGGCATCGCCAGGTAACCCGTGTCTAACGGGTAGTGGTCTAACAGGTAATAGTTCCCGTGATCGTGTATACAACGACGACACGATGCATTCAATCGTTGCGGGGTACTTTTTTCTTTTCTCCGGGGACCCTACCTATGGGCCAACCGCGGAACGAGTACAGAACGCCTTTGCCTCCGCGGCATTTCTAGCCAACGACATGTTCATGACGAACAACTACCATGCGCAGAGTATCGACGTATCCTACGATATGGGCGCCGATCTACAAATCCCGCACGTCTCCCGTGCGGGAATTATCTTCATCTCAGTATTATTAGGTCTTGACCTGGCATGTCTTCTGGCATTGGCTCTTTATAGCGCGTGGATTCCTCGATGGACTGGGACACTCGACTCCTTTGCGATGCTGCGGATTGGGGCCTCTATCTCAGAAAAGATTCCTCTGCTTGCGGCACGAGATGTCGGGCGCATCAAGATCCTCGACGAGACTCCCGGATGGATGGGGAACGCATCCGATGGGGAGATAGGGGAACTGTGCTTAGGCGGGGAACGGCCACTCGAGAAGACGCGGCGTTATCGCTGTTATGACACCGATCATGCGACTCAAGCCATAGCGACGAGGGAACCCTCGGGACTGATCAGACGAGAGGGCTATTCCTTGGCTCCAGGAGAAAGTACTTAGCAGTCATACTGGCCACACCCACCTACTTCTGCTCGGAGAAAGCCACACGCCAGTTCACGTGGCATCCTGGTGCTGTATGCTTTTCCCCTTTATATATATCTACTTTCAGTTCTCTATACTTACCCAAACATTACTGTATCTCTCCAAACATTGAACGGCTGTGGTAGATAAACCGAAGCACATTTCGACAAGTGCACGTAGTGCCCAGGTCAACTAGGCAGAAAAGAAAAATATATTATTCAGAGAGGGACGGGAAATATTATGCAGCAATGGAAATGGACCTCTAGCTACATGTACTTCAGTCAACGGAGGAAAACCTGTCAAGGTAAACGATCACGGCCTGTCCCACTCTTCATAGCACGATCCTATGCAGCCATTACGGTCACTACCGCCCAAGCTGACCACAGAAATTGCCACAGAATCAGGCACTAGAGCCCCCTACGCATTGCTTATTGTTTAGATAGCCGGTGTGGCCAATTAGATAGAGCCATTATGATGCTAGAAGTGTCCAGAGCACAAAGGTATGTGACTAAAGTAGCTTAGATGGCAATCTATACTCACGGTAAACTTGGAAGCAGCATCTTGAAGTAGGAAATACCCCTGATATCTATAGGGTTATAAATTTAATATAGGCGTACCACGGTTTATTAACTTACTGCTGTGCGCCATTTCCCCTTCCTGATCCGCCTTCTATGTTTCCTCACCCATTGACCATGTACTTTCACTCCAGCATAAGCCACGTTAAAAGATGGACTGGAGGGGTCTAAGTCGGCGCTCACTGAGTTGACATGGACAAGGTTCCCAAATCAACCACTCCTTCGGTCTGCTTTGGTTAGGGAGTAATGCACACTGTGCGTTGCGCTGTTGTCATAAGTGACTTTGGCCTGAGCCGATGCTCATGCGGAGATGTGGAGCAATGCATATACCTTGCAAAGAATAAACTCGAGGTAGACGAGTAAGGCAAGCGCAATGAATATGGATTCTTTCTACAGCTGGTAATAAAATGTAAATAGTTCCCTTTCAACTCGGAGAGACACTTCCATGCTATTGCAGCTCACCAGACGTATTCTATCGATTGACTCATTCGAAGCACGAAGAAGCATCGGATGCACCTATCCTCCGCTCTTCCCGGATATATGCACCACTGTCCACTCCAGTAGCAGTTAATTAACAACGAGGATCAATAGCAAACTGAGGACCACTTGGCATCAAGAGGCTAAAAAGTGGTACTACGGGTAGATCGTAATTGGTCGACTAATATGCATCAGGATTATAGGTGTGAAGGCCTATACTACATCGAGGTGCATGTTGAAGGTATGACATGGATAGACTCACTTGTATATGCTTTCGCATGATTGAATCTGCCAAGAGCCTAGACCCAGAAATAAGCTATCATATTTTTAGCCAGGCTGTTTCCTGTTCTGTGATAGTTGACATGATCTAATACCCGCCCCCTTGGTTCGCGTGGAAAGTCAAAGCAATGTTATGACATCACGACCTTCTTTACGCCTGTGATGCTGACTATATCCGATACCTACTGCATTTCTGGATGGATAATGGTCAGATGACCATAGTTTTGATTATGAATCGG
Source organism: Aspergillus felis (assembly GCA_016413765.1). Classification (NCBI taxonomy): domain Eukaryota; kingdom Fungi; phylum Ascomycota; class Eurotiomycetes; order Eurotiales; family Aspergillaceae; genus Aspergillus; species Aspergillus felis. The sequence continues at coordinate 745,204 of CP066508.1, forward strand.
ATGATTCGAATGGCTTCTCTTCATATATCATCCCGCAAATCCATGGAGATGACGATACGATCAATGTAACCTGCATCCTGACCACCTGAATTATGAGCGACACTACTATAACCAGATGTGATGACCTTCCAGAGCCAAAAGAGCTCGCCGAAGCCTACGAGCTCGAACTACAATCCCAAAATGGCCAGCCGATCCGGTTCGGCGAGCTAGTCGCCGGGAAAGGAGGCCAGATCACAACCATTGTGATTTTCAGTATGTCTCTCCTTCAAACTGCCTAACTAGCCTTATCCTATACTGACCATTCTCTAGTCCGCCACTTCTTCTGCGCCTATGATCAGGAATACGTTCGCGTAGCCTCGCGCCGTCTCACCGACTCCATCCTGTCGACCCTCCCCAGCCCCGCCGGCCCATCACAGCTCATCATAATCGGCTGCGGTGACCCCCAGCGCATCGTCCCTTATGTGTCGGAGACAGAAGCTGCGTTCCCCATCTACACGGACCCCACAGGGACGATCTACGAGAGGCTGCATATGAAGAGGACGAGGTCACACATGACTCAACCGCCCCCTTATGCGCAGATCCCTTTCTTCAGTGCACTTGGAAAGACGTTCAAGCAGATGTTTCGGAGTGGGTGGCAGGCGTTTCGAGGGGGGAGCTGGGCACAGAACGGCGGCGAATGGGTCTTTCGAGGGGGCAAGTGTGTTTATGTCCATCGGATGGAGCATGTCTCGGATCATTTGACGGCGGATCAATTGCTTGAGGTACTCAGCCATGATGAGCCAGCTGAAACGAAGTAGGGAATGTCCGAGATATGGATGTTGGACTACAGTTTGGCCGAGTGCATCTATTCCTGAGGAGGGCATTTACCAGTTAACCTGCCATTTGCAGTGGATACCCTTATTGGGAGGTTTTCTTTATTACTTATTATGTTCCCCATCTGAATTTATATATCTGTTCACGGAAGCTTACATCCCAGTCTCCTATAAATGATGGAATGACCAACATAGAAGAACTACGGGGCATAAAAGAAGCGCTTGCTACTTCTGGTCTGGCGTATTTTGTTTTCATGTCACACGGGCGCGGGGTATGTAAAGTGATGACGCCTAGTCTGTACACTGCTCACTATCTCTCATACCCATTGAACCCAACAAAAGGACCTGCTAGGTATCCGAAATGGGCAAGAAACTCACGATACTTTGTTTTGGCGACTCCCTTACAGCCGGATACTACCATTTTGGATGCGACTACCATCCATACGCGTTGACACTAAAAGAAAAACTGAAGGCAGCCTTTCCCACCACCACATTCACCGTCGACGAGGACGGCCTTCCAGGCGATTTGGTCATTGGCCCTGCCGGAGATTTTCTGCCTCGAATCCAAGCAAAATGTGTGTCGACTCCATTGTCTTCTCGGTGCTGAGTCTGACAATTACAGTTGACAGATCCAATTATGACTGGGTTATCATTCTCGGGGGAACAAAGTATGTTTGCTTCGTTTTTTACGGCTGCAGAACCTGATGCTAATATCAGCAGTGATCTCGGGACAGGCTATGAAGCTTCGAAGATATACCTTGCCCTGCAGGAGGTGTGGGAGGTAGCTCTCCACAACGGCGCAAATGTTCTCGCCTTGACTATTCCTGAATGTGCGGTTGTCAGTACGACGCTTGATACGAGGAGGAACGAAGTTAATTCGTCCATACTCGCTCACAAAGCGGAAGGATTGTGAGTTCAATAAATCTGAAAACACTGCAAAGCGGCTAATCCTGGGATAGTCACACATTTGACCTGCATGGCAAACTCCCGTATCACAACGCCACAGAGGATTTTAGGGAGAGGATCTGGGATGATGGGCTGCATTTAACTGCGGATGGGTATAAGCTCATGGGTGAGGTGGTCGGTGAGCATTTGATTGCGCTGCTCAAGGACAAAATTTTATAAGGAGTGTTGCCAGAGGGCTCCGTATCTTCAGTAGATCCTATGGTTGAGATAGAAGCTGTACCGATTGGAACGCGTGACTGATCAACAGTTCCTACCTTGTATCTTAGATTTTAGTATAGTCACCCTAGAGCCCATTTATGGAACTCACTGATCCAACAACGGCTTCCGCCTTATCGGAATCCGCAGCACGCCTCCCCGCCGCAAGGCCAACTACAGTAGGATCGCTTGCCTGACAACAAAGATGGCACCGTCACGGCCATAAACAGCCCATCTACCACAACATTGTGGGACCAAGTCGATGGATACAGGTCCCTGCGGTTTCTTGAGAAACTACTCCATGCATCTCTTATGGGCAAGCCATACACTTGATGCTGTTCAACATGTACCTCCCGATCAATACAAGAGATATGATACATCAACCAAACCTCTTCTACGGGGCTTCTACGCTGTCTCAAGATGCCTTCCAGATCGCTTGGCGCCCACAGATTCAAGTTTTAGCGATAGTTGCGATCATCGCATCCCCGGGATCCTACTGAGCTTAATCAGAGATAGGGTTCGCATTCCTCATCTGCCGCTTTTCATAGACGCACGACGGCGCTCTTCTCCGAAGATGGAAATCCCATTTAGCTTCATTACTCAGTCATCTAGACAAGAAAATTCCAAGAGTTGCGTTTAAATAAGTAGTTCCTCCATAATATATTCCACGCTTTCATCCCAGACTCAACCCAGTCGAAAATGAATTCCATGATTAACGTCCTGCAGCGCTGTCTGAATCTGAGGACTCTCTCCACCGTAACTCTGTGTACCGTTTATCGCGGCTAGTAGTTGTCAGTCAATTAATAACAAAATAGGATACGAAAGGGCCTACTGTCTACCATCTGCCAGTCGACACTGGAAGCAGGTGTCGTGATCGGAAACCCCTCAATGTCATCGTTTATCAGAGACCAGTTATTCAACACCGTCGCATCGAAAACGGGGAATTGAATGTTGAAACGGGTGCCACTCCCTGAACATACAATTGTTAGGTCTCGGACTGGGGTAAAGTATGGAAGCTATGCTCCTGCACGTACCTTCCGGACCCGGACAAATGGGATCATCATGAAATGATGCTGGCGGAATCTGCAGAAGCAAAGGATTTGTCTCGTCAATTGCACTGTCGCTATTGATACAATCGCGGTTTCTGAGAATGACCCTCAGAGCTCTCGCTGCCTTCTGTGCCTCTTTAGAAGAGCTACTAGAATGGACCCAAATGTCGTTTGTTTTTTGGAGTGACGTCCAGATGGTCTCCTCGGTTACAGCGCCTGCGCCTCCTTTACTCTGCACACCAGCTCGTTGTAGGTAGGAGCACAGGATGCTAGTCGCGAGTAGGAAATCATGGTTAACTAGAGAGGAGACTCGCCATCGCTCCTGGTACAATCGGCAGAACGGCTGCGTCTCTTCTTGGAGGACGTGCTGATAGTCGAGAAGCTTGAGCGCGGCATCTAGACACACCTGCTGGGAGTAGTCATTCTGCGTGTCTGCCTGCCAGCTATGCAGGTATCTCTGGTGCAACACAATTCGCGCACGGTGGAACATAATCTCCAGGAATACCTTTTGCATGATCACCTGCGGTGAATCCATGATACAATCGGCCATAGAAACCCACTGGAGACATTGTGGGATTGCACTATGCGCATCTTGAAGCATGCTATCCATCTTCATTATCTCCGCGTAGGGGCATCGCCTTGTGTCTGTCACAAGATCCCACACGAAGCCGATTGTTGTCATCATTCTTGCCTTGACAAGACGGAAAAGCATGGGAGTGAGTTCGGCCTTGGGACGCGAAGACGGCATAGCAACCGTGTCTCGATCAAAATCCTTGTCGTGAAGGTTCGACGGCTCTCCTGTATTAGTTTGCCAATGCTTAATCAGTCGAGGGAGGCCCATTTGAGTAGAGATTCCAATGTCGAGCTCAACAACCGTAGCCCAGACGCGCTTGCGCATCTCCGCGGTAAAGGGAGACATGCTGGGGAAGTGATGCGGGTCCCGATGGTAGCCCATATGCATTGCCAGCTGTACGATCGTCCCCAGGAGGATCCATACCCCGATTTCAGCGTCACTCCGGAGGAATACCTCCACGGCAATATACAACATAAGCGTCTCGAGCACATATGGCCCCCCTTTGGCATACTCTCCCAGTATAAGGCATTGCACAATCTTGTAGCGGAAGAACTCAATTTTACATTGAAGGTCATGCTCTCGTGACAAGGATTCCGGAGTTTTGATGCCCGGATCTACCCTGAATTTCTGGAACTGGGTTGCGAGGCACATTATAGTAAACAGGAGGCCCAGCCATATAACCGGCGTTTCTGATGGGCTTTGCCAGAATCTTTCATACTGGATTTAACCGTCAGTCGTGAGCATGTTAGTTGAGAAGAGGTTCCAATACCTCCTTCAGAAACTCGACACTGTGCAGTACCGCTTGATGTTTCATCAGCCTAACGCATACCAGTCATGTCGGGAGTGTGCTAACCTGGGGACATTTCGAAAGAGTTGAAATAGCCTGAAATCAATCGATCGACAACCGGCCGCTCTGGAATTGTCGCCAGGATCTCTTCCTTCGTCAGAAGACTTGTACACCCGTAAAGAAGCTGAGGACCGCCCCACTGGGCAAAAGAGGGCTCATCCAGCGGAGTATCCTCTTGCACTTCTCCTTCCTCATCGAGTTGAATTTTCAGATCAGCGATCCCATCAAGGACAGCGGCCCAATGAGCGCTGTTGACGTAGTTGGTACACGATTGAGTCAGCTGCAGGCTGCCGCAATCAGATGCTAGTGAGCTTTCTTTGGAGATGTCTGCGTATGGGGAAGCAGAAAATGATCTATCCCCCGAACTTATGGGAGCATCGTGATGTGCCGAAAGAGGCGGAGGCGATTGATTGGAGTTGCTCGTTGACGTGGTTTGCATCAGACTGACCACCAGACTTTCTAATTGCTGAATTCTCTCTTGGACATTTGGTCGTCGCTGGTGAGCCTCAATTGGCTTTGAGATGTAAGTACAAGAAAGACTTAAACCTCGGTCTGCGCAATTCCCGCACGGCTGCCGTCGGTCACATCGAATCCTGCAACGGACAAGAATAAGATGTTGCTATTCAAACCAAGAGATTGCTTTCGAAGATGGAACTCTCACTTCCTTTGTCTGCAGAGACTGCACGAAAGCGGTGGTCGTTCTCGACGCCTGCTAGATGGCAGCCGCGCTCTGCCCCTTGCTGTTTTGCCAGGCCCCCATTCTGGAAGTTGAGGTTCTTTGTGATCTGCCATGTTTTTGATGGAGCCAATCAAACATTAAGATGGCTATTGGCAGAAGCTACAGGCCAGCACCTTGATTTGATGGGCCAGGTAGGCCAAGCTGGCATGAAGTTGCTTGATGAGGAGGTGAATGAAAATGTCCAGGCAGATGAAGTCGACCCCGCCCTCTAAGTGATAACCCCTGCATTTTACCCTAGCCTCCTTGATTGTAAGCATAATTTTACTGAAACTGCCAGTTTCTCGCCCGTTCCGATGGCCCGCCCCGATACTCCGCTCCGATGCTCCGCGCCAACAGCCCAGCCATGCGTCCGTCATGACGGAGCAGACGCAGGGTTTTATCCTGGCAAAAGGAGTCAAATACGCTAATGCTAAAAGTTCTTCTGCTAAGGGTCCTTTCCAGATGCGAAACGACTCTACCCTTTTTTCTTTATATGAATTGGAACTATATCCAGACCGAATGTTCTGAATTCCACTGCAACTCTCATCAAGGCTGTCCGGCATCAGAGCGGAGAAACGAAAAAGAGCATCCAACCTGTCACAAACGAAATGGATAAGGAATCTGCAGAACCCGAGTCCACTGGCTGGGACAGTCCCAACGACGCCGAGAATCCGCTCAACTGGTCGTCATGCAAAAGAAACCTGCACATTATAATCGTGAGCCTCTTGACGCTTAATGCGTAAGTATCACAGCCATCGCCCAAGCTTATCGCTGCAAGGTGTCGCTAATTCTCTGTTCCAGGAACCTGGCTGCTACCATGTTTGCTCCCGGGGCAGAGCAACTGGCCAAAGAGTTCGGAGTCACTGATTCAACTATTAAGGCTATGACGGTTAGCCTCTACGTGCTTGGGTTTGCCTTTGGCCCTCTCCTCTTCGCGCCTCTGTCAGAGGTATACGGGCGCCTCATTCTGTACCACCTCTGCAACATTGTGTATTTTGCGTTCACGGCGGGCTGCGCTTTCAGCACGAATGTCGCCATGTTCCTGGTGTTTCGGTTTATATGCGGTTGTGCCGCATCAGGTCCTATGAGTATTGGAGGTGGTACGGTTGCGGACGTCACCCCTCCCCAGAAACGAGGAAAGGCGATAGCATTATTTACCATGGGCCCAATCGTAGGACCCGTACGTGATCACGCCTTGGAAAGCTTCAGCTGGTAATCCCGTGCTAACACGAGCTTTCGGAGCATAGGTGCTGGGGCCAGTCATTGGAGGGTTTGTCTCTCAATATGCAGGCTGGCGCTGGACACTCCGGATCATTCTGATATTGGTAGGGGGAATTGTTTCTATGTATGATATACGTCCTGACCAAGTTCACCGCCAGGCCGGAGCCCTTGGTATCGCCACGGGCGTCTGTATGCGGGAGACGAGCGCTGTTGTCCTGCTGAATCGAAAAGCAGACCGGACGCTCAAAGAGGCTGGGAACGCCAGGATAGCCGAGCGCAAAAGGAAACAACAGGAGTCACCTTGTCAAATGTTGTTGCATGCCCTTACCCGTCCCGTGAAGCTATTAGTCTTCTCACCCATCGTCCTGCTTATCTCGCTATACACAGGCATTATTTTCGGCCTCATCTTCTTACTTTTCACCACGTTCCCTTCGGTATTTCAAGGGGTGTACGGATTTGACGCTGGAACATCCGGATTGGCCTACCTCGGCCTAGGGCTCGGCATGTTTCTTGGTCTTATTCTCTTCTCCATCCTTAGCGACAAGCTTTTGGGTCAGACGCAAGGCGGAGTCGCGGCCCAGCCTGAACAACGCCTTAGCTTGATGAAGTGGCTTGGTCCTATCGCCGCATTGGGGTGCTTCATGTATGGCTGGAGCGCACAGTATCATACACACTGGATAGTGCCAATTATCGGGACTTTCATTATCGGCTTTGGCTCTTTATTCATCGTCATCCCAGGCCAGACCTATCTTGTCGATGCCTTTGGGGCGGAAGCGGCGGCGTCCGCCCTCGCGGCCAACCTCCTCATCCGATCCCCTTTTGGTGCCTTTTTGGATCTTGCTGCCGCGCCTCTATATAATGCTCTGGGACTGGGCTGGGGGAATAGTGTGCTGGGGTTCATCACGCTGTCTTTCATGCCAGTGCCGTGGTTGCTTTACCGCTACGGCGAAGTTTTAAGGACTCGTTTTGCGGTTAAGTACGTGTAGTGAGAATGTTCAATCTGCTTTGAGAACTAATTCTAATAGAAAGTCTCACAAGGCGTCTTGTCGCTGGATGTCTCAGAGTTGTGAAATAACATGTGTCAACGTAGCAGGACTGGTTGCCTTCGTCCTCCTATGAACTGACTTGCCCGAATTGCACACATATTCTAGGGTTACGCAGTCCCCATCGAAGACTATCTCTACTTTATTACACTGGCAGATAACCTTCCACATTCGCTGTCCATTGCCCTCCTAGCCAAGAGGATATTCCTTCACAAGGTATACCAGATACAAAGTGGCTCGCCAGGAAGACGCATAAAATAAAGTAATCCTCATCCACATGGGCAAGCCGCATCTGCATTACCCTGGTTTTTCCAACTATCTCTTGGAAGAAGTCAATGTAGGTAGTATGGCTTAGTCCCGGTGGGGGCCCGTGTTCGTTTTGTTTAACCACTTTCGGACTCCGACTGGTGGGAATTTGGGGTTAGAGTTTCAATTGTTGATTAATTACTATCCATCTAAATTTATGATGATAGCTTTCATGCATATATAAACAGTGCACATCACTGACAGTCGGGCTCTTTGTAAAGCAAGCTTCCCTGGCCAAAAAGAAACAACCGCTATGGATACTATCCTTTCAAAGTACTACAACAAGGAGCCTAGACCATTTCACGCCGGTGCACTGACCGCGTACAATGCTCAAGGAGATGTAATTTGTTCCAGCATTCAGGGCACCCAGACCGCGGACCCTGCCGGCCCTGCAGCCACCGAAGATTCAATCTTCTGGGTTTCGTCCTTGACCAAAGTCGTCACTGCCGTCGCTGTGATGATTGTCGTTGAGCGAGGCTTGATTTCACTCGACGATGATGTGGGCCAGGTTGTGCCAGAGTTGGCGGCGCCAGAGGTCCTGTCTGGATTCGATGAAGATGGTATTGTCCTTGACGAGGGTTCCCATGGTATGATGGAATCGCCATTGCTGACAATCTTACTAGGAAAACCCATCGTGTATCGTACCGAGAAGAAGCTCACGCTGCGCCATCTCTTGACGCATACAAGCGGCTTCACATATAGCGTGATGAGCCACAATCTGCAGAAATGGGCAGCGTATCATGGGAGGAACATCGACCACACACAGGGAACTTATGTACTCAACTCCCTTTCTGCAAATTCCGCTGATAATGATCTGACCAACAACTCCCATCTGACTGTAGGAGTCAATCACATACCCTCTTGTCTTCGAACCGGGCGAGGATTGGAGATACGGTCCCGGAGTCGACTGGGCAGGGCGAGTGGTAGGTCTCTGGCCGCAAATGAATTCAGCACCACACCTAACCACGGGCGTATGCAGGTAGAAGTCCTCTCTGGGAAGAGACTTGGAGAATTTGTCAGTGAGGACATCTGCCGCCCATTGAATCTCCAATCTACCACCTTCCACCCGGAGACACTGCCCGACTTCGAGAAGAGAAAAGTGGAGATAGCCCTCCGCGACGGAGACGGAACCCTAACTCTAACCAAAGAGATATTCCCCCTTCCTACGCCAGACGACCTCGGCGGTGGGTCGCTGTATTCGACGCCTCGCGAGTTCACCAAGTTTCTCTCAGCTCTTCTGGCAGGAGGTCAAGGAGTCATCAAACCCGAAAGCGTAGATGAGATCTTTCGGCCTCAGCTGCCGGAAGCTGTGAGGATAAGGTTGAACAGGCAGATTAATATGCCAGAAGCGCGAGCAATGAAATGGTCGTTCACGACAGGTGATCAAGTCGACTTCGGGCTGGCCGTCGCAGTAACGGTCGGTGATGTTCCAGATGGTCGTGCACATGGGACTGTCTCGTGGGGAGGGCATACCAATGTTCATTTTGTAAGTGACTTTCTGGTCTGCTGGTCGAAAGAAGGATGAACGCTGATGGAACGGATAATACCAGTGGATCGATCGGAAGACGGGAATATGTGCGACGAGCTTTTTCCAGCACCTTCCTCCGTCGGATCCCCAGGTGATTGCGCTCCGGGATGAGTTTGAGACGGAGCTGTATAGACAGATACGGCATAAAAAGCCGTGAGTCAGGGTCGCCAATTTACTACGGCGGTTCATCTCAATAGGGCCGCATTGTGTACTAAGCTGGGCTACAGTGGTCTACTTATGTGGAAGCATGTTTAGAGATGACGTGGCTTATAAAATGGAAATGTTCTATGTGAGTCTGACTTGAAGGGCCATCAACAATACGTCAATCTCTCTGAGTCAGTAGATTATGTCTGGGTAGCTCAAACACTCTTACGCATATAGCTCCTAGTTCATATATAGCTTCATGCTTCAAAGGTTGCAATATAGTTTGTGGTACTAATGACTGCCCTCAGAAGGCCCGGGCACATGACGGCTCGTGATATGAGATGGAACTGACGGAGCATATCTGGGCAGCAGCATAATGAGCCTCTAATCCACGATCATGCCATGGCTATGTGTTCGCTGTTAGATCTGTTCGCGGATAGCATGGCTGCGACTAAGCAAATAATTGGGGTCGGAGACTGATTGTGGTCTTTTATCGATAATTTGATATTCGGTCCAAGGGACGTTACGACGAGTGGCGACCGGTTCTTAGTAGGCATATCACTTACAGGTAACCGGGCACCTAGTCCAATTAATAGATTAACAAGCACACATTCTTCGAAAGACTTGACCCCTGAACCTGTAGTGAAGATGGTGTTCTACTCGACGGAATTCATAGACAGCCAATATCGATCATATCAGCGTTCACCTTCTTAATAGAGAAATTCAGTGCGAGATCCTCACTGCAGTCCCGTCATGTGGGATAGACAGATCGCTACTTATCCAGAAATAGCACTCTGTTGAGGAAGCTGGAATTGTCTCCGAATACCCTTTAGGGTTTCTAGTGATGATGCCTCTGCGATTTGCATCAGTGACTCCACTTCCCTCTTGGAGGTTATATTGCTCACATGGTATCGTAAAGCAAGTCTGACTAGCTTGTTGATACTTGAAGAAATATTAAGCATATTCTCAGACAAGGATATCCAACTAGAAGTATTCGCATGATTGGTGCTAATCTTCATCAATACGGGCATTACCCCGCTGCATGTGAGACATCCTTAGCATGAGACGTGAGCGGCCGCCATTAATTTCAACCTCCATCTTCTTCTCCATCCACCTTAATTGCCTTTATAGATCTATTCACAGGCCATTTTCATCCAAAAACTAGTATCACCCATGGCGTTCAGGCGCGGCATCTTTCCTCTCTATGCGAACATCCATCATGGAATGATAGCCCGCCAACACGGACTCCGCAGATGCCCTCAACCCATCGCATCCTTCTCGACCCATTTTGCTGTCGCAAACAAGCAGAGCGGCTCTCAAAAAGGCCAGCCGCAAGGCGCTCATCCGCAGGATCCAGAAATCCCATCCTTCAGTTTCGACTCTCTCGGCCTGAGCAAGACTACCAAGACCGTTGTGCTCGTCATTCTCGGTGTCTTTGGTACTATCGAAAGCTGGTTCTGGGTCCAGACAATTTGGCGCTGGTGGAAGAGCGACGCTGAGGAAACGAAGTAAAGCCAGTGAAATTATGTCGCGAACTGGCTGCAGTATCTGGCGTTTTGTACGATAGAGAAGTCGTACCATACTATACATCTCCGCTCAATAGAGTACTGATTCGTCCATGATAACAACTTTGATATCAAACAAATTGGTCACTACAATGAGTCATCCTCACTTACGTCCAGATAATAACTTAAAATCAATAAACGATCTGCCGCTTGACTTCAAATACGAGTACGGCATTGAGCTATCATCATATCCGCCAAGCCGGCCATTCCCTCCAATCAAGGACTATGAGTCACTATCGCCAGTGAACACGTTATTCCCACATATTATAAGCAGCTGGATTTCCCATTGATCCTCCATCAGAATAACTGTTATCAGCTGGATCAAACACAAAAATGACCAAATTAACACCTCCTATCCCTACCCAAACATGGACGAAAGGGGCATACTTCATCTCGACGGACTCGTCGCTTATCCCCTTAGAAACCCTCAACGACTGGTTCGCTTCAGACGACCTATACTGGGCAAAGGCACTGCCCCTAGATATCCTAAAACAGTTACTTGAGAACTCTCTCTGCTTCGGCCTCTACTACACACCCGATCAGCCAGACAAGGCCAGCGCAGGTCCCGAGTTCATCGGCATCGCGCGCTTCATCACAGATTATACGACCTTTGTCTACATCACCGACGTCTACGTGCACTCCAGCCACCAGGGCAAGGGGCTGGGCAGTTGGCTTGTAGAGTGTACTGGCGAGGTTATCGATGCGATGCCATATCTGAGACGGAGTATGTTGTTTACGATGGACTGGGCCCGGTCGGTGCCGTTTTATAAGAAAATCCTGGGAATGAGCGTGCAGGAGAGTAAGAGTGGAGAGGGAATGGCCATGATGATGAAGAAGGGGAACGGATATCCGAAGTATGAAAACGGAGCTTGATTCGGGACTTTCTGGCCAGAGGTTTTGAGGAGGGTTGGTAATTCGAAGTCGTCGATTATGAATCGATTATGAGGGAAAGCGGGACATAATTATAGATCTAATTCAGTTTTTAATGGACGGTTAAAATCATTGTGGGGCCGTCGAATGAGCAGCAAAAAAATGACCTACGCAGGATTCGAACCTGCAATCTCTTGATCCGTAGTCAAGCGCCTTACCATTGGGCCAGCAGGCCTTGTTGACGACTTTCTCATGTTATTACGTACATAGCCTAGTCTGATTTCCGCCTTGGTATTCTGCGATAAACAAAGACATGCGTTTCCTCCGCACGAAATTTTGAGGAACAGAATATGACTTTTGAAAAATAACGCGTTCTCAATAAGCTCATTGAAGGAAGAAGTCTCAGAAGGAGTCGGGATTACTTTCTCATCAGGAATATATATTCTTCGCAGTTAAGTTCATCGACGTTCAGGATAACTTGCACGCTTATTGGTGAAGATAAACCATCGACCGTATTTGAAAGAACGATATACATCAGTGTCTTGGAATGTTCTTTCACATTTGTCATATAGATAAGAATTGTTCTACCATTATAGATGGTGGTTTAATGACATGTGTCGTTGCAGATAAGAAGTCAAGTGTAGGACTACAGTTGCACCAGTGCGCGGAACACCGTCGGACGCACCAACATTAGTATAACAGACCTCGGAGATATGAACAACAAACGGCTAGGAGTCACAGTATTGTGGGGCTAAATACAGATAGCATTCAGGTGAGATATCCAATAGCTGTGCCTCGTCTGACGTTGTGCATTCTATCATTCTTCCTTGCCTCCTCCCGTGTCGACATCGGCAACAACGCTCGGCTTGTGGCGAAGTACCCATGGCTCCCACCTGTCATGTACCTCTTGCAGATACTCCTGCCTGTTGAAAGCCAGTTTCGAGCGGAACCGTGGAAGCAGTCTTCGGATAATTGGGCAGGCGCTCCTCCAATCCAACATGGTGAACCAAACCTACTCTCAACTCAATTCGAGTGTATAGGCCAGAGGGGAAGAAAAGAACAAAGTATATAGCATGGCTATAGTATCAGCAATGACTAGCCGAAGTAGGCCGAGTTTGCGCTTGGTTGGCCCAAAAGTGACAGTTATCTTCATTCTTTGTCTTTTGTGCATTGTAGGATCATCATGATTGACACAAAATACAAAAACATTAGCAAACAATAATATAATAGTGATGTATAGGTGACCTACGCCAATGTGCACTGCTACAAGTCCCCACATATCCTTACGTATCAGCATCTTTTGACAATAGAAGACCTGATCTTTCGCAGCTTTACTGTTGACTGTCGTAACTGCCTAACCTTTAGGTCTGCATGAACGTGACAGAGGACCTGCTGTGCATCATCACATGTAATCTATGATCGGCGCCCCCTCGCAGTTGATGCAGCAATACTAAACGCATCTCAAGTTGTGTTACGCTTTTATAAGCATAGAATAGAATCAAACCAATCATCGAGCACGTGCAAGGCAAGGGATGGAGTCCAGATAGGCAGCGATCTACGCCAAGGGAAAAAGGAGAAGCAATTGACTTTGGATGCCGCGACGAGATCCAATAATATAGAGGTCTTGAGCAGGATACATCCTAAGGAATCCCACTTATGGTCATCAAGGCTCCCCTGCAGGAGAACACGTCTTGTGGAGGGTAGTCTGTGAAGAGCAATATCTATAGAGGTTAACCTGTGATTAGTTGTATATTATGCATGGCCGCGTTAAGCTATCTGATAGGTTAATGTAAGAAGGGATTGGAGAGCAGAATCTCAAGATTCTCTTATTCGATTGAAATATCGGCCCGACTAGACCCCTGTTCGAACGTATAGAATGTAAAATAATTTCTGCGACGTCAGACCTCAAGAACGCTGTCGAAACCAGAATGCACTTTCTAGCGCTTACTCTGCAGGCATAACATTCTTCAACCCCCGAATCGAAGAGTATCCCTCCATTTCTGTATTCGTGATCTGCAAAGGAAGATCCACTCACACAATGACGTGTTTACTAGGTGAGGAGTCAAGATAGAAGATAGAAGCGACGATTTTCTATCAGTGGAGACTACTGCAACTTGTCTCTGGTCCGGTCTCTTATCACTTCGAAATGTATTGAAAAGTCTACCTCCTTCTATTCTCAGTTTGGTCTGGATCTGCCACCTTTGGAGCGACGAAGTTCTTCAACCTGATCTCCAACCGGGAATCAAGGTGACATCGAGTTTAAACATTTCCCGGGCCTGGACTTGGCTAGACTTCATCCCTCCCCGAAACGGGTCCGATTTTCACCGAATCCAAAGAGAAGTTTGGGTAGGGAAGCCGAAACCAAGGCAGTTTTCCTGGGCTAGGGACGGAATCCACAACACGGCAGCGTCGGTGTGGCCCGTGTGGCTTCTTGATCCGATTGCTCCGTTTGGTATACAACGCTTAGAATGACCAATCAGCTTGGAGCATTGGGCACATGAAAACATGTTTGGCAACGGGTTCAGGAAAACTCGTAGAATTTCATCATCTAACTCCATCGTATCCTAGATTAGTTTGCAGATCGATGTTTCATAGGGTAGATCCCTGTCGATCACATCGGAGCAAGGGATGGGAGACCGTGCCGAATCATCCAAAATAGGCAGGCAGTAAATAGAATATATCAACGAACCCTTCATTCCGGCAGTTTGCAGTTCTCTACCAACCCTTGCTCAGCGACTTCGTCCTCATCCAGTCTATCTCACACTCTCTTTTGGTTAACAGAGAAGAGTAAAAATTATCAATTCTTTTTATCCACATCACTGTGTCATTAGCGAACGAAGCACAAGTTGACAGCCATGTCTGAGGATAAATCTCCTAAGACATCGACTGAGCCAACTGCCTCTCCACAGCAGGGACAGGGGCTGCCATATCGTATTCTCTCCAAGAAGCAGAAATGGAACATTGTCATTTTTGTTTCCTTGGCGGGCTGCTTATCGCCTCTCTCATCGAACATCTATTTTCCCGCTATTAACACCATATCCACTGATCTGGGGGTGAATGCGTCCCTTGTTGCGTTAACAATTACCATCTACATGGTTGTACAGGGAATTGCTCCCTCCATCTTCAGCACGCTCTCAGACACCTGCGGCCGCCGCCTCACATTCACCATATGCCTCACTATTTACACGGCTGCCAACCTGGCTCTCGCTTTTACGTCCAGTTATCCAATGCTGATGGTCCTGCGAGGCCTACAAGCCGCAGGCTCTGCAGCTACAATTAGCATCAGCACTGGTGTCATCGCCGACATTACATCCTTAAAGGAACGTGGTGGCTTCATGGGGGCGAACGCCGGGATGCGGTAGGTGCAGCGGATACCACATGGCCCTAGAAATAGTTCATATCACTGACGTCAGTAGTATGACGGGCCAGGCATTTGGACCTGTCATTGGAGGTGCTCTGAACAGTGCGTGGGGTTTCAGAAGCATTTTCTGGATGCTCTTTGCCTTGAGCGTGGTCATCCTCAGCGCCATCCTTATCTTTCTGCCGGAGACTCATCGCGGCATAACGCGCAACGGCACCGTCCCTCTTTCGGGGTTTGGCAAACCCCTTATCTATATGCTCAAACCACCAATGGCGTCGAAGGAGAGCCCTGAAACAAGTCGGTCATCGAGTCCTCGTCCCCCGATGCCCTTGAAGAAGAAGAGAGCCTCCAGTCCTTTAGCCTACATCTTTGAAAAGGATATCGCAGCCCTTCTGGTCTGGGGCGCAGTGGCCTACACCGCATGGAGTATGGTGACATCCTCGACTACGACCATGATGTTGTACGGCTTCCCCTATCTTAATGAGTGGCAGCTTGGCCTATGTTTTCTGCCCAATGGCTTTGGCTGCATCTGCGGCTCGCTCAGCTCAGGCTGGCTCCTGGACCAAAGCTTCAGACGTGCCCAGGAGCGGTACAGACGAGAGCACAACATTCCCTCCGAAGAAAAAATCGTCAGCAGGCGCGACTTTCCTCTTGTACGGGCCCGTCTTCGTTACATGCCTCTTTTCAGCATTGCGCTCGTCATATCGCTAGCGCTGTATGGACCAAGCTTTGAGTTCAACGACTTGCGGCGGCAGTTCGGTCCGAACCTAGCGGCGCCGCTTATCCTCCAGTTCTTGATCGCATTCGCGGCGATGGCTCTCTTCAACATCAACTCAACGTTGCTGATCGACTGCTTCCCTGAACGGCCTGCTAGCGCGACAGCCCTCAACAACCTGTGCCGCTGTCTGCTGGGCGCGGCGGGTGTCAGTGTCATCCAGCCACTAATTGATGCCGTAAGGGTGATGAAAGCTTTCTTCATTATTACTGGCATTGTGCTTCTTTTCCAACCGCTCATTTTGGTTGAATGGAAAATGGGGGAGAGGTGGAGGCGAGAGCGAGAGGACAAGCTGGCTGCTTCTGATGAAGCTTGAAGTGAATCCCAGCTTCTAACATGCAAATCGTCTCCAAGCTAATGTGCAACGAAATCTATTGAGGAACCAGTTTAACGGATAGAGCCATAGACGCAGAATAAAATTAGAATAGAGAAGGTCTTAAGATTTAGTTGATTGGATGGAGCTGTGCAGAATATAGGACGACCGTCTTTCCCAAGTACAGTGACCACTTGTACATATAGATAGTGTCTCCTACAACTTCCAATCCGAGTACTCAATTCAAGCCCAGAGCTTGATAGCTTAATACGCTGTCCTCTGTATCGGAGGTTCACCAAACGCCGTCCATGCTGAGATTAGAGAGACCCGTCGCGGACTGATCTCTTGGTGGGGAACTGAAGGCGCCCAACAATACTGAATAAGTAAAACAAAAAATGACCTCACGTAATCCATTAAAGCCATGTACGAGGCTGAGGCTATCATATGAGCTACGATTTCTCTCTGTGCTTCACATGGACACTCTTCTGGGGAGAGAAGAAAGAGGAGTACAAGAATCAAACCCCATTTGCCACTGCACATAACGAGAACTATAAGAGTGGCACTAGTGTAAACTACCAAATTATACGAAATTTCGACGTTCGTCGAAGACAGAGTGTAACTGTGTGGCTCATGTGGACCGACACTGTAGATTAGGTTGATCAACGGAAAGCCGGCGTACAGCTAGGCTTAAGCCACAATGAAGAAAGAACGTATCCAGTTACGGAATGGCCAAATACAAGCGGTACTTCTATGTCGCACTAGGTCTAGAATGAATAGCCTGTGTTGGGGAGACTGTGCGGGCCGAGGATATGATCATGTTCACTAATCTAGACAATCGAGCCGATTCATAGTGCAAACCCGGAACAACAATAAAGTAACGGAGCAATAATCGTCCCGATTGCATATGCTAGAAATTTCAAGGAGATCGATTGCACTGGCCGTCGCTCTACCGTTTAGGCTGCTTGATTCCTTCATCTACTATTGTCTGTGCTACTTCGGCATCCTTGGTATGTACGAGAGAGGCCGATGCTGAACAGCGCAACTGCCGTATGGAGCATCAAAAGGAGCTGGCGGCCCCGGCCTAACGGTCCAGGAAATGGCTCCTATTCATACACTTGGCATAGCTGGGTGTTTACTCTTGTTGTGGCAAGCCATCAAGTAGGTGTGTTTTTGGTGTGGTCAGCCCTTCACCATTACCACGGCCATCGGTCCAGGATTATTTGTCTTATGGTAGCTTCTTAAGTGCCATATAGTAGCTATAAGTAACTTACAGCAAGTAAAGAGCCTTTATGATACTAGCTTGTTCCGATTGCTATTGAGTGATTAGGTATGAAGACTCAAGCAGCAGCCATAAGATATAGGCAGAGAACCCTTCTGCTTTATACAACTGTTGCCAACAGAATTGACATACTGTCAGACAATTCATTCGCATTATCGTATCATCATCTACAAGCTGTCACCACATCTTCGTAGCGAATCAACCCATTGGTCTTCAAGAAAAAGCAGGGGAAAATGAGAAACATAGCCCGGTATAAACATCTTGTCAAAACATGAAGACAGGAGACAGAACGAGCAGCTTCTTATTTAAATTCCACGACGAGCTTGGTGCCCCGACCCTCTCCCTTTCGAAGCGTACTCAAGCCCTCGAAGATCTCCTTGAATCCACCTTGCGTTGTCGTGATGGGTGGCGGCCTCACAACATCATGGCACAATTTTGGCAGACCAGCATAAAACTGACGAAGAGCCTGGCGGTCAGACGGGGCAACCGGAAACGAAGGGCCTAGTGGCGCCATCATGCTGAATTGCCGACCGAATACAGTGTAGACCATAAGAAACTTATACTCGATGCCTGGTTTATTCGGCTTTCCTTGGTCAAGTAACGTTATCACTTTGCCCGTCTTAAGCACATTGGCGCAAAATGCGGTAGAACCACCCTCGGAGAAACAGTCCAAGGCTCTTGTAATATTTGGATAGGCTTTAGCGATTTCACCAGCAGCTGTTGACGACCGGTAGTCATAAACAGCATCTGCACCATATCGCTTCGCAAGATCAAAAGAACGTGGCGATGCCGTTACAACAACCTTTAAACCTGCCCTCTTGGCTAGCTGGATCGCGAAGAGACCGACATTCGAGCCGCCCGAATAGATGAGAATTGGCGATTGATCGGTGTGGAGGTCGCGCCCCTTCTCGATGTCTGCCCAGGGGATGTCAAGATACGCGAGTGCAAGCATCGCCGTAGCTGCTGGAACTCCGTAGGTAGCGGCTTCGGCGTAGCTCATCGTCTCGGGCACTTTCCAGGCAAGATCTCCGTCGACTTTGAGGTACTCGGCAAAGGAACCAACGTCAGGGTACAACCCGCCATGAACAAAGCCAGCTATCCTGTCCCCAACCTTCCAACGTTGTCCAGAATTCTTCCCAACCTTGGTCACCTGGCCGGCATAGTCGCAGCCAGCAACACTATTCCGCGGTGAAATGAAATCGATGTCCTTGAAGTCTATTGGATTTAGCGCGACAGCGCATACTTTAACCAGGACCTCGTCTTCTGTGATTTCTGGCTTTGGGATATCTGTGACATGTGCGCCCTCCCCAAGTGGATTCCCAAGAGCAAAGCTGAGTAGCCGTTTGGGCAGGGACCGTTTTGTGACTATCGCTTTCATCGTTATTGGAGTAGTATAGCTGTATGATTGTGCGTGGATAGGACTGGATTAGGCTTCGTAAAGATGAGAGTATATTAAGGAGATTAGTTCTCCTGAATGGTAAATTCTTGAGATTAAGTGAATTTGTATACAGCACACCAAGATCGAAGTATGATGGTGGATATTGCTGATAGGGCAGGGTTACGCCATTCCAACACCGGATGGATACAAGGCCGACGGGGTAAGAGAAAACCGACTCGGTATGCTGGCCAGATTGCGTTCGTAGGGGCGACCCTCGAAAAGTGGTAGAGAATGCGGGATGATCAATAATCAAGTTATCAAATCCGTGTGATACAGTGTTTCCAGAAACCGGCGACCCCACTTATACTCTTCCTTCGTTTCCGTAACCCTACCTAGAGCTAAAATATGCTAAGCCACTTCAAAATGCTCTTTCAGAATATTATTGTTAACCCGCATCGGTATCATAAAACACATGCAGGTATCATAACCAGGGAGTTAACCACTGCTCATCATGTAATCAATAACCCACAAATCTAGAGTTTAGAGTTAGAGTTCAATAGCCGCCAGCCAAGCCATGAAGTCATCTAAGCCTCTTATTTGACAAAAATTACGTGGGGCCAGTTACTACTCCAGTATTTGAGCTTGGGAATAAGGCAGACGTCCGGACGCTGGTGGTTTACATTGGGTGGGATTCTGTGGAGGGATACAGATCGTTCAATTAACCTCAGCGAAGAATTCTCACGCGCGGCCAATGAGTTTTTATTGGTTGGGGTAAACTGTACGACTTTAGGTTGGTTATTTTGATTTGAGTCTTATGTTATGGTGCTTAGCGATGTTAAGTTCCATGTAAGGGCAAATGTTGAACATATATATAATGCAGAGTGCAAGTCCAGGGTAATTGCCGGCCTAAGTAAGCCCTAAACAGCCTTTTGTATCAGACAGGCATTCGGATAGGTACAGGGAAGGTAGACAACACCAAGGAGAAAATACATATCCAACGGTAGTGAACCCTGCTTAGGTTAGAAATGTTAATGATGTAGGGAGATGTATACATACCGCCTAAAGATTTGCCATAAAATTGCAGGAATTTATTGCCTTACGGCCTGCATCCTCGAAAGCACGTAGCTGTTCTTCTAATGTGGTCTTCAAAATGAAGTTAGCAACTGCTTCCACAACTCTCCCTTAATGGACATACATGTACTCCTCCACTGAATTTATTCAATTACTTTGCCACAATGGACGGGTTTGGTCAAGAGCAACCTGGATTCTTTGGCAATAAGAAATTTGACGCTCTGCTAAATCAGAAGGAATGGCCGCGCTGGCCGCAAGGGTAGAAAGAAGGGCAATAGAGATGAGCTTAGAGATTTGCATGTTGACGGCTTGGAGTCCTGATGCTTATTACTTGAATTCGGGGCAGATACCGACTATTTATGCTCCCCAACTGCATATTGTATCTCAGAGTAGCCATTCAAGTCCATAACCATCTACAGCGAAGCGCAATCCCTCCTTCAGTTCCGATTACCCCGCTGTGGCAGCGCTTACGATGAGAATGTAATTAAGCTGATGGGTCTCATACCTTTTGTGGCTAAGCGTGTCCTCTAAGATAGAGTAGCCCCCAAGATACTCTATCAGTACAAGGCCGGACCCTGCTTGAACCCTGCTTGAACCCTGCTTGAACCCTGCTTGAACCCTGCTTGAACCCTGCTTGAACCCTGCTTGAACCCTGCTTGAACCCTGCTTGAACCCTGCTTGAACCTTGCCTTGGATCCTGCCTTGGCAAATTCGCACAATATTTCCCTTTTGGTCTGGTTTAGGGCCCAAGGTTAGTCAATATATCACAAAGCCAGGTCCATC
Source organism: Aspergillus felis (assembly GCA_016413765.1). Taxonomy (NCBI): domain Eukaryota; kingdom Fungi; phylum Ascomycota; class Eurotiomycetes; order Eurotiales; family Aspergillaceae; genus Aspergillus; species Aspergillus felis. The sequence goes on from CP066508.1 coordinate 766,002, forward strand.
AAAGCTACGAACGTGCATGCTTAGTTTCATTGCTAGGCTAACAGAGTCTTTATTCTTGTTGTATTTCAGGCGTCCAATGTGGCGCCGGTATAATCCGCGCTGACATTGGACCCTCGTCTCTTGGGAGTGGAGGGTATGTTAGTACTGAGCGGCGGAGTCATACACTCGCATTAGAGCATTAGAGGCTCAGTAATGCAGAAGGGATGAAGAATTTATCAGAATAACATAACTCTCATTGCCTACAAGAGTACCTAATGCGAGATATAAAGTTTGAATTTTAGTTGGGATTGCATATGAGGAGTTGTCAGAATTGTTTTCATTAGTGTAGAAAATATATGTAGGTTGAACAATGCCTACAAAATTAGGCAATTTAGACTGACAACAGATTAATGTTCAATTCGCCTTTTTACAACTTCCTTACCTTAGGCTGAGAAGCTAAATTCCCTGTGTGGAGCGCAGTATCTTAATGCTGATCCTACTAAGCAGAAAGCTAGACACCAAGGCCTTTGCTGTTTTTGTTATAGTAGGTGAGCATGCTGCCCTGAGTTCACATGGGTGGGACCAGCATTATTCCCCATAACTTCCAGTACAGTATATTTTCCCGATAAACACAAGAAGGGGCTTTAACTGGATACAAGTGCCACTATCTTGTTAACTGGCAGTTAGCAGTTAACATGAACAGTATCATACTTTTACACAGTATTAGATATTGCAGTAACATCAGTTCAAGAGATAATGCAAATATAAGGCGCGGGAACAACAGTGTTCAACAATAACATTAAAGGCTCATTAACTACATGCTGCGCTTAGTGGCAAACTGCCTTATTACTAGAGGGGAAAAAAAATAATGAATGAATGAACCGCCCAGGAGAGTTAAGAACAGAAAGCATTTATATAAATAGAAAATATTGAGCTTGGGTTCCATCCTAGCTGTTCACAATCAAAATCAAACAAGAGCATCAATGTTGTTGAAGACTCTGCAGGAGACAAGTCCTTCTTAGGTACAACTAGGCTCTATAAAAAATACACTAAAAAAGGGAAAAGACGAGACGTGTTGCTTCGTGACAACTAAGCACTCATGGGGTGGTTAGTTCAAAGTGTCTACCTTTCGGCGATCCTGTTCCACCTTCTCTGCGGTGCGGATCTTGTTCGTTATAGCTGGCAAGTGAATGACACGAGGGAGTAAGAAATCCTGCGTCAAGTCAACAAAGTAGCATTTTTCTTGTGGATGAGGGAATGATCATACCCAAATGGTTGACCAACCGAAAGTCGAAGCCAACCAGGTCAGAAGAGCTCCTCCTCCAATCCAGAGGTGCTTTTTAGGGCTAGATCCTGTTACGTTGTTGACAACGGCCTCAGCATAGGAATTGGCATCCATGGCATGTTTCTCCACCTCGGTTCCGGCCAATGCTGGCTCAATCACATCCTTAGCAGGATAGTACAGGGAACTCTCGGGTAGGACTGGGGTGTTCGGAAGGTTATCGAAAAACTTCGTTTTTATTGCGCCGGTATTGACGAGGATGGCTCTAACTCCCCAAGGAGAGAACTCAATGCGCATTTGGTCGGTGAGGAGAGCAAGCGCGGCTTTACTTGCATTGTAGTATCCTTGCCATGGGAGTGGCATTTTGCCAAGAATAGACCCGATGTTGATAATTGTCCCTTTTGATGCAATGAGAAGAGGTGCAAACGCTTGAGTCACCGTGACCACACTGAAGACGTTCACATCAAACATCTTCTTCGCTACTGCCACGTCCGAGTCCAACAGGGGCATACTGTATCCTGTCGAATAGTCAGCTTTGACACGAGGAAAACAATTGAATGCTCGAGATCTTGACACCTACCTAAACCCGAGTTATTGACCAGGAAATCCAAAGTTCCCCCAGTTGCCGTCGTGACAGCATCCACCGCTTGTCTGATGGACTCTTCATCGGCGACGTCTAGTCGTATGATGTCAAGACCGATGTCCTTAAGATGTTGGACTTTAGCGAGATTGCGAGCACTTGCAAAAACTCGCATGCCCTTTTTGTGGAAGGTTTTAGCTAGAGCATCGCCTATTCCGCCTTCGCTGCAACCTGTGATGAAGACCGTCTTCTGAGCCATAGTGTAGTTAACTTTGTAAATAGCCGCCTGAAAGCTAGCAAAATATTATTATTTCTCTAGCCTAATAATCGTATAATAGAACTTCCGTATAAGTAATTTATATACAACTACCTGTAGGGTGGGCGATAGCGAACTGGAATCCACAAAAGGCTCCTCGCCACCGTCTTCGGGATGTTGATAGATCATTGTCAATAAATTCATATTTTGATAACCCTCCGGAAGTCCTAAAAGCCTACCCAGCTTGATACCAACTTAAAATCAGGATCGGTGCAGACCCAAAACAATTGATCCGCTTGATTTGTGGCTTCGGGATGATTACAAAACACTCTGTGTTAATCTAATCCGAATTCCGAAAGACCAGATTCCGCTTAGCGCCATAATAACCCATAATAAGAATATACCAGCGGCAGATCTACGAACAGTAGTGCCGAGCACAGTTCAACGGGTAGCAAATATGTCTCTACCTTCCCCAGTGTCTGCCCGCCGAACTCTAATCTTTCAGCAAAGCCCAACATTAGTAAGTGTGGCTGCTCAATTCCCCTCAAACTGCTCTGCGGCTGGTTACTCAGTACTGGCAAAGGTGGCAGTATTCTGCTTGTATCGAATGTTCAAGCCACACTAGCCTATGAGGAAAGAACGACTACTGCTTATTTTCGGTTTAAGAAAGCACTTCACACCGGGATCAGTGGGCTTTGGACACGGCTTAGTGCTGCGTTACATTCAATCTGCGATCCCAGCATAGATCAAATCAATAACCTAGTGCAATAGCCGATCAAGGATGCGAGGAAAGAGGCTGGCAATGACTTCGTTACTGTATACTGCAGTGATCGATCGCAAACATTCCACATGGCCATATCAGCAGAATCAGTCAAAACCATCCCCTTGCGATGGGTGCGTAAGATACTTTTTCCCTCCATGAAGACCATCAGTCACTCCGGTAATCACATTTTCATAATAATACTGTCCGTGCATTGGGACACCCAGCGTCTTTCCCAAGCCGCCTTTTCTCGTAGGTCCGAATGTATCGCTTGTGCTCCTTCCACTGTCCACTCTCTCGCCAACCAGCCACTTTTCGTCTATTGTTCCTAGGAACAAATCAATTTCCGGATTTTTCTCCGACCTCCACAACAGCGAACTCCCACACTTTGAGCAGAATCCCCTCAGGCAGTTCTCTGACGAACGGTATTCGGTGTAGGTCGCAGATGCAGAGATTGCTGGACGTATCTGTTCTGGTGAGAGGGAAAGAAATTGAGGAAGCAGACTAGCAGTCCACTTGCGGCACATTGTGCATTGACAGGAAGACGACTGTTTGAAAGCGGGTTTTCAGTTAGCAGATAGGACCCAGATTTCAGGACGACGTCGTACCTTTGGCGGCCACTTATGTACTTCGTCGAAGTGGACAGTGTACCGGATACTTCCACATAGGCAGCCACCGGTTATCTCAGAAGGATGTCGCGCGTCACTGGTCATCTTGGTAGAGATGATTTCGATCCGGTAGGAAAGAGGGACTAAAGGGTCGGACAGTAGGAGATGCCTTGGTCTTAAGTCTTGGAGTCTGTAGCCAGCTCGTATTCCAAGTAGGCGGGGCTTGAATGACGTACACAGCGGCCTGTGCCGGCTCAGAAGGTGTGAAGCAATAGGTTGAGTATCCCGAACACGAGCTCCGACGCGCATGACCAGTGATAGTACCCACTGGGTATATTGACCCCGTTCAAGTCATTCGCTGGTTGGTTAGTAGAGAAGAATATACTAATTCTTAAATAAAGATATTTCTATAAAACCTTACTAACTACTTTATAGTGAAATACTAGGCGATTTAATAATAATATAAAGAAAATCTTACATATATTCTTCTAGCTAGGTATAGGAGTTAAGAATATCTAGAGAGATAGATATTCTAAAGAGTAGAAGTCTAGCTATAAGAAGTTTAAAGATATTTCTATAGAACTATATTAAATTATATAGTAGTTAAGAGTAAACCTATGTAACTCTGTAAGCCTTTGCCAGTTTATAGGCATCTTAGTTCTAAGCCAATGGCCTCATTTTTCTTCGTAATTTTGCCTACTGTGGTTTACACTCAAAATATAAAACAATTACAGGGTATAATAGGTGGTGGAAGGTGGCTGGTTATCCACTGATTGAATTTCCTTAGCCTAGTCCAACGATGACTCCATTTGCATTTTCGAATCCGAAACCGAATTTCTCTTTCCAGTCATCGCAATTATAGTCCGTAATTTCAGAGACGACCTGGAGGATACGCGTAACAATGTAAGAAATCTGGATCATGGCGTACCGGCCTAGTCCGAGTTGCAAGCCGTCAGCGACCGTTTGATACTACTGTCCAAGATGGATACTCACGGCCTGGGCAGGCCCTGGGGCCTTGAAGAAATGGGAGATACCCTGGTGGATCGCCATTCAACACTTCCCACCGTTCCGGAAAGAATTCAGTGGCGTTGACTCTGAAGACTTCACTCATGCGGTGGCTCGCCCAAACTGAGATGACTACTATAGTCCCTTTCCTCACTAGAACGTTAGACATGCCGTTACTACCTCCTCCGTATGGCATGAGGGTGTCTTTATTTGCTATTCGTGCATCGAATGGAACCGCCGGGAAAAGGCGCATCGCTTGGTAGCCCGAATCTCTCAGTATAGCCCGCAGTACTGCCTCTAATGGTATCACTTACCTTCATTGAGTACATAGTGTAAATACTTCATGCTCTGTAGCTGTTCGTAAGTAGGATGCTCATACCCGACATTCTCGAGTATAGTGGACCGCAACTTTTTAGTCACTCGCTCGTCCTTAGCCAGAAGGAAGAACGTGGCGGATAACACTGTTGTCATGCTGTCGATTGCTGCTAGGAGTATACTCAGGCAGTGGTCACTCAGCTGATTGACATCCTGGATGTCTCTGACAAGCCCACGAAGAAACAAAGATCCCCCCACGAATCTCTTGCTTTGATTACCATCGCTCACCTGGCCAGGATTTGCTAACTCTTGATCCACGTGCCCCATGACATGTTTTCTCGCGCCATCGCATGCAATTTGGAATCGTTTCTTCGAATGAAGATGGTGAAGAGGCCCTAGGAGACCACATTTGGCTATGGTGTTCTTGATGTAGTTCAAATCCTTGACAAAGTGCTCATTCGAGGTAGTCTGAGTCGAGCCAAGCTGATCTGCCGAGGCTCCCAGTGCGAAGGATGTCATGATGTCGGTGCATAGGTCCGAAAACGTGGCTTGAATGTCAAAGCCTGTCCGATTTAATGGCACACTTCTCAGAAATCTCCCCACGTGCTCCTCCAGCACACTGAGGTTGCAAATTTCGCGGTTGTTGGCGAGCGCGGTCCGAAAGACCTTTCTCGTTCTCTTCCACTCCTCCAAGCCCTTAGCGGCGAAGATACCGTTTGGCGTTGCATACATGAACAAGCTCCCTATATGATCAGCAGGGAAGTAGTCTGCAAACCCAGTAGAAAGCACTCGCGTGATATTATGAGTGTTATGGGTAAATATGATTCGCTTTCCAAAAATATCCGCGGCATATGTGTCGCCGTACGTTTTGAATAAGCGATCTGTATACTGGCAGACGTCCTTCTGTTTGTAATGCTGGACCAGTTCAACAAGCCTGAAGATTCCAAGCCAGTCCCAAGCGTTGTGGAGGGGCGGCCTCTCATACTGATTGTCGATTGAGTGCTTGGAGAGCTTTCTGCGCCGAAACAATAAGGCTGTAAAGACGCCCAATGCAACAATTAGAAAAAGCGACATTGTAAACAGGTCAGACTTGACTCAAAAGTCTTCTTTTTTCCCTCGGCGTCTCGAAGGACTTAATACCAGGTACTTGGTGGTTGCGCAATAATTGCGTTTTCTACAAGAAAATATCTCTACCACGTTTCATCCGCATGCGGAAGCTAAGTTGCATTAGAGGAAGGATGTGGTATTCATATGCAATGGATATGATCCACAGTCTAGATATGTCATCACTTTATCACAAATAAGCCTTGTTATTTTGATGGTTATGTGTGGGTTGGAACAGGATCCACCCATACTTGTTATGATCACACCAATAATAGCATATATGTAGTTAGCATACCTCACAGTCTGTGACCAACATTAAACAGTGCTCTGCGGCTGCTAATTGCATGACAGCGAACAATAACATGATTATTAGGAATTATGGAAGAATTCAGTTGGGGCAACGAGAGCTTCGAAGATAACGACCGAGAGCCATCATAGGAAAATAGTGTCGATAGTAGTCATACCCCAGGTAGAAATGATTAGGAAAACCAGTACCAGTGTACGCTCTTTCCGGCCATGAAGCTCCTCCAAGTTCCTCTGATGTTTGCGAGGAAACCAGATATCCAATGCCGCGTACAATGGAGTCATCAGAATGGGGAAGGTGAGCTAGCAAGCCCATCAATGCCCATGCTGTTTGGGAGGGAGTGGATTCTCGTTGCTGTTTTTCAGCATGGCGGTACGAGAGTAAAGACTCGCCCCAGCCACCGTCGGGATTCTGCTTTGACTTGAGCCACTGCAGAGCGGGCTGTACCAGTTCTCGAACCCGACTGTCCTCCTCAACAAAGTAGGATAAGCCACATAGGGCATGACCTGTGCCATATATATAGTTGCATCCCCAGCGCCCAAACCAAGCACCATCTGGTTCTTGATTCTGAACCAGGTAATTAATGCCACGACTGCATGCCATATGAAGCTCAGCATAAAGATCATTTGCATCATTGCTCTTCTCGCTGGCGCGGGCAAGCTTGATCATCAGCCCAAAAGCTTCCAAGATGCGGCCGGTGATGTCGGGACACGACGTGTCACACAGACTGTCCATGTCACTGAAAGGGATTTTATTGAGAAACAGCTTGTCATTTTCAACATCAAAAGCAGCCCACCCCCCATCGGAATTCTGCATACCAAGGATCCATTTAGCTGCTGTCCTCACGGAATGTGATGTGATCGTTTGAGGGTCATATTTGGCTTGAGCAAGAATAACGGCAGCGGTGTCATCCACATCAGGGTACCATGTATTTTCGTACTCAAAGCTAAAGCCACCAGGCGCTAGGTGCGGACGGTACACACGCCAATCCCCGCGAGGCTCTAGCAGTTGGTGATCCCGGATCCAGTGTATCGCCTTGCTGATCGTCTCTGGGCTAGTTGACATGGCGTCACAAAGTCCGATAGACATCAACGCCGTATCCCACACAGGGGAAACACACGGTTGGATCCGCTTACCATTGCAGTCCTTCCAGGCGAAATTTTCCAAGGCCTGTATTCCGAGTCGAATTGGTCGGTCATCGGTCTGGTATCCCTCAAGAGCAAACGCATACACACTCCCATGCATTGGCGGGAAGATTCCGGCCCAGTCTCCTGTTACTTCCTGACGTTCCAGGATCCATTCTATGCAGCGCCGTCGTGCATAAGTCCGTACCAGAGGAATGGAGCGAAGTCCATTGAGTTGGTATAGCACCTTGTCCAAAACACTGAATGCAAGCCCAACAATGTCCATTTCACCTAGTAGTTTCCCAACAGATGGACCGTAAGTCACGCTTTTATTGCTCGGATCTTGCCATAATTCGTCCAAATACTTATTTTCTGCTGAACGTCCGTTCGGAAGTGCGTACACGGGCTGATGATGGCAAATAATCAATAAAGGGGCAATAGTGCCGCGAGCCCAGGATGCAAACCTGTAGATATTGATCGGGAGTATGGAAGGTAGAAGTATGAGCTCCACGGGGAGCTGGGGTACTGCACTCCATGGAAACAAGCCAAAGGTTGCTAGGAAAATGCGAGTAAACACACGGACTTCAGCTAAGCCGCCTGCCTTAATGACAAACTTTCGGGCGTTTTCCATGGCTGGTAAATCGGTCTTAGTCCCAAGTATTTTCAACGCAAGATATGCTTCGGCCGTGGTCGATACATCGCCTGGGTACTCAGGTGCCAGACCCCACGAACCGTCAGAGTTCTGTTCGGAGAGCATATAGCGACAATAGGCCTCGCGGTCCGCGTTCAAGTCCAATCCTAGCGCCTGTCGGAGGAATATATATTCGGCAGTGATCGTGACATTGGACTTGAGTTCCCCGCACCAGTGGCCATCAGAGTGCGCAGATCCTAGAGCATACTCCACGGAGAGCTTCAGTGTATGCTCGACCCGGGCAATAAGATCATCTACTTTGGATGCATGATGTTCACGCGGTGTTTTCTTTGTGGCTGGCTTCTGTGTTGATGTGTGTTGGACTCCGATGTTGTCCGGACCGAGTAGTGGCATCGTGATGACCAGATATTGAAGGAAAGACCGAATGACACCGATGATTGCTTGGACGTTTCACGTCGGGAACTTGAATACTTGCTTACCCTACAGTACATTTTATATAATCTTACATCCAGGGATATAAGCCATGGGGGAAAAGGAAGTTGCATTTTCGAGTTACATCACCACAAGTTTGGGTATACTTCCTTGGATAAGATCCATGACTCTCTGGTTTCAAGACAAGCTTCAGTTGATCGTGATCATCCTATATCCGGCGACCTGGTCTAATAATCAGCTATTCTTTGGTAATGTCCAGTTTGCTCAGAAGGCCGAAAACGGAGCAGGCAATCCATGGTTCGGGTAAAGGGACCGAGAGAACGGCGAGTTCAACCATGTCTCTTCCCGCCCGTGTCAACATAAATATGGCACGTCACCTGATGGGGTTACATTAAGCTTTTGATCTCGGCAGTCTACATACAAGCCACTCGACTATCTAGATTCATCCGCATGGTGTGCTTTTGTCCATTCTTTAACCTTTGCCAAGCCCACAGAAATGTGTAACGATGATACTTCTGATGCAACCTCTGCCCGGACTGCCAGTCATCCCTTGCCGGCGATGGATTATGGGATACTCAGAAGTACTACCTTCATTGCCCACTTTGATATACTCACTTCTCCTGATTTTATGATTACTGACTGGCACATCGACTGTGGGAAAATATCAAGTCTCCGTCCTCCTTCAGCAAGACTTGCACAAAAATGGGCATTTTCTCACCATTCGAGCCGCGCACACGACCCCCTATAATCCCCACCGACCGAATTATTCCGTTGCGCTCTTTTGATGACCTGAACTACCTTCGTCATTGTCACGACTTATGCGCGACTCCGTGGCCGATATTCAGCATGTGTCAAGAAGACCTGGATAGGTCGTATCGTTTTAGCTGTAGGTACGGGTGTAAGCAATAAGATCATTACATCCCTATTGATTGCACAAGATCCCAAATGGGACGGACTAGTGTCGATATCATTCCAACCTCAATGAACTTCACAATACTGTGGTCCTTAACTCGGGTCAAGCGAGACAGTGGCAATTTCAGAAAACCCAGCCACACTTAAGCGCTGAATAACAACATAGCTGGCTTTTATTTAACTTTCCTTCGGCGGACTCGGACAGTAGCACTTGGTGGTACAAGCATATGCTCCCCCCAAATCATATTATCCGGCCTTTTGTCCAGATGCTCGATATCGTAGTTTAAAACAACATATGAGACGATCATCTTGAGAAAATGAAGAGCAAAATGCCGAGCCGGGCTGGGAACCATGTTAGGGCAATGGCAATATTGGATCATCTCAGGAGAGAAACTCACCACGCATGACGTCCTGAGCCAAAGGGTAGATATGTCGAGGTGGCTGCTACCATATGCATTTTCTGCTTGGACGTACTATCATCTTGAGTATTGTCTCTCCCGCTTAGACCAGTGCCATCAGTCTGCTCCTCGACGAATCGGTATGGCTTGTATGACTGTCCTTCAGGGTAGAACCTCTCATCTGTATGGACATCGAAGGTGGACGCGGCAACCCACATACCCTGTGGCAGATGTTGGCCTGTGGGCAAGGTAATACCAGATGGATGGATGACTTCTCGGTTTGATGCATGCAAGACTGCTGGAGTTAGGCGTAGTGTTTCCCGAATAGCACTATCCATGTACCGGAGCTTCTTAAAAGACGCTGGGGCTTCCCATTCCTTCTCTGACTTAAGGATGTTTGCAGCTTCCTGCCGAAGCTGCTGATATAGTCCCATTTCTGGCGGAGAGCTTGCAATATCCAAGATTGAAGCACAGGCAGTAGGGACGGTGGTCATAAATGGCAGCAAGACCTGCATTCTTATATCAGTTAAGGTTCAAAGGGACCCAAAAAAGGAGCTTACAAAGAGATTGATAAACGCAGAGAGATGTCCCTCATCGAGCTTTTCAGATCCACGCAACCTGCGAGAAATTCGAATGAACGTGGTTACGAGGTTATAAGGTACCCGGGAATCCTTTTCAGAGATCTGCTCTTTTTCTTCCTGCTCAATCTGAGCCAGCCACTCCTTGACAAGTGATGTAGTGGCAGCCCACCCTCTCTTTTGAATAAAGTACAGGGGGACTCTGAGAAAGATGGAAAGTAGTGGCTGCAAGAACCAGGGGGTCAATTGACCACATATTATCATGGCACCTGTATGGAGACTGATCAATCTGGTAAGAGAATGTATATACAGCTCATCACGGCACAGCGGGAAGCCCCATGAGATCCGGGTGCTTATGCGGAGTATAACTCGTAGCATGACTTCAAGGAGGCGGACAGGCTGCCAGTTGTGGCAGTCTTTACCGAATTCCTGGTCAATATTTCGACGGATCTCGTCAGACAGATCAGACTGGATCCGGTCTATATTCTGAGTGAGAAACTGGTTGATCACCGCAATGGCAATCTTCACATCCACTGGAGAACGAGCAACGGGAAGGAGATGATCTAGGCTCAGATTCTGGTTCATGACTTCCTGCGGAGATAGAATGTTGTCAGGTTGCCGGATCGCCCATTCAAAGTCTTTCACTGGCAAGATGGCTTGAGGACGTAGGTTGCCGATGGCATGGACAAAGAGCCGATCATGTCGATTAAACTATTCTCATAGCCATTATTAGATAATGGCGCCATTCAATCGAATCGCAAGCATATATAAATGTATGTTTACCTCGGCATATCCTTCTAAGAGGCTCCGTCGTCCTGAAAGCCAGCCTCGGAACCAGGACCTAAGCCCACCAAAGATATTTTTTCTTTGCCCTGCGCGGAGAACGCCTGCGCGGGGAACCCCTTTGGGGAATGCAGGGGGAATCTTCCATCGCCCAAAAATAAGAGCGATAAAAATGGGGGATACAGCGCCGAGAAGCAGGGCGATGGATAGGTATGGATAGATAGGAACCAAGAGCAGCTGCATCATCCTGAATTGATGGAATTGCTATCTTACTGATACTGGACATAGAAAGTTCGTAGGACTGAATAACCTGAGCTCTGGCGGCCGCATCTGGATGATACATGGGCGAACATTTGTAGGGAAGGATTCCACCATAGGTTCATGATTAAAAGTCATAAAAAGAGCTCTATGACAACTACACAGAATTAACCTTAAATGCAGTCCGTGGTCAATGTACTACGTATCCACCGGTTGGATTCATGGCAAGGTTACATTCCAGATGATCCAGACCCGGGATGGACTGACTTACCAACGGGGAAATAAGGACCTTAATCTCCGATCGTAGAGGTGCCTGGACATAACCCCACAGTTCTGCAGCTATAGACTACGCATTCGTAAGAATCATTGAGTGAGAATGGCCAATATGCCACGCCTTGGATGTGTCAGACGGAAATGGATGACGCAACACCGGATCAGTCACTTGAGCCTCCCACTCCGGCCATGGGCTGCTACACACTGGAAGAAGTTTATCCTAGTAATAGGTGTATAGATAGCTAGTCTAATTTCCTCATAGAATTTAATAGTGGTAATAGTGCAGATTATGGGTTTTATACAGCTTACACCACTGCAGGAGGTTAAGGTACTTAAGGATCTGCCTATTATCTTTAATCCCTTAACTAGATTCTTTAGCTTTCTGCTATATAAAAGGATTAGATATCTTAAGGTTGCCTGCCACAGTTTCAGATATATATTATTATTAGACTAGTAGATATCCTCCTTTTATGCCACAGACCAGTGAGGTTCCAACAATGGGTCAAACAGTAATGTATGCTAGTCGACCCTACGCTAAGCTGTTATAAGCCCTCGCGAGAAGCATTGGGCTATTTTACATCCCCCGAATGTACTACATAATCAAAGGTTGTATTAAAGACTAGCACATTCGACCATAGATAGGGTGTGGAAAACAGGGCTTCCCGTCCGCTCAGGCGTACTTAAGCCCATTTTTAAACGCGGTAAATTCTTATACGCCTTTCTCTCCTGAAACAGTGACCCTAAGTTTTTAGTTTTGGTGCTAGTAATATAGGTGAGGACTTTATTACTCCTTATTACCCCTCTGGATAAGGGCTCACAAAGGGTGATAAGGCCCAATATGCTCCATCAGCTCTGGTCTGCTGCTAACCTTTCGTGATTTTCCTAACATTATTTACTTTATCTCTTGCAGCTTCAGCCTCTTAGATACTTCTTAACCAATACTCTGGGCGTTTGAAATGTTAAGTATTCTGGAAATCTTATTTTAACCTTTAGGATTAAATTAAATGTTTGTTCTTTGAGAAGGGCGTTTACCATTTGATAAATACTGTCAATATTATGCTCTTGGGTGTTCTTATAATGGAGGTTAGATCAGATTTAACCACAGCAAGCGTAATAATATAGGATAAAGAATAAGAAATGTTATGTGGAATTTATCGAATATTTATACCTCGTCGCCTGCAGGCCATATTGTACTCTGATGGTTGATATACTTTTGATCCGTAACTGTAGCAATAGGCACTATCGCTAGTCAAAGATTGCTGTACAATACTATATAAGTAATCCTCCATATAATCCGTCACCTCTACAAAATAGGATAGGTAACAAAGAGACGATTCCGGCCAAGTTGTGCTATTGAAAGAGCACGGCCAACAATTAGCTATCAATATGTCTATAGACTATGATCTAGCCTTTCTATAACCATGTAAACATTGCAAACAGCAACCAACGATCCGGCAAACCCTCGAAAATCTCCAAAGGAGCGCAATATTAACAGCTCAGTCGTTTCGTCACTGATTTTTCTTCCCTCCTTAGGACTCGGCCTTTTTGGTGGCCTTGGTCCGGAGTTTCATCATGAGGAATACGAGCCCGTAGATACCGACCACGAATACAACGACAATGCCCGCATTCCTCCATCCGTAGTATCGTTCTTGCAGGTTTAGCGTACGGAGGTAATCTCCGCCTTCAGTATACTGGCAAACGCGGCAGCCGAGGGTATCATCCGGGTTCAAAAGGTTCGTTGCTATGCCCACGCCACGCTGGTAGACATTGAGATATTCACCACACGTTAGATTGGGAGCCGGATCAAACACAGCTAGCTCCTCGGGCTTGCAGTGCACGGGCTTGTCCCAGGTAGTGAACACCAGCAGAGAACTCATGAGGTAGTTGAAGGGATCGATGTAGTACATCCTAAAGAAATCGGCTGTCAGAATCTGCTCAAGCTACATCATGGTTCATCAGGGATGCCTTACCAGTATCGCCAGAATGCTACGATTTGGCTATATGGAACCATCACGCCGCAGAAGGAGACGAGAGTGGTAATCACCAGAGGGTTGACCAGTGATGCAAACACGGCGTTCGGTGTGTAAGCGGCAATCATCTGCCCTATGCCCGTGTAAAGGCACTCATACATTACCTGGGAAGAGGTTAGTTCTCATATGCCGAAGGCAAGGAAATTAGCAGATAGGTGGGGGGTGGGCTTACCGCAACGAAAAAGACGCTTCCAGCGTGGTCAGCGGAGGTCGGAAGGCCGCTGGTAAAGTACCAGCAAACGTAATACAGCAGCGCACAGATAAGCAAGTAAGGAAACTCCGAGACTATGAGACCCGTCACGAAGGGAGCCCAGTGGTACATTTTGCTTTTCTTCTCCCGCGCCTCGAAAATATCCCGGCGGTCGATGAAGAGCGGCTGCAGCTGGGAAATAACACCCGGCGCAACAAAAATGAAGTTGAACACAGTGAAGAGGTTCTGTTGTAGATCTGTAAGTGCATCTCCAATCTTCCAGAAGGTAAAGCCGTTTAGCAGCGCTAGGCTGATATGCATGGCGAATTTGTTATTGAGGTATTCGGTATTGCGGAAGAGAGAGACGTTCATACGATGCGTCACAAGCTTGACTTGCGTCCAGAGCGAAGCAGCAAATTCGTGCGGATCATCAGTTGCTGCTGTTGGTCGAGCCGCAGCTTCGGCAACCATGATATCCAATTCCTTGGAGAGGTTGTCATGTTCCGGGGACTCCAGCCAGACCCGGTTCCAATCAAGACTCCCGCCTGCCGACACAACATCAATAATATGCTCCGCAGGATTGGCTTCAGGTGGACAAGGTGCGCCGTAGCGACCAAAGTACTCCTTGACTGTGTTCGCGTTCTGGCCAATATCTCCAAAGTACACCGTTTTCCCGCCGGCAGCCAGCAATAATAATTTATCGAATTGCGCAAACAACTGTGCCGACGGTTGATGGATAGTGACGAGGATAGCTTGGCCTGCCTCTGCAAGCTTGCGAAGGAAGCGAACAGTGTTGTAGGCAGCTTGGCCATCAAGTCCTGAGGTGGGCTCATCAAGGAAAATGCTGTCCACGGTCAGTAATTTGCCTGAGGGCCACAGTAATTTGCATGAGATCACAACTTACAGAATGCTCGGCTTTGCCACTAGTTCAACACCAATAGTAAGACGCTTACGTTGCTCCACTGAGAGACCAGCGCCTGGCCGACCGATGAGGGTATGTTCAAGGTCATTCAGCTCGAGCAGATCAACAATGGTGTCCACATATCGCAACTTTTCTTCGGTGGGTATATCGCGAGATTGGCGCAATAGCGCCGAAAACTCAAGAGCCTCACGGACAGTTGCATAGGGCTCGTGAATATCCAGCTGTTCGACATAACCAGCGGAGCGTTGGAAAGAAACAGGAAGAGGACGTCCATCTACTAAGACGGATCCATGGATAGTGCCCGAGGTTTTGCGTTGTGCGAGAACGTCCAGCAGGGTCGTCTTGCCAGCACCAGAGGAGCCCATTAAAGCCCCAAGCATACCAGGCTTGACATATCCTTGAACGTTGTCAAGAAGGGTACGGCCACCGTCAGCCGTTGGGACGGAATAAGTCAGGTTTTTCCAAGTGAATATGCTCTTGTTGCGGAGCAGGTCATTTCCGAAGCTGCCGCCTGATCCATCAGATCCGGGGCTGACAGGTTTCTCCGTGGGTTGCGCTTCCTCATCTCTGGTTTGCAAAAGATGTTTTGATTTATGCTGTAGCTCTCGAGGGATCAGGAGTTTACGGTCTCCTTCTCCAAGTAGCTTCCACCTGGAGGTGAAAAATATTGTGAGCACGACGAAGAGCACCCACCAGGCGCAGATTATTCCAAAGTTACGCCATATATGGCTATGGCTAAAAGACAGGGCTGCGAGATATTCATCACCGGTCAGGCTCGTCGCACCAGGTGCTGCGCCGACAACACCGGCACATGATTTTCCCCCTTCACCAATGTAGTCAGGGCCGCTAGGAATTAGGTTCGGTCCGTAACATGGGATAACCTGGTCATGGAATTCGTTTCCAAGAAGAGCTTCGAATGCGTAGGCCATGGGGTTGATCCAAAAGATCCATACGAACCATGGATGCATCTCAGGCTTGATAATCATATATCCCATGTAGACAAACAGCGCTACAATCGAAAGACCCGAGACTTTGGATGCAGCGTCGAACGTAGGGAATGCGGCACCGACGAGTCGAAAGAAAGCTGTCATAGACATGGCAGTCATGAAGTTGGTGACTAAATAAGTAAAGAATGCCCCAGCCGTGGTCTTCAGGCCAACCATAAAATATAGGATAAGGCCGAAATTCGTAACCTGGAATAATAGGATAGGTAAATCAGCAGCAATCTGGGCGATGCAGATAGCCGCCGGATGGTACAATGCGAAGGAGCGGTGTTTGGCGAGAATAGGTCGGCCGGTGAATGAGTCGGTAACCTCGGATAGGGCTATAAGAGCATTGTATAAAATAGAGAAAAACAGGGCGCCGCCCTTGAGAAAAAGGCCGATAGAATTGTCAGGGGCCGAATAGAAGAGAGAACCACCGAGGAGTGCCTGGATAACTGTAGCGCCTTGCTTTATAAGTAGAGTCGCCTTGTCACCCCACATAAGCTGGTACTGCCTGATAATGGCAGCCGTTACTTGAGTGATGAAACCAGCAGTGACGGGGGACGTCTTGGACACACCCCTATGCTTTTCACGAGCAACCATTTCTTTGAATACGGTTGTGTTGTCAGCCGCTTCTTTGCTTGTCGGGTAGTTCTGGGCCTCTTCCAACATCCTGGGCTTGATATGGGACTGTTCGTAAGCAGTGCGGATCTCGTCGGCGGTGTGTGGGAACTTGTCGTCATGTCCAGGCGCAATGACGCGCTCAGTAGGAACTGTCACGCCCGTCAGGAAATCTCCCCGGTTGGAACCCGGATCACGCATGAAGCCCAGGCCCTCCATGAATGGGACAGCGTCCTGTCGAGGCCCGTAGTAGATCTGTTTGCCCTCATCAAGGAGCAGAACCTTATCGAAATGCTCGTAGATGCCGTTACCCGCTTGATAGAGAGTGACAATGGTACTGAGCCCGAGGAGATCGGTCATCACCCTGATGGCCTTGATCCACTCAAGAGCCGTGCTGGCGTCAAGACCTCTTGTCGAGTTATCCCAACAAAAGACGCTAGCACGAGTAGTGAGACACTCTAAAATTGAGACACGTTTTCTCTCTCCTCCCGAAAC
Source organism: Aspergillus felis (assembly GCA_016413765.1). NCBI lineage: Eukaryota > Fungi > Ascomycota > Eurotiomycetes > Eurotiales > Aspergillaceae > Aspergillus > Aspergillus felis. Next base: position 782,846 of record CP066508.1, read on the forward strand.
ACCCCTAATAAAGGCATCGCCGACCTTCGTCCGTGCGGTATGAGAGATTCCAACCGAGCGCAGGAGAAAATCCTTATAGAACTGGACATATTGTTCATGAGTCAAAATCCCAGGCGGCAGATGATATGGCACCTTCATGCGAGCGGCAAAGTCGATCGTGTCTTCAACGGTCAGGGTCGGAAAAAAGATCTCCTCCTCCGTGTTCATCACAATCTGGCCACGGTACTGCCTGGCTTCCACGGCAGACATGTTCCCATAGCTGACGTCTCCGCTGACCTCTTCGTACCCGAGACGATTGTTTGCGAGTACGTTCAGGAGGGTAGTGCAGCCCGCTCCAGGCCGCCCCAGAACGAGCAACATCTCCCCAGGCTTAACGCATCCGAACGAATTCTCAATGATGGTCTTGGTTTTGATACCTTTGCCACCCCTATGGAAAGGGAAAAGCTGGGAGAGGACGTTCTCATTGAAGATAGCGTTGCCGCCAACGCCTTTGACAGTGAGATTCTTCCAGGCGACGCCGAGCATTTTGGGCTTCTCCCCACCGTCTTCATCCCGTTCCCTAATTTGGCGCAATTCGGATGCCATGTGCCATGTCGCTGAGGTATGATAGATGGATGCATTTTCCGTATCACCCTTGACATCTGCGGGTTGTAGTCCTTCATCAGCAATTGTGGACTCTGCATGCAAGCTTGATGAACCAGAGGCCATCTTTGAGGGCAGGCTGATGTGGTAAAGGTGCAGTCGTTATGAACTGCGTAAAGAGGTATAGACTCGCGGGAAATCAGTAATTACCCACCAATTTATAAAAATAATAATCCAAAAGGAAGTTGTATCGGTAGCACAACACCTAATTATTATATTGCTTTCTTGACTCCCACGATCATTCCACGCTGTACCATATCTTCGGCACAATGAGGGCACCTAGAATCCTTCCCTGACAGCATAATCATGGTTCGCTCAGTTACTCAACATTAAACCTCCTTATGGAATGATGAGTAGTTAAACCGTCTCAACTGGATTACTGAGCACGTCCGACCGGAATGATTACTATAAATTCCGGTCTTTGAGTCGTATTAGTAGTGAGGCTTGATTGGTGGGACCGTGGGACCCACCACCTTAGGTAATGTCGCGGGTGACAGATTATTAAGGACAAGAAGTTCCAAACCATTCTGATCACGGATGATTGCTTTACTATAAGGCTTGCTGCTGCTGCTGAGGTAGTTTGCAGCCTCACTGCCGGCACAAGCGACAAAGGATACAGACCACACCAGAGAATCAGCGGCTGTGACATTAATTCTGCCGCTAGCTTATAGGGCCGAGCAGTTTCCGTCCTCTTCGGAGTGAACGTAGCATATCATTCGTTTGCCGCGAAAGAGCTATCAAGGAAAGCGGTATATCCAAAGATCGGTCGCGGCTGGCCCGTTTGGAGTCGGGCATGAATAGTAATCAAATCCGCACAGTAAGAGATGACGTCATTACCGAGAATCGTATTCGTGCCCATTATCCACCGGTCCATGGTTAACTCAAAACACTTCAACCTGAGTCAGACCGGGTCCCGCCATTGCAAGACCCGTCAGTGGTCGACCTGTGATATTTTAAGTCTTTTCAAGGATACATCAAGATAGGATACAGCAGCACCAGGTTAGTGAAATAAACGGTCTCATTCATCTTTCCCCTGACGGCGCTGTCTTCCCTACGCATACTTGGCGACACGTCGAACTCTCTAAACGCTTGAGGCAGGACGGTGTTTACCTCGTCCAAAGGGCCTTTACTAAGCGGCCTTCTCTTTCCCCGGTGCGATCGCTTGGTCAGTGCAGACAGGCAAGGGACAGAGAGACCGACAGTACCTTCAACTACATATCCTCTCTCGCCGAAGATGGCGGATGGGCGAATTTCTTCTGTTACTGAGGATCATACTGAGCGGAGGAAAAGGGGTCGTCGAAGAAGCCAGATCAGGCAAGATGTGTCCCCAAATGTAGGTAGGGTCTTCCCAGCTGTCGAAAATCCAAACACGCTGATCAGGAAACAAAGAGGCGGAGGACCCAGATCAGGTTAGCACAGCGTGCATATCGCTCACGAAAGGAGGCCGAGCTACAAGCACTGAGGGCTCGTGTTCATGAACTGGATATGCTTGTGCAGCGAATGAACGAGACGTTTCTATCCTTCACCGACGATCTGATGAAATCCGACGTCTTGTTAGCATACCCGGATGTTGCGCGGAGACTCCACCAAACGATAGCGCAATCTCTATCACTTACAAATCGGGCAGTTTCAGTGGTAGAAGATGACGCTGACCCCGCCAATGCTGAGACAAACGTGCCAGAGACAAAAGCGAACGCAGGTGTTCCTGATGCGACGGAGCAGGATGTAGCTAATGCTAACGACACCTATGATGTCGCCAATGTCACTCTTCGTGACATCCTAGAGTTTGCTCAGCGAGAGGATAGCAGCCAATACCCCGCCCAGATAACCCAACAATCTAACCTTGCAGTACCGGAAATACCAACACAAGCCACACCCCTTTACTCAACACCGTTGTTCTTAAATACCCCGTCGTCCAGCACATATAGCCTGGATGGAGCAAGTTTCGCCCACCGACTCTATCGTGCTTGTGTCGAACAAGGACATCGGTGTCTAACGAATCCGCCTTATCAGCTTGAGGAACTCACATACAAATTCAGGCTTCCTCTGAGAGTCTTTACGCTACACAATATCAGAGCGCAGTTCGAGGAATTTCTAGGTGGTGGACATCATGGAACCCGTATGGAGCTGAACATCCCTTTTTTCAGTATTGGTGGCGCAGGAACGCATTTTAAACACGACCAGAGGAGCTATGACGCCGACAATGTTTCGTCCCAGCCGAGCATAATACAGGTTGCGACAGAACGAGTCGACGTTGACATGCGAGGTGACTGGTTTGATTGTTATGATGTGGAGGGATATCTGGAAAAATGTAGGATTGTCCCCGTTCGGGGGCTTCCCCTGGCAAAAATGACGTTTCCTGCGGCTCTTCCGGGCTTGGAACGCGGCCTTCGCAATCAACGTGTCTCTAATCCGAGCACTCCCCAACGGTTTGGGAACCGAAAGATCATCGATGAAACTATATTGATCGAATGTAAGTCCCCCTTGGTCGACCTGATTCATTATTCGAAACTATGCGTGTTTCGCAAGCTAAACTCCGTGCTTAGTGCTAAGAATCTCTTGCGTGTGTCTCGGTAGAGCCCCAGGGTTTCCTCGCGCTTCTGTCGAATCCCTCGCAATGGAGTATGCAACGTATTACTCAAGTTAACTTGAGTATCCGTATAACCTGCACGGGCTACGGCCACATTCCGTACTTTATACCGAACTACAAGTATCCCGTACGAATACGACGTCAGCTTAGTCTACCGACGTACTTATTTATTACCCAATCCATTCAAAGTTGGTTAGGAATAGCTGTGCCCTTTGAAACGGGAGTTCATATACTGACTTGCCATACCAAATGTCCTACTTCTACCGACAATATCACTTTCATAATTATCTACGTAGTCACACACGAATTAGTCATACCTCCCGAGTATTCTTCCAATTTGAGGGAAATGGTCAATAGCAGGCACATTTCGTTGGCTATCCAAGTCTTTGTTCTCGTTTGGTCTCCACATCGGCAGGTCAAGGCGTCAACCTCTCTTCCCTAGAGCTTTTCTGGTCATATATTGACAATCGCCTGCTGAGTATCCTTCTCGTGCGTGTCACAACCCCTAATAGTCGCGCACGATGTCTGACGAAGTCCAAACAGCGCCCCCGGAAATGGGCTAGGTGATTGGGCTCTGGCATACCGGAGAGCTAAAGCGGCCGTCAAAAAATTGTCCACCGAAGAGAAGAATAACATCCCCGTTAGTTATAGCAGCTATGCCCTTGCCAACATCTCAGGCTGTGCTGGCTTGAGTCTTCCGTTGCCGAGAATTGGCTACGCAGGCATGTGTCTTGCTGGCGCTAGTAACGGCCTTCGCGGGCCAGATTTTGTGAATGTGTATCCCGCTTAATCTGTCTCTTGCCGTGGCAAACGACACAATGTCGCAGGAGAGCCTAGGCGATATGGCCACGGGGTATGGTCTAAACTATACCTCTGAGGGGAGCAGCTTTTGCTGATCTTTCTACCAGGAATAAGCTCCGGGAATCAACTATACATCCAGAAGAGTAGATCTAGTGACTGTACCATCTCTCACCATCCTTTCACCTTAGGATGTTAGCCAACCTCTCCCAGAGCCAGAGGAATATGATAATCTTAGCAGTAACCAAATAGTACGTACCCTTGCCTGTACTCCGCTCGAAACTGAGCAGGTTTCTATCGTAGCCAATAAGTGGGAAATCCAAGGGAGAAATATGTCTGAGATAAGACTAGAATACAATTTGAAGTTAACCTCTGCATGATTTTTTAGCTACTGTATGACAATATCTTCCCTAACATCTGGTATTCCTCCCAGGCCGGTCACTCTCAAACTGGCAGAACAACTTTGACGCCCATGTATTCCCTCTGATGCATGATCTTGCCATCAATGAGGACCTGGTCTGCACCGACCCTGTTGCGAACTGTATCAGTCGGATCCGTGCAGGTGGCAATCTGAATCTCGCGCCATTGACGATTGGTAGGGACCAGCTTTCCTTGAGCCGTGAGCTTCTTGAACTCTTTGTAGACGCCTTGCTCCTCGATGCAGCCCTCCCGTTGAATGAGTGGTGACTCTGCTCCAATATCAGCACGACCGCATACCCAGAAGGAGTACAGGCACACTCACCATACGCCGGGGCCATCCGCAAATCACCAACCGAACTGTTAAACAACACCAGCGACAAACGCTCTTCATTCAACTGATCCACTGGCGGCTTGAAAACCCGGTGTCGAGTGGCCTTGAAGTGACCCCCCGAGACAATCTCCAGTGTATCTCCGATGTTGATCACCAGGGCACCAGGCTTATACGGCACATAGTACCACTGTTCATCGCGGCCCCAGATCTGAAGACATGAGATCGGGACAGAGAACAGCAAATCGTCAGTCCAAAGTCGGTGTGGCCGTGCATGCGCAGACCCTTGGACGCCTCTTCGGTTTGTTTCTGGATGGGGCGGAAGAGCGCGTGCCGAAAGTAGCCTTCACCCGTTGGGCCGCCGTGGGATTGCACGTTGTTCCAAAGGTAATTGTCAGGTAACTCAAGAACGCGTGAGAAGAGGGTGAGGAGTCGGCGGTTGACAGATTGGGTGAGGTAGTTGCAGAATGCCTCGATCTCGTCCATGAAGGGGTGAAGACATCGGGGTACGCGGTTAATGTCTTCCCACTCGGGCTTGTACCAGTTGAATTGTTCGATGCCGTCGGGGGTGCCGCGATGGCGCTGACCAAGGGTTAGTATAATCATAAAATGCTACTATACAGTGTACCGGCCAACCTTGAATCCATAAGGGTGCTTATAACCGGACCAAACACCGGTGTCGGGGTCGAAAAGAAGGCGTTCTTTGTCTTCCTCGCTGATGTTGTTGTAGAGATATTGAGCTAGAGCAAATTGACGATGGAGCTAAGGACCATGAGGTAGCTGTCAGCCATCACCATTCTCCGTCGCCTATAACTGGGAGAGCTCCTACCTGCTCCAAGGAAATTCCGTAGTTCTCCAGGAACAGAAATCCGTCATCGCGGATGGCTACCTTGACCTTTTGAATGAGATTCTCAACGACAGTTGGGTCATCAGAGTCCAGCAGCGAGAGGTCAATCGACTTGAGTTGAGCGAAGTTGTGCTTTTCCTTGGTCACTGGAGGAGGGATCCATTCCGGGACGAAAGGTTTACCAGTAGTAGGAGGGGGACTGAACGGAGCAGTAGGTGCCATGACTTTGGTTGATTTACTCTGATTGAATTTGACGGTGTAAGTGTAGTTGATTGTCAAGACAGGTCCGATGAATTTCCAGGCCACTTTATACTATTATTTCGTCGCACGTTTATATCGGCACAATTTCTCCATCTTTGATCTCCCGATGGACAACTTGATCATATGAGCGGCAGGACAAGTCCCATACCTACCTCTGCACCTCCATCCTCGTGAGCAGTCGATCTACTCCATCAGCTCCTTTCTTCCACTGGAGCTCCTCTCTTGCAACTATTCAGATGTGATCTTATCAGCTTTTGGGTATAAGGTTAACCTTGACAGAGAGGACAGCCCTGGTTCGATGAGCACTGTGGGGCGGAGGAGCTCCTCCCAACTTAGGGCGGAGCGCCCCTTGGGAGGAGTAGAATCAACACGTTATGAGAAACGCGAGGACCAGTCTTTAGTTAACCTTATTCATAAGGGGTCTGAGGAGTCATTTACGGTTGTATCTCATCTCACATCCTATCTTCAATCACTGCAATTCAGTTTCTACTCAGTCTGCCACGATGTCCCGTCAATTGATCTCCAGTGAAAAGTACCCTCCCAAGCCACACAACTGTGAGTATTCAATCTCACCGGTCGATCAAATCAGCCAGAATGCTTAATCCATATAGGTCCCGCCGTCAAGGTCCCAGGCCTCGTCTTCTGTGCCGGACAGACCGCTACTGGCGAGATTAAGCAAGCGACAGTGAGTCTTCACATGCAGCAGTATACAACCCCAACAATCATCCTGATGCTAAGCCACCTTCCGTACAGCGCACGGTATTGCAAAACCTAAAGGAAGTCCTCGAGCTGGCCGGATCATCCCTGGAACAGGTGGTAAAGTACAATGTCTATCTGGCCGATATGAAGGATTTCGCGGCGATGAATGAAGTGTACATTGATTTTCTTCCGAAGCCGATGCCTTCGCGCTCGTGTCTTCAGGCGCTGCCTCCTGGCGACGGGACGGTGATTGAGATAGAATGTATTGCGCAGGTTTAGGCCGTTTGGAAGCTCATTCAAGAGAGGAATTCATATGTTCCGATGTGCCAAATTGATTTGGGTATGAGTTGTTGATAGGATAATGTCATTCGTTCACTATATGGTTAATAACCAGACAACAGCATAAGTGAAGACAAACAAAGCAAATTTGCTGCATGAGGTTACACCTAGCTTGCTGCCAGGGAAGGCCAACATGAGCACAAAACTGGATGTGTCTACATAGTAATACCAGACTCCAGTATAAAGATTATTACATATGCGATATCAACAGACAGGCATCAGAACAGAAACACCGAGCAAGAGACTACACAGGCAAGTAGCTAATCAGAGGAACATCCCGTTCAGCACTCAATCAATACATCTCGTACCGCCACCCCATTTGCACCATCTCCTCTGTCACACCCCCTTTCACAACCTTGGCAATTTCCTCTGGCTTCCCAGAATCCAACCTCGCATTCTCCCTCCGAACCAACCACCGATAAACCGTTACGGTGCACGCCAGCAAAACAGCCGCACCCATTAGCGCACCAAACGCCGCATAAAAGTGCGGGGACGAGTAGTACAAATATGAGGCCCAGATATTCGACGTGCCGCCGATGGCATTAACCAGTGCCGAGGCAGCCGCACGCTTAGAGATTGGTCGGGCCAGGTGCAGGTTAATAGTCTTGTAGAGGAGGAGTTGCGGGCCGACGGACGCAAATGGTAAAATCATCATGGAGAAGTACCGCGCGCCGACGTTGAGGGTGGTCATGGAGATGATGTACATGGTGATAGAAATAGCGACGCAGACGAGGATGACGGGGTACACGGTGTTTTTGCGGTCGGAGTAGAACATTATCCCGTAATAGACGCCGCCAGCGAGGATGTACGGTGGCGCGGTGAGGAGCAGGCTCACCGTGTGCGAGAAGTTCAGGGAGGCGACGAGGGTGGGGAAGTAGTTTGCAATGGAGCCCTGGGTTTGCGACAGCATGTTGGCCAGGATGAGGAGGAGCAGCTTCGGGTCGGAGAGGGCATTGGCAAACCCACGGAGGACGCTTTCATGCTCGTTCTCGATGCTGCCTTCTGCGGCTCCGGCCTCGGACTCGATACGCCAGACGGCGAGATCACGCTCCAGCGGGGAGAGGATGCGGCTGTTGTGAGGGAACTCGGGCATGATAAGGCTGCAGATGACGCCTGCGCCTACCGTCACACTGCCCTCGATGATGAAGAGCCATTGCCAGCCGGCGATGTGGTGGATACCGTTGAGCTGGAGAATGGCCGCCGCTAAGAGTCCTCCGAACGCGTTGCCGACTTGTTGTGCGATATATAGCCCCGCAATACGCTTTCCAAGCTCTCTTTTTGTATACCACGCTGAGAGGTAGTAGATGGCTCCGGGAAAGAAGACCGCTTCGGCCATGCCTAGAATGGCTCGCACCGCCAGCAACTGACCGTAGCTCTTGACTGCAGCCGTCGCCGCCGAGATACAGCCCCAGACCGTCACAGCGCAGCATATGTACATCCCTGGACGGGAGATCTTTGTGATGAGGAGATTGCTCGGGATCTGAAATGGCAAGTAGCCGACGAAGAGAATGGAGACGGCCGTGGCAAATTGTTCAGTGGTCATATGCAGATCTTCGGTGATCCCTTGGAGCTTGGCCGCGGCAAGGTTCTGTCGGTCGACGTAGTTCAGGATGTACAGGATGCCGATAGTCGGGAGGACGAGTAAATCTACCTTGCGCACGATCTTCCGGTTGAGATCACGCATATCATCCTCGCTGAGGCTGCGAAGGGTCTCAGGCATCCGATGAAGGGGTGAGATTTGTCCTTCTGCACATGATGCTTTGTCTGCAATTTGGACAGAAGGGGGGCGTTTTTTAGTGTCCATTGTAGACGTTAAGAGCAAGTTGTCTGCATGAGATATGCATCCTCGGACTTCCGTCCGGGACACCACTGACTTATAAGTAGCCAGCGAGCACCTTGACGGTCATCTACTGCTCTCAGAGCTCAAAACGTCCCTAACTGGTGCCAAAGTAGACTGAAGCTTATCCATTCAAAAAGTCCTGCTTTCCACTCAGACCGCAGTGATAGTTAAAAGATAAGGGAGGAGCCCCGGCGTTCTTCAGTGCAGCGGGGGAGCCAGCCTTGAAGTCGTGCGGAGCTCCTCCCGATAAGCTTTCGCTGTGCTCCATACGGTGATGGCTGGGGTATGATGGAGTATGCAGTACACTGACACCACTTAGAGAGCAAAAGCCCTGAAAATCTATACTTAAAGGCATGCCTCACTGGTATTAACATAATGGATATTCTTTCAACCCATCCAGAATAGCAAACACCGACACAATGACCTATCTAACCGCCCACAACACCACCATCGCCAACCCCCGCCTCCGGCTGCTCAACAAACTCAAAGCCCGCGAATACCCGCTCATGACATTCATGGCCATCCCCTCCGTACGCATGGCGCAAATAATCGCCCTAACCGGCGTGGACGGCATCATCATTGACTGCGAACATGGCCACATCAGCGACGACGCAATGCACAACGCCGTCGCAGCCATCTCCTCCCTCGGCGTCTCCCCGATCATCCGTATCCGCGGCCCAGCGCATGACATCATCAAGCGCGCGCTCGACACAGGTGCCCACGGGATCATGGTGCCTCAGATCAACACCGCGGACGAAGCGAGACAGGTCGTTGCCTCGTCGAAGTTTCCCCCGCAGGGCGTGCGTGGCCAGGGCTCGGCGTTCCCGGCGATCGGGCACGGGTTGACCACGCCAGAATATATGATTTCTGCGAACGAGACGATCCTTACAATGATTCAGATCGAGACGAGAGCGGGAGTTGAGAACGTTGATGAGATCTGTGCTGTGCCTGGCGTGGATATGGTCTTTATTGGTCCCAATGACCTGGCGCAATCGCTTCTGGGATATGTCCCTGCGCGCGGCGACGAGCCAGAGTTTGTGGCTGCCGTCGAGAAGATTATCGCCGCGGGGAGGAAGTATGGGAAGTGGGTTGGGAGGATGGTGAACAACGGGGCGCTGGCAAAGGACGCAAGGAAGCGGTATGATACTGTTGCCATTACGGGCGATACAAAGGCTATTCAGAACTGGTACATGGCGGAGTTTGATATTGCGAGGTCATGACAACTTGGAATCGAGTTTATGTACCCGAACAGTCACATAAAAGTACATACGATTTAGATTATATCCTTAATCCATCCAAGCAGCCGGCAATCAGCTTTCCAATCTGCCATCTCTCTTTCCCTCGAAAGACCTTCCTCGCCCATTCCAATGCACCCTGCTCATGCCCATCCTCGACCCCAACAACCTGCATTGCCCCAGGTACCCCGTTTCTCACCAACTGCCAGGCAATCAGAAACGCCCTGTACGCATGTAGTGTGATCCACGGTGCCTCCGATTCCGGCGCCGGCATCGTATCAAGGTACCTCAGGAACCAGTCAACATGCGGCTGAATCGCCTGCGCAGTATCGGCTTCACATAGAACCTCGCAAGATGAAAGCGCCATCTGCGTCGACTGACTCAACCAAGCATCGATGCTGGCTCCGACCACGCCGCCTGTGTGCAGTGGAGACCACATTTGTAGCTCGAGCATGGCGCTTTCCCAGACTGCTGCGTAGGAGGCAGCGGCTGGGGTTGTAGCTGTCGTTGTCGCGGTGGGTTCATCCTCATGACCCCGCTGGCAAAGAAAAGGAGATAGTGCCATGAGGGAGTTCCGCAACGCTCCAAATCGCTCCATGCTCAGCATCCCCGTCATGGTTGACCAGCCGGAGATTTCGCGTGCACTCGAGATAAGGAAGTGGGCGATGTTGATAGCGCCAAAGGGATCGAAGCGCGGGATGGAAGCGAGGTCTCCGTCCGGGGAGAGGAACCGCTTGACAGCGTCGGCGTACTGGACTGAGCTTCCTGGATGGTATCGCGATATAAGCTGGCGGTGCGCCCATTCCGCGCTTGATGACGCAGTCCAGTGGTCCTCGGGGCAGGGAAGGTCATGTTTGATTTCCAGGTGGGAGATTGACCGCGGGATGGAGAGCAATTGATACCAGAGGGCATCGATCTGGTGGACGGTGAAAAGGGTTCGTTTGCGGGTCTCGCCCTGGATAAATTCGTGCCATAAGGAATTGAGGTCTTCGGTGGCAAGTGATGAGGCAGCGAAGGGTTGCATAAGTCCTGCTGATCGGGCGAGAGAGATCATAGTGGAATGCATTTTCAACCATTGGCGGAGTGATCGCCGCACATATACATCATTGCGCAGATTTGAAGTAGAAGATATGACTGAACTATTGCAAGGCTTTGTGTTGGATCATTCAGCATACCGTCGTCGAAAGCGATAATAGAACGAGCTTGGTTGAAGCAGCGGGTGGACAGTATCGCGCCAGACCCCACCTGGTTGCTGCATTCAGGATCCTCTCCATGCTGATAGGCCAGACACAGAATGCTGAGTATCAGGTGGAGTGGCTGTTTTGTTGCCTCGAAAGTGGATTTGTGAAGGAAAGGGATGAAATATGAAACGTGAGTGAAGAAGAGGTGGCATCCCTGTGTTATTTGTACAGCTGAGGGGGACCAATGGGCCTCTACTCGCGTCAGATCATGCGGTAGTGGTTCATCGGCAAGATCCGCATCAAAGAGGAAGCTTGTCGGATTCACGTTGGATAAAGGCGACGGGGAGTTGGTCTTCTGATTTTGAAGCGCAGGCACCAGCAATGATGCGCCGAGTAGGATGTCCCAATCAAGCTCGGGTACATCTGGCACAATGTCTCCAGGACCAGCCGCGTCGTTGATTGCAGGCATATTTGCAGAAGGACCTGTTTTCTTCCTGTTATTGCTGTTGTCATTGGCACAATGGTCACGTAAATGTCTCGCATGTTTTGTAGGCCGTCTCAGCTCATGCTCCGGGTGTTTCCTCTCAACATGGCGATGGCGTAGATCAGGCCGAGAGAACGTCGTCTTGCAATAGTCACAGGGAAGCAAGGCCTGGCCCGGAGACCGAGAATGCAGGGCTGCATGTCGCTTTAGATTCTCGTGCCGGGTAAACCGACTATGACAGACGGCACATTGGAAGGGCTGAAACGGCGGTAGTGGTCTTGGGGAATGAGAGACGGACATGATGGAAGTGCTTGACAATAGAGTTTAGAAAATGCGGGGAAGAGCATCTATTTATCTGGCCACGAGCCAGCTAGAGTTTCCTGACCTCTACTGGACGTGCTCCGCTCCACCCCCGCAATATATTGCCCCAAGAGCGAAGATGTGGTGGCGATCGGTCACTCAGTGAGCCCTCGGGTAGGTACTATGCAAGGTAGTTCCTAAAAAGAGAACAATCAGTTGCTCTGCTGAAATATGCGTTTGCAGTTCTCTTTAAAGGAGAGATAATGAAAGTCCTGTGCCTTATCTGACAGCTCTGTCTTTTATGTCAGTTCTGTCTCTTATCATAGTTCCCGATGCACTCTCGGTAATTCACCGATGTCTCCCCTATCTTATCTCTGGCTATTTGTGATCGTCACAAAGACACTGACCGAATTACTACGGATATCCTCAGAGCAAACGGGAGCAATTCTCGCAACGGAATATGCACAATGACCCATGTAATTTTGGGTGAAATCGGAGTATATGGAAAGGAGTATTGTTGAATTAATATTATTTTGCTTTTATTACAATGACTATTAGTTTTATTCACTTTTTTAATGTTGTGCTCCAAAGCATCATGAGTGTGAGTGATTGCGGAGGGATTTATATTATAGCAGAGTTATTAGTAAGTGCAGAATGGCAGGGGGTGCAGCAGCTCGCTGCCTAAAGCTATATAAGTTATTGCTAATGCCTATTAAGATGTCTTGTCTTTTTCCACTCTTAGAATCATTCCTATATTTCCCATTAGAAAGAGCCGTGGGCAGCTAATTACATAAAGCAAGTTTCAAGTCTTGTTCCTTCACGCAATTACTTCTACCGAGATGCGTCTAGCATCCACCCTCGTCTTTCCTTTCTTTGCCCTAGTTGCCTCTGCAACCTTCCAAAAGCCCCTAAAAGAACAAGCAAACCAGTACATTTCACCCTTCAATGCAGGCTTCAATCAGAAGGTCGAATGGGTGCTTGAACACTTCGACATTCCTGGCCTTGCCGTTGCAGTCTCACGGTGAAATATTCTCGAAAGTGAGCGACCCCGCTTCTTGAAAGTTGGTGCTGCACTTTGGTTTAAATTGACAACAGGATCATAAAGGGTTATGGTATCTCAGATACTCTCACGTTCCAACCGGTGACAGAGCACACTCTGTTTTTCACGGGAAGCACGACTAAGGCCTTCACTTCGGCAGCTATCTCTCTTCTCGTCGACGATGCCATTAATTTCCCAGCCATTAATTGGAATACACTGGTCCATACTGTTCTGTCAGCCGACTTTGAACTCAAAGATCCTTGGGCTACATCACAGATGACGATTGCTGACATACTCTCTCATCGCTCTGGCCTGCCACGCCACGACTGGGTTTGGCTTGCCAACATAACGCTTCAAGATGCTGTACAATCAATGAGGGATCTTCCATTCACGGCTTCACCAAGGACAGAATGGCAATATTGCAACCTTATGTACAGTGTAGCTTCTTATCTTATCGAGACCGTAACGAACAAGTCCTTGGAAGCTTTTTTGACATCAAATATTTGGTTACCTCTGAATATGACCGAGACTTATCTTTCTCTCTCTGAGGCACGAAAGGCGAACCGGGACATTTCCCAAGGCTACTTTGTGGGCTTGGACGGTGATATAATTTCCACTAATCGAGTTTACATAGACACCCTTCGAGGCGCAGGAAATATATTGTCATCTGTATCAGATTACGCGAAATGGATTTCGACCATGCTAAACCGCGGGGATCCTTTTTCTCAAGCAGCTTACGACAAGATGTTTGGTGGCCACTCTATCGTATCACCGAATCCGGTTGAGCCGTTCCAATCCCCCACACTCTATGGACTGGGATGGATGTCGCATGTCTACAACGGCGAATTGATATTGTTCCATGAAGGATCCCAGTTCGGATACGGTGCAAGCGTCATGTTCCTCCCACAACGAAAATTCGGACTTGTGTTGCTAGGTAACAATATGAATGGAATCAATGCGGCCGCGAATGTACTTGCTTATCATTTGATCGATGAAGAATTGGGTGTTCCCCCCGAGAATCGGTTTGACTGGGTTGCAAGGTATGCGGAAAAGTCTCTTTTTTCAGTTCCCCGTCGCTGTCTTTCTTGACGTTTCGGTTTCTGATCTAATGGAAATAGAGGCGATGCAAGCATCAACGACACGTACCTTCCCGAAAACGTACTATCAGAGTTGTTCCCTAAAATCCCTGAACCCCCTTTGGCAAGCCCTCTCAACTTCTCTTCATATGAAGGATTCTACACACACCCAGCCTATCCGGAACTAAGAATATCTGGTAATTGTACCGGGGATGGCCGAGCTTACCGGGGACTAAACCGAACAACGCCTGACTTGCGCGCCTTCCTTACAAATTATAATGGCTATTCCAGAGATTTAGAAATGGACCTTTTTCATGTTTCTGGCACACACTGGCTCCAAATAACATTACGGTGGGGAGTATCTCATGCCGCGCGTGTGGAGTTTTTGATCAACCCTGACGGCTCAGTGGGCTGGCTTGGCATTGAGATCGAGCCTCTGATGGCGGAAAGGGGAGAGAAAATATGGTGGAGACATCTATGATCTGCGAAAGCTTGTCCGGAACATCGCTTTAACAATGCTTAGGGGAACCAGGTGGGCGTATGATCAGGACCAAGAGATTCTCCCTGCCTGCCAGTGCTCGCTGGTTCATCTTCTCTGCCACCTTTAGCTTCCCCTGGTCAGCGTAGAGACTCTCAAGGTTGTTGACGGTATCAAGAGTGGAGGTATGATCAGGGCCTAAAGCCGGCTTGTTGTAGCCCTTTCGAGCCACACTGGGACATCTGATCTATTACAGCCACTCTGTACCAATTCAAATCAGATATCTCGATTATCAAAGTGAGCAAGTAGCAGTAGCAGCGACGCTGCGTTAGCGTCCCACTTCTGAGTCTCATAATATGAGATCATCCATGTTTGAAGCATGTTACTCGTTGGTACTAGCATTCAGGATAGGATTGTAGCCGTAGCTCGGGCCAAGATTCTTGGTAGTCCTGCAAATACTCCGCGATGCTGGTTCCAGTTTCGCGCTTAGATGCGCCGGCGATGACGATTGCCAATGGAAGTACATATAAACGACTAGCAAGAGCAAAGGTGTCTACTCTTTGCCGTGAGACTCTTGATAAGAGACTCATTCCAGGGAAATTGCTCGTGGTCCTGTATCCTGTCGGGTCTCCTGCTACTGTTCGAACACGTTGGCGCTGACTCTATCGCTTACAGCAACGAACAAATTTACGTCGTCATCCGAGCGTGATAAAATTTCCCGAGTCTATGTGATGCATCTCTAGCAAATGAGCTTTTCTTTCTCTTTTCTTTTCCAAATTCTGGGCGTCAACTGCTCAGTGTAACCCTCCAGCAAGCAGTAAACTCTGGCCCGTTATGTATCCTGTCCTCACCAACATACTCACGACATTTGCTGTCTCTTCCGGCGTCCCCAGCCGCCCCAAAGGAATACCTGCTACTACCTCCGGGACAGCTGCAGCATTGGCAATCATCCCCGTATCCCCAATCATTGCAGGAGCAACATCATTCACGCTGATATTATACTCGGCCAGTCGGGTGGCTAGGTTCCTCATCATCCCAGTCAATCCGGCCTTAGAAGCCGCGTAGTCTGGCAAAAGGAGCGTTAATCCACGGCCAGAATAAGGAAACGAGCATACCCACGACATCCATTAATCCCTCCCCCGTATGCAGCAATTGATGAGATGAACACGATGCGACCCCATCGTTCGCTCTTCATGCGCTCGACAACGCCTTTGACGAGAATGAACGAAGCACGAAGGTTGATATTCACCATCTTGTCGAATTCCTCCAGACCAATATCCCAAACTTGAGTAATGCGTTTCCCGTATCCGGCATTCGAGATCAGAATGTCCGGTCGGTGGCCGTGGTAGGCATCGATCTGCTCAAACATTGCTTCGATCTGATCTGGACATCCAACATAAACTTGGTGCGTAGAGATGCGAAGCTGCTGGTCCCCATATCGGGATTGTAGAGATGCTACGAGCTCATTCATCGCGGTCTGGTTGGTCGAGTAGGTCAGAGCAAGGTGAACTCCATGTTGTGCCAGCTGCTCAGTACACGCAGCGCCGATTCTAGTATTATTACGTCCTTTAGCCTATTTTCGCTGCTAAGATAGTGGAAAGAAATGGTGATTTGATTCCACATACCCTCCTGATGCACCGGTAACAAGAGCGAGTCGGCCGCGGATTTCGCTGAGAGACATTGCTGTACAGTGAATATGCAGGAAGAGGAATCCAGTCAAGTGCAATGTCTGATATGCAAGGATGAACATCCAAAGAGTCATGAAGTATACCCTTGCTGCCAATATGACCTCTTCGAGAACTGAGCGGTCGATAAGAACCTAACGGGCGGAGCTCCTCCCAAACCCTAAGAACAACACTCTATTGTGCTCCTCTCGTGTTAAGTTCAAGCTTTTGGTCTACTAACGAATCTATTATCAGTAGAAACCACTGGCCACGTTCACAATTTTCTTCATAGCGGAAGTTGAACGGCACGATATTAGGTCTAACGCTAGATATACGAGGTGGTGGCATTTGCTGCCCATCTTCTGTTACAATATGCGCAACCAAGATCCAGACGCCAGCAAGCCACATCATCACTAGGATATCTACCAGAATTCCCCTGGTTCAACAAGACATGACCTTGCATTGGCCGCCGGCTGTCAGAAGGATATGTTGCTCACGTCAGACGTCAGAGTAGTAGATGGACGTATGAGGACTAGCGCAATGGGCTAATCCATTTGAATCCCCTCCATCATCAACAATGGCCATTCACCAAACACATACCAATTCCTCGACTTCAACAGTCCCAGATCGAAGGCGCTCGAGATAATGGATGCTTTCGCATACTACCAGACCGTCGGTTCAGCCGCGAAACTAAAGACGCGCACTGGTTGCACAATTTGCAAGTATCGCTGAGTTTTTCTCTCTCCTTTTCTCTATAAGCATTCGACACAAAGTAGTGATTGACTGACATGCTCGTTGTCCAATGCAGAATTCGCAAGATCAAATGTGACGAAACAAAACCATGCTGCAGGCGCTGTCAAAGCACCGGTCGGAAGTGTTGGTATGAGCTGGATGGTCGAAGTCGGCGCATCGCGCCTCCGCACACGCATTCGATATGGCACAGTCAGCCTCTTTCCGACATTGGGGCTTATGCCTCTCGCGAGCGACGGGCTTTCGAGTATTACTGCCAACGTGCGGGCCCTACGATAGCGGGGAGCATCGGTTGCCCATTTTGGACAGGCGCGGTCCTGAAAGCCTGTCGATCGGAACCCGCCATTTGGGACGCAGTCATCGCCATTAGTGCTCTGTACGAGAACCTCGATCCCTTCCTTGGGCCTCCCATGGTCACGGAAGCTGTGCCATCAGTGCGAATGCCTCGAGAAGCTTTCTTATGGTACCTTCGCTCGGTGGAAAACGTGCGATCCCAACTAGCACGGAACAAAGTACATCCGCAGATCGCACTCACCTCTTGTGTACTGTATACCTGCGCTGAAATGCTACAAGGCGATGTGGCCAAGGCCATCTCGCTATACGGGCAAGCCTTGCAGCTGATTCTCTCTTGGCAGCGACAGAGCCCAAGACTCTCGGAAACAACATTAGCTGTAAAAGACATGATGATGCCGCTGCTGGTCCGTCTTGGGGCCGCCATGTTTATAACAACCAATTGTTCGCCGGAGGGTTTGTCGGACCTTTTGGCAACTCCTAGCAATCCCGGGTCGTTGTCTTTTGAAGCCGCCCAGACGGCGATTCTCAAGTTGATTGCAGAGGCCCTCATCCTCCGACGTTCCGGGGCCCGACATTGCCGCAGCGGTCACAAAGTGCCTAGCACAATGTTCGATTTGACCGTACAACAGCGCACCCTGGCCCGTCAACTGGACGAGTGGGACTGTGTGTTTGCCTTCCTCCGGAGTGCGGAAGGCCACCCCCAGCTGTATTCTCCGGATCGGAGAGCAATACCAGTGTTACTGAGCATTCGCTCCGCTGCATCCATCATGATCTCCACTTGTTTCGCAGTACAAGAGACTGCGTACGATGAGCACATAGGCCAGTTTCGTCTGATTGTCGAGCACGCAGCAGCAGCGACGCACGCGCCGGTGGAATGGGATGATCCGCAACCGGGGTTTACTTTCGAAGCCGACGTTGGCCCGCCGCTGTTTTTCACTGCTGTGAAATGCCGAGACCAGATATTGCGACGGACAGCATTAGAGCTGCTTCGACAGACACCAAAAGTTCAAAGCATGTTCAAATCTATGTCGTGGGCTACGCTTGCGGAGATGGTCATTCAGATAGAGGAGGGTTCTGTACAAGGCATGAGGAAACGCCGGTCGCTTCAACCTACGATAAATGGTATTACAACGCTGGAATTTATGGAAGAGCTGGACAGCAGCACTCGAGGGGTTCCTCCCGCCACAGAAAGTGTGCCTTCTTTGGCAGAGCTTGTGGAGGTTGATAGCAACTGCCTGGACAGATCGCCAAATAAAGCGTCAGTGGCTGAAAGGCAATACATCCCGGAAGGCCACCGTGTGCATGAATTTGGGATCTATCAAGCACATGGAAGTGCCCCAGTGGACATGTCCCAGCATATGCAGCATCCCATCATCCTGAGATTTACCAAGAATCAGAAAGACCCAGGAACAGGGAAGGTTGAACTGGTGGAACGCTTTCTTCCCATGAACTTCTAGCGGTCGTCATCAAATATATCCAGACGGCCAAAGAGAGATGCCCGTTTGAAACCCCTTACAAACTATCCGTGTGGCTTGGCAACTTACGTAGGCTACTGTTAGCTTTCCGTCGATATAACTTGATGCCAACCAACCGACAATACACTGTACGATCCGGAGTACTGATCAGTTATGCTGTACTTCATATGGATTCTCCCACGGCTCCAGCTGCCGTTTAGCCTAAACCATGTTCGGCAAGCGCAGTAAGCCGCCCCATAACTAACACCATACTAAGTCCTTCCATAGCTTCTCTCGCTCGGATCCTGACGTCAATTACCTTTTCAGGTAAGTCGGCCATGGGAATTGCATAGTTCTAGTCGATACACCCTGGGTCAAAAAAAGAGGGTTGAACGAGTTTCAGAGACTCTTGATCCACATCATCCTATAGACATTCGAAAAGATCAAGCTAAGGGTATGGGTCGGTACTAAAAAAAAAAGAACAGGAAGTAATCAGATGGATATAAAAGGGTTATACCTATCATCTTTCTCATGAATCTGGACAGGGCTGGCTGTATGAGCACACAGTATTCAATCATATATGAATGAAACTGCCCACTTGTGGGCATTCTTCATTCGATTGACTTCCCTTATTACCGACACAACAGCTATACTGGTTCATTGATATACTTGGTCTTGCCATTCCTAGGCTATCATCCTCATCTATATCTACTGTCCTACAAAAAAGGGCTAACAACTGACCGATACTGGTCCGTCCGTCCACATTCACACTGTCTCGAATATAATCATTATACCAGTACTAGCGCTGTCTCGGCCCATCGACACGATTGTCGCTTTTACTAGTCGACGATAAATCACTTCCCAACACAGTCAGCCACGATGACAACCGATGCGAACAACAACGAAGGTAACGGAAGCTTAGTCGTCGGACTTATTATTCTCGGCTTCTGTGTGTCGGTCATGGTATACTGTGGAATCCGACAGATGCTGGATCCTCCGCCTCCTCGTCGTCCGGAAATGTCCCAGGACCAGAGGGCGTATATGCGCAACGTACGCCAATGGAATCTCGACCAGCTCCGGTCCACTGCGCAATCTAAACAGAGTCCTCCAGCAACGGATGTGGACTCTATGGGGAACCTCTGATGTAAGACAGCTGTCTATGGTCTTGTTCTAGTTCTATATTTTTGACAGGTATTTATGGAATTGCTTCAAGTGTTGCTGATTTCTGTCTATCAGAAAGTCTCGTGAATGACGAGTATGGGCGGCCCGCAGACCGTGTGAAGGGTCAAACCAACTATACAATTTTTGGCTTCCATAAGGGGATTGCGAACGCACCGTTGAGGAAGATTGGGAGACGTTCATTAACGCGATTTTTGCGTTCAGGATGGTATAAGAAAGTATCGACCTCAAATAGATAATCAAGTCCGTGCCGACAAGGCAGTCTACCGTGCAGTGTTTGGCTGCTCCATTGGCTTTAAACGATATCTTACGACCCTACCTCCACTATTGAAGTCAAAGAGAATAGGTAGTGTGTATTGTAGAGTAACTCCACGGCCGACCAGACCCATTTCCGGACTTAGAACAAGAAACATCATGCAAAACCCACCCGCAGGCTCTACTACCACCTTCGCCACCGTCCTCGTCCGCCGCTATACTCACCTCTATACCACCGCCTTGGCCACTAAATTGGCCTTGCTGTCCGTCGCCTGCGCCGGATTGATTGGGCCTCATCGCCTGGGCGTGGTCCATAAAAGACATGGGGACCATCGAAGACGGATCGAGGCCCTGCGCCATCATTCTGGCGAGCATGTTCTGCATCATCTCCGGGTTCATGCCGGGCATCGGCGGCGGCGGGCCATCGGGCATGGGAAAGCCCATAGTCGGGAAGTTCTGTATGACCTCGAGCTGTTTCTTTTGGTCTCCGAACTCCTTGCGTAGCTCCTGTTGCTTGATCCTGTGGCTAGCCCAGGTGAACTCGTCGAAGCTGTAGTTGAAGTAATCCGAGATGTCGGACCCCGGCCGTCGCCATGGCTTGTCGTCGTCTGGGAAGTCTGCGTCGAGGTCTGTCGACATGAACAGTTTCCCTGTCGCCGGGTGGAACGGGTTTCCTTTGACGTCGATGGTGGACGCGTGCACCGGCTGGGGGAAGTATGAGGAGCCCGGTCTCTGGGGTGCGGCTGACCGTGCGCTGGCTGGCACTGGCGTTGCGGCTTCGACTTTGGGGGTGGCGGATGGGGTCACGGATTTGGAAATTTGGGAATCGACGGATGACGGGCGCTGGGATTCTGCTCGGAGGTTCGCACGGCGCGGATGAGGATTGCGTGGTGTTAGACAGGCGGCGTTTGGGATGAGATGCTGGGTCTTACACTTCTGGCGGACGCGCCTCGGGCGGTGCCTCGGTGATGATATTGAAACCGTCCTGGGTTTGTTAGCAGTGTGTTCGGGGCGGCGGAACTGCAGACGTACATCGTCTTCCTCGACCTCGATTTCTTCCTCCTCTCCCTCGTCTGTTCCTTGCGCTGAGGCATTGGAGTGCGGGTTTTGAGCAGGATGTTGCTGCATCGTGGGGACGGCATCGGCCGGATCGTAGAGATCGTCGTCGTCTTCCATGGTGGATTGATTGAAGAAGAAAGGTCAGTAGAGAGGAAGGGATTGAGAGGTGGAGGTTTGGCTGTTGACGGCGATCCTGCGGAGAGAGTTCGTCGTGTTCGCTTGCGGTCTGGGCAATGCTTCGATCCGGGGGATGTTTTCTTCTCGGGTTTACCTTAGGTTTCTTCTGTTGATCGGCCTGCTCTTCATCGGAAGTAATCGTCGGTGAAAGCAGACGCGCCTCTGTGGAAGTCGACTGGTTGGCCTGCGAGATCGGAGTTGAAGAATGCAAAGAGGATCAGTGACAGTGGGGATCCTTGCGCTAGCCAGCATTTGGTAAGGGTGCCGTTGATGTCTCGAAGTCATTGAATCCAATATTGGCTTTCCGGTCTTCCATAAAGCTGCTGATCCATCGTCGGGCTATTGTTGGGATCCCCTTTGTTTTCCGGCGGGCTTCCAGGCTCGACTTGTTCACACCGTTGAAGGAGCCTTTTAGGTCAAAGGCTACCAGCGTGCGTGTGACGGTTTCCAAGAGCTGAATGCAAGAGAGAGACAGCGCTCCTATCAACGGTTCTACAAGGCTCTGACTGCTCATTGGGCCATGGTGGAAATGCTGTGGGTTGCAAGAATAGCCGCCTATCATTCACCAGACCTCCGGGATGAGGCTCGCGCACAAATATGGGATCTGTTTACCAACACAACGCGATCATTACAGGAGAAGATAGATATTGTTAAGGTTATTAACTTAGTGTGGGACTTTCTAGCACACAAAAATTTTCATCACCCTTCTTTTTTGATTTGGCTGCAGGGCCAAACAGAAGAAGTTATCCAGGATTACCACCTTAGAGATAGGACAGAAGACTAGCAATATTTGTTCAGTCCGTCTTAGAGTTCTTATGACCACCTTATATACTTAAGCTTTTGATCCTCTCAACCTGGTCATCGAATCATATGTGGAAAGTTGACCACCCTATATACCTATTATTAATTGGGGTTTTTTGACACCTATACACAAACCTTCACCTACTAAGACATACTTGAACCCTTTCGGCTGGGCCACCAAGACGGAGCTATTGACCAAGGACGGTGTGGTGCTCAGCAAGGTGGAGTATTTTTACGATGGCCTCAGCCGTCTCGTTGAAGAAGAAGATGCCTATGGTCGTGTCACGAAGTACACACCGGACGCGTTTGACCGCATCACTGAAATAACGTGGTCTAGCGGCCGTGTGATTAGTGCTGAATTTTCACCCAAGAGCGCCGCGCTGCTACCCGTCTCTATTACTACAAGTGGCCTCACCGTGGGCGAGCAATCCTTTGATGGCCTGAACCGAGTAACCAAGAGGATTGTTGGCACACGGACTGTGGATCAAACCTACGAAGGCAACTCTCCGGAGCCGAAGCAGATGATGACGCAAAAGGGCGATCAAACGAACTTCACCTATGACCCGCAACTGGGCTATTCCCTCACATCTCGCGCAGGCAGTGGAAGCGAAGATAAATATCAATATGACGAGCGGACCGGGGCACCGGTACTTCTCGAGTGCACTCACAGCACGCACAACCTCGAGTATCTTCCCTCGGGTCTCTTGGACAAAGAGACCATTTGCATTGACGGAGAAGACTTTCGTGCGCAATACACTTACTCTATGGCCGGAAAATTACAAGGTTACGTTAATGTACACAAACAGGAATATGAAGCCCAATATGACACTCACGGGCGAGTCGACCAACTACTGCAAGGCACGCTGAAGGTCTCCTTGGCCTATGACAAGGCGAATAGAGTGACGCAGACGCAGGTTCATGATGAGCCGCGTAATACTGGGTTTACAACTAATTTGACTTATGATGAGTTCGGTCGGGAGTCCGGTAGAACGATTCTGAAAGGGGGGCAACGGCTCTACCGGCTGGAACAGTCTTACAACGAGAGCAGCTTACTTAGTGAGCGTCACCAGCGTGACGCCGATGACAATGTGTTACGCTCTGAGACCTTTGAATATGATGACCTTAACCATCTCATTGGCTATACATGCCAGGGCGGTGATGCGCCTGCAGACGAGAAAGGCCGCCGCATTAAGAGCCAGAACTTCACGTTTGACGAATTTGACAATGTGTGCGAGGTGTCCACTACCTTTCAAGACGGGAGCCAAAATATTGCCAACTACACACGCAGCGAAACAGACCCGGCTCAGTTGGCCAAGATCACGAACACCCATGCCAGCTCTGCTCCACAGGTCGAGCTGGTATATGATGATAATGGCTGTTTAATCCAAGATGAAGAAGGCCGTAAGTTGGACTACGACAGCATGAGCCGCTTGATCGCCGTCCGCGATGCAGATGACAATGACAGGATCCTAAGTCAATACGAGTACGATGCTATCGGAAGGCTGATCTGTCAGAAAGTCCAAATGGAGGAATGGAAGGTAGAGAGCGCTAATGCAAGGTCAGGTTACATTACTGATAAATCTAAGAGCTGCTAGATTCTTGGCCCTGTATGAGCTGACCAAGCCAAGCTCGAACCCTGTATTTCGCGCAACGATGTACTCTTTGAAGACTAGTATACTCAGGTTTCCCCTGGTTTGTCTACCGCGGATTCCGGAGACATGTCCTGCCTTGACCACATGGACAATTGGAGTTGATTACTAGTAGGCTCGCTTGGAGGTAAGCAATTTGCATCGGAGACAAGAGCGTGCATTCGCCGGTGCCCACCTAGTTAGAGCTGGACTCGACGTTGGACCGGGAGATACTTCAGGGCCTTCTCTTCGCCTTCTCACCGTAGTGTCCATTGCGTTTCCCTGTCAGTGCCGCATTTTCCTGCAAGATGGCTGCTCTAAGCTGGCAGCCTTGCCTTACTTTCTTTTTATTCCTACTTTATCTGTTGAGTCTATGTACAGCACGAACTGAGAATCTAAACATCTCTCCCTTCGGCAAGCTCGAAAAGCGCCAAAACGACGGTGACGGCTGCACAGAGATAACAGTCTGCACTCCGTCAATCTGCACCGGCTCATCTTGCCCCATATCCCGCTGAAGCAGAAACAGAACGAGGAAGCGAAATCTCCCCGTAATAGCCTTCAGCAGTAATGGCAACTACACAGAGCTCGACCCCGAAGACGACTACTCCCTAGACGACGACCTCGCGCCGGACTCAGACACCGTTTTTCCTGTAGGTCTAGAGGATGCAGAAGGGGTAGAAGGGGTATTGGCGAAGCGCGCCCTCCGCCGCGTCTACGTAAACCACCTAGAAGCCTACCTCGAGCGCCAAAACACCGCAGCCCACCTGATCGGCCTCTGTCCCACCAACGCAGGCGGCTACTGGGCCCCCAGCTACTGCGTGCAGTATCGCTTCTCGGACCCGAATACCCCCATCGATGCAACCACGGGCCAATTGCTCATTGGCACGGGCAGTACGGAGTTGACAGGGTGTACGGTTCTCACCATTGCTTCTTCTAGAGGTGTATACATGGTAACGCTTTCCAAGTGTCCTTTGTTTTGTTTCCCCCCCCGCCAAGATTGATGTTAATGTAATGGGTGGTGCCAGTGCCATTTCTGGGAAGATATCAACTACCCACTACCCGGGTACGCGCCACAAGAGGGCCGCCCGCAGTTGGGCTTTTGGCCTGTGCTTAATATGCTGCGAGGTGAGGGGGAGACACCCTTTGCCGTTGGCCCCGCTATCGATACCAGTTTGTTTATCGGGGAGCATACGAATACTTGGGCGTTCATTTGTACCCCCAGGCCTAGAGCTACTGCTAATGATGCGTCGACTATAAGGCATATGCCGCAGCAAGAGCAGTTGTACGTCCTTTCCCCTCTTCCTTCTTTCCCGTCTTTTACTCTATCCTACCTTGCTACGCGATAGTGGGGGGTTATTGAGTGCACTGTAGTGGCTAATGGTGCGGTTGTAAATTGTGTAGGGTCGCCCTCCTAACAAACCTAATTCCCAGAATCGGCATAGTGAATTATAATTACGATACCAGGGAGCCGTACGAGCAGTACTACAGGGGCGTCGCACTTTTCGAGTACGATCGGAATGCGGATGACGCAGGGAACGCCGACTGGAGACTTTGGTACGAGGCTTCGAATGAGATGGGGAGAAGTCTTGGGCAGGATCCGCCCGGCACAGCTAGCTAGCTGGCTGCCTAAGAAACCCCGCCTACGCTGGTGGATACTGGAATTCTTTGAGGTCTGAGGTCGGCGTGGAGATCTTGCAGGTTGGAGGAGCTGCTTGCTTGCTTGCTTGCTTGTTTGTATGGATTCGCTTACTATTCAAGTATAGTATGCTATGGAGAACAACAAGATACATACAGGCATCTTGATGGATATCTTAGACACTGTTCAGTCAATGTGTCGTTATGTATAGAATGGAGGCCCGTAATTCCTCCGCTGATCCTGCAACCATTGCTGATAAAAAGGAGAGCCGACAGGACCTGAGTTAGTTGGTATATGATATGGAATCGGCCTCTTCATGTCCTCCTTGCCCTGCCTTGACAATGTATTGCCTCCATGAGCGGGCTTCGAATGATTAATGGGGTATCTCGGCTTGCCAACGCCTGTGAAAAAGACCAGATATCTTCCGACTCTAAGGGTGTCAAGGTATAGATACTGCAGGTTCGGAAAGGAGGCGGCGTCAGCGGCATCGGCACCGGCACTGGTACTGATACTGGTACTGGTAGCAGTAAGGAGCTCGAAGATAGATCCGAATGTCCCAGAGGTCATGGTGATGGTTTCCATCTCGAAGCGACGGAGGGAGGAAGAGAGACGTCTGAGAAAAGCAAGCAGATCGTCCTCCGTGAGAGAGACACCGCGAAGACCGCAGTCTTCTAATTGAGGCAGGGTGTCTAGGGCAGCTATGCGCCGGAAGAGCCGCTCATTCGGAATGTTCGCGAACGGATGCCCCAGTTGTACTCGGCAGTAGTGGATGTCCAGGTGTTTAAGGTTTCTACAGGCTTGGATAAGACTTGCCAGGCCCGTAAAGTTGCGTTCATCGTTTGCCTTCATCGTGGCTTCTTCCCGGGCCTGGTCCTCATCCTCCGAGGTGACTTCGTACTCCGAGTCCTCGTTGAGAAGATCATCTAGTGTTACATGCAAGATGCGCTCTGAAACACTGATCGACAGGGACTCCAGGGAGCGGAGCGGTATAATGAGTCCTTCGGCGGCGTAGTCGATGCTGCTGAGCTCGTTACCGGCAATGCTGCAGCGGTGCAGGCCGGCCCTGTTGAAGATGTTCAAGCTGTCAATTTCAAGGTTACTGTCCTTCAATGCCGAGAAGACAATTCGGTGTGTTTCCGCAGCCATCTGCCAGATAGGTCTCCAGGGTCCGCCAGCGAGAGGAGCGAGTTCGTCTTTCGCATTTGAAAGATAAACTATGACTTCAAGAGACAAGGAGCTAAGCTTTCCGGTAGAGTTATTTGCCGCTATGTTCTTGAAAACGTTGCCTAGGATATGAACGAGCTCTCCCAACTCTAGTAGTCGCTCGTAATCTCGCCGTCGCTGCTGGAGGGTTTCAAGGTCTGTCTTTTTCAGATTGTCTGGATTTGCCCACACAGCTTCTTCAAGCCTCTCAGTATTATTCACAACTCCCACGAGCGTGAGATCAGTTATTTCGCATCCGAGCCAGCCGCGCTGCGTTATAATTACAAGCTTTTCGAGCTCCGGGCCGGTGACTTTAACACGCTTGGACCAGAAGCAGGACCGGAACTGGCCCTGTGTCGCTTTTGAGCGAAGACATCTGCTTGTCAGGCGGAGGTTGCCCACATCTATCAAATCTAGCAGTCTGACAATGCTTCCGATGATCTCCAGAGGACAGCTCTCCAAGCTAACCGCCATCATGACTATTCAACTGTTGACTGGTTGGATGCAAGCACAATGGGACGGAGACACTGATTTCTCGGCTGAGCGGGGTTGAAGCCAGGATACACGTGACTAAATATTACTCCCCCAAATCTGTACCATCATATTAATCTACTTGGATCTAGGCGTGGTAGTAAGGACTGTAAGGTTATATACTTGGATACACTGATGGGCCAATGGTACCACAAGCAGGACAGAAAATCCGGGTTTTGCGGGGAGATATAAATTACGGGCTTTAGGTCATGCGGGGAGTTGGAGCTGAGTACGGAGTATTCCAGTCAGCTGTGGGCTTGTCACGCAGCGAATCAGGAGAAAGCAGATTTGCAAAAATTTGTAGGTGGAAAAGCTAGAAATATGGACTGGCTAGTTAAGTCCATCACCCTGATAGTTCACGCAATATTCTTATTCCCAGGTGGACATGACCACCGTGCTTCGGTTCGGCCAGAGCTGCTGCCCCCGCAGCCGCCCAAGGCTGAAGCCGCTGAACCTTCGAAAAAGCGGGATAAGCCATGTCCAGTAGATATTGAGAATGAAATGGCTGTTGCAAAGACAAGTTGGAGCGTGGAATTATCTTGTTAGTATATATGTAGAGCTATTGGTATGTATTATTTAGCTGGAATATATCCAGGCACTAGCCATTTAAAGATACCAGGAGCTATCCCTTGTGTTAGGTCTACTATCTTAGCTTCTGAGTATCCTTAATATAGCCCCTAGGGTAGTTGGTTATTCAAGAAATCAGCAGCACTGGATAATACTGCTCAGCCAGCTGCTATGCCTTAGCTAATAGAAATACTAGCAGTATAATTATAATAATTTATAGGTTATATCCTTACACATTCTAGTTATATTTAGTAGGTATAGTAGCTTATTTTAGCCTTATGCTTAGGTATAATTAATGCACTATATTATAATGCCTAGAGGGCCTTATTCTCTTTATAGGCCTATTATTTTACTCTTACTATAAAAAGAGGAAGTATTCTTCTCTAAATTTTATAAAGTTTAAGTAATAACTATATCTAGAGAAGAAATTTAGCTTAATTTAGAGCTACTAAGTATACTTATAAAGGGCTATATATACTAGGCTATACTTAATAGAACTTCCTTACCCTGGGTAGTACTTTAAGTACTATATTATAAAGGGTTATATCTACTCTATTCTTTAATATCCTAAATAGTCTAGTATATTATTTATAAAGAGATTATCTTCTAAAACTTATAAAAACTTACTACTTTTTATATAAGGTTATGTTATGAAGGTAGGCAGAAGAGGTAGAGTATTCGGCAATATATATCTTTATATCCTACTTTTACCTACTTTTTAGGTACAGATTGGATTGCAAGTAATAACCTGATATTCTAAGGCCGTTTCTTGAAAACGAGCTGGCACCCATCCTGCTGAGAATTAACACATGACAACAGATATACCTAGACAAAGCAGAAGATGGGATTACTTACCATCGGAAACAACGTGGCAAAGACCTTGATTTCCTCTGACTTGGGCGTGGGATGATGCTCCCAATCAAGCTCCAGCGCTGCCTTGCCAATCATTCCGGCCATAGAGAGCGGCACATATCTCCTTGCGAGGCAGTCATGTGGCCCAGCGCCAAACACAAGCCAGTTCTTCGTCTTGGACTCGGCATCTCCGGATATCCAGCGATCTGGGTCGAAAACCTCAGGGTTGGGGTACGCATCCGGGTCGTGCAGCGCTGGGTAGCAGGAAGGGACGATCATAGAGTCCTTTGGGACGGTGTAGTCTGACGTAATGGGAAAGTCCTTTGTCGCAAGGTACGGCACGAAGATGACGGGAGGTCGGTGACGGAGAAGCTCTTTGATGACTGCGTTGGTGTAGGTAAGGGACTCCAGCATGGGCAGATCGAAGGGCTTGTTCCTGTCGTTTCCTCTTGCGGCCAGATTCTCCTGGCGCACTCGCTGGAGAACGTCGGGCCGTTGGGCAAAGATCTGGAACATCCATGTTGTGGCGCTGCTCGAGGCATCCTGAGAAGCGAAGAGGAAGGTGAACAGCGTCTCGCTGATTTCCTCCTCGGTGAATTCGCGGATCAGATTTGTCGGTTTCTCCACGTCGGTCTCGCCTGCAGCAATCTGCTTGCGGTACCGATTTGACTCCATCATGTGCAGGACCCAGTGGTCGACAATGCAAGTCGGTGTGGCGCCCTTTGCCATGTTTGCCTTGCATGCGGCTGCACATTTGGCAAATTCGGCATGGACCGCGTCGGCCGTCCGCTTCCCGA
The DNA here is from genome assembly GCA_016413765.1 of Aspergillus felis. Taxonomy (NCBI): domain Eukaryota; kingdom Fungi; phylum Ascomycota; class Eurotiomycetes; order Eurotiales; family Aspergillaceae; genus Aspergillus; species Aspergillus felis. Next base: position 812,250 of record CP066508.1, read on the forward strand.
GCCAGGTTTTAGTGAAGGGGATGTACATCGAGAGCGGAATGTTAACCAGTTCCATCGCGGCAGTCATGAGATAGAAGTCGTCGGCAATCTTCTTGACTGCGTCCTGAGAGATGTAATCACCGAAGAAGGTGCGACAGGAAAGTGCACAGTTGATCTCGCGGAACAAGGGCATGAACGCCAGCGGTTGTCCTTTATTTCCCTCACTTGCGGCAACGAATTTGTCAAAGTAGTCCGCGAGAACCCTCTCCTGCACTGGAAGATAGGTGGCCATGGCCTTGTTGGTGAACAGAGGAGTCAATCCCCGCCGGTACTCAGCGTGGGCTTTCCCTTGCAGAAAAACCCACGCTTTATGGCCCAAGAGGTCCTTTGCAATGGGCACGATGCATGGCTCAGCGTATGCGGGTGACTTGAAGACTTTATGAGCTAGGTCTCGGTCGGAGGCCAGGACAACGAATCTACAGTGCAACCTTTTAGCAGGGAATTCTCGTTGGACAAAACTTGTCGATTCGCAACGAGGAGTATAGGTGACATACTTATGGAAGACCGATACACAGCTGAGAGGTCCACTCGCCCATTGCTCAATGTATGCTTCAAATTTGGGATGAAGGGCTTGAAGGAACGGACCCATGAGCGGAATCTTGAAAGTTGGTCCGGCGATTGGGCCCTTTCGCTTAATGTACATCACTAGAGACGGTGTCAGGTTCATAAGTTCCTTCGAATTTGAGACAAGCTTACCTTGGTCATAAACAACCACTCCTAGCAGAAAAGTCAGGACATACTGCCAGGCGGACCAGCCTGCAAGGAAGCCCGGCGAAGCACTTTGCAAGTGGAAAGTCCTTTGAGGCCATGTCTGCGCCAGCTCAGCTTGAGCATTGGAGGCGTTGGCAACCATAACAGACATTCTGTACACGATGGAACTGGACGATAAAGACAGGCTTCCGGGCCTCGGAAAAGGATGATACTCAGCCTTTATATGAAGTGGAACCGATGGGATAACGCGTTCAAGTCGTTGTTGATCCGTTCCTAATGCACCCTTCTTGTTCGGTGTTATCGTGGCCTTGAGAAAGGCGGAGGACGGGAACATTGACCCCTTAGTCGGTTCAGCGGCTTGCGTGTCATATTGATTTCAGTGCTTAGCAAGTGGATTCTCTCGCAGTGACATGTAGGTATTCCCATCGCAAATGCCGAATTAGGACTAGACTCCGATACTGTCCACGATCTATGTTCGGAGTCTAGTCTGCTTCTGGTTAGGGCTGGCGCAGAGCCCGAGGCCTTAAAACCCAGGTATGTAAACATGCCGGGGGACCCGGCGTGCCTTACAGCCTTACCCCTCAGGCTGTAACTTCAGCACCTCACTCTCCCTCTCTCCGGTCAGTCGTTGCAACATAGAGGACTATCTCTTCCAAAATGCGCCAAACACTTCGCCGGTCCTGTGCTGCATGCGCCAAATCTAAACTGAGCTGCGACCTGCGCACCCCACGCTGCTCTCGCTGCACCAGGCGCGACGTCCAGTGTGTCTATGCGAACGAGCCGTGGACCGCCGCTGCTCCCGCTGCTCCAGAAGAAGGCAGATCAGCAAAGGCAGCACACGGACTCGTAACTCTAACAGACTACCAACTCAATACCCTTGATCCTTTCGAATCGTACCCGCCAACGAAACTGCCCCGGAAGCACGTTCAACGTCTCATCCATACCTGTGCGTATGTCTCCAATTGGCCGGCCAAACCTGTAACTTACCTATTGACTTAGTTATCCACAAGATTGCTTTCGAATACTATCCTCTCGACCTGAACCCAACGTCCAATCCGTTCCTCGTCTCATGGTGGCCACTTGCTTTGGGCGACCCGGCACTGTTTCACGTCTCCCTCCAGACAGCATGTCTTGATGAAGAGCTGTCAGCCCAGAGGGGCTTTCAGACTTCAGAGCTTCTTATGGCAGACTCCCTGGCATTGCTGAGACGAAGGTTTGACGACATGTCACTGGCCATGCAGGACGTGACGATGAACTCGATCATCACCTTGGCAGCTATTGAAGTGAGACTTGACCTTATGCTTTGTTTCTCTTCCCTTGGGCCCGTTACTGACGCACCACAATTCAGTTTGGCAAGGGCAATATCCGCGTCAGCGAGATGCATGTCGATAGTGCCAAAAGACTGGTAGATCTGAGGGGTGGGATCAATTCAGTGAGGCAGACTAGCCCTTTGACGGCGAGGATGGTCGGTTGGTAAGTCATCGCCCCCAAGCCGCTTTGAGATAGAGGATAGACGGTTTACACGTCTCAGGGTATCGCTACTCATCAAGGGTCATCCTCAATTTGAGACCCAGGATGACATCGGAATTGGAGACGGTATACCTCCCATTCCAGAATGGCAGTTGGACATGACAGCCCTGCCCGACTGTGCATCGGAGTTTAGCAGCCTGCATATCGACGATTCAGTATGGAATGTGTTCATCCGCCTCCTCGTCACATTCCAACAGGTGCAATACACACCTTTCCCACCCGCACGACTCCATGATCTCACATGCTTTGTTATCCATCGACTTTTGTTGTCAGCTCCGGACATGTCAAGTCCTCAGTCTTCGCCTGTTACTGAATGCATTCGTTACGCAATCATACTCTACATGTTCACCGTCCAGGGGCCAACGTATTACTCGCATGCAGTCATATTGAGCATGATGGTCGGCCGATTTATGGAGCATCTCACAAGACTCTACTCGACACCCCACGTGCCTGGTTTGCTTGACTTATGGCTGTTTTCAAATGGCCTAGTCGCCTCGAGTGGCACGCCTCTCTACCGGTGGTTCATGGAAAGAGCACGGGCTCTGGCCGCTGAATTGCAAATGTCAAGCTGGGATGATGTTCTTATCCGTATCAAATGCATCCTGTGGCTGGAGACAGCGCGTGCTGAAGGTATTTTTCGACTTCACTGGGACGCTATCCTGGATGATGCAATGGATCAAGGCAAGCGGTATATACACTGTGTCCCAGCGGGCAGCACCGACGCAGGACTAAAATGGAAAGCTATTCCGTCTCCCAAACAGTTACCTGACGTCCAAGATGCACTAAGTACAAATGAACGGTGAACGAGTTATGGCTCCCGGCTACTCCACAGCCAGACGACTGAACCTAGCAGCCAGTAATATCATAACTAGAGCCATATGTCGAGCTGTGCGTTAAGAGATGCTGCAGCTGGTTGAAAGGGCATATTTTAATCATATTCATCTTCCCAAGCCAAGATCTGTCAGATTAGATATCGACGCCAGCAGCAATCTCAATTCCCATATAAGCTTGGAGTGTCAGAGTGCCACCGAGCATATCGAGATCACGATCACAAGAAGGAGAGGACAGTTCCGCTAGCCATTGTCATTTGTAAGTCCAGTTCTTCGGGTTTCCAGGGTGGCCAGGGCCGTCCCAGGGCACCTATTCTGTTCTTGAGATACTCAGATAGCCACTTCGACTGCGATCCGGTCTCAGTCTCATAAAGCTGGGTTCCATAGGTGGATGACGTTGTAAGCTGGCTGACGGATATTGCACCGCAGTGATATGAGTTAATTTGCTCACAAAATAATCCCAGCTTTTCCAGATCATGCGGGCTAAAGAAAAGGTGTCACCAGTATCTAATCATGGGTTTACTAAACACAATATAGCAGGATGTGGCTTTTTGTTTCTGATGAATACATAGTAACTGCTTAGTCCTCTTTCAAATAGGTCATTTGTTGGTCACACACTCGCGCAGCGGCGCAGCTACCTTAGATTAATTCATTTCCACACACCTGCCATCAGTACGGCGGACTACGAAAGGAACTCGTCGAAATTTTTACCATGGTTACATATATACACGCAATAGGTAGGGTACTAGGGTAGGCAGCTCTGAACAACCACCTAAGATACCTACAATATGTATCGATATCCTTAGTGCATAAGTATTTGACATCCTTAGTACGGAGTATAAGCTATTCGATTAGAGAGGTACTTTGTGAGTATGGAATCTCCTAGAATATGAGCTGTTGATATTCACAGAGGTAGTGGCTGTAGGTAATACATGTGGTGAACAGTAAAAAAGGGCGATGAGTTTCTTTTGTGTAATCAGGCAGTGGGCTTGACTGTTGTACTATTATTAAGACTACATCAAGACCCATATATCCCTGCTTTGCCTTTGACATGATTCTTTTATGCTGTTTCTCAGCGAATCATAATCCCAGCTGGGATGTCTTGTTATTCGCATAAGGATATAATTAACCATTCTTCTGGTTAGAGTCACATGGGTAATGTGACTGAACTGCCGCTGCGCTTACTGGCGAAGCCATGGGGTTGGTTCAGATGCAAGGATAAGGGGCGTTCAGTTACACCATGGCGGCTACAGATCTAGTTGTGCAATTTTGTGTTCCCAAGGCTCTCTTAGCTATAAAGACACTCGATTTTACTCAGAAAATCTATGGCAACATTATACCCGCCTGTATTAATAGAGGTGTTAAAAGTGTTCGTGAGATCGCCAGAATTATAAAATGCATAATATGCATCTATAAATATTTTTCCATGATGGTTTTCAATCTCTCATGATCCACCGCTTTGACTATCTTTCCCCGAGGGCCTTCCATGTCTTCGGCGCCTACTAATGCATTGTAGATCGCTTCCTCCGTGGCGTCAGCTGCACCTTCGAATAAGGCGTTGATCGTTACATCCTGCACCACAGATACCTTCTGCTCAACTGTTGGCTTCCAGCTGAAACCTGGAGCTCGTGGAATCTGTTCGGCCGTGCTGAAGGCGATGAAAATATCCCCGGAGCTATTCGAGCCCCATCCTCCCACGCGTGACAGCCCAACAGTCGCTCGTTTGGCTAACCGCTGGAGCTGGGTCGGATGAAGCGGCGCATCCGTTGCGATCACCACGATGATACTACCATCCTTGGCCTTCGTTGCATCGTCCTCTTTGGCTGCTGCTGCGGCAGCCGCCCCGTCTTCTTGCTCGAACAGTCGCCCAACAGGAACCCCAGCGAAGCGGAGATCTCTCTTCGCGCCGTAGTTCGCCTGGACCAAAGCAGCAACAGTATAGCTTGTCTCAGCGCCGAACGCCACACCGTCAATAACACGACTGGCACTCCCAGTGCCGCCTTTGAAGCCTTGGCACATCATGCCGGTTCCCCCACCCGTGTTACCTTCTTCCACGGGGTCGGTGCTGGCCTGGTCAATTCCTCGAACAACCATATCCGATGTAACTGCCATAGCACCAATGTCACTGAGGAACAGATCGCACGTTTCGGCCACGACCGGGAGCAGGAACCAGTCCACCAATCCGGTTTCCTTGTCCTTATACTCCCGAACAGCATACTCGTAGACCCCGGTGTAGCATGCCCCGACCGAGAACGAGTTAGTGAGAATGATCGGGGAGTTCAGTAGACCAGTCTCATCTAACCAGTGTGAGCCAGTCATTTCGCCAGCTCCATTAAAGCGAAAGTAACCTGCGTAACAGCCGGAGTTAAACCAATCCCGGCGTGGTAGAATCGTGGTTACACCTGTGTTGACCGCATGGCTGGTTGCCGTAGAGGGGCGCTTGATTGACTCAGAGGGGCGCTTGATTGACTCGGTATGGACCAGAACGCCTGGGACATCAGTGAGGGAGTTTTTAGTTCCAGGTCGGTGACGACCGAGGTAGAGTTTTGGCAAAAGCTCCCTGACACGAGGTCGTGCTGAAGGTGAAATTGTATCGATAGCTGCCATAGTGTCTCTCCGGTCTAGGCAGATAATGATGGGTTGGAAGTTAGCTGCACGAAAGGACGTAAATTTCAAATCTCAAATTTGTCTTTAACAGCGCTTTATATAGATTAATAGCCTTCTACTACTGCAGTAGCCTGGCATCGGGATCTATTTTAGGCCTAGCCAATCCCAACTCGATGCTCAATCTGGGCTAGACGGGAAGCATGATACTTGGGAATTTCCATCTTCGCACCTAAGTGGTTTTAAATCTTTGACCCCGCGGCTGATACACACGTGAGTCTGGCTGGTTGGGGGAAGATGTGGTAGTGCGCTTAGTTAGCGTATAATCGGCTCGTAGAAGGCGCGGAGGGAGAGCTACTGATCGAGGGCACCTGTCGGCCGAGGAAAGACTGCAAAGGAGGTTGATGCTATCTGGACTGTGGGCAGAAGGACCAAGTCAAAGTCTTGGGCAGCGCATTGAGTTTGATAAGGTCCAAAGTCATGTTCAGAGAGGATAATGTCCTGGCGCGTGCCTATCGACTCAGTAGGGGCGGCGCATACTTATTAGTTGTTTGGACTATCAACTAAATCCCTCTATGCTTCGCAGTTAGCTTCAATCTTATAGTCATGTTGGCACAGATTTACAGTCTTGAGCTTTGAAAGGCAGTCGACCTGCTGTCAACGGCTGGCATCTTTACTTTCAGCCAAAACTGCTCCTGCAACGATTACTAACATAGTCTGGACCAGATTGGTCGATGTGTTGACCATCATTAAGGGCATGAGCGCTCCGTCGCACATGATAATAGAGTGCTAGAACGGCAGGAAGGGGCTGAGCGGGGTCACTGAGTGAGCGTATTGATGTTCAGGTGGTTCAAGTGAACTTCAGGTGAAGAACGGCGAGGGCTAAACCCAATGAATTAAAACTTCTAGGTGAACAAAAAACATACAACAGCGGGGATTCGCTGGTGGTCACCCACCCAACTACTAACCGGCCGGCGTGTGGTTTAAGTACGGCTGAGCGGACGGGAAGCCCTGTTCTCCACACCCTATGGTCGTATGTGCTAGGATTGAGGTGAGGCAGTCTTATAGAATGCATTTATATATGATCCCACAGCACAGAGCTATACAGTTCCACAGTAGCTAGATTCAGCTTAATGGGCCTCAGAGATAATGCGCAAGGATATGAGCCACAGAGAATAGAAGGAATAGACTAAACCACAGGAAGTTTGTCAACGGGCTATCAAGTGTTTAAGTTATCATGCCGTCGAGATTAGAATATAATGTAAGCAACTATTGCTCTGGTGATCAAGTTACTAGGCCCGTCACGAGCCGCGTCCAGTAGAGATTTTGGTAATATTTAAATTATACGTCAGGATATGACATCATTACCAGGGATATTATTAGTTAATATAGGGTTTAGGGTTCTTACGATGCAGTCAGAATGCAGGAACAATGTGCTTGAGACCTAAGACTGCATTCCTTTTGAGTAAGGCCAAGGGCACTCACAGCTTGTCCCACTGCTGTCACATACGTACTTTTAATGAAAGTTCTTTATTGTCTGCATGTAACATATCTGTCAGCATCGGGCTCCCTAACATCAGACCAACTAGCATACAGGTAGAGACGCAGTACATGGCACTACGCCTCTATCCCACTCCTTCCACAGGCTACGCACGCTTAGCAGCTGCATCCGCATGCCTTGCAATCACCGGCACCACACTGATCCCCGCGGCTACAGTCGCTGACGCCCTTGCACCTAACCCAGTCTCCAAATCCATTGTTATGTGCTGTCCAGCACCAGTGCCCAGAGCCGGCCTGGGCGCAGGACTTGTAGCAGTATCCGCCAACACTGCAGCCGAGAGAGTTGCCAAACCAGCAGTCGCGCTTGTCGAGGGTCGTCTCGATGACATTGACACCTTCCGGGTGCTCCTTGCAGATCCGGACCGCATCGGCATCGACGCCCTCAGGGAGGTCGGTGACGTTCATAACGCCGAGGTCACCGCAGATTGCCTCTGCAAGGTCGTTGGGGAGCTTGATGGCCGAGACGGCGCTGATCAGGCTGAAAGCAGTGATGACACTGACCAATGTAGTTGCCTTCATGTTGATATTTCTTAAAGGAAGCTCCGGAAGAAAAAGGAGCGAACGGTAAAGCAAGGGAAGAATCGACTGCAGATTTGTTTAAAGATTGCGATTGTGTCTTGACAAGCTTGGAGGGTTTGATGATGAGTGCTCAACGGCTGTTTTTCCACTGGCAGAGAAGAGACCCTTTATACTCGCAGTAAAGGTGGTCAGACGGCATAACATACCCTGGTAGAGTAGACTCCCCCAGGCCGCGGACTTGGCAGATGGGGTATTGCTGTTTCTGAAAGCGGATGACCCCAGCTTCATCAATATGACGGGAAGATAGGTACGAGTACGACCAACAACGCAAACTAATCAGCCTAAAGTACCACCCGCTACTCTGGTTCCCGCTCGTCTCAAACAGTAGATTACGCACTCGCTCAAGTCGGCTCTGTCATCCATGCGTATGACCTACTGTCAGCTATGTGTGCTGGCTGGGTTGCAGCTCAATTTGGTCAGAAAAGGTCATCATTTTCACCATCATACAGATGCGGTGATTCCTTAAGTCAATTTAGCCATGGTGAGCGAAGGCAAAAGCTACTTGCAATCTCTCCAGTCGTCGACGAGACGCCGACTGTAGCAGAACTTGCTGCGGGCTCTCCGTCGGCCAAGAGCCATGCCTATCGACAAGGATGCATTGACGCCGATATGACCAAAGTACAACGTCTGAGCCCCGGCGGAGGTATTGCCAGTAGTCTTGGCGATATCACTCAGAAGGTCGTTGATGAGGGGGTTAAGGAAGTGCAGTTGCCCAACGGATGGGTCTAGCAAGGCCAACAGAGATATTTCGAAATGACTCGTTGCCAGGGGGTTATTCAATTACGGCATATATTAGTCAATATTGGCCTCTTACGGCGCAGTCATGGTGCATATCTCCTTTCACTGGAGAAGATATAGCGTAGTAAAATTACTAGCACGAAGTGAGCGTCGGTGCCCACTCAGTGCTGTTATTTACTTACTTTTAACCTAGACTTACGCAAGTACGCCCTCGCTCAGGCTCTTAAAAATCCCTCAGTACAAAGAGGCTAATTGAACAGGAACTGTCCAATTACTGGGATGCGCTTGGGTTCTAACCAGCACTTTGAATCAGTTACATGACTTACATCTGGAACAGTGATGATGCCTGTCAGTGCTGCTATTATTGATGCTACATCAGGTCCCTTGGCGCCAAGCAGATAACCTATCGATCATGCCTTCCCAAGTCATTGCTCGCTAACCAGTACAGAGGCATCGAGTCCCTGATACTGCGATAGAGTGAACCATTGATCTCTGTCTAGCTGCGCGGCGGTTTAGGTGCGCGAATAGGCCGTATGTATCCAAAGGTGGTAGTGTGATTATGCTGTAGTCATGCCATTATGTTATGTTATGGAATTCTTCCTGGCAAGCACGCATACCTTCGTACGTAATTGCAATATAGTAGTTTAATAATTTCTCTCGAAGCATGATGAAACGAATGAAAGTCTTCCAGTCTTGCCCCCGGAATATATTACCCAGGGTACAATAGACATTGTGCGTTCGACTTGAGCTCCTTATCTCCCAACGATCCCTGCTATAGCAAATCCTCCGGCGGATCGCTACTCCAGCTCCGCACACTGCTCCCTCTTTGCCTGCAAAAAGGCCTCATGACTCTGCTTCACCAGTTTCCGTCTTTCTGCAGCCTCCTCCTCGCTCAGTTTCGTCGGCAGGATACCCAGCGCTGGATGGAATAGTGCCTCTTCACTTGTAACCTTTGTACCGTCCACGTCACGAAAGTCCTCCTTTTGAACCATCCGAGCCATCTGCGGGGGCATAGTATCCAGAATCTGTTTGATCTCCTCGGGGTTGAGGCCCCGCGCGTCAAGGACCTCGTAGTCCCCCGAGAGGGTCCGCAGGACACCGTCCTTGCCGAGGTGGGTGCATCCCCTGCCGGTGGGATCGCGCTTCATGTGTTTCACGAAGTTGGGGAGAGTCTGCAAGTCATCGTGTTAGGGTCTGTGTGCCTGGGAAAACTGGGCTTGGCTGTGATAGAAGATGGTTTCTTTCACAAATATCGCTTACCCAGCAACTCATGTTGGAGTGGTATCAGTAGGTTTTGGTGACCGCTGTATCTCAACGAACACCAGTGTCGTTAAATAAAGTTAGGTTTAAGATATTAAACTTAACGGCCCGCGCCAAGTGGGGGGGCTTGAGCGCCGAGATGCGTAACTGTAAGTGTTTTTTGGGTTCGGATTTTCGGCCCAAAAGGGTCTCGGATCGATCACCGGAGGAGTACAAACTTGGTTACATGCATAGATTAACCAACTACCAAGCACAAAGGCTGCCTGTTATATTCTATCTTCCAGCGCCACCGAGTATATAAATAATCCAAAAAGCGGCTCCCGAGCTGGCTAATTACGGAAATTGCTCACTTGGTCACGCGTAAGCATAGACCATTTGGTTCTGTATGCCCGCCGGCGCAGAAGGTACAGCACAAGCGAGATACTTAGAGACTAACCAGAGCGACAGTCACTTCGTACCGAAATTGTGGAGGAAATGTATAGAGTACGTTATGAGGCACGTTTCTCAGCGCGTTTAGCGTCATTCTAAGGTCTAACTGTCTGTACCTGTAGTCTAACTGCCTTACTATGTCTGGACGGCGGTCGGACAGTGCGGGTAACACCGCCCCAGAGTCTCAATATCCTTAACAGGCATATGGAAGGCATGGCATATGAAGTACCAACGTTAGTGTTCTTGTGCTATGACCAATATCATCCACAAAGTAAATCGGGGACAAGAAAGGCGTGTTCGGAATGTTCAAATTGAGAATTTAGCCGAGAGGGGAGAGCCAAAACCTCGTTACATAGTAGTTTGAAATACGTATATATGAGAGATCGTGTCTTGAAAACATAGTCTGTAGTCTCAGGCAACCTATGAATCCGGTCACTTCATCTTCGAAACCTGATAGACACTCACTTTCTTCCACTTTCGTCTGCCTCTTCCTCCGCAGAATACAATGAAGTTCCCATTCTCCGACATTCTACTCGCCGCGTTGGCCGTCACCCCTTCCCTCGGATCTCTTTTCGAGCACCAGCCAGACATAGCAGTTGCTATCAAGGTACAGCTTTATATCCAGGCTCCTTTGTTGAGTTCCAGTAATTGGCTGACAATCTTCCAACAAGGGCCTTGCCAGAGACCCCGACTCTCCAGGCCGGATCCAGCTCAACGATACCGGGCATAAGATCCAGAGCGTCAACGGAAAGGGCGAAGTCCTGTATGAGATCCAGTTGACTGCTGCGCAGGAGGCTGAACTTCGCAGCTCATTCGCCGCACAGGTGGATCGGATCATGGCTGGTGGGGATTCCTCCGCCGTGTCCACCAAGAGAGAGCGTTCTCCTCTCGACAAGAAAGCTCCCGGATGTGCGGACTGGGCTAGTCTCTGTGACGAGCCCGCTGACTGCTACTACTGGAACCGTGATGATTGCTTTCGGATCAATCCTATTGGCGCGTGCTACAGCTACTCTTAAGAAGCTGCGGCACGGGCCCAGAGATAGCTGTCGTCCAGTCGCAGGCATCAATGAGCCGCGGGAGGCTTGGCTACAGACCTTTCTGTTACTTTCGAATATCGTATAGTGTTACTTGAAGCAGCAGAAATAAGACTGGCGACAGTGAACAAGGCAAGGTGTCTGTGACTTTCTACAGGTTGAATGGAATATCCTGGTATACCTTATTTTTGATCAAATGTAAGGCGTCATGGTTACAACTACAAATTCATCCGCATTGAAAGAAAGTATAAGAGTACCATTCCAACAAAGGGAACCAATTTGAGAACTCACGAGGCAAAGGTACTTCGTTCCCCTCATGTGCCACTGTCCTACAGGTCTGTAAGTGCACGCTGGTCCGACTAGCCCACGCCCAGCCCCCGCGTCATGCAGTTGGCTTGGGCCATGCTCGTTGATGCAATTGTGGTAATGTGGTCTATGACTCGTGGCTCAGCTGAGATGAATATCGATTTAGAAATTCTGGTCAGGTGTATGGGCATAGGCCACTTGAAGCAGAAATAAAGGACAGCATAAAACCTATAAAAATGTAAACATCTTAATTTCAATGCTCTTCTGAGGCTCATGATCCATCATGGAAGGATGCTTAAATGCACTATACAGCAGGGTACATCCTCCCTCCTCCACCTGCCCGCTATCAAACTACTTAAATACCAGTGGCTTATCATGCTGCTGCTTGCTGAGATAGTACTACTAGTAATTCTTAAACTAAGAGGTCAAAAGTATCCAGACACTCTAAAAAATCTAAAAAATCAACTATTTTCAATCCTATATTTCTCAACCACCATACTATTCTAGTACATAAGAATAAACTAGGGGATAGTAGATATTAATATTTAGTATACTATCCCTTTTTCTGGTAAACTGCACATAATCTATATAGTATTAAGTAAATTAGACTATTAATCTTCCTAAGGGATAGTATCCCATGCCTCTATGATAGTAAATAGGGATAAAAAGTATTTAAAAAATTCTAAAATAAAATTTAATTCTTTCTAAATCTACCTGTATTAATTTTATTATAAGACATCTCTATTTTGGTTATATAAAATATACTTAAAGTTATTTTAAATCATAGAATTAGTATAATGATTTTGGGGGGGTGTGGAAACTTTTGACGTAGAACTGTAATGCCGCCGGATGCGGATGACTGACAGAGTCAATTGCTAATTCAAAAGGCTTGAACGGCCAAAGGGCCCCTCTACGATGGAATATGCGCGTAGCCTGATCTTGTGTCTTGTCTCTCAATATCTCATCGTTACAATGTCTACACAGTCAACACAATATAATGACATCGGTGGTCACTACGATTCCATCAAGCAGCTGCCGGGTAACCTGCTCCACCGCCACTCTTCTAACATACATTGGCGATATCGAGGGGCTGGAGGTTCTCGACCTTGGCTGTGGTTCAGGCTTCTATTCCCGCAAAGCCATTCAACGCGGAGCTCGCCGAGTAGTTGGGCTGGACATTTTTTCTAGCATGATCGAAGCAGCCGTCACTGTCGCGAGTCCGAAGGCGACAGTCGCATGGAATTCTATGTCGCAGACTGCAGCAAGCCGCTGAATGTGGGCCAGTTCGACATTATCTTCGCTTTCTGGTTTCTCGATTATGCTGCCAACGCAGGGGAGCAGGTTGAGATGTGGCGGAACATCTTTGCAAATCTGAAGCCCGGTGGCAGATGCATTGGTATTACAACGAATTTTGACATGCTCAAGCGTCCATTTCCGAAAGGCAGTCAATTCGGTCTGGAGTGGAAAGTTTTGAAGCACGTTCCGGGAGGCGTCAAGTTTAGAGTGTCGCGGTGTCTCCGCCATTCGATATCGAAGCATATATGCTCAGCAAGGAGGTGTACGAGTCCAGCGCCCGGGAAGCAGGATTTAGTCTCCTTGAGTGGCTTGACCCGATCGACCCAAAAGATCCTCGAATAGACTTTGAGCCCATGTCGCGCAACATGCCTTCCAGATAATTTCAAGCCTGGCGTGCGGTGGAGTGAACGGCACATTGGGAAAGATTTGATGTCCGAAGTCGTCTGTTGCCGTGATGAGTTTTATAACGAAACCGAGTATCATGACTATATTCTAGGAAATCGCAGACATGCTATGAAAATCACAATCTTTGCCTGTTAATTTATAAGGTGGCCGAATAATTATGAGGGTCGTAGATAGAGACCAGAGTACTATCGGTTAGGGTTCTAGAAGCAGTTGGATGGCGGTATTCAAGCTAGCTAGCCTTCTGACTTTTAGAAAGTTTGGCCTTAAACATAGTCCAGCAAATTCACCTCAGCATAAGTTAACTTCCTATGACAAATGCTGGATATTGGCTGCACACTCATATTAGTATGAAAAATTGAAAAATTCAGAGATCGTAAATCAGCTCAGTTATTGAGCTTTCCCTCGAAGCGAGCGTGCGTTCCTCCTCATCTCAACATCGCCCTGTGCTAGCCATCTACTCGCTTCTACTAGTTGTACGATATTCACATATTGCTTGAAGAGCATGAATAATGATGAGATGGCAAGTAACAACCATGGCATGGAACTGCTGATTTTATTGGCACTAAACGAGATGTCAGCGCCAAATGTCCTAACGGAGTCAGAGATATACTCTACCGAGCCATTTCCATAGCCCCAGCACTCCAAGGCGATCCCCAGATCTGGGAGGCTGTTGCAAAGCTTGCTTCGCTGTTCTCCAGTGCAGGCATGAGTGATGGTGAAGAAAATGAAAGCAAATATAGCGCAATGAAAAATGCCTCATTCATCGTGCATACAGTAAACAGAACTTTCTGTGGGGATATCAGATATTGATAATTGCATTCAAGAAGGGTGATGCACGAACATTATTAGAGTAATATGCTCTCATGACCCAGGGCCGACTCTCATCAATATCTTTATGACTCTGACGCTGTCCACCCATTGCCAGGGTAGCATACATATGGATGTAGTGGCTTGAATAGTCCAAGCTAATCAAGGCTTGGAAGACTATGCTCCATCTGGGGAACGCAGTTGCAAGAAATACTAGCAGACATGTTGTTGTGCATCGATCGGTGATCATGTCCAGGACAGCGCCAAACCGTGTTGACTGTCCGAGGCGCCGAGCAGCGGCCCCATCCAAGGCATCTAGGAGACATGAAACGCTATATAGGAATGAACAGGTTCGTGGATGATAAGGCATATAATAAAGCGAAGCAATAGCGAAAACAACTCGCGCATAACCTGGGAATGAGTAATCAGTATTAGATAACTCTGTAGTCTCCACGGCTCCAAAAGGTCCTCATACCAATCAAGTTTGGAACAAAAAGGAAAATATTCTCTTCCCTTTCATTTACTGATTTTTGATTTTTGGAGTGGGTGGGCATAGTGTCTAGGAGGTTGTGCTGATGATCTCTGGGTAAAATTACTATGAACAAAAGATTGTTCTCTGTGCAGAGGTAATTATTTACCAATTTATAAGGATGCCTATATCTCAACCGGAAGGAGATTTTCCGGCAGAGACTAGGGTAGAACAGGGATCAGGATTATCATTGACAAGTGAAGAAATTACAGGGGGAGCTAGATGAGATGAGTAGGTACCTATCGGATATTCTTTTCATGCATAGATGCCTAGATAGATTGCACATATATTATCATTTACATCTGCGAGAAATTCAGCTCAAATGCAAATGATATGAGAGTAAGCTCCTGAGTTATACTCCAGGAGGCTTGAATAAATGTGACTAGCACATTTAGGTTCATTAAGTATCATATAGTTATCAAGAATCCAGGTACCATCCAGTCTGAACTGCTTTTGAGAATCTCAATACACGTGAATATCAATCAGATTTTGGTTTCTCCAGTTTCTGCGCCTTATCATCAACATCACTATGCCGATGAAGAGGGCTCTCAGTCATTTTCAGATTTGTAAATGGTTTATCGCGAACATCCTTGTTAGCATCTTCCTCGGCATTACTAGTGCTAGGAACTGGGGCGTAGGGATGCGACACGCTGCCCCGCTGAGGATGAGCTCGGCCAGTATTGATGGCCCCGACATCAGTTACTCGGTCAGCTGTGGAAAGGGCAAAATCTCCAGAGTCGAAGTATTTTCGTTCCTTTCACGCATCAGTCAAGTCTGTTGCTTTATATCTCGATAAACGTACCTTGGCCTGCTGGTCAAGTAGTCTTCCTCTTTGAGGCAGCCTTCCATAGGCGCGAAGGAGACCTTCTTCGTCCCTGAGGGTTGACTAGAATATATTAGCTTAGCGAGTAAACTATAGTTATAGTGTATATGGGCCTTACCCCGGGATTTGATTGTTTCTTCTGCTCTGGCTCCATTTCTTGTATACCTCTCTAATGTTTGAGATGTTAACACCGAGCATGTCTGATCAGACCCACTTGAGTTGGGAATGACGTACATCACAGGACGGCAGCCCGCGGACAGTCACGTGTCAATCATTATTGTGCCGTAGCACTTGGCTCAATGTACGAGCATAGATTACCTATTCTATCCATATATGGTCAATTTAGACTGAATGACCTCAATCCGCTCATCATTAGGTCTGCATTGAAGTTGTGAAGAAGTATTGATGAATAGGAGAATGCATTGTAATCGAACGCTTATAGTAGATAATACAACGCATTTTAAGACTACCGTCGCCCGCGGCCAGAATGCAAAATATCACGCGCTATCTCAGTAGAGAGGAACAGAAATATTCACAAGCCAGCGACTCATAGTCCTGCCAGCAGAGATTATGAACGATGATTGCACACAAAATATATATGAAAACCCAACACCATTTTATCATCAATCATTACGCATTGACGCAAGGAGGTTATTTAATCCCATAAACCTCCGACGCATGCTGGACATCGTGCAGACTGCCCTTGTCCCCGTACGCATCCATCAGCTTTTGATTGTGTCGGATCCGCTCTTCCTCTTGGAGTTGGTAGCGAGCTTGTTGGGCTTGAACTTCATTGAGGTAATTGGCTATGCCGAATCCTGGATCGTGTCAGTTGCGTTAGGAAGATTTGCAGGGTAGGACCTACCAGCTGCGATGACAGCCATGGCTGGAAGATACCTGCTATTATGTTAGTGATTATTCATTGATAACTACGCAGAAACGTACAGTTTTCCTACCCTCCCTACTTTGAAGCTGGGGTAGGCGGGCCGCTTGAAGACTGGGCGTGGGGAGTGCGGGGAAGGTGAGGCGAATGAGGACATTTTGGCGTGTCTTGTTTGTGGTGGTTCTTAAAGATCGCTCGATGTTGTTCTTGTTGTTGCGGTTGAAGAATTGAGAGGACAGATATGGGGATAGAGAGGGTAATATGTCATTCAGGGGGATTGAGGCAGTGCCAGTGGTAGATAACATGATGCTGCGGGTGTGGCGTTAGCAGTGGCCTGATTATCATATGACCCTATTCCCGAAGAGGAGAAACTGCGGAGGAAAGGAAGAATAAATAATGGGGCTCTTGCGGGGGTTCCATCCCATAGCCACTATCAATTCATGGACGGCCAATCAGTTTGGCTTTAATCAATCATGATATTTAGCGTGTTTGAGGGGGAAATTGCGTTGGTCATTGCGGTACGTAAATGAGGGGATGAGTTTCCTCCGAGTGGTGGGCTTGCTGTCAGGAACAGCACGAATCCACATAGACTTTCTCAATGTGTTTATTTATTTATCTATCAATTAATATCTGCTTCGCCGTGCATGTTTCAGTTTGCCAATATATACGTTATGTCAACCTAGGTCGATGGGCCACCTTAATGACCTTGAGCAGCCTTTATTCCTTCTTACTCACTTGGGTACTGATGACTGGCATATGAGAGATGATTTCAGTCTCAATGGCAGTGCTAAGCTCTATTTATATTAAGCTTATAGCAGATGTTGTTATAATGACACTAAACACTTGCCATAGGGTGGTATATCCAATGATGGTGGACGCCTTGCTCAATTCTGAAAGGAACTGGGTGCCTGAGGACACAAACATTAGCGCGTTCCTGTGCGTCAACACTATTCTTGTCATCTCTGACTTCTAAAAATCTCCCGTCTCATCATAGAGCTCCGCTTATCTCATCCACTTGAGACTTGATCTGAGACATTCGCAAGAATGCCATAAGAGCCTTTATTCAAGTTGATGCGAATGATAGTCTGGATGCAGAAAGGTCTGCGTCAGGGCGAGCTCTCTAGCGAGGTGATCCACGAATTGTCGAGGTAAGGAGAGATCCGGAGCGCTTGCCTACTGAGTTTTGCCATACTACGCCCGTGTAGTTTGATGCTGGAGCGGCTCAATTGTCAGTCGACGCTAGGCCTAAATCTTCAAACATCAGATCGAAGAGTAGTCGATTCCCAGGTTTCCATGAATGGTCCTCAAGGAGTTTCCGAATCATATACAGCCACGAGCTGACCAGACCAACCGTCGTCACATTGCCACTAACCGAGCCAGGAGCTTTTTCCTGCATTCGCCGATACAAGTCTGCGTCGGTCCACAAATGATAGAGGCATTCTGCGACTCGGTCTGTGTCCCTTACTTTGACAACAAATCCCGTCTCTTTATCAATAACCTGATACGGCAAGCCTCCAACGTCCGTAACAATCACGGGTTTGCCTTTGCGGAGTGCTTCCGAGACCTTGATTTCAAAGCCTTCACGGGTGGAGAGCTGAAGGACAACTTTTGACTTGGAAAGAACGGCATTCAGGACCTGGTCAGATGGCTTCGCACGGACAACGGCGATCTTATCGGCGAGATGAGGCATTGTTTTATGAATATGATCCATGGCCATGTCGAACATTTCACTTGCATCTGGATCGTCGACAGACCCATGTCCGCAAATAACTAGTTTCGGGATCTTACTGTCCGGCTTAATCTGTGTCAGACGCGCGTGGAACTTGTGATACGAGTCCAAGACGTCGATTATTCCCTTTGACGGGTCAAACCGGGCGATTTGCACAAAGTATTCGTCAGTTGGGTAATCGATCGTTGGCATTCCTGACTCGTGGCACCACTGGTTGAACAGCCGGCCGTAGTATGCGACATCCGAATCGATCATATCCTTATTGAGCCCGTCCAACACATCCGTCGAGGCGGGAGAGTGGCCGATCACCGCATTCGGCACGGTAGGCGGCACAGAGTTTGGAATGGGATGGCTGATAAACACATCGGCATGCTGCGCACGTTGCCATAGCCAGTCCCATGATCTGGCCTGAGGTGTCCCAGGCTTGCACACCAGATCTACTCGGATCTGGATGTGGTTGCGGAAGATCACCGGCCGGTCTGGTGCCTTCTCCTTGGCAATGGGAATCAGATCCGGCAGTTGCGGGTCGTCCACCACGACGATATGTGCGCCACCGTTGGACGGATGGTCAAGAGGTCCGCCGGGACAGGACCAGGCGCGTTCGCTGTTGACGCTTACCCATCGTCGAAGTTGTTCCTCATTCTCTGCGGTTAGATAGTCGTTGGGCTTTGCGACGCCTTGGAAGATATTATGGTTCATCTTGGTGATGCGGAAAACGCCGGATCGCGGTTGCGGCACGTACCACTGCACGTCAAGCTCCAGGAGCTTGCTCAGTCGAAGAAAGGCATGGCGGATGAGGGCGACTCCGCCTCCCTGGGGTGTTGCGCTGAAGAGGGCAATTCGGACTTTCTTCTCTTGAACCTGTGCTGCAAGCCGTTCAAGCGCCATCCATGTTCGTTCGCTAACTGTGCCTTTGTAATCGTCCAGGGTTGCCAGGTGCATCATGAATCCAGAGTCCACTTCGACTACGCCGCGGAATCCAACTTGCAGGAGCGGTATGTTATTCGGACCGAATAATCTGCTTGCGTTAACGAAATCCTGCCCGGCTGTTTTGTGGAATATACCTCACGCATTTCATGGCGAGATACTCCGCCTGCTCATCTGCATCCCGTGTCTCCCATGGAATTTCCTGCTCGTAGCGACCGCCCAGCGCATCATTCTGTGGTACAACCAGCGGCATCACATCGAGCTCCAACCAAAGCCGGGAGGCCAATCGGGGACATATTTCTATCAACTCCGTCGGAAGACAGGTACCGATGAACTTTTCCGCATGATCTAGGCTATATTTCCGGAGCTGCTCGAGGACAAAATCCGTGATGTTGGCATCGAGGTTCGTCGCGGCGATATGGAATCGATGTTCAAGAAAGTCCAGCGGGTAGACTGCGTCTCGGACGGCGATTACAAGGTGAATACTATGTTCGTCGACTCTTTTAGCGGTGATGCCAGTGTATCGGATCTAAGTTGTCAGCTCTTTGCGGCAGAGTGACGGGACGAAGGGATACCTCTGAAGTAGGACCCGACCAGGCGGCGAGATTCTGTTCTTCCTGCCATCTCTTTTCCTGGTGCTCTGAGATTCGTCGTTGGAATGAGTGTATGCTACCTGCGTATGCGAACATGCTGTAATCATCTAATGATGGATTAGATCTATGGTATCTTGAGCAGAGTGAGATGCAGTCAAAGCTATGCCATTTTATTGTCCCCAATATAAGGTTGAGTGTGTCAGGGCGTGTATCATGTTTACATCATCTCTAATTAGATCCTGTGCCTGTGGCTACAACCATGGTTAGGTCATCTTTTCCGTGGGGAGAAAGCTTGATTTATTGGCAGCAGCTGTGGTCCATGGTTATTGATTCAGCATATTGTTCGGCCTTGAATAGCCCGGCATTGTCACTATTCTGTTAATTAAGTAATCTTGAAGACTTATCTAACCTATTCTACAGATACAAGAGTATAAAGAGTATATACCAAACATTGTGTTCTCATGACATCACAACAATCATTTATTTAGTCATATATCTCGCTAGTCAGAAAGAGAAATATTGCAGTAGAAGGAAAAAAGACCTCATTAAATAACAAAATACGCACTTTTAGGCATTTCTGATACAGATATGGCAGTTTATGATGGATTCAAGACAGTGGACTTACAGAGTCGTTTCTACGAAATCAGCTCATTATGGCGTTATACGGGGTAGCGTGAACGATTAGATAAAGCGGGGTATCAGCTTCAGCTTCAGCTTAGTCCCCCAACACACCTCTCACACAATACCACGCTACCCTCTAACTTAGTACAACACCATTTCAATGGTCCCCTAACACCGTATACAAAGCATGTCCGGCCTCGAAATCCTCGGCGTAGCAGCCAGCATCCTCCAGATCGCCGACCTCGGCGCCACCGTCTCGGTCAAGCTGTGCACCTTCTACCGCCAGCTCAAATCCGCCGACCAATCGGCGCAGAGCCTCTCAAGCGAGGTCGCCCTCACCTGTAGCATTCTCCGCCAGCTAGGCGAGAATCTGAAGCAAGACGAGCAGACGCGGCTGTATTCTGTGCAGGCGTTCGAGACGGCGCAGGAGGTGTTGCGCGAGTGCGAGAAGGTTTTTAAGCGGATTAGCGCGGCGGTTGATGAGTCGCGGGCGGACGCGACGAAGAATGCGATTCAGCGGGCGGCGAGGCGGTTTGGGTTTGTATTGATGGAGAGGGAGCTGGACATGTTGAAGGGGAATCTGGAGAGGCTGAAGTCGACGATGTTGCTTCTGCTGAATGTGATTATGTATGCGGGGCAGTTGCGGAGGTGAGTATTTTCGAATTGGAGGTAGTGAATGAGCTGACGGTTCTGTAGTCGAGCCGAGTGGTCCGTTCGCCAGGAGCAAAAGGACTTGATCAAGGTGCTGGTGGAGGAGAAGAAGGCGAGTGAGGCGCGACTCGAGGAGTTGAGGCGATTCGACCAATTGGTCAAGGATACTGGGTCTGTCGATATCAACCGCTCTCAGGGATTAGCTGGGCAAGAAGCGCTCCCTCCGTACGAGCCCCTGGCACAGGAGGACGCATTACGTGAACTCCACACGTATCACCAGCTCGTTAAGCGGTTACTCCAAGAAGTGGATGCGTGCAGGTCGGGCATTGAGCGGAGCCGGTATTCGAGATTCAGGAACGGAGTGGTCAAGGCGCATGCAGCCGAGGTTGAGGGGTTTCGACGGGCTCACGGCGAGATTGTTACTCGACTATTCGAGGATCCGCTGTTTAGACTTGTTCCTGAGACAGATGTCGTCGATACACAGAATCAAGACGACCAGACTGAGGAGGCTGAAAGACAACGCCGCAAAGAAGAAAGAGCGAAAAGAAGACGAGAGGAGGAACCTACACGCCATAGGACTTTCCCTTCTGAATCATATGATAGGGGTCGTCTGCCTTTACAGCCATCGGGCTTTAATCCATACGCTGGTCAGATCGAGCATGTTGCTGCCCCAATGGAAATGGCCAATCCCTATCCGCGGCCTGGCAGAGCTTTCGGCGACTACGAAGGAACTATCGAGGGCGTTCCTCCGCGTATCGGTCCCAACATGGCCTCTGTTCATGCTCCGTCGGAAGGCCCGTCTAATACCAGAACAACCAGGCGGCAGGTCAACCACATTGCTCGACAACGACAGGCTCCTTCCAGGGGCGAGATAACGGCATTGGCTGGGTACGAGGTCTATTGTGATATGCCAGTTCCAGAACAAGCCAAGAAAGCTGCTGATGCGGTGGTGGACGATTTACTTCTGAAATGGACGACTATAGCAAAATGACTTCTTGGCTTGATTAGGTACTTGTCCTTTCCTGCAAGTTGGGTCCTTTCGGAGTACACTTGTGCTTAAAGGACTTTGCGTGGTTTAGTGTGCTCCTGGTTTTCAGGCATAGTAGAAATAATCAAGAGGATACTAAAGACATATCCAGCTGATCATCTGATAATTTCAAGCGAGAACTCATCACGTTCGTCCCCGCCTAGAGTTGTACCTCCCTTACTTCTATCCCAACCTCATCAGTGGCCGACAGCCACCAAGCAAACTTGCACCTCAGTTTTGAATCCTTAACCAGCCAACCAATAGGTTCTTATGATCATGACCATTCCGCCTGGACTTACCCACTTCGTCACTCCTTTCATCCCCTGTGGACAATTTCCAGTGGTCCCGATAAGCCTTACATGCCAAGGCATCGTTTGATTCGATCACAAGATATCCCGCTCGTCGATCATGTGCCCGGAAGTAGTACAAAGAGTTGTCAGTGGTCCGTTTTACGCCTCATTCTTCGTTTCTTTTCCTCTTTGCGGTTTGGGGCGATAAAATAAATATGACGGGGGATTTGGATGAGGTTTTTTTGTTTTGTCTACCGAACTGTTGAGTGTTGTTGATGAAGATGCGGTTGAGATATGTACTTCCTTTTGTAGCGGGTTGGATACTGCAGAATTGTGAGGGATATGTGGCGCAGCAGGTGCCGTTCAGGGATGATGGGAGGTGTACAAAGACTACCGTGGCTATCTTGTAAGTGATCATTCTAATATATCAGCAAATGCTGACGGTAGCAGAGGAGGAGGAGTGACAGGGATTACTGCCGCTGTAAGTAGTATATTTCGATATGAGATGAAAGTGACTGATCGTAACAGCAAGCGCTGGCAAACGCATCTATTGATGATTTCCTTATCCTCGAGTATAGAGATCGACTTGGAGGTAGACTGAGACACGAAGAGTTTGGACAAGATGAGAACGGGGATCCGTATGTGGTTGAGCTGGGGGCGAACTGGGTATGCCGTTCTTAGAACCTTATGCGTAGATGGAGTTGACCGGAACAGGTACATGGAGTTGGGATGGGTGTGAGAGGTGTGTACTGCCCAACTCAATATCCCTTCATGCTAACACGCTCAGAGAACCCTATTTGGCAACTGGTGCGTCTCTGCCCCCGGACCACGGCAAATATTGACAGCCCCAGGCCAGAAAGCACAACTTGGCAGTCACACATTCAAACTACAGCTCGATACGTACCTACAACGAAACTGGCTTCACCGACTACCGACATCTCCAGCGCGAGTATGCCGAGGCCTACCGCACCGCCTCAAAAGAAGCAGGGCGCATCATGACCGAGAACCTGCAGGATCAGACAGCGCGGACTGGCCTCGCACTGGCCGGTTGGCGACCACGTAAGGATGATTCTGCAGCGCAGGCAGTGGAATGGTGGAATTGGGGTACGGCTCCCCTCTCAGCTCGAGGTCGAATCACTGATCTAGGTTGTAGACTGGGAATCCGGCCAAACACCTGATAGCAGCTCGCTTGTCTTTGGACTCGCCAGCGAGAATATCACTTTCCAACAGTTCGGATTGCGGAACGAGATGGTCATCGATCCGCGCGGCTACAGCGCCATCATCAACGGCGAGGCCGCATCATTCCTATATAGCGAGAATGGTGATCCGAGGATGGATCCTCGGGTACAACTGGAGACACAGGTCACGGAGATTGAGTACTCAGACAAAGGCGTCACCATCCGCAACAAGGACGGTAGCTGCGTGGAAGCCGCGTACGCCATCTGCACATTCTCCCTTGGTGTTCTGCAGAACGACGCAGTCAATTTCCGTCCTGCACTGCCCGAATGGAAACAAACCGCTATCCATAAGTACACCATGGGCACATATACTAAGATCTTCATGCAGTTCGAGGAGATGTTCTGGCCGAACGACACGCAGTTCCTTTTGTATGCATCGCCGACGACAAGGGGGTACTTTCCTGTGTTCCAGTCTCTATCGATGGAGGGTTTTCTTCCCGGGTCGAATATCTTGTTCGTAACGGTCGTGGATACGGAAGCCTATCGAGTTGAGAGGCAATCCGACGCTGAAACGCAAGCTGAGATCCTCGATGTCCTTCAGCAGATGTTCCCTGACAAGCATGTCCCCAAGCCGAAAGCGTTCTTCTACCCGCGCTGGTCGGAAGAGCCCTGGGCGTATGGGAGCTACTCCAACTGGCCGGCTGGTACGACGCTGGAGATCCATCAGAATCTGAGAGCGAATGTACAGCGGCTATGGTTTGCTGGCGAGGCGACTTCTTCGGCGTATTTTGGATTTGCGCATGGCGCTTGGTACGAGGGGAAGGAAGTAGGAGAGCATGTGGCTGCGCTGCTGCAGGACAAATGTGTTACGTTGCAAGGGCAGAAGGCTTGTGGAGAGAGGCGGCATTACGAAGTGCTGCATGGGACAACACCCTTGGAGGCATATAATGCGATTAATGGCTGGCCAATTAGCGTTGAGCTGTAGATTCACTGCTTTATTTGTTTCAGGAAAGATGGTGAATGAGAATGATCTATAGCTAAGTCATTTGGGTTTCTGATAGTGAATAGACTGATATTATGTTGAATATTTAGTTCTTCAGCTTCCCTCTTACTGCTCAGCTTCTGCCATCTCCTCTTAAGCCTATACATGGACTTCTGGATATATTCTCAGGAACATCCTTGAGGAAGTCTATAGCTGGTCTACACATCCACTGTCTGAGCAATCTTCCTTCTCTCCATGCAACTAGCATGGAACCATAAGTGACCTTTATTCTCCTTTCTCCCCACTTCAGCTATACTTGTCTTTTTACTCCCCCTGAAGACGATATAATGACCAATGTCCATTCTATCATAATCATGATAGGCACCTGGACCACGACCATCCCGGTTTGTGGGCCCGTGTTATCTACGACGACAATCTGCAATTTCATGTGGTTCTCCAGCTGCTAATTGAGCTTAGACACGATGCCAATTTATCACTCGTTTGTGACGTCCCTCGTGAGTGCCGCCTCCGGCACTCGTTGCGCAGACCCGTACGTTTCCATAGATTCCCTAGTTGATTAACATGCTAACATCGGTGTCGGCTAGGAGATCCGGGAATGGTGAGCAATGCCCCGGCTTATCTTGTCGGGGCTTCGTTAAACACCGATGGCGAGGTATGCCTGCTGCAAGCAACGTTGTGGAATCTCTGGGGTCAATGCTTAATAAAGGAATACAGTGCGTGTGCAATGTTGAAACCTGTCAAACATGAAAACAACTGTTCGGCTCTAAAGAACATCCTCTGTCTGCTAGCGACACTTAAGGTAAGTCTATCAAAGACAAAGCTACATCTTGATTATCTATGGAAGTATGGATACTAATGATGTGGCTTATACAGTTCAAGTCAAAGAAGACCACTCCTTCGGTTAATGTCAAGAAGAACGATGACCCGAAGCCTGTCATGAAAAACCGGTCCCCGTCTCAAAAAGCTAGATCGAAGAAATGGGTTGACAAAGATTAAGGAACGCAAGGCTGCTTCGGCAACAAAAAAAGAGAGAGCTACTTGGTGGTCTTCGAGCTAAAAGTCCCAAGGGTGCTTCCGAATGGAAGCCCCGAAAGCAGATGAACGCCCCCGTGCCCTTCGTCAGAAGGAGAAAAAGAAAATCAAAAAAAAATTAGAAAACGCGAAAGATAGATTCATTCATCGGAATTATTGGTAAGACTTTCATTGCCACTACGTACATATAGTAGTGAGCCGTGGTCGAAAGAAATCTTTAGGAGTGAACGAGAAAGGCTGACCAGGCAGAAAAGAATGAAATGGACACCATGACCTCGCCTTTTCATTTTGCGTCTTCTTATCTTTTCTTCAATGATGGTGAACCTGAGCTCCAAATTTGCACAACAGGAAAGTGCATATATCACCGACGCTGATATATCGATATCGCATACAAACCGCCGCCAGACGGCCCACTGGACTGGGAGATTATGTTAAGCTCCTGTCAAACGCTCTATCAAATCTTGCGGTTCTTCTATGACGCCAAACTCGCAAGTTCCACAAGGGCTAGCGCCGGGAACTCAGGCAGTACGCCCAACACGGCGGATGTTTTTTGGTCAGTCGGTCAGACCTGGCGCTAGTCCAGGGGATATTCCGCCTCTGGACGTAGATAAGCTGCGAGCCATAGCCCGGATTGAAATGGAAAGGACGGGGTGTAGAGGCTCCCTTGCATCCCTTTTCTTTCTTTGAGTGCCTCTCTACCTTCAGTGCCACCAGACCTGGACGAGCTTCATGCTGATGAACCCAAATCTAGACTGAAGTTGTCAAGATATCACCCTGACCTTCATCAGACGATACAGTCAAACTTCTGGACAGCTTTATCCAGAATTTGCCCTTCGACGGCTCTAAATCCATAACTTCTGACGTGATGGGTCACGGCACAATTGTCGCCGACTGTCCCGGTATTACCATCATATCAGCTGAATCCTCCTCGTCGTACGTCCTCTGCCCTAGCTGAAGGACAGTTCTCGCCTACGAGCATATCAAGCGCTGCAAAGATTTTGAAGCTGATGCTTTTACATTGAATTCGAGTCAGCCGGTAGAAAGATCGGGGTCGACTTTATTCTGTACCCGGAGATTCTGAGAGGCAGCCATGTGAACGCATTGTCCCTTGGCATGGAGCTACGTCCCGGAGGTCAAACGCACCACCGAGGAACCATCCGTCCTACACGGAGAGACACTCGATAGCTTTCTCAACCCAAACCGTGTACTACCGCTTCACCTTCTACACTTGAGCGCGCGAACAGTCCTGCCGCACAACATGACTGCATTGGCTTCTGGCCCTAGTCCCATAGCAGCACTGTGAAAATGTCGAGCAGAGATCCCGCAGGTGGTCTGACAGTATGCGAAATGGTAGGGTGCCTGTTATCTCGGAACCATTCACCGATGCTAAATTAAAAGCCTAGCCAATCGTTCCTGTGCCTGTTTCTGTTCCTGCTCCCGGTGCTGATCTGGCTAGTTCACCAAGGTGGACCACTTTGGGCAACAAATCTTCGATCAGAGCGGGGCAGGATATCGGCTGCGGCTAGGTGGTTGTGCAGATTGCGAGACAATCCGACGCAGCATGGACACTATGCTGAGAGAGCCTGCCAGCCCCAGTTATTGGAGGGCGCCGACGGACGAGCTACGACAGTTCATTCACATATATGGGATAACACTTTCGACGGTCAAGCAGATTGGTAACTTTCGCTTCCTCCCTCTACTCATATCAAGAGATAATACATCCAAAGTGAGTTACTGACTATAGGTGCCCGGTATTCTGTCAATGCTAATAAATATTATCTTACTTAGAAATCCAGAAATCCTACGAACAACGCCAACGACAGAAGAGATTATTCGTTTCATCGAAACAATAGTGTCGAAGCTCAAACCGAGGGCTCAGTCTGACATTGCTCTGAATGCACGATCAATATGACATGGCATCATGCATCTCTTTACAGCACTGGAGTTCAGAAATGAAAATTTCCGCGTCGATAAGCAAATGGCTAGGAAAGTCGATCCATGCATCAACCGACTGATATCTGAGGGTCTGTTAGTCAAAGGCAGGTCATCGCCCCGAGCCTGGGCAGGCCAATACGTGGTCCAGAGAATGGCGACAGCGTGGTTAGATTATGCCATTAACCATGGCACCATCTCTTGGGACGTCCATTTACTGAAGCTATGCATGATTGCACTTCAGAGCGCGGTCGGCTGTCGTCCTGGTTCGTCTAATCTTCCCATCATTTTGAATATATATACTGACGTCTAACTCCAAATAGGAGATCTGATCCGAGACCTGTTCGATAAGAGTCTTTTCCTAATTGGAACGACATTGCCATAACTGTTGGCGATACATTCGATGCCCTTCATGGGCAAATAACTCTCCGTTTTACCAAAGGACATAAGTACGAAGAAGAGATTGTCAGCAATGAGGGAAGTCCCAACGAATGTTATGTATCGAGACCGTCTGGTCGAGCAAGGAATCATCCCGAATGAAGCGGCTAGTGGCCTTTACCGGCCAATTTTCTTGAAAAAATACCTGCTTGGCGGCCTCATCTCCCCAGAGCAGATCGGAAGATTATCAATGAAGCTCCCTCTGGCACTCCTGTTGGCTAGTGGAACACTTCAGGTCGCCTCTCAGCAGGTGCCTGGACTGCACAAAGTCCTTGATTATCCCTCCCGCGCAATCACCCTCGACGACATTGTCCCGTCCTCCTGGAGTAATCCTACCACAGGCGAAACCGACCTGAAATGCTGTCCAAGGGGGACGGTATATTGACGGGACCAGATGTCTGCTGTATCAGCGAGACATCTGTCCCGAGCACACAATCTTCCAGGATGGAATGTGTGCCCATACCAGTGGACCGCAAAAGTCTGGACGCTCCAGAATTCACCTGGTGTCCTTCCATTCCACCATGGAACCGCCCATCGGTGTATTGTGCCGCCTGACTACCAAGGTCGCGCTAGGTTGCTGTGCAAACTGCCTATGGAATGGCAAGTTCGAGCGCTGTTCGTACAATCTTGTAAGAGTGGTGCCCGGGACCCTACTGGTGGCACGTACCTGGCTCGTATCTGACGAGTCTTCTGTGTCTGTGTTCGTGTAACACGTCTCCGGTGTGATTACCTTAGGTGTCTACGTTGAATAAAACCGCCCTCCGCCCCCTCCCCGTCTCTGAATTTTTTTCTTCACCACCACCATCTACTCCTCCTCATCGAAGCCATTTTTTTTCCCCACCAAATTCATCTACGTCAAGGCCTGTTTTCATCATGGCTGTAAGTAACGTTATGGGATCTTCATAATCACTGCTTAATGAAGGTAATATAGTGTATTTGCAACGTGCCGAGCTGCGATTTTGAAAGTCTTACTCATCTTGCCAGAAAGCTACAATACTAAGAACCGCACCTTGCAAAGCAGAGTCATGCCAAACGTGTCTCCATGACTATATCCAAGAGCGCCTGATGGGGTCATGCCAAAGTCGCAGCTGGCATTCTTAGTGGGAAGTGGACATTGCTCATCCCCGAGAATAATCCCGATATCGAGGCTTATATTGACGCCGAGCTACATGAGCGCCTCGAGTCAGACAGGTTGTGCATCGGAAATCCAGCTATCATGCTGAGGATTAATTGGGGCTTGGTATCTTTGAAGCTCCCGTAACCACCAGTGTCACGTCATGGAAGCCAAGAGACTCATGAGCAGAAGGTCAAACTTTTGACCCAGTGTATCCATGGGTGCAGCATCATACCCACAACAGACGGGTAATGGCCAATTTGACGCTGTCGACTAGCTTCAGGCAGTCTGCTAAATATGCTAGGGGTACATGCAGAATTGATAGGCAGCAGTTACTGGTTAAGGGCGTGGTTCGGTCTAATAGCTGAGGTTGGATAGATGAAGCTCTTCGTATCCTTGCTCTGGGTTAGCATGAATGTATCCGACATGAGAGGGGGCCAGACGAGGACCAGAGAAATGCCCATGGGGCAAGCGTGCCGCCAAATACTACGATGCCATTAAAATGCTGGTCATTTCGACTCCAACACCACTTACACAGCCTCCGCGCAGGATACTCAATTTGATCCAGGAATAGTGTTTCGGCAAGGAGAACCAGAGCGACTGGACGAGGAGCCAGAGAGAGTCCATTTGCTCATTGAGTGCATGGCCGTACATAATACTGCTGTCCGTAAATCGCAATCGACGAGTTCAGGTTCATTGAAAGGTTGAACCGATGTTTAGTATTTAGTACAAGCACCATAATACATTTAAGAATCTCAAATCAGGTCCTAACTCATTAACCCCGACTAAGGTGATCTCAACATACATACTATAAGCAGCAGTACATATCTCTCACCTTCCGAATCTGCCTAAGGCATATCGAAGGATCCCACGCAACCCTAACGACATCACCACAGTTTAGATGTCATACTTACCATGGTTCTCGTCGTAAAACCCTGCCTCGACTGCACTCACTGCATCTCTACATCCTCTTCAGCTCACCATCGACAACTACAAAATGGCTGCAACCTTCGACTTCAGCTCCAAGTTCCTCTCCGAACTCCCACGCAACACCCCCGAGCTAGTCGCTCCGGACGTCAAAACCATCAAAGCCGCACTGCGCCGCCAACTCGGCCAAACCCCCGACATCGACTTCATCATCCTCTCCTCCGTGCCCCCAGACGCCATCAGCCGACTTATCATCGACCCCCGTGCAGGTGGGGACCCCAAGCCCCTACGCATGTTCTACAATGCAGACGTACGCAAACTGATCATCAACCCACCCAAGCTCCCACTGGAGGTTGCAACGGGCTACTTTACACGCTTTATTATGCTCAAAATGGGTCTTGGCGATGAACTCATCCCGACAGGCTCAGCAACGGTGGAAGATGGACCGTATGCCAAAGAGCCGAATGCTTCGTACATGGTGGAGCACACGCTGCGACTGCGACACAAATGGCCGAACTACGTTATTGAGACAGGGTTTGAGGATATGCTGGGTCGGTTGCGGCTGCATAAGGAGTGGTGGTTTGGTCAGTCGGATGGACAGGTGCGAGGGGTGTTGATTGTTGGGGTGACTAGAACGGCACGGAGGGTTGTCATTGAGAATTGGGTGTACAGGCGTGGTTGTCCGATCAAGGAGCAGGAGGTTAGTATTTCTAGAGATGAAGAGGGGGTGGCTGTTGTTGCTGGGGATGCGCTGAGAATCAAATTTGAGGATCTTTTTTTGCGGCCTGCGAATGAGGATACAGAAGGGGATTTGGTGTTTCCGCGCGAGTGGTTGGAAAAACTGGCTGCAACAGTTTGGAGATATATGCCTTTTGAATAAGTGTATACTACATCTGGCGGACCTGAGGTTGTAACAGAAATGTGCTGATTAGGCTCGGATGTTGTATTCCGATGGTATGTGAAGTGATAGCTACTCGAGATGAGATCAATGGCCAAGGTTCTTAGGAGCAGCAGTCGCGGGGCCTTCAGGGGTAACGTAAGCCTGTTGTATGTCAGCATCATCGTCTGAGCCATGGAGTAAAAGTCATACCTTGGTCATGCCTCCATCTACGACAAAATCGCTTCCATTGACGAAACTGCTCTCGTCGCTGGCAAGGAACACGACCGCATGCGCCTGTTCAATGGCCTCGCCAAACCGGCCTGTCGGGAAGTGGACCTCGCGGCGGTGGCGCTTGGGCTGATCATCACCCAGCCAGTCTTGCAGAAGAGGAGTGCTATACGTGATTAGCAGATACTCGCTGTCTAGCGATAAAAGGAGCTTACTTGAGAGGAGCAGGGCAGAGGGCATTGAACCGGAAACCCTCACGAGCATGGACAATCGCCAGCTCCCGAGTCAAGGCAAGAACAGCACCCTTGCTGGCTGTGTAGGCCAGCTGGGGTGTGGCGCTTCCCACCAGAGCAACCACACTCGCCGTGTTGATAATGCTACCCCTGTTCTTCTTGTGACGACGCAGACTCAGCACCGCATGCTTGCAGCCAAACCAGACACCCTTCACGTTGATGTTCTGTGTCAGATCCCAGATCTTCTCTGGTGTATCGACCGCATCGGCGTCGTCAGCGTGCATGATGCCCGCGTTGTTGAACATCACGTCCGTTCCACCCCAGCTATCCTGAGACTCGACCATGGCCTGGACTTCAGATTCCTTGGAGACATCACACTTGATTGTTTCGACTCGGGGCGCGTTGGGGACGACTTCTTTCACTTTGGCCAGGGCTTTCTCGAGAGCTTGGGCGGAGATGTCGGCCATCAGGACGTTGGCACCTTCGCGAGCGAAGAGGATACTAGTTTCGAGACCGATGCCTCTGCCGGGGATCAGTATGTCAATTGAGTAATTGGAAGATGACTTACCCTGCGGCACCAGTGATGATGGCATTCTTGCCTTGGAGTCTTCCTCGAGGAGCAGAGGCCATTTTGTCTGCGAAGCTGCGATCAGTGACTGCAGGCTGGATAATGTGGGGTAATCGATGGATACGAAGGGGGAGTGTGAATGAGAAAGGCCTTACTATGAACTTGGGAAGATGTTAGGAGACGACAGACAACCTACAGCAGCAATTGAGCACTCAAGACACTGTGGAGGAAAAGACGGTCAGGAGTCGACGACCCAGCATGAGAGATACTGTAACACAGGTCCGCCGCGGGGCAGCTGTGGATCGAATTATCTAATCGCTGGATGGCCGGTGACGATAACGGCTGGCGATAATCCGATGCTCGTGTGCAAGAAATATAGTTAGCCATTTGACAGAAAGACATCTTATCTTTGTCTCTTCAATCATTTTAGACAAGTGACTAGTACTTCCAAAATAACCAACTATCATGAATCGACCATCTACATCGGCTCTTACCTTGGCCCTGTTTGCGATTGGACGGAGGTGGTCAACAGACCAGTTGATAAGCTCCGATAAGACACCCTAGGCTCCAAGGCTCTCCACACTTGACACGGCCCCATATCTTCCGCATCTCCAACCCCCCTGCCACCACGCTCGTGAGTTCATTCCCTGTTCATAGTGGCGTTTACAGACTCAACTTACCGTCCCAGGAACCTCCCTCAAATCACCATGTCCGCGTCCACATCCTCCTGCGAAGTGACTCTCGAGAACGTCGCGGAGATTCTAAAAAATGACACCAAGGTCAAGCTGGCGGGTGTCGACGTGGACGGCCAGCTGCGCGGCAAGCTCATCTCCAAGAAGAAATTCCTCTCCATCGCCGCTGACGGGTTCGGATTCTGCTCGGTGATCTTTGGCTGGGATATGCACGACAGGACATACTTTAAAGAGCTCGCGATCAGTAATAAGGAAAATGGATACCAGGATCTCGTCGCGGTGCCTGATCTGAGCAGCTTTCGCCGAATCCCCTGGGAGAACGATGTTCCGTTCTTTCTTGTCAGCTTTTTTGATCCGGAGACCAGGGAGCCTGTTTGTGCTTGTCCGCGGGGGCTGCTGAAGACGGCGCTCAGTAAGGTGGAGGGAGCGGGATACCGTGCTATGGCCGGGGGTGCGTTGGATTGCTCTGCTTGAGTTCCTATTATATTTGACATGCTTACTGATTGATATTCAGCGGAGTATGAGTTCTATCAATTCCGCGCACCAGGCGACTACCCCACACCCGAACGGAATGCCTCCGCAACCGCCGCCTTCCTCCAAAAGAACCCTGTCGAAGCGTTGCCTGCGCTGACGGAGGGTATGTTCGGATACAGTCTTACTCGTCCCATACACAATCAGGATTACTACTACGGTATATTTGACGCATGCGAGCAGTTCAACTGCGAGATTGAGGGATGGCACACGGAAAGCGGGCCCGGTGTATTTGAGGCGGTGAGTTGTCCTTCGCCGTTGAGCAGTGCATGGCTGACGCGTTCAGGCATTACAATTCGGGGAAGCGAAGGAAATGGCAGACAAAGCTGGGTTATTCAAGTGAGTCTTTGGTTCGGTGCATACGAAGCTTTAGCGACTGCTGACCTTTCAGATACGTGGTCAAGTCCATCGGCGCCAAACATGGCATTACGCCAGCATTCATGGCAAAGCCACGCGAAGGTTTACCTGGCAATAGCGGACACATGCATATCTCGCTAGTTACGGAAGATGGAAAGAATGCTTTCCTCCGCCCGACGCCCGATCCATCCCCGCCATATCCAGACGTAGCGCACCTCTCCGATCTAGGAAGACACTTCTTGGCAGGTATTCTGACGGGCCTGCCGGATATCATGCCTCTTTTAGCACCGACGATCAACTCATACAAGCGGCTGGTGGAGAACTTCTGGGCCCCGGTCACCGTATCCTGGGGTCTGGAGCACCGGGCCGCTTCCATCCGGCTGATCACCCCGCCTACAGCCAGTGCAAAAGCAACTCGATTCGAAGTGCGCGTGCCGGGAGCTGACGCGAACCCGCACTTTGTCTTAGCGGCTATCGTCGCGTTGGGTTGGCGCGGCGTCGAGAAGAAGCTGGAGATTCCTGTCCCGCCTTTGTCCAAGGGTGAGGACATGGGTGGTGCCAGCGATCAGGGCGTCCGACTGGCCAAAACATTGAAGGAGGCGACGGTTGCATTCATGCGCAAGGACAGTGTTGCACGAGAGGTATTTGGCGATAAATTCGTGGATCACTTTGGGGGGACGCGAGAACACGAGGTGCACCTGTGGGAGGAAGCGGTGACTGACTGGTTTGTGTTCCCCGCATGCATGACGACTGGGATTATGCTAACGCAGTTGACAGGGAGGTGCGACGGTACATTGAGACGGTCTAACGAGTTGATGCCACTACGGTCCAACGGCGGTTGTATATATCACTTGTAGTCTTTTCACCTGATCATGCTGTATCTTGGAGTTGATGTCTCAGCGAGTGTTGTGCATTGATTGATACCATGCGGAGAGTATGCAGTAAAGCGTGATAGACACTCTATTTGACTCTTATCAATCAGTCTGAAACAGAGACCCGTTTGCTCCCGAGCGTATATCAAATCGGAATGTGGCCGGAAGCTAGAGCTTCTGTTCTGGAGCTACAGAGTATCACATGCGGTCGACCATCTTCACATGCCGCACGCCAACACTC
Organism: Aspergillus felis; assembly: GCA_016413765.1. Classification (NCBI taxonomy): domain Eukaryota; kingdom Fungi; phylum Ascomycota; class Eurotiomycetes; order Eurotiales; family Aspergillaceae; genus Aspergillus; species Aspergillus felis. Next base: position 846,677 of record CP066508.1, read on the forward strand.
AAGATCGCAATGTCGACAATCACTAGATATAATAATTTGATATAATAGTCAGTATTCAGTCCAAGAAATATATTGTATACTTGATATCGATATTGCTAAATATCTCGGTACAAAGTTGGTATTGATTGTGGTATTGATAGTAGTACTCTGAAGTCCTTATGGAAGGATAACTCCATCGGGACAAGTCGGACAGGCAGCCTGAGGCAGCAACTAGGCCGAAACGCAGATGCAAGTTCAGGCCTAGATCATCCTGACGTTGAACCGCGGCTGCAACGGCCAGTGGGAGATCTCGGGCATGCGGACAATCCCTCGGCTGATCTATTTTGATCTAGAGTTGATACCTTCAGTCACGATCTGTGGTCCGTATTCATGGTATTGACAGTGCACCGAACCGGCCGAGAAATTCATCCGTTCATATACTCCACGAGCGGTTTGGTCTTGAATGTATTCAAGGATTATATAGTAATAGTATTAGCAGTGGATGATAATCAACCCCTGCCGATATCGATCGGTCTGCGGCGGCCGCCGGGTGAGGGGAAGCGAAGAACACCTCAGGCAGGACGCGGGGAGTCGGCCGAAAGATCGATACGCGCTAGTAAGATAACTGGTAATGTATATTTCCTGTTTGGACTTAGTGTGAGAGATGTCCGCGGAAAAGTCATGTGATTTACCCCGAAATGGTCAACCTCCGCTCATCCAGCGCTGGTCATGCACGATGACTGGCTGTCGTCCATCAGTGATAGGATGTTTTCCACAGTTTCCCTGAAGAACGCTTCCCCATATCATGAGAATAACTTACCGATTACAGCTGGATGACTGGAATGGAAAATGGGTGACCTGCGAGGTTTCCGTTCTTCGCCCATAGTTGGTCCAAACTTCCAATGGGCCGCGGCTGTTCATCGTTCTGACGTAGTCTCCGTTCTTACTCCCGAAGGAACTATGCATGCGTCCTTCTATATATTGTCGTCTAGGCGCAGCGCCGTGCTTTGATCCCTTTTTTACTTCTTCTTGAACTTTATTTGGGTGACTTCTCTTCATCCATCACATCATCCTTAGCCATTGATCATCCAAAAGACATTATCAACATGAGCCAAACCGAAGTACAGCTCAAGGATGTCGCCATCCTGGGCGCCGTGCACAACGAGCATCGCAAGATCCTCACCAAGGAAGCTTGCGCTTTCCTCGCCATCCTCCACCGCGCCTTCAACCCTACCCGGAAAGCCCTCTTGAAGCGCCGTATCGATCGCCAGGCCGAGATCGACAAGGGCCATCTGCCTGACTTCCTCCCCGAGACCAAGCACATTCGTGAAAATGACGCCTGGAAGGGTGCTCCTCCCGCTCCTGGTCTGGTTGACCGTCGCGTGGAGATCACTGGTCCCACGGACCGCAAGATGGTCGTCAATGCTTTGAATGCGGATGTCTGGACTTACATGGCGGATTTCGAGGGTGAGCCACTTGCATTTGGCTGCTTTTGGAAGACAAACTGACAGGCATAGACTCGAGTGCCCCTACCTGGTCGAACATGATCAACGGCCAAGTCAACCTGTACGATGCTATCCGCCGTCAGGTCGACTTCAAGCAAGGAAACAAGGAGTACAAGCTCCGCACAGACCGCACCCTTCCCACCCTGATCGCCCGTGCTCGAGGCTGGCACCTTGACGAGAAGCACTTTACCGTTGACGGCGAGCCTATCTCCGGCAGTTTGTTTGATTTCGGTCTCTACTTCTTCCACAACGCCAAGGAGCTGGTTGCTCGCGGCTACGGTCCTTACTTCTACCTCCCCAAGATGGAGTCCCACCTCGAGGCCAGACTCTGGAATGACGTCTTCAACCTCGCTCAGGACTACATTGGCATGCCCCGCGGGACCATCCGTGCTACTGTCCTGATTGAGACCATCACTGCTGCTTTTGAGATGGATGAGGTGAGTTCACGATACTTTACAGCTAGCTCGAGTGCCACTTGTACTAACGTGCGCAGATTATCTATGAACTGCGTGACCACAGCTCCGGTCTCAACTGCGGCCGCTGGGATTACATCTTCTCCTTCATCAAGAAGTTCCGCAAGCACCCCAACTTTGTCCTTCCCGACCGCTCCGACGTCACCATGACCGTGCCTTTCATGGAATCCTATGTGAAGCTGCTCATCAAGACTTGCCACCGCCGTGGTGTTCACGCTATGGTAAGCCAATCGCTGCGCCTGATTAACCGAGAAAAAGCTGACAATCGCAGGGTGGTATGGCTGCTCAGATCCCTATCAAGGACAACGCCGCCGCCAACGACAAGGCCATGGAGAACGTGCGCGCCGACAAGCTGCGTGAGGTCCGCGCCGGCCACGACGGTACCTGGGTCGCTCACCCCGCTCTCGCCGCTATTGCCTCCGAGGTCTTCAACAAGTACATGCCTACTCCTAACCAGCTGTTCGTCCGCCGGGAGGACGTCAACATCACCGCCAACGATCTGCTCAACACCAATGTTCCTGGTAAGATCACCGAAGAGGGTATCCGCAAGAATTTGAACATCGGTCTTTCCTACATGGAGGGCTGGCTCCGCGGTGTTGGCTGCATCCCGATCAACTACCTGATGGTACGTTTCTCTGACTTTTACTTTCCTTTCATTTGTGCGGCAACTAACCGAGAGTAGGAGGATGCCGCTACCGCCGAAGTGTCCCGGTCTCAGCTCTGGCAGTGGGTGCACCACCAGGTCACCAGCTCCGAGGGCAAGAAGATCGACAAGGCCTACGCTCTGCGACTGCTCCAGGAGCAGGCCGACAGCCTGGCCGCCAAGGCGCCCAAGGGCAACAAGTACCAGCTGGCGGCCCGTTACTTTGCCGGTCAGGTGACGGGTGAGGACTATGCGGACTTCCTTACCAGCCTGTTGTACAATGAGATTTCGACCCCGGGAACTGCGTCGAAATTGTGAGCGTTGGATGCCAGATTGATGATTGATGATTCCCCTGTACTGTACATTTTAGCATCAATACATTGTCAGTAATTTCAAGTTATACCTTGTATAGTGTCACCTCCCACGTAGCTGAGTTCCATATTAGACCTGTCCCTAAACCAAAAGGGCTCTTCTTTGACGGACTGGAAAGTGCAAAGGCAATATTTGTTCTGACTTTGGGCTAGACGTCGTAGCAGCGATGCACGCAAGGAATCCACTTCACTAGCTATCGGACATTATATCTACTTGTATTGATTCCAAGACAATGGACAAGCAATTGACCATTGTCATCCTCAACATAGTCACCAGTTGAGATTCTTTGTATCATAATGCCATTGTTCATGTCTCGCTTTGTCTCTCATCGATTGTCTTTCTTTGTCCTGCATCTCGGCTGTTCCCTCGCTGCGGAATCGACTCAAAGACAATACCTTGACATGATGTCTCGGTCAGTCCTTCAGTAAGACATCTCTTCACGCAGCTTCTTACTCTCTGCCATCCTCGTGTCTCCGATTCTTTTAGTCCGTGTCTAGGACATCCGCCTTCGTCCTTTCAAGTCAAGATGTCTCTACAAGACATTGCCGTGTTGTCGTGATGTATCGACTGTTGAAATGTCTGATATCGACAGATTGTGTCTCATTTCTCTGCTCGTGATGGATATAAATTTCGCGAGAAATCTCCTCAAGATGGACCTTTTTCATCACCATCATCCTCTGGATACCCTACTCTTTACTCTTTGCTCTTCTCTTGCTCTGCCTGTTCGAAACCCACAATCTACAACTTCTTGAACTTCCTCGTTCACACTTCTACTTCTTCACTCAAGCACCAGGGTAAGGAAAAGCCCAAGAACGCATAACATCAAGATGTCCAACCAACAAGCCACAGATTACTACGACCCCTCCGCCCCCCGCCACATCCCCATCGACGACTGCCTCACCTACGAAACAGGGTACAGGCCCAATCTCCCGGGCCAACGCACCTGGTGGGTCTTCTGCCCCGTCACCGGCCTCTTCCAGAACAGTTACTCCCTCCTGGGCGCTATGATCGAGTGCGTCGCCCGCGGCCAGGCCACGCTTACGCCAACCTGGGACCGCACCTTTGCCGGCGGCATTTGGTATGATTTTGATTGCAGTGCTGATGTTTTGGATGTGCAGGTGCTGATGGGTGTGGCTGTTAGTGATATGCAGAGGCGGATTGAGAGGTATATGTATACGAGTGATGGGCAGAGTGGGTATAAGCCTGCGCTTGGGTTTCGGTAGGTGGTGATTTCGTGAGGGGGTGGGATGCTGACTAGATTGCAGGTCGGTTGAGGGAGAGGATGAGGGTGAGGAGGATTGGGGATTTTTGATAGGTATGTTTCCTTGGTTTTGCATGCTGGTTGGTTTGTTACAGTTGGTTTGGTTTTGTTGAGTTACTGCGACATTGCTGGTTTGGTATTGCGACTTGCTTGACTGCTACGATGCGATTGGATTACGACAATGAATTGAGTTTTTGGACAGGATATTCCCGTTACTGATCAGTGTGTAGGCTCGTAGATATAGAGAAGATGTGGAATACCCAGTGAGGAAATATCCACAAGTGTTGCAATGCAGAACTCTAATTGATGAAGATGATGTTGCAACCTTGTAGTTGTAGCTGCCAAGATACCACAGGAACCTCCTCGTCTTATTTCTGTCGTAGCTGTCTATATTCCCAGAAAGTAATAAGGCGAACTGATAAATACCGGTTGAGTCGTTGGAAGCTCCCTGTCATCATTCATTTGGTAATGAGGTAATGAGCGAGCGCATTGAAAAGGAAGACGATGATGATCTCCGTATAGCTATATAGAGACGTGCAACCCCATATATTAGCTTAATTAATATCAATAATAATAGTCTCCGTGAGTAGAGGGTTATAGGATATACTAAGATATACAAGATGCTTTGCAGTTTATACACTACATCAAGGCGGGCTACAACTCAACGAGGACAAGCTCGATCCAGAAATATACGACTACGCTTACAAAGACAGGAGATCATGCAATCTTTTTATTCATATGCAGCACAGCCGCAAAGTAAAGTTTTGGTCAACTAAAGTCCATATCGAAGTTGACTCTATTCCAACGACCACGACCAATCCGTCCGGGTCAATCTATCCTAGTCTAGCGTACATCAATTCAGTTCACTCACGTCAAGTCCCCCGAATTTAGATATACTCCCAAGCGGCAGCCCGGGTATCATTCGAAGGCACGGCCAGGGCATCAAAACCAAGGCATTCCGCACCGCCGGTGACGTTCGCAACAGCGGCATACACCTGCCAGTGCGTGGCGGTGCCATTGCTCTTGGGGCAAGCGACGAACCCGTCGGCGCCCTGGCCCTGGTACGCGAAGTGACCGAAGGGCGTGCCGGCGGTGTAGACGAAGGGACCGGTGGAGGAGCCGGCGGGGATGTAGGCCGAGTGAGCGGTGGTGAAGCGCAGGGCGCCGCGGGGGTCGACGTAGATGAGCTGGCCACCGGGGACGGCGACGTCCTGTGTTTGTTAGTATGCTTTAGGACAAGCGGGCATAGGAAGGGAACGTACCAAGGCAGTCTCGCTGGCGAACCGGGTGGTTGTGCCTGGGGGACAGCCGCCGACTTTCTCGACAGACTCAGGGCAGTAGGTGGAGGGGGACTCGCCGAGCCAGAAGTTGCCGTGGGCAGCGTTCAGGGGGAGCAAGTGGACAGGCGAGCCGGAGCGAGCGGACATGACGGAGAATTTGCTGGTGCCGTTGCTGCTGCGGTAGCTGTGGCTGTGGGCATTGTTGCGGACGGGGATGCTGACGGCAGAGGCCAGGGTGAGGAGGGAGAAAAGAGCTGGGATCTTCATTTTTGGTAATTGTATGTAGCTGTGCTGTGATACTGAGTACTGAGAATCGGGTTGATGGATCAGATATGGAGAGGGAGAGGTTTATATACCTGCTCTGCCAGCACTAGCAGACGAAAAAACCAGATCTGACCAGCAACCCTTCCATTTTCATCATCCCTTATCTATTTCTTTCAGGCAGGACAAAAGCCTTGCCCCATAAGGCATTTCGAGCGCCCATCTCCACTTGGCCCTGACGATCCCGGGTCTGTCTCCCTCTGGATTTCTACCGGTGGCTCCGACGGTTAATACCCTTGAAACAGAGGGACGGCTGATCATGCTACGTCGTTGCCGTACCCTTGCTCATTCTCTTACAGGCACTGATGGCCAGGTTACTTTGGCAGGGGATGCCGTACGGCAAAGAAAAATTGATCCAGCAATGACATGGCCGATGATGCCGATGATCGACGGTTGCTCCACTCCGTGTCTCGGGTTGAGTGCCTTTCTGGTCAAATGGAAGAGCTTCACGTTCTGCAGCTCCTGTCATTGGCCGAGAGTCAGCAATAGCCCCTCAGGGTCTACTGCATAGCCTTGCGCTGCCGAAAGCTCACCATCGAGCTGGAAGATTCGGCGGCGCAGCCACAGATCCACTCTGCGTGCTCATGCTGACAAGAGGCGGCCTGATTCCTTGGAACAAATTCTATATTTGTCGGATGCTGCCTGCTGTGGCATTGCTTGGTCTATTACGTCCCACATCTATGTACAAGAATTAGTCTATAGATACAATAAGGCAAACTCAATACTCCCCCATCAATGGCAGATCGCGCGAACTGCGTCCCACCCAGATCTGGAATTTGCCCTCCGGCATCACCCAGTTCTGCTCGCGCGTGCTCCAGTAACTCAGATCCTTCCGGCTGAGCGTCATCTGCACCTCGCGTCGCTCACTAGGCTCCAGCTCGACCTTGGTAAAGTTCCGCAGAACCCGCTGAGGAAACTCGATTTTCACCCGCTCCCTCTGTTTCTCCCAGGGCTTCTCTACCTCCACCCAGTCGCCCTCCTCGGTCACATCGGGCGGAAAGGATACATAGACCTGGACCACCTCCTGCCCTTTGCGATCTCCAGTATTGCTCACCTGGATCTTTACTCGTACCATCTCCTCGTATAGCGCAGGATGGCCACCTGCTCCACCTCCTGCCGGCGATGGACTTTGTGTCTCGTTGTAGCCCTTGGGGTAGAATGAATAGTTGCGCGGCGCCGTTCCATCAAGATTTGAAAGATAGGGGTAGATGTACTGGAAGATTGGCTGGAACCCAGCTGGGAATAATGCCGATGCAGGATTCGGAAGGCTGGCATCGTACACGGGTGGAGCCACGGCGTCTGCAGGCCGCGGGGGTGGAGACCGCGATTTTCTCTGCAGCGGGCTGACGCTGAGATCCGACAGTTCAAATGTAGTATAGGACAGCCCGAATCCGAATTCGAATCGCGGCGTGATGTTATGCCGGTCAAAATGCCGATAATCAACGTACAGAGCGTCCAAAAAGTCCACCTGCGGCACCGGAGCATTGGGCTCGTATAACACCTGCGCGCCAGGCCCGTAGTCCTCCAGACTCTTCCCAATTGTGTAGGGCAACCGTCCACTTGCATCCACCTCGCCAAACAGCACGTCCATCAATGCATTTCCGCTCTCCTGTCCGGGCAGGTTGGCGAGCAGGACGGCGTGCACGCCGGGAAGATCGATCCACGACTCCATTACGACCGGACCGACCGCGTGGATGACCACCACTGTCTTCCCCTGTCCGCCACCGCAGTTGCTCGCCACGCTGTGGACCAGTGTATCGCCTCCTTTCTGCAGAAAGAGATCGTTTCGGTCGCCGTGAATTCCGCCTGCAGAAATAAACCCCTCCCCTGAGTCTGCATTCACAAAAACCAGGCACAGATCTTTGTCAACCGTGTCCGCTGGCATGACGGCGTTGCGCAGGTACGCGGTGCTCTCTACTTCCGTCGACCATGCAGATTCCAACGCCTCAATAGGGCTGACAAGGTACGGGAACTCCACGGTTCCACTGCCCCAGCCGGTAGCCAGGGTGCCCTGGTTGCATCCACGGTCAGGGCAAGCATTTGGCCCCGAGGCCGGTCCGGCGTCGTCACCATAGATACCAACACGGAGAACGCCTCCAGATGGACTCGAGGCGTTTCGCGACAGCGGAAGTGTGTGATCGACGTTCTTCAGCAGCACTGTCCCTTCCGCCGCAACCTTTCTTGCAATAATGCTATGCGCCTCCGGCCCGGTGCCCTGGACGTCAACGTACTGGTTTACCACAGCATAAGACTCGTCGTTGCTTCCCGTATGCAGCCACCCAACCTCGTCATTGGTCCATGAAGAAAAATTGGGGCCGCCGTTGCCCTCGGGTGGCGGACGTTCCCAGGTATCCTGCCCCAAATGATACCACGCAGCCACAATTCGAGTGGCCATGTCGTTGAGTCGATCCACAGGAACAGACGCGTTGAGCACTGCTCTTGTCAGTTCACTACCCCAGAGGGACTTGCCGTCCATCCAGTGCAGACCGTCTCCAGGCATGCTCATGTCGAGGCCGCCAAGGGCGCTGTTGATGCCAGACCGCTGGGCCAGCCAGTCGGACTGCACGAACCCTTGAAATCCCAGTTCATCCTTAAGGATCCCGTTCAACAGTTTGCTATTTTCACAGGCGTGGCTGTTGTTCACCATTTGATAAGAGCACATCACGCTAGCCACGTCGGCTCGGATACTCTCGGCAAACGGCCACGCAAAGACTTCGTGCAGGGCACGATCGCCCACATTGGACGATAAAGCAGTCGGAATCCCCCACTCAAAGGGCTGCCGGAAATGCTCCTGCTCATTCATCACGAAATGCTTCGCCGTCGCCATGACCCCGTTGCTCTGAATACCTCGGATGGTTTCCGCCGCAGCCACACCTTGAAGCACAGGGTCAGAGCCGAATCCTTCCCAGTTGCGCCCTCCCGCAGGCATCATTCCCAGGGGGCCCATCGATGGGCCCAGGAGGACATTCACCCCTTTCAACCGAGCCTCTTGCCCCATGGCGACGCCGCGCTCGCGCATGAGCTCTCGATTCCACGTAGATCCCGTTGTAATACCCGCCGGAAAGGCAGACACATGGTCAGCAAATCGTAGCCCTTGAGGACCGTCCTGTAAGCACAACGAGGGGAATTTAACAATATCCGCCGGGCCTGAGCAATCAGCATGAATTCTATAGTCACAGTCAACCATACGTACCAGTGTTTCCAACACACATTCCCATCTGCCAGCCAATCCCAGTTGTGATGTTGACCTTTTCGATAAGCGTCATATTCCGGACCAAGCTCTGCGCCTTTTTATAACTCTCCTCCCAATGCTTGAGCGTCCCTCCCTTTGGCGATGGAAACCACGACTCAGACGGTAACATCGGCTAGACAATCAGCCCCCAGCCTCAGGAAAAAAGGTTGCTACAGCACTCACCCAAACCTTCGGCTCCTGCCTATGCGACACTGCAAAACCCAAAAACCCCCACACCACCACCGCCAACGTAAGGATGACAGCGACCAGCGTCCGCCACCAGATCCGAGCGTACCTGACCGGCGTCCACGCCTCGAGCCTCGCGCGCCGCCTCTTCAGCCTTTCCTTCAACTTGTATCGGAGTGTGGCCTCCTCGTCGGAGTCGAAGTCATCCGAGTCGTCACCGAAATCATACTGTTTCGACGCGGAGAGGAGCTCCTGCTCTGCCTCTGTGATGCTATCGAGGTACGTCTCGACGCCGCCGTCATCGCGAAGAGTGGGTATGAATGCGGAAGAATGGTGGGAGCCGTAGCGGTCGATCGGGCGGAGCTTGTAGGTGCCTGGTTTCTCGAGGTCGGAGTCCGAGTCGGTGTCGGCATTGGCAAATTCGGAGGGAGAGCGGAATGAGGAGACTTCCTCGGGGATGGCTTCGTGGAGTGGTGCGTAGCGTTGTTTGCCCTTGGACGTTGAGCTCCGGTCGTTGGTTTTGAGGTGGTCCCTGAAGCTTCCACCGTGGGTGGAATCCGGGGGAGCCATGCCGGGTTAGGGTAGGGATGGCATTGATTAGAGAGATGTCTCTACCTGAAAAGAGAGAGAGAGAGAGAGAGACACCGAAGATGCCGATAGACAGGTAAATGACAGGAGCAATCGCTGTCGATGGATAAAATGACGAAGCCGACGCGGTGGAACAAGGAGAAGCTACCAGCCAATCAGAGGAGAGCTGTATCTGCTGTATTGGAGATGCATTACGCACTGCTGGCAATCTTTTTTACTCGATTTCAAATGCCATGCTTTTCATATGTAAAAGAAACAGTGCGAGAGATTATGATTGTTATGAAATAGAGAGCTGAGATCTGAGATGCCGGGAAGTTGACGGATTGCCTAATATGGCATACCAATGACAAGGTGTTCAACCCCTATTGCAGCACAAGAACTGCTGAGCTCTCACGTAATTAATAACCAGGAGAAATTACTAAATATTACGAGAGGACTGACTTACTTTATATGAGCCACCCTAGACAGTTCTGAGAAGAATATATTGGTTGATTTCCAGACACTTGTACAAGTCTATATAGAGTTCAGATCTATATTTATAGGCTCATCCGCTTACATGACAGAACTATTCCTGATGCTACCCGTCCGCAAAGGCGCTGAATTGTAAGCTTCTTGCTGTGCAAGCTATGAGTGCCAGACGAGTAAGTACGACTAATGCAATACAGACATGAAAACAGATGATGAAACGTAGGCGTCAAAGTCATGTTATGTTCTCTATGTACTAACAATGTATTATTCAAAACATAATAACACCAGACCGTCTATAGCAAGGTATGCCAAGTAATCATAACGCTCATATGCATTAGAAAAGATGCACTTTTAGAAGAAAAAAAGCAAAAGGTCTATTCAGCTTCGTCGTCGGTGTCCAAGGGCTTGGGGGTACCCTTGGGAGATTGCAACCTATGTGGAGTTAGCAGTCTGCAGAACGTGAAAAAGATAAGGAGGAACATACCATTCCAGGTGACGCAATCTACGGCGCGCCTCGCGCTCCTTCACCTGCGCACGCGTCATCTTCTTCTTCTTTCTGGCCTTGAACTTCAGTTCGCCTTGATCTTCGGCGCCAGAGTTGACGGCCGAGGGAGCGGCGCTCGTCGCAGCCGAGTTGGCGACGGTGCTGCCGGGCTGAGGAGAACTGGCGGCACTGTCCTCGAAGCGGTCGAGAGCCACGGCGTTACTGGTCCGGCCCACAATGCGCCCATCGGCGATGTGCAACTGCTCGGGGCACAGGGCACCCACGAACTCCTCGTTGTGGGAAATCATGACGACACCTCCCTTGAAGTCACGAATGGCCACAGCCAGACCACCGAGAGAGTCACGGTCCAAGAAGTTGGTCGGCTCGTCCAACACCAGCAAGTGCGGGTTGTTCCACATGGCACCTGCCAACACAACCTTGACCTTTTGACCACCAGAGAGACCGGAGATCTGGTTGTGGTTGGCAATCTCGGGATCCAGACCGATATCCTCAAAGTGTTTGGAGATCGCCTTGGGGTCAAGGACTCGGAAACCGAGACCCTCACGGGAGGCTTCATGATCGTCAAACTCCTGGACCAGCTTGAAGAAGCCAAGCTCGGTCAGGGTCTCACGCGAGATCATGGTGTTGTGCTTGGGAAGGAGGCCGACCCATTTAATTTCGTACTGGAAGGTCTTCTTCCACTTCTGACGACCCATGATGGCTTCGATGCGGCGAGGTCCCCGGCCATCGCCAAGGTCGACCGGCTTCTCCATCTGCGCCTTGTCCTGCTCCGTCAGAATTCGGGTCTGCTTGAGGAAGACTTCGCGGTCGTCTCCGTTGGCATAACGCCATTGCAGGTATTGGCTGGGAGTCTTCTCGAGGTGCATTTCAACGTGCTCCAGAGCGTGCTGCTTGATGTATCCGATACGAAGGTTGGGGTGCTTCTCAACTTTACCGGTCTGGGGGATCGTTTCACCCGTCAACATCTTGATGAAAGTCGATTTGCCAGCACCGTTGCCACCAATGATGGCGACGCGGGACGACAGTGTCAGCGAGAGGGAAGCGTCAGCCAGAGACGGCTTGCTAGCGCCGGGGTAGGTATAAGAGCAGTTGGTCATACGAAGGATCGAGCGGGTGTTGGACTTGATGCCGGAAAGGATACCGGGGGCAGGGAACTTGAACTGCACCATGCTGGAGGACAGGGTGTAGTAGCTCTTGGCTTCGGGCTTCTGCTTGACAAAAGCGGCCAGGTTGCCCTTGTAGTGGACCAGCTTCTTTCCCTCATAGTGGTAGATGTCGGTGCAGACCTCGTCCAAGAATCCAGAATCGTGACTGACAATAAGACTGGTGATATCGGTGTGCTGCTTCAGATACTCCTGCAGCCACTTGACATTGGCAACATCCAGATGGTTAGTCGGTTCGTCCAGGAGCAACACATCGGCCTTCATGAGCATAGCACGGGCCAGAGCCAGCTTCATCTTCCAACCACCAGAGAGGGAGCCGACACGCTGGTTCTGTCTTCCCTCGGGGCCATCGGTGAAGCCGAATTCGAGGAGGACACGGCTAATGTGCTCTTGTCCGGCCTCGGCAATCTTGGGATCCTTGGAGACATATTCGATGATGCTCAGATCCGCGTCTTCACCCTGATTGTGCTCGACGAAACAGGTGCGGACAACGTCCTGAGGAGGGAATCCCTCTAGCTTCTCATTGGCAATACTGCGCATGAGGGTAGACTTGCCGGCACCGTTCCGACCACAGAGACCGTAGCGGTGACCCTTGAGAAGGCGAAGGTTCGTGTGAGAGAGCAGCAGCATTCCTCCGTAAGCGAGGGAGAAGTTGGCGTTGACAATCTCAACCTCGTTGGGGTCGTCGGGAATGGGCTTGCCGAACTTGCGGTGGTCCTCTTCGACGAAGTGCTCCTGGACGGCAGAAGCGACAGCCTCGTGCTTGTCATCCTGGAGGAATCCACGAAGATAAGGGCCAACACAGGCAGGAATGCGATCGTGCATTCTGGCATTGACATCCTCGCGCACCATCTCGGCGATGTAGCTCTTGCCGAGCTCGAAGAGGGTGTGCTCGCTGGCCACTGCAAGGCCACCGTGCTCCTTTATCTTGGCCTCGAGCACAGCGAGAACCTCTTCAGCGGTCGTCTTCGCCACGGAGCCGGCCGCCAGGCTGCTGTCACCCATAGCTTTGTCGATGACATCCATGGCGCGGGTCGCGAGTTCTCTGACTTCAGGCAGCGAAGCGCGATCCTTGACCGCCTGGACACCGGGCTTGAGTTTGGGCAAGAAGGTGCGTGCTTCCGCCGGGTCATGGACCAATTTGGTCAAGTTCTCCACAACCACCACAGTGCGGCGCAGGGTCTCCTGGGGCGTCGTGGGTGCGTTCAGGGAACGTTCGAGCAGAGGGGTCAAGAGGGCGAGGACGGGCGAGGTGACGATGGCGACGAAGGTGGTCTGAGACAGGGCGTGGATAGCGTTCTGCAAAGTCTGTTCGGAAGGCTGCTCCATGGTCTTAATCAGGAGGGGAATACGAGGAGCGACATCGTCGTTATCAAGCAGAGTGGTGAGGGCGACCATGGTCTTGCTGGCCTGCTTGGCCACTTCGTTCTTGAGGTCGTGCATCCCGGACTCAACGAGAGGAATCAGCTCCTTGAGAGTCTTGCCCATGGCGCTGCGCAGAAGATCCTTCTGGCGCTCCTCCTCCATGGTTCCCGTGCCAATCTGCGCCTTGACGGCCATCTTTTCCAAAAGACCATAGGCACCAACGAACCCCTGCCATTTACCAGAGCTCTTGTTGAGATAGGCGGAGAGGGAAGGGATGAGAGCGTTGACCAACGACTCTGGTTTCAAGCAATCGAAGAGGGCGTCGATGGCGTACTGAGCAGCATCGCGCACGACGGCACCCTTGTCAGCCAAAGCGTCGAGGGCGAGGTTCAAGAAGCCACCATCCTGAAGAAGGAAGACGACTTCGCAGAGGGGGTGCTCGCGAGGGAAGCGCTCGAACAGGGCACCGATGATCAACATGGCGCTCTCACGACGGGCACCGCTCTTCTTATCGGTGGCAGCCTTTTTGATCTCAGGGAGGATGTTGTATCTTTGAAGACCAAACGCTCCGACGCTCTGGATGAGAAGGTTGGTCAAGCCGTAGGCAGCATCGAGAGACTGTTGTGAGGTCTCAGCCGCAAAGATTGTGTTCGTAAGCGAGGAAACCTCCTCGACGGTGGGAGGTACTCCCGAAGGAGTTTTCGAGACGGCAATAGGTGCGGACATCTCGGAGTGAGGCATTATCATGAGACTTGAGGAGGAGAGTGGAGAGTGTCAAAAGGGAAAAAAAAGCGTTGCTTCTTAGTCTGCTGAAGTCAGGCCAGCAGGATTATCTTCGAGGCGACGGCGGGGAAACGCGAAGATTAAGGGGAGGGTATATAAGATGGTCGGTTGGTGGATGAAATTAATGTCCTTCCCCCAAGGACAGATCGTCTAAGAAAAAGACAAAGTCAAGGGTATATGAGATGAAGAAAGAAAATAAAAACAACGAAGAGAAACAGTAGACTTGAAAATTCAAGGCTGATGATGGATGATGGAGGGGTCTCCACTATCTCGCTTTATCAACAAGAAAAAATTCGTCCCAGCGGATGAAAATTTCTGCCTGAGGCGATTTCAGGGGGTCATGGCCAATCAGAACTCACCGCCAGCACATGCGGGCGGTGATTTGTTGATCTGATCATGTGGCGTGTGGCTGAGGGAATTCTACGCCACAGTAAGGCTGAGCAGGAAGTCGGTGCCTGGCCTGAGTGCTTGCTGCCTCAGGCATAAGCTACCCCGGGTCTTGGCCTTTCCTAATCGGGACTCCCCGCGTCGAGCGCCAACAGAACAGAGTGCTCAATCATGTTGCTGGCAGCATACGGTGGAAGCGAAGGATTAAAATCTGTGCTCTTATTCAATATGCTAGCTCTTCTTTTTGCAGTCCATCTCAGGAAATATTCGAACGTGGTAGAGTCAGTACACATGGAGTGATTGTGTACTCCTACCCCAGACCCACGAATACCCGAGCCCCTCATGTGATAACCGACCGTTATATGAACTGCCTCAGTATGCCAACAACAAAATGGACAAAACCATCCAGAATCTTGTAAATAGATCTTCAATGGAATTATCCTGAGATCAATTACTTCATCCGCATCCCTTGATTCAACCGCTGGACCGAACATCGGCCGTGCAACACGGGTATGCCAAATGTCTTGTCCACTGCTGATCCGCTGACCGCAACTCCGCATGCAGCCGCTTGTTGCCTCGGTTTCTCTGAGTCCCCCCTGCCGTCTGCTTTCTGCCCGCTGCGTACCTCCGCGGTCAACCGGAGGTGCCGAGCTATGCTCTTTTTCTCCTTGTTTCGCTGTGCTTTTATCTTTCGCTCTCTTCTCATATTGTCCCCCGCGCCATTTACTCAGAATATCCCTTGATATCCTCTCATCACAATGGCCATGACAATGAGATCGACACGCCATGCATCCAAGCTGGCTCAGGTGAGCATCCAAACCTTGGACAACAGTCGCGTCCAAAGACTCATGTATTTTCACGCGTAGACAGCCCGCTTGGCTCTCAACAATACCCGCAGATATTCGACGGCCGAACCGGATCTCAAGACCGCTCTGAAGGAGGTGATCCCCGCCAAACGCGAGCTGTTCAAGCAGGTCAAGGCACGCGGCGATGAGGTGATTGGTGAGGTCAAGATCGCCAACGTCATCGGTGGCATGCGCGGGCTCAAGTCCATGCTCTGGGAGGGGTCGGTGCTGGATCCCGAAGAGGGCATTCGTTTCCACGGCAAGACCATCAAGGACTGCCAAAAGGAACTCCCCAAGGGCACCTCGGGCACCGAGATGCTCCCCGAGGCCATGTTCTGGCTGCTCCTGACGGGCCAGGTGCCCTCCACCAACCAAATCCGCGCGTTCTCGCGAGAGCTGGCCGAGCAGTCCCATCTGCCGCAGCACATTCTGGACCTGATCAAGTCCTTCCCCCGGACCATGCACCCTATGACCCAGCTGTCGATTGCCGTGGCGGCGCTCAACACCGAGTCCAAGTTCGCCAAGGGCTACGAAAAGGGCCTCGCCAAGGCCGACTACTGGGAGCTCACCTTTGACGACAGCATCTCGCTGCTCGCCAAGATCCCGCGAGTCGCGGCGCTGGTCTTCCGCCCGGACGAGGTGGACCAGGTCGGCACGCAGGCCCTGGACGCCAGCCAGGACTGGTCGTACAACTTCGCCGAGCTCCTGGGCAAGGGCGGCAAGGAGAACCAGGACTTCCACGACCTCTTGCGTCTCTACCTGGCGCTGCACGGCGACCACGAGGGAGGCAATGTCTCCGCGCACGCCACTCACCTCGTCGGCAGCGCACTCAGCGACCCCTTCCTCAGCTACAGCGCGGGTCTGCTGGGTCTCGCGGGCCCACTGCACGGACTCGCCGCGCAGGAGGTCCTGCGCTGGATCCTGGCCATGCAGGAGAAGATCGGCACCAAGTTCACCGACGACGACGTGCGCAACTACCTGTGGGCCACGCTCAAGTCCGGCCGTGTTGTTCCCGGCTACGGCCACGGCGTCCTGCGCAAGCCCGACCCCCGCTTCGAGGCGCTCATGGACTTTGCCGCCACCCGGCCAGACGTCCTGGCCAACCCTGTTTTCCAGCTCGTCAAGAAGAACTCGGAGATTGCGCCTGCGGTGTTGACTGAACACGGAAAGGTACTTGCACCCTTTTTACTTGCAATACTTCCACTGCAATACTGACAAGTCACAGACGAAGAACCCCCACCCCAACGTCGACGCCGCCTCCGGTGTCCTCTTCTACCACTACGGCTTCCAGCAGCCTTTGTACTACACCGTCACCTTTGGCGTCAGCCGTGCCTTGGGACCATTGGTGCAACTCATCTGGGATCGAGCCCTGGGCTTGCCCATCGAGCGACCCAAGAGCATCAACCTGCTGGGGTTGACGAAGTGATCCTCACGAAAAATGACTGATACGATTGTATTGCCTGTGATATCAACTGTTGCTTTTAGTTTTGTTGCAATTAGATGTAGATCCAATGATAGATTACTTGCCAAAATATCCAAATTACTGACATATACATGGGGTATCAACAATCACTCAATCCACCCGCTGCCCTTCAGACTATGACTCTCCACCCTCACCTCCGTCATCGTATGGATCCCCCCGCACCCCGTCCCGTTCTCCGTCATCCCCTTCAACTCCGCCAGCGTCGTCTCACTCTCACTTTCCCGCCCAGGCGAATGCGAATTCGCATTCGAAGTTCCATTTATATGCGCACACGGCGCCAGGATCCGCTCCTCCGAGTCCCCGTCCGAGGAGACCTTGTCCCGCTCCCTCTCGCGCTCTACGGCGGTGGACATGATGGTCGTCGTGCCGGGGATACTATTATCGAAAGGACGAGAGCCGGAGCCATGGATATAGCCGGTGGGGCGTTTCGAGGACGGCGTCAGGCGGTAGGATTGGGATCCGCCGGGGTGGCGGCGGCGGGTGGAGCCTAGTCTGAGGGAGTGGAAGAGGGGGCCGTACGTTGGGATGCAGGAAATTATTACCTAGCCATTGGTTAGCGAGCGAGCGTAGCGAGCGACAGTGGAGCGTGCAAGCAACAGTGGAGCGTGCAAGCAACAGTGCAGCATAGCTGGCAATGATGAATTGGGGGTAATGCAGGGTTGGGGGGGGGGGAGGACATACGCCGAGGCTAATTTCAATAACGGACCAGAGGACGATAGGCTGGCTGTCTGTATAGGTTTTGAGGTTCTTGATGGTGAAGATGCGGACGATTTGGATGATGGTGACGAAGAAGCCGAGGGCGAAGACGGCGACGAGGGCGGCTTTTTGGCGGCTCCGGAGCTGCAGGGTCATGAGGACGGGGAGGGGGAGGGCGATGATGATGCAGTCGAAGGTGAGACTTGTTCCTGGTTTTCTTAGTTGCTTGCCCTGGTTACTGCTGCGAGAGTCATACCTGCGAGAGCTGCGCAGTGTTAGTCTGGGACAACCTGACGGAAGAGACAGAACATACCGTAGTAAGATGCAACGGTATCGATGCAGCTGCCAGGGATGGACATATCCCACTGCCTGGCTATCGGGCGACAGGCAAAACTCAAAACAAAAGTAAAAGCCAACTGGTTACAGACACAGGCGACGATGACGGCGATGATGACGATGCGGTAGGCCTTGACGAACCCGCCGATGCGCAGGTACGAGGCCAACAGCGAGACTTTGAAGCCTAGCAGGGCCAGCGTGTAGACGGGGCCGCCGGCATATTGAATCTGCTTTAGTCAGTACAGATCTTTGGGTCAGAGGTCAGGTCAAGACGGACCCTGCTGAACGGCACGACATTGTCCTGGGGAAAGTATTTGGCGTCCAGTCCAAGACCCCATCGCGATTCTATGCCTAGTTAGCCCCTGCAGCCTTGCGACTCCGGTCTTGCAGGAGACTCACGAGCAATGGTTATCGCGCCATAGGCGATCGCCAGAATGGAACTGAACAGCGAGGCATAGTCATCGACCCATCCAGCGCGCTTGGTGTAGATGCGCACATACAGTCGCAGAAGAACGGCGAGAAAGGCGACGATGGGGAAAACCAGGCTGATGGCAATGACTCGGGGGACCTGGCTGTGCGGATCGGGGGTTTTGAGATTGTACACCCACCCCATGGCTATGCTAGAGAGGAAGCATTTCACCGTGGCTTCCCTGAATATGGAGATATGAAACTGTTGACCTAGTAGAGGATGTGGGTATTTTCTACTTTACAGGGATACTTATTGCGGTGCACAATTAAGTTTGTGGGATTCAGATCGATGTTCAGGCTGAGGATATCCACTGCATCTGGACAGATCTGCGCCTGGGTCTCTGACTATGGCCACTGGTTGCCTCCTGCTGGACTAGGAACAGATACCTAGTAATAGTGAGGGTGATCGGCGCATGGTCAGGGAACATGGAAGTAAGACATGCAGTGGAACATGGTGGAACAATGGAAGACGAGCCTTTCTGAGACACTTATCCGATGAATCATCTTGGCAGCAGACCGACGGACCGAGACTGTCTCAGTCCAGAGTTGGACGGAATACGGAGTATGAAGTCCATCGCATTCCGCCAGTAGAAGTTCCTCCCTGTCCTTTTCACTTCAGCCCAACTATCCATATGCTCAGTCCTTGTCTATGCACACGCATCCTGCACAAAATAGTTATAGTAGCATCAGTGGAGACTGCCGATCATTTCTTTTCTCTACTTGCAACCATGGTTCATGTTTATCTGGAATGGATCTTTTCAATGTCAATCTGTTGTATCTGGATATGCTGTAGACATTCATACTTCCTTACCTTAGTACCCCAAGTTATTGCAGTAAGCAATGTGCAGGTAGCAAGGGACTGACTGATAAACTAAACAGGCAGTTCGCTTGAGAACCAACCAGAATTTAACCGGAAACCGCGGAAAAAGCAAAAGCGGCAGGAGATTCATCTATTAAGCTTCAGGCACCGGAACATCCCTGCTGCGGCCCCCAAACCAGGCCCAACTAGCCCCATCTCCACCCGTTCATTGGGCCATCGATCCCGCGGTGGAGTTGAAGGATCAGACTGTAGCTGGCCAGTGAGGAAGCAGACCTGGTGTCTAGAAGATGGTCTGCTCTGTGCAGGATCTCCTTGCTTTCTACATAGTATATGGATAGGATAATTGCGATCGTCTCAAACATCTAGATTCATCGGAAGGATGCCTTAATATTGGTAGCTGATATAAAAGTTTCAGCTTGATGATTTCTGCGAGCACCGATGAAGATTGACTTGCTCGTGTGATTGAGCCTATTATTGACCAGGAATGGGACTATCAGTTAGTCTCTAGATGAGCCTTATCCCCTGAGGAAGAACTCTAGCTGGCTAACAGCTATTAGCCTAATAGGAGGCTACTGCTACCAAATCCCGAGTCACGTTCTTGCAGATGCTGCATAATCAAGTCAAAAAACCCAGATATCTACTTAGAACATATATACACTACTCCTAGTCTACTCTGACTATGTACGCTTGCTCTTGCACATATGTCCATCCGAGGTGACGGTCCACTCGTCCGACCCCACAGCCGTAGTCCCATAAAACATGCAGTTAGGATCATACTTGGCCTTGATGGCCCGCAGCTTCTGGTAGTTCTTACCGTAAAACGCCGTCTGGAAGTTAGGCTGCCGGAAATCGGCCTCGTTGAGGTACGCCCCCGAGGTAGGCGCCAATGCCTCCAGGCGAGGAATGTACTCGTCGGTCATCTTGTGCTGCAGCGCGACCATGTCGGCCGTCGGAGCGGTCCAGTCCCAGGGGGTCGTGATGACAGTGTCGATCAGCGTGTCGCGCCAGGCGGGCAGCACCGCGTTGTAGACGTCGCCGGCGACGGCGGTCGAGACGTTGACACCCACGCCGATGAAGGTGGCGCCGTCGGACGTGATGGCCCGGTACGCGGCGGTGAGTTTGGCGTTGTTCTTCTGCACGACCGAGCGCGGGATCAGCCAGCCGCCGTACTGCGCGATGCCGACCTCGATAGCGCCTTGCATTGTCTCAAACTCCGCCAGGTAGCTGTCGAACTGCGCCGAGTAGGTCGTATACTTGATCCCCAGCCGGGTCAGCCCGTCAGTGAAGGGCTTGACCAGCGCCTGGAGCTTAGCCACGGGGATGTTGGGTCCCGTCAGCGGCGAGATGGAGAAGCTGGTGTTGGTAAAATACCAAACGCTCATGGCGCCGGCGTCGACGATCGCCGGCAGCGTCGAATGATACAGTGCCACCGCCTCGTAGAACGTATCCTGCGAGATGCCGGCGTTGGTAAAGGTCAGGTTCAGCCCCGACACCGGCGTCCCCGCGTGCGCCTTGGACGTCATGGACCAGACCACCCCGTAGGTGCCGCCGCCGCCGCCGCTCAGCGCCCAGTACAGGTCCGCGTACTCGTTGTCGCGGTTGGCCACGATAAAGTTTCCCTGCCCGTCAATCACCTCCCACTCGAGCACCTGATCCGCCGCCAGCCCGTGCCGCGATGCCAGCGCCGAGTGCCCGCCGCCTTGGGTGTAGCCGCCGGCCAGACCGACGGTCGGACACTCGCCGCCGACCACCTCGAGCCCCTGTGCGTCGGCGGCCCGGTACGCCTCGATGCCTTGCACGCCGGCGCCCAGCTTGATCGCCTTGCCCTTGTAGTGCGCGTCGGACCAGTCCTTGATCTCAATGTCCTTGAGGTGGTGCGTCCAGATCCCCAGGGCGCCGGCCCCGGTGGACTTGCCGTTGTAGTCGTGGCCGGTGTTGCGCACGACCACGCGAATGTTGTTTTTGGTAGCAAACTGTAGCGCCTTGGAAATGTGCTCCGGCTTGCTCACGTTGACCGCGTAGACAATGTAGTTGCCCAGCGTGCAGGGCTTAGAGACGGGATGGAACGGGTCGCAGGTGCCATTGGTGAAGAAGGGGGCCATGATTGACGAGGAGGATTCATAGCTGCTTTTGTCAGTTCCGAATCAAATTGAAAGAGAGGACATGACGTACTGTAGCTCAGGAAGCTGCCATTGTGCCTTCAGAGCGTCGCATGTGGCAGCATCATAGTTGGGCGCATGGCAGGGAGTGCCTAGCGGGATCGTAGCAACCAGTTGGCCGTCAATCGTCTGGTTGAAAGCGGACCAGACCTGAGCGGAGGGCCAGCATACTTCTCCAGGAAAGCATCGACAGTTTGTTTGTGAGGTGTTGGAGGCGGACGCCGTAGAAGACAGAGCCAGGAGGCCGGTCAGAATCGACCAGCCGTTGTTCGTAGTGGGAAACATCTTCGTCGCCGATCACCCGTGAAACAGTTGACGCCTCGACGAGGATGGTCGAGGGAATCTCTTGGTTTATTAGTTCATTCCCTCAGTATCCCGCACCCAGTCACTAACTTGTAGCATCCGACGCTAGAAGCCACCGCGTGGGCAGAACAGGAGTTAATCCGATGCTAATTTCTTAGTCGGTGGAGATTCTTGAGTATTAGCCTAATCAGTCGAAATTGTCCGTTCAAATAATTGAGGGATTTTGTCTCGCCGATAGATTTGCACTATCCTTAGTTATCCAGTGTCCTCGGCATCTCCAATCCATAATAATACGCATGTTCATCCCTTGATGCACAGCTACCCAAGCCACTATTATCTTCATAACACAATGTATATTATCTTGCATACTTGATATTTCTATCCAGCATCCAGATCCATCCCTATAAACGAGCACCTCCCAGCAGCGTCTCCCACTCCCCCTTCCCAAACTCAACATATCCTTCTGCCCCCGGCGGAAGCCAATAGAACTTATCGTCCCGCCCCTCGGCCACCTTACTCCCAATCTTGGCCGGGTCAACCCCCTCCTCGCGCAAGGGCACCTTGTTCTGCTTGTGGTTGTGGATATGCGCCGACGTCTCCACGATCCGCAGAAACACTGGAACAGCGTACCGGGGCAGTCTTGCGCGCGCAAACGCAGCCAGACCGCGAAAGTCGAATGCGTCTCGCGCCTCTGGGCTGAGCTGGAGCGCTGCGCAGCCGGCGCGGCCCTCGTGGTTAGGGACGAGGACGCCGTAGACGTTGGCTTCTTGGATGCCAGGGTATTGGCCTAGGATTTCGGCCACTTCGGCGGTTGCACTGCGTCCATTAGTATTTAGCACTTTGGGTTCAGAGAGGGCAGACTTACACGTTCTCGGATTTCCATCGAAAGGTATCGCCCAGTCGATCGAGAAAGTACCACCGGCCGTCGCTCTGGCGGCGTAGCGCATCGCCGGAGCGGTACCACAGATCTCCCTTTTTGAAGACGTCGCGCAGAAATTTCTTGGACGTGGCGCTTTCGTTGCGATAGTAGCCTTGGAATGCTTGTTCGCTGGGAACATTGACGATGATCTCGCCACCTTTGTCGTACGGGGCCCGGAACGCAAACCCCGTCTTGGGGTCACGCAGGACGTCGCCGGTGGTGGGATCGATCTCCACAGGCACGAACTTGTTGTGCATGATAGTTCGCAAGAGCAGTCCGTGGTGGCCGACACTCCCCGCCGTAAACGGGCCCTTGTTGAAATTGAACAGCCCGAATACCCCCTCAGTGCTGTTGAAGAACTCGCCCACGGCACTGATCCCGAACCGGTCGCGGAATTTCTCCCAGATGTCCGGTCGCAGCCCGTTGCCGTAAATACAGCGAACGTGGTGGTTGCGGTCGTCCGGCGAGGGCGGCGCGGCCAGCAGGTACCGCGCAACTTCGCCGACATACACAAAGAGCGTGGCGCGGGAGTCTCGGATATCGCGCCAGAAGTTGCGCACACTGAACTTTCTGCCTAGGGCAATGCTGACGCCTGTACTGAGGCAGACCATCATGGCGACAGCGGATGTGCCGTGGTACAGGGGCATGCAGCTGTACCAGATATCCCCGCCGGGACCGTCGGTGTCCTCCATCGATCCGCGGCGGAGACCGAGAGTGCTGTACAGTCGGGCCATGGTGAATGCGCAGCCTTTGGGCATGCCGGTGGTGCCGGACGTGTACAGGAGGATGGCCGGATACTCGCCCGACATGTTCATCGCGAGATCCTTGGGTGCCTTGCTGGTGGGAAAGGTGGACACTTGCGAGGTGAACGAGGGACCTAGGTAGACAAGTTCCATGCCCAGTTGGCCTTCGATTGCTGCCCTGCTGTCCTCGATTCGTGCGCGACATTCTTCATCGTCATCGACCAGAACAAGCTTGGCTCCACCGATCTTGAGACAGTGCACCAGCGCATCCCCGGTAAGATTGTAGTTGATCGCAGCGGGTGCACATCCAATACTCCAGAGAGCAAGCCACGCGATCATGAATTCGGCCCGGTTCTGCAGGTAAAAGGCCACCAGATCGCCTTGCTTGACCCCTTTGGAAAGAAAGTAGTGTGCATATTGACAGGCGAGGTTCTGGACGTCACGGTAGGTATAGATTCCCTCCCGTGTCCACATGCACACCATATCCGGGTACTTCTTTGCTGTTTCCAGGAATACAAACCAGACATTTCCAAGACCCTTGGCCGCTGTTCTTGTCAGACGTGGTTTTGCAGGTACGAGGGGAGGGCACCATACCAGCTAGTTCAAAAGAACGGTTACTTTTCCATGCGATGTACAGAGTCGAGATGTCCTTGGCGACGTGGAACTTGGCGTTCAGATACGCCGCCAGCGTAGCACCTCCTGCTACTGCGGCTGTTGCGACGCCTACAGTATTCAATTAGCGACGCTCTGGATGTCAACAAGTGTATACATACCTAGACTCATCATGCAAGTAGTGAAAGATGTAAACCCAGTAATCGCTCATGTAACAGTATCAAGCAAGAAATAGTAAAAAGGAAGCAAGCAGTGAATATTGTCTAGTAATTGAGACAACTATTGCCGTTGCCGAGCTGTCGTCGGTCTATCCTCGGTTCATCATCACTTCTCCGCATCTGGCATTTTAACTCTCGGTCAATCAACACGCAAGTCAGTCTTACTGGTTCGGCACTGTCGGACACATACTAGGGCGCTAAAGAATGATAACCATCGATCTCATTGGTGATTGTTTGGCAAAGGAATTTGACCAGTCGTGGCTGAAGAACAAGAATGCGGGGAAGTAAGCTCCATCCACGGCACTCGTTCATCTGGTAATGATCACAAATCATATTTCATCAATCCATCAATCCATCCACTCGTAAACACCACTCTTCCGCATCAATTCCTTAAGCTGAGCTGCCTGCAGGACCAGCAACTCCATCACCAGCAGCAGCATGACCCTGCTTCCTCTTTTTCATCGCCTTCTTCCGCCGCTTCGTCGGATGAGCACTGGTATTCGCCGCAGTGACCGTAGCCACAGCAGCAGCAATGGCATCGTACATCCTGTGAAACTCCTCACTATTATAGAACTCGTAATCCTCCTCCTCGTCGTATTCTTCATACTCCCTTCTCTTGCGCTTCTTGCCCCGATTCTTTCGCTCGCCTATCTCATGACGGGCAGCCGCATCCCAGCGTTGTCGGAACGGGAAAGGAGGGGCTGAGAGATGGACGCCACGGAAAACGCATTCAGTTGCTTCGATGGCCAGCTTGTTTTTCCAGTTTTTTTCTTTGTCGCTGGAACTTTCGTCGAAAGGAGCTTGCTCGGCTGGGATCTGGGTGTTAGGAGCGGAGGTCGGGGCGTTGAGTGGAGTGGTAGATGTCGGCTCGGGCTGCTATATCATAATCCATCAGCATTTCATTGGTATATTGACTGTAGACTATGCAGACAGACCGAGATGACTCACCTGCGCGTAAGTCACGACCAAATCCGAGATCGCGTACAGGGTCTGGCAGCTCTCCGCGCCGGAGCAGGTGGGCTTGTAGCAGGAGCTACAGGACTATCTTCTTCAGTGGTATCCTGTGAGTTGTAAATTGTACTTACAGCCATGGCTTGCTTGGAGCCGACAACCAGAGCAAGTTCGGTGTTGTTGTGATTGGGGTTGTGATGACTTGGGTCCAGACCGAGGAAGAAGCAGCAGCAGGTGACGCGGTATACACACCTGCTGCCTACAACCTTGCGTTTGTAGCCAAATCGAATATTGTGGGAATTTCAGACTCGTGTAAAGCAGCTGGTCGATACTGGAAATTATAATATGCTATATCAGTAGTACGCCTGATGTCTATCAAACAGCACCTTGCATATCACGTCCATTGTGTCTTTAGCCACCACAGATATAACACTGTCTCTGAGCCTATTTGACTGTTGCTTCGCAGACGGACATTTCGTCTCGCTATCTAAACAAGTGTGCGAAACAACCAGACTAGGCTATTATAAAAGCAGTTCTAGGAGAAATACACCGGCAACAACTTCATTGGGGTAGTTCTCTGGGATAAACGGTGTATAAATTCACAGGAATAGAAATCATGGCCATCTTCACACCTTTGTGGTGACTGGATGCCTAGCAAGATCTCAAAGCTAAAGCTCAATGTTGTCTTGGTGGTATGGCTGCTCAATAAGATGTTCGTCGGTCTCTCACGCTTTCCACGCAGGAACCATACCCTGTCCCAAATGATGAGTCTCTCTGCGTGCATGTCTTGCAAACTCGGTACGGCCAGCTTGACGGTCATCAAGTCCATGAGTCCAATTGCTTGGTTTGTCAACCTCATGGTACCCATGTTCTATGGGATGCGAGTGCACGACATGTGTGATTCCGAGGAGCATATCGTCGTGGTCCAGCCGCTTGAGAAGGAGCGACCTACTCAAGTGCCTAGATCCAGGAGCTTGTCAGCTGGGTTAAATAAATGCAGCCTTGCTACCTTGCTAGCTAGCTATATTGAAGCATGAGCATCAAGGGTGAAGTTACAATAGAGGAGCTCTCAGATTTATCATCAGACAGTGAACATGAAGATGCAGAAAACTTAAAGACACCTAACTTCTCTTATAACTACCATCAAGCTGGCAGCCACACCTTCTACGTCCATCATGGCACAGTTCTGGGCGCCGCATCGGCGGAAGGATCAACAACCTCACTCAGCCCTACACCCAAGAAACCAGAGCCTCAGCGGCTCCAGGCATATCCATGGGAACTGGGTCCTCTTCAGGTGCCCCAATGACCACGACTTCATGATCCTCTAATACTGCACTTTTCATTACGGGCTAGCTATATTCATCATGTCATAACCTAGCAACCTTCTTCTCCATCGTCTGGCTCAACCAAACCTTAAACGTATCAACCAACCCATCAATTTCCTCCACCGTATTACCCGCATGGAGGCAAACCCTCACCCGCTCTCTACCCGCAGGAACAGTAGGCGCCATAATAGCGCGGACCACAAACCCCTTTTGCTGACACGCCGCGGCCAACTGGCGCGGGAAGCGGCTACGCACGGAGAAGATGGGCGAAGTCGGGAAATGATCCACTTGGAAGGCCGCAGGGTCCCAGGCGTCCACTTCTGCAAGGCGGTCCCGGAAGTACGCGACCAGCTGCTGCAGTTTGGTCTGATGCTGCTCCGTCTCTCCCTCTGCAAGGAGTTCGTAGGCGGCACGTATGGACGCAAGGAAGGGGAATCCCATGGCGGTGGTGTAGATCAGGCTTCGCGCGTAGTTGATCAGGTAGTCTCTTGTGTCGGGGCAGCAGAGCACAATTGCTATCCAGTTAGTTCGCTATCATGTAGATCAGAGAAGAACAACTCACCACCGTGACTTGCAAGCGCTTTGCCGAACGTATGCACCCGGATGAACATGCGCTTCTCCACGCCTAGGCCCTGGACAACACCCGCACCGCGAGGCCCAAACGCGCCTGTTGCGTGCGCCTCATCGACAATGAAGTAGCCATTGCCTCGGGGGAGCCGCCGATCAACCACCTGGATAAAATCCTGGATAGGCGCAATGTCGCCGTCCATGCTGTAGATGGACTCGATGGCGATAAAGACGTTTCGCGAGCCCGTCTGGATCAGAGGGTCGTCGGCAATCTGTGATTGGAGGACTTCATCCAGGCTGCTGGGGGAGCTGTGCGAGAACGGCACACGCTTGCCTGCTCTCGACAACCGCATGCCCTCGCGTGCGCTTGCATGGATGAGTTCATCGTGCACGATCAAGTCTCCTGGCTGGGGAATGCAGGAGAAAACTCCGACGTTGGCGTCGAAGCCGGAATTGAACAAGAGTCCACTGGGAGCGCCGTGGAAGTCTGCAATGAAATTTTCGAGTTCCTCTGCGTAGGTTGAGTTGCCGTCCAATAGACGCGACCCTCCGCTGGCGAATGGGTGCAGCGGGGGAGCTTGGTGGAGGAGGTCTAGAAAGCGTTCTCGGAAGACTGGAGATGTCGAGAGTGATAGAAAATCATTCGAGGAGAAATCTACTGAGGATTGAGGTAACACCGTCAACCGTCGACGAGAAGACTTGGCTTCTCTGCGAAGAAGGGCTTGACGCAATGAATCCCGGAGGGACTTGGGAGGGGAACTATCCATTAGAACAGACTATAGTAGACTCGTCACTAACAGATTATCGGAAAACGCAGTCACACGAGGAACGAGCTGATCTGGGGTAGATGGATAGACTAAGGAAATAAGGATATGACCGTCCAAGTCCAACATACCAGGGTGGAGCCGGGGATTGGCATCGTCGTGGTGGACTGTGGGCTAGGCCACCAGTACTTTTAGGATTCCTACCTTGTGACAGTGTGACCCTGACACATTCTGATAATATAATAATAATAGTCATAGTAATGAGAATAATATTAAAACTGTGGTCATTGCTCCAAAGCTAACACTAGTGTGGACAACGGTACTGACAGGGACCCGGGACCAACTGTTGGTCCCCAACAGCGGGAAACGGGTTGGTATTGGTGGGACATTCCTTGGTGCCTCGGTGCCTTAGTGCCTAGTGGACTGGTAGGGAACCGGATTGGCCTTAGCGCCTGACGGATGCCTCGGCCAACCCGGTAATAAATTATTATACCAGCCAACCAAGTATTGTTCTGGATCCTTGGATGGAGAGATGATTCACCGAGATTAGATTGCCCTGCTTATAGTCGGCTATGCGGCTATCTTCGATATCACTCACATCTCTGCCTTGAATAGTGAAATATTGCTGTGCAGGTCACAACACAGGCTGATTATCTGATGCCTCCCGTTCGAGCGGCCTTGTGGCGCACTCTGCGTGCCCACCAAGTCTACGGCGCAAACACGGACGTAGGCAAAACGATTGTGTCCACTATTCTATGCAATGCGGTCCAACGTCGCAAGGCCGAAAAGGCGGCATTCCTGAAACCGGTCTCTACAGGACCATTGGACGAGGCAGATGACAGACACATCCAACGTCATGCGGCCGGCACATTGACCAAATGTCTGTATCAATTCGATGAGCCGGTGAGCCCGCATATCGCTGCTCGACAGAAGAACTTCGTGGTATGTTTGTTAAGCAATTGCTGCTTCGAAACAAGCTAATGAGATAGATCCCTCGAGACGATGATATCCTCGGTTCTGTGCACAAGACTCTCTCCGAGTGGGCTCGCACCGGAATCAGTTTCGCTCTCGTAGAGACCGCCGGTGGAGTCCATTCGCCTGGGCCGAACGGTAACTCGCAGGCAGATCTTTACCGGCCCCTTCGTTTGCCGGTGGTTCTTGTCGCAGATTCGCGACTTGGGGGAATCTCGTCTTCCATCTCGGCCTACGAATCATTACTGCTTCGCGGCTACGATGTCAATTCTGTGCTGCTGTTCCGCGACGATTACTACAAGAACCATGAGTACCTGGGCGACTACTTCCGCAATAAGAGCATTCCCCTTGTACCATTGCCGCAGCCTCCCAAACGCCCGCAGTCGCAGGATGCAGCGTCCCTGGCGCAGGACGAGGAGGCCATGACAGGCTACTATCGGCAAGTCGCGCAGGAATCAGACGTCCAAGGTCTGTTGGATGAACTCGCGACGAGAAACGCCGAGAGAATCGATCGTCTAGAGTCCATGGCTAGTCGGGCCCATGATACGATATGGTACCCCTTTACGCAGCACCATGGCATGACGGCCAAGGATATCACTGTGATCGACTCTGCACATGATGATTACTTCCAAACCTTTGAGTCGAACGGCAATCCAGACCAGGGTAGTCTGCAACCAACCTTTGACGGTTCAGCGTCGTGGTGGACTCAAGGTCTCGGTCATGGCAACCCGGAGCTTGCCTTGTCGGCTGCGTATGCAGCTGGACGATATGGACATGTCATGTTTGCGGGGAACGTTCACGAGCCCGCACTATCACTGGCAGAACTCCTGAAAGACACTCTCGGAAACCCTCGGCTTCAAAAGGTCTTCTACACTGACAATGGAAGCACGGGGATGGAAGTAGCTGTGAAGATGGGTCTTCGTGCGGCATGCCATCGCTACGGTTGGGACGCCAGCAAGGAACAGATCAGTATTCTTGGCCTCAAGGGGAGCTACCATGGTGACACGATCGGGGTCATGGATTGCTCGGAGCCGTCGACTTATAACCAGAAGGTCGAGTGGTACCGCGGCCGCGGCTACTGGTTCGACTTTCCCCTGGTGAAACTGTCTCAAGGGACTTGGAAGGTTGAGATTCCAAAAGTGCTTCGAGACTCCTTGGGCGAGGACCTCGAGTTTTCCTCGCTGAACTCTGTATTTGATCTGGAGACGCGTGTCAAATCAGAAGCGGGACAACGCTACAGAGATTTCATACGCACTACGATCGAGGACCTGGTCCACAGGCAAGGAATGAAGTTTGGCTCCCTCATCATGGAGCCTATCATTCTCGGAGCCGGTGGAATGCTCTTCTGTGATCCGCTATTCCAACGATGCCTCGCAGACGTGGTCCGCAGTCATCCAGAGCTCTTCACGGCCAACACTACAGATACAAAAAGTGCAGGATCGGAGACATCCTGGTCGGGTCTCCCGATCATCTTCGACGAGGTCTTTACCGGACTCTACCGTCTCGGACGCAAGTCTGCGGCCACCTTCCTGAATGTCCACCCTGACATCGCGGTGAACGCGAAACTCCTGACAGGTGGACTTCTACCTCTTTGCACCACGCTTGCGAGCGAGGAGATTTTCCAAGCATTCTCCAGTCCCGAAAAGAGCGACGCCCTCTTGCACGGACACAGTTATACCGCGCACGCCGTCGGCTGCACGGTCGCAGTGGATTCCCTGCGAACCATGACGAAGATGGAAAGCAGTGGGTCATGGAATGCGTACCGCGATAACTGGAAAGCAGTCGATGTGTCCGGGGAAGATAATTCCCCGGAGGTCTGGTCGGTGTGGTCCCGCGATCTGCTGCATGACCTGTCCTACGCGGACTCGGTCGAGAGCGTTTTCGCAATTGGCACCGTGCTCAGTATCTCGCTGAGAGACGCCCAAGGCGGAGGTAAGTCTAGTCCTTTCTGCATTAAGATTATCTCGACCGATTCTAGCCGGCTAACATGTGACGTCGTCTCCACTACTCTAGGCTATACCTCCACCGCAGCCAAGGGCCTGCAGCAGAGATTATCTGCGGGCGGGCCAAACTTTAACGTCCATTCGAGAGTGCTGGGAAATGTGCTCTACATCATGTCGAGCGTCACGTCGAAACCCGAGACTGTGCGAGAGTTGGAAGGGCTGCTCCGGTCGGCGTTGCTTTAAGGCATCCGCAAAATAATTCAAGTGACGATTGATGACATTCAATCCAACTCCGTAGATGTAGATAAGGAACCAAGGTACTCCGGGCGATCCGCGGAAAACAAAGGTCCGAATTCGCAGGCCATGGATTCTAGAATCGAAACCAGGCTAATTTCGAACCGGGAAGATGACATGAAATCTGCAGACTCTCTTGTACCGTGCTCTGGCGATCCCTCACCGACGACCCGACAGAGAGGAAAGGTCAATTACCAATCAATGTTCAGTACGGAGTATGCTAAGATATTATGAAATCGATTTGCATCAGTCAAAAGATAACTGCCGGTTCCGTTTGTCCGATCAGTCGATCCAATTGGTCCATCCCGAAATCCCGTCAGGGACAGCGGAGCCGTTTCCCGCCAGAATCAGGAACCAGCTACGAATAGAGGGGTAAGACACTCAACGCTGGAGGATCTACATTCCCGGCCAGTTTGCATTTCAATTACGATGATAGTGCACAGAGAAAATGAAGAGCATGGATGGGTTAGCATTGACGGCAAACTGTGGATCAGCATACATCATCAGGAGTCTATCCCCGCTTCGTAGTATTCAGCACTGAATTCAACCATTGATGGATGCGGTTGGGGTCAACAAGAACTGTACAATTCCGGAGAATAGTGGCTCATCTATTTCATAATCCAATTCCATACAATAATTATTATACTTTGCATCCATTGACTTTCTGGCATCTCTGCCAGTGCTGATTCCAATTAGCGGCAACCTTATTGGATCCTTTTTTCTCCAGCCCCTCCCCACACTCTTCTTCTTCCCTTCTCCTTCTGATCGTGTCATACCGGTGAAGCACTAAGATAGACGGATCTTCCCTCCCAACTACGTGTGCTATTGTGTTGCCCCTCTTCCCCTTGTCCACACTCCCGAGGTTGAATCCAGATGCTAGTCTGATCAATTAGCTTCTGTATTGACCGTAATTATCGCTCTCCCTTGTGTCATTTCCTATCCCTTCTTCACCACCACACACCACACACCCAACACACCATGTCGCTATCTCTGTCGCGGTCCCTGCACAGGGCCCTTCTGAGGAGATCCTATGGCACAGTCCAAGCTCCTCCTAGTGCTGCATCACTTACAGCCAACCGCATTCCTCCCGCCCTTCAAGAAGCAACCGCCGCCACGGCCCCGCGCACCAACTGGTCTCGGGAAGAGGTTCAACAGATCTATGAGACTCCGCTAAGCCAATTGACTTATGCTGCGGTAGGTCGACATCACCTCCTTTCTGTCAATACATACTGACATACTGACCGACAGGCCGCAGTCCACCGCCGCTTCCATGACCCCGCCGCCATCCAGATGTGTACCCTGATGAACATCAAGACCGGCGGCTGCAGCGAAGACTGCTCGTACTGCGCGCAGTCCTCCCGGTACAGCACCGGCCTCAAAGCCACCAAGATGAGCCCTGTCGACGAAGTGCTCAAGGCGGCCCGCATCGCCAAGGATAACGGCAGCACCCGGTTCTGCATGGGCGCCGCCTGGCGTGATATGCGCGGCCGCAAGACAAGCCTCAAAAACGTCAAGGAGATGGTCTCGGGCGTGCGCGCCATGGGCATGGAGGTCTGCGTGACCCTGGGCATGATTGACGAGAACCAGGCCAAGGAGCTCAAGGACGCCGGCCTGACTGCCTACAACCACAACCTGGACACCTCGCGCGAGTTCTACCCCTCCATCATCACCACCCGCTCCTACGACGAGCGCCTGCAGACCCTGTCGCACGTCCGCGACGCCGGCATCAACGTCTGCTCCGGCGGCATCCTGGGCCTCGGCGAGGCCGACTCCGACCGCATCGGCCTCATCCACACCGTCGCGAACCTTCCCTCTCATCCCGAATCGTTCCCCGTCAACGCCCTCGTTCCCATCAAGGGCACCCCGCTCGGTGACCGCAAGATGATCCCCTTTGACAAGCTGCTGCGCACCATTGCCACCGCTCGTATCGTCCTGCCGGCCACCATCGTCCGTCTCGCAGCGGGCCGCATTTCCCTGTCGGAGGAACAGCAGGTCGCCTGCTTCATGGCCGGTGCCAACGCCGTCTTCACCGGCGAAAAGATGTTGACGACAGATTGCAACGGCTGGGACGAGGACCGCGAGATGTTTGAGCGCTGGGGATTCTATCCCATGCGTAGCTTTGAGAAGGAGGGTTCCACACAACCTGCCGTCGAGGCGCCCCCTGCCCCTGCTGCCCACGATAGTGTATCTGCTGCGCCGGCCGCAGCTAGCTCGTAGGCCTAGTATCCTGAATGATCAATGATATCAAGCCTGTATGTCTTTTTCGTACTATCCAAAAATAGTTCATTCGCCATACCATGATGACACTGGTCTACGGCTGACTCGACTCCAAAACACAAATCGGTAAATCATTGTTCGTACTATGCATTTTTCGAGTCCAGACATACTATACTCAAGAAACAACATCAAAAGAAAAGAAAGCAATCAGATACCTGCTACTTACATACATTCCAATGCACAAACCCGCTCTTCCTCGTCCTGTTCTAAATAATCCATCAGGTCCCCAGATTCCTTCTGCCTCTACTTTTTTCACCCCAAGGCTGACTGTCATTGCAATAGATGGCTGCCATAATGACACCTTTCTTGTCTAGCGGGAACCACCTTGGAATAAGGATGGATACAGGAGTCATCGAAAGATATCCGCTGGCGGGCGACTCTTTGTCCATTCTCTCCTAGGTAACTTCAGCTAGATAGGTATTGATATCGACCGATCTCAGATCGTCCCGAACTGGTATCAGAGGTTGCAGCCAGAGCTCATTCCTTTCTTCGCCAACAGTTCGTCAAGGACCGCTTTGTAGGCGTCATCGTCCAATACTTGAGGCTCTCTGCGGTCGATTGTTCTGAGGGATAAAGAACTGTTTGACACTATGGTGGGCAAACCGAACAGTCTGCTCTTCTTCGTCTATAATGATCAGGCACTTGCTTTCTCTTGTTGATTTTTGATTGGATGTATTGTCGGACTGGCCTCTCTATCTCTCTGATGGCACAATGAATGGAAGAAAAGAGATCATGGTTTCTCTCTCTAACTGTCTGACTGTTTCTGCTGCTTTTTTGGGATAGCAACACTTCTTTCCACCAGAGCAAGTCGTGATATGGCATGTGCCACGGTTGTGCTATATTGCCTTATTAGCATTAACCTTGAAGATTCTGCGCTATTCCTTACAGCCATATTGTTCATCTGTAAAGAAGTAAAAGGCAGTTGTGATGTGATTGTAATTATGATGATGGTGATGGTGATGGTGATGGTCAGGAGATATTCAAGGTATATTCCAATATGTCATAATCTGCGCGTATTAGCTTCCTCTAGTCTTACAATAAAGCCGGACTTGTCATGAACGTACCAGACTCAAAGTATGGAAAAGACCACCCAAGGACAGGTTAGGGCAGTGCCAACAACCATCCCCTACTTCGAGAGCATGCAATGCCCTTTGAGAGTACGAGTGATACCTCTTTCGGATATGGCTTCAGAGTGAAGCTGAAGCACCAGATCCCTTGTATCAACATTTCCTAGATATATCTCGAAGAGACTTGATTTCGATGATGATAACAATAGCGTTGGGCAGTCAGTGGGACACAGGTGAAGTAGAGGACATGAAGATGAGACTTTAAAAGTAATATACTAAATACACTGATTCATATGGATGGCCATGGTGAATACATGTTTAGATGTATTCACTAGGACCTAAAAGTAAGACATTATCCCAGATATACTGCATTCGCAACCTCATATGGATGAAATGGTGAATAGATACTTGGATGTATTCACTTCATACTATCAGGACGGCAGAGCCTGCTTGAGCAAATGTCTTCAGCTCTCCCTGCTTGCTTCTTCTTCTTCCAACTCTCTTGGTGGCTGACTGGCTTCGATATATCAGACATCGATTACCTTACCAGCTACCACTGACAGACTCGATTTGATATGCCCATTAAAGACATTTTATCTTTATGAAAGAAGATATAGAACCAATTGTGATCTTCATTGCTCCTGCTTTAATAGACTATTACAGTACTATTGAAGTGGACAAATGCTCCGTGTAGAACCCACTGGTTCGCCATGGATTCAAGTGCACGGAATGCACTTTGTTGACTCGATCCGAAGCACCTCTGGCTCTTCGGCCACAAAGAATTGGTCCAAGTCGTCGACAATCCAGCATACCTTTGGAAGTTGAGATTGTCGCAGCTCCCCGCAGCGTCGATCCTGGGCTCCCCTGTGAACTATTATTCCGAGGGAGAGGATCCCACTGTATATCCAAGGATTATACGATGGCGTACTTTTCTCAGTCCTCCCAGGGTAATCGGAACTTCAGGAGGTTGACGTACTCCCGACACTTAACCGCGGTCTATGGGCAGTGGTAGGCGAAGCTCATCGTGCAGGACAGCCGACAGACCCAATTGGCCGAGGGTGTTTCAGTGCAGCTGGACCGAAGAATGGGAGTTCCATTCTGGCGCCTCTACAGGGCTTTGCCTTGATGGAGGGATGGGATCCTGGCTGGCCATGTTGCATCACAAGCAATACGGGACTGCCTACAGATCAATCATCACAGATGAGCAACCCAGAGAGGACGATTATTCGCCAGCCTAATACTTGCCTGGTCAGAGAACTGGCCATTCTGTCATCATGATCGTGAATGGATGGGATGGATGTTACGAAGTCTTTCATATTTGCCAAGTCTACACGCCTTATTTTGATATTGAAATCACACTGAGCTCTTGCCTCGGTGGCCGCGAGATTTCAAAGAAGCGCATACCAGGCAGAGTGAGAGAACTCCTGATGAAACTCCTTTTGATACAGCAGAGATTGTTGCAAACTTCCAGGTAATCAGCATGGTAAAGCAGCGCCTGGCAGACACGGCCAACAAATTGGCGATGTGGCAGACTCTGGGAATACCCTGTGGTCCCTTATCTCTCCTAGCGGGAACACCTCCCAAGGAAGGAGAGACGGCTGCCGAGACTCATGCTGAACCCGGATTCAGGATGATGAGGGCGCCCGCAAATCAGCAATCATGGAAGACTTATTGGAACGTTCGAAGCCTCAGGCATCGATTTTGACGTGTGCTAGCCGGAGAGAAGCCTTCAATGGATTTACATATACCATTGGTGGGATTATACATATCTGGTCGACAAGACAATAACCGACTGCGCAGTAATTGAGCTGTCGAAGGGGGCTTTGAGCTCCAAGTTTGCGGTACCTGAGGCGATTCAAAAGCTCCGCTCAGAAAGGGAGCCTTCCAAAAGTATGGCAAAGGGGGACTCGATGGGAAGCTGATGGGACCGAAGAAACTCCTCTCCAACCGCAACTTGGTCAGAATGCTGAGACGCGTTTGCCCAAAGGCTTCAACCATCAACTCAGCGCTGACCGCCATATGGGTGGAAGCTGAGAGCACCGCCGTCGGCAAAGATAAAAGGGAAGAAGCCATTCGGACACTCCGGGAATTCCGGGAGTTCGTTACCGCTGAGATGGACAGGGCGTATGATATCCTTTGAGCGATCGGTTTCCTATCCATCGCATTCGTTTCATTCGCTCCAATTCATCGATATGACTCACTCCGCCGTCCTTCTTTTGTCATTATCGCACGGCATTCAGTATTACAGCGGGTCGAGGACGACCAGTACTCGTTCGCAATGGGAGATTCTGATAGGGAATCGTGTGGCCCAGTCACATTCCATAGAGAATTCACCCATCCTTCAGGGAATCAGTCCATTATCAGACGGTATTCTAGGTCGACCTCTCTTATCTGGAGGCCGGGGTACAAGAAGAGATCAAGATTCTCTTAGGCGAAGATAGGAACAGGGCGTGGGAATGGATCATCGATTGGAGACTGGCCGCCTGTGCATCCATTCAGCTCAGCCACAAGCTGTTCATGAAGATAGAGAGGACTAGATTGACAGATCCAGCAAGTTGCTTATTGATAGGTTTCTGAAGAAGGGCCGTTGCGTACTCATGATTTCATCCGGGCATCTTGGGACATGGCCATCAGCAGGTAACCGGTATGCGTACGAAAGAATTCTGAATGTCAAGAAGGGCTCCCGTGGAGGAGTTCATACGGCCCCGCAGGACTTCCGCAAAGCATCTGCAAAGCCCGCGTTTGGAATCATCGTTCCAGATGATAGGACGACGAGGCTAGGCTGCAGGAACCGGAAGGGCTAGCCGCTCCAGGCTCATTCGATGAACCGCTTGCTCCGGCCCAGGAGCAACCTCAGATCCTTCATTCTGGATGAACCAGTTGCGAGAAGAACCTATAGTAGAGCCATGTCCAACCCGGACACCAGTTCGGCGCTCCCCACGATCGGCTGTGGCCTCTAAACTTGACCAGCCGAGCACCCGTACTGAGGACTTTCGAGAGTTATGTCTGAAACGCGATGACTACTGCTGCGTAGTGACTGGGCAAATGGACGTCGAGCACTGGAGTAAGCGTGGCTGTCCAGAGAAAATCAAAGGACCCGTCGAGGCCGCGCACATCATCCCGTTTGCGTATGCCTCATGGGACAAAGCATTGGTAATAAGCGCCGAACCTTCATGGACTTGGATTCATCCAAAAAAAGGGGACATGGTCTCACGCTCTTCCACGTCAAGTATGACAATGACAAGTCCCCCACACTACAAGCCAGACTGGGATGCCGTCAGTCAGCGGATGAGTGTACCTGCAAGGACAAACTGGATCTGCTTGCACAAGCAGCTTGCTCAGGTGGTTATAACCAAGCTTAAGGA
Source organism: Aspergillus felis (assembly GCA_016413765.1). Lineage (NCBI taxonomy): Eukaryota > Fungi > Ascomycota > Eurotiomycetes > Eurotiales > Aspergillaceae > Aspergillus > Aspergillus felis. Next base: position 884,315 of record CP066508.1, read on the forward strand.
TGCTGCAGCGGTGTTGTGTAGGTCCAACAATACAGTGAACTCTTTCAGGGATGTTTCGCTATGTCCAACAAAGCAATCGTGATTACTTAGCATGCTGCCACCTGAGGGTAAGACTAACAACCCTATCCTCTACTGCAGCTTATACTGCAAGGTCTAATTACTATAAATCTAATGTGGCTATAAGGCATGAGCCTTATATATCCTGGATAGAGTTTGGGCTTAGTCATGTTGTTTATTAAATGATAGTAAAATTAAGTAACCAACAGGGTCCTTATAAAGTAAGTAGACAGACACCAAAACTCCCGCCAGAATGATGAAATCAGGATGACCACGCTGCGCGACACTTCGGGCAGGACGGGCTGATAGGATCCCCGCGTGGGGTCCGAAATCTACTCTGAGTAGCAAGCCACTCGTCGATGCAGGCTTTGTGGTAATTCGTACCGCACTGATTTTTGCAATATACAAGGCCGTCAAGGTCGTCAAGGTCATCAAGGTCACCATCGTCATCTTCGTCATCGTCATCTTGGTCATCTTCGCCGTCGTGCTCGTTGTCAAACGCTGTGTCCGACACATCATAATAATTCTCATCATCGCTGTCTTCTGATTCCTCGCCGTCTTCATCACTGCCTTGTCCTCGTAGAGGACACATGCAGATGTCACAGTCTCCTTCTATTGGCTTCCGAGTGGTCCTTCTGGGCTCGCTCTGGGGCACGGCTGGCTCCGCCACATGAGTCTCAACGGCTGGCGACGAAGACTCGGCAGATCTCCGGCCGGGAGAAGGTTCAGATTCAGGTTCAGGCTCGTCCTCCCTGTCTGACCCTTCTTCCTCCTCTTCTTCTATTTCAACAACAGCCGACCTCTCCAAGGCACGCTGCTCGCCCGCTGACCCAGCAGCAAGCGACCGTGCCCGAGTGTCCGCATACTGCTGGAGCGATTTCAACACAGCAGCTAGATGTCTCTGCTCCTCGAACGCCCGCAGCTTAGCCCGCCAGTTGATGATCAGGCTGTCTGCCTGGTATCTGTGGAAGCGTTTGCAGAGGACTATGGGGGCTAGCTCGAAGAGCAGACTGTCGACGGATAGGCCGCACTGGAGGAGTCTGGTGCCCTCTCTGAGAAGGTATGAGGCCCTGTCTCGATTGTCTTTCGCTATTGGCATCCTGCAGCGGCGCCGTTGGGATGGGGCGTACCCGTAGCAGTGGCTTTCACATTGGGGGTAGACTTCGAGAATGGTAGATAGATCGGGGTAGGACATTGTGCTACTAGAATAGATGATTACAACGATTTGAGGTGAGATGTCAGTTGATTTAGAGTGTCCGTTGTTGATCTTAAAAGAAGAACGACACAGATATCTCGGGCCTTATATGCCATTCTCTCCCGTATACCTTCAGCAACCAACAGACACAATCCAGCTTCGCGATCATGACGACACAGCCACTGCTACAAATGCACAGACTGTGCCACAGCACGCTATGCATCTCAAAATATCCAAAGCCAAGGATCGTTAACCTCATCGGGAAAGGCACCAAGGCATCCAAGTTTCAGACCCTGCTTGCTGGTATCAACAGCCAATTGCCCTGGTTCGGTGCAGCCACATCGCTCATCTCAGACCATGCCAGTTCACTGATAATTCAGGCATCGACATTCTTGAGCGCTTGCGCAGGTAGCCTTGTGCCGTCATTTCAAGGAAGAAAGTGGCTTGGATGGTTACATCTGGCAGACGCCCATTCCATAACAGAACAAGTGCGACACACTTGCCAGGGGGTGAAGTGCGCTATCTGACGTTATGACTCGCGTGACTGTGCTAAGGTAGTGTTAGTTACTGATAGTTTGATAAGTGACCATCGACTGCCCATATTTTGGCGCTTAGCAGGGATCTGACGGCCCCTACCCCAGTCTAGCCTGGTTGTGGACTGTCATTTGGCTGTGCCGCTTGGGCTTTGGGCTTTGGACTTGGGATGGGCCTAGATGCTCGAAATAGCTACAATACCTTCCTTATGAGGCGGTGCATTGTCCAGGGTATCAAGGCCGTAATGGGAAACCGCGTGGGTTCGAATCCCACTCCTATCTGGGGTGTGAGAGGTATATTGGGGTTTGACGTAGAGGTTGGTGCAACTGGGTGGTTTTACTATGATATGACATGCTCAGAATACCCTTAATGCCAATCAATGTATGTTGTCGGTTTGATTTTTGACCCACTGGATCTTTCCAGGGATGTGGTGGGCAAGCAGCTGGGGATGGCATCAGGGTGCTTTTTGGAGTTGACGGGCTACTGCGTGTACTAATGTGAGACCGCTCATCCTGTCATTGGCTAATGGCGCAATCGATACTAGGTACCTTAGCTACCTAGGTAGTCCGTCTAAGTCCTAGAGAGAGAGAGGGGAAAAAAAAAAAAAAAAAAAAAAAAAAAAAAAAAAAATGAAAAAGATAATGACAAGAGTGGGATTCGAACCCACGCGGTTTCCCATTACGGCCTAAACGTAACGCCTTAACCACTCGGCCATCTTGCCTTGTTAGGATTAACAACATCTATTTGCGCTCTATGTCGAGTTTTTAGCCCTTCCGCCCTGGGTAACCATAACGTGTCGTCGATTAAGGGACTCAGAATCAAGATCGTTTATAATAGTTCAGTCTGAGTCTACCTGGAATGATGCCATCTTTCGTCAATAATATGATGGTATATCAATACGTGGCTCATGGCATATTGATTGCTGCCTATTATATCCAAGCCCGATTATATATACTGTACCTTGGGCATGTTATGCTTTGGATATTTCATGAATATCAGTGTGTCCAGAAGAAAGTAATGGTATGAGGTATTTGACCCTTGGATGTTCAGAGGCGAAGACTACATTGCTCGCCTCAATACTCAGTTGATAAGATCTGCATCTGGATATAGCAACCGGGCATCATCTCTTAGAATATAAGGACACCGTTCATGACATACACACTCAAGGTTGATGGTTCATTCCATTATCAAAAATTTGTCCATTGCGCTGACTGTAATAAGGGCTATATAATCTACAAAGTTATCGGACTGAACAATGTCGCACCCCTAGTGGTTCGAAGAGGATCCTTTCTTAAGCTTCCAATAGACACATCGACGCGATATCCACGACGAAATCGACATACTCTACTACCCTCTCCTGACTCTGCTGCCCATCGTCTCTCGAGATTCCCTAATTTGTTTCTACCGTTACCTCACTTATCAATATTGAAATAATCCATCATTTCTCCTGGTTCCCTATTTCGTTCCTCTCGTTACCACAGTGATCAATATTGAGATAATGAATTTGGGCTGGTTTCCTAACTCGTTTCTCCTGTTATTGCATTGATTGATAGTGAATTAATCAATCTGCGCCGATTTCATCTCATTCACAGGTGAGTTTCATGATATATAGAAAACTCTGACGTCACTCTTTGCTTACACGTTGCTCGAGACTGTGATTACCTCTCCTCCTCGAGCCAACACGACTCAGAATGGAACCATGCTGTCTTCATCCGAATTGGCCCTTACAAGCATCTATCCTCCTACAGACTTCACTGGGTTCAAAGCTTTGAAGGACGCGGTCACCGCAAAGGCCGCAAGCCTAAGAAGAGGTGGCCACCATCAGTATCAGTACATCTCGTTGAAGAATGTGCGCCGCAGAGACTTTGACCTAATCGAGGCCAACCGCCAGGAGCTCGGCAGTGTTGTGCGGCTGACCTACTTTCCGGACATTGAAACTCTTATCGTTAAAGTCCCCTCTCGTGAGCATGAAATAGCTCACAGAAACATCGGCCAGTTCATCACCAGAAAAGTTGTTCGCATGCATATTCCATTTATTGAGTTCGTAGCTCTAGGGGCTACAAAGTACACTGGGCCTACAAGTTCAAGCAAGGAATGCGATTCATCGTGGACGAATTATGTGCTGAGACCCAGAGGTTGGCCATTCTTGGTCATAGAGGCTGGAGTATCTGAGTCGATGCCCAGGTTGCGGGCGGACGCAGCCTGGTGTTTCGTGAACTCGAATGGAGCTGTCAAGGTTGTTCTGCTCATCAGGGTCGACGCGCAGCGAAAGATGATCACCATCGAAAAATACGATCGGACCCGTGGCCCGGTGACTCGATCTAACCCTCAAGGCCCGTGGAGACCCCGAAAACTTACTACAGTTACCATCAACCAACAAGTCAACCCTGCAACTATACAAGTTTTTGACAGAAGAAATGACACACCTCGTCCACTCACCCTAGAGTTCGAGCTCGTGTTTGGCCGCCCCCCTATCCCTCCACTTGAAAGAGACATCACGTTCACAAACACCGAGCTCCTAGAATGGTCTCGAATGGTCTTCCTTTAGTCCCGGGTACCTGTCGCCCACTCTTCGAGGATTTTATGCTTATTGTTATCCTAAATCTGGATTTAGGATGAGTTGTTCCTTAGCTCCTTGCTAGTGCTTAATTATTCTTTCTACTAGATCTTGAGGATGGGTTGGGTTCTCAGTCTACTTTCATCTTGAATCCGGATTCAGTATCAATCTTTCTTCTTCATTTTAAGCTCAAGACAAGTCCAATTCTTCTCCTCGCATACCTGTCCATGCCTCCTATAATCTTTTAAAAGCGCTGCCATGTCGTAGAGTGCGGTCACAGCCTGCGGGCAGGGGAAGTGTAGGCATGGAAGTACATGAAAATGGGAGTTTTTGGGGGCAATGGGTGTTGACGAGGGTCGACGGACGTGAGCCTGGGACGTTGCAGGGCAAAGGAGAGTAAGACAAAGGGCTATTGAAATAAACCTAGCGATCCATCCTGAAAATCGAGCAGAGTAGGGGACAAAAGTGCATATAGAGGAAATTGGTTAAGCTGCCTGCGTCGCTGTTGAAACTTGACACAGTCCAGGGGTATTTATAACCTGCGGATCAGGCAATCACTGAACCCCCAAATCCCTATTCTCGAGGTTTTGACAAAAGAGATGTGCCACGCCTCCACCAAACACACATGCCATGCGTCAACATAGGCGGGCCTGCAGCCTAGAGTTCCATGGTCATATAATCAATTACTCATGAATCCACGTAAGGGCGAAAAAGAGAGAAAAAGAGAGGAAAAGAATCAAATCACTATTTCTATTCATGACTATACACATGTTGCTCAATTGAAATTATTGCCGCCGATTAAACCCACGCAAGGCCACACAGTTGCCTTTCCGCCATCCACTATCGCACCCAGGCCTCAGTTGCAAGATTTAAACCATCGACTTTTCCACATTCAGGTCACCTGTTGCTTGGGTCTCGGACCTGCTCATGGTGGTATACCGACTAAAGTCCCGGAGCATCGTCTCTCTGCCATTGAGCTTTGGACTGGTCCTTCTGAAATAAATGCGCTTGCACCACTTCCAAGCCTCGCAGCCAAGGAAGAAAAGAATCGCTTCGACAAACACCACACCCCACTCCCAGGAGATCCCGACATGCTTGAAAACAACGTCATTGATCACAGGGATGTATAGGATCGGGAAGGTTGTGATGAATCCGATCATGATGCCGCTGAATAAAAACTTGTTCCGCCAGACGTCAAACATCCACTGGGTGAAATAGCGCTTGGAACCGGGTTGCATGCGGAAGAAGCTGCGTCGCATATCGATCATCTCCCAGGCGAGGAAGAGAGCGAACCAAGTCATGCACACGAAGGTGGTGGCTCGGGCGCGGAACACACCGTCGCATTGTGGGCTGTAGTCGCTGTTGCAGCCCGAGGCCAGGTTGCCATCTCCCCAGGCGAAGAGGACAAGCGAGAAAGAGGCGAGACTGAGAGCCGCCATCCAGACGCCGTAGACGACGGTGTCGACTATGACTTCCCAGGTGAAAATACCTTGTTTCTGTTGCCGTCAGTATATTTGATCAACTCCAAGAGTCGCGGATGTACTTACGCTTTGAGGAGGACGGTCCATGATATCTGGAGCGGCGATTTCCATGCCCAATCCCATATCAGGGAGACCGGAGGTGATCATGATGATCCACAGGATTTCGACAGGAGCAATAGGGAACACAGATTGCCCGTTGTCGTCTTTGAAACAGAGACCAATCAGAAGCGTGAGGGCGAGACCGACGTTTTCCGCCAAAAGATGCAAGACGAATTTCTGAATATTATCGAAAATACGACGACCTTCCTCGATTCCGTTGATAATCGAAGCAAAATTATCATCAGTCAACACCAGTTCCGAGGCATCTTTGGCCACATCAGACCCTGATTGTCCCATGGCAATTCCAACATCCGCCCGCTTCAAGGACGGCGAGTCATTGACTCCATCACCGGTCATTGCCGCAAACCGACCCCGACGATGAAGGGCATCGATCATCCGAACCTTTGTATTGGGGGCGCAGCGAGCAATCACAGCAGGAAGAGTAGGCAACCCATCGATTTCCTCGTCTGTCAATTTGTCGAACTGACTGGCAGTCATCACCATGGCGTCAGCAACATCTTTTGCAAGGCTGTCCATGTTTGCTGGAATGATGCCAACCTGCGCAGCAATGGCTCGCGCAGTACCAGGGTGGTCACCCGTGACCATGTGGACCGCGATCCCAGCACGATAGCACTCTTCAATAGCGCCTGCAGTCTCAGGCCGGGGAGGGTCATACAGACCGATGAGTCCACAGAAAGTGAGATCTTTCTCCACTTCTTCACGAGCAGGGACATCTTCCCCTTTGACGGGGTGGTGATTCTCCCGGCAGGCGAGGCAGAGTACCCGCAAGCCCTCCTTTGCGAGAGCTTCCATGTTCTCTAAAATATCCTCCTTGATGTTCTCGTCCAAGGCAATCGGGTCGGAACCAGCTATCCAGGTGACGGTAGTGCAAGCCTCGAGGACTCGTTCCACCGCACCCTTGGTGAAGATCATCTCCCGGTCATCGTTGCTGTTCTTGAAGATGACGGACATCTTCTTCACGGTGGAATCGAACGGATATTCGGCTTTTTGGCGCCAAACAGGCTTCTCGCCTTTGGTCCAGCGATCGCGTCCCCAATTGAAGCGAGAGGCAAATACCTGAATTGCAATATCGGTCGGTTCACCACGAGCCTGCCATTCATCGTGCTCAGACTTGTGCACATGGGCCAGATTGGCCATTGCAGCCACATTCAAATATTGTTCTAGAAGAGGATTGTCCTTGAGCAGATCGTCCGGCCCGGAAGGCTCTCCCTGAGCGTCAGAACCAACTTTGACCGGCGGGTCAGGCAGCAGGCTCAGGTCGCCCTCTTCCGGGTCCAAGGGGTTATTGGACGCCCCGACTGAGTAGGTGCCAACAGAGGGAATCCAAGCCCGCTTGGCGACCATGCGCCCCTGGGTGAGGGTTCCCGTTTTGTCTGAGCAAATGTTAGTCACAGCGCCCAGGGCTTCAAGGGAATCAAGCTTCCGGACAATGACATGTCTTTGAACCATTTGCTTGGTGCCAACCGCCATGGTGATGGTCAGGACTACCACCAGGCAGGCCGGAATCATCGCAAGCCCTGTCGCGACTGCGTAGATAATGACTTCCTTATCATTGCGGAACCCATTGGCGCCCATGACAATAATGGCGAAGATGACGGCAATGACGAAAAGGGCCAAGGCCAGTTTGGAAAGTTTGCGTTGCAGCGGTGTGCCAACATTGATTCCAAGAAATCGTCCCACGGCATCTGTGCAGGTCAGGGTCCACGCCTGCACATACCATCGTTTCTTGGTTTCTCCCTCGGGACCGCGCTTGACGGGCCGCTTCCTGGAGTCGCTGGCGCGAAGAGCCGCGGCGATGGCTCCAATCTCTGTTTGCATCCCGGTGCCGATGACAACGCCCCGAGCGCGGCCTCTCGTCACCGTGGAGGAACTATAAGCGATATTTAAGCGATCGCCTGGCCCCGTGTCCGGATCAAAGGTTGTATCGACCTCCTTTTGCACTGGCAGCGACTCGCCAGTCAGGAGGGCCTCATCGGTTTCGAAATTCATAGCATCAACGAGCCTATCAACAGTTAGCGAATAGAACGGTTTCTGGCTGGTAGTCTCATACGCACCGAAGATCTGCGGGAACTGTGTCTCCAACTTTGAGTTCAACCATGTCCCCAGGGACAATCTCATTGGCAGGAATGGTATTGGTTTTGCCATCACGCGTGACGGTTCCGGTGGGAGAACTCAGCGATCGAAGGGAGTCCATCGTTTTCTCTGCGGCATAGTCTTGATAGACGCCTACCACGATGTTTAGAGCGATGACAGCTCCAATGACACCGCCTTCGATCCAGGATTGAATGCCGAAACTGACCGCCATCGCGATGATAAGAACCTGTTGTCATCAGTTGTCTGTCGTGATCTGTCGAACAATGGAAAGACCAACCAGAATCATGGCATTGGCAATCTGCCTAATGACAATCTTGACGATTGACACACCCTCTCCCCCTTCCAGCTCGTTCGGACCATACTGTTGGAGTCTTCGCTTCGCCTCCTCCAATGTCAGACCCTCGTCTGAATTGACGGCCAGCTCACGAAGGACATCCTCATAGCGAAGAGCATGAGCAGGCTGAGACAAAGCCTGAGAGTTGTCAGAAGTTTGCTTCTTCCGAGTACCCATGTTATAACAAAAGTTCTATTCCAGTGAAGTTATCTTAAGGAGGCTTCATGTATATCGTATCTTCGAGCGAGTGAGAGTCCATACACAACGACTTGAAATCAACTTTGAAACAAAGGTTTAGATTGCAGAACCAGATTTTCTTTCTCCTCCCTTCCGGGGGTTATCACGATGTTTATAAGTCGCTCCATCTCACTCACCACCGGCATCCCCGAACCCCATAATGAGGCGAACTGTGGTTCCAATCTTGGCACCCTTATCAATCCGTACTCGTTTAGACTACACACCAATCAGATCTCTAACCCATCGCATACATAAGAGGCACTCAATCCAGAATCTTGGCCGAATTCCTTGGGTCGGTGGACGACCGTTCGCCGCTTGCCGGTCCGATGACGCACACGACATCAGACACGGCCGACATCCCACCCATGTGAGCGCCTTCGGCCGGGTGATACCAAGAAACCGCCAATTCTCACGGCGAATAAGTGGCCAATTCTGTCGAAGTAACCAGTCTGATTGGCTGAGCAAGGCGGTCGCGGGGCAATCCGGAACCACCGTGCCAAGAGCGGGAGCCTTGGCGGCCTTGGGGTTATTTCCCGCCTGGATGGTCTCGGTGACCTGAGAGCCAGTGGCAGCTCTAAATGCAAGCTGGTTCCCCCTCGCCTGACGGCGCCCGACGCCCGACACGGTCTGTGCTATTTTCCCTAGTGTTTTCGCTCTATGTGGATGTCGGTTTCTGAATGGCTGTCTGATATCCTCCCCTCCCCAGTCCCCACACCAGTGATTGTGTTTCTTTTCGACGGGCTTCGTCAAAGGTGCACAGGCGCTTGCTTTGAACGGCTTGCGAATATATTCTGGCTTGTTGAAGCTAGCCGATTTACCCGATTCCGTGTCGTCCGTGGGCTATTGGAGTCTGGTTCACTGTTTCTCATTTTGACTATACTCGTCGTCTAAGAAGTGAGTGTCTATGGCCAGCAATGGCGAGATCGCAGGTGTAGTCGCGGGAGCAGTTGTCTTATTCGGCGCCATCAGTGTGATTCCTATGTGAGTTTCGACCTGCCCTCACCTCCGCTGGGAATGTCCTATAATTTTCTATACGCTTCGTTACAAGAGCCCAGAACGCTGGAACCGAACGAATAAAGAGATCCACAACTGACAAACTTGGAACACAGCATTATCATGTGGCAGCACCGCAAGAAAGAGGCTGCAAGAAGAGCCCGCGAGCTGGCCGCACTGCGAGAGCATGGCTGCATGCGACAGGTAGGCGTGGATAGATGGCTGGAAGAGCAGCGGCGGGATACCGTTGCGTGCAGCCGAAGCAACAACAACAATAATGTCCATGATTTTGGACGGTACGCGCAAGAACCATGGTAAGTTCTCTTCTCAGACTGCCTGCCTCTTCCTTTTTTTCTTGGCCTTGGAGACATTGCGGGGACAGGGCTGCACTAGTGGCCTTGGCTGCTCTCATCAGTGAGACATCGTCAATCCGTGATCACGCCGTCACTAATGAGAAATGGTGGCTTTGTTCTCATAGTGCCGTCTGCCTCTCGACCCTGTTACCCTCGTCGCCGTCGCAATCATCGCTTCCGTTCTCGGATCCAGAGCGTCACCCACAGAGCACATCTGATCTGGGCCCTCCTGCGAAGGCATCTTTGCTCGTTCTCAATCGCTGTGGCCACGCGTTTCATTACTCCTGTCTTGCGTCATGGTGGGAATACCGTCCGTACAGGTGCCCAGTGTGTCAGGCATCGTACGCCCCGGAGTAATGACAATCAAATCTTTGCTTGCTTTTGTTGCTTTCTTCCAAGTTGGCTGGACTTTCTTGGAACCGCGGTTAGCGCTTATTTTGATTTTGCACTGGCTCGTCATGTAAAACCACTATCCACTATCCACTATAGCAATTTTGACTTGGCCCAGTGGCGAAAAGCAGACTGAAGAAGGTCGGCGTTGAGTAAGTTGTAAAAGGCTAGAGGCGGCACTGGATAAGGTCATAAATTCTGTAGTCGCTCAAATGGACGTTTCTCGAGTGTTCATCCGCCGAGAAGGCTCCTCGTGAAGCACTGAAGCAACTTATTCCCCAACATCCACTGAGACATTCGAAGACATGTGGTTTCAACTCTAAATGCACTAGAGGCTTGAAAATAGATCAGATATCAGTGTCTCCGCATCTCAAGTCATGTACCCAGACTATTTGGTAACGCCAAATCCTGCAGTTTGGATTCTTACAGTCAAGTCGACGACTAGCCGTATCCTGGGCACTTTTTGCCAAGATTATCGCTGGTTTTCGGACATTCTCGAAGTCTCTGATGATCCAAAAGAGTCAATCAGATTGGCCATCGTTGCATTGGGCCAACCAGCGTTGTAATATGGAAATTGCTTCTGAGAATACGCAAAAAGTTCAGATCCACGAATAATCTCGTCAAAGCGTTGACTGACACGGCTGTAGTTCTGCCCATACCGCCCCAACTCTCGTAGCCGGATAGACACCCAATCCTGATAAATCCTGTCGGCGGTAGCAACGCCGGCCATGAAGAGCGGCCACGTGATGCGCACCATGAGGTGCGGTCTGCCTCGATGGAGCTTCAGGGATAGCTCCAGGACAAGGGAGACGGCCTTTTCTTGCGACATCAACCCGGTCTGTGTGGATTTGTCTGGGAGTTGCCTGTCAAAGCATAGGTGGAAGAATACAATTGTGCTGTAATACGTGATGGCTGCCCAATAGATTGTCTCCATCACGCGGCTCCCGTCTCCCACGATATCACACGACGGGGTGGCTTTTGCAGAAGAGAGAAGCATTTCGAACTCCTAGCATGGTCATGTCAGTCTGAGCAGCATCACGGGGCTGAACGGTCTTACATTCGCTACCTTGACTATCTCATCAACAATCTTCCGATAAGATGCTTCGTCCCACGAGGTGCTTCTTGCTTGCCGAAATAACTCGGCGATCCTGAATTGAATCACATGGCTTTTGTGGTAAAGGGCTAAGCCCGGATAGTTTTCCACATCATCTAGTTGTGCTTTGGCTGGGTAGGCTTCTCCCCAGAACTTCGAAGGCGACTGTCTACTGATGCGATAGAGGTTCCCTAGGTTCAATGGCGTGTTTCCATCTTCTGCGCGAAGGAAGAGACGGCAGAGATCATCGTTGACTTTCTCAAACCTTGGTTCATATACAGCGCCAGATCCAAAGAAAAGCACGCCTGGCGTAAAGAAGTAGAGGGTCCACAGCAGGAATAGAGGCACTGCCGTATAAACTAGCTTCCCGTCAGATGGACCAGCTACCGAATCGACTGGACTGCTGGCAGCTCTCTCGATCAAGCTCGCACCCTCAGCGGAATTGTGACACAACAAACCCGCCGTCTCAGGACTCCCGGCAGTAATTGTAGGGGCCAAAGGCTCCTCGAGTTTCAGCAGAGGTAATATATGATTATACAGTATGCTTTCGATGCCTCGCAAATGGATATTGATTGTAGAGGCGCCACTCCCAAACCGATTCTCATAATCAACCATCAGCCACAATGTTATGAAAATCGCCTCGAGCTTCGACGGGGTCTCCACGCCTTCAGCGAGCGCTTCGCGGAGTCTGGACAACGCTGTACCATAGTGTACCCTGCCATCGATGTCGGACGAATCATTGGCCGGGGGATACACACGTGTACTGGAGCAATCGTGGAGACGTGATTGATGGATTTCACTGGCAGTCGTGGCGAGTATCATACTCATCACCATAGGTTCCTTGACGGCTACTCTATGGTAGGCGTAGGAGATGGTGGACCACTGCCAATGTTTGCCGAGCATAGTGACCAGGAGAGAATCTTGAAGATAGTTCAAGCGAGACCGGTCGGAACCCGAGAGGACAAGCGAATTGGCAGCTTGCACGCTACTGTCATGGGTGCAAGCAGGAAGCAAGGCCGTTTGCAAGTCAGCCAGTCTCCTCATCGAGCCATGCGAGCTAGCGTGGATGCTTGCTTCCAGACTCTTCCTATGTACTGTCGTTGGCCGACGAGGAACCGGTCCACCCTTCCATTCGCAGGCGATTCGCGCGACCGAACACCGCCTGCATTGGGGTTCTTTCTTATTGTCGACGAAAATCCGCTCCTCATCGCATTTCACTTTTCGGATTCGACACGTACGGCAACCTGCATTCTATGAATCATCGCTAACATGCCAAAGTATGAGTGATCATACCAGTCTTGGAACGTGTCTTTCGGCCAGTCTTGTACATATTGAATCATTGAACAGCCAAAACCGCTCGCAGACAAGTCGATGACTGGCATTAATTTCGACCTTCAGCTCCGAACACGCGAGGAATCAGCGGGGTTCGTTGGCGGGGTATGACTATCCGATGGGTCCTCGTATCATCACGACTGGCATGAACGGACCAGATGAGGCGAGTGAGAAATAAGTTGAGGCTGACATAACCACCCCGAATCGGCAACGAAGCGAGGATGCGGAGAAATGCCGAATTTCTGTTCCTGATTGGCTGCGTCGGCTAATTGCACGTGACCTGACGCTTTCTGAGCCAATCATGACATTTGGAGTCATGACAATCCCCATTCGGCAAGTCAACACATTGCCGAGATGAAAGTTGAAGGCTGCAGCGATGTCTCGGCAGAACAAGCATATAAAATGCCTCCGAGCACCATGCTCGAAGGGCCTCAAAATGGTCAAGACGGATGACCAAGAACCAGACAAGCATAATGCAGCTCTCAGTATCTCAACAACGATTCATCGGAAGCGTTCGCGATGCCATTCGCAAGTATGACGCGCAGTTCAAAGATATCAACGACAAAGTGAGTTTGACGCCATCACTACCATAACGTGCGCTAAGAATTTTAGATCTGGTCGGATCCGGAACTAGCTTATGAGGAATACAAAGCGCACGACCATATCTGCGCGCTATTCGATGCCCTTGAAGGCTACGAAGTGCGTAGAAAGGCCTATGGCCTGAACACGGCTCTAGAAATTGAGTACAAACATGGTGCCGGCGGTCGCGTCGTGGTATTCAATGCGGAATACGACGCACTACCCAATATCGGGCACGCCTGTGGTCACAACCTCATTGCGACAAGCTCCATCGCTGCGTTCATTGCCACTTGCGAAGCAATAAAAATCCACTGCCCCGATGAGTTCGGGTATACCGTGCGTCTCCTGGGTACCCCCGCCGAAGAGTCCGGCGGCGGAAAGGTGCGCCTGCTGGAGAATGGGGCGTATAAAGATGTCGACGCGTGTCTCATGGTTCACCCCATGCCTATGGTTCCCAGTGCTCCGGATTTGCTGTGTATAGCTACAACGGTGCCAGGGGGCTTCCTTGCCAATGACAAGGTACGCGTGACGTTCACTGGCAAACCGGCGCATGCGGCAGCCGCTCCGTGGGAGGGAATCAATGCTCTTGATGCTGTGGTTTCTGCATATGTGAACATCTCTCTCTTGCGGCAGCAGATCCGGCCCGCTCAGAAAATTCACGGGATCATTGTCAGTGGAGGAGACCGGCCGAATGTGATTCCCATGTCTGCAACGGTGGACTACTACATCCGGTCAGACACAGCTAAGAGTCTGAAAGTCCTTACGGGCAAGGTGATCAAGTGCTTTGAGGCAGCTGCAATGGCTACAGGTTGCAAAGTCGACTTTGAACGGTGAGTGCTTAAGTCCTTGTGGAATGTATTCTCATGCTGATCATGACAGGGGAACCTCATATGCCGATTTGAAGACGAATCGTCCCATCTGCCAGAGTTTTGTATCTGTGATGCGCGCAATGGGTCACCATGCCCTCTACGACAATGCCGGGCAGCCAAACGCTCTCGGGGGAGGCTCTACAGACATGGGTATGGATCTTGCTGAGATTGTTCATTCCAGACGACTAACTTTCATATACAGGAAACGTGTCGTATGCGGTACCTGGGTTCCATGGAATGTTCACCATTCCGGCTGAAGGGGTCAATCATACGCCACAGTTTACAGCCGGAGCCGGGTCACAAGCATCGTACGAGAGATGTCTCGACTGCGCCGCAGGAATGGCGGTAGTCGCCTGTCAGATGTTGGTGGACGATGAGTTCGCAACACAGGTGAAGGAGGACTTCCAAAGAGATGCGTAAATCATGTTATGACCTCATGTAGGCAGTGTACCTCCAGGGCAGATTAGACATTGATGTATGAGCGAAATGGAACATGATTCGACCGCATGGTTTTCTGTCACCTTATCTGATAAGGGATGAGAAATAGGACGCCTTCTAGCCTCGGCTCTTCTATCCTTGTGAATGTCAACTCTTCCGCCTACTCTCGCCTACGTCTCCGGAATAGGTCTAGTGTCGTAAACATCGCGCTTGCTGCCTCGTGAAGATATCTTCATATCTTAGATAGCTCGATAGCTTAAGCAATCAAGTCATCGTTCTCTCTCACAATCCTATTGACTCATCATTCTCAGATCAACTCCTATAACTAGTTGTATCCGTATACGGATCGCCAAAGCCGCCAAGTCCTGCTAGCTTTGCCGACGCAGCCAATTACACTATTCCAGCAGTGTCAATTATCACCGTCGTTATCTCTATATCCACAGACTCAACTTTATCTTCGAAATGCGGGGTACAAGATAGAGATAGAAATGTCGATAGATATAAATAGGGATGTTGGTATATAGAATGAAACGACACTGCAACGCTGAAGCAATCGGGCAACCTGTCTCTGATACTGTGCAGTCCGACCTCGAGCACTTGCAAGTATACTAGTTCAAGATGGCAAACATGCCAAGTGAGAAGACACTACCAGACAGCAAACATGCAGAAGACCAAGCAAGTTACGACAAGGGCGCTCTGCAACAGATTCAAGAGCCCTCCTTTGCCTTTTCGCCCACCGCGGAGAGAAGGCTCGTCCGAAAGATTGACATTATGTACGTTTGACATGGAATCAGGCAATCAGACTGCCATGTTACTAACAGGTATCAAGGATCCTCCCTATTATGACATTTGCCTACATGATGGCGTTCCTGGATAAACAAGCACTCAGCTACACGGCCATCATGGGGCTGCGAACGGATCTCAAGCTCAGAGGGTCCGAGTATAGCTGGTCAGGCAGCATATTCTACTTCGGCTATCTGTTCTTCTCATATCCGGGCTCAATTCTCATGGTCAAGTTTCCACTGGGAAAGTATCTGGCCTGCAACTTGTTCGTCATTCTTACTAGTGCTCTGGGGGCTACACTGACGATGATACAGCATGTTATGGGCTATTGTTCTGGCTTGCCATGCCGCCACGACCAATTTCGCCGGGCTCATGGTGGCCCGTTTCTTCCTGGGATGCACCGAGGCGAGTTTTTCCAGCGGTTTCAGTCTGATTACTTCGCTGTGGTATCGGACGTCTGAGCAACCGCTCCGGCATGGGATCTGGTTCTGTGGAAATTCCATCTCAATGATCATAGGGAATCTCATTGCGATGGGAATCTGGCAAATCAAGACCAGTCTCGCGTCGTGGAAGGTATGTCTACACTCCTTCCAAGTCTCAATTCCATCCTTACCCATAGTGTCAAACAATACAGTGGCTCTTCATCATCTTCGGTATCATCACCTTCCTCTGGGGCATCCTCATGTTCTTCCGTCTCCCCGACACGCCCAATACAGCCAGCTTCCTCACAGAAGAAGAGAAGCTCATCGCCATCGAACGTCTCAAGGCCAACAATGCCGGATACAAGCGCAATAAGATCGACTCCGCCCAAATCATCGAGGCCTTCACCGATCCCAAGACCTGGATGCTGGCCGTCATGATCCTGGGCTCCAATATCCCCAACGGCGGATTCACAACGGCATGACCCGTCCTTCTTGCCCCCGAACACCGCCGATGCTAACACTCCCCAGTTCTCAAGCCTTATCCTCTACGGCTTCGGCTACTCAACCTTCAAAACCTTGCTCCTGGGTATGCCCATCGGCGCTGTCATCCTCGTCTTCGTCTTACTCTCGTAAGCCCCCTCCCGTTCGACCCCGCTTCTCCCCAGATCTAACCCTACGATGATAGCTCCACCATATCCTCCAAAATCCAAAACTGCCGCTGCATCGTCATTGCCGCAGTAGGCTGTATCAGGTAGAACCCCCAGCTCATCCCACGCCAAAACTGACAGTGACGCTGACAATGGCAATCGCACAGCATCCTAGGCAGCGTCCTCGTCTACGCGACCGAGTCCATGGCCGCCCGTTACGCCGGCCTCCTTCTTATGGGCGTGTACTCGGTGAGCATGCCCCTGTCGCTGGCAATGGTTGCCTCGAATATCGGCGGCTTCAGTAAGCGGGCGACTGTCAGCGCGATCTATTTCGTCATGTATTGCGCGGGGAATATCGTTGGGCCGCAGTTGTTTTTTGAGCGTGAGGCCCCCAGGTATCAGGTATGTGTACTCGGTTCACCAAATTGAGGGAAACTGGGCTGATGGATGCATGCAGAGTGGGTTTCAGGCGGTCATTGTTTGTTTGGTAGTTGTGGTGGTGGTGGCTCTTGTGTTGGGGGTGTATTTGCGGTGGGAGAATCGGAGGAGAGATAGGGTTGCTGGGCCTGTTGAGGACGGTGATAAGCCCACGGAGTTGGTGGATATTACTGATCTGACGAATATGCGGTTCAGATATGTGTACTAGATATGACCTGATATGCTAACTGTGGAAAAAAATCTATTCTCGTGCTATCGTATAGGACTGGAAACCTTTTCGTACAATAACATAACATGCTAAAATCAATTCTAATTTTGACACAATCATTGAGGAGCAACGACCATCTTGTCCTTGACATAAAGATCAACGTACTTATCAACGTCGTAGTTCTCCAGAGTAGAACGGTCCAAGCCAACTTGCAGAAGCTCGTCAATGCGGGCCTGGTCGAAGTGCGCTTGGAGGTGGCGCTTGTACTTGGACAGAATCTCGGGCTTGGCCTCCTCACGTCTGAAGCGGTGTCCCAGGGGAGCCTCGACAACGACCTCCTCGAGAACGGTACCGTCGTTCAGGGTAACAGTCAGAGCGTTGGGGATGGTGCGCTTGGCAGGGTCGTGGTAGTCAATGGTGAACTGGGGGTCCTCCACACAGCGGATGCGCTTGCGCAGGTCCTCAACCAGAGGCGAGGTGGCGGCCTCGGAGCCGTCAGCGTAGTCCTCGGCAGTCAGGCGGTTGAATGCCAGCATGGTGGCAACCATGTACTTGAATCAAGATTAGCAAAGCTCCCGAGGTCGTGTTCCAGCGGGAAACCTACCTGAACACAGTGGTCACGGTCCGCAAAGTTGTCCATAGCCTTAAACTGCTTGTCGATAATCCGGATGCAAGCCTCATGGGTCCGGTTGGTGATTTCCTTGATGTCCTTGGCGCTCTTGCCCATAGCTGCCAGCTTCCTGTTGATAATCTGCGCGCACTCAATGGCGGTCTGAGAGTGGAACTCGGCTGCCAACGGTTAATAGCGGATTCATCCAATTCTCATTTCCGCGAACTTACCCGGGTAGGAAACCTTGAAGAGAACGTTCTCCATGACGTAGCTGCCGTACGGGCGCTGGAACTTGAACTTGTTGCCCTTGAAGAGAACATCATAGAAACCCCAGACGGGGGCGGACAGAACGGTGGGAACACCACCCTCGCCCTTCTGGACCTTAAGGACAAGGTTGACAGCACGCTGGCAAGCATCACCAGCAGCCCACGACTTTCTGGACATGGTGTTGGGCGAGTGTCTGTAGGTACGGAGACTCTGGCCGTCCACCCAAGCCTGGGTGATGGCATCAGCGGTCTGCTTCTCATTGAGACCGAGCATCTTGGCAACCACAGCAGTGGTGGCAACCTTGACCAGCACAACGTGGTCCAGGCCGACCCTGTTGTACGAATTCTCCAGGGCTAGAACACCCTGGATTTCGTGGGCCTTGATCATAGCCTCCAGCACTTCCTTGACCTTCACAATCTTGCCATTCCCGAGGTTACCTCCGGCACGGTTGGTGCGCGAGATCCAGTCAGCGACAGCGAGAATACCGCCCAGGTTGTCGGAGGGGTGACCCCACTCGGCGGCGAGCCAGCAGTCATTGTAGTCAAGCCACCGGATCATGGCACCAATGTTGAAGGCACCATTGACAGGGTCCAGTTGGTAGGGGGTACCAGGGATGCGAGTACCGTTAGGGACAACAGTGCCCTCAACAACGGGGCCCAACAGCTTGGTGCATTCCTTGAATCTCAAGGCCTCCAATCCGCAACCCAAGGTGTCAAGGAAGACCAGACGGGCAGTGTCATACTAAATCAAATCAATGCATGAGTTACTTCCTTCCAAAGATGCGAATTAAGTAACCAATCTCCTGCCTCAATTGATAAATTTCATATTGAGGCAAAAAATTCAATTGTGTGCAAGGGAGAAGCCAATAGACCCATACCGCCAAATCAGAGTTCACACTGTAGTTGTGAATATAATCAGCCATATCCTTGATCTCGGGGTCATAGCTCCTCTCTGTCGGAGCAGAGGGAGCACCATGCTGAAGAGCAGTCATTGTCGAGAACTGTGAAACTCGGGGAGCGCAAGGGTTGACGGCTTTGGTAAAGGAGTTGAGAGCGACAAGGCGGGAGGGCCTGGAGACGGAGACGATGCGGGATGTCAAAGTGCGGGGAGACCTGTGGGTCAGCCGTCTCAGCGCCGAACACGAGGCAGACATGATAGGAAGGAGAAGGGGAAGAAAGAGGATGCAATACTCAGGAGACAGAGGAGAGGAGAGGAGAGGAGAAGAGTGGTAATTAAGGATGGTCGCTTAGCAATGGAGAAGGAGGAAAGGAAAGAAGAGGAGAAGAAGAAGGAGAAAAGGGTCCGCGAGGGAGAATTGTTGAGCGAGTCCTAACGTCTCGCTGGACCGAGGCCGCTTCTGTTTGTTGTCCAGCGGTTACTCCCGGCTATCCGAGTACACACTGTAAAATGCCCAGAAGATGATCCTTCATCTACGGAGTACTAATGGTCAAACTCTCCAGACTTTCCTCCGGTGTCGGAAAATCGCATTGATTCCTGATCCATTCAAAAACTCCAGATCTGTGGTGATTCTACGTTGCATACTGAACAGCATCCAACTGTCATGATTATGGTGTTGCTCAGCTTTACTGGAAAACAGTACGGATTCCATATCTTGGCACAAGCTTGATTTTTCCACTATCACTCAAGGGCGATTCAACATCAGATGTTCTGAATCGCTGTTTGACCGAGAGTCAAGCGTCGAGGGAGGATCCTTCTCTGCCAGTGGTGATGGTCATAATCCCTTGGAGCTCCCCGCGGTCGGACGGCACCTTTGCCATATCCGCGGCTAGAGCTTAACTCCATATAATGGAAGGGCATGTGGATCAGCCGATTGGCGATCAATTGACTACAGCAGTCACCAGTATAGATATGGATCCTGCCCCTTTTTGGCCGCTCTCCAGACAGTCGCTTGTTATGAACTGAATAAGGATCAAATTTTATCAAGTCGACCACAGAGACGAACGCTAAATGAAGAAACCAACGCCTTTGCCCTCGTCACGAAGCCCCAGCTCTGAATTCTTGCTCGTCTGTACGCTGCAACGACTTGATGATCTCTCGGTAAATCGCTTTGGACAGCGCAGGAGGGACGGCATTTCCGATTTGCTTCCGAACTTCTCGTGCAAAGCGATAGTCTAACGGAAACGTCTGCAGACAGGCGAATTCGCGGTTTGTAAAGCCCCGTGTGCCGGACGGATGGTAGTTGTTCTCCCCGCCGCCGCAGGTCACGGTTTTGGCTTGCTGGTTCGCGTCGAAGGGGACCCTCGTTCCATTCCGCAGTCCTCGGCTCCTGGCACCTTCGATATCGTGATTCGGGGCATCTGGAGGGATATTCGCTATCATCTGGTTGATCGTGGTGTAATCGAAAAGGCCTGATCCGGGCAGCCCGTGTGTGGGCTTCGGAAACGGTGGCAACAATTCACCTGGTCTAGACAAGATATCAGCTTCTACACAGTCGAAAGTCAAGAGAGGGTAGGCAGGAGAACAATACGAAAACAGGGTGCTTACCCGGAGGCAATAATGATGAGCCTTCTTCGTGATTGCGGCACCCCATAGTCCATGCAATTCAGGATTCTCCAACGAACAGAGTAGCCGATCTCTATGAAATCTTGAATGACTCTGTGAAAGGTTTCTTTGTGGCGCTCGAAAAGTCCGCTGGTCTCCTCCATCGTGTGCACTCTCGGCCTTGATTTCTTAATCATGTCCGCACAGGAAAAGATGCACGCTGAATTAGCATCGTCATTCACACTGCTGATCGTATGGGCTGGAGAAAACGTCTGACACGGAGGAGAACCATGGCTGACATCCACTTTCAACATTTCTGGATCATTTGTCAAGAAACAGAAGACGTCACATACTTCACACATCGCAGTTTCAAAGTTCAGACGATACGTGGTAATCGCATGCTCCGACTTATCAAACGCCCACTTGATATGTAGACCAGCCTTCGAAGCACCACAAGAGACACCCCCTGCACCGCAGAACCCATCGCCAAACGTATACTTGCGATGGTTTTTCTTCACTCTGGCGTCTTCTTTCTCAACTGCGGTAAGATCAATGACAGGGTCTGCATCCAGCACTATGACTGGAGATGGTGGTTGGGAATTAGCATCCGCACTACCAAACGGACGAGTTTCACCTCTCCATGACTGCCGTAATGACTTCGAATCAATCGCAAAGCCTTTATCAGATTCTTGGAATGACAGGTACTCTACTGCTGCCTGAGACGAATCAAGATTCTCCTTTAATCGACAGAACAGATCATTTGGCCGATTTTGTTTCTGAAGATCTTGCTCAACATGGCAGCAGCTTGTGAAACGAATATTGACGAACCGCTTGACGACGCTCAGTGGGACTTGTGTTGACTCGTTAACGATCCAGACCAGTTCATTGGACCATTTGGGTATATAAGTTCCCTTGTGATTCCTCGTTCGGATCAGATGACGGCCTTGAAAGAAGATCTCTCCAGCACTATCTTGAAGCACAGTTGTGATTCTGAGATAAAGGCCATTGTGAAGTTCAAGGGAATGCCCCGCTTTGTAAACTATGCCATCTACGCAAGCATGGTCAATTGGGCGCTTTTCCGATTCCGCGGCCTCTTGAATCGGCAGAGTTGCCGCCGCGGGTCCAGGTCGGCCCCAGTCTCGCAGAAGACGCTCAAAGCATTCATCGGTAAGATAATCGCCTTCTGTGACCAGTAGCTCAGGGCCCGAGGTGAGGTCTATGATTTCTTGGTGATTTTGGGGGCCTATGGGGAAGGGCGTTGGGGTTCGTCGCCTGCCTCCAGGGTGAGATTGTTCGTCATCAAGGAAAAACGACCGATCTGGGTCATTATCAACTGTCACACTGCTGTCAGTGTCACTGTCGGTGTCACGGATGCCCGAATCATCACTGTCCTCGACGTATATGGGCTCTGAAGGCTGTGGAAGCTTCTGTGTAGGGAGCGAATCATTTGTAGGACGGTTCATCTCCACTAAAGCAGGTAGAACTGGAGGATGATGGGAAGGTCTTTGAGCTACTCTGAATTGCCAAAGGCTTCATAGAAATATAATCAACTAGGAAATGCTGGAAAAGAGAAACTTGGGAGAGGAAGGGAATATAAGGAGCGAAAGAACTGAGAACTGAAAGACACGATGAGACCATGATGATCAGAATATTATGAAGGAGAGTAACACGAGAAGGAAATTTTGCAAAGAAGTGAAGCAATCAAGCCATGGAGATGTACAACAAAGAGGTAGAAGAGCATTGAGCAGTGAATCAATGAGCACCATTGTAAGTACTAAAGTCCCATGAAAGGCTTATTCCCGCAGTCATGAGGCTCTACAGTGGGTTTACACCGAAACCTACTCAGAGAGTAAGCTGACGGTTAGCTAATCATACTTCATATACAGATCACCAGTAACATGATTTAGCTACATCATATCAAGTAAATGTATCCATCACACAAGGGGATATCACTCTCTTATCAGTGTATGTTGATACTGATAGACAAATGAAGTATGTTTGTCCTGTTTGTGAAGGGCAAATTGACAGCTTATGTCATCGCCGGTCTCGGCAAAGCCTGAGGCTCCGAACCGGTGCCGAGAGTATCCTTTTGGGCCAGGAAATTTGTCATTTGTCCTTGGTTTAGCGGCACCCGCAAAAATTCTCTCTTTCCCACTGAGTGAGTAGTGGGGAAAGAACCAGAACCACAGCAGAGAGGAATTAAAAGAAATATGAGGGCTTCGTCTCGTCCCAGCTTTTCCCCTTTCCTAACTCTTCCTTCACCATGATATCTGTTCATTCAATATTCCCTTCGTGGGCTTTGCTGTGACTACCATCTTGACTCTAGTCACCTTTCCAGTGGCTATTGTTATGTCTCAATAAGAGAGTCGTTCTCCAAAAACCACTCCCCTGTCTTCGCCGACATTTCCGGTCCTTTTCTCGAAACCCCCGGTCTCTCTGCGCGCGTGCCAAAATTTTGCCTCCAGATGTAAGTATCGCTCGTGACGTTTTCCTAATCTCGATGCATTACATTCCTTCCCTTTTATGATGAATTTCGGTTTTTTTTTATAGATGTTAGACTTCCTAAGCATCCTTGCGGAGAGTATCCGATCTGACTTTAAATTGCCTAATCTTGATTTTCTTGCCATTCAGTCCAATTTCCAGGCTCAATGCTGATATCATGAATACTTCTAGAATATCCTCTCGTCAGCAAGATGTGTGGTATCATCGGTTTAATATTGGCGAACCCCAAGTCGTCCGCTGCCGTCGATCTTCACGAAGCGCTCTACCTTCTACAACGTGAGTATTCGGACGATACTGAATGCCTTTCGAAGATCGAGACTAATGTTCAATTTGCAAATTACTAGATCGAGGACAAGATGCTGCGGGTATTGCAACGTGCGCGGCAGGTGGTCGCATCTACCAGTTGAAGGCCAACGGTATGGCAGCCAAGGTTTTCAATGATGGTGCTAGAGTGGCGGACCTTCCAGGCTTCATGGGCATTGGACATCTGAGATACCCGACCGCTGGAAGCAGCGCGAATGCGGAGGCTCAACCCTTTTATGTGAACAGCCCCTATGGTATTTGCCTGGCCCATAACGGAAACCTCATCAATGCTCCCGAGTTGAAAAGATACTTGGATCTCGAGGCCCACCGTCACATCAACACCGATAGTGATAGTGAGCTGATGCTGAACATCTTCGCCGATGAGCTCAGCGAGACCAAGAAGGCGCGTGTGAACAAGGAAGATCTCTTTGCAAGCCTTAGCAGGATGTACGAGAGATGCCAGGGCGGCTGGGCTTGCACGGCGATGCTGGCAGGTGAGCATATTCATAACTCACGGAGATTTCCTGGACATCAACTGACAACGATGGCAGGGTTCGGTATCCTTGGTTTCCGTGACTCGTACGGGATTCGTCCTTTGGTCCTTGGTTCCAGATCCTCCCTGGACGGCCCCGGCACGGATTACATGATGGCGTCTGAGTCTGTTGCGCTGCATCAGCTTGGGTTCAGCAACTTCCGTGATATCCAGCCTGGTGAAGCCGTTATCATCGAGAAGGGTGGAGAGCCAGTCTTCCGTCAGGTGGCGCCGAAGAAGGCATATGCTCCCGATATTTTCGAGTATGTCTACTTCGCACGTCCCGACTCCGTCATCGACGGTATCAGCGTTTACCGGAGCCGTCAGCGCATGGGTGATCGCCTTGCGGCGAGGATCCTCGATGTTCTCGGACCTGAGATTGTCAAGGACATCGACGTCGTTATCCCCATCCCTGAAACGTCAACCACGTCGGCTGCAACTGTTGCTCGTTATCTGGACAAGCCTTACTGCCAGGGCTTCGTCAAGAACAGATATGTCTTCCGTACCTTCATCATGCCGGAACAGAAGACTCGGCAAAAGGGTGTCCGTCGTAAGCTGAACGCCATGCAAGCCGAGTTCAAGGGCCGAAATGTCCTTTTGGTAGACGACAGTATCGTGCGCGGAACCACCAGCAGAGAAATCGTCACCATGGCGAGAGAAGCTGGGGCGAAGAAGGTCTACTTTGCTAGTTGCGCGCCTGAGATCACGTAAGTCACGATTCGGATTCTTATCTATGGCGATGACAAATTACTCATACATCTGCAGACACGCTCACGTGTACGGTATCGACTTGGCATCGCCTAGCGAGCTCGTTGCGCACGGCCGCGACGCTGACAGTATCGCAAGACACATTGGCGCTGACAGCGTCATCTTTCAGACACTGGACGACTTGATTGGTGCCTGTGCCGAGATCACTAAGGAAAATGGATTGAGCGAACCTGTCAACTTCGAAGTTGGGGTCTTCTGCGGCAACTACGTTACCCCCATCGATGACGGTTACTTTGACCATCTCGAGAAGATTCGCGGCGAAGGACGCAAGATCAAGGCCGTCGACCGTGCCAAAGAGGCCGTCACTCATGGTTTCGCCAATGAAGAGGACTACCAGATTGCGGCCAACGGAGTTAAGCTCGATCAACATGGCAAGATTATTCCTGCCAATTACCCGGGAGAGTCCGAAGTGCCTGAGGTCGGCTTCAATCGGTGCAGTAAACCCATGACGCATGAAGAGGAACCTCCCAAGGTCAAGGATCGTATGGATATCAGCATCCATAACATTGGCGATCACGCATAATCATAGATCTCTCTTCTGGTGGATTACTATACCAACGGTGCATTTGTGTTTTGGCGTCTTGGAGTTTGTATGCGATAGAGAAAAGCAAGATCAAGGGCGGCTCTCTGTTTGTTGCTTTCCATTGCATAGCTCAGACTGGACAAGGGGATGGTATTCCCCTTCAGCTCTTGCAGTTATGGATCTACGATGAAAATCTTTTGACACACATGTCACGACGCTTATGGTGTATGTATATAGATAGAACTAGATCGGCGATCAGATCGGATCATGTGATATGACGAATATTGAATCAAACAATCTGATGGGACTATCAACAACCTTGGCACGCATTCTCTCCTACATCTTTGTTGCACATTGTGGCTCTGGTTAGCAAGAATCACGATGACAGAATATTAGAGCCATTATCTTTGCAAGTGTAATCTTTCGGTTAAACAGTTGCCTGGTGATACTGCTCACCAAACTGGTCTCTGTATAATCTACCAATTGTCCATCTATCACCGCCCGGTAAAGATCGCTGTCTCCATCCTTGTTTATGGACTCCATCTGCCAATATTGTCCTTATCGATTCAGCTGTGTACTCTCATCATGGCCGGCCGTGTCACACGTTCCGCAGCAGCCCGAGAGGCAGCTTTGCTTGCGGCAAAGACACAGCACGTCAAGCCCCAGCTAGCCGACGCGAACGCTGCAGTCGTCTCGCCGAAGACTAGAAAGTCTACAGTTGGTCGGAAGAGGGAACTGTCCACAGAGCAACCAGAAAAACTATCAGAGGCCTCAAAGAAAAGAAAGACAAAAGGCCCTTTGCCAAGCCTCAATGTGAATGACGACCTTCCACACAATCTTGGCTCAGTCTCTCAACCACTTGAGAATATAAATGCAGATCCTAAATTCAACAAGCAGGAACCTGGCATCAAAGAAGAGGATTTAGACAAGCTTGCAGACGATCTTCAAAAAACTGTCGACAAAACTACAGATGGACTACCACGACAAGTCAGAATTAGCAAGAAGAAAAATCCCTATGGTCTTACTCCCGGAGCTACCCCTTTTCCTGAATGGGCTCGGCCTACGCCTGAAGAGTGCGAGGAAATAAATAGGCTCCTCTCCAGTGTTCATGGAGAAGTCATCCCTCCTACTAAGATCCCGGAGCCTTCTCTCACTGTTACCGGGTGTGGCGAGGTTCCTTCGGTTTTAGACGCACTCATTCGCACGCTGCTCAGCGGCGCTACGACAGGGAGAAATTCCGCTTTGGCTTTCAGTGGTCTGGTAGAGAGGTTCGGTATCCTTGAGGAAGGTATCGGCAAGGGAAGTGTCAACTGGGACGCTGTCCGTCAAGCACCGCTGAAAGATGTCTTCGAGGCCATCAAGAGGGGTGGTCTGGCAGATGTCAAGAGCAAAAAGATCAAGGCAATACTGGACATGGTTTACCAGGAGAACCAAGAGCGCAGGAACATTCTGGTGAAAGGAGAGCCTGACGGGCCCTCGGACCTCACGGCAAAGACTGATGGAGAGAAGGCGTACGAGATAGCTTGCGCGGATCAGAATTTCCTCTCACTGAACCACCTCCATGCTCTCAGCACGGAAGATGCCATGACAGAGCTGGTGAAGTATCCAGGAATCGGCCCCAAAACGGCTGCCTGTGTCATTCTTTTTTGCCTGCAACGCCCATGCTTTGCGGTCGATACTCATATTTTCCGTATCTGCAAGTGGCTCGGCTGGGTGCCTCCAGCTAAAGCTACTGAGGTCACTGCCTTCAGTCATCTCGAGGTTCGCATTCCGGATCATCTGAAATACTCTCTCCATCAACTTTTGATTCGCCATGGGAAGACTTGTCCCAGATGCCGAGCGATCACCGGGCAGTCCTCCGCTGGCTGGGAGGATGGGTGTGTGATCGACCACCTTGTAACTCGAACTGGAAAGAGAAAAGAGGGGAACGCGAAGGTGCCTGTGGTTAGCAAGAAAGGGACTGGACGAAAGATGGGCGCTGAAACCGAGGAAAGTGACGAATGAGATTGTCGTTTCTATTAGCATACATTGTTGCTCTAGAGAAATATATTTACCGATTACTGATTCCGGGTATGTGATAAACACTCAGGAGACATGAGATGAATATTGCTTCATACACTGTATTCAATTAGCTAGATCTACGAGTGAACTATGATTTCGATTTCCTATTCAATTAAAGCCTGTTGACTACAGTAATTGTGATACCTTCTGCTTGTTTGCTCCTTATCCTCAGGTGGTCCGTGCTTCGATCGGGTAAACGTATCGGAATTGTTGATAAAAAGATGGGACCACTCCTGGCCTTGCTCCAACAAAGTTCCCTCCCAGGCACGAGCGACACATCCTCCAGGAGAGGTTCTAGGGATCAATTGAAGTGCAATTGATTGCCAAGATGGACTCTCTGGCTTCGCTCGTTCCGCCTGCTTTGGCTCCCCTCATTGACACCCTGGCGAGCAATGCACAGCTGCTTGGCGTCGCAGCGATCTCTGTCGTCGCTATCTACCTGGGCTACGCTTTCATTTTGAGCAGCAAGGAGGCCGCTGTGTCTTTCAACGTTCCACTACCGGCTGAGGTTCGCGCCAACTGGACCGGCAAGAAATGGGAGGATGTGCAAGGTGAGGAGAAGAGGGTGCTTGAAGGTCAGGTTCGAGGTGTAGGTTTATTTCCCCTGCGCATTGACGACTGTTCGGCGAGACACAAGGCGCGATGCTAATGCCTTGTGGCTTGCACAGCAATGGAGTGACAAGTTGATTATGAGTTACTGTCCTGCGGACGGACGAGTACTGGGCACCGGAATCAAGCCGAACACCGCGGACGATGTCAATCGAGCGATACAAGCTGCCCAAACCGCGCAAGTCGAATGGGCCAAGACTAGCTTTGCCGATAGGAGGAAGGTTCTTCGGACATTGCTCAAGTGCGTTTGCCAGCCCTGCATACAGGTTCGAGCGAGGACCTGGAAGCTAACGATCGATTCGAAATCCTCAGATATGTTCTCGACCACCAAGATGAGATCGTCGCTGCATGCTGCCTGGATTCGGGGAAAACGAAAGTCGACGCCTCGTTCGGGGAGATCCTCGTCACCGCGGAGAAGCTGAAATGGACCATTGACCACGGCGAAAAGGCCCTGACGGCTGGATCCCGACCGACAAATTTCCTGATGATGTACAAGAAGAACAAGGTCACGTACGAGCCTCTGGGTGTTGTCTCCGCCTGCGTCTCCTGGAACTATCCGTTCCACAACTTCATCTCCCCTGTCATTAGCGCGATCTTCGCCGGAAATGGTATCGTGGTGAAGCCGTCCGAGCAGACTGCATGGTGCACCATGTTCTTCCTTGAAATCATCCGAGGCGCTCTTTCAAGCTGCGGCCATTCGCGAGACCTAGTACAAAGCGTTGTCTGCCTTCCCGATGTCGCAGGCTCCCTGACATCTCACCCGGATATTTCTCAGTTGACTTTCATCGGTTCCCGGCCCGTCGCCCACAAAGTGTGCGAGTCCGCTGCCAAGGCATTGACACCAGTCACCGTGGAGCTGGGTGGGAAGGATCCCGCCGTCATCCTGGACGACCCCCGGACCATGAGCGAAGTATCCTCCATTGCCTCGGTGCTCATGCGCGGTGTTTTCCAATCCGCCGGGCAAAACTGCATTGGTGTCGAGCGCGTTATCGCGCTCCCAGGCGTCTACGACAAGCTTCTGGACACCGTCACCCCTCGCATTCAAGCCCTCCGTCTTGGCTCCGTTCTGCTCGACTCTAAACCAAATGATGCCCAGCAGAAGCCGAACACCCCGGACATGGGCGCGATGATTTCCCCCGCATCCTTTGATCGATTGGAATCTCTCATCCATGACGCTGTCAGACAAGGCGCACGGCTCATCTGCGGCGGCAAACGCTACGATCACCCTAGATACCCCCACGGCCATTACTTCACGCCCACTCTCCTTGCCGACGTGACTCCCTCTATGCGAATTGCCCAGACGGAGCTCTTTGCCCCGGTCTTTGTCCTCATGCGCGCGGAATCAGTGCCCCACGCTATCAGCATCGCAAACTCAACGATGTACGCCCTCGGAGCAAGCGTTTTCGGGTATAACCAGAAAGATGTCGCGGCGTGTGTCTCGCAGATCAAAGCGGGCATGGTGTCCGTGAATGACTTTGCCAGTTACTACGCTGTGCAGCTGCCGTTTGGCGGCGTCAAAGGTTCCGGATACGGTCGGTTCGCCGGAGAAGAGGGTCTCCGTGCCGTGAGTAATATCAAGGCGATTTGTGTGGATCGCTTCCCCAAGTTGATGGCTACGAGGATACCCCCGAGGGTGGACTATCCCATTCACAAGGGTGATGATGATAAGCAGAATGGTACTGGAGCTTGGGAGCTGTGCAAGGGTGTGGTTGAGACCGGGTATCAGTTGACGCTGGCCGGCAGGGTAAGTGGGATCCTGCGGCTCTTGAAGAATATGTGAAGGGATTATCTACTGTATTAAGGTGAAATACCTGCCAATAGCCCATCAATGAGGGTATAGATCTTGAAATTAATATAATGAAATTATGATTCACCATCCTCTTGATTGACAGACAACATTGCAGTTGCAGCACGTGGTCGATGCTGGCTCTTTTTTTAAGCCGTCATAGTCTCGATGGCCCTCCATTGACTGAACAGGTCAACGGATGCCTCTTCCATCCAACTCGGCAGCTCGTCCACGTTCAAGACATCCCGCAAATACCGTCTCGCCAGCTCAATCTGCCCATTGGCTCTCCCCAGATAAAACACCGCACCCTCCGCCGGATTCGCGCTCGCAGTCTCTATCTGCTGCGGGAGCCTCAACATCAAATCCAGCAACCAATGACCAAATGAATCACCGAGACTCATCGCCCATTCCGTAATCTCGGGATCATCAGCCGGGACGGATTCCGCGCTCGCTCGAAGCAACGTTTGGAAAAGAGCTGGGTCATTCCGCGCCACTCGGACAGCTGTGCGGAAATGATCGGGTGGGATGCTGTATGGCAGGCCGCCGGCGATGGTTGAGTTGCTGCGGAAGACGTACTCGTCTATTTTGAGGAGGGTCGCGAGTGCTCTTGTGTTGTGCTCCACGAGGGCGATGTGGACGCCTTGATGCAGAGACTCGCGAGAGACGGAGACGTCTGTCTCCAGGTGTTCGGAGCGGTTGAGCCCGCAGGCGAGTCGGATGATCTCGAGGTAGATTGCGTGTTCGTCGTTAAAGCCTTCTCCGCTGGCGCCAAGAAGGAGCTTCTCGGGGAAGCGTTTCATGCTGAGGATTTTGTGGGTTTGTTGGTCGTCGGTTTCCTGGCACGCGATACTTACTGACACGAAGGGAGTGATGGACAGTGTGTAGTGATTGCCGTCTTTGTCAGTACCTTCGTATGTAGAGGTGTCGTCTTCTCGCGCGAGGAACCGTTCTAAGGATTCTTGTTGGTCTTCAGCCATCTCAATACCAGCATTGACCCAATGTCTCTGGATAGTCAGGTTTGTCAAGTCTGACAATTGCTTGAGCAACCGGGCCATCGTGCACCACCGGCAGCGCAAGATGGATATTTGAAGACTTTCGCGGTCGTCATCCTGCAGAGGAACATAGTCCAAAGGTCTCAGGATCTTCGAAATAGCAGAGTCAGGACCCTCAGCGTCTGAGGCGGAATCATTCCAGAAAGCGAGCAGTATCAACACTCGATAGATGCGCTCACTCGACACCGCCGCCGCTAGCAAAGGCGATGCACGGGGTAGATTGACATTCAACGAGTACAAGAAGATCTTCTCGATCAACTCTACCGGAAGAGTCTCCAGTATGGACAATGTCTTGCGACGCTTCGACGGCCTGGCGGCCCACAGGCGAGCTCTCTTATTGCTCTTGGACTGAGACGAGTCGAGCCGAGCCTCACGGGACATTAAGGGCCGGCCGCCCTTGGGGCCGCTTGATATTGCCTTCGCCCCTTGATCATGGCTAGGGTTCTGTGCAAGGACTTTCTTTCTACGGCCGCGGACCCTGATTGGGGTCAGCATGCCCGGCTAAGGGAATGAGTGGAGTTCGTCCGACGAGAGTTAAGGTTGTCTTTGCGCCATGACACCTGAGCCTGTAGATTCCCGAGGAATGTACACGGCCCGGTTTGAAGCACAGGTTAGCCCAGTAGGGCTGGGGGTGGCAGGGGCGCAATGACGATATCTCTGACACTTGGGAATCGTGACACTTTATGGCATAACATCACAAAGAGCCGTAGCCAATGAGGGAAAGGTCTGTGGAAGAGGCTTACCATAAAGAGGAGGAAAGGGTTTCTGTAGGTCAGCTGACATAGCTCAATTCAGCCCTAGCACTAGGCTACTTGAGAGATAGTGGAGCAGAAGCAATGATGATGTCATACCATGCTGTATGTACCTCTCTTCCTTGCAGCATGTTCAAGTTTCTCAACGCCACTTGCGCATCCGGGATCTCTATCAAGAACAAACATGATCGTTAAGTCAGGGCCCATGAATGGTCGAAGCACGGTTAAGCTCTTCCTGGGTCCAAACACATTTTGTTCCAGGACCACCTGACAGGGAATCCCTCGATCCACACTCAATTTGCCCAATGCAGACGAATCGTACCAAGGCACTAGGGTGAACAGTCGTCGATATGACGGCATCGAGGAGTGTTTGGTCCTGGCTCTGTGGAGGTTACCATGCCGTAGAATTACGTCCGTAGCACCTTTTCTCTAGAGGGTTCTATTCTTACCTGCCCCTTTCATGATATTCACTTGTCAAATTCCTGGAATATCCCAACCTCATACATCATTCTGAGACTTGGGCGTTGTTGTGACATCGTACCTGCCATATATAGTCTCTGTATCCCTCCCCTTCAACCTTACACAATGCGTCCATTCTCTGATACCTCTGTCCACACCACTGCATCTTCCAGTACTTTGGCAAATACAGACAACTCTTCCTCCTCCAAACCACCAACCGTGATCCATATCAAAACAAAGATCCTACACTAAACAAGAACATCTGATCAATATGGGTGCCGTCGTGTCTTGCGTATGTCCACCCTCTCAGGCCTTTGCACATCTTTCACTGACCACTCCATAGATCCAGGACATCTTCCGTTCCATCGGCGCCTGCCTGATGGGCATCGTCAATACCATCGGCGCAGTCCTTAAAGCCATCATCAATGGTGTGGTCTCCCTCTGCGACGTCGTTATTTCATGCCTCACTTGTGGCTACTGCGGAAACCGGGGAAGGATGAGGAGACATCGACGATCAACAGTCTAGTCACTGCGCCCGCCGGACTTGATGAGTTATGATGGATATGATACGCATTGTGTTCATGGACTTGTCTTTCCAGTTTCGTCTCGTTATTTGTCCACGTTCGCGACTTTCTCGTCTGCTTTCTTCATACCCCACCAGTGTTGCTCGTCTTTAGAATCTTTTGTATTTGTAAATGATAACGGTTAATCCATGACTTCTTCTCCCTGTTCACGTCCCTCAAGAGTATCGAATTGTAAAGTGTATCTCTCATGCTGGAGACCTCACTCCTACTTTCGCTATCAGTTCGTTCTTGAGCTTTATATCAGACGAAGGTAAATCATCCCAACGTTCCCGAACCAGAAAGTTGAGGAACGGATCGTTGAAAGAGTCCGCATACTTCAAAGCTGCCTTGAAATGAGACCGATGTATAGGCCAGCGGATGGGATACCTATATATTCGGATCCGAATGAAGAGTTCCACAAGTACCTTGAAAGTACCGTAATCGCGGCTCCGGATTACCTGGCGGAGCAGGCGCCCAGAACGCTCAAATTCCTCGTCGTCATCGATGTATACCTCCATACATAGTAGTTTAAGAAACTCGATCTTCGTCTCTGTCCATGGACGACACAGCAACTTGTCAGGCATACGCGACGGAGTTTCGCCCGCACAACAGGGTAGTCGGAAGAGATCGAGCTGGGTATGAATGGGATTCGGCTTGCGTATCTGGAAGGCGCCAAAGTTGAACCACACTGCGACTCTATACTCCGCCTTGGCTTCTGGATCTTGAGCCCTGCAAACTAGATCGCCTTTTCCGAGACGGCCTTGGTGGCCCTGATCGTAGCGTCTGAGGTCGCGGAAGTGTTCACCGATCTTGGCTATGACGTCGCGGTCTTCAGGGGCGAAGACTAGATCTCGACACTTGAGACGGACGGCATGTTCGATGTATTCTCTCTGGCATTTGCGCATGAGCTCTAGCGTACACCAGCGGCATGCGAGGATGGCGCTTTGGAGATCGCTTCGTTCTTCTGTAGATAGCGCGAAAAAGTCCAGTGGCGGAGGGAGGAATTCTGGGGTAAAAAAGCCATTCTTTGAGCTCTCATTGGAACTACTGAAGGCCAGGCGAATGAGCCAGGTATAGAGGGTCGGATTTGATAGAGCCCTAGCGAGGGAAATCGAGGCTCTCGGAAGATTGAACTCTAGACTGTGTAGAAAGATCTTCTGGAGGAGCTCCACTGGGAGGCATTCCAGCCTAGACTGAGCCTGTACTGGAGGCGATCCCTGATTCGTCTGCTTGGAGTCGTGTCCCTGACGGACCTCATGCGGTTTTATGATGTGATTTGACATGGCGTGAATGGTCGTGGTGAAATCAAGCGGAGACAAATAGTCTGATACTCGTGTCATCATATGATTGAATCCATATGTATTGTCTCAAATAAGCCAGGCTCTGCAAGGAGAGGCCAGGTAAGACTGCGCAGCCACAGGAGTAACCGGCTCTCTCAATTCATCTTTATTGTCAAGTATGTCTCAAGAACTATACTTCAGGACGAGAGTTGCGCGCTCAGCCGCCAGTTCCCTCAGATATGGATCGAGAGAAATAATCAACAATACTAGTCGGACCAATGCTCTCTGTCTGGAATAAATGAATGGACAGCATCAATGCTACTGACTATGACTCGGTCAAAGCAAAGCTGCAATATCAGAAAAGGCATGCAACGCGAGTCGCTAAGAGCCTGGTAGTAGCATAATTCAATCTACACGAACAGGGGCTGAAGGCGGAACGAACCAAGTCCGCTGAGGGACCAGCATTTGCACACTCGATATATCCAAAACTTGTGCTAGTTAGCTAATCACCAGAACTGTCCTATTTGACGGGCCTGCTTTTGTTGGTTTCTGGTTTCTGGCTTTTCTCTCTCAATGCTTGCAATCTTTGACTGTATATAACCGTTTTACGTGTAACAGGTACAGGAGCAAGCGACTTTCCAGTACAATGCTCGCCCTGGGCTTGGAACGGGGACGCGATCTACATCAGTTTCACATATATATGCGAGAAATCATGAAGACGGGAGTATTAAGCATCGAAAAATACGAGTCATGGCTACGAGCCAAAGGCGAAATTGGCTGGATGCATAAATGCAGGGAAACCGTCTTCTAATTTCAACATTGATTCTATACAGATCCGTCGACCAAAAAGAAATACACTGCCAGGTATCGGGAATGGTAGCCATTCGTTAACAGGCTCGACAAGAGGTTTCCGCCGTGTAATTCCATTGGTTGTAGGATAAAAGATGCGGGAAATGAGATGCAAATGCTGGTAACTTAAACAGCGGACAAGTCACCGAAGCGCTCCTATTCAAACGAATTATCATCAGTAAATCGACTCCAATAAAAGCAAATGTCCAGAAATTGTAACCCACCTTGTATCCGGCCGGCATCCATCTGCCCCTGGAGACGAGGGCAGAGGTCTTCTCATCAATCTCAGGCTGAGCAGCAGCGACCTCATCCTAGGAAAAAGTCAATTCATATCCTTTCAAACCAATAGCTCTCCGTCCGGTAATCTAAAACATACCACAGTGAGCTCATCGAAGGGACGAGCGGTCTCAATGTTCTCCAGAGTCTTCTCCAGGTTGCGGAGCTCGGACTCGACCTTGCCCTTGGTCTCCTCAGCGCTCTTGACGGCCTGAGCCTCGAAGGCGTCGATAGCCTTCAACTGACGGCCGACATCGTAGGTAGCGGGCTTGAAGTTCTTGACGTAACCCTCAATCTCGTTAACGATAGCCTGGTTCTTCAGGATGCTGCGGTAGTGCTCGAAGTTGACGGTCTGGGGCTGCTCGGACAGGACCTGGACCTTGCGGCGCGCATCGTCGTTACGCTTCTTGAAGGCCTGGAGAGAGGCAGCGGTCTGACCGCGGAGGCCGAGAGAGCTGGTCACCTTGACCCAGTCGATCTTGAGAGCGGCGCTACGCTGTAAAAATGAGGGTTAGCAATCACAATCCTGCCAATTCAACATCTATCCGCATTGAAAAAGCGCAAGTAACGTACAGCAGCCATTTTTATTTGTGGAATGGTGGAAGATTAGGAAAAGAGGGGGACTTCAACGTGCAAACCTGGACATTCCGAGATGAGGGTTGTTTCGGCAAGGTTTGGATGGGGGATAAAGTCACGTGATTATTTTGTTCCCGTGTTCCGCACACCCATCCACCAACAGCCGCAAACCATCAAGCAGGGTGAGCGGTTAGATTGATACGCATCGTTATTTATTGGGGAGTTTAGATGTAATATCTTCCAGTTGGAAAGGTTGAGATACAATATTCCAGGGCAAGAATGACCCGTAGAAAAGTGTGATTTAAATCTGGTCAATTCTGCTTTTTTGAACTAACTGATTTACACTAAGGGCGAGACAGAAGATGCGTCAAAGGGATATCAACCTGACGTCGCACCCAGAGTTCATCCTGCCAGCAGGGCTAAGACGTCAGCCACTGACGGCGTGGATTCAACTTGGCGGGGGGTTATATGCTGAGCGCCATGATCGAGTTGACGATATCGTTGTCGTTCTCGCGCAGGGCCTTGACGGCCTTCTTGCGCGACACGTTAGCCTGAGCCATGACGAGCTCAATGTCCTTGGCCTCGAGGCCAGTCTCATCGACCTCCTCACCATCATCCTCTTCCTCCTCCTTCTTGGCCTCGGTCTCGGGGGCCTTGCCCTTGCCGTGGTCGTGGTCGTGGTCGTGACCGGCGTGCTCGCCAGCGGCGGCCTCAGCGGCAGCCAGCTGCTGAGCAGCGGAGGCCTGAGCCTGGGAGTTCAGGTCCTCGATCTTGGCCTCACCGAAGATGCTGTTGAAATGTGTAAGCTAAATGATAGACGCTCATCGACAGAATCCGTAAGACACATACATCCAGGTGTTGCTGGAGGGAGAGCGGTAGACATCGGGCTGGTTGATGACGAAGAGAATCTGCGGAGGACGGATTAGCTCCTGCTCTTTCACATTTGGGTTCTGCCTTGCAGGAACCCGAGACATATGGACAGTTGATTGTAGCGCAAATGGGCCGTGTTCTTACGTTCTTGGGTCTGCGGAGGGTGACACGAGTGATGCCGGGAACGTGCTTCAGGCCGAGCTTGCCAATGGCCTTTCTGGCCTTCTTCTCGTTACGGGAGTGGATGGTGACGGCGGCGCCAGCGGGGATGCTGGACTCCTCACCAGCCTCGGACTCAGAGTCGCTGCCAGCGTCCTCAACGTTGGCCTTGGGAACCTCCTCGTCAGGGAGCTCTTCAACACGGGGATCAGCCATTTTTGCGGTCTAAACGAGCCTAGAAGGGCTTTTAAATTGACAGTTAGCGATTCGAACTGGAGCGCCGTGTGGTCGTTCAAATATAAACGTCGGAAAATGCCCCACGAAACACTGAAATCTCCACCAAAAGTGCAGGAAATTCGAAACTGGGGCCAGTGATAAACTTGGAATCTCTAAAATCAATTTAAACATACCTAGTTCACAGATAGAGGGCTGTTGGGGATGATTGGGGGGTTTTTGTGTCTTGTTGTAAGTGGAAGGTCGCAAAGCTGTGTGAATGCCATCCTGCCGAAAATCGTTAGCGAGGTGATTGTGACCCTCACCCCAGACTCACACAAGCACCACTTTACAAGCTATACAAGTCACAATGAACCAATTCCACTCAAACAGTATATATGAAGATATATTCTTACATTTTTCATTAGGAAATTGAGTCTAAATTGTTTAATTCCCAATTAATGTCTAAGGAGACGGCTAAAAACCAGAGCCATGTACTAATCGGGTGCGCCAATCTGATGACATAGTACGATAACCCGTGTTAGGATATCAAGGTTTTGAATCATTTTTT
This sequence comes from Aspergillus felis, assembly GCA_016413765.1. Classification (NCBI taxonomy): domain Eukaryota; kingdom Fungi; phylum Ascomycota; class Eurotiomycetes; order Eurotiales; family Aspergillaceae; genus Aspergillus; species Aspergillus felis. The sequence goes on from CP066508.1 coordinate 921,552, forward strand.
GGCTGTCATTGTAGTGGATACAGCTTATTTTTTGCTGAAATAGAATAAAACCCTCAGCCATGTAAAACCGTCCCAAGGTACCCCTTCATACTATGCACCGAGCCTCATGAAAACATCTATGACTTAGGAGCAGCAGCCCTGACCTTGGCGTGAGCCTTCTGGACCTCGTAGCGAGCCTGTTATATCACCAGATGTCAGCAACCGATCGCAGACTATATTGCAAGTAATTGCTCCTCTTCCTCTCGCGATAAGCGAGCGCAGAGTGGCCCAAAATTCCCTCCAAATGTCCCATCACAATTCACACGTAGGTTCGCAAACTGCACGTACCTGCTTTCTGAGTCTGAGGACCTTGAAGCGCTCGAAGTCGGTCAGGTTCTTCCTCCGCTCAGCGCGCTCAGTCTTCTGAGCAATGGTGCTCTTAGCCCACTTTCCATCGATCTCGTTCTTCTCCCAGAGCTTCTTCACGGGGCCAGTGCCGGCAGCGCGGGGGAGTTTGGGAATGACGAAGGGGGTGAGAGTGGCGTGAGCGAGAGGAAGGGCGTGACGGGGAACGATCTTGTTCTCCTCGGTGGAAGGACCGTCAACCAGGACCTATTGTCGCGACTTTTGTCAATATCACATCCGACCATAATCTTTCCGTTCTGCGCTCAGAATTCCTCCGTTGAAAACGTACACGCTTGTGGTCGATGATCTCGACAATGGCAGCAAGCTTGCCTGTGTAAGGACCGCTGCGGATCAGCAGAACACGGCCAACCTCAACAAGCTTCCATTGAGCAATCTTGACATCGATATCGGCCATGGCGAAGGCTTCCTAGAAAACGACAAAAACGGGTTGTTCAGTGATAGTCCAGAAATGCGATAGAGGGCGTAGATTTCAAACTCACGGTCGACAGACTCCGGGAGGGCGGTGATGGGAATTTGTTGTCGAAGAGTCGGGGTTGTCAAAGTCGTCCGAAACGCACACAAGTCGCTCTGGGCTACTGGATCGCGAATTTCGGGTGTCGCGGTCTTCGCCCACAAGAGTCTCGCTTAACAGCCAGTAGCAACTCGCCGAACGGGGTTGAGTGCGGCCTAGGGCTGCTTTTCGCTGGGGCCTTGGCGCCTCTGAACCGGCTTCACATATTTCTCCGTTCCGGGAAAACTACATTTAAGCTTCTCCCAAAATATTTTGCTTAACCTCTTCCTTGCATCTGCGAAGCGTTTGAGTTGGCATTTGGCTCATTCATTCAGGACAAAATGAGGTTCTGGCTATGCTATCCGCAACTGACGTGATCTACCCAAGTTCATGCATGCAATAGCTCATATCTTACTGGTATGTTTTCTATCTCCATTTTCTCAACATCACCCTTCACATGATGCGGTAATTTGCGATTGACGCAGTGTCTGTGAACCCTCGCCGGGGTTCTCTAAGCAGCGCTGCCGCATGATATTCATTTCTTACATATTCTGATATTTGTTGATTGCTCTTCTTTCATTATCGTCACGATTCCTGCTTTCAGCGAGCTGACGTTTCTTAAGACATTTTAGGTTCTCGGCTACTTGTCAATCTCATCAATCAGCACACCTTTCTGGTACGTTCGACTATCTTTCCCTTTCCCAGTCACCGTCCGATGATTACACCTTTGCACTGCCTAGATAGTATATGATGCCTTTGGCCATGATATGTTGCATTATCACCAAGATCTCTGAGGACTTGTGACCTTTCAACCTTTTGCTTGTACACGTTCGCTTCTTCGCATCTGTCTAACATGAGACATTCACAGGTTATGGTGGACAGCTATGGACCCTTGTATAGTCACTGGAATAATAATAATACGAGCCTTCAATTTGTCCTCGATAGCCAGTTCTAGACTCGTTATTTCGTACTCGCTGTAATATTTCTATAGATGTTCTCTATGTTATTGTTTCTGGGAATTTTCGTAGAGGCTGCAAATGGCCCGGTAGTAAGAAGCGTGCGGGAACTCAAAGAAATTCATTATGGTATTGAACCTCACTAGTACATACAGGTCGCAATGAACACCGGCAAGCGAAGACCTACGGTCGAGGACTGCTTGCTTTTCATGAAGCCCGTCTATGTCATTATTATGTGCAACTTCGCTGTCATTAAATGGAATCATGACAGCGACCCGGCACCCTTTGCAGCCGCTGAGGCAGCAGTAGCTGGGCCCTCGCGACTCAGCACCCACATGAAGATGAATTGGATGACATAAGAGTAGATGAACAGAAACTGAGTTCGACGATTGCGCTGCGAACGGGCAACTGTATGCATCGAACCGGCGCGCATGGACGCATCACTGGTTGAGTCTGGGAGTAGAACGTACTTCAACGAGCGGAGCTGGAAACTTGTCAGCGGACTGGCAGTCTGGAGTCACAATGTTTTCACTTACCAAGAAGAACGCATTGGCGAGGAATGTGTAAACGAACACAACCCAGCCAACCCAACCGCCAGTTCCTCTTCCTGGCGTCAGGATCTCGGACATAACCAGGGTTGCGATGATGCCAACGAACTTGTAGCCAGAGTATGCCACGAGGTCCAACAGCTGAGATTCATTGTTGATGCTGAGAATGTACATGGCCAACTTGAGGCACAGTATTTCAAAAACTATGACCGCAATAGCCGTCGTAGTTATCGAGCCAAGTAGCTCCGGATGGAATTGACCTCGGAATCCCGCCAGCACCGCTGAAAGCAGAATATAGGTGACGAGCGCCATCACAGGGATGTACATATCTGGCGAGTTCAGATCGTCACGAGGGGGGAGGAACATGGAAGAGTATTGTTGCTGGGCAATTTGGCCATTAGGACCCGCCGACGATGTTGTTAAACGTGCTTGCTGACGAGACCAAGGCTTGTGTCGCCAGGGAAAGAGCACGAGTACGAGTTTATTCAGGACGTAGGAATTCGAAACGTTGAAGTAATGTTTGAGAGCCGGAATGGAGACATAGCGATTGAACTATCGAAATTCAGCATAAGCTCGTAGGTTTGGGGATTGGTAGGCTTCTTCATCAGTGAACTCACGTTCTGTTCCATATACTCCTGGCCAGCAGCCATCGCCGTCTTCCCAACCTGGAATCCCATCTGTGCTGTGGGATCATTAATGAACCCACTAAAACCAGGCGCATATGTTCCGCTGCCGCCCTGCGCAGGAGAGGGCTGATAAGGATTACCATACCCAGACGATTGGGGTTGCTGGGACGTTGGGGGAGGAGGCGAGCGCATCATGGGAACGGTAGACACATGCTGAGGCACAGGATGGTGAAGTGGAGGTGACTGCGCCGGCGGCGGTGCGAAAGACTGGCGATACATGTTGAATTTGTGGTATAAGTGAGAAGCTAGTGATGCACCAAAGTCTCGGGAATACTCTATCTCGTCTTCTTGTCTTCTAGCAGCTGAAGAGGGGGGTTGCTGGAATCGGACAGTTCGAGGGTGAGTGATGTTGAAGTGTGTTTATACGTGGCTGGACTCCCGTCTGATCGCCGGAGAGCTCTCACCTTTTCCGCCCGCGGTTCCCCACTACGACTAGATAGTGGCCACTACACTCACCTGCCCAGTCCCCAGAACCCACGCTCCTCACCCTGAATAATATACACAAAAAGTGCTTACAACATGTTAGAAGCCTTCGAAGTTTTGACTACCTCCGGGGTGGTGCTTTGGTCAAAGTCGTATGCGCCGGTCGGAGCGCATGTGGTCAACAGTCTAATCAACGATGTCTTCATTGAGGAGAAGGTTCGAGCGCAAAATCAGCCTACGAGCAGTGTGGCTCCTGTATACAAGAAGGAAAAGTATACTCTGAAATGGAAGCAAGTCAAAGATTTCAATCTGATCTTTGTGGTATGCTCATGTTGCACTTTGATTTCATGGCGCCGCTGACCGATTCTATAGGCTGTGTATCAATCTCTGCTACATCTTGGTTGGATCGACAAACTCTTGGATAATATTTCGACCATATTCATCGACTTATATAAGGATGAGCTGAGGAGCGCACGCGCTAGGATTATTGAGTACCCGTTCGATAAGTACTTCGACCAGCAGGTGCGAGAGCTTGAGGACAATGCTGGGGCACCTACATCAGAAGCTCTCGTAGCAGAGATCAAAGAGAGAAAGGATCCTCTTGTTTCATCAGATAATGGCGGTCCTCCTCCGCCGCCCGTGCCTGGTCTGCTGAAAGGTATTTTACGTCGGTAACTTTTCTCTGCTCGGGATTGTGTTGCTAACTACCTCCAAAGCGCAACGTCCAGTTGCGCAGGGCGCGGCGACCTCGGACGAGAGTTCGCCACCCCAGACCCCAGATCCTTCTCGATCATCAACGCCCATTTCAGGTCATCTGTTAACCGCCAAGGGAGGGCCGGCTGGCCGCGCCTCTCGCCGCGCACGCAAAGCGGCGAACACCAGCGCTACTGCTTCGTCCGGAGATGAAAGCATTCGGAAGGGGAAAACACCAAAAAGCGGAAAAAAGATGCGCAAGTGGGATGCTGATGGCTTCGCAGATGAGGACGACGGCAAGGTTCTCGATTACTCCGCGCCCGCGGATGGCGAGGACGCACCGGCTCCAGTAGTAGAGGCTGTCGCGCAGGAATCCTGGGGGCGACGAACAGGCAAGGGCCAATTTGTCCTGAAAGATCTAGGGGATGAAGTCCATTCCATTCTTGAGAATGCCGACCATGAAAAGGCAAAGGCTTCCTCGTCCACAGGCCTTGTTGGGTCAGGTGTCAACGCACTTGGAGGATTCTTCCGTAATATTGTCGGCGGGAAGGTCCTTACTGAGGCTGACTTGGAGAAACCATTGAAAGCTATGGAAGAACATTTGCTGAAGAAGAACGTTGCGCGCGAAGCGGCAGTCCGTTTATGTGAAGGCGTCCAGCGAGAATTAGTTGGCAAGAAGACAGGCAACTTTCAAAGCGTTGATGCAGCGCTGCGCTCCGCAATGGAGAGTTCGTTGCGGAAAATATTGACACCTACGTCATCTCTAGATCTATTGCGCGAGATCGATGCTGTTAGATCTCCTACGAGCAAAGGACAGGCTCCTCGCCCATATGTCATCTCCATTGTGGGCGTCAATGGTGTTGGAAAGTCGACAAATCTAGGCAAAATCTGTTACTTCCTTCTCCAGAATAACTATCGTGTTCTGATTGCAGCGTGCGACACCTTCCGCTCTGGAGCAGTGGAACAGTTACGAGTCCATGCTCGCAATTTGAAGGAACTTAGTGCTCGAGAGAATGCTGGAGAAGTTGAACTCTACGAGAAGGGATACGGAAAGGATGCAGCGAATGTAGCAAAGGATGCGGTGGAGTACGGTGCGGCGAATCAATTCGATGTTGTCTTGATTGATACTGCTGGCCGCCGTCATAACGACCAACGCCTTATGTCTTCGCTTGAGAAGTTTGCGAAGTTCGCCAAACCGGATAAGATCTTTATGGTCGGTGAAGCCCTGGTCGGTACGGACAGTGTGATGCAGGCTCGCAACTTCAACCAAGCCTTCGGCACTGGGAGAAACCTCGATGGGTTCATCATCAGTAAATGTGATACCGTTGGTGACATGGTAGGTACTCTCGTCAGCATGGTGCATGCAACAGGAATTCCTATTGTTTTTCTGGGCGTGGGCCAGCACTATGGTGATTTGAGGGGCCTGAGTGTGCCTTGGGCTGTCAATCTGTTGATGAAGTGAGCGCGCAGCTTTTGCCATATTATAGAGGTTTATATCATCTCGCGTCTAGTCACGCCAGCTTGAAATGTTATTGTAATTAGCTTACTGCGATTGTATGCGCATCGATCTCCCAACGGTGAAAAATCAGAAGAAAGAAATAAGAGAGATAAAATTCGGAAAAAGAAGCAAAAAAAAGTGACCTACGCAGGATTCGAACCTGCAATCTCTTGATCCGTAGTCAAGCGCCTTACCATTGGGCCAGCAGGCCTTCACGGAGATATTTGACCGCTAAAGTACAACATCAAAAGATAATAATTGGGTCTTAGGAGTCTCGTGGACATCCGCATAGTTCAATGTCCCTCATGCACAAGACGGGATATTTAGAGCCTCCTGCACCATAAGTTTAAGCCAGCCATCGCTACTGCAGCATAAGTAATGTGGCTCTTATGCAGGATGAGCTATACAAGATTTTGGACGATGAATGTACTTAATTTGCTTTGCGTTGAGGTATGACATCATTTTGTTTTCCAGAGATGGTCTTGATTACTACTCTGCAGTGTACCTCTCAAAACCTTACTACTATCGCGACCTTCATTGGAGGGTTGACATCCCTTGGTTCCTGGATCGTGTCTTGCCTGGAATGACTTCATTGACACTACCACAGATATAGCTCGAATCATTAATGATTCTGGGCCTGGGATCGTTGGTACTTCGCGTGGGAAATGCATGACTCAGCGTGCATCCTCGGATCGCTTACATCATCATCCCAATATCAAGTCGTGGAGCGTGACTGCTCACTCAAATCATTAGCCATTGCATGATCTGGTCACTTCTGCTCTGTGCGTTGCCTTGCTACTGTACAGTGAAAGGCTCGTTCGAGATTTATAATTCGCCCGTTTAGAAGTACTCGAGCGGTTGCTTGGAAGGCCTTATTCCTTCAGAATCCGGCCGCGTGACACAAGATTTTCCTCCGCACTTTTGACTTTCTGGAGACCATCGAGCAGCACAGAAGCTGGACCACCAGTTGACCTACATTCAGGCTTCGTTCGAACCATTACAGAAAATACATCACTTCTCGAATTGCGCGAGGATCGCGCCCCGTGAGGATGAGAGAGCCTGAACAGAACTCGCTCAATAGGCGTCATTCAAACACACAGCACTATCAAACCTTCGACACTCCTCCTCCAAAATCGCGTGGAAGACCGAATTCAGGCCAATCCGAATCCTCAGGCGGCGACTTGAATCAGCAACAACATAGATCCGGAAGCGAGGATGAATCACGGTCTCCCTTGCCGAAGAAGCAGATGGCGGTGTTGGCGATGATCGCGCTGTGTGAGCAGACGGCACTCAATTCGATCAGCCCTTATTTGCCTGATATGGCGGCGTCGTTTCCCGGAGTTGAACCGCAGTCGGTGGGTTTCTATGTGGGAACGATCGCCTCGGCGTTTGCGATGGCGCAGTTCATAACCAACTACTTCTGGGGTTGGCTTTCTGATCGCGTGGGACGGAAGCCGGTCATATTGCTTGGGACCATCCTCACTGCAGTTTGCATGGTAGCATTTGGATTCTGTAAGACGTTATGGCAGGCCATCCTGGTGCAGGCGTTGATGGGCGCTGTCAATGGCAACCAGGGATTGGTGTCAACATGCCTGGGAGAGATTACCGACAGAAGCAACCAGTCGAAAGCTTTCACTTATCTCCCTGTCCTCTACGGTATCGGAGGTATCACCGGACCTCTTATTGGCGGCTTACTAGTCTTGCCGCGAAATCCTTTGGACAAGAACAAACCCAATCCATATCCTTATGCCGGGCCGAACCTCGTGTGTGCGGGAATTCTTGGGGTGGATTTCATTTTGGCGAGCCTATTTCTCGAAGAGAGCCTTGAGGATGCGGAAATTATTCCTACGTTCAAACGCAGAATTCGTGCAGTGTTTGTCTGGTTGTGGGAGTGGACTAGTCCTGCAAAGCGGGCAAGGCAGGCGTACCCTCCCCACGAATATCATTCCGTGCAACAGCATGCATCTGAGCAAGATCATGATAGCGAACTCGACTCCGCCTCGGAAGTGTCCAGTCGTCAAGGAGTCACACATGAGTCCCTGCTCAAAAACGAGATCTGGAATCGGGACACTGTTTTGCTTTTGCTGACGTATCTCATCTTCGCCCTGGGCAACGTGTCTTTCAACTCGCTTTTCCCTATTTTTTCGAATGCTGCACCTCCTACGGGACGAGGCCTTACTCCGAGCGAGATTGGTCTCTCACAAGGCTTTGCCGGGCTGGCCACTATACTCTTCCAAGTCTGTATCTTCGGCAGACTCCGAGATAAGATGGGCAACAGGTGGTCATATCGGGCAAGCCTCTTCGGCTTCGTGCTGTCGTTCATGCTCATGCCTTTCATCGGATACAAAGGAGACGATTCTGACGGTCGGCTGACCAAAAAGACTGCTTTCATGGTTATGGAATTGTGCTTCGTACTCTTGGTTAAGACGGTCGCTTCGGTTGGTGGGTTGACTAGTGCACTTTTACTGGTAAGATCATCCTCCTCCTGACTGAGATTCTGAGCATCCGCTAACTTTGCGGTCCAGATTACGAACTCTGCTCCGGATCACGCAGTCCTGGGTGCACTTAATGGTCTTGCGCAAACTCTTGCCGCCGCAGGTCGAGCAGCCGGCCCGTTCCTATCTGGTGGCCTTTTCTCCCTGGCCTCGGGCATCCAACCAAAGGGAGAACTGCTGGCTTTCGGTGTCTTTGCTGCCGTTTCTTTTGTCGGTTTTGTCTTGAGTTTCGGCATCAAGGGTCGCTCTTTAGAGGCGCAAGATTGGGAAAGCGACGACGACGATAATTATAAATCGGATGATGAGCCTCCCTCAACCCCTTGATTGAGCCCCGGACAATCTCAGGTCGGGTATCACCCGGTTATTACGAATTGATGATCATGTATAGTGTCTCTAAGCCTCGAGTCCGGTGTTTTCTGTTGTTATTCTGTTCGCGTTAGATTCCCTCGCTCATCTGTTGTGCGGGCGCTTGTTCATGTGTATATATTGGTAAGAAGCATCGATAGATTTATAGTTCCTTCTGGGTCTAGGGACATCTAAACTTGCTATCATTGGCACGTCTTGTCCGTGTAGGTGGGCTTAGATATCTGGATAAGATTAATTGAGAGAGTCCATTGGACCATACGAATTATGTCAATCTAGATGGCTTGCTGGCGCGTTCATTCTCAGGGTACACCACACGCCTAACTATCGGAAGTATCTCATTGTATTTATCAAGTCCGTATTCTCGACAATGTCTAGAAACAAAGGAAAAGAAAAGGCTCGTTCGTGCATTCATATTCCTCACTTCCACTCCCACTCAATGACGTACATGAACGCTTCCTCTAGGTATCCCGTCAGAAGCAGGCCCTGAGCATACTCGATCAGCTCACTATCCGGCAGTGACAGAGACCGAAAATGCTCCTTTTCGCCATTCGAGCCCCGCACGCTGATTCGCTTCTGGATGGCTGATTTGAACATTTCCTTTCCGGGGCTGACGAGAACGTACTTTGCGGGCGTATCGGAGCCCCCTGGGGGGATGTAGCAGATGGCTTCTTGGCGTTGGGGGGTTAGCCATTGGATTTCTCGGGCAGTGGTGCTGGAGGTTGTTGAGGGTGAAGAGCTTGTGTTGCCGCGTCCGGATGACGATGGCGATGATGAGCTGCTGTCGATGGTTGCGAACTGGATGTCTGAGTCTAGGGAAAAGATGATGATGGTGTTTGTGAGGGAGCTGAGCTTCATCCGGAACGTGGTGAAGTTGCGCGGATCGAAGTAGAAGGTGTAGCTGGAGAGTATGTCTACGGTCCTGTTCCTGTCGAGGGGGCGGATTTTTGAGAGAGCCTGGTCTCGGACCCAGGGTGGGCAGCGTGGTTTGACGGCGAGGGATTTGGACTCCCGGAGGGACACGGAGGGGATGCAGTAGGGGAGATGTCCTTGCAGGCTGGCTTTGTGACATGGTTCGCTGCAGAAACGGAAGATTTTGCATGCTGGAAGGCTCGTCAGCTTGTGCGGTGAGTCGCAGGGAAGATGTCAGGGAGGAAGCTCACAATTGCAGAGGATTTTAGTGGACGTTCCGCAGTTCTCACATTGCCCCGGCTCGTGCAATCCCCACTCTTTTCTCTCAGTAGCCAGGACCTCCCGCCGGCGGTTGAGCTCGAGGATTCTCTTCTGTGCATAGCTGATCCGTTTCCGCGAGTGGTGGTCGTCAGGGGTGGCCTTTGCCATTTGAACGAGTTGGTGATAGGCGAGGATGGCTTTATCCACGGAGTCGAGGTGCTCGCGTGACACGCAGAGCGCGCTGAGCGCATCGAACGTTTCAGGAGCCTCTGGTCCTCTTACGACCAGGAGGTCCTCGAACAAGGTCTCGAAGAGATCAGCAGCATCTCGGTTCAGTCCTGCATCCATGTACGATCTACCCAATCGATGGATAACCCGAAGGGCCTCGGGGTCGCGAGAGTTGCGGTATCGGTCGAGTACGTCCATGATTTCTGGGGGAAAGTCAAAATTGTCAGAGCCTTGAATGTACCGGACAACTGCATCCCTCGTGATAGCACTCGCTACGCCGAATATCGTCTTGCAATGCGGGATGGTTTTGCTGCATATCATACGAGATTCCTTGACTAGGCCGAGCTTCTGATACAGAAGAGATAACTTGTTCATTGCGTTCAAGGTCGTTTCGTTCTGGAGTCCAAACACCGTGTCGAGAGCAGGAACCGCCCTCTCCAATAAGAGCAGTGCAGATTCTAGATCACCCAAGGAGACCTTGAGAGAAGCGAGATCCTGCATGCTACTTAATGTTTCCGGTGCGTGCTGTCCCAGAGTCTTCAACCTGCCTGCGAACGAGCGCTCATATAGTGCAGCTGCTTCGGTGGCGTATCCGTCCTTCTCGCAAAGCGCGCCTAGATCGTGCAGAATTGCAAAGTTTGTCGGGTGGTCGCGGCCGAAGGATCGTTTGTAGAGCCCCAGTGCCTCCAAGTAGCAGGCTTCCGATTCTGCGGGCATGTCCAGACTATGGTATGCATGTCCCATCGAATGCAAAATGGACGCGCGAGACAATCTCTCGGTGTCCAATGCTGGCGCACTGTCCAGAGTCCGCAGTGCATCATGAAACTCCACAACCGCTGCTTTCGAATGGCCCTGCTTGAGGGCTGTATCAGCCCGCATACGCGTTATCAGGGTTTTGGAATAGATTGTCGAGGCGAAAAGCTCGTTCTTCAGCTGGAGAAAGAGCCGAGCTACCTCATCCATCTGGAGCAGTCTTTGACGTCCAGAGGCGTCATGAACCATTGCGCCTCCAGAGAGGTGTTGAATATGAATGAAAATGTTCTGGCAATTTCGTAACAAAGTCATATACTCGGCTTCGGAAACAGCTGCTCGAATTCCATCAGCTCTGCGTTGGGTCTTGGCTGTGGTTCGCATGGCACTTGAGCTTCCTTCGCCTTCTAAACTTGTATCGCTTTCGTTCTTGGAGCCCCTTTGCGTGAAAGAGAGCCTCACGGTATTGACTCTCTTCAGCAACTTTCTCCCTCGATTAGAGGCAGATTTTGCGCGTGACAGACCTGTTGTCCGTCAGCTGGGGTTTTGGCTAGCATCATATTCATCAAGCAAACCTTTCGGAATGGTACGACCAAACATCCTTTGCAGAAAGGATTGCCTTCGAGATGACGATGCTGTCGCGTGTGTTTGATCTTCAACCAGAATTCCCTGCGAATCAACATAATCGCTTCTGTAGTGATCGCTTTCCTCCTCACAAAGGGCCATGCCCGAGGTCTTTGAGCCAATGATATGGACATCATTCGGCGCTGGCAGTGACTATCAGCCATTCACTCTCATGGACTTTTGTTCTTATAGAGACAGGGCCGAGCATACTTTCATAAAGACAGTCCCTGTCTGACTGCATCGGCTGCCATTCGGCAGTACCTCCGAACTGTTGGTATATACCATTGGGGGCATGCACTTTGTCACACGTTAAACCCGGCGCGTCAGAAAAAGGGTTGGCCTACCTCTCTCTAGGTCATATAGACCAGCAAAACTAATCGCGATAAGCTCATCTTCATCACTTTGCGAGATTTCTGTCGGGAATTAGACATGCCTCTCATCAGGGGAATTGTGGAGCTTACTTCTGAATGACCAGGAATCCCGCAACTTTCTGGCCCTCTGAGCAAACGATTGCTCCACAGCGGTATTGGTCGCAATATGGAATTTAGAGCCGGTAAAGCTCATCTGCGCAATACTGGGGCTTCTGCTGTGCGCTCCACTCGCCCTGTCCTTTTGAATATCTCGAAGACTGATGTCGTCTCTGGGGTCATTCAGAACAGGCTCATATCTACATTAGTCGTGTAAGACTTGCTGGACGACAAATAGATCAGTATCAGACTGGCACTGACGAGATGTTACACTCCTCCCCGCAGTTTTTGCAACAGATGAATGACGGCATGTCTGCGAGATTATATGAGAGGATGTTCATAGGCAAATACGGGTGACCGTCTCACCTCGTTGTCGATCGACTATTTCATCCTTATCACCCATGGTAAATTGCTTCTCGCAATGCTCGCAGAAAAACCGGAGCGGACGGGAATTCAAAGGTAAAAACCGCTTTTCCATCCGGTAGCCCTTGGTGATAAGACTATAAAAGACCACTCAGCCTGAATCAACCGTACCCTGGAATCAAGCATACCGATCTCGTGTCATCAAATAGACTGCCACCGCTGCCCCAGGACAGAACCTCGTCAAGTAGTGTTGTTTCAATTCACATCTGTATTTATCGTCAGATTATGCATCGAAGAAGCAAAACAAATCAGTGTGCCGTACGGTGATGAGAAGACAGCATCGCAATCCGGGCATTTGGGGTCCGCAGCACCCTGGGGGCCCCCATCGTCATTTCTGAGAGGCGGGAACAGACGTACAGTTTCGGCAAAACTTTCAACGCCTGGAGACTCTTCAACGGTTTCTATATATCCGCGTTCGCAATACGTTAGATTTATCAAGTGACAGATCATACACAGGAACAGAATTTGACGAACCATTCTCTGTCTTGCCAGCCAACGACAGTAAGACGTCCGACGCTCGAAGAACCCGTGTCCGCGCTCCAAGTGCAGCAGAGGCATTGTGTGAAGAAGGGCTTAGAACGATTTGGTTCTCAAAGTTCCGCTTCGCTTCTGCCTGCAGCGGACTGCGGCTGTCGGTGCCATCTCTAGCCATCAAATATGAGTTCTCAGCGGAATATCCTAATCGGGGAGCAAAAGCTGACCCTGAGAATGTTCTTACCGTTCCACAATCGGACTTGTATAATGACCGTAATCCATAATCAGACTTCAGATAGGATGAAGAGAGGACAAAGGCAGAAGTAGAGGCAACGCGGATGTCAATGACAGAAACCCACATGCAGTCTGGACGAAGATCAAAAAGTGAAAGAACTCGCATCAGAATCCTTCAATGAGCCGGGTGAGGCGTCATTTTTCAATAATCGGCAGGTCATGGTCCAGGTGCGTGTGCCCTGCGGGTCATCTTGATGAAATCGGTCCTCCATGGGGATGAGAGAGGTAAACGGGTCGCATACTTTCTGGTTTCAAAAGGGAGGAGTTTGCAGCGTCAGTGCTTGTTATCCCTCGCATGATCCTAGCGGGACGCTTCCTTCGGATTTTGAAAGTCGTTTGTGAAAGATGGAAGCCCAATAGGGTCTGTAATCTGATGAAAAGGCCAATCAGTTGATAGCGCAGAGGGTGGTTGGCGTCTGCAGGGTTTGTTGTCTCGGGCAATCCCGTTGGATGTGTATACTCTACAGAAAGTCGTGTGTTAGAAGAGTCGCGGTCTTCGCGTCTTTCTTCTCTTTGAATTGGCCGGACATCAACAATCAGGGGGGAGGATATCTCCAACAGCCAATCAAAAACACATTCTTTTTGATCCTGATTCCTTTTTCTGTCAATGAAGCTCATCCCTGGCTCTATACAACGATAAACCTATGGCTCCCTTGCGTCGAACTTTCGACAAGCACCCCAATGCCAGGAATACTTCTCCTCGGCCACGCCATTTTCCCTCACCGCATGAACATGCTCCTGCCTGTGTGGCTCCCTTCGATTGAAAGCTGGCCTATGACTTGTTGTCCCCGCATTCGCAAGATGAAGTCGTTTCTCACCTGTCATATTTCGATTTGGACGGAGACGATCTACGGAACCCAAACGAAGCCCCCAGCAATGACCCACAAAATTAACATAACCGACCGATCCTTGATAGATAGTCTGCCGTGTACGAATCTACAGTGCTGACTCCAGAGACAACTCGGATCAATAATCGTTGGGATCCATCTGATAGTCGATCCGATAGTTCATGGACTTGGGTCTTGGGGATATGATCTATCCGTGATTATCCTAAACTGCGTCTACCGCTTCTCCGTCTTCCCAGCCACAGATAAATCCATTCGACGGCCAGTTATCGAAACTTTCCGAGGGGGGTGTGATAATCGATGCGACCGTTGTTTGAAGAAAGGAAAGCATTCGTATGAATCTCAATGGGAAAGAGCCTGAAGGAGAAGAAGGAGCAGGGGTAAGAAGAGTACACGGCCGAAAAGGGCAAAGCAGGACTAATCGACAGCTACAAAAAGTCAAAAACTTTATCCGCTTCGTCTAGAGTCTAGACTAGACTCTATGCGCCAGATGCCGGAGTGTCTATTTCTCACGGATCCTTCAGATGCCGTCCTGACCCCAATGCGCCTCTGCCTTGAAAGTCGTCAATCGGACAATCTCAAAAGCAAACGGCTTCTGAATGATCAATGGATGGCCAAGAGCGTCCATTCGCCAAAAAATTCGTTTGCTTCCCTGCTTCTGAAGAGGTGTTGCGTAACTTGCGGAACGATATACAACCGCCAACAACAATACTTCGGCGGCGCCAATGCCGAAATCAGAGCAATACAGTCGATTTGGAAATAGTATTAATGAAGATGAAGTTATTGGACACTTTGGACAGTCTCCCGGCTGTGAGAATTCTCGCTGCAGATCATCAGCCTACCCGCATGGGGCGGAGTGAGTTCCTTGGTTATAGGACGGAGTCATGAACGCATATGCCCCGCAACAATAGAGCTTGGCTCTCCATGAACGAATAGCATCCTTAAAGAAAAACAGGTTGGGCGGAAATAGTTCAATTGCAAAAAGTCATGAAGATATCTCCGCATGCGAATTCCGGTTTTTCCATGACTCTCATGATCGCTGGATCCAGCCGAGGCCGACAGCGCCAGGGTGACGTTCCGCCAACGTCAGACTTACGTGCGTCACAGCTCTGTACACAATCAAGGAGCATTTATTACTCACCCCCGAAGGAGGTTAAAGAGATGTTCTTGTCAGGTCGGCGCTGTCGGTTCTTCACAGAGCTTAAACTTAACTGAAACTTATCTTGAGCATCAATTCCGAGAATCAGCATGGCCACAAAGATTGCTGGAGGCTTGCACAAAGCGCAGGAGGTGCTAC
The DNA here is from genome assembly GCA_016413765.1 of Aspergillus felis. Taxonomy (NCBI): domain Eukaryota; kingdom Fungi; phylum Ascomycota; class Eurotiomycetes; order Eurotiales; family Aspergillaceae; genus Aspergillus; species Aspergillus felis. Next base: position 936,684 of record CP066508.1, read on the forward strand.
AAAACACATCCACTACAAGCAAGAAATTGGTCGATTTGGAAAGAGATACTGCCGATGCTCATACCCAGCAGCCACTGACCACTGATCACGGTGTGCGAGTCAGCAACACCGATCAATGGCTTAGAGTTGCGAATGACCGCCGGACTGGCTCATCCTTGCTGGAGGATCAGATTGCCAGAGAAAAGGTAAAAAATATTGCATGTAAATATCCTCAATAAAAATGGTATTAATGATATTCACAGATCCATCGCTTTGATCATGAACGTATTCCTGAACGAGTAGTCCATGCGCGTGGCACTGGTGCATTCGGAAACTTCAAGCTCAAGGAGAGTATTGAAGATCTGACTTATGCCGGTGTCCTAACGGACACGTCAAGGAACACACCCGTCTTTGTTCGGTTTTCAACCGTCCAAGGAAGCAGAGGCAGCGCTGATACAGTCCGCGATGTCCGTGGATTCGCTGTCAAGTTCTACACCGATGAAGGCAACTGGGACATTGTTGGCAATAACATCCCTGTGTTCTTCATTCAAGATGCCGTCAAGTTCCCAGATTTTGGTACGTATCGCTCGTCGTGCGATTGCTTCTGTCTCTTTTGTAGATGCAGATCTGACTTCGCTACCAGTTCACGCTGTCAAGCCGGAGCCACACAACGAGGTTCCTCAGGCCCAGACAGCTCACAACAACTTCTGGGACTTTGTGTACTTGCACCCGGAAGCCACCCACATGTTCATGTGGGCCATGTCTGACCGCGCCATTCCCCGATCCTTCCGGATGATGCAGGGATTTGGTGTGAACACTTTTGCCCTCGTCAATAAAGAGGGAAAGAGACATTTTGTCAAGTTCCACTGGATTCCCCATTTGGGTGTGCACTCTCTCGTCTGGGACGAAGCCTTGAAGCTGGGAGGGCAAGACCCTGATTTCCATCGCAAAGACCTGATGGAAGCCATCGACAACAAGGCGTACCCGAAGTGGGACTTCGCAATCCAAGTCATTCCAGAGGAGAAGCAGGATGACTTTGAGTTCGACATCTTGGATGCTACTAAGATCTGGCCTGAAGACCTTGTGCCCCTTCGTGTGATTGGAGAGCTCGAGCTGAACCGCAACGTCGACGAATTCTTCCCTCAGACCGAGCAGGTCGCATTCTGCACCAGCCACATCGTCCCTGGCATCGACTTTACCGACGATCCACTTCTCCAGGGCCGAAACTTCTCCTACTTCGATACCCAGATCAGCCGCCTAGGCATCAATTGGGAAGAACTGCCAATCAACCGTCCAGTGTGCCCTGTGCTCAACCACAACCGCGACGGACAGATGCGCCACCGAATCACGCAAGGCACGGTCAACTACTGGCCCAACCGCTTCGAAGCCGTCCCCCCGGCCGGCACCCAGGGCGGCGGGTTCACAACCTACCCCCAGCGCGTGGAGGGCATCAAGAGCCGCGCCCTCAGCGACAAATTCCGCGAGCATCACAACCAAGCCCAGCTCTTCTACAACTCCATGTCCGAGCACGAGAAGCTCCACATGAAGAAGGCCTTCAGCTTCGAGCTCGACCACTGCGACGACCCCACGGTCTACGAACGCCTCGCCGGCCATCGCCTCGCCGAAATCGACCTCGAGCTCGCCCAGAAAGTCGCCGAGATGGTCGGCGCCCCGATCCCAGCCAAGGCACTCAAACAGAATCACGGTCGCCGCGCCCCACGCCTCTCCCAGACCGAGTTCTTCCCAAAGACCCCCACCATCGCCAGCCGCCGCATCGCTATCCTCATCGGCGACGGCTACGACCCCGTCGCCTTCACCGGCATGAAGACGGCCATCAAGGCCGCCAGCGCCCTCCCTTTCATCATCGGCACCAAGCGCTCCGCCATCTACGCCGACGGCGAGGACAAGAATTCCTCCAAGGGCATCGTCCCGGACCACCACTACGACGGCATGCGCTCGACCATGTTCGACGCAACCTTCATCCCCGGCGGCCCGCACATCGCAACCCTGCGCCAGAATGGGCAGATCAAGTACTGGATCTCCGAGACCTTCGGCCATCTCAAGGCGCTGGGCGCCACCGGCGAGGCCGTGGAACTCGTCAAGGAGACGCTAGGCGGCACTCTCGATGTCCAGGTGGCGTCGTCGCAGAGCGCGGAGCCCGTCGAGTGGTATGGTGTTGTTACTGCGGGCGGGAAGCAGAAACCCGAGAGCTTCAAGGAAAGCGTGCAGATTCTCAAGGGCGCGGGGGACTTTGTGGGCAAGTTCTTCTACCAAATCTCGCAGCACAGGAATTATCAGCGTGAATTGGACGGTCTGGCATCGACCATTGCTTTTTAGTTGGCCGCGAGTTGGTTTTTTACGAACTAGTTTATGATATGGATCTAATGGTAGCAATAATCCGATTTTATGAATGTCAGCCAAATGTGATTGAAAGAGACAAACAACATTGCAAGCTATGTGACAAACAACCTCTAGCGAATCGCTTCAAAATTTGGTAATGTCTCTATCCGGAAAAGTTGGTTGTACAGTAAATGTCTTGTAACGAATGTGCAGAATGGGTATCGAGCCGACATGCGAAACAGGTACAAATATGAAAAGAAAGAACGGCATATACTTCAGTCGCTAAAAAATGCAACAGAAAAAGAGATTGATGGCAAATGCTCTCAAAACGCGGCAGTATCAGGACGAGTCCTGACACAAAGCATGGCGGCGTTGCGCATACAAACGTTGACACATATATAAACATAGATTTGAGAGACAGGCAGCCTCAGTTGCAAAAAGATGATCAGGCCCATCTCCAGCCAGAGTTGACCGACTCTTGACTGTTGATGACCGATTCAAGCAGGGATGGGCTCTTCGAGCGAAAAGCGAAGCGGCCACTGCGCCGCTGCTCGTATCGTTCTTGCTCCCTAGTGAGCAGTGCAACCGCGGCATTTGCATCGATGCCCTCGCCAGTATCCGTGATCTTCAAGGCCCATTTGGCATCTTCTTCTTTGAAGCCAAGCTCGTGGACCATCACGTGGATAGCTTGGTCGACGGGGTCGAGGACCTGGGGTCTGTAGAAAACTGGGTTCGCGGTGGGTGGTGGTGGTGGTGGAGGGAGTAGCTGTGAGTACTGGACGGGTGCGGGGGAGCAGTAGCGAGGAGTCGGTGACGCTGACGATGCCACTGGCTGGGTGGGTGGAGGTGGATGTGGATGTGGAGGTTGCTCGCTTGGAAGCCCCTCGAGGCGGCTCATTATCATGGCATAGCTTGAGATCGGGCGCTCCTCGGCGAACGTGATTGGATTACCAGGGTTATTCTGCTGTTGAGTGCGTCGGTTTCGCAGCTGAGCTGCGAAGACGGCTTGTCGGCGCCGATTGCTTTGGTTGCTGTCGGTCGCGTTGCTGCTTGTTTGAGACGTTTTCTCGCGACCGGCAGAAGATCTGGAAGAGGTAGAACTGGCATTCGATAGACGTGATCCGTTGAGCGACGGGCTTCCTTCCCGTACCTTATAGGCTCTGGATACGGCTTCTTTGAGAAAAGTGGACCGGCTGATGTCGGAGTCGGGAGGTTCCCACTTTGTCAGTCCAATGGATTGCGCCGTTTGAAATGTTGCTTCAGCGTTATCGAAAGGACAAATTGAGCCAATACTTAAAACTGCCGAAGGGCCCAGCGTGAGGACATAGTATGTCCATTCCTCTATTCATTTGTCAGTCCACGGTCCTAGAGAAGAAAAATGACGACAAAAAGGGGCACTTACCTATCGTAGCTTCTTCCTTAACCGTGTCATTTTCTGCAATGTCGAGCCTGTCAAAGACGCCAGCCTTTCGCGCCTCAGTGCGGCTGCCGTGAATGGGTTGGAGCAGCACGGCAAGACAGGTCCATATTTCTGTCATGTCGTAGAGCTGACTTTGGGAGAGACCTTCCCCGTTTCCGCGCCCAAACCCTTCCGGTGGTTCGAATAGGACATTGTTCATGCCAAATGGCTCAGTGAGCGACGTGGTCACGATGCTGTTACGGTCATGGGCCATAACACCGCCATTCAGCCAGTCCATCTGTCCTACTATATCATTCTCCCGATTCTTGCCACAGCCAAAGATCCGGCAAAAAGTCCAGATTCGCCAAAAGGCGTCGTCGATTTCTGCCGCTCGGGTATCATCTTTGCTTGTCAGGCCATCGATCGTTTCCTGGCGAAGAAAGGTATTGCACCGGGCCAGGATGAGTGATTTGAGTCGAGCGAGCGTATAGATGTCTTGAGCGTAACGTTGGAGATAAAGTGTCGGAGTGTATTCGGGGACAGGGGCATCCGGATCGACGAGAATCTGCCATTCGCTATCCCAGGGAGGGCTCATTTCACGCAATTCCCAGGCTGGGGGGGACATGCGGTAGACAGCAGTCTTCATGAGATGTAATTCATGCTGTTTGAAAACGCGGTAGTACTGCCTGGAGATGACGGCTAAGTGGAAGAGATCATCAAGAGAAGAAACTTGCTCCAATAATTTGAGGGTGACGTTGTCTGGTAATTGGACAGCAGTTGTCTCGCGGGGTTTGTGGACTGAGATGGTACTTTTGGGATATGGCGATGGCAAACCTGCATCAAGCTCATAGACCATCCTTTGAGGCAGGCCACCTTCCAATTCGAAAAGCGAGTCTGAGGTGTTTAATCGTCCTGCTTTGCTCGACGCGACAAAAATCTTCTCCTCTACATTGTTCACTCGGATTGCAGGTATCGATCTGTCAGCGACCAGTTTGTCTCCCACAGAGCTGGAAGTGGAGACGAGGTCTTCGTGGCTGCGCACTTGCTTTGTCTGAAGCCGAGGGAGTTTCAATCGTAACTCCCTTTCGCTGCAAAAGGACGATGGTCTCTGTCTTTGGGAGGGTATTGGCAAGCAGGAAGACTCGGCCACTTCAGCCGTATCTTCTGCCTCATCATGAATAGTTTCCGGGCGCGGTGGGCGCTGAGGGCGAAAGGACAGTGATTCCACTTCTGACTTCAAGCTGGAGCTGCTGAACGATCGGAGATGAGGATTGGTGTACTTGCGACTGAATCCAGGGACCGCAAACGAGAAGGGCCCTTTATTCTTAGTGGGTTTCTTCATTGTTTTTCGCAAATCCTCCTCTGATTTTTCGTGACGGTTTTTTTGACTCGAGTTATCGTTTGACTTGGTAGAAGCAATATTTGTAGGAGGCCTTGGAGCTGGTCGAGTAGCAATCATGTCCATATTTCCCCGGCTTATCTGTAAGGGCCCGTTGAAAATCTGTGAAGACAACAATTGGGGCTCATTGTGGCGCTCCTCGGGAATCCCTGCAAGGACATTCTCCAATTCCTCCGCTGCCTGGGATAGAGTACGCTGAGAACGCCAAAGTCGTGTAGCAGGACTAGCCGGGGTTGTCGTACGAGGCCGGTCGCTGGAGGGACGCTCGCAAGCCTGGAGCGGACGGGGGCCTTTGTGACGAACTGACAAGGGAGCTAATGCAATCGGGGGCTCCCGAGGGAGGGGCTTGTTTCTCACCTCATCCAGTGAGGGACTTTTTACGACTAGCTTGGAGGCCGAGCCTACTAGCACGGGCGATGTGTCGTCATCAAAAACTCCTGCAGCAGCGGGGGAAATGACAGAAAAGGCATCGGCTGATTTGTAGGGGCACCCGGCTAGTTCGGAGCCAAGACTTGTCACGGACGATCTTCGGCTATAGCACGAGGAAGATGTGTCGAAAGTGTCTTCAGACAAGGATGGAGAATCAGTTCTAGAGCCAGAATCCGAGGAATTCTGTCGGTTTTGATGATCAACCGCCTGCATGTCTGCCAGAAGAGAAAATGGTGTCACCTTGGGAATAGTGGTGCTTATCGGAGACACCAGCGAGAAATGCGACGACAGTTCAGGGAAGAATCGAGTCCAATGAGTCCCTCTTGGAGGTGATCTGTCCGACAGTGGTGAGATTGCGAAATCGTCGTCGTCTGTCCATTCGTCATCGGATGGTCGACTCGTAGAGGTATCACACTTTGAGATCGATGTAACGGAGTGTTCTGAATCGGACGGCGGCCCGCGTAACGGGTCTGTCGTGCTCATTTTTAAAGATTGTAGTCTTTTCAACGGGTCTTTCCCGCAGTTCAGATCTCTAATCGTGTCAAGCCAGAAGGGCTGTGCTGCGTACTGTTTACCCAAGTTCGGAAAATGCGGTGTACGATATGATCCACGGATCTGGAAAGGGCTGGAGGTTCGTACTTAGAGCTAAATCACTGAGCAGATGTGCCTTTCTCTGGCGTATACATGATCATGCGAGACAGATCCGTGGCTTCGGGACGTTCTTTGTTCTCGTTGAACAATGCCACTCCGGTCTATTCCTGGGCCACTGCACTGCTCTTCCTCACCAGAAAATCGATCCTGGACAAGCCCTCCCGTCGCGATGATGAAAGATCCCAATAGCAGTTTCAGGTCTTTGAGTCGAACGGACTTGGGAGTTTAGAATGGACGTCCCAGCAGTCGGTGTTCCTTTACTTCCCTGGTGATTTCGAAGCTGATAGAGATCGCCTCGAAATTGCACTATACAGGGAACAAAGAGAACGGAGAAGAACTAACTGATGAAAGCAGTTAGCATGAATATGTTCCACATGACGGCCAGATTGCTCGGTGGGAAACGAACCAGTCAAGAGGCAGGTATGTACAGAGTAGGACAAAGAGGTAGCATCATCACCTGCCAAGGGGTGAGTGGCCGACAGGGAAACGACCGGTCAGGATACAGAGTATATAGTACTGAGATGCAGTGCTAGTCCGACAATCAATGCATAAATCAATTTCGAGCCCTTGTCACCACGTGCATGGCATGTGTTGGTTACTGGCAAGCACAGGTCGAGCATTGTTGGTGTTGGGGGGACATATAGACCTATTATGGTCTATCCAATTGTTGAAACTAATCATTCTTTCCGCAAACTGCCTATCCTACCAAGCTACTAGTGGTCAAAGGCTGAGGGCACAAGGTTAACTTTGCATGGGACGATCCCTCGACAATAATCCAATGATGGATGATGGAGTTGGTGACACGAGGAATGACGGATGGGGGGCCAAAAGAGTCAGGCGTGACCAGTTGGTTACTAGTGGTATTTCTCATTCTGAAGAACTTTGGGTGTTGTACGACTTCGATAAAGCCTCGCTTAGCTGAATTACAATTACCGTCATTTCTAATAATATCATTGTCCATCAGTGCAAAGGGATATTTCTTCAAGAAACGAGAATAAACTGTGTCCCTAGCAATTTCGTAAAAGGAACGGTGCTGTTTCTATCGACATCCACAATCGTATATGCATATACAAAGCGAGGTATCAATTCCCCAGGTTAAATGAAAGGAATCAAGAACACGAAGTAATATCCCGCTTTGTCGTATCGAGTCTTTTTTTGGCGTCGTCTCGGCCCTTTGTCCTCGCATTCCCCCAGTCTTGGATGCTCCGCCATCGAGCCAACGCCACTGATCTGCAGTTCTGCATCTTCCAAATGTCAGCCACTGGTCCACTCCATCTTTGCTCATCGTATAAGCTCGTTGGTTGACTAGTTGCGGGTCTTGGTAGAGTCCCAATCCACCTTTGCCGGATTTCAGGAGGATTTCAGTTCTGGCCATCATAGATACGGGGTCTCGTCTCGCTCAACTCTGGAGTCACCATGTAGTGTTCTGGGGGCCACACAGAATAAGCCTGGGCCGTTGCTATTTCTATGCCGGTCTGGCTGTCGATCCAGTCATCAGTTGAGAACTTGAGGCTTTTTGAACATTGACACTGTCGCCTTCTTCTCTATTTCAATAATAACTGTGCCATGTCAAGCCGCTGATCGCTCCTCTATCAAGGCATACGACAGGCTACTGCCATCTCAGGTATGGCCACATTCCTTCCGCTTACCTGCATCTTCCTCGCACGACGGAAACTAGGCATGAGGCATGGGATTCGAGTATGATTTACCATGAACTGGAGTTCATCCTTCCGAATAGGAAACCCCCGGTCTCGAAGGCTGTTAGGATGTAGACAAGTTACTACATCTGGTTCTCCGTTGTAAGCCCACACTATCTTAGATATGCTCTGCAGTTGAAGAGGTCACTGCGTACAGCCTATATCGACTAACAACTAAAACCATAACTGCCCCCAACACTCCGCAATCGTAGATGGAACTCCAAGGGGCCAACTTATTGTTGGCGATTGCCTGGATAAAATAACCTTACCGACGCAATAAGGCGTTTTTGGGAAGTAAATCTGAACTATGTGTCTCATATACGTTTTCGAGTCAAGCTCGACTGCTGAGGTCATCGTGGCAGAGTGCAGGACGTGAGTTCCCGTCTGAGCTCAGCAGTTTTGGCCCTTGTTTGATGGTGTGCATCAGCTATAGTATGCCTATTGGAGATAAACATAAAATGGGGCCTTTGGGGGCTGAAGTTGGATAGTACCAACTATCCTTTCTGATCATCCGTGGCCATATTACATCAATGATCTGCGTAAGATTAAGCCTTAATCAAATCGTCTTCCATCTTGAATGTATAACCAACCAACACTCTCAGTCTATTCTTGTCTACAACCAGAACATGGGGGCCAACAATTGCTGCAGTCATGAATCTGCCTTATCTGGGGCCACTATCACCCAGACATCAGACTCAGATAAACCGCCCAGATGACGCCAAACAAACTACCAACAAGCAATCGCTTATCTGCGGGTACAACCGTGAAGTTAAGAATCGACACAAATGGCCAGAGCTTGAATCCAGCAAGCATGATGGGCCAAAAGTCCTGTCGGCGCATCAGACCTGGCTAATACCCTCGCTAGGGCTGCAAAGAAAAGAAATTCCACCCGAAGCGAGTAATAACAGGGGACTTACATTCTGAATCTGCGCCTTGATGACCTCAAAATCCTGTCCCCGTAAAAGTCCCATTGTCATAACGAAGGCCACGGTGTTGATCGCCGCGCCGACAGTCTGATCAATTACGACTTTTACTACGGTATTCTTCACGTTCAACTTCTGCTTCCCCTGCTTCGAGCCATTCTTCTCAGCAGCAGACTTGGTGACGGATGTATCCTCACTGGAGCCTGGAAAGCTCGACTCCAGGCTTTCAAGCCAGACGTACGTCAGCGGCGAGAGTACAAACGCACACGTCGTGAACTGGAATAAGGCCTGGAGGTCAAGTTCGAACGGTGTCTACCTTGTGCGAATCATCGCCATCGCTCGTCAGAATCGTCATCATTCCGTTTCATGTTAATGGAATTGCCCATGGTTGGTTGCTCGCTAGAATGAATAAGACAACACGAGATCAAATCCACGTACCTGATCTCTCCAGGCTTTGATTCCCTGGGCAAGGACATTTGAACCCGCATTTACGAGCGCAGCTTGCAAGGTTGCCGTTGCAATCGGGGGTAGAGCCATATCTGGCAAATGCACAAGATAGGCAAAAAGCTCAAAGCGACCGGGTGAAATACGAGTTCTCCTCGTAAATAATAATAGAGTAGTGGACTCGGAAGGGAAAGTCAAATAGGAGGCTTGGCTCTATTTTTGCATAGATCAGCACTTAGTCTAGTCTAGTCTTCTTGTGCGAGATAAGAACTAGGGGAAATCTTTGGCGTACTTACTGCAGACTACTTCGGAAGCTCGTGTCGCCTGGGTTGACTTTGTCTGCGGTAACGATGTCAACTGGCAAGACACGACTTGTTCTGGGGCTGGTGAGCTAAAAATATTACTTTAGAAGTTCTGATGAAGAACTCGTGTTTACCTATTTAGCCGATGGACCGGATGAGCGGATCAATTGTCTGAACTTACGGACACTCAAAGGAAATGATCGGAAAAGGAACACGAGGTTACGAGGATGGTTTAAAGCATTTATATTAATGTTGTATCTACAGAGGTACTTGGATTTTGATCTCTTGAATAATCAGGAGGTGGAGTTGGCAGGGTAGATCAGGGCTCCAGATAGGGCCCAGGGACCCGAAATAGTGGAGAAATGGATATGCGGAAAAGGGAAAGTTGACACGTCGTACCTAGACTTGTAGTAAACTAAGAGGTCAAAAGTATCCGGACACTCTAAAAAATCAAAAAATTCGACCATTTTCAATCCTATATTTCTCAACCACCATACTATTCTAGTACATAAGAATAAACTAGGGGATAGTAGATATTAATATTTAGTATACCATCCCTTTGCCTGGTAAACTGCACGTAATCTACGTGGCATTGAGTGAATTAGACTATCAATCCTCTCCTGAGGGATAGCATCCCATGCCTCTATAATAGCATTGCGAAATTGGGTCTAATCTACCTTGGATCTGCCTCCTAAGAAGAGTCCAGGATAGAGCTGTAAAAGCTTCTTCTTTAGGAGGTTCCAGAGGTGTTTAATTGGGTTTAAATTAGGGGAATGCAGAGGCCATTCTATAACCCAGATTCCATGAGATTCAAACCACTCCTGCGCCTGGTAAGATGTATGGATTTGGCATTATCTTGCTGGAATATAGTGCCAGGCTTGTAGATTAGAAGGAGGCCATCTTCAAGGCATTTCAGGTAAGAATTAGTGGAATATCCACCTCAAGAAGCTAATTCGTCATGTTCCATAATCACCAGCTTTGTACGGCCTCCAACCTAGATTGCGCCCCATATCATTTGTGAAATATCCTTCCCATGGTTTGTTAGATTGACTAGATCATGCCAGTATGCTTCATTTGAGAATCGGAAGATGAATTGGGTGGAATTATTTAGCTTTCTTTGGACGGAATATTCATCAGAAAACAGTACTTCCTCCCAGTGAGGGAAATCGAGCCACGCACGCGCAAATTTATACCGTTCTTTGACTGTTTTGCACTTTAAAGGGATCCTTTTCTTGCTCTTCCACTTCTTGAGGTGATATCTCCTCAAAACACATTGAATAGTTGACTTAGAGACGCCCCCAGGCGAGTATGCAACCAAGGCCTTCCAGCTTATAGAGGGACTCTGGTGGGCCATCTGATAGATGTAATGCTTAGCAGAGGGGCTAAGCTTTTGGGGTCTACTAATTCTAGGCATTGATTTCAAGGTTTTATGGTGTTGGAAGCGTTCCTTGGTTGTGTAAATAGTACTGCGACTAACGCTAAATTCCTTTGCTAGCTGTGTAGGTGATCCCTGGTTCTCCAGGCCATATAAAATAGCTGCGCGTGTCTCGCTAGAAAGTTCAGCTTTAGGCCTTCTATTTCCACTAATTTCGGTGCCAAACGACCTCATTTTGATGGAATGGTTGGTGGTTGAAAGAATTGTTGATTTTTTGACGCGTCGCGGAAATGCGGAGTGTCCGGATACTTTTGACCCCCGATGGTAGACTCAAAAGTCAGTGAAAGAATGTGTCAATTCAGGGCGTTGATTGGTGGCTGGCCTTTCGCTGCCGTACTACATTTTCTCTCCCATCACAATCAATAAAGAACAGAAAATGAGATGCTCCGAAGCTATGGATCTGGTAGGGAAGTGCCTTGATTCCGCATTGGTGCAAGATTCTGCAAGACAAGTATCGCATAATAACAATAAGAAATGGTCACAGCCTCGCTAAGCAACTGCTTGTCTCAGTGCTAAGCCAATGAACAATTTGGCCTACTACGTGACTGATCGCTTCAATGCGAATGACGGCTACCAGGCCAAACTTGTGAATGTCTCGCCACGGCATTCGAGCTCTCTGCAAACTGAGAAGAGTCAGTGAAGCTACTTTTGAATCATCCGGCTGTGAATTTGCGAACAACAAGAGGTTATCGACTTACGTTGGTCGGCCTGCTGGAACTTCGGCGTCATTCGAGGCTGTCTTATTGCAGGATGCACTTCCATCCCTTGCAGCTTTTCGATTTTAGTATGCCTTTTCAGCTGTTCGAGGATCATCGTTTGCAAATCTATTCATAACAAGCACATTAGGGATCTCCAAAGATGGGTAATGGGAGCCAGGCAGAGACGAACTTGACTTTCCAAGGCGGAAGCGAAAATCCCTATCTTCAGTGGTCGTTGCGATCACACCTCCCTGGGAGCCATCCTCAGCTGCCCTGGCCTGTAACTGATATTGGCTCTCCAATTCGGTGACTTGTTCCGTTATCACCTCAATGAGCTTATCTGAAATCAACTGAGAATTGACATCGCCATCCGTGTTCTGGAAGCAGTACAGATCGTATCGGATCAGCGTCTTTCGCTCAGACGCCGGATGGAAGCTTAGAGAGTACCAATATCTGGTATCCTTGATGGTATGAAACGAGACATTGGGAAATAGCAGAGTATCAGAGTCTCCTGCAGTCTTCCCGTCCAAATGATGCTTGATTCTTGCTAAAAGAGATGAACGCACAAGTCGCGTAAGTTCGGGCAATATTGCAGTTGTACCGAATTGCTTCTCAGATACGACTTGTGCGGCAAATCATCAGAGCGCATCGAGGCCAAAGGCAAGACTGCAGAACTTACCAGCCATTTTCCAATTAAATTCTCCTTCGATAGCCTTGCCCCCAATCCAGCGTGACTGAGCTATAGCCCCATTACGTTCCACGAAGTCGGTCAGACAATCGGTTTCTAGCAGCTCACCTGGTGCATTGGCTTCGAGATTCACAAAGATGAAGCCGTCGGTGCTCTGCTGAACATGAATAGCAAACAGACTGTTCTGTGATCTATCGAAACCAAGTACATTGTCAAAATGAGGGGCTTTGATAAGCTCGCCTTTTGTATTGTAGCTCCAGCCATGGTAGCGACATCCGAGAACGGTAGAACTTCCACGCTCTTTATTCGCGACCGTGTACGCTCTATGGCGACAGACATTGTGGAAAGCTCTGATCTCACCATCTTTGCCCAGGATGAGGAATATAGGGAATCCGGCGACCTCGAAGGATCGATAATCGCCAGGTTTTGTGAACTGGCTGCGGTGAGAAAAATACAGCCATGACTGTGATCCTCGCGTGTTAAGAGTCCTGAAATTCAAGCCCGGAGCATGTTTGTTCGGGCTTACCTTGCTGAACACCGCGCGCCGTTCGAGTTGGAAGATATCGTTGCTATTCAGCCACTTTTCAGGAAAATCCGATTCCTTCCAGACAGCTTGTGTGCCATCGGCTCTTAAGACCTGAGGGGATGGCTCAGATTGGCCTATGAAGAGCGTCTTAGGGTATATCCCACGGGGCCAGGCTCGACATATGAAGACGATGGCGGTCAACAGTGCTACAAGTATTGGTGTAGGCGAGATCAGAGCCTCCATAGCTATCCTCTGAATTGTTTCTCTTGTGGTCAACACCGTGGCGTCGGGAAGCCGTTCAGGCATTTAAAGGACTGCAACTTGATAATGACCAGGAAGATTGACCGTTTTGGTTGCCCGATGGGCTCGCATGAAGAGACTTGACTCGTCCGTACACCTGTGAGTCAATCCCATAAATCAGGATTGTTGCATATCTTTCCAAATTTGGTGAGCTTTTCCGGCGTACAGTTGTCTCATGCGAGTGTTGCAGTTGAGGAAATCCCCAAATGACTATTAGTCTGTGTTAAAGGTGAAGGCGAATTTGAATACGACTAACAAGGCATGTATGAATCTACACTAGTGCTAACGGATAAACTATGACCAAACATGCAAATGTACAGCCTTGTCTACTATGCGGACGCTCCGACTTGCTCGGCATTTATCTCTGATTCCTTCACTCTGGGTGCGGCGAGATCATACCTTGCCGCTTTCCGCGGCGTGCTGTTGGCACACAAGCTCAAAGACTCTGTCTTGATAAACTGTGACGCATTAAAACAGGTTTCCACACCAGGCTTAGCGGGTGTCAATCTTATACTCACACGAAACACCGTTCTCCTGCTCTGGATTCAGGATACCTTCGCTATATACGCCCTTTTCCAGATTTCCTTGCGCTTTCTCGCAAAGCTCATAGTCCTCCACCGCAACCTGTCGAACGAATCTGTAATACTCCTCAAATTTATGCCCAGACTCTTTGTGGTAATAGTCAAATTCCATCCTTGTCAGGCTCGGATCTTCAGTCGGACAGACACGGAATGAAGACATGCCTCCGCCATAGACGTTGAGAGTGCAGTTGGGGAAGAAATACAAGAACAATCCGTCGTCTGGTTTCTTTGGATCAGCGATATGTTGCGAGAAGTTCTGGTGATTCTTGACAGTATAGAATGTCGGGGGATAATATATGGAGAACGAGGGATGTGTGTATTGACAATGCAGACATTCCTGATAACCGTCGACCCTATTTGGTCTACGTCAGAGAGATTTTGATAGTCAGGAGAAAATGTTCCTCACATGGTCTTCCAGTTGAAGCGCCCTTCATATCTGATGCTGCGCCTGTATGGCAGCTTGGTGAAATCCACCCTTTCTAGTAATGCCTCAAGACCCGGAAAGTACTCGTCAAACTTCGGAGCTTCGTCCGACAATGTACTAAAGACAAGACCAGTAGGTGTGACATGAGAGCGAAGCTTCCTGCCCTAAACAAATGATGAGCATCCACGACATGGTACCGGGATCCTGAGCAGGGCTTACTGTCCTCACACTAACCACCTGGATCTCATCTGGAACAGGGAAAGTCGCGTCTCCAGAGCTTCGAAATGCGAGCACCGACTGCTGGGCGATTTCATACTCAACCTTTTCTCCTATGGTCAACAACCTTGTCACAGGCCCGAGTAGATACCACGACTATGCCGTTATAAGACATTTTTGCACCATTCATACACAGGAAACGTTATATACCTTGTTGAAGATTGCCCTGCGCTCGAGTTGATAGAGCGGCTGGCTGCAATACCACGAAGCCGGAAGAGTACGTGCTAACTCGGGCATTTTTGAGCATTTAGCAAATAAATCCGGCCATCTGGTGTTTCCCCCATCCTTTTAAGTACCTTATCTCCGGACATCGCAGCCAAACTACTGTACTGTTATAGCAGAAGGAAGGTGTCCAATTGGATAGGTATATGTTTCCTGAAGAGGTTATAAGATCCCTTAAAGCAACTTGCTATATCACACAGAATCTTAGGTAATTTACTTCGCCGTGAGCAAATGATCAATGAAGCATATGCATTGGGAGGGTGTCCTGTCCTGCTGATAGGACCAGAGGGTTTCATGCAGACGAATCACACTAAGGTACGTAACATCATTTGATACAAGGTATCTCCCCTTGTAAGAATGGGTCAAAGCATAGGCAGCAGAGGATGCATAACGAAGAGTGGAAAACGTTACTATTCAGTGAAGGGTATTCAGGAAGGGCTATAGACAAAGATGTACAATATGGACTGACACCTCTTTCAAGAATAAAAAGGAGAGACGCCTTCCAAATAGAGTATCCAGAGACAAATCCAGTTCTTCCTTTCTCTGTAGTCGCACTGATGTTGACTGTATCAACAATGATGATCTCTTCAAGGTCGAATGTTTTGCTGCTGCCTGCTGTGCACTCTGTGGCGATGGACGGTGGAAAAGTACCCCTTCACAACATATTTGCAAATCATCAGAGACTCAAGAAAGCTACTCTAAATGATAAAAAAGGTGACGAGTATTCAGTATTAAACCATTTCTCTTGTGTTTTGTGGGATCCATCATCTTTGAAGTCCAACAAAGACCATCTAAAGTGGGACAATCGATCAATCAGGTGCCCCACGATTACGTCGTGATCTCATTCTCCGCGATCAGTCATTTGCTTTTGATTTTATCAGCTTCACTCAATAGGAAAAGATCAAATTCAATCGCAGTCTTTCGCATGATGAGCACCTTTCTCTGAAATATATCTCATCAAGCTTCAAATTTGCCATTAAGAATGGCAGGCTCCGGCACCAAATTCACTCCTCCTCCTTCGCCGCCGTCACCGACGGCGTCCTTCTACGATGTCAGCGACGCCGAGGAGGATGAATACAGTAGTATCTCCTCCACATCAGGGAGAGGTGTGAAGCTTATATTTTCCAAGAGCAAGGTTGGTTCTCGAAAATCTACAAAAATTTATTGCATGAAGGGCCAGAACTGACGTTCGATATCTTCCTGAGTATTGTAGGTATACGTCCATCCGACGCCCTCCTCCAAGGACAATATACCTGGCTTTATCGCTCTGCTCCAACAAAAACCAGCTCCGACTGTGAGCAGCAATGCTGCATCAACATATACCGCTAAGACCACGGCCGACCTCTCTTCCTACCTCCTTGCCTGGGTCCCCGAATCCTCCCTCGGCGACGCCTACAGTACCTATGTCAAAGTCGACCTGTCTGATAACTCTTCACCACCGAAGCAACGATATCTGGTGCCACCGCTCCCGACGACAACCACATATAAAGATCCGATAGGTCTATATGCGTTCGCCGTACCGCTATCCGAAATTTATTCGCTGCTAGTGCGACCTCCTAGCTTGGGTTGGTGGTTTGGTAGCCTGGTGATCAATACCCGTGCTGGTGATAGTTTCCCGGCGTTGTTCTTTCACGATAGTGAGTGCGAATCAACGATACTGCAGAAGAAACGAAGAACAAGGGAAAGTTTCGACCCGTTCGGTGAAAATGGTGGCCTATTCTGGGGCGGTGACGAGGTTCTGCGGTGGCTCCGGAAATACGTTGAGGTGCAGCGCTCTTCTGTCGACAATAGTGTCTACCTTATCAATCCCTCCGAAGAGGACCGCATATCCTTCGCACGGCCGCTCAGCAGTTATGACGGATCGGTGACGAAGCAAGGGCACGAACCAGCTGCTGGCCCACATCAACCCGCTGGTGGCAGTGTAGAACGGGATGCCGGAATGGATCCCTTTGTGAAAGCACTCAAGGAGACTAGATGGAAGGTGCTTGAGCAGCTCAGCAAGATTACCACATTCACAAGGCGGACGGCGAACGAACTCGCCGACAACACCATGATTCCTCCGCAGGTCCGTCGCCTGATGAAGACTCCCGAGATTCAGACCTTGCAGGATGAGTTCGATAGCGCCAGACTCTACTTGGCTCGATGGGCCATGAGCATTGCTGAGCAGAGCGAACGAGAGAGGTCGCAGCGCATATGGACCGCGCGGGATGTTCTGGAAATGGAAAATAGCTCCGTGGGTGATTTTGAGATTTTAGAGCTTGAGACGGGAACAATGGCCATTCAAGAACGACGCAGAACTGTCACTATGCAGGAATGGGAGGGCTTCTTTGATACCACTACGGGAAGGCTCAACGTTACGGTAGACGAAGCGAAGGAGAGGATTTTCCACGGAGGCCTTGACCCAAATGATGGGGTCAGAAAGGAGGCATGGCTTTTCCTTCTCGGAGTGTACTCTTGGGACAGCAGCCGCGACGAGCGTCAAGCTCTGATGAATTCCAAACGGGATGAATACATCCGGCTGAAGGGTGCCTGGTGGGAGAGAATGGTTGAGGGGTCTACCACTACCGAGCAGTACGAGTGGTGGAAAGAGCAAAAAAACCGAATAGGTATGCTTGCTTCACTTGGAGGCATTCCTGAATTCAGCTGCTAACATATCGGTATCAGAAAAAGACGTGCATCGTACAGATCGCACGATACCTCTCTTTGCAGGAGAAGATATCCCTCATCCCGATCCAGACTCTCCCTTTGCGGACGTAGGGACGAACGTACATCTAGAGCAGATGAAGGACATGCTTCTCACATACAATGAATACAACCCTGACCTGGGCTATGTCCAAGGAATGAGTGACCTCTTAGCACCAATTTACGCGGTCATGCAAGACGATGCAGTCGCATTCTGGGCCTTTGTTGGATTCATGGACAGAATGGTAAATCCCACACATATCCGCCCCAAATCAACACTGCTTACACAGACCAGGAACGCAATTTCCTTCGCGATCAGTCTGGCATGCGCGCCCAGCTCCTCACCCTAGATCACCTGGTACAACTTATGGACCCCCAGCTATACCTCCATCTCCAATCCGCCGACAGCACCAACTTCTTCTTCTTTTTCCGAATGCTCCTTGTCTGGTACAAACGCGAGTTCGATTGGGTAGACGTCCTACGTCTCTGGGAGACATTGTGGACCGACTATTTCTCCAGCAGCTTCCACCTCTTCATCGCGTTAGCAATCCTAGAGAAACACCGCGACGTAATTATGGACCATCTCAAGCATTTTGATGAAGTTCTTAAATACGGTAAGCACATTACCCTGTACCCCAACTCACTGCGACCACCCAATTAATCAACCTGAAAGTCAACGAGCTGTCAAACACCATGGAGCTCGTCCCCATCCTCACCCGCGCAGAATCCCTTTTCCGTCGCTTCGAACGCACAGTTGAAGCAATAGACAAGAAGAATAACTTCCCCGCTCCATCAACCCATCAACGAAAACCCACGCAGGAATCTGCTTCGAACAAGGGCAAGTCGCCGCAACGACCACAGAGCGTCGGATACAGTAGCGGTGTCAGTGCCGGTCCGGCGAGTAGTAGTGCTGCCGGAGACAATGCCGAGTCCAAGGTTATTTCGCCCGAATTGAGGCAGCTTCTGAGCAAGGAAATTCTGTGGAAACAGCCACATCCGTCCAGCTCAAAGTGAAATGCGGCAGCGATCTTATTTGGTCCTCATCTTTGCGTCCTTTGTCGGCTTGTGTTGGGCTCATATTTCGTACTGGTTGAGGATAATCTCCGGCTGGTTTGGGCTTGGGACGGATTGGCGTTATTTCTTTTCCTCTCGGCAGCGTTTCTTAGCTATGATACTATCTTCACAATTAAATATCTGAAAACGATCATAAATGTCCATGATCCTCAACTACAGAGTATGTTACAGGTGGTAGTTGCTCGCCTCGCCGAGGTTGCTTTGTCTGCTGCGTTGCAAATAATCGCATCTAGATTGATTTACGTAGTATGTCAAGCACCATTGGACACTTTGGCCGAGTGCTTAAGGCGCAGCCTGTGTGTTCGCCCGCCTGGCCCAGAGGTGTCGTCCGCAATATCTTTTTTGTATATTTTTTTCTTTTTTTTTACCTACCACCCTTCTTTTTCCCTTCCAAATGGGCCTGCCCTTTTGCTTATTATTTATCCAATCTCACAATATATTATCTGGATATTCTGGGTGGGGTTTTTAGTGTGAATTGGTGGGATATTAAGAGTGTGCTGCTCCCATCCTGTCCCGCATATCCGGTGTATATATATGTGTATCACAAAACCCAATGTTCTTAAGATGGCCCTGTTGGGCGTGTTCTGCTTTGTATCACACGTACACAGAACGTTCTCAGATCATAAGTGAAATTCTATGCAAGAATTTATATACCAGCAAAAGACAAATTGAAGGGAAATGGTATAGGATCAATGCTCGATGAATGCTAATGACGATAGTACAAACATAATGTGACATTCAGAAAACCGCAACTCCTCTACCTGGATAAGTCGATAAACGACCAAGGCAAGATGTCGCGACAAGGGATATCAGTGATAGCGGTTAACCTCGAACTTTACGATAACTAGGTGGTTTCCAGGACCGTTGGATCAGTTTAGCTGCCCAGACGGGGATGACGGAGACGGCGCAGACGGCGACCACACGCCAAACCCAGTCGACGGTGATGACGTATGCGAGGTCGAAGTAGTCACCCAGAAAGGGGACGCTGGCGGCATAGACCAGAGCTGTACCGATAAGGCAGAAGATCATTACGGGGTGCCAGGTCGTGATGGCGATAGCGACCATCAGCAGCTCGTTAATGACGAGGGCCGTGAACGAGACGCTGATCAACCGCGGCCCTGAGATGGTGTTCAGCAAGATCTGCGAGAGCCCCTGAATTACGGAACCCTGATAAACTGATACAAGCACCCAGCCGAAGAACGAGCGATAGCTGAGACTGCGACCGGACTTGAGTTCTTTGTACAGTTCCGGGTAGAGGTTTGCCAGATGCTCGTCAACGTCGCGGTCGAAAACGAGCGAGAAGACCGGGGCATTGGTGTAGACCGTCGCGTAGCCAACCATCAGCCAATTGATGAACAGACCCTTGGGGTCAAAATGGCTTGCAATGCTGTACATGGTCTGGCAAGCGCTAATGATGAGGCCACGATGCATGATGAATTGCGCCAATTTGGCGGATCTTTTGTATGAATTGCGACCGTGCCAAACGAGAAGCTTTGTAAGGTGGTGGAAGTGCGTGATGCTAAAGTCGGCAGCCAACGAGGCCTGACGCCCCTCCTTGCCCACAATGCCAATTCCAACATCAGCTGCTTGGATCATGGAGACATCATTGCCGCCGTCACCGATACAGCAAACTCGTTTCTTAGTGTATTGACGAATCAACTCTGCGACTTCAGCTTTCTGGGTTGGAGAGCATCGACATGCAACCACAGCCGGTAGTAGAACGGCCACGGATATGAATGCCGACCGGAACTGACCAAGCATCAGCGACAGAGACTCGCCATCGATTAGCAGACAGCAATCGGTTTTATTTCGCAAAAAGTCCAATGCCTCTTGGGCGGCAGACGGGTCCTTCACTTTAGCGACGGTGTGGATGTATTGGCCTCGAGCAACCAATTTGGCGGAGATGGCGACACAACGTGCTGTCTCGACTTTATCCCCAGTCAACATCCAGATTTTGACTCCAGCGTTGCGAAGAAGCTCTAGGGACGGCTTTACATCTCTTTGCAGACGATCTTCCACACCAGTCACGCCAAGAAGCTCCAGGTCACGCTCAAGATGCTCGCTCACGACCTTGGCCATCCCGACGTCGCGTCCTTGCAATGCAAGCGAGGCTTGTTTGTACTTTGCAGAGAACTCCTGGAACTGCTGCAAGGATAGCCGTTTCCTACCAATCACAAGGGTACGCAGACCCTCCCGAGCCATATTCGCAGTTTCCTCGTCGAGCCAGTCGTTCGCTGCAACGATGCCGGACATAACAGTATCTGCGCCTTTCTGATAGAACCAGATTTCGGTATCCTCGCTCGAAGACTCTAGGATCGAGTTGGCTGTTTCGAATTGTACAATGATACCCATCCGCTTGCTGTCCGAGGTGAAAGGGAAAATCTCAAGGATGCGAACACGAACGACAACACTGCCTGTTTCGGTCGTTTCAAGGACAATGGATTGCCGGTCACGGTATGACAACTTCAGACCGACCTCCTCGGTGTACTTGACAATGGCAATCTCATCGGGCGATGATGCTTGATAATTCGTGACTCTCATACCGTCTTCTTCGTCGGTCGTGGGAGTGACATTATGACATAGAGCCAGCGCCAGGACGATATCACGAACGCGCGATCCGATCTCTCGCCTTGTACGAGGAGCTGCCCCAAGTCCTGCTTGGGCTCCGAATGCAGCTGAAGGTGTGGTCAAGGTATTGCCAGCGAAGGCTTGTCGAACAAACGACGCCACTTCCTCCATAGCGTCGTTTGCATAAGAAACCGTTCCGACATGGATCTTTTTCAGCTCCATTTCTAAGACAGTTAGCAACGCAATTCAACGGTTCGGATGTATGTGAACTTACCGTTTTGAGTTAGGGTACCAGTCTTATCAGAAAGGAGATACTCGATTCTACCAAGATCCTCGGGTATCGTACTTGTTCTAACAACGGTCTCAGGAATATCTTTGTCTCGCTGAATGAATCCGCTATACACAGATTTCGCCATGTCCAAGTTGACTCGCAAGCTCATGGGAATGATCGTTGAGAATAGGATAAGGTAAATCATGATTGCGACGTACCATTCTTTGTCGTTGTTTGGTTCAAAACCCTCGAGAGCTACCAGGATGATTGACAGAGTGAGGGTCAAGGCGCATAAGATCTTGGTCAAGTTATTGATCTCATATTCCAGAAGACCTACTTTTGAACGAGATGGCGATGTAGAGAGAGCTGCTCGTGTTTGCGAGCCAGTGTAGATAATGACGGCATATGTTATTGTATTGGATGCCAGGACCGTGTTCGCCCACGCCGTGTTATCGATTGTGAGGGGGGCAGTATTGGCTTGCCGATCCTCGCTGCTCGCTCCGCCGTCAGTCTGCGCTTTGTCGACGTGGGGATCGTAGAAACCTGACTGCGAGCCAAGTTCAATAGTCCCAAGGAACTCATTGACTCGCTTGTCTGGTGCGCTGGCGGTGACCTTGAGTTTAGTGAAATCCCGGAGTCGCAGGGACTGAGATAGGACCGAAGGCAAACGTAATTTCCAGTCAGTTTCACCGTCGAGCTGGTCAGTACGAATGAATGTGTCACTAGTAGAGGAAGTATCAACTCCATGCGCGGCGGCACTTGAACTAGGGTCAAGCTCGGACGGTTGAACTGATTCTTGATCGGGTCGCATAAGATCCGTGGCAATCTCAGCTGAAGAGCTTTGCCGCGCAGTGACAGAGTCATTGGAGATAGACTTCAAAATCACCACATCCGCGGGAAGGCGCTGGTTTTTGCGAACCTTGAGGACGTCACCGACTTTCAGGTCCCTAGACTTTTTAGTGATCTCGAATACTTCGTCGGCATCCGAATCATTAGTTGCAGGTGTCGCGAACGCCCTTCTGCCCACGGGCTTGTCAAAGGACAATACTGAGAACTCTTCGGAGTTGGCTTCGGCATCTCGTCTTCGCCGGCCAATATCATCCAAGGCTTCTTTTCCCAAGGATATCGAGACGACGAAAGCTAGAGGCGCGATGTAGGACGACATGTACCCGATGCGAAGCACGGGAATGATTTGCGAAAGAGCCACAAGCAAAAAGTAAATGTTGAAGAAGAAAGAAAACTCATTGTATAGGGTACGTGGTAGAAAGCTCCAAGGGGTATATTTCGCATTGGAAACGATGTTTGCTGGGTACTTCGATCTCTGCGCTTGCCCAACGAACACTTCCCGAGGAGGCTGGGTAGCATTACTTTCATCGTTCCTGCGAGACCAGCTCGACAGACCGGAGAAGATGTTGGCTGCTTTGAAGCCGAAAAACCGTGACCGAGAACCCCTTCGTCGAATAGATCTGTCACCCGCAAATGAGGGGGCTGAGCTTTGCCGGGGATTGTCGAGCAGCGGAGCATCATCATCAGTGTAATTTCGTGAGCTAGCGTGCGAGCTCCGCATAGCCTCTCCTTCTCGATCGTCCAGTAATCCGTGTGTATCCTCTTCCGAATCCCTGTTCCGTATGCCGGAAGCACTACGCTTCCACCCTCGATTTCCACCGCCAACCCGCAGATTCCTCAAAGCAATCCCTGAACCATAGCCTCTTTGTCGCATTATTTCATCTTTAGATAGCCGAGGAGATTGATGAAGGGTTGCCGTGGTCGGGTCCAACTCCTCCAAGTCGAGGTCGTCATCGGATCCGGAGTCACCAGCAATACT
This sequence comes from Aspergillus felis, assembly GCA_016413765.1. Taxonomy (NCBI): domain Eukaryota; kingdom Fungi; phylum Ascomycota; class Eurotiomycetes; order Eurotiales; family Aspergillaceae; genus Aspergillus; species Aspergillus felis. The sequence continues at coordinate 959,817 of CP066508.1, forward strand.
GGCGCGGTCGTGAGGATGAAGGTACTCGGATGATGAAGGCATTGTAGGTATGATGCGGAGGGGTATTGACAGTGCTTTCCATATGAAGCGGCGATCCCGGATCTTCCTCGCGCGTTCTATTTAGACCAGGATACCTATCTCACGGTAAGTAGCATTTCAGGCCCGCATTGTTATTGTACTTGTCGCTGTGAAGAAAGTAGACGGCGTTCAACAGCGCACTGGGAAGTAAGAAGCCGAAATCCAGGAAAAGGGGACAAATAACACCATCCTATATGCACCTAAGAATAATCAAGGAGTAAAAGAAAGGGAGTCATTCTATCATTGCGATAATAATACTATCTTTGGAGCCTAAGTAGTGGTAACTAATTCATGAGAGGTGGAGCAAGGGCCGATCACATGATTGGTTCGGGCCTCAGGCTCTGCCACGCAGCTGTGGCGCACTCAATTGTTTATGAAACACCGATGTCATACGCGCGAGAAGCTGTGTATTGATCTGCTTCGTTCAAGATCAAATCGTAGAGGCTGAGTGTCTTCAGATAATAATTTCTGGAGATTAATCCCCTGTAAAGAGAAAGCAAAATGAGAGTAGACTAGTCTATATCGTGCTCGCAATTGATCTATATGCAACTGATATCTGTTGATACTACTCCGCAACTATGCGATGCCAAGTATAGACAATCCGGCCAATCACGTGACATGACATGTTAGGTGTTCTTTTTGTGCCGGATTAAAGTCAATCCGCTCCGGGTGACGGACAGGCAGAGACGGGGCAACCAAAAACGGAGAAAGCATCACTACTCCGTGCTATCTATCGGGTGTCTGTCTGTTCGGGGGCCGAATCTCAAAACTTCATACCTCTCTACGTATCATGGATATCCAGTCATGAATCCACGACAAGGTTTTGTATTGTAATTTTTCTTCTTTCTACAAGATTGCTTCTTCCTCTTTTTACATGTTTAATTTTTCGTGTTTCTTGATTCTCTTTACCATTGTGCATCGCCTTGTTGACTCTCAGGGTCCCGGAGTTGTCTAGAAACGTGTCAGCTTCCTATTTACAGCAACCGTATCGCCTTTCGGCGAAGATTTTTCTTGCAAACATGGCGCAGACAGAAGGAGTACTCGCGTGGAATCCAGCGTTTCGACCTGAGGATAACGATTCCGTTGCGACCAATCTGGCCAGGTTGACGCTGGATTCCGAAAAAGAAGTGTCAGAAACCACGGACATTGAGACCCATGTGCCTCCGTCTGCCGAAGAAATTACTGAAGAGAACGATCCTGTTGAGTCCAAAGCCGTTATCCCTGCTGATACCCGAGAACAAGGCGCGCCCAATGTGGTCGACTCGAAAACGCTGGCTGCCGATGACAGCTCGGAACCGGACATTGAGGAGCCCGAAGAACCCAGCCGTGACGAGTCGATCTCTATGCAGACTGATGAGCCCCGGGCAGGCGAAGATTTCACAGAGAACGTGCCTACAGAGAACGGCAATGTTGACATGACAAGTGGACTTCGACTGGAACAGCATGTTGCAGAAGAACCACACTATGAGGTGCCAGAAAAACCTTCTGGCTTGGCAAGTCAGAACGATGCACAGGTTTTCTCTGAGGGCCTTGACACTGCCTGGATGGATGAAGCTGAGGGCGAGGAAGTTGGCGCAACAGTCAACGGAGGCTCTAGTGATACCCGTTCGGGTTTCTGGGATAATCTTGGGGATAATGAACGCGACAATGAGGATGACTTCTTTACCCAGCTCAAAACGCAAACAAAGCCGATATATAGTCCCCCGGAAACAGAGTCTCGGTTCGAAGAGGGAATTCCGCTACTAGATCACGGTGCGGAAACACAAAGTGATCATGCTCAAAAGGAGGAGGGCCAGCTCGACAATGTTTTCGAAGGCGATGAAGATGACGAGAGCGGATTTTTTAGTGAGATTCAGAAGTCAACTTCAGCCCAAGGACCTTTGCACATCACGCGCAAGAGCACCAGTCAAGTCATTAATTCTCTTAATGCCGGTCCGGACTCTCCGTTCAGTGAACTATCGCCAACTGCCGTAGAGTTCAACAACAGCTTGACAGTTGCCACAGCTGAGAGTGAAATCAAAAAGGCTCCCTCAGAAGAAGATCTTGCCGCACGATGGCAGGCGGAACTTTCAGATGATGATGGCGAAACTGTGCCCACCGAAGATGATCTGGCTGCTCGGTGGCAGGCGGAACTCGACGATGATGATGAGTTGCTCTTGGATGACGATGCGACGAATGCGCAGGGACAACCAGAGGCTCCTAATATGGATCATATGAACGACACTGGGTTTACGGCAGTCCTTCAGAGTCCATTCGGTACCCCTGAGAACCCTGCCCGGCCCAAAGTACAACCGGTCTCCTACACCCCGCACCAGCCCACTACATCAGATCTGCTCTCAGGTATTCCTGCGCAAAATACTGCGCCTCAGCCCACCAATGCTTCCATGTCAAATTACTTCTCAGCTCAGGCTCCGCCGAACCCAGTTACGACTAGAGCAGAGAGTTTCGCAGAACGTTCGAAGGAAGGCTACAAGTCACCTTATGACCTTCCAGAGGATCTTGCACGGCCTCGCCGGGCCATTGCCCACAGCAGAGCAGTTGTTGCCCAGCCCGGCACCGTGCCGCAGCCGCCTCCGCGGAGCAGTAGCATACCTGCACCTCCTGTGAAGGCGGCAACAGTCCCTCCTGCACCGCTTGGAACCTCATCGGCAGCCCCAGCAGCACCTCAGAAGAACTTCTTCGAAGAACTTCCACTGCCGCCTCCTAGGCCCAAGTCGAGGCCTGCGAGCTCTGGAACGTATACACCTAATGCCCCTGTATCTGCGCCGTCAGTACCACAGTCGGCGCCGCCTCCAGCGAATCCGTATTCGAATGTTCCAGCAGCTCCCCTGTCCAATATCGGACCCCCAAACCCACCCCAGTTGCAGCAGCCGGAGAGGTTGGACCCATACTCGAATCTATTAGCGCCCAATGTACCAAGTGCGCCGGCCGTTCCAAACACTGCGTCGAGATACTCGCCAAGGCCTCCCGGTTTGCAGGCTGGTGTTAAGCCCCCTCCTTCGCCCAGATACTCTCCAGCCCCACCTCAATCTACGAATGCAGCAGCAGCGGCTCCTCCTCGCAATCGCTACGCCTCACAACCGACAAGTATCCCAGGGCAGGGAGCTGCTTTACAATTCCAGCCACGCACATCGAGCCCTCTGGCTTACCATGAGAAGATACATTATCAAGCTCAAGGCCAAAGTGAAGAGAGGCCTCAACTGCAACCAACAGCTAGCCCCCCTCCTTTGGACCATTCGCATCCGTCAGAACAGCCGGTCGCCTCGGAAGATAATAGCAGCGCGGACGTCCTCGAGAATATGCCTCCGGTATCTACACGACCGCAATCGCCACCCAAAAATCCATATGCTCCTTCCGCATATCCCAATGAATTTAACAAGCGCGCGGCTCCTGTATCTACCGGTCCACCTATCGCCGGAATGGCTGAAGTCCTGAATCCTTCATCCACTGAGGAATCCCCGTTTGTCCCTCCTCGTCGATCCCAGACACAGTCTCCCAGTCAAACCCTCAGTCCCAGATTGTCCGTTCCATCTCTCGACCCTTTCCAACGGCCTGCTTCAGTGCATGGTTCGACGTCTCCAACGCGAACGGTTAATCCTTATGCCCCTGCACCAGTTTCCACCCACAATCGTGCACGTTCTCAAGTGCTTGAGTTTGTACCTCCAACTGATGGACAACAACTTGACTCCCTGGAACGGTGGAAGGGTGCACCAATTTTGAAGTTCGGATTTGGTGGCGCTGTTATCTCTTGCTTCCCCAAGCATATCCCGCGTTACCTGGCTGGCCAGGCCGCCCCGATGATCAAATCTTGTCCTGGTGAGGTCCGAGTCAGTCAGCTGAATGACTGGCTTCCTGCTGCTGAGAGTATTGTGCAACATCCGGGTCCTCTGAAGGGCAAGGCGAAGAAAAAAGACTTGGTTGCTTGGCTTTCTAGCAAAATCGCAGCCTTCGAAAACGCCGATATCCCCGATTTCGATCGTCTTTCACCCGATGCTTCTAAACGCCGTGAGGAGAAGACCCTCTTATGGAAGGTCATCCGTGTCTTGGTCGAGAATGATGGTGCTCTGGAAGGCTCCGTTGAAGCCCAGAAGTCTTTGCGTAACCTACTATTTCCCAACCTGCAGGATTCTGCGTTGAATCAATCGCTTGGAGACGGCTTTACACCATCTGCAACCTTTCAACCCTTGAATGCGCCATCTCAACCGGATGCTGTCGATCCTCAATCGGTAGATTTACTCCGTGACACTCTTGTACTCGGAGAAAGAGAGAAAGCAGTCTGGGCCGCAGTAGACAAACGCCTCTGGGGCCATGCTATGATAATAGCCTCGACGATGGATAGACCTGTCTGGCAACAGGTTGTCCAGGAGTTCGTGAGGCGAGAAGTGAGATCGGCGGCAAGCCGCACGGAGTCTCTAGCGGCGTTCTACGAGATCCTTGCCGGAAATATCGAGGAAAGCATTGATGAGCTAGTTCCCCCTTCGGCCAGGGCCGGCTTGCAAATGATCAGCAAGGTTGACGGACATAGCCCCGCCAAGAATTCTCTTGATGGCCTTGACAGCTGGCGGGAAACTTTGGGACTGGTACTGAGCAACCGCAGCCCTGACGATCAACGAGCGCTGGTGGCTCTCGGTCGACTGCTTCTCTCTTATAACCGCACGGAGGCCGCTCATATTTGTTTCATTCTCTCTCGCGCCGCTGTGTTCGGCGGGGTCGATGATCCGCTAGCAAATATCGTGCTTCTCGGAGTAGATCATCAACGCTTAGCCTCTTCCGCTGCTTTGTACGACGACGATTCTATCCTGCTCACCGAGGCGTATGAATTTGCGACATCTGTGCTTGCGGGCTCGTCGGTGGCCACACTCCCGCATCTGCTGGCGTTCAAGCTAATTTACGCATGGTCGCTTGCGGATCGTGGTCGCAAGTCCGAAGCTCAACAGTACTGCGACGCCATCGCAGCGGCTCTAAAGGCGACCACAAAGCCGTCCGGATATCACAATCAGCACCTGTTTTTTGGTGTGGATGAACTATCAGCCCGCCTCAGAGAAACGACCAGCGATGGCGCATCATCCTGGATTTCGAGGCCCAGTATGGAGAAGGTATCGGGCTCGATGTGGGCGAAGTTCAACAGCTTTGTTGCTGGGGATGATAGCGATGCAGCTTCCACTGGCTCTGGAAAGGCCGAAGAGATTGGACCGTTTGCCAGAGTCTCCGGAACTCCCACTATTAGTCGCTCACCGTCAGTATCCGACATCTATGGGTCCTATCCTGTGGCGGCGGCTCAGCCGTTACCCGGCGCTGGCCCCTCTCGCTACCAACCCGTGAGCCATTACGCGCCAAGCGCTTCACCCGAGCAACTTCGCGGTAGATCATCTATGGACTCTCAGAGGTCTGCATCATTCGGGTACCCATTAGGACAGCGACGAGAATCTCAGGAGCCTTCAACACCGGTTGACACGAACATGTATCACGGAATGCCGATTTATGGCTCTCCACCGGTTGCTGGCTACCAGTCCACGCCTCCACAATCATCCTACATGCCTTTGGCACCTGTTGCAGAGGATTCGGCATCTGGAGCTCAACAAGGACCTTTATCCGCACAGTCTCAGGTCTCCGACAGTGCTCCGTCCCACCGGCCTCCTATGTATGCACCGGAACCGTTTGGTCAACCTCTGGATACGCATGGTGCGTCTACGACGTCTCAACCGGACCGGGGCGGATATATGCCTCCAGCCAGCACGGGGGGCTATGCACCCCCGTCTGTTGAGTCGAATACACAGTTTGCAGCGGACGATGTTAAGGATGAGTCTACTGAAGAGGACAAGCCAAAGAAGAAGTCATTCATGGATGAGGACGACGACGAGGATCTTGCAGCGCGTGCAGCTGCAATTCAGAAAGCAGAGAGGGCACGCAGGGACCGCGAGGCTGACGAGGCCTTCCGCAAAGCGGCCGAAGCAGATGGTAAGTTCCGATATAACCGTCGATCTCTGCTGTGGCTAATTGATTCGTGTAGCTCAGAAACCCCCCCCCGCAACAGGGAAGAAAGGTTGGTTCACTGGATGGTTTGGAGGCAAGAAGGACGACAATAGCGGCGGTGGGCCAATCCGTGCCAAACTTGGGGAGGAGAATTCATTCTACTATGACACCGAATTGAAGAAGTGGGTTAACAAAAAGGATCCCGGGAGTGCTGCTCCAACACGTGGGACGCCACCTCCGCCGAAGGCTTCGGCACCTCCCAGTAGATCAATGAGCGGCAGTGGTGGGCCACCACCTGCTATGGCGACGCCCCCGCAGCCAGGGGGATCGGGAAGTCGGCCATCCTCTTCTGCAGGCGCACCTCCGTCCGTGTCTGCTGGCCCAGCTCCGCCGTCGCTTGGAGCTCCACCTCCTGCTTTCCCACGATCTGTGTCAACGGGCGCAGTCTTGCCGACTCCTCCAGGCAGTTCAGCCGGGGGCCCACCTAGGCCAGCGACGTCATTGAGCAATGCCAGCTCAATAGACGACTTACTCGGAGCACCGCAGGCGCGCAAAGGCCCTGCAGCCAGGGGGAAGAAGAAAGGTCGCTATGTCGACGTTATGGCGAAGTGAGAGCCTTGATGGGCTGAGACTACTGGTATCACACTCAGAGGTCTTGTCATGATACTCGACCTCTTCTTACTTTTCAACTTATTTTTTGTTTTCACTTCTTGCACAATGTGAAATGCATATACTCGGCCCGGTCATAGAACCATTGATGATGAGTTTGCTTTGAAGCTTGCATGGCGGGTTCGGCTTGAAGAATAGCGGCCTCTTTTGGCGGCGCTCTGCAAGATTTCTCCTTCTTGCATGTTTGCATATACGTCTGCGCACAGTTGCGCTGCACGACTTCCTTTGGGAGTTTGGAGATGATCATTTCGGGTCGTTAGATCCAAGCCGAATTGTTACAATCACCAAGGCTTTCTTTGAGGCCTTGCGACAGATTGGCTTACGTTTTGTATGATATACGATTTTAATTTGTCCACTATTACTCTAATAACCTGCATTCTATGTATCATGTCTCATTATGGCAGCTTTGGCGGTCGCACGTTGCCCAAAGTCTTCAAGACTCAGGCCGGTTTTCCTGATAGATCAGGCTGCATAGGAATTGATGTAATACTAGCAAGGGAAATTTTAATAATGACATGGCTAAAATATAGCAACTGGGAACTCACTGTCAAGCACGAATCCTCCCCATTCCAACTTCCTGGTAAGTAAACGTACAGAATCAGGGCCGTCTCGTGGATAAAACCTGGACAGTAGACGTATTAGCACAAGCGTACAGTCGCAAGCATATATACCAACACAGGACAACCCACAGGCAACCACCTTCGGGCTCAGCCGCCCAATACTCAACACCCGACTCCAATCCTTGGAATCGATCCGCACCTTAGCCCACCCTGCCTCATCATCACTCCCTAAGGCCCGCATCCTCTCACTGGGCAACTGCTCGATCTCACTCTGCGACATCTGCGCCGGGTCCAGCGGCGGGTTCACGAGATCACTCCACACACTTGAGATGCGTAGGGCATCGGTCGCAATCGCCAGCTTCAGCGAGCCATGCATGTTCGCCGATAACTCGAGCTTGGGCGACGTCACTGTCGAGGAGACAATCCCGCCGCTGGCCGCCGGCCTCGCGTCCCCCGCTAGCTTCGAGAAGCGCTCGGAGATGCTTTTCAGGTGCGCTAGGCTTGGAAGGATGATGTGCACGTCTGGATCCCGGCAGCGCGGCTCGTGCAGGCCCTCGACGGCGGTCTCATGCAGAACCTTGACGGGGATTTCTTGCGTGATTACCGTTTCGCGTTCGCGGGGCCCAGTCACGCCAGGAGCTGCTGCTGCTGCTGCTGCTGCTGCTGCTGCTGCTCCCGGGGCGGCGGCGGGAGTGGTTCCATTGCTGGGGTTGGTGATTCCGAGCGCGTTTGAGCCTGTTGTCCAGGAGGAGGAGAGGACGGTTAGTGCGAGGAGAGGGATGTTGCCTTTTTTTGTGAGGCGGAGTTGGGCTGAGGTGGCGCCCGTTGCGGAGCGGAGGGCGCGATGGAGCGCGCCGATCGGGACTTCGAGGTTGATGACTCCTGAGTTGGATTGGAGAGTGTAGGTTTGTTCGTCGAAGATGGCCTCCTGGTGGTGTTTGTTAGCTTGGGGTTCTTATTTGAGGCGGGGACGTCGGTGCGTACGACTGGTAACTGGGCCCACACTTGCGTGCCTTGGTCGGGGATGATGGTAAAGCGGACGATGCCATCTTCCAGGCGCATCCAGCAGACTTTTCCCAAGGATGAGAGGGAAGCTGTCAACTCTGTTGGTGGTGATTAGTGGGAGTACTGATGGTGGGCGATGGGGGAGACTTACTGGTGAAGGTGACAATATTAGTCAGTTGACTTCGAAAACGCATCGTGGGTCATCGCGTCGCTGCGAGTACTGTCCTTGAAATGGTATCAATTGGACTACTTGAGGATATCTAGACTACTGTGATGATGCTTGAGCTTTGTGCATTATTGACGAGTCCAGGCTTCCGCAGGCTGGAGGTGATCGGCAAGGGACAGCGCTAACCAGTCGTCGCTGTGGGGAACGTTTTAGTGTAGCAGGCTACGCTAGTGGCCTAAGGCCTTACGGCTTGCGTTGCTTTACGTAGATAGCTGCTCACCTGCTACAGACTGACAGAGGTCGAAAATATCGCAAACTGCAATAGAAGATGGGGAAATGATCCCGTATTAAGAGTCAAAGTCTATTCTGTCCTGCTAAGGAGAGGTCCATCCGATCTCTCGACAGCCAACGCAGCGATCAACGCGGCGCCAACTCCAGACCCGTCTTTGTAGAATCCAAACACGATCGGATCCTCAAGGTCATCAGGCCATGCAAAAATATCACGGAGGGCCTGCGCCGCTCGCTTGCGGTAATTCCGATAATGACCAAAAATTGAGCCATCAACGCCGACATGGCAGCGTTCGATGTTCCGTTTCTTACAGATCGCTGCAATCCCGCATGAATAGAGACGGGGCAGCCCGCGTTCCCACCAGTTCGGCCAGGTACCGACAGGTTTTGAGTTCGTGCGGAGCTGGATCAAGGCCCATCTTCTCCCACAGGCACTTACGGGCGTTTTCCATGCACTCGGTAATGTCCTCCTCCAGGGTTGGGAAGAGGGAGACGTCCAGAGCATTTGGCTGGCGCAAGCACGAAACATCCTGACCTACAAAGAGAAGTTTGGCTTCGTGCAGTTCCAACATCACCAGTCGGAGCAGCTCCCCAAGGTAAGGCCCGGAGACCATTTTCTCGTAGAGCTGCTGGCCTGGATGCGCGGATGTCCGGTCGATTTCATCGTCGAATCGTGTCCGCGGCAGTACGCGGCGTGAATTATCAAAGGCACCGTACTCGGTGTTGATCGCGATGAGAGCATCGCTTGGTAGCCCGCAGTCTTGGATTTTTGGGATTGCACCAACCTCTTCCATGTATGCAGCGTTGCAACCGGTGCTTGCTATACTGCCGATCTTGGCCACTCGGTCTCCATACGCCGCTGCGAAGAGCGTCCCGACGGTGTCATTGATCAAAGCCACGACTCGGACGGGGATTTGCTAGCCAAACGAGCGATAAGAGAACACGTCATTTTCTAGCCTTTGCAATCGGCTAGGAATCACGAGGGGACACACCTTCCGCTCGAAAGCTGCCTCTAATTGAAATACGACATCATGACCTTCGACTCCAGATACGCAGAAATCTTTCGTCCAACGCTGAAGGACTCCGAACTTTATAGAGGACTGAATGACGGGATAGGAGAACGTAAGGGCAAGCGGCAAGATCTTCGATCTTTCGTCTTCCCTGAGCCGTGACTGGAGAAACTCCTGCACACAGTCCGCCACGAAATCCCACAGGTCGTCGGCTGTACCTTGCTTGATCGACTGGGGTATACTGTACTTCTCCTGGATGGACTCCATATCGCGATCGCTACCGAAAAGCTCCGCCTGACTTACGCGCAGGTTGGTGCCTCCCATATCGAGGATCAAAAACTTTCCTTGCTCCTTGCCAGTTGGATAGCCCATGACCCAGGTTACGTTCATTGGCTGTGGCACGATCTCGATCAGTTAGGGCCCCTTCAGAGCACAAAATCAAAATATTCGAATCTAGCAAGCTCACTAACGATATCGCCTCCTTCTGCGCTTAGGCCTTGAGGACTTGGTCAGTATGGACATCGAAGAATAACGACGTCGTTCACCATGATTCCTAAAATCTTTTCCAGGCTGCTTTGCAAGGTTCCAAACCTTTTCCCAATTCCTTGACTAAGTGATCCGTGATCTTCCTCAGCAGGAACTTGTCCACTGCTAACAGTTCCTCCAGTCCCTGAAGCGCAACAACCAGTTTCTCTGGTGCGCCGCTGAGAAGCTCGGGTTGAGTGCGGAGACCTTTTTCCATTGCTGTACCTGAAAGAGACGAAAGATGGGCTTGAGTTTGGTCATGCAAGGGATAGGGCCATTCAAGATCTAGAAAGTGTTCTTTGTTCTATCGATCGGGGTATTTGGATTTGGGACGAGGAAGGAAGGGATATAGGGCTACTGAGGCATTCTGATAATCGCGTGGAATGAGAATTATGGAGTAGGATGGGCGGATTTGAATGCCAGAGGCCATCATATTGACCGCATAATGAGCCAAGTTGATTCTGTCATCTGCAGAATGCATGGATCGAGTGAGAGGCAGCTGTCAATATGTATGTTTCATAAGACTCTATAGCGATAAATAAGTAAACAGCATACGCGTCGGGCAGAAAACGAGTGCAGGATGCATTTCAGGACTCCATGCAGCAAATACAAATACACAATACCCTAATGGGGAATTCATAGTGCCTTTTAACGGGAAGCCATCCAAAAATACTTTCTCCTAGCGAAAACCCCCTGATATTATTGCCTAGATAGCTAGTATGTATTTAGTCTACTAGTGAATAGTAAGGCCCACTTAAGTATCCGCGCGTCACCGTCCACCCTTACTAAAGTAGCTAAAGGTAGCTAGCAAGCTTAGGATCTCCGTCTCCAGGTCACCAACAACAACACCATCAAAACTCTCTCTCCTCTTTTCTCCATGCATGCACAGATAATGCTGCTACTCTTGATGCAAATGGTTGGTTGTTATCAATTCCGTCATTGAGACCCAAATATTAATGAGCTGGTCTCCGACATTACACTCGTTTCCCCTCTGCTGCAGCCACCCCGACTTGGTCGATCCCAGCCTTTCCCTCTTTTCCCCGGGCCAACCTCATAATATCCCCAGTCCCAGTGCCATTTGTGACCTATCCGACCTGTCAACTCTTCTTCCTTCTCGTCCTGTCTCTCACTATCGTCATAAATCATCTCTCGTTCCTCCGAATCATCTCCGCTCCACTTCCTCTATACTTCGATTCTGCTCAATCTACTCCGTACGCTCTCGCTTTCAGTCCCTGTACACCAACCTCGCCATACGCCTTCTTTCAGCTTCAGCGGGATCGCGCCTCAGCATGCTCACTCAGCGGTATTCTCTCTCTCCTACCATCACTGATACCGCATCTCGACCCCCGTCTCTTGAAATATACATCCACTCCTTGGTAATCTTTCCGCCCGGCCTTTTGTGAGCCGTCGATTCTAAGCTGGTGACGACCCCTTTCCCGAAATGGCAACCAGTCGTGTCAGCCCCGTTCGCCCGTCGGTCCGATTCTCTCCCACAGAATCTCATCATTATCGTGAACGCTCATTATCTCGATCTCCCGACCGTTCTGCTGCTCCGAAATACGAAACAATTGACCCGTTGCTCAGCAACCTCTCTCCCGAGTCCACCTTGCTTGCGCTAACCTCCACCGATGCGGTACCAAAGAATGAGAAAGCTGCTCATGATATTCTCTGGAAGAGTATTTCGCAAGTCTCTCCGGCGGAACGCGCCCTGGGAATTCGCGCGGCTATAGCAGCTCAGAAGCTCGGCGAGTGGTATCGGGAGCTGCAGGCATGGGACTGGCCAAAGCGAGCCGATGCTGAACTAGGAAAAGGTTTCATGCCGCCATCTTCGAGTAGCATCGATTCTGAGGAACACCTCTACTATGGCAGCTTACCCTCAGTTGTTGTTAAGCAGCACGCGGATCGCATTGAAGAAATTCGAGATGGAATGGAAACATTGGACGTTGACGAACTCAAGGAACATGTACTCAATGCCCACATTCCAGCGCGGTCTCGGCCCTCGTCATCCAATAGCACTGTGTCCGTGCCTCCTCCTCTGACCTACGTTCAATTGAGTGATTTCACTGCCGTCATCACCGCCACCATTCTTCGAGCCCTTCCTCTTTTGTCCCGGCTGAATAGCCTCCTTACAACATGGGACATTCGACTATTAGTGCTTCGCCAAATTCCAGGCTTACTACGAGCTTTGCATCTTGCTCGGTCCGAGGTGAATTCTGCGATGGATCTGTTGAGAGCTCCTGCTCCTCCTTCTGAAAATGATCCCCTTTATTCGAGAGAAAACTATCATGCCAAGCGAGCTGGACTTGAGGCGATAGTACTCTCGGCGGGCAGACGAATGGATAACGTCCTTGACGCGCTCGAGGGTCGAGAGGATTCACTCCCGGAAAGCTGGATTGACGAGCTGGAGGCTGTTGAGTCTGATTTTAGCACCTGGGTTATGGAAGCTGAAAAGCGTACAGTTGAGAATGAATGGCTACGCCTGAGGACGGCGACAAGTAAATCAAAAGAAGCTCAACGTGTGCAGAATAAACAGAATCGGCTGTCAAACATTCCTGAAGAGGAAGATTCTGAGCCTCCAGTTGCGGATTCATCCGACCCGTTCCCGCAATCCAATTGCTCGCTTCCTATGGAAACCATCAACGAAGGTGACGATGACCGCTCGTTGGTGGAAGCTATTTCTGATCCTGTTACGCACAATCAAAACTTCGAACAGGTGCTCAATACTTCAGATCCCTCGCAATCCCATCTTGGCCCGAGTGAGTTTGAGAGTTTGTCTGCACCTAACACGGAAGTTGCATCAAAAACGGAAGAGGGTGCGGAGCTAGCGAATGAGCCTCCAGAACAAAGTACAATCAAAATCGTGATAGATACTGTATCACCCGTTGATATGGACTTGTGTCAGCCGGAGTCTTCGGAAATCATGGAAGACTTCTCTGGAGACTCCTCCGATAATTCTATTGGAGGATCTTCAGACGAGCCATCGAACGACCCCCCGTCTCATTCGGCTCCTTTCGTTCGTCAGGTTCTACCTAACACATCTGACGCCGTTTCTGAGAAGGTATCGTTTGAAGAGAATACAGAGGCTGCAGCTCAAACCCATGAAAATGCTACGGTGCCACAAATTCCCGAACAGGAACGTCCAGCTTCCATGGAGCAATCGTCGGGAGAAGAGACGGACGAGACAAGCTCGATAACCGAGAAACATCAGGTGCCTTGTGACCTTCAATGTTCCCTGACAAATGACCATTTTATCGCAAACCAGCCTGCAGTTGAGTCCTTATCTGTTCCATCCGAACTCCTACCAGAGAATACATCTCTTGTCTCACATGTTGAGGAGAAGTTGTGCGGTTCGCAACTACCTGTATCTGCTCTGGAAGTACCATCTATCGTTACAGGGTCGGCGAAGTCGATTTACAAAGAGCACAAGAATGCACCCCCAGAAGAACCCAGTTTTGCCAGTTTAAAACGTGATTCGTTCCGGATTCCAGAGTCGGAAACACCCTCGCTACCTACGACAGGCACATCGATGGAGCGGACTGGTGCTGTTTGTGGCATCAACGAGCATCAGACAAACAGCACCACAGCTGAAGACAACATTCAGGAAGGAAGGAAACAAGTTTCAGAGGGATTACCCGTCGTCGCGGTGCCTTCTGACTCTGATCGTCAACTTTCAGTCGGACCATTAAAGGATAAGGTTGCTCCCACGGTCTCGAGCAACTTGACGAAAATTGCATTGAGTGATGAGACAGCTGCGGCTGAACGACTCACAGTCAACAGCCTCGACTGTCAGGGCCTGAGTGCAGATACGGGACGTGCAGTTGGCCCGTCTGGTTCCGAGAAATCGTCGCCGATTGAAAATGAAGCAGCAACTCTGGCAAGCGTCATAGCCGAAGTAGCTACAACTGGAGCGCCTTCTACTTCTTTGTCACTCAAAAGAGAAGAGTCGCCTTCTGCATCCGCAACTTCGTCTCCAGAACCTGCGAAGCCAGTGTCTAATTCTCGCGATGACAATGAGTCTGCCGTCTACACCGGCGAACCACAACAGGCCTCGGAGACAGCTCCTCCACCTAAGACTCGCTTGGAAAGCCCCATCAAACTTTCGAAAACCAGGCCGCAGAGCTTATATATTGGCAAAGAAAACCGAAAATCGCGGGCTCGACGAACTTCTACCGCATCTGCGGGCTCCCTTTCGGATTATCCCTCCCTTACATCTAGTCCGGGCATCCGTGAACCTCGCACCGCGTCTTCGAATGGGACACCACTGCTTCTCGAAACACCACCACCGTTCCAAGACCTTTCACAAACATCTGATTATGTATCTGTTGGTACCGACCATACTCTGCGTGAGGAGCGCTTGCGCAGGTTGGACAACCAGAAAGTCCCTAATGCAACCATGTCGCATAACCGGGCCCTGAGCCTTCCTCTGCAAAGATTCATCAATGAAAGATTTGACATGCAGTACGAGAGCGAGACTGGAGATGATTTGACCGCTACCTTCAGCAATCGGCGAGCCTCAGATGCTTCCGTCGACCTGCGTCCTCAAAGCGAGCAGCATGCAACGGACTTACAGTCACCAAAGGATGGCGCAACCGCGCCGCCGACTAATAACTTGAAACTCCTCGCAAGTCAGCACCTGGGACTTTCTCAGAGAAGACAATCCACTTCGGAAGTCGATGACGCTACCCCTAAGCCGTCTAAATCCTGGGCACTTAACACGAACGCTTTTGCCAGTAACTCTGTCATTCCAAGCCCTCCATCGGAACCTACTGTTCGTAACGACGCCGTCCGCATACGAAAGCAAATGACTACACATCCTAGCCTTGAGAACATTGGTTCTTACAATTCCAACTCGCGGTCTTTGGGAGACGCTAGCTTTCCAAGGAAGGGAACATCGAGATCCCCAACTCCCAGTAAACAGATGAGGAGGCCAAAGAATCAACTGGATGAGAAAATCAGCTCGATACTGAACACTATTCCTGCCCGCATTCACCTAGTATCTTCTGAAGACCACGAATATGACGAGGCTTCTGTGGCGCCTTCCCTGCCAGTGAAACAGGGCGAGCGCTTCCGCTCGATGACCCCACAGGGAGTCTTATCGCGCAGCGGCACGCCTGCACCTTCACTGACGATAACGGCAGCTCCCTCTCGCAGGAGGCATTCTCATGCGCCGGAAGACGGCTCCGTGAAGTTGTATCATTTGCATCGAGGTGGTAAGGCTGCTCCTACCAAGCTATTCATTCGCACCGTGGGAGAAAAGGGTGAACGTGTGATGGTTCGTGTTGGAGGCGGATGGGCCGACTTAGCCGAATATCTCAGGGAGTACGCTATTCACCACGGCTGTCGGACTATATCCGAAACACCGCGCGCCGAGGTTCAAGGCCTTTCTTCCCGTGGGACTCCCGCCCATTCATCACCCGGCAGCACACTCACACCGACCGCCAACACTGGACGCAGAACGCCGTCCCGGCCCGCATCCGTTATAAGTAATCGGCCCCCATCTTCGCTTGCTGTTCGCAAAACACGGCGAGTGTCGAACGTGTCAGATCGGCCGGACTTCCGTTCCGTTAGCGCCGGTCAGGCGTTGATGACCTCATATTCCCCATTGTCCACCGTCTCCTCGCGCCGACGGCTCTCGGCTTCTTCTACTACCTCCTTCGGTGGGACGTCATTCGCGAGTGAAAACCACCGTGGAGCGTTCGCGAATTCGCCGTCGATACCCCTGGGTCTAGCAGGCCCAACACCAAGATCACGTCGTGTCTCAATCAGCCCGGAAAGTGAGGCATGGGTGGAGGACGTACTTGGACAAGCTCGAAGGAGCTCTTCCTCGAGACCGATCAAATATATCTTACCACCGCATGAGCAAGACCCTGTTAGCGCTAGAGCCCGGACCTTGCCCAAATCCAGAAGCATCAGCGATATTGGCCGAGCTGGTTCCAGCAGGCGAGTTGCACTTCGCGGGTTGGGAAACCCGAGGGATTGAATGCAAAATGCGTTTCTCCTAACCATATCCACATCTCGATCA
Source organism: Aspergillus felis (assembly GCA_016413765.1). NCBI lineage: Eukaryota > Fungi > Ascomycota > Eurotiomycetes > Eurotiales > Aspergillaceae > Aspergillus > Aspergillus felis. Next base: position 976,113 of record CP066508.1, read on the forward strand.
TACTTTTTATCCATCTCATTGACATCATTCTTCGTCGATCATCTAGCGCTGGCGTTTCTTCTTAAGCTTGGTTCTGGGTTTAGAACACAGACAATGGTCAAAAGCGTTCATGCGTCCGTACCTTTCCCGATTTACTTGGCATTATTTTCCTTGTCATCTGCGTAAGAAATCCACACATTTGTTTCTTAGAGGTGCTTTATCTTGATCTGTTCGGGAATATCATCAGCGGGCATATTGCATTTTTCAGCATAATTTGCGTGGAGTCTAGGTATCTTATTCTTTGTTTGCGTCTTTGCGCTTTTCCTATTGTTCGCAAAGAAAGATACCCTCAGCTGAGGTTCGATAGCATGCTTTATTGTCTTTTGGCGCTATTCAATTGACCATAATCAATTTGTTGAAGGCCTGAGATAGATGGTGAAAGTAGAAATCGTGAAATAGATAACTATCCGAAAGATCTTCCTGGAAGCCTTGATGGTAACTATTAAGCACTGCAGTTTAATACCGTCCTCTCACTCATCTCCACGAATGCTGTATGTAGTAACTCCCCCTATTCTACTCATCTGTGTGTTGCTCTCAGATCTTGACCACCCAATTCTACAAACTTTGCTGTCTATACCAAGACTCCCCCACCTTTTTTTTTTTTTTTATTCTTTCAGTCTCAGAAAGAAGAGTAATCCTTAATTATCTTCGAAAGATGCTATCATAAGGATCCAAATCTTCAGCAGTTTTATCACATGAGTCATCTTCTAGGCGTGGCATGTGTTGCATCAGGAATTCATCATCGTGTGTAGTCTGCTGCAAAGAAGCAAATAATACAGGAATACCAGCAATAGCCAGGTCAGGTCATATACAGAGGACAAAAAAGAAAGAAAAAAAACTTTTTTCATGACATTCAGGGGGTATTGACACAGGTGCGTGGATCATTAAATAACAAAGAACGTACTGCATGGAGAAGGCTTGGAGCCTCGTAATCATAAGCAGGTAGAAGGGCATCACACATTCATTTTTTCCCCTCCCCTCCTTCCATCAACCATCAATCCTCTTCATCAACCGGTTTCTTTTGGGTCACCCAAAGGAGTTGGGTATTAGTTGTGACTGATATTACTGGAGACCAATATGAACGATATACCGCCTTTTAACGGCCCCAGCGAGAAAAGTCCAAGTTCTGCAAAATGTTGGCATCTGCAGCGGCATTCCAATCAGTAGCAAAGTCAGTTTTGACAGGAGCCACTCGCGAAGGCACCTCTTCGGAGAAAATGTTGGGCTTGGTGTTGCGTCGCTGACCCGGGTAGGCACCTTCCGCAGCCTCTGACATCTGCAATTGCGATTCCAGTGCCCGTTCTCTGAGCCGCTTGATCTCGCGGAGGCGATTGCGCCAAGAGGAAACATGTTCACCTCCGTGGCTGTTCCATACGAGGGAAAACACGGATGCATTCAACGCAAGGATGCGCACAAACGCCGCGAGGTTCTTTCCAGAAATGACCTTGAGAGTCGATGCGGGCGAGATCTCGGGCAGTCCAGGCTTGCTCATGACCTTCACAGTGTAGGATGTCTGTTCAAAATCATTGGGCGTCGGAGTTGCGGCATCTGATCCAGATGCGACGCGGCACACGGGAGTAATGATGATATTGATGAAGTTGAACTGAGACGCAATCGTGTTGAAATTGAATGGAATATTGGACCGATTAAAGATGATATTGACGAAGTCGTTCCCGATATGCCGCTTTTTATTGATACAAGCAGGATCTCTATCGAAATCGGTGGGCATCATCGTTGCGACGTGGTACACAATCTCCGTGACTCGATCTCTCCAAGCATAAGTGAACTCGCCATCCACGTCGGGATGCAATCCCTGGGTGTTGAACTGCGCTCCTCTAATCGGTACCTTGGTTCCCAGACTGGAAAGGAAGTAGTCGTAGTCAGGGCTTCCAACGGTATTAGAGAGGATCTCCGACTCGGTCGTTTGACCGTTGTCTATGTAAATGACGCCTATTTTATGGCCATCGACAATGTCGTTGCGGTCAAAAATGCTCAGCGCTCTGCGAGTCATGTCGTCATCAGGAAGTGGAATCGGTTGCATTACGGTGGGTGTAGGAAATGCTGTGGTCGTCAGCTGCAGTAGCACGTGAGAAGGAAGAACAGCAGTGCGCATATCGTCTGAGTGGGCATGCGCATCAGGTGAGGTCGGCACTTGATGAGGAAGCACAGGAGCTGTCCGCTGCTGGTACATCGCATAAGTGGTTCCAGAAGCTTGTCGCTTCGTAATTTGAGTCAAGCCAGATACTCCAGCTGTCTCCACGGTGACTATGCTCATGCCCACGACCCACGACTTTTTGGACACCGGTCCATCCGAGGGCGATGGAGGGAACGTCTCATATGGAATAGTCTCGCCCAAATCGGAGAATGCAACTCTCTGCATCAGATCAATGAAGACCTGACTCTGCTCTTCAACCCTTTCCTGCCCATGTTCATCCTTGAAAATGAGTCTGCTAGTAATCCAGTTGACATGCTTTGCCCGATCCTGAAGTTTCAAGGACAAAAACCAAAAGACCATGACATGGTGAGTCAGAGTGTAGATGTATCTTGACATTCCATCTTGCTGTAATGGATCAGGGGGCTCGCCTGGCGTCACTGCAATCTCTTTGACACTACCAGCAAGCCGTGCCGAGGCCTGGCTGGACCGATTTGACGAGTCACCGGCCCTCAAGCGATGCTCTCTCGAGGTCTGGAGGAAGCGAATGCAGATACCGAAAACGGTTCGGATCTCTTCCTCGCGCAAATTGACGTAGACATCTGGCAGCCGTGCAAGGAGGGACAGAAACTCGAGAATGTGTACTGCTAGATTGGACATAGTAATCACTTTTGCCATCTTGTCGAATATGCCATTCAACGATTTCGTCACAGAAAGTGGAATTTCATGACAACACACAGAAAGCGCATGTACACATCTGCGAGATGTATCCCCCCAAGATCCTATGATTCCCATCATAAAGGCGCGTACGAGCTCATCTTCCTCGCTCTTGGCGAAGACCTCGTGATAACTGACCAACACGGAGAGGCAATCAAAAATATAGCCAGCCACGTCCGTTTTCTTGACACCCGTGGACACTGGGGGCTCTCGGAACGATTCGTTCTTGACTTGGTCACACATTACGCTGCGTAGTAGTTTGATTTGAGGAACAGCATTGCGGAAAAGGCCTCGGTTGCTAAGCTGCGGAGCCAGATGCGTCAGCACGTAGCTATAGAGTTCCCAATTCTTTTCTCGAAGGAGTAGCGTTATGACCGTCTCCAACCACATGTTGGCCTTCAACGCGACTTTCTGAGTCGATTCGTGTTCAGACTGAGGCGAGTGGTCGGGGATCCTATAAGCGTACACGTAAGGACTCGAATCGGCCGGCGGATTCTCGGGTAGAACTTGTGATGAGGCGAACGTCCAGACTGGCGGTGTTAAGACCGATGAACGCGAATGAGCTGCAGTGTTCCGACCAGCGGATCTGGATAAGATGTTTGCAAGTGATTCCCTGCTTATTGACTGCCTTCCTTGAGCGGTCAATCGCAAGTTCTCCTCACTTGTACCGTGATCTCCAACTGCACTTTCAGAAGCCTGTGATCTAGCGCTGCTATCAAGACCACCTCGACCCGAAGCGTCCACCAAAAAATCGTTCTCAGACATCGGCATTACTATAACAGCGCCAGACGAATCACATCGGAGTCTGAACAATAATCTAAGAACATTTAGACGGCAATCTGCCGGTCGTTCAAGGGACTGCGCGATGTTGAGAAGCTTCTCGAACACTGTAATCGCTTTGCTGGCTGACGTGTTGAGCGATCTAAGGAACATTTTGACAAGTCCAGCGGTACAAACGCTTGAGAGAGACAATTCCAGCGCATGATGATGAGAGCTAGCAGGATGTAGGGCGGGTACCAGTTCCGTAGATGAGCGACGTTGAGGCGAAGATGCATCGGAAGCTGGGATGCTAAAAAGCTCGGAGTTGTCGAGATCCTTGTTCATGGGTGAACTCAAGATATCTACCAGGAACTTGAAGATATCGTTGTCGGTAACAAGGATGGAGGTATCAACGATAAAAGATACTAGTGATTCTAGGAATAGGATGTCATCTTCCTCACTGAAATTTTCAAGCATGAGGTGGAGCAACCCCTCTCCCTCGAAAAGAACTAACGCATCGTAGGTCGAGAAAGCCTCCTTCAGGAGATCCAAGGCTGAAATTCGGATATCAGATGGCTTGTTGCGAGACCGGATGAAGCAGCGAATCAATCTCTGACAATGGTTGACCCAGTCTGAGTTAGAAGGGAGACAGAGATTTTCGGATCTCGTCGTGTTGATGACGAGCTCAGCCTGCGACGGCTCAGCGTGCTCACACAGATTCATCAGGAACCGTGTAGCTTCCAATTTCTGCTCTCTGCTCAAACGGTCCCAGAGGGTTTCGACTGTGGCCGCGATTTGAACCGCGTTGGCCAGGATATTCGATTTTGTGTCTTCAGACGTGCTGGTTTTTGAGAGTGGCGACTGTGAACTAGAAATCGAGGCGGCGCGCTCTTCAGGTTCACCAACAGCTCTGAGCGAGCAAGAATTGAGAACCCTCACAAACCCCGACCAGCTACTTTCCAGAGCCACGTGAGCGAAATCGCCATCCAAAATGTTCAAACACAACTCCAGCACATCCGCTTCTAAGCGACTATCATCTTTGCGGAGCACCACCTCGAGACAATCCATTAGATGCTCAAAGTGAAGCTGCGGTATGCCATCCTGACCATGAGCGCGAATCAAGTCTGTGAAAATGTATACTGTACCGCGCAAAACGTTGATATTGCGGCTCTCTTCCCCAGACGACTCCATCAGGAACGAATCAAGAGTGTTGACCATTTCTGTCTGCCATCTCGACTTTGCAAGGTTTCTGACAGCTCTCGAGGTAGGCCCAGATAGGGACCTCACGGAAGCGTGAATGCTGCACAGAACCTCTAGCATAGGGACAAAACTCCCGTTTGGAACGTCTGCATAGAGTATGACGGCATCGAACACTGCTAGTGAGTTTTTGATGTCGGCGGCAACGCTCGTCTTTTTGCAAATCACGAAAATTTGATCGAGCAACGACTCGACCTCTTCAGCGCTTGGCCGCTTCCGTTGCAGCGTGATCAAATCAACAGCGAACTGCAACAAATCATCTAATGCTGTTTCATCATAACCAAGTCCATTCACTTTGCCCACCTTGGCTTTCCGAGCTTTCAGTCGGGCCGACGAGATGAGCTCATACAGTGGGACAGCGCATGACGAAAGGATGGGAAGGATAGACGACGATGTGAAGTCCAGCTTCCTGCCATGATCCGAAAGAGATATCAACGACTGGACACGGGCTGGTATTACATCCGGCTCGGACGAGCATGAAATCGCTTCAAAGACGATACGCCGACCTGAAGGCGATAGATCCTGACGTGCTGCAACAGCCTCTATCAACATTGACCCACTTCGTCGAGCATCCGGCGAGTCCGAGTTGTGGATGAGGTAGGAACCAGCCTCCCATAGCGCAACAGATTGGTCTGAAGTAAACCACTGCAGGGATCTGGAGACATGCTCCGCCTCGTCGATGGCATGAGCCAGATTTTGTGTCTGCGACAGATTCCTGAGAGACGTTTCGAAGTCCGGGGCACCGGGAGCGTCCGAGGAACTGGAAACAACGCTACCGCGATGCATTGATTCGAATCCGAGTACGAGGGAATTGTTTCTCCGCCCATCCGTCGTATGCGACAAGGAATGACTGCTGTCCTGCAGCGAAAGTGGGGATTGCGATCTGGAACGGGCGACACCTAGCGTTTTGAAGACGTCCACAAAACTTGCAGCGGTACTTTTATAAGGAGATGGTAACGGAACTTCATCGGGAGACATGCGTCCTCAAGGACGGGAGGTATATACAAGGTCTAGGCCGAGAGTTTATATATCTAGGACACCGATCGATCAGCATGGACAAAGATATGACAAGGTTTCATGCAATACATGGGTTCGCCTTGTTTGAAATAGCTCAAAGCCGTGTCATAGGAGATCCACATACCCTTCCTAAGGAGTTCTAAGCCAGGTGTTCACAACATCAGGAGGCTGAAAGGTAATACAAAGCTTCATCCAGATATGACAGCTGCAGCGGCAATGACGGATGTCTCCAAAAGATAAAGCTGACTCTTAAAATAGACAAGAACACTTTTTCTTCTCAGACTTCAAATAAAATACCAGCCACAGGAACAAAGAGACACCCCTGAACAGACTTTTTGAGCACAGCGAGAAGCAATGATATCAGGTTCCCATTCAAGCAAAAGTGTGCCAAGACACCTTTCCCCTCAAAAGGATCGATGATGAACATGCTCTGGCGGAGATGGAAAAGGTTAATCCGTTCTATCACCTGATGGGCAGAAACACCCCGCCATCAGTGCTGACCGCCTTGTAAATTCCCAAAGCAACCAAAGCAACCGCTAAACAAACTGCCTCATATGAACTAAGCTCTGACAGCTTTGAGAAGGGCATTTTTTGTACAGACAGGCTAGAGGAATCCCCTGCCCGCACCAAAATATTCAGACTTTTCCTTCTGTCCCCATTTCTTAAATTCTTATTCTTTTGAAAGATTGTCACACTTTTTTTCTACGTGTACTCTACCATAATTACACCCCGCTTCTCAAAAAATGGCTGCGGATCTCGGAGCTGTTGCCCAGCTCCTTGAAGCAAGCTTGGACCCAAGGCAAAACAAACAAGGTATGGGAAAATTAGGCTTGTCTGAATTGTATGTAGATTCTGCGATGGATTGACTGATCTTTTTGCAGCTGAGGCTACTCTTCGTCAGGAGGAACAGAAACCCGGCTTTTCTTTGCAGCTCCTCCAGATCACGGCATCTACTTCATACCCCTACAACACCCGCCTCGCCAGTGCTCTATGCTTCAAGAACTTTATTAAGCGAAACTGGACCGATGAGGATGGAAACTACAAACTCCAGCTGGATGAGGTCGCAACGATCAAGCGGGAGCTGATCAGCTTGATGATTTCTGTTCCGGCAGGTATCCAGTCCCAGCTTGGTGAAGCTGTCAGCGTGATTGCCGACAGTGACTTCTGGGAGCGATGGGACACACTTGTAGATGTGAGTAGTACAAACAGTTTCTTGTCGCCCTGTAGTAGTTGTACTGACTCTTCCTAGGATCTTGTTTCAAGACTCCAGCCAAAGAACCCCGCCGCCAATATCGGGGTACTGCAAGTCGCACATTCAATCTTCAAAAGATGGAGGCCCTTATTCCAGTCGAATGAACTGTATACAGAGATCAACCACGTCCTAAACAAATTTGGGAGCCCATTTTTAGCTCTCTTTGAGGTAAAGCTCCTCCTCTCATCGCTCAGACGACAATTACCATCGTGGCACCATGATTACCTGACCATTTGCTGATTCCCATTAGGGCTTGGATTCGTTCCTCGAGGAGAACAAGTCGAACAAGGAAAATCTCATCCAGGGGTTTACACAATTCAATCTGATGGTGAAATTGCTGTTCGACCTCTCTTGCCACGACCTTCCTCCTATGTTTGAGGAAAACCTCTCAGGGATAGCTTCGCTTTTGCTGAAATATCTGACATATGACAATGCCTTGCTTGACACAGACGACGACACTGAGGCCGGCCAATTAGAGTTCGTGCGGGCTGGGATTTTTGAGGCTCTGACGCTGTATGTGCAGAAGTACATGGACGTATTCAGTTCCCATGTTGGTCAATTTGTGCAGAGCTCGTGGAGCTTCTTGACCACAATTGGCCAAGAAACAAAATATGACATTCTCGTCAGCAAAGCGCTTCAATTTTTGACTTCAGTTGCGGGTATGCCGGAACATGCATCGGTCTTCCAGGCAGAAGAGACCCTTGCCCAAATCGTCGAGAAAGTGGTCCTACCGAACGTGAGTCTGCGTGAGTCAGATGAGGAGCTCTTTGAAGATGAGCCTATTGAATTTATCCGGCGGGATCTTGAAGGATCGGATAGCGAAACAAGACGACGGGCTGCCACAGACTTCTTGAGACGGCTGGCAGAGCAATTCGAGGGGCCGGTTACTAAGGTCGTTCTCAGATACAGCGACCACTATCTTGCTGAATACGCGAAGAGCCCTGCCACGAACTGGAAGGCCAAGGATACTGCAGTTTATCTGTTCTCTGCAATTGCGGCCAAGGGAGTTCCCACAGCAAGCCACGGTGTCACTGCCACCAACCACCTTGTCAGCATCACCGACTTCTTCCAAAAGAACCTCGCTGCGGACCTGGTTGTCGATGAAAGTGCCCACCCTATCCTCAAGGTCGATGCAATCAAGTACCTTTACCTCTTCCGCAGTATCATTACGAAAGACCAGTGGCAAGAAATTCTTCCTTTGCTGGTCAAGCATCTCGGCTCTCCGAACTTTGTTGTCTATACTTATGCAGCTATCGCCGTCGAAAGAGTGCTTTACCTTGTAGACAGTCAACGCCAACCGATTATTGCTCCCGCCAGTGTCACTCCTCTAGCGAAAGATCTTTTGCAGCACATTTTCTCATTGATCCAGAAGGACCCTGCCCCTGAGAAGGTGCAGGAGAATGAGTTCCTGATGAGATGTGCCATGAGAGTCCTGATTGTTATCAAAGAAGACGTGGTTCCATACACAGACATTGTTCTTCAACATCTCATTAACATCACTGATGTTATCAGCAAAAATCCAAGCAACCCCCGCTTCTATTATTTCCACTTCGAAGCGATGGGCGCATTCATTAGGTACGAGGATCATTCTTCGCTCATTTCTCGATTTAGAGAGCTGACACATCCAGATTCGCTGCACCGGCCAATTCCGAGAAGCTCGAACAAGCGCTCTACCCACCTTTCGCAAATATCCTTCAGGGCGATGTTCAAGGTATGGTGCAATCAGAAAGGGACAGGAGGCTAGGGGGCATGCTTGAGTGCTAACATGTGTGCAGAATTCATGCCATACGTCTTCCAGCTCTTCGCGGCTCTTTTGGAAGCCAACCCTTCGGGGTCCCTGCCCAACTACTACCAGAACCTGATCGCTCCCATCCTCATGCCTGTGATGTGGGAGTCAAAAGGCAACATTCCTGCCCTTGTCCGTCTACTGTCTTCTATTATCCCTCGTGGCTCTCAGTTCATCTTGGAAAACCAGCAACTGGTCCCAATCCTTGGTATCTTTCAGAAATTGCTTTCCACCAAAGCCAATGAAGGCTTTGGATTTGACCTTTTGGAGAGTGTCGTCGCAAACTTCCCACCGTAAGTGGATAACGGGACGATCGATGTTGTCTATTATATACTGACGCCTTGTTCTAGCACGGCATTGGAGCAGTATTTCGTCTCTATCATGCAGGTCATTCTTACTCGCCTTCAAAACTCCAAGACCGAGCATCTCATTCTCAGATTTGTCCGCTTCTATCACTTCATCTCCGCTCATGACGACAAGGGCTATAGTGCAGATTACTTTATCCAGGCCACAGATAAAGTCCAAGCAGAGTATGTCAAGATGATTCTGTGCATGGCGATTTCTAACATATACTGACAAACAACAGCCTTTTCACCCCCATCTACCTCAACATCATTCTCCCTGACACGCAGAAACTCGCACGTCCATTGGACCGCAAGACTGCCGTGCTGTCTTTCACAAAGACCCTTGCAAACTCAGAAGCATTTGCAAATCGATACAAGAAGGGATGGGGCTTCACATGTGAGGCTTTATTGAAGTTGTTGGAGCTTCCCCCTCTTCCCGCCAGCAAGGATGACATCATTGCCGAACATGATGTTGAGGATATGGCTTTCGGAGTGGGTTTCACAGCGCTGAACACTGTGCGACCACAAACCAGGGACCCATGGCCGGACACAGGCGCTGATCTCAAGGCTTGGGTTGGCAGATATTTGAAGGAGGCCGACAAGAAACATAATGGACGGGTCTCTGCGTGCGTACAAGAGCGCCTGGGAGCCGAGGCGCGGACAGTGTTGAGCAGCTACATTGCATGAGCGGTAGCAGAAGATGTGCATGGTCTGCATTCGACGCCCAAGTCGACAAGCAAGCCGAGTCGACAAGGAAAGTGACAACCAACACATTCATGCCTTTTATGACAATTTTTCCAGATAATTCTTAGAGTTTCCAGCTTGTCGCATGAACTTGTGCATAGAGTACACAAAATCATCTTTGTGACTTACACGGGAGACGTTCAATTGATCCTTAAAAGTGTCTGTTTTGCCCTCAAGATGGGTGCAAGATCTGACCGGCAGTAGTACAGTGAGACGAAGTGTAGGTGGACTGGCAATTTCGCAGTTAGACGGAGAGCCCCGTAGTTACCCTTCAAGAGAAATACAGCAGCCGACCGATCATCTGAGCTGCTTCTGTTCAGCAGTGTGGTTATCAGAAGTTTCCTCGGTGGTAGAATCTTTAGCACCCAGGCGATAGTCATGCGCCACTCCTTGGTCCTCAGTACCGTCCCCTGCGTCATCTTCTAAGTCAACCTCATCCCCATCCTCATGCTCGTTCTGTTGCGCCCCCGTCTCTAAATCCCGATACTTCCGCCGAGTCTTCTTCATCTTGCTCGCCTTCTTCTTGCGTGCGCGCTCAGCCCGAATGGCATTCCGGCTCGCATCGCCCTTTAGCAACTCCTCGACTTTATCAGCCAAGATCTGCCGGGCGATTTTCTCATTCTGGGACCGGGAGCGGGTGGCTTGGGATTTCACCACTATACCGGTGGGTTTGTGGATGAGCTGGACGGCGGAGTTCGTCTTGTTCTGTTGGGGTTGTTAGCGAGCGGGCATGACATCAAGGGAGGGTGAACGTAACGTACGATCTTCTGGCCTCCGGGGCCGGTGCCCTTGAGGTAGGATACTGTCAAGTCGGCATCGTCGATTTTGAGTCGGGGAGGGAGCTGTTTTGCGCAGAGGGACGAGGCGAGGGTGAAGGAGCGGCGGATTGAGGGTGGTGAGGGTATGGCTTTGGGTAAGAGGAAGGTCCTTAGGATGGATAGGCTTTGTTGGAGCGTTGTCGCTGATGCGCAATGTGGCATTGTTTCATTTTGTCTGTCTGTGAGGTTGGTTTGATAGGTAGGTTAGGTCGAGCGGGCGGTCAGTGCTGGATGATTCTAAGAAGCTACGCATATCTCTCGGTCTAATATTCTATCGGGCTACCTTGTGTCAATGGCGATATCTTGTTGTGAAAACATGACATAAACTCCTTCTTTTAGACTAGTTATCTGTACACTTTAGAGTAATAAATCTCCTTTCATCTACTTTGTAAGTAAATCTGGTAAGTTTAGCAGAGGACTATCTGATCGAAATAAAAGATTACTAGTCTCTCTCATGGCTACAGTATAATAATGGAACTGGTTCTATACCATTGAATCACGACGACGAAAGCTTACTCCGTAGTAAAATACTAATGACATTGACCCTGCGTTGACAACAATAGTCATCGTGAGGGGGAATAGCTTCGTTGGGGATGCTACAGATGCCAAGCAGAAGCTGACGCACGCTCGTACTCGGTTACTCGGTCCTCCGTAGAGAAGTACTCCGTAGAAGTAGTCAAATCCATAAAGTTTAGTATCATGCAATCTCCGATCCTCCTCGATAATGCATGCCCCTGCATAACTATGTTGACAAATCTGACATATCTGCCATGACCTGCGGAAACCTAGGTTATGTTTTAAACACATGTCCATGTCCATATTAATTCAAATCCGTATGGAGTACGGAGTAGTAGTACCAAAAAGCCCGGCGATTTGATTTCTATTCTTGTCTTCCAGTCAAAATGATAGCTGGCTAGAGTCCTGGACCCTGAAGTAGAACGAAGTGGGTTAGGTTTCTTCTGCGTAGTTATCGAGACGCTCTGACTCGGTCTGAGAAAACGTCCTTCTCTCAAGTGAACATCCCGAATTACGGTATTATCATCCCAGATGTTCGTTTGAAATATCTAGATTAACTTGTACAATCGTCTTCGTAGTCGTACTCGTATGCCTCAACCAAGTAAGGTTGGTGGTCCTTTGTTATGCATCAAACCTACCTCTCCACATGTTGATCTTCTCCCGGTCAACAATTGTCCCCGCACAGCTTGTTCTGTAAATTCCTCAAGCTGTTGATCTACTCGATCAGCACTTGTTTACTACACCGGGAGGATTGATCACTATTCTCAAATCTTGACACCTGTCAGTTATCTTTATCTTCCAAATCGAGCATTCTGACCAATTGGTTGACTTTTAATTGAATCTCGCCACTTCAAAGTTAAATATCCCTTGAACCCCTGAGTGGGTGAAGTTGTCAACCCTGGGTTTAAGAAATCTCAAGCTACCGCTACTCTAGTAATTTTCCACTATTTGCTCCACAGTCAGATAGGCCGACCGCTGACTACTTTCCCAATCAGACCAGACCAGGAGATAATGGAAGCCTAGAGCAATATTTCTATTATTGTGAGCTTCTTCGACAAGCAATTCTGTTCTTTTGAAATATCTTACTTCTTACCCTCAAACAACCTCAAGCAATTATCGCCCTTTTACAGCGCCAAGTCCTCCGATACAAAATCCCTCGCAGAAGTGTGACCACTAAGGGGTACAGACAGGGAACCGAAAAAAAGACGCCGTTCATTCATTATAAGTAGAAATTATCAGTCTTCAGTCGTTGATCCCATTCTCTATCCGCAATTCAATTGTTCAGAGTCAATTAAGTCAAATCGATATCAACCATGGCTCCTCTTCTCTGGATAACAACTGCCCTGGTTCGGTGGTTTCGCTTGAAGGTCTATCAATATGAGGTGACTTTCGCCATATATATGCTCACCCCTACCGAAAAATTCATCTTTAGTATGTTGTCTCCCCTTTGTCTTGGATGATCGACCTCTTCTGGCTATCTGTCTCTCCAGTTGATTACGATGTTGAAGCGCTTGTGTTGTTTGCAATTGCTAAAAAAACATTGTTTCTCTGCAGACTCACTACTCCTTACCCTCGTCACTATGATCATCACCGGCGTCTACGTCTACCTTCCCGACCATATCAGGTCCATCTACGGCCATCTCTATTACTACTGGGCGGGTGAACGCCCGTTCATCTCGGCGGGCCTGCCTTCCATCAGCGCGGTATTCCGCGATAATAGCACCAAGACTCTGGAGATGGTGTATGACACGGTCAAAGACGCCGCCGCAACAGCCACTGGTGCAATCGGTGAATTGTGACCATATCTCGTTCTTGTGCGACCCTAATTACATACTATCGTTATCCTGGCCTCAAGTCGATTCACATACGCTCCTCAGTACCGTCTCCTCTTGCCCTCCTAGACGACGAGCGTGTCGCAGCTTTCTATTCTTAGCATTCTTGTTATCGGTCTTTTGCATACAAAGGCGTTGTGAAGGGACTCTTGTTTTCCTATCATCCGTTCGAACAACTCACCAGATGCAGGTGGGCGCATACCCTAGGAGTTCTTTTTGCCCTTCTGTGTATCTTTTCAGCTGTTATGTTTATTGAAAACCAGCCTTTTCTTGCCAGGCAGAAATGACATGATGCCCAATTGGCACGATTTTTTCGGTTGCCTATATATCTTTTGCCCGGTTTGGAGGCGCTTGGTCTGTCAGCTGAGAAGGCGAAGACGCTACGATTTGTCGGATCCAGTGCAGTAAACGAAAAGACAGTCTTGTATAGCAAACCATGTAGACTCAGCCAATTAACGAGATAAAAATTTATTGCATAGAAACAAGACAAAACTCCTAATATGCCCAGAGAAGAGTGTTATACAAAATGGCAATCATACATCGTACATGTGTCACTGCCACTCTGGCAATTTTGCCATGCCACACGTCCGGCCATTCTGAACCCCGCAGAATGCCCTTATTCCTTTTCTTCCCTTCCATTTTCCAGCTTAGTAGCCTCCAACCCATAAGACCCAATGTCCTCGTCCGGATAATCGCATCCTAACACGCCCTGGAATATATCATCCCTTCAGACGAACTTCACTCCGCATTCTCAGCCCGAGCAGCTACTTGCGCCTGCGCCTGCGCCTCCATCGCCTCCCGCTGCAACCGTCGCTCACGCCGGACCGCATCTACCGTCCTCATCCGTTCCAGCTCCCGATCAATCTCTTCCTTCTCGAGGGGGATCTTGTGCGATTGCTCGGCGGTGGGCCAGAACCCCGGTACGCTGAATCGATCGTCGAGATTTGTGCCGAAGTAGTACATCCAGCCGATGGGAAAGATGACATACATGCCGAACTATGGAAGCGGGTTAACGGGGTTTGGTTCAGCGGGAAATACAGGGGGGCGTTCTTTGTGGAAGCGAACGCGAGGGAGGTGGGTATGTACCTTGAAGACTTCGAGGTTGCCCCCTTGTAATCTGCGCAGGATTGCCGACATTGTGAGTTGATGTGATGGAATGGGGTTCTGTTTGAGAGGCGTGCGGTCCGGAGAGGCAGTGTTTGATAGAGGGAATGAATTGTATGCTCTGTTTTCGGTATTGCAAAGCTGTCTTTTTCTGTGCTAATTGCTAATTCGACGAGCAGTGACCCATACGGCGTTCTTCTCATGCATTGGACTTGATATCAGTGTCCGCGGACTTCCATCGGCCCACCAGCGTCACGGAACTTTTGGTGAGAGGAAGATCAGCGGTTCCTGCAAACAGGACAAACAAAGCCACGTGCCGGTCACCTGACCTGCAATGTATCTCCCAGCGAGCCTCGGCTGGCAGCTCGGACCGTCGGCCTCCCCGCAATAATGAGAGTCGGTTTGGTGCTCCTGCTCCATTGCCGTTGAGGAATGAGGACGTGAGGATAGCCGGATCCTCAGGGAGCTAAGAATGTGGTATTTATCTTGAGCGTCGCTGGCCGATCTCCTGTCTCTGCTTGTTGACACTAAGCATTTCGGTTGTCCACATTTCTGGGGCTCTCAATTTAACACAGCCGGACCGCCTCGTTAAATATTACATCGGCAACGCCCTTCGTTCGTAATTCAAGATGGCAGCCGAAGACCTTATTACTCTCAAATACTTAGATCGTATTGCGATCATCACATTCAATCGCCCCGAGAAGCTGAACGCCCTCAATGCAGACCTCTACTATCTGCTTGGTGAGCGGTTACGGGAAATTGAGAAGCGAGATGATATCTTCATCACCATCCTGACAGGAACCGGCCGTTATTTCTCTGCGTAAGCATTATCACATTTTTCTTCAGCTGCTCCTCCACCACTAACATCCCATTAGCGGAGCAGACGTGACCTCCACCCGGCCAGGCGGCGGCCTGAACAGCGACTCTCGGCGAGAGATTACCCGTACCTTCGTCGTCAACAACCTCGACCTCACCCGCACCGTCTACAACCACCCCAAGATCCTCGTTGCCGCACTCAATGGCCCAGCAGTCGGTCTCTCTGCAGCCCTCGTCGCCTTGGCCGACTTCGTCTACGCCGCCCCGCATACCTTCCTCCTGACTCCATTCTCCTCCCTCGGCCTCGTCACCGAGGGCGGCGCCTCCCGCGCCTTCGTGGAGCGCTTGGGCATTGCCAAGGCCAACGAGGCGCTCATCATGAGCAAGCGGATCACCTGCGAGGAGCTGGTGGCCACCGGCTTCGTGAACAAGGTCATTTCCGCTCCGTCCGGTAAATCTGATGACTCCGAGGGTTTCCTTAAGAAGGTTCTCGAGGAGGTCGACGATCGTCTGGGTGCGCATCTGAACCAGTCGAGTCTGCTCAAGATCAAAGAGCTCATTCGTCGTCCGGAGCGGGAGCTGCTGGACCGTCAGAATACGTATGAGGTTTTTGCCGGCATGGAGCGGTTCGTCAAGGGGTATCCGCAGGAAGAATTTCGCAAGTTGGCCTCGGGTGAGAAGAGGCATAAGCTGTAGATGCTGGGTTTTGCATTGTAGATATGGCGACAGCATTAATTCTTGGACAATGCAATTCATTGTCAAGGAATATGGATTTGGACATTTACCTGCGATGAATCCTACGCAATAGCGAAATTATGAAACATAGAGATCTTCCCATAACCAGCAATCATTTCCTTAAAACTGAAACGCTATTTATACATGCAGCTTTTTCCTGTTCCACCAGTTCCAAAACGCCGTCCCCGTGAACCAAGGAGCTCCTCTATCGAAAGCCATAGTAGCAAACAGTAAGTGGAATGTAGCTATCGTCCATCGTCACTGTCCGTATCCTCCTGTGTCTGCTTGGCTAGAATGTCCTCCCATTTACCCAAGAACTCACTCATACCACCTGGCCCAGAGAGAGACGCATCGACAACTTCTCTGGGCAACTTGTGCGCGGAGTACTGTGGGGTACTGAAAGAATATGCCTCTGGGTCATCACGCTTCACAAGACGGAATTCGGGGAGGAACGGCGAGTCGTCTCCATCATCCGCGTGGTCAACCTCTTCTTCTTCGTCTGACTCGGAACCCTCATCTCCATTTACATCCTCCGCTATGGGGTTGGCTCCGTTGAGAGAGAGTCGAACAAAGCTTTCCTCGGGGGCGTCTGCGTCCTCTTCCTGTATTCCGATGGGATCCTTCATCTGCAGGATTTCCAGCCAACTGAACAAAAGCGGGTCGGTCCTATCAGCCCAGGGGTTGATGTCGATAAGCCACACGCGCTGGTGCGGCTCAGGGACATACACGTCAAAGACGAAGTTGGGGTCTGGGAATGTGTCCTTGAGCTTGTCGTCGAAGAAAGCCTGGATGCGTGATCGAAGGGTATCCCTCAGCGAGAAGAGGAAGTCGAAATGATTCTGGTCGCGCTGGCACATGCACAAAAGCACGCGGTTACGTACAAAGCAACGAAATTCAAGAGAGGGATTGAAGTTGACGTATTTGCGGAGGACGAGGTGGTAAGGGATATCGGGCCGGGTGGCTGATGTGGCGGACGGACCGTTTGTATCGGGCACGCAACCATCAAATGGATGCTCCAAGTCGTGTGTAATGAAGTCGCTGCTCTTCAGGAGGAGGTATATATCATTCGGTGTTCGGCATTGGAGATCGTTCGTCGCCGACATCCACACGGCATCCTTTGGCGCACTCCAGTTCAGCTTTGGTGTTACTTTGCCGCCAAACTCTGAGATGGTCGACTTGATCTGGGAGTGGATTTCTTGCCATTCAACAGATGGATCTGGCTCCTCGTCTGCGCCGTCGTCGGAAAATGTGTCTAGATCATCTTCGCCCTGTGGCGGGGTGGTCTCTGGTGGTAGAATGATTCCATCGGCGCGGAGGTAGGACACGAATGAAGGCGTCAAAGGTATAGCACGAGATTTTGGGGTGAGTGTACGGTATCTACTCCATGATGCTGCTAGTTAACTTCATGAACTTTCAAACGCTTGAGCATGAGGAGCATACCGAGGTTGCCAGTGATGATAAGAGCAATGAAGGATGTGAGAGTAAGTGACTGGGGGAAAGGGTAGCCTCTGCGGCTGCGCCGCTGAAGACTCAGCCGGAGCCTGCGTATCAGGATCTAGAAGCGGCATGATCGTTGTTGATTCACAAAGCGAAAAGGATAGATAAAGAAATATATGAGGGGCAAAGATCCTCGATTTATCCGTATCTATGAGTATTTTAGTGACTCAGCGGGGGCTTTGCCGTGCTTCATTGGAAGGGTAGGTACTTACCATTTGCGGAGTAGTCAAATACACACTGTCACGTATTGTAAGATTGTAAGATCGATTACCGCTGGAAGCCACGTGTGGTGCCTGAGGCACTATTGGTGATCATTGCTTGCGGCACAGCTAAGCTGTCATCAGCCATTGTCTTTCCGTGTTGTTGGCCTTTTCTCGTCCAGCATCCTGTGCGCCCGTCAATATGGCGTCGGCTGGTCCGGATCCGCAAAGCCTCAAGTCATGGCAGGATGCCTTCCAGTACCCAGTCCCCACCGTTCGCCATCTGGAACAGGAGCTACGTCGGGACATCGCGAGCAACAAGGAGAGGCTCCGGGCGCTCGTGGGGTAAGTGTTCAGCGAGACAATTGGATGGAATGATAGCTAATATTAAACTCGCACTTAGGACGAGGTATCGAGAGCTCGTTGGGACTGCCGAAACAATTGTCCTGATGAACCGCGAGATTCAGGAGGTGGATTCGACTTTGGCCGATATTGGACGAAGATGCAACCCGCGATTGATCGAGAGGATGCATGCGCACATGAATCAGATAAAGGATAATGCTCAGGATAAGGGTAAGAAGCTCGCGCTCTCGGGCTTTGCAGTTCAGGGAATTGATTCGAGTACAGAAACAGAAAGACGAGCATTGGGGGCTCAGCTTTCACTTCTCCACCGCTGCACACAGGCGATTGCATATCTTCTGAGAAAGCGCGGTTCTCCACTGCTGATGGCTAAACTACTGGTCGTTTCTCGCCTTCTTCACAAAACCCTTTCACAGCAGAAGACCATCCCACCATTTCTGGACAATTTGCGCAACCAGTTAGCGTCCCTTCGACGGACACTCCTGAAGAGAATCGACAAGCGACTGGCGTCTGCAAAGTCCACCGTTGACGATTCAATTGAGTCATTGGCCGCTTATTGCCTAGCGACGAGCTCCTCATCAGACGATGCTATTCGCCATTTTCACCACGTTCGCCTGGATGTCATTGGAAACCTGCTGGGACTTACTGAGTCGTCAGGCGAGAATGTTCCGAACGCTCTACAGCTCTACATCCAAACTCTGCAGATGTCGAAGACTCTGCTTTCTCGTCGATTGTCAGATGTGCTCAATAAGTTGAAAGCAAGACCTATCTTGGCCGATCCTGACATCCTCAACCTTGATGAACTGAATGTAGACGTGTTGGGACGTTGGGTAGCTGCAGATGTCAAGAATTTCACTCCCTGGATCAAACTAAGTGAGCTGTCGAAATCAGAAGCCGAGAAGACAATCAAACAGTGGTCAAAGCAAGCGTTCGACGCTTTCGTCAAAGGCTGCAGTCACACCTTGACGGACTGGTACAGTTTCTCTGAATTACTCGCTCTTCGTCGCAAAACTTTGGAGTTATGGCTTAGCTCCTGGGGCTCAACACCTACTCATTCGCCCTTAAACGTCCTAGAAGGCATTCGATCTGCTTTCAATGAGCGGCTCAGCCAAATATTATCAGATCAGGCCAAAGAGTTGGAGCAATTCGGCCAAACTGTCTCTTCTGTGGTCACGAATTGGGACACCAACGAACACGTTGAGACTCTCTCCCTTTGGGATGACGAACTAATCAACCTTGACTTCTCAGATGGTGCGGCCGCTTTCAAACAAACTATCGCAGATAGATTGCTTGGCCGCGACGCAGACGTATCCGCAGTGTTAGCAAAGTACGAGACCTGGCTTGCGGCCATTGGCAAGTCCAAGGAGCATATCAATGAGATGAAACGAGTGCGATGGACCGACATCCTAGAGGAAGGAGACGAGGAGGATGCAGACGTGGATATAACGGCCATATTAAACGACGACGATGCTGCATTGCTAAAAGACGCGCTCCAGCAATCTGTTCGGGAGTCGTTCAACTACCTGCAGTCATCCTTCGCCGAGGTTCTCAATTCCTTTGGATCTTCTCATCGACACAAGAAAGCCGCCTACCTGTTAAAACTCATTAGACTGGTTAGGAAGGACCTCCCTGTTGACTTCATTTCCAGCGATTTCGTCTTTTCAAAAGATATTGTCTCTCAGCTGCAACAAATCCTTACCGCACAGGTGGTCACACTTACAGAGCCATTAAATATATGGCCCCAACGCTCGTCGCAAACAACTAAAATATTACCTGGTCGGAGCCTTTGGGAGGGTGACCCTGAACTTCCGGTTCAGCCTTCACCGGCAATTTTCAAGTTCCTGCGACGCCTCGTAGACACGATGGATGGCTACGGCTTAGGGCTTTGGGACGTGTCCACTACTCAAGCGCTGAAAGGGGGATTGCGAAAAGAGCTTGGGGCCACGGCCGCAGCTATTCTCAAGGCTTTGGAGTCGGTACATGATCGAGGGGAAAGCACAGCATCGAAAGAAGCTGAAACAGTCGAGAATGGAGATATTGATAAAATCCGACAGTCGGACGCTGACGTTGCAATCGGAGCGCAGAACGCCGACGATTACAGGATTCAGCTGTATTTCGATCTAGTCTACTTGAGCAATGCCCTGGTGACCGCGGAGCCGTCTAAGGACTCTTTGTCAGACGCTGTCGAGAGCCTCTGCAGCAGCCTAGACTCGAATCCGAAGACAGTCAAAATTATGGAGCAACGAGCTCAGGATTATTGGAAACGAACGCATCTGTTGTTCGGGCTTCTGGCAGTGGGGCTAGAGCAATCATAACTGAATCAGACCAACGTTTTGTATATCATCTTGTTATGCACGTACATAAACATAACCATAACCATAACCTTCTTCGCAAGAACCGAGTTCGATGCGACTACCTTCGCCAACTGGCAACGCCCCTAAGCCATCATCATTCCGCGGCTTCTTCACCGCCCACGTCACGTTCCGAACCGCAAACAACTTCGCCGCGGGAAAGCTAGAATGCCCTCTTGCCAACTTCCTACCTGTGTACGCAACCCACTACGGCTTCAATACATGTTTTCACGAATGATCTGGCGGTAGCACCAACTTCTTCATCATGGCTTCCCCACGGTTACCATTTCTCTATCCACATTTGATGCGCGCGATTAGAACATGCGAACCGTCCACCTACCGCACGATTCGGAGTCCCTCACATAACCGTGCGTTTCACGCCAGTCGATCTCGCGCTCAGGAAGCATATCACCGGCGCTATGGGCCCGCTGCTGAGGCCAACTTGCCTCCTCCGTCGAAACCCAAGGAAGAGTTCTCCAAAGAGCAAGAGTCGAAATTGCCAGCGACGGCGGACGGCAATCACAAACTTGAGCAATCGCGGTCAGAAGATGGTACCCAGAGAAACGTCCTGGACGCTTCACAGGAGAAGGATGACGACCCAAAGACAGCGCAACCTCGTGAGAGTCAGTCTCTGAATGACTCGCAGCCACAGGAGGAGTTCGAGCCCGACCTTGATGACGCCTCCGATATCCATGCTGTCTCCCCAGTTCCCACCGAACGTCCAAGCCAAGATCGACACAAACCTAATCCCCTCAACGATAACCCACTCGATGGCGTTCTCCATATGCCATCTCCTTCATCCCCATTGACCCCCACAGAAACATCTCCATCCGCTAATACACCACACCTGGCTCCTGCCCCGTATGTCCATCACTTCGATACCTACTCCCTCGTGTGCGACTTATCGAAAGGTGGCTTTACGGAAGCGCAATCCATCACCATCATGAAGGCTATACGGACTATTTTGCACAACAATCTGGACATTGCCAGGCAAAGCCTGACTTCTAAATCTGATGTCGAGAACGAGACGTATCTGTTCAAAGCGGCTTGTTCGGAGCTCCAGTCTTCCCTGCAGACAGCTCGAAATTCCGAAATGCAGAGGCAGCGTGCGTCCAGAGCACAGTTAGAACACGAGGCGGATATTCTCTCCCAGCGCCTGAACCAGGAGCTTGCGGGGTTGAAAGACGACATCAAGGGAATGTTCAACGACCACAAGATGACGACCCGAGAACAGCAACGAAGCATTGATACGTCAGTTCAGGAACTCAATTATAAAATCACTGTCTCGTTGAACAGCGACGGCAAAAGTGAAATTGAAGGTCTCCGGTGGATTCTGACCAGGAGAGCTGCCATGGCTGTTGCTACAAGTGCCTGTAGGTCCTCCCCTTTTGCTCCTTGGAAAGAACTCATCGTCGTCAGGCCTGAGGCTAACCTACATCTAGTCATGATTATTATTTTCCTCAAGTACTACTCCGTGCGTAGAGCGCAGGAAGCCGCTCAGAAGAAGAAAGAGGCCCCCGCCAAAGAGACCACCGAGAAAAGAGTCGCTCAAGAAGCCGCCCCGCCGCCTACGCTACCTGCTGTCCCGGAGATCATTGTCAGCGAGTCTCTAGGTTAATGACAATACAAGCGTTCTAGCGCGCTCGGGTCGATTGTTCGCTTATTGTTCTCCTAGTGATTTATGGCTCTTTCCTTCACCCCTTCATACTAGACTTTCCTTTCGCTGTATTTTCTTTTCCTTTGTGCTTGACACCTGGTCGTTGGTCCTTGCACGGGCTCGTTACAGCACCACTTCGATACCCTGGAGATATTATAGAGGCTTGAACGGATAGACGGATGGATACCGAGTCATTATTCGTTTCTTGTATTGATCGTTGTACCTGTACTTATCTGTCATTCTATATACTATAGACAAGACTCACGGACGAGCCTTCACCGTCATATCGAAGTAATTGTCACATTCCAAGTCATCATGAAGTCATGTGCACCAGGGAAGGCGTAAGTTGGTGGACAGCAGGGATACAAGAGAGTCAACGTGGAAATTACGGAGAAATCGACAAAGAACCAGCCGGGTCATTTAGAAATCGAACCTGAGCGCAATACTCGGCATGCTTTGCGATGCCTCCGACTGCGCACCGCTTGTTTCAGCTCTCCCAGCGCCCGTTCCAGGATCGGAACTTCGAAGAATTTCTTCAAGAAGACTCTTTTGGTCCGGCTTCATCGAGGCTACAAGAGCTCGGAACGTGGCCTGATCCGCTCGCGCAAGCTCCAGTAGATGAGCGGCAGTTTCTCTGTATACCGGATAACTCTCGCGTTTTGCGCGCGCGAGAAGTGCGGACATAACCAGGAAGACTGAGGTGGGCAGTTCACTTGCGGCAAAGGTAGTGCTGGTGGCGTAGGAGACTAGCGTACGTGCAATGACTGTCCTTGCGTTCTCGGGGTCGCTTGGAATCTCCCCGTTGTCAAGGGGACAACCCACTAAGAAGGCTATGAGACGGGGGAGGAGATACCTGGCAATGAGGTCATCGGTTGGTGAGCTTGGTGTAGAGGTAAGGAGGATGGAGCGGATACAGCCTGCAGCGACATTGGCAAGACCGACGTCCTGAAGACAGTCTAGGAGCTCGTTCAGGACACGAGGGATGGCAGGATCTTGAGGAGGCAGGATGTGGCCCCCGGTTGTCAGCAGGATGGTAATAGCAAGGAGTGTGTTTTTGGCACACGGTAGGGATGACTCGGACTCCCGTCGCTGAGCGATTGTCAAAGTCGTAAGGAAGCGTGTGAGACAACCGCGCAACTGGTGAGAGACGATGGCGAGATCCTGGGGTTCATCTGACGCGGAGGTCTTGGGATGGCTGATGCCATGGATAAAGGTTTTGAACGTCGGAAGAGCCTGAGGCACTACCTCTGCTTGACAGAGTCCGGTCGCCAAAATGGTGGTAAAGATGTGCAAAATGCATGCGTTAAGGTCATTGCGGATGATGGAGGGGAAAATGGAAGCAACTTGGACCAGAGATGAAAGGGCTAACCGAATCAGCGACAAAGAGTCATCCGACGTCACGTTGAATCGGGCCACAGAAGTGTTCTCACGCAGATTCGGTAGCAGCCCAGCCAGAACAAGGATGATACTTCGCGTGAGCTCGAAAAGCTGCTCGATGTCATCGGAAAGATGGTCGCTGCGCGCATCTCCAGCCTTGGCTGATGGGTGGTCGAGTGAGAGGTTTCGCGCTATCTCGACAATCACGGTCTGGATGGGGGTTCCCTCAGTAAGGGCGAGCCGGTCAAAAGTGTCCATCGTCTCGGAAAAGATGGCATCCTGATAAATAGCATTTCCAGATATGACAGGTCGCAGAATCCTCTTGAGGGCTTGCAGGATATCCAAGCGCTGAGATGGCGTCGTCGACTGGTCAACCAGAGCTTCGAACGCCAAGCCAAAAAGTACGAAGAAGAATGCTACAGGTTCGTCGCGGTAGTTGATATCATGTTTCTTGTCCGCCGCTTTCCCGTTGGGCATGTTTGCTTTTTCGTCCTCTCGGTCCTTGGGCTCCGTTGTCTTTCCGTCCAGGGCGTCGAAGACGAAATCGATATCCTTCTCGACGAGTCCGGCGATCGCGTCGACTAGGCTCAGCCAGGAATCTTGGTAGAACTACGGTTTTATAGGGTCAGATTTGTCAAGAGCAGGCTTGTTTTGACTGGGCTCACCTTCAAGAGTGTTTCCCGGTTCAACGCCGCGTACACCTCGTCTAGGTTGGTAGTTTGTGGGCCAGTACCCAAGCTACCTGAGATGTCCGGTTCGAATCTGAGCCGAGCATATTCTTGGAGAGAAGAGAGCCACAGCGGGGTGAGCGTCGCGAGATAAGGTTGAATGACCTCGTTCAGATAGTCCTGGTCGATGCTTGCGATCTGTAGCCGTGCCCAAGCGGCGAACAGAGCCATCTTGACCATGACTTTAGCGTTGGAATTGAGACCTTTGAGATCTCCAAACTCCGTCGTGTCAGGATTTTCTTGAGAAGTTTAGCAATTTTTCTTTTCAGGAACTCTTCAACTGCGCACTTACTCGAGAAGTTTTCCAGCCCGAGAACCAGGACTTTCAAGATCCTGCCCATCCGTTCTACATTTGTCACGATACCAGTTGCGATAAAAGTCGCAGAAACGTTGATTGCCTCCGATGCCAATTCTGGAGATGAATCAGCAGCAAAAGCCGGCGTAAGCGCCGATCCGATCTGGGCTTGGTATTGCTCAAGGAGAGACGCCTCTGCAAAGTCTGGATCAGGAGTTTTGCCGAACATCTGTTATGGGTCAGTCATATCATCACTCCGTTGAAAGAAGAACGAGAGCCAGTTACCTTGAGAACTTGATCGATAATCTTCAGCCCCCAGACTCTCAGCTCTATGACATTTGCAGTGGACGCTGAGAATGCCATCCGGACAATATCTCCAACCTTGTGCTGCAGGGCAAGTTCAGCAGGAATTGTTTGATCAGGCAAAATTGCCTCCTGGACTGTAGCCAACAGCTGACTCAGACAACTCATCACGAAATTCCGTGTCTGCCATTTCAGCAGCTCCTGGCCGGCAACAGTTTCGTTTGCAGTCTCCGACTGTCCTGCCCCAGCAATTGCAGACGCGAAGCCTGCAACCTCGTCGTCTGGTATGTCATTGACAGCCGTCTTAACAGCAGACGTCGGCGGGATGTCCTCCACTTTCAGCCGGGCTTTGGTCAACGTATTCTGGCAACGCTGAATCCATTGCTCGGTCTCTGAAAGGGCGGTTTGCTGCAGCCAGTCCAGAATCATATTTTTCAGGACCAGGTTATCAGGCGTATCGTCATATGCAAGCCAGATCTGCTCTTCGAGATTTGGCGTAGCTGCTCGAAGGACTGAGGTAGCATCTCGCTTCATGAGATTGCTCAGTGCACGAATGGCCACATCCCTCATCAAAGGGTTGCCTGCACACAATTCATTTTGGAGACGTCTCACAAACCCTGAAAAGTCCACAAATCCTGGTGCGTACAGTGACATGTGATCTAAGCACTTGGAGCTCTCAGTGACCAGAGCCGGATTGTCCTCCAGTTGAAATTGCCGCAGGAGCGTCAGAATCAGGTTTCGTGTTTTTGTGATGTCTTGAAGATCGGGACCGAGGACATTGATCAATGAATCGACGCAACGACTTATTACGACCGGAGTGAGGAAGGTCATTTCGATGTTGGATGTTGCCAAGCTTGCGGCTTCTTCATTGTGAGTATCGGCGTTGTATAGCTGAGCAAGCATCCCGAGCGCGCTGGAAACAAATGGTGAAAAGGTCAAGCCAGCGGAATTGGCTACTCTCTCTAGACCCCCAAGCGCCCAGAAATGGACGACAGGGTGGGGATCATTGCAGAGAGACATTAAGACGCCAACGATCGTCTTGAGGTGCAGGCCAGCTGCCATACCGCCTACTTGTGCGTGGATGCATCCCAAGGCTGCAGCACAGCCCGCACGTGCATTAGGCTCCCGGTTATCAACAATAGTATCGACCAACCAATTGACCTGCGTAGTCATAAGTGTGTTTCCAGCACTGTCACAGAGTCGTCCAAGTGCTTCAGCACCAATTGTTCGGACAATTGGATCTCCGTCAATAACGAATTTCTATGGTTGTCAGCTAAAGAATAGGTGAACGGAGGCCCTCAGCATGTCTCACCTGCAGCAGCTCCTGCAGTACTTTCTCAGTAACAGGATTGAGCCTGCTGGGCGCTGAGCCACTGTCCTTGGCAGTAGCCTTCAGCGCATGGAGTAGTGCAACCCCAATGTTAACAATCATTGCAGCCTTGCGGCCAGGGTTGCGCTGAAGGCTCTGAGATGACAGGAACGTTGCAATCTGCTCCATAGTACTT
Source organism: Aspergillus felis (assembly GCA_016413765.1). Taxonomy (NCBI): domain Eukaryota; kingdom Fungi; phylum Ascomycota; class Eurotiomycetes; order Eurotiales; family Aspergillaceae; genus Aspergillus; species Aspergillus felis. The sequence goes on from CP066508.1 coordinate 1,002,274, forward strand.
TCTTGTACCTTAGGGGCGTACAGGCGAATAGCAACAGCGAACAGTTCAATCGCAGCATTAATGACCCCGGTAGCATGCGGGTCAGCCAAAACACTGTCTCTTTCACTTCTCGAAGAGTATAGAAGAAGAGAATCATGTTCGCTAGCTTGGCAGATAGGGAAAGTCAACTGCCATCGTTAGTTTCCAAATGCGCGTGCCTACTGGTGGATGAAATACTAACGGCTTCGTCGATATCTTGGTCTGCTGAATCGACAGCTGACCAAGCAGGGCCATTGTCTTTGTCCTGTTTGCCTGAGAGGGTTACACGGATATATTGTCTTGCTAGTCCCGTGACACCAAATCCAAAATTATCGCAGAGATCCCAGAGAGTCTCAAACTGAGCGGTTGCAGCCGCTATCGAACTTTCTAGCGGAGCAGGTTGGGTGTATTCTGGGTCGGCAAAGGAGGAGATGGAAAGACTCAACAGAGTAGTCTGGGAAATGACATCGGCGTGGCTGAGAGGCTGGACATCAATCAGCTTAGAGAAGCACTGCAGAACTCGTCGCCGGACCATTGTGTCCAGATCATGCAATTGCAATGAAGGTTGAAGGCGTTGCGAAAGATCTGCAACAGACTTCTGCCGCGGAAGATCATCGAGAAATTCCACCGTGTTTTGTAGCATAGCAGCGATTCTTCTCGCACCATCCGCTGTGATCAATTTGCTGTTGAACTCCATGAATACCAACAAGGAACCCAAAGCACACTCCCGTACATGTGCAAGGAAACTCATCTCTAGATACCCACGCTGAGCGATGTTTTCCTTGCCAAGATGCTTGGGTAGCGCATTTCTCCAAAGTAACATCAACTGGGACAGATGGATTTTCACGAAACTTGGTCCGAGGGGCATCAGACCTCCGATCAAAATCCATGCCACCTGCACCTGTGTACTCGCCGCCCGAAGCTCCGACTTGCCGCTCGTCTTCAGTAGATCAGTCGCCTGAGTGAACACACGGGAGAAGACATCAACAGAGCCGTAGAGCGGTTGCAGCCGAGAAGTACTCAACATAGCCGACAGTCCGTTGGCGTATCCAACACAGCGGCGAGGTGCCTGCCGGGGGGTAGAAAGCTGTCCAATCTCTCTACTCAAGCTGTTCAAGCAGATGGTCACACATGATATGAGCTGATGCGGGCAAGCAAGAACAAAGTTCCTCAAGCAGTGCGCGGCATGGATTTGAACGGTGTAGCTGGGATGAGGGAGGACTTGAAGCAATGCCTCGCGACAAGCTTCTGCCAGAGAGCCGAATGCAGAACCCAGGGACAATATCAAAGAAGACAATGCACTCAGAGCACTGGCAAGTGTGTATTTGCTGGGTTCGGGGCGCTCCTGGAGGACCTGAGGATAGTCCTTAAGAATTTCGTTGATTAACCACTTAGCAGCATTGAGCTGGCTATTCTCGCGTAGAGTTTCCCGTCCAACTGTCTCCTCCAGAATTCCTTTAACAAATCTCCGTGTCATTAGGAGTCGGAATCGGTTGTATGTAACGGTTGGATGGTTCAGAAGTTCAAAGAGGAGATGATTCGCAATCTGCCCGTAGCGCTCTTCGACAAGCTTGTCGCCTAGGCTGCGCAGAACATATTTGTAACACGCAGCAATACCGGCTCGTGCGCGATTGGGAGTTGTGCTTTTCATATAGTGAGTGGAAAGTTGGCGAAGAAGATCCGGCAGGAGGAAGTATAAACCAGGCTCTGCCTTTTTGGAAACCGAGGACTCGGAAACTTCAGCCTCATCTTCGTCCTCTCCGGGTCTAGGCGCGGGCTTTTTAGACTGTCTCTTCATCTTCTTAGGCTTGGGGATGGTTGTGACTCGTGCATCTGAGGCATGCAATTTCACCAAGGCTTGCGCCAGACAAGCCGCAGCAGCGTGTCTGACAGGCGCAACATTGCTGTCAATGACTTTCCAGATCAGAGTCTTCAAATGATCAAAGTCATTCGCATTATCGAAGAAAGGTGTCGTTTTCACCAACTGCTCGAGACAGCGGCATGCGTGGACCTGGACAAAAGTGGACTTGTCACTGGTTGCGGCACTACGAGCCTGCTTCCAGATATCCCGCGCTGTTGCTTCGTCAACGGGAACTCCAGCGCCCACCACAACCTTGCGCAAAATCGCAAAAGTTGAGCCCCGAAGTCCGGTATGGTTGCTGGAAGACTTCAGGAGTTTGAGCAAGCCCGATACCACAATTCCTGATTGCGCAAATACACTCTCTCCAGCAACCGCGAAGACCTCCCCCAAACAGTGAGCCGCGGCGAACTTCGTCTTGAGCTCCGCCTCATTTTTGCCTGCATTCAGTATACCAAGAAGGTCGGTTACTGTTTCAAAGAGTATCCCCCGATCCCCTTTGCCAAGTATAGCGCCAAAAGATCGGCCTAGGTTGTTGCGGATAACACGATTAATCGTTGGCGACGAGAGAGCCAAGATCTTGAATAGTTCCTTCTTCAAAAACTTCTGTTGCGATGATACGCTCGCCGAATCTAGGTCCGAGATATATTGTACCAAGTCCGAAGTGAAGGTGAGAAGGTAGAGGTCCTGCTGTTCGGAGGGAAGCGCATGGAGCTTTGAGATGTCCAGCTCCGCACGAGGGGCCGCATTGTCGGAAGGAGTAGCTGTTGTTGCGTTTTCAGAAGAAGACATTGAATCCGACTGGCTCTGTCAGGCATTACCCATTAACCATATATCAAATAACAACAAAAGGAAGACAAGATTTGAAAATTAGTATATGACTGAATCAGCCCCAGCTATGTTCCCATTTGATTGCGTCGGTGTCCCCTTAATCGGGCAGTTGGCCCTATCGCCGACCACCGGAAGAATGTCGGTCCGACTCCACATGTATACTTGCGCCGTTCCTGAACAGCAAGTTTTATATGAACCTGCATTTGCAGAGAAAGTGAGTTCTCAATGGCGTCGATAGTGAGTCAAAGATTGTTATTGCAGCAACGTCGCCGGGCGGGGCAATCGGTATGCGAGATCTGTCGGAGTTTCTCCAGCGGCACCCTGTTGTTCGCCGGTCACAATCGATGGTCACAGATCAAGCATGACAAGGCGAAGAATGACAAGGCAAAAAGCAGAGAGCGTCAAACAATCGCAAAGGAAATTAGCAGTGCTACGCAGAGTGCGTGTTTGACACCGAGTCAGCCGATGGCCAATGCATGCTAATGGTTTTGCAGTGTGGGGTGCTGATCCCAAGTTCAACCCCAGACTGACTCTTGCCCTCTCTAATGCAAAACGTGCCGGTATACCGAAGACTGTGATCGAAGCAGCTATTGCCAGAGGCCAGGGAATAAGTGTAACCGGCGAGGCCCTTGAGTCGGTAACGATTGAAGCCATCTTACCTCATTCTGTTGCGGCGGTTATCGAGTGCCAGACCGATCAAAAAGCTCGCGTATTACAAGACCTCCGGTATGCTGTTAAGGATGCCGGCGGTACTGTTACTCCGACGACATATCTTTTCGAGAAGAAGGGCAGGATCATATTTGAGAAGAAGGACAGCGTGAATACGGATGATTATTTAGACCAGGTCATCGAGGCAGGAGCGATTGATGTAGCGACGGATGATGATGGCCGACTTGTGGTCTTTACAGAACCAACAGAAACGAAGAGCGTGGGCGAAACGCTCACAAAAGTGACCGGACTCGTTATCAAGGAACTTGACATAATCTGGGATCCGAACAAGGACACTATGGTGGAGTTGAAGGAGGACGAGCAAGTCAAGGAAATTGAGGACATCCTGAGTACACTTCGAGAGGATTCTAGTGTTCAAGATATTTATCTGAACACTTCTACGCAATTTTGATGACCATCAACACAGGGACCCCCTCATATATATATAGCGAACGAGAGCCTCACGAATACCCTGGCAGCCATGGACATAGAAACTACCATGACGTTCGAGTAACAGATCCTCCTAATAGGAAATTATATCATATAAATACCAAGCCCCTGGATGGTCAATCTGCTGGGCCTTGATGGTGATCGACCGCTCTAGTATTATCAAAGCAAAATTCAATCCCTCTGCAAAATATCTGAAACCCAGCTAAGGCTTCCAAGTGTCTCAACATCGGCCAATACCGAAATCATTCCTTGCGTAAAGCTTTCATCGTACTACGCATCAAGTTCCCAATCCCTCGGCTTCCTGTGGCATCTAGCCAGTCAAGCATACGCACCCTGTACTCCTGCCAAGTCAACTTGACACCACCGTCTTTCTCAAGTGCACCCAGTGCCTTCTGGGTCACGGGTTTCCTCAATCTGGGCTTGCCCTCGGCTATGTTGTTTTCTTCCTCTATGCCAGCGAAGCAACCGGCTGACATGTTGCAAAGGGCTACATGATAACTGAGAGAGAAAATGGAAGATAGGTTAAAGAAAAACGAAGCCTCGCGCTTCCTGTCTCGGGATGCCTCATTCAATTCCCGAGTGTATTGTGTGAGTGCAGTCGTCGTAGCAGCTGGCAGGAGACAGCCGAGGGCGTTTGGATCGTCGCCATTGAGCCCTCGATTTCGCCAAATCAGATTGCAGACGTCCATGACGTAGCCGTTGAATTGGCCCACCAATTCAGTCGGATACAGCGAATCTGTAGAGTTTGGTACTTGAAGAATTTCGGAAGTCAACGATGTTTCGAAGGACATTTTGTAGCTGGCAAGAACGGAGCTAATGATGGAGATGCTGGAGAGAATCGGTGTGAAAACGAGAGTGTAGACTGTCGGAGCTAGAGGAATAGTAAGACGGATCTGGCCATTCACGGACGCATAAGAAAATAGGTCGGCTAGAACGCAGTAGAACTCGAGGACAGATAGGGCGACTGGTTTGTGAGGTTCCATATCGTCGGTATTGGACGGTTGCACCGAAAGACTCTCTAGTATGGACAATGCCAGCAATTCCGCATGAGTGATTAGGCGACCCAATGGTTTTGATTCCGCAGAGACTGAAGGCGACGTCCTCAGCTTCACACCCCATTGCCGAATAAGTGAAGAGTAAAAGTCAAGAATGACTGTCATGGAGAATGGTCCGCTGGCCAGTATGGCAGCCTCTAAAGGAGTCAGAAAGTTGGCTTGTGAAGTATCGAAGTCCTGAATGGGGAGGTACTCAAGAAGACTGAGAACCTCTTCTTTGTTGTCACGGCCGTTCCAAGACGAAAGATATTGTCTTAGAAAAGAAAGGACTGACGCAGGAATATCCTGTAACAAACTGCGAGTCAACCAGTGTACATCCATGGGGCCAAGACGGCATACCTTTGTATAGCGCACATAATTCACGATGAGACTCAAGATGTAACCTAGAGATTCTGATGTGCCTAGTTCTTCATCTTGAGCGTGCTCCAACCGTTCGTCAAAAAAGCTGCTCAGCCAATCATCTAACCGGAGCCTCGCAGACTCCGGCTGAGCCAGAGATAGATATTTCTGAGCTATGTTGTCTGCCATTGCGGATATAATCTGATTTGGAAGCTCAATCCGGTCGAGCCTTTCAACCAAGTGGTCGACGTTCCGCAGCTCTTCTAAAGAGGTACGGTTGGATGACACTCTTGATGTCTGGAGAACAGGAACGATCACTTCCATTTTCCCTCTCTTCGCCGCTCCACGATGAACTACTTGAAAGGTTGATGACTGGGCCGCTTGTATTTGCTCCAGATTTCTGTCTTGAAGAAGCCTTGCGTGACTAGTCCACTCGGGGTCGGGATGCTTGAAGAACAAGCCTCTCCGTCTCAAAGTCCCAAGGTCACCCACGATGATGTCTGGATAATAATTCTTGAAGACGTTAAGCAAACTGATGAGTTCTTTTTCTTCTGCGCCGGCTGTATTGACCAGTTCCATAAGAGCTTGTATCCTAAAGGGCTTGACGTGTTTCCGCCTTGTGATCATTGAAAGTAAATGGCATAACGGCTTGCGGAGACTGATCATATCAAGGTGATTGAACAGCACTGCATAAAGTTTAGTGAGGTGCGACCTGTCCTCGCAGAATTCGTAGACGAGTATGAGCCATCGCAGCAGGGAAGCCTGTGTAGCAGGACTCGGCTTGTTCTTGCTGGGACCGAGGCAACTCACGACCTGCGTGACAACCTTGGAAGAAACCCTGTCTATCGGATACAAGTTCTTTATCAAGGTAGTAATTGTTCCTTGATCAAGGTCATTGTTTCGTGTCAAAATGTGGATCAATCGCTCAAGTGCAGATGGGCCGATGCCGCTTTCATAAGCGTTCGAAGCGATTGTTTTGGCCAGTTGACCGGCATCAGTGTATCGCTTCTTTGAGGGCACATAAGCAACTACAGTCAAGCATTAGCAAAGAAACCTGCGAAAATCGACTGAAGTACGATAAAAACAGGCAAACAGACCTGCTTCTAGATGCTCCAGTGCATGAGGCAGGCTACTCGGCCTGGGCTCTATGCCAGACGGGCCTGACGAATTGTTAGCGATGGTCATCAATTTGAGGGACCTGGCTGTAACATACTACTTTGTAGATCGGACGACATCAATTGTAGAATTTCACATGAAGACCTGATTCAGTTCAAATACTGCCGCGTTCCCTTTCTCTTGTTGGCAGTACCGCGCTGATTCACGTTTTGTTGGGGTTTCTTCGCGTTCCGTCGACGTCTCTGCGCGCCAATGCGATATTATGCGAATGTCCTTGCGCCGACACAAATTGTTTTCTTGCGAGAAAAAGAACAGTTGGATTTGGGAATCAGTGTGATTCACTTGCAGGTCAATGCAACGGTTGGGGACTGGTATCCTCAATCATGCATTCCCATCGGCCGCGGGAACTGCGAGCTTAAACCGAATCTGGCGATCAACCATATGATGCGCCTACTGCTCCCTTTTCAAAATGGTTGTCCTGAAGGTCGAGAAACAAAGAATTGTGTCTCATTTGTTTGGCCACATAGGTGGACTGTGCTTCACTAACGCGGATTTTATGGTTACTGGGTCTAGAGAATCCAAAGATACCGTTGACGAAGGTTAGAACTCATGAAGAAAAATGTAGACTTTGCTTATGGCAAATTATATCTAAGGTTTCATGCAGGAGTTACGGTATATAGCTTCCTCCAGCATCACACACAAAAAAGACATTCTGAAGCAAAGTCACTCTTACTTCCTCTTCCGCGTCGACTTCTCACCACTGTCCCTTCCAGATGCTTCAGACACCGCTTCCAACTTCTTCTCGGATTCGGCTGCTGCCGGCTTCTCTGCCTCCTCATCGCTGTCGCCTCCTTGTCCAAATTCATTGACCCGCTTGTAATCAACCTTGTACTTATAGCTCTGGTAGAGCCAGATGAAGAAAATCACATCATCTCGGAGAGTAGCAAGCCGATGGAGCCATGGCATCTTGACGGTAAACGCGAACAGATCATCGATGAAGGTGTTAAGGAATTTGTACGTCAAGGCCTTGCCAGGCATATGAGCAACAGACTGTAGACAATATTAGCTTCGTTACGGGGTATGAGTCAAGGGCCATTAACCTTCAGACGGTAGTTGATATAGAGACTGGGGACCATCATCAAGAAGCCATATGCGTAAACGCTGCCGACAAGTGTTTCAATAATGTAGGAGTACCACGACTTGTGTGTGTTGTAGATCAAGCTGTACGCTGCATATGCACCGAGGAGAGGCACAGCAATGATATACAGCCAGCGGAATGCAATTTCATCATACTCCTTGGTCTTCTTCTCAGTTTCCGAAAGCTTGTGCTTATCCTCGAATACCACAACATAAGGAAGGAAAGAGTAGAAAGACCCCGCTGGCGGTGAACGCAGACGCACATTCACTGTCTTGGTGATCTTCCACGCCTCCAGTAAGATACCGAAACCTTGACTGGCGAGGATCATCCAGGAAGTGTTTTCACTGTTATCCATCAAGTAGAGGAAGATGATCGTTTGCATGAACACGTTAGCCAAAATAGTGCGGACTGAGGTCCCAACAACGTCCTTCTTCTTGCGCCAGTGAGACTAGAGTAGAGCCATTAGATCGACTGCATACTGTGGTTAAGCGAAAGGAGGAACCTACAATGTCGTTCTTGAACGCCAAAGTTTCAAAAATCATGTGCAGAATGGTAACCACACCAGTTGTACCAAGCAACCAAATGTTCGTGTTAAGGAGGACTTCCTTGACCATCTCAAACTCAGAGCCATCGCCGCCACCAGGCACGGAGCCTCCAAATGCGGCTTTCCGGGCGTTAGCCTTTGCATTCTCATCCACACTTGCCATCATGCTAAACTTCCAGTTGGCCAGGTTGTTCAGACTGATCCGCAAAGGCATCGTCTTCACGGTAGAGTTGAGCTCGGTCATATGGCTTCGGAGTTGCCAGAAAGTATTCAAGAATACAATAGGATAGTACCACCCATTCTGACCAGAGGCATCTCTTGCGCCCGTGGCCTCGAGTTGCATGTGATGTCGAATAGCAGGGTGTACTTGGCGGTATTTTTGAACTCCGGAATCAGGAATTAGCGATACCGTGAAGTTGGGGTGGTAGTATGAGGCAATAGAGACATCCGGGATGCTGTTGTCTTCTTCCTCCTCCTCGGCATCGTCCGAGCTGGCAAGCAAGTTCTTGAGCTTCTTGACCTTTTTCTTGGGAAGATAATGGTTCAATGGGCGGAAGAAGTGCACAGCACTATCTGTGCTATAATCTTTAGCCGTTGGGTCGAGTTGATGTCCAGTGAGCGCAACATAGAAATGCGCCCAAAGCGTTCCATTTCGCTGGACTTCCTTGGGAATCTCGATGGTCGTCGCGATTTCCCTGGTGTCACTGTAATTCCCGATCGTGAAGTTCTTCTCACTTAATACAAGAGAATCCGGTGGAAGCGAGCTGAGAGAAGGAAGAACAATGGAAGGCGAGACGTAGATGCTGATATCAACGGCGCTGTTTGGGGCCCAAATTGGAGCAACGGTATCGGGGATAGGACTGTAGTCGGCGATTTCGCTGCGAGGCGGACGAGCTTGGAAGGAGGTCAATTCGCCAGGCTTCGCTCCGGATCCAGCATTCTGTGACTTGTTTCCGAAAAATTGGCTGATGAGAAACTGCACCAGCATGAAAATAGCGAGACCCTGAAGAGCACCCTTCAGGCCGGACTAGAAGGACACGAGTGCATGTTAGCTTATCAAGCCCTGCAGGCGGGTACAAATGAATACGTACGCCGCCAGACTCCTGCTCTTCCCTGCGCTGTCTCTGTTCTGGCATCGTGCTCTGCTGACTAGAGATTGGCGATGACAAAAAAGAGTGATAGTCCAAAAAGGAGGGGAGGGGGAAGGGAAACGTAGAGCCATACACGGACAGCCGACGGTCGAGAACCGAGCTTGGTCCACCTTGGCGGGCCTTAGGCCACTATAGTAGCGTTCTCGCTTGGCGGAGTCGATGATCAATGATGTCGTCTCCGAACTTCGCTCTATGCAGTCAATATTGTTGTGCTTAACATCATATATCTTCTTGGTTGTTACGCGAATCTACGCTCGCAGCACTCTTATCCAATCGCGGCTTCTAGGACCGTTTGTCCGCGATGGGCTTGTCTGGCGCGTGAACAATCGGCTGCGACCTAATGACGGACAATCAACCCTCCCCAGATTACTCCCGACCACAGTTTCCTGCCCATAGCGAACCGCGAGTATGGATTCTCACTGCAGGAGACTCACCCGTTGGAATATCAGTTACCCGCCAGCTTCTTAAGCACGGAGACTATGCGTTAGTTGGACTGGCACATACGTACTTGGACCGGGATGAATGCCGTCGCGAGGAGTTTGGGGACTTCCTGGCTGAAGTTGAGAGTCACCGCGACGAAGGATGGGTGCAACGCTTCAAGACAGTCCCATTGGATATCAGGTGCGGACGTTTTTGACTCTGAATTTACTGATCAGAGCTCACGTTCGACATGTAGAATGATAGGGCAATGTCAAGCCTTGGTCGCCGAGGCAGTCGCAGCATTCGGCAAGGTAGACATCCTACTCTGCTGTACTAGTCAGAGTAAGAAATCTATTCTACTGTTTCCGAGTTCTATTTTATGTGCTGATACGCCAGAAAGCCCTTGTCGGCACAGTAGAGGAGCTTGCAGCTTCTCAGCAAACTTTGAACTTGGTCAAGGACCAGTTTGAAACCAATTACTTCGGTCCTCTGAACATTATCAAAGCAGCGCTACCTCACATGAGGAAGCAGAAATCCGGTCATATCATGATTCTTTCTAGCATTAGTATGATAGTCCTTGGCCCCTATTGCTCCGATGCGACTCTAATCTGGAGTAGCTGCCCATATCGGTACACCCGGCGTTGGGATGTACTCCGCCGCTGGCTGGGCCCTGGAGGGATTTTGCGATGTAAGTTTTTGGCAGAATGCACATTTCTTACATTCTAGCTAAGGAGTCGCATTATTTAGAGCCTGGCGTACGAGATCGCCCCATTCAACGTGAAGCTCACAATCTTCCAGTGCAGCATCGAAATTGGTATCTTGACAAATTTGATCACCAGTGTGCCTCCAATAGTTCCAGCGTACTCTCCTGCCGTCAATCATGCCCCGTTGTTCCGTGGTATATTGAACAGATTGATTCCTCGGCTGCCCCACCAAGAGACTCGGGAGAACGGTCCCCAAAATTCAAATCAAGTCACCTCAGCTGAAGAAGGGCCCTTTTCCACCCCCAAAGTTTTCTCCATGTATCCACCGCTAAGTTCCGCACATATGGAGGTCCTGGTTGAAGAGACTGTGTACGCTATCACAGCCATCGGTGGTCATGAGAACCCACCTTCACGTCACATAGTGGGACAAGAAGGTGTTGCAAGCGTCAAAGAAAAGCTCAAAACCGTCAGCGAAGAAATGGAGGATTTCATCCAAGCAAGCTTCGCCGTCGATTACGCTGCCGACGGTGGTCCCGGTCCGTCCAAGGAAGATAATATGGTCCTGGGGCAAAACCACAATGAAAAAGTTTGACGTTTAAATCGCGGGCTCTCTCAAATCTTGGTAAAGCGCTTTTATCGAGACTTCAACTGCTATTCCGTTCGGTAAAAAGAAGCTCTTAAGGTCTCCACGAAAGATTGAGGAGACCACCTGGCCGAAAACGATTATGAGGAAATGACCGTCAATGCTCGCGTTTCAACTCGTAGCCAGCACAAATCTCTCCCAGATACATTGAAGAGAGAATTTTACTTCCCTCTAAGGTACCAAGCCTGTCTGACTTCCCATAAACTTCCCATGTCCTGGTTGTTTCGGTAAGATCGAAATTCCTTCCAAGCATTCCCGTTGGGAACGTCCTTGATACGCCCATCCACTTCCAAAATTTTCAGAGCGAGGGCGTTGGGGCCCCCGATATTCTCTAAAATGATGTCCGAGGTCTGATCCGAATCGCCGGGCAAATTGGTTGAGGATGACTCCTCGTCCTTCGCTAGGCTGGAAGCGAATTTATCTTGAAGAACTTCCGTTGCTGCTGCTGCAACGCTTTCTGCTTCTGTGTTGTTAGTTGAGACAGCGTCGAGTGTCCCTGTAGGTGAGGATGAATCTGCTTCTGCTCGAGGATTGGTGACCTCCACCGTCAAGCTTTTGGGATCGGCTACAAGGACAACATCGTCATCTGGCTCACAATTCTGTGAGTCATCCTGAGAAGATATAGATTCCTGTTGACGCTTTTTGCGACTACTGTGCTCGACTTCGGATTTCCGCTTTCCGGAGCGACTGGACTTTCTTATGCTATTGGTATCCCCTTGTGCTTCTTCGTTTTCCTTTGCAGCCCCGTTCGTTGGGATCTCAGTTTTGGAAATATCATCGTCCTTGGGTTGAGAACTTGCCGTAGACTGCTGCCGGACTGGAGTCTGTTCGGCAGACAGGAAGACTCGTTGGCCAGAAGGGATCGCAAAAGTCAATCGCTTTCCATTAATCTCCAGAATCTAGCCATGAGGATTGGTTAGCTCAAAAACGGTATTTGGCGAACGAGAAAAGAGGGCAAGGGGCCTAGCACTTACTTTTGCCTCCTTTTCGACTAAGACCTTATTTCGCCCTTTGCCAGCAAAGGTTCGCGAATACTTCCAGACATCACCTTCGCGTACGACTCCATGCTCAATGAGCGTAGTCAACTTCACTTGGGAACTCTGTCCAGCGGCAAGAGTTTTGTCCATTTTCTGCTTTTGGCCCCAAAATTCTTCAAATTCCTCCTCTTTAAATCGGTCAAATTTCCCCTTTTCCCTTTCGCGCACAGCCTCATGAGCTTGGCGCTGCCATTCAGGGTCATAACGGCCATGTTGGAGGTCTAGCTGAAACAGACGAATACTATCTCTCCAGAAGTTTGAATAGCGCAGGAAAGATTCGGGTAAAGGGGGTATCTTCGCTTCCAGATCATCTGATGTGGAATCGCGATTCGGATGTAAACTCTCAGGAAGAAGACTCAGTATCTCCTCTTTCTCGCTTTCTTCAAGGCAGTCCCAGGCCTCGGGCCGCGCGAGCAGTTTCTAAATCAGAGCAAGCTCAGTCAGCTATCCAGGCACGTTCTTTGGCTGCGCACATAATCCACTCAAGCAAGCACGACATACCACAAGGTCTATATCAATCAGTCGCGAAGTGGTACTGGTCATCAACTTTTCCTCCTCCCACCGATCTTTTGCCGTTCTTCGGGGATTTCGCTTCGGTTTGGTGTTTGTAGACATTGCGGAGATGGACGCACCAGCGTCATCGAAGCCTGCTACATCAGCAGAGCGAGTGGAGCGGGATCTGAATCATCATTATTAGAGATCTGCACTTAGGAAACGCGCCGAGGCAAGCATATATCACAGCTTCGCAGTCTGCTGTGTTCTACCTCTCGAGAGATAGATGGCATCACTTACGTCTTCGGTTGTTTCCCCGTACTGCCGCTCTCGACCGCCTTGCGCTTGCGGGCCATTTGTTGAGGACAACACCAAGGGATTACGGAGTCTCTGTGTCCTGACAGCTGTCTTCTGGAGGTTTGCGCACAATTTAGACGGGAGATAAGGTCGCAGTTGCTCTCATAATGGTTAAATCGACTCAGATTGCGAGGCTGGATGGTAAGACACAGCACGATGCAGTGTTGAAATGTGAGCAGTCACTGACGTTAAGATGAAGGCCTGATGCTAGCAGCGTCGGTGGATGATGAACAGGTAGGCTGACGACTCATTCACTGAATCTTCACAAGACAGAAGCTAACGGAACCTTTATCCAGGCAGAAGCGGAGCTTTCCGAGATTAAATCTCAGGCCAAAATGATATTTCGCCGGTTGAGCCGCAATTCTGCACCACAAGCCAGTATTGAATCCAACCAGTATAATTTACAGTACGCACGGTCTTTATATGCAGAACCCATAGAAACCTACTTATTCCGAATTTAGCTATCTCATCAAAGACGACATCTGCTTTTTGTGTATTTGCGATCGTTCGTACCCCCGGAAGCTTGCCTTCACCTATCTCGAGGATCTAGCAACGGAATTCACCACCACATACTCCCCATCACAGTATCATTCTCCGACTCTGCGACCATATGCTTTTGTGGAGTTCGACACTTTCATTCAACGCACCAAGAAGATTTACCAGGACAGCCGTGCATCGCAAAACCTCGACCGGTTAAATGACGAGCTTCGTGATGTGACCAAGGTAATGACCAAGAATATCGAAGACCTTTTGTATAGAGGTGATAGTTTGGAACGCATGGGCGAGCTATCGGGACGTTTGCGGGAGGACAGTAAGAGGTATAAGAAAGCCGCAGTTCGCATCAACTGGGAGCTGTTGATCAAGCAGGTACGTTGTCTCGACATCCCCAGGAAGATTCACAGAAATGCCCTGCTGACTTTATCATAGTATGGGCCATTTGCGGGTGTTGGCTTCCTCCTGCTCTTCCTAATCTGGCTTCGGTTCTTCTGATCCCTTTCCTCTTCCGAGCGCTTAGGGTGTTGAAACCCCCCGCCCTCTCTTCAATGTATCTTAATGGTTCCTCATGGATGCAGGACATCCTGCCACTTATACTTGGCCTCCTCAGCTTGATAAACTCATAATCTCCAAGCCAAATCCTCACACTTGCTATTGCAAGACACAGAGAAGTAAGTAACTCACTGCTGACGGCAACCGGAAGAGAGTCTGCATATGCAGAATGAGACGAAGTCATGTAGACGGTTTGCGAAGGCGCTGTGAACAGAAGAATCAAAGGTTATAATTCGTCCTCTTCTTCATCAAAATCATCCTCTTCGCCCATGTCGTAGAGAATGCGTCCGCCCTCCCCAGGGCCGTCGCCTTGCTGCGCATCAAAGTAAGGCAACACGACTCCTTCTCTCTCCCTTCTTTGCCGTTCGGTGAGACGTAACTCGAAAGTCGACTCTGGTTCGTCGCTCCCAATTCCAACATCTGGCTCCACTGGTGGATGATACAGCGGGTGATCGTCCAGTAGAATCACAATTTCCTTTGCGTAATTGGACGGATAGCGCGCTGCTGGTGGTAGGACATACCACTCAAGAACACCACGTCCACTCTTACGCCGATGCTCCATTTCTAACACGACACCTTCTACGGAATCGTTTCCTGTTGCTTTGTCCAGTCGGCCGAGCAGGACTCCGTCCAGCTCTTCTTCGAGTCCAAAGACAGGCGCTGCCAGACTGCGATCACGGGCAGCTTTCTGCGCAAGTATGTGTGAGAAAGAGTGCAGCTTGATGACGGTCGTTGCGAGATAACTAAGGACAGAAAACGAAGATGGAGAGTAGGGTGTTGCACATAAGTGGTTCGGGACGTCCTGGTGGAAGGTCACGATAAGTGAGGTCTCAACTTTGGCAGGAGATGACCCGGGAGGTGCGATGAATGAGCCGAGAAAAGTCGGCAAATGAAACTGCGAATCGGTCTTTTTGGAGCGCAAGAGTGGATTGATAGAATCAATGAGAATTAATCGGCCTATAACCAAGGGGCAAAGAGGTGAGCATAATCGCGAAGGGATCGGTTCGGATGTTTCACTTACGGCGCGAAGGAACGTTAGAAGCAGGCTGGTAAGCAGCGCCTACTTCCCTGACAATTTCCGAGGGATGCTTCTTCCGAGCTGAGATGAATGCATCGACACCTTCGAAAGACCTCAACGTCTCGAAAGCTATGAGCGTCACGTGAACTTTTGAAAGCTTCCCCAGGGGCCGTTAGCACAATGACTTAACTTGAAAATAGCTAGATTATGCTATTAATAGCAATGATCATAGCCAGAATAAATGATCAAAATGCAGCTTCCTGCTTATTGGATAAATTACTCACTCTTGCACGTCGAATATACTCGTGAATCAATGGCGTTGCTGGTTGTTCTAGAGAGTCCAACAACAATGTGAGTGGGGAAGCTGTGTCTCTGAGGCTCAGAAGTTTCGAGATTAGAAGTAGATTATGTGTCTGCCGATGAGATAAATTTGAAGGAGCCATTTTGTAGGCTGCAGACGTCGTGCGTGCCTTGTCGATGATGAAAAGCTTCGCGGTGCGGGGTTTGTTTCGAGGGATCGGACAAATTATTGAATCATTGACACCAGAATATTCTTGGGAAGTTCTTTGCGACTACTACTTTCGCAGTTAGACTGAGGCTCAGCGGGACGGGCCGTCAGGCTGCATCAATTTCGCAGATTACTGGGCATCTCACTGCCTGAGGCACTGAAGCGAGTTAGCCCTTCATCTTGTGGTCAGATAAAAGTGCAGAAGAATGAGGGTTTTCTAGTCTTTCAAAGAAACAATAAGCCATGCTGAACTTCGGGGGATTTGCCGATTAAGAAGCAAGAATTCCTGAAAGCTACTTTTTGAATACTTTGTTGAGATTCCCGGAAGGCTACCTCACTACAGGTACGGCATTCTCATACATCAGTATCTCCATTCAGCCTGCTGGGCTCCTAGACTTTCGCTCCTTATCACTCAAGTGATATTTGGTTATATTGCACCGGTATGTGAGACCTTAGGTATTAGAAGATGTACGTGGGCCTTCGATGTCTCTTCGAGCTTCCGCGACCAGCATTATCAAATTAATGGAGGACATAGTCGCGCTTCTAAACAAACCAGGCTATGGAGCTATTCTCATCCGATGAAAGTGTGCCTTAGCGCTGGAATTTCGGGTTCAGCACTGGTCTGAGACATCCACCAAACAATTGAAGCCCACCGTATCCACCTAGTTATGTCGTTGTTTTTCTGCTGTGTCTGTCAGTAGCGGATGGCATATAAAATACCTTAATAATGGTAATCAGGTTGACAATCCCATGAATATGCTATTTTGGGGGAAGGA
The DNA here is from genome assembly GCA_016413765.1 of Aspergillus felis. Taxonomy (NCBI): domain Eukaryota; kingdom Fungi; phylum Ascomycota; class Eurotiomycetes; order Eurotiales; family Aspergillaceae; genus Aspergillus; species Aspergillus felis. The sequence goes on from CP066508.1 coordinate 1,018,484, forward strand.
GTCAATATGTCGAAAATAGTACCGCAAAAAGGAGTTACTGCTCGTAAAACCGGAAGAAATCAGTAGCGTAGACGAAAGCTGGCTAGTTCCGTACTGGGAGACACTGACCCCTTCAGTATCCCTGTCCTCATGTATTTTTTTTCAAGGTTGGTTTTGAAAGATGACGAGAAAAATGGATGTGACTGAAGCTTGTAAATGATTGTTGAAAGTCGACGGCTTGAAATGGCTTAGTGGCGCATTTGGTAGAAATCGGCAACCGTATTAACTTCACGTTCTCCGTTTCAACTGCACCAAAGGTTGTTTAAGCAAAAGAACACGGCAAATCCCATTTTTCGATGAATTGATACCCCTTTTTTAGACAAGCCATGAGTCTCAAGTTGTTTCTATAATAATACCCTCTCCAGTCGCCGAATATCTCCTTAATCTCGAGCGTCGAAAGAAGCACTCCTCCCTTATCGACCATTACGATCACGATCTCCGCAACAGCGCAGAATCAAAAAATGGCAGAGCCGCCCACGAAAAGAGCAAGACGAGTCGATAGCTCGACAATGTGGGATCTAGACGAACGAAAAATGCGTTCTCCTGAGCCGGACTCAGATCTTGGCAGAAGCCCTCGGCGTGACGCACATCAGAAGGACGATCGGCGGCGTGAGGGGCTCCGCGATGACAGAAGATATCGTTCACGCTCAAGAGATCGGGTTGAAAGGCGGAGAGAGAGGAGCAAGTCTCGAGATCGGCGTGACCGTGACCGTGACCGCGATCGCGATAGGACAGATCGGGATAGAGATGGTCGGGGGGCTAGGGACAGAGATATAAGCGCGACCACAGAAAGACATTACGATAGACGAGGTATGCTGTGTTCTACTAATTAATTCGAGCTACTCATACCTAACGGTCTTCAAGGATTTCGTGACAGATACCGCGACCGCTCCCGCTCACCTACTCGGAATGGCAATACGGACAGGACTAGAACGCCACCGCCTCGAGGGCCCAAGGGAGATCGCAGAGACGATCGCAAAGATAACCGTCCGTATGGCAATGGCGTCCCACATTCACCGTCACGACGGGACAAGGACGAGATGGAGTTGGACCCCGCAGCACCGATCGAAGAAGATGAAATGGAGGCGCTGATGCGCAAGAGCCTGGGTTTTACAAGGTTCAGGAGCACGAAGAATACCAAAGTGCCTGGAAACAACGTCTACGGTGTGCGGAAAGAGAAGAAGACTGTGTACAGACAGTACATGAACCGTGTCGGCGGATTCAACAGGCCCCTCAGTCCTTAATGCAAAACGACACTGCAACTTTGTGATGCAACGATCGCTAAGAACTTTCTACTTCCATCGACTCCTTCTCCTCATCTTCTTCATCCGGGCAGATTCTTCAGTTCTATTTGTCATCCACTGTGCGCATTTTCCGGAGTAGGTTCTGTTATGGCATGCTCTTTTGTGTGTCTTATGTCTGGGCGGGATATTTGGAGTGTTCATATTCATTCAAACCAGATAAGAGCTAGCAGCTAAGTCATGCTTACCAAACCCTCAGTACAATACCAATAGCTCTCTGGCCATGAGAGCACACTAATAATTCTTCCTCTTATCGGCTTTCAAGTCAAGAGTTCTTTTGTAGGCCAGCTGCTGCGACAAGGCACATGGCTCGTGTGACATATAGCCATAGACTAAATTCATAGATTTTGTACGACACCACTCCCTGTCCCATGATGAGATGCTTTGGACCTGACAATATGGGGGCTGCAGACGGAAAAGCTAATACAGGGTTCACCATGCTGCCCAACAGACTAGGATCAGCTGCTTGGAGGGATCGCAGGCAGCTTTCGCTACTCCATTTCCAGCTTGTCCAATTAGACAAAGTCACTTTTTCTTTGGGCTGCTTTGGTACCCTTCAATGGGGGCTTGGAACCCGCAATGTACTATCAGTGACCTCGTTCGACCAGCGCTCGAGAACGGTGGCTAATTCATTTGCTCAACACTCGACGATATAGCACTGGGAGTGGTCAGGAATCATTGCGCGGTGAATCGCCCTACGTTATATGTAGAAAAAGGTTGTATTTAGAATGCTCCAGGCTTTAACAAGTAGCTCCATTGCTTCTATTAGGACACGCATCGGCCTATGTGTATAATCCTAGGTCTAGAATGCCTGAGTTGGTGTAATACTGAGCGGGCCTGATCCCAAAATACGTCTCTTTAGAACCGTCGCATATACCATGCTCAGAGGGACGGTCTACCTGATCCAGACACTCAGGAGCTGGCGACGACGCCCACCTCGGGCATGCACAAAGCATCAAGGCCGACCAACGCTAATAAGTGAACATCCGGCAGTGATGGAGAGTCTTGCGTACCAATGGCAACATTCGGACGCACTGGTTCGAAGGCGGACTGCAGGCATTTGTCTTCGCTAAGGTTGTGAGTTCGTCCAACGGATAACTAGTAAGGCTGGTTTGTGCGCTTGCTCGATTAGTGACTCTCAAGTATTAATGGACACACTTAGCATAGTCCTGCAACCATCAGTTGACGACCTCAGTTCGACTACAGTGCTATTGTCGCCAGACATAATCCTGTTCGAAGTGCTGGCCGCTCGGAAAGTGAAGAAGGGCACAGCATATATCTGAACGTAATGTGGAATAGGGCGAGCGCATGTCTTCACTGATCATCAACGCATGGATCGATTGTACTGCAATCGACATCCTGGCATTCGATGCAGCAAAGAGAAATGCAGCTCTGCATGCATAAACCGCCATCCCTTCGAGAGTCCTTGGGACGCGCAGTCGCTTCAGCCTCAGCAAGTTTACAAACATCGAAGTAATGCTCTTTTGTCCACGTTTGCGATTTCAATTGCTAATAATATGAAATATTTGGAAGTTGGAACTGTACAGTATACCATGATGTGCGTGACCAGTTAACTCTCTTGTTACAATGTGTCTGGCCTGTACTAGCGGTGTCTATACCTTATCCGTCTGTGGATAATTTGCAAGTCTGGGGTATCTCCACCAAGGTTTAAAAAGAAAGTCGTAGACTCCTTTTTCCACATTAAAACAGTGGGAAAGAAGCATACCCTCAAAAAAAAAAATAGGGTGTGCATGGATATAGCTAGGCTTGACTTACTACTTGAGTGTATATTTGGCTGTCATGTTGGTGCTCAGGGTGAGTAATCAATCCAACTATGACGTACCTATGGAATGAACAGGGACACTTTCGGCCCTGATCATGATCCATCTTACTCAGTGAGCAAAAAGCAGCAGCACTTTGGACTGAATCTGGACATGCAAAGTTCCCCTGTTTCCACAGAAAAATAGTTCGATGGCCGCTTTTTATCTTTCCCACCCCTCCCATCTAGAGCATCTAATAGCGCATACCAACAACTTCCATAAGGGTGGTTTCCATAAGGTTTCTGCAACCCAGATTGTTTCTGCAACATAAGATGTCAGCTTCGAGTGAGCGTCGTGAAATTGTTATCGTCGGTATGTATGGTTCACTTCCAATCAGAACTACCCCGCACACATTTTGAGGTGCGCAAAGCTGATACGATGGTCCCAAAGGCGGTGGTATCATTGGATGCTGTTCGGCATATTATCTGACAAGACACCCATCATACGATCCTTCGCGCCATAAAGTGACTCTGATCGAGGCGACAGAAATTGCGGGAGGAGCATCAGGCAAGGCTGGGGGACTTCTGGCGCTATGGGCATACCCAAGCAGTATTGTTCCTCTGAGCTACAAGCTGCATGCGGATCTGGCCAAGGAACACAACGGTAAAGAGAGATGGGGTTATAGAGAAGTTGGCTGTGGACAGATTGTTGTGAGAGGCCGTCCACTTAATGAAAAGAAGGATGCCAGCGAGAAGGACCCGGGAAGCTCATTATCCCTTCAAAAGCGGAGTGAAGCTGCTATTGCGAAACTAAGGAAAGCCAAATTTCCGCATGATCTCGATTGGATCGACCCCCAACTGATCAGAGGCTATGAGAGCATGAGTGACCCTGGCGAAACCGCCCAAGTCCACCCTTACCTGTTCACCACATCAATCGCAAAGCTTGCCGAGGAGAAAGGCGCAGAGATCAAGTTGGGATCAGTGGCAAGCATTGGCTACGCAGGTGATGCTGTGGAGTCCGTTACATACAATGATAAGGAGTCCGGAGAGTCGCGCACAATTTCGGCGACGGACGTCATTATTGCCGCTGGTCCCTGGACACGAACGGTCTTACCGGATGCTCCCATATCGGCAATGCGCGCTCACAGTGTTGTCATCCGACCAACCAAGCCGGTGAGCGCTCATACTCTATTTACGAACATTGAAATACCCGCCAACTTCAATCCATCGAAACCCTCACGCCCCACAGTCGTGTCCCCTGAGATCTACGCTCGCCCGGACGAGACGGTGTATGCTTGTGGCGAGGGTGACCAGGTTGTCCCGCTTCCAAAGACTACAGCAGATGTTGAAGTGGACCAGACACGGTGCCAGGACATTATCGACCAGGTGGGAAGCATATCCGATCAGCTTCGGGACGGACAGGTTTGCGCACGGCAAGCTTGCTACTTGCCCAACGTCACTGCCGTACGGGGTGGTCCCTTGATCGGCCACGCTGGCACCAAAGGGCTCTACCTTGCCGCGGGACACACCTGCTGGGGTATCCAAAACGCCCCCGGGACCGGAAAGCTTATCAGCGAATTTGTTTTTGATGGCGATGCAAAGAGCGCCAAGATCGGGTCTCTAGATCCGAGGAACTTTCTTTGAAAGCTCTATATAGACTAGAATCATGTCACTTTTGGTGTAGCCATATCTGGAAATAATTTGTGCCTCATCATCTGGCTCAATCTTAGGTTGCTCAAGGAGATGCGGAGTAGAAGACGGACAGTTGGGACTTGGTATAGGAGCTTGGGCCACGTGGAGCGGAAGCCAGAAGCTCTCCGCTTTAGGACAGATCATAGGTAGGGTTGGGAACCATTCCAATTGCAAGGTCTCCATGTCATAATTTCATGCCGAATCTTGAGGTTTCTACTTTTTCTCCGATGCATTCGTAGATATGCATTTCCCGAATTTACATTTCTTTCTCGCGCCCTTTCTCTATAATGTCGTGGTCTCCGCTGGTCAAGCCTCCGCCGCAGACGATTTATCTGTCCTGACCACAGAGACATCGAAGGCCAACAACGATTCATTATTATGGGGTCCCTACAAGTCCAACCTCTATTTTGGTGTCCGCCCTCGCATCGCAAATAGCCTGTCGGCCGGGTTGATGTGGGCGAAGGTGGACAATTATGCCACCGCGCAAGCCAGTATGTTTGCAGCACGATTACTGTATTTAGAAGGTGATTGTATCGCGTTGAATACTGACCGCTATCTGAAGACTTCAGACATACTTGCGAGCAGAACGAAGGCATGGCTGGCTATGGCTGGGACGAGTACGATATCAGGAAAGGCGGCCGGCAGACAATCCATGACACCGGAAACTCCTTGGACTTGACAATCGACTTCATTAAGGTCCCTGGTGGACAACATGGCGGCAGCTGGGCTGCCAGAGTGAGGGGTGTCCCGCGCGAAGATGGTTCCCCCGACCAGCCTACATCAATCGTCTTCTATGCTACTTTGGAGGGGCTGGGTAACCTGGGTGTTGCGACGGAATCTGGTCCTCTTGGGTATGAGGGGGAAGTGAAATTGACAGGATATACAACCGATCTCGGGGACTTCTCCATCGACGTGACTGCTGGCCCTGGAACCAATGGGCATCCTGAGCATGGACACCCGTCCTATGAGGACAAGCCGCTGGATCGCACTCTGGTTTCCAGCTCTACCATTACACCTGAAAACCTCTGGCAGGTGAAGGGTAGGCTCAGCATCCCGAGGAATCGCACTCTCATACCAAATCGGCACTAACGTATGTACAGCCATTCTTTTCGCGCAGATGAAGTCCGAAGTCAATGAGGTTATAGAGAGATTTGGCCAGGAGAATCCTCCGCCACCAGCACAAGTTTTTACGATCAAGAACGCGCCTGGCGACGGGAACATTCACCTCGTTCAGAAGGTGTTCAAGGGTACTTTTGAGGTATTGTTTACCATTATGCTCGTCGGTACATGGCTTACACTATCCAGTTCGATATCCTGTTCAATTCTGGGTCTTCTCCAGACCCCGTGACGTGTAAGCTCCGACTTCTCTTGGCCTCGTCGGCCGATCGAACGGAAATACTAATCAAAGGGATATAGCCGACAAGCTCACCGAAGAGATCTCCAGCGCATCCCAATCATTCTCTGAACGCTTCGACAAAATCCTTCCACCGCAGTCTCCCTTCAAGACTGCGGAGTACTCTGAGTTCTCCAAGGCAATGCTGTCGAATCTTATCGGCGGCATTGGCTTTTTCCATGGAGATGATGTTGTTGACCGCTCTGCAGCACCAGAGTACGATGAAGAAAACGAAGGTTTCTGGGAGGAGACGGCCGAGGCTAGGGCGCGAGCTCAACCTGTTCTTGAAGGGCCCAAGGACCTCTTCACTTGTGTCCCGTCTCGTCCCTTTTTCCCCAGAGGATTTCTATGGGATGAGGGATTCCACCTGATACCTGTGATTGACTGGGACACTGACCTTGCGTATGTTCCGCGATTTACCTGACCTATTCCCCTATTCTCCAATATCCGTTTGATGAACTGGCCTACTGACTCAGAGAAAGGCTCGAAATTGTGAAGAGCTGGCTGAATCTGATGGATGAGGATGGCTGGATCGCTCGAGAGCAAATCCTTGGTGCCGAGGCCCGTAGCAAAGTGCCACCAGAATTTACGGTACAGTATCCTCATTACGCCAACCCGCCGACTCTGTTCATGGTATTGGAGGGTTTTCTGGATAAGCTGGAGGCTAGCAAGGGCGCCTCTTCTCAAAAAATCGGCGACCAGGGCGCGCTGGACGGTCTGCGTATGACCTATCTGCAAAACCCGGAACTGGGCGAGGCATTCATCCGATCGATCTATCCGCTGCTCAAGCGGCATTACTTTTGGTACAGGACTACCCAAAAAGGAGACATCAAGTCGTACGATCGGGAAGCATTTTCCACGAAAGAAGCATACCGCTGGCGAGGAAGGTCCGTCCAGCATATTCTCACGTCGGGACTTGATGATTATCCTCGCCCACAGCCTCCCCATCCAGGCGAGCTGCATGTCGATTTGATTAGCTGGATGGGAATGATGACTCGTGCTATGCGACGTATCGCTGAGTTTGTCGGCGAGAGCGATGACGTGGAAGAATTTAGAGGATACGAAACGGCGATTGAGCGTAACATCGACGATCTTCACTGGGATGATGAGGCACAGACGTACTGCGATGCCACCATCGACGAATTTGAGGAAAGTGTCCATGTTTGTCACAAGGGCTATATCTCCCTCTTCCCGTTCTTGACAGGCATGCTGGGCGCTGATAGTCCTCGACTCAAGGCTGTTCTGGACTTAATCAGGGATCCAGAAGAGCTTTGGAGCGACTACGGTATCCGCAGCTTGAGCAAAAAAGACGAGTTCTACGGTACTGGTGAGAACTACTGGAGAAGCCCGATCTGGATGCCCATCAACTATTTGGTGGTGAAGAATCTTTACGTGAGTAGAGCATCATTTGAAATATCGGTTCGTACAGATAGACTGACTGTGCCAACTAGGACATTGCAACAACATCTGGTCCTCATCAAGAACAGGCCCGTGAGATGTACTCGAGCTTGCGGAAAAACTTGGTCGAAAACGTCTTCAGACAATGGAAGGAGACGGGATTTGCCTGGGAACAGTACAACCCTGAGACCGGAAAGGGGCAGCGGACGCAACACTTCACAGGGTGGACCAGCATGGTAGTGAAGATCATGTCAATGCCTAGCCTGCCTGCCAACAAGCAGAGAGGCCATGACGAGTTGTAGAATTATCAAAGACGATCCGTGAATATATTGATATACTAGAGGGAATCGAAACACCTGCACACTACATTTGCCTCCCAGCGCCAAAACTCCATGTGCAAAGAATCGTAAATATGATGCAGTCAAGAAACTCACCGGCGTCGATAATGATCGGAGTCATGATCTCTTGGATGTCTTCGACGATGGTCTTCTCTGTGTCTGCGGTGACCATCTTCCCCGGCCCTTACTCTGCTCGTGGACCGCGAACTTGTTCGCCTCCTCCGGCGTTCGCGATCACGAGACCGGGATCTCGATCGGTGACGGTGGCTTCGATGATGACGTTCGCGCTCTTCGTGATGCCTGTGGTGTCTGTGGTCTCTGTCTCTGTCTCTGTCTCTTTCTCTGTTGCTCTCGCGATCCCGCATACGATGCCTTCCTGGACTCCGACTCCGCTCACTTCTCCGTTCTCTCTTCCCATCAGCCGGATCCTGGACCGCAATCTCCGTCTCCCTTTCGCCTAGAGGTGTAAGGTTTGCATTGGCATTCCCACTCGACGCTGGTAGGGGCAGGCCCAAGGCTCGTGCCATGGCTTCTTCCTCCGCTTGTTTGACCCGTTGTAGCTCCTCACGGTCCCTTCGAGCCTGCTCTTCCGCGGTTGTCTCGCCCTTGGCATACCATTGTAGATCACGACCTTGTTGCCAGCGGCCGACGGGGGCCATAAGAGAATGGCCTAGGTAATTCTCGCGATGTGCCGAGTCCTTCACCTCAGACCATTTAAACTCGCCGCGGCCGCCGCTGTTACAGTCAATATCGATAGAGTAAATACACGGGTAATGAGATTTCAGGAAGCGCTTACCGGCTGCCTTCTTTGCGAACACCTGCGACGAGATCCATCCTGGCTTTATATTCGCAGAAGCTCGGTTGTGATTATTGTCAACAGATGGAGACTTCGTGATCAGCTCATTGAAGGGGGCATATGGCACGTGCGCATATGCGCCTGAGGCATCTACAAATATTGTCTGACCTCATTGATTACCACAGTGGACGAGGTATATCGTTTGGCAACCAAGTCCATTCCATAAGGGGCTTTAGACGATATCGCTTCCTACAATCAAGATATGCCTCAAATCCATCTATTTGATGTATTAATGCGATATAACCGGGCGGTTCGGTGACGTTGTTTCAGTCTGGTACATATGCCCCTCATATTAATGGCTTGACAATACTATCATCTCTCCTCCGCTTCCTACCGTCTTGAGTCGTCCACTCTGCTTCCACGTCTTTTAAGGCGCTCGGTAGAATTGCGAAGCTCTTTTCCTGACACTGCTGTCAGTGAAAGCCACTGTAATATAATAAGTATGGCGTCTCGCAGTGGTCCTGATGGAGAACATTCGGGACCGAGGTTTCGCCCAAGAGACGGCCTACATCTCCGACCGCTGAATGTTGAAAAGGGATCACACAGGGTGTGTAGCGCAGTTGCTCCTGGATTGATACTGGCTGACTACTTTCCTTAGTTTCCTGTGTATGTGCAACCTCTGCTCTATTTCCAGAGTCTCTGGATGACACTGACGCTGTCGCAGGTCGGACTCTATACCTCCGCAGACCGCAACTTGGCGGAACAATTTGGTCAGTTAAATTCATTTCCTGTACGTTCTGTAGGAATTCTATGCTGATATATCTATAGACCGCACTTTCTCAGCGTCGTAATTTGCTGTTCGTGGCCTACAGCAATCAAATCTATGTATGGGAGCCTGCCGGCTCGTTTCAGATGCTTGGCTCCCAGCCTGAAATGATCATTACTCCAGTTATGAAGGAGCCCCATAGCAGTGGCTATATATCGCCAAGCTTCCCCCATGCCATTAACAACCTTCTCGTGGATGATCTCGGTCGCGAGGAAGTGTTGCTGCTTGTCACTGACTCGGGTAATGTCTGCGGTTACCGAGTCGAGGCAATTTTCTCAGCGCTGAAGCGCGCCACAGAAAACAAGGACGACAAACGCCCGCTTGACGGTTCCCAGGTGGACCCATTTTTTGTTGAGTACGTGCAGGCGAGCGCCTGGGGCTTAGCTATACATAAATTTGCACGCCTTATTGCTGTAAGCGCAAACACAGGTCTCATCACTGTCTTCGCATTTGCGCTGGTAAATCCTATCTCTAAAGACGGTGGCGATGAGCTTGAGAATGAACCCCATCTCACGGACTACGATCAAACCTGGTTGGACATCAGGGGTAATGAGCAATTTGCGCAATTGCAACGACTCATGCCCGACAAGCATCGGACGAGAAACATCAAGCTCACCTACACAGGGCATTTTTCAAACATACCGTCTGTCGGATTCTATAACTGCGATCTTGATCCCAATGGAACATGGATGGTCAGTACTGACATTGACAACAAACTTCTCGTGTGGAAAATCTGGGAAAGCCTGGGCCCGTTCAACGTCTATCACTTCAACGAATCTACCATCAGGTCGTTTCCGGAGACTTTGCGTAATGAGTAAGACACAGATATTATTACTGTTGAATGACAGCTTATGCTAATTTAAACAGCACCGAAAGAGGCTGGGCCGTCTTCGCCCTTGATCCACGCACCTTTCAGCCAGTCAAGACCACAGAAGAGGCCTTCGGCGGCCAGCCTTTGCGTCGCAAGAAGCGCGGCCAGGTCGTTCTCGACATCACAAGATTGAGCAACCGTATACCAGATGCTTCACATCTTTACAACTACTTTCCCCCCGCAGTCAGATCTGAGCCGGATCAATCAGTTTTGCCTGACATCTTCGGAGCGGACTGTCGCATCAGTAGTGACACTCATAAACAGGTCTATTCGACAAGGCCCAAAGGCCATCCCGCGAACGGCAGCAGCTCTCTAGACTCTGAGCCTGCTGGTGAAGCCAATCATCCCTCAGAGGCAGCCGACAGCCTGGATTATCATGCTGCGGATGGTTCGGCTGCTGAGGACGAAGGTAGTGAGTCGGATATGAATCCGGACCCCAGCCAGACAGCTTCGAACCAGGAGGCTGTCGGATCTGGCGAGAATGAGAATACAAACAGGTTCCACAACGCAGACATCAATCTTCGGCGTCATCGTGAAACAGGGCCTCTGACAACCGCGGAGTTTCTTCAGTTTGCACTGTTAGAAGCCTTAGGTGGCGACATCCCGGGTGCCGAAGAATATTTCGACGACAATCTAGATTATTCAGATATCGATGAGGATGACCAGGGAGAAGAGAGTGATGATACTGATGAGGAGATGGACGACGCCGAGGATCGTTCCTCCGACAGTGATGCAATTTCGGACACTGGACTACCCGCATACTCGGGTTCCGATGGTATGTAGCTCAGGTTGTCCTTTGCAGTTCACTTGACTGTAGGCATGCTGACAAACATTGCTACTGACCGCAGCTCTTTTTCGGTTTTATTTTCCAATCCTTCATTTTTCGCAGACAGACATCCGTCTGCTTCCTCACCCTCTAGCGCCACAACCCAGTGTTGTATGTGGAGCGCCGCTTCGACAGCCTTTTACCAGACCGATAGTCTCCATACGGGCGTGCGATCGATTTAATATGGTCAAATGCATTCCCGAGCACGGCATAGTTGTCGCCGCATCCCAGAAAGGCCGCGCAGCCGTAGTAGCTCTTACCCAATCAGAAGAAACTGGTCTGTCATTTAGAGTCGATTGGATAGTTCCGTTCGAGAGTCAGGAAAAGTTCGGCGAGCGTCCGTTAGTGCCCCTGTTAGGCATGAGCGTCAGCCCCATTCAAGGATTTGAAATGCCTCCTGATGTGCCCTACATCCCTCACGACGTGGGCGACGGCAAAGAATTGAAGTTTCAATTTAAAGATGTGAATCACGATATTAAGGGTGATTCGAGAAGGATATACGCTCCGACATTTCCTTCAGGGCCTGGGCTGAGACAATCCCCAACCGAGCGTGAACAACAATACCCATCCACGCTGCCCGAGTGTCACGCTAGAGCGACCCGGGCCTATCAGCCAGAGGAGCATTGGCGAGGCTGGAATCCCTCGCGTCGATATCGTCTGCTGTTGATGTATGATGACCATACCGTAATGAGCTACGAGTTCTGGTACGACTGGAAGACAAAAGTATCCGGCGAAGAGGATGGATCGGATGAAGACGAGGTGCTCATCCTCTGAGCAATGCCACATTCAATCTGCACATTTGCATAGTGGAGGGCGTTTTTCCTTTATGAGCCAATTCGTTCCGTACAAGACAATCTGACACACACACAAAACCCATCCACTTATTCATGACTGTACAAAGGCAAATCAGCACATACCTTCTGATAAACTCCATATATTCCTCTCTTCATCTCTATGACGCAAGCATTCAACAAAGTACACCCTCCTACAAACCACCAAGGTCCAAAATCCCGCCCAGACACCTCTCTATCCCAGCGGTACCGTCAGTCATAGTTCCGCGCCTGTAACCGCCTCCTCTTCCCTCCCAGCATCCTCATCGCTCTCGCCGAGAGATGAGGAAAAACCGTGAGGATATGTCAGGGTGCGCATGATAAGTGGCTGGTCATGCCACACCTTCATGGCCACAGCCATGGCGCGATGTCCGGGGCGCATGTCGAGATAGTTCCTCTGACCTACAGACAACCACCACTACAATTAGCCTACCTAGGAATCAGCCGGTAAATGGCTGCGTACAGTTATGTGATGGTTCTGGGTTTGTGCTATTTGTTACTTTCGGGGATTTAGCGGGTATAGTGCGGCATTGTATCAGGATAGTTGTTTTGTTGGATTGAGAGGGATGTTCAAGGGATGTTCAGGCATCTCTGCTTTCTTCCTTGACTTCCCTTTGTCCGGAAAACTGAAGGTATCTTGCATTGTACATCGGAAATTGACAGAATATGGTCGCACAGGTACAGCTTTCTTTCAAACGGACACAAAAACACGCAATGCTATGAACAGAATGTCGCTAATCATATATATATGCATCACATCATTATTTAGCATGCGAAAAAAAATATGTTGTCTTTTAAAGGAAGTTGGGCATCATCGTGATAGTTCATGATTAGATTGTAGTCGTCAAGAATTGCCTGATTGTTGTATCGAGCATATCAGGCAGTCAAAAGTCATCATCCAATTCGTCACTGTCCCATTCATCTTCACGATCATTCTGAACCAGATCCAAAAATCTCTGGAGGCCTGGTCGATGGATTCGTCCTGGTCGAGGCGGCTGAACTGCAGCTTGCCCGTCATGTTGCCGAGGACGGTCCGCAACAGGGCGCGCTCGCACCTCAGCCATCGCTCGCGCCTGGGCTTGCCTCTCTGCAGCTGCTGCTCTGCCCGCTGCGTCCAGAACATTCGCATCATTGCCACGATTTCGGTGACCATGACCACCCGCAGCTTGGTTGACTTGCGGTGGCACCGGAGCAGGAGGTGGAGGTCGCCTTCGGGGTGCGATCTCATCTGCACGGAACTCCAGGACAGGAGCACCTTCATCATCACTCGGTTCGTCAAAATCTACCAGATCATTAGGTATTCGGTGTAGAGTCTCAGGACCTTCGGGATTAATGCCATCTCCTCCCTCCAAATCCCACAATCGATTATAACACTGGCTGTTGGTATCGTTGAAGTGCTTGTAAGGGTTGTCTTCAGAAAGCCAGCTCGAACAGAGATAGCAGAAGTGGGTACTGCACTTGAAGCATATCATATGGTTGCAGCCCATGCGTTTCTGACAGGGAGCATCGCATGTTGGGCAAGGTGAGGTGTAAAGCCTTAGGTACTCCTCTGTCGCTTTCTCTTCGGCTGACAGCTCCGCCTCCCGCCGAGGGAAGCACCGCACCAATTCCCCATGCCAACCTTTCTTACAGACGCTGCAGAAGGCATAGTTGCAATCTTCACAGATGGCAACACGATCCGCCATTGGCGGCAGCTGGGCCTCATCTCCGTTCGGATCAAACGTAAACCCTTCCTCCTCGTCAGACGAGTCAACGTCATCTGTCATGGGATCGATGGGCTTCGGATGCTTCTTGGACCGAGCTGCACCCTGACACCACTGTCGAGGGCAGTAAACTGTTGACTTGTCAGACTCGAGCTTCTTCTTTCTTTTCAGAAAGACATAGCGCTGAACCGTCTCCTGGTCTAATGGTATCTGAAGCAGCTCGCTCGGACTAAGAGTTCGATCATGCTTCTTGCGCTTTTTCAACTGGTTCCCTGCCTCTGGTATACCGTTTTTCTCCTTGCCGCAATCGGGAGCCAGACATTTGACACTGTCAACATCTCCCTCTGCGATACAACTGTTGTAGAAGTCTTGCAGGCATGAAACGCAGAAAACATGGGAACAAGACAGAAGGCGGTGGCAAACCGATCCCTTCTTGGGCTCGAGGCAAACACCGCATTCGAAGGTCTCTTGTTCGAACTTTTCCCGCTCTGCCTTGTTGTTGAAATCCAGCAAAGCGATTTTTATGTCACGGGGAAGTCGCACTTCCTGGTCAGCCGTGTCGCCGACGCCAAAAGCTGTCTCTGCCAATTGCTGGACGTGATCAATATATGTATACACAACGAGATCCCTCCCACATTCTTCCCACAGACGTTTGCCATCCTCCATGAGGCGCGCGATGATCGAGTGCGGGAGCCATGGTGGATTTGTCTCGAGCCTGAAAATGGGCGCCTTTTCAGAAGGGTAACCTTCTGGGAGATCAATCTCAAGACTGAGAGGCGGCAGGTGCGAGAGGGTATGAACGTCCCTTCCGTCGTCCTTGGTTGCAAAGCCGAGTCCAACATCGCTGGCATCGAGGGAAGTAGGAGGAGTTAAGACCTCTGGGAATCCAGCGTCTAATTGTTGCTCGAAGCAGACAGGTAGGGGTGTCGAAGGTTTGACGGGTATATCCAAAGAGGCCCTGAAGGGAGAAGCAGGATCTATTTTGATTTCAGGGTAGATGGCAGCGATGGAGGACAGCTCGACCGAGCGTTCATCCTCCGACAACAAGTCAGACCCGGTCATTGCGAACAAGACTTAAAGAGACGAAAAAGAATTGTAGATTTGCTGATGGAGATTATCGAGATAAATTATATCGGGTGGCGAGGCGGAGTTTGGACGGAGTTATTCCAAACCCAACCATAGTATAAAATCGAGACCCTCGTGCCGTCTATAACATTCTGCGAGGCAATGATCGACTAGAAACTAAAAGACGTGTATATTGACGACCAACGTAGAGATATACAGGGGTTGAGGAGAGTAAAGTAGTGTCGGGGACTCGAGGAACCCTATCCGTGTCTATGCATTAGCAAAAGAAGCCCGAGGTAGCTCGAGAATGAGTGGTGGCGGTCGAGAAGACGACCATGGATGGATTATACCTACTCCTCAGGTACAATAAGCTCGTTGGACGATCACAATTGCCTAGGAAGGCAACAGACCCATCAAGCAAAGAGATCGATATGATGTCAAAGCGAGATTTTGAACGGTCTGCTGTTTCCTAGAGGGAGTTGTCGGAGAAGATGAGTGAGAGAACAAAATTTCGCGATGATAACGTGGGGGAAAGTGCGTCATGATTCGATTATAGAGATAAGAAACCGAGTGATGAGAGATGGAGACTGGTCTTGTACCTGAGACAGCAGAGGAGCTCCGAAGAAGCAAGAGGAGGAAAGGAGCAAAGGAGCAACGGACAGAGACTTGCGTGAGTCATGAAAAGGACTTGATAAAATAAGCGATTGCAATGGGCAGCAAAACCGTTGCTGTTTTGTTGCTGCCCAGGCGCTGCTCTCACTTCCGTGCAGGTGTATGGTTCTTATAATTTATCTACTTTGCTAAAAAAGAAATATTGACATGTTGAATGATTCCCACAAATAAGAGGTACATGTTTACTTTTTGCCTTCTTTTTTTTTTTCCCGTCAGATTTCTGGTAATTCGTTTCTGTTATCTTCGTCTTACTACCTGTGGTATTAATGTGATGTTATTTCCCCTCCCCCTCATTCCCGGTGCTGCTTTTGGTTTTCCTCAGCGGGATCTCGTCCATGTGATAAAGTGGTTAAAGCAGCGTCCATGCACGTCCACGGTTATCGCTCTTTATCAGACCCATCAAGGACAACCAACTGTACTCCGTGTTTCCATGAATGTCGACCAGCAGTGAGCTACGGTTCCTGTTCCAGCCAATGCTCGAAGCATAAATTGCGCTATACATCTCAAGTGACGGCGGGATTTTTGATACACACCGCATTGCACGCTCTCCTCATGATGTATACCAGTTGACGACCATCGACCGAGATTCCTATCAGTTATCAACAGCATTCAAGGGGTGCAGTGCAGGTGCTTACACCATTCGTCCAAGCAGATAGTCAAGCTGCTTATTCTATCATATACGCCTGACAAGATAATATGGAAGAAACACCGCTGGCATCGCTGTCGTTAACCCACGTGCATTATGTGAGTCTCTGTTCCGAAGACCTCAATCACGACCGGCGACCTCGAGCAGACCTTTGACACTGACTCCCATACTTCATGTTCATAGAACCCTGAGGACCCGCTTTCCTACCTTTCTGCCTGGCTCGCCCTTGTACCCCAAGCACTATGTGTGGCCTACGCGACCCTTATCTTGACTTCGAGAGAAGTGGAGGTGATTTTGATGTTGGCTGGGCAAATGGGTTGTGAGGCATTTAATTTTGCCCTCAAGAGAATTATCAAAGAAGAAAGACCAAAGCGTGCGTGATAGAAGCTGAAGATACACATGGTGACCTGGGCTAGAAACTGACCTTAATCAGAAATGCTCGGGAAAGGCTACGGGATGCCGTCGTCTCATGCCCAATTCGTTACCTATTTCGCGGTCTACCTGACTCTGTTCCTTCTCGTCCGGCATGTTCCAACTGTTCCAAAGCCTGACACGACATCCTATTTTCTCATGAGGGTGCTGCTGGCTGCCGGAGTGTGTCTCGGGTCTGGCGCGGTGGCCACCAGCCGCATCTATTTGAACTATCATACTCCAAAGCAGGTGCTAGCAGGATGCGCTGCGGGCGTTCTATGTGCGGTATCCTGGTATGTGGCTACGAGCTTTTTACGGACGAAGGGTTATGTCGATTGGGTATTGGATCTGGGAATTTCTCAATTTTTGAGACTTCGAGACTTAGTGGTAAGTCAGGATCTCGCAGAAGCCGGATGGCAGCAATGGGAAAGGCAGCGAAAATTGAAGCGGCGAGGTCACAGTGATCATCCGTCGGCCAAATCTGATTGAAAATCGGAGACTTCATGGACCTACTGTTATAGCAGATCGATCGTCCGGGTATGGGTTTCTTTTTTTATGATATCCTGGCTTCCAGCGTCCTTACTGAAATAGTATAGAAATGAATTTTATCTTAAGCACTGAGTGAACTCCCAAAAACTTGGTATTGATGATATATTTCCCACGTCAATAACAAGCCTGCTTTAGCCCTGTTCGCATTAGCATGCAGTTGAGTGCTCGTAATGCCTCGCAACTAGTAAAGCCATCGCAGTCCATTTAACATCTTTCAATCTTACTCGAGCTCTGTCCTGGTTCAAAACCTCGTATATGTCTTTGAAAGTGTATAGTATCACGTGACAACCCCAGCGGCGGGTGCGCGTGGACAGTCCACCGCCATAACGATCTCTCATCTGCTTCGCCGCTATGTCCAGAAGTGGAATTCCGCAGGATGGATATTGAAGATTGATGGCGATGCTTAACCTATTGATATTTCCCAAACATTTTTCTCGGTGGAATACTTAGGCTTCTAACCGTATTCCTTTGCCTGCCCCTCATCTTTTGATTCTTGAAGATACTATGATAGTATGGCTTTACAGTAACATTTTCCGTCTTCGTCCTAAGATTTCCTCGAAGCATTGAGACCATTTTTTTAGAGCTCAATGACGGATGCTTCTATTGCGCCTTCTGAACCCACAATGCAGGAACATCATATTGTCAAGGCCGACGAGGTCGATCAAACAGGAACCGACATCACAACTGTGTCGGATGATCAGTTGATGGAAGAGGTCGCGCAAGGCCTGCGACAGGAGCAAGCTTCAAAAGCGACGGCTTCTGAACCAAATGAGTCGCAAGAGCAAAGATCCAAACCATCGAGGCGTCCGGAACTGCGTCGGGACGGGTCAGCTCCTCCGCCTCCTTTACAGCCTCCGCCTCCTGCTCCGGTGCAGCAACTCCCGGACAGACCGCCGGACTCGTTGAGTCTGGCTCAATTAAAGCAGATAGTTCAGGACATGCCCAAGGCCGATCAACCTGCGTATGCATTTGAGTACGCTGACTCGCAGCCTCTTGCGGAAGAAATCGAAGAATGGTTCCAGTACAGCGAGTTTGATCGAATCATGCTCCTTGGCATGAAGTCTACATTTGAGCGAAAATGGGCTTCTTTCTGCGACAAGCAGTCTGCGGTTTCCAATCAGCTGCCTTGGCTTGATGCCTCTCATGACTTACGCAAATCTTTCATGGAACAGATCATCAATGAACTACCGGATCGAGACATTTCTGCTCGTACCGAAGCGTTAGAGGTTATTTGCTATGCATTGACTGGTATCTGGGGTAGTACTGCTGGAAAAGCAGTCCCTGACTACCCAGAAGATCTGCCCCCGCAGGCAGTCACAGATACACCAAAATCAAAATCACTGCAAATCATATGGATGCAGAGAAACGCTGAGCTTGTTAATGAATGTTCAGGACTTGGTCCATTGCTCAGTTGTCTGTGCAAAGCTCTTGAGAAGAATCGGAGCTCACTCAATCCCGACTTGGATGGCCTGGACTCGAGCTCGGATTCCGCAAACGTCGCTGCCTCAGAACATGAAGTAAACCTGGTGCTTACGGCTTTATACATCATCGTAGAGATTGGCCGAAGACAAGAGAAACATGATCCTCAAAACGTTCCCCTGCGCGATGCGCTCATGGGCTTGAAGCCTAACCTGCCAGTCTTTCTTGTCGAGGTCATCGCACGACTGCGATGGGACGATTCAGCAAACATTCCGCTCACGCGGATCATCCTCCTTTTCTGGAAGTCTCTTCTCCTCTTCTTTGGGGGAAGCGAGAGCTTGAAGAAAGCCAAGGAAGAGTTGGAGCCGCGAATGGAGGCACGAGAAAACTCTCCTAGCCGGAGGACACCATTTCTGACTGCTTCCCCCCTAGATTACCACCTGTTCCGGCAAGAGATCACATCAAAATACCCTGCTTACAACCCCCCGCTACCAGTCGTTCCGCTGGAGCTTGAAAATAACTCGATCCTACCTCCTCTTCCTCAGCATCCTAGCCGCACCAGTTCATCTACCGGCCTCTTTTCCGGAGTAGGGCCCTCTGTGGCTGGTGGAAACGGCTCTATCCTCCATCAGTCTGTCCACATTGCTACACCGGCTCCATCTCCTCCACCGTCACCTATAGGACCCGGTGGCAAAGCAGGCAAGAAGCAGAATTACCAGACAAACCAGAACTTTCCTTTCATGTATCCTCCATTGGATGATTCGAGCAACGATATCGGCGGAAGAGGCAGCACTGAAAGGCAAGATGCACTCGTGGGAAAGAGATGGGAAGGAAGCGATGTACCAGCATCAATCATTGAAGCCGGAAAGCTCTTCTCTACTCATGTTAAGATGACTAGAGCGATGCGCCA
This sequence comes from Aspergillus felis, assembly GCA_016413765.1. Taxonomy (NCBI): domain Eukaryota; kingdom Fungi; phylum Ascomycota; class Eurotiomycetes; order Eurotiales; family Aspergillaceae; genus Aspergillus; species Aspergillus felis. The sequence goes on from CP066508.1 coordinate 1,037,928, forward strand.
GCTCTGGGAAGAAAGAGAGCGTTTCATGAAATATGACCGCGGCTGGTATCTTGACGAAAACTCAACTGGCTCAGACGAGGACCCCTCTGGTGAGCTTGTTGAGGGCTTGCAAGACCTGGGTTTAGAGGAGAGAAGAAAGTCGAGTCACAGTTGGGTTCCACAGAGGGAAACCGATAATGATTATATACAGCGCCGCTTAGATGCTGTCGAATCGTTCTACGTACGTGTTCCCCCGTCTTTAACATCGTTGACATACTGACGCCTTGATAGTCCCAGGTATTGGTGCACCTACAGTCGATCACAATTGTCTTCTTGAAGATCATTTTGACCAATGTCAGTGCTATGGTCAATCAAGCGAATGGTCAGAATGGGCATGCCATGAGGTATGTAGCAGACAGCCTATCGACAAAAACAGGAAGAATAGGAAATGGCTGACTTGACGGTTAGTGATGGCTACGGGGCCGCCAATGGGTTTCCAGCTGCCCCCAATAGCTTCTCGGATAGTTTTAATGCCGATGCTGCCATTGAGGAGCTTGACAACATCCGCCTGCGAGAAATTACAGGGAAGGCTATATCGGGATCTTTGTTGCTCATGTTGAAGTGGTTCAAGAGATCTCGTAAGTTACAACGTCGAGGCCTATGTGAGATGGTTTCTAACAGGCTGCAGATATATTAAAGTTTGAGTACATGACGCAGCTTTTGCTCGATTCGAACTATTTACCCCTGATTCTGAAGATGTTCGCGCACCAAGACATCGACCAGGCGATAGCACAGAAGAACGACCGTGAAGAACTAGGGTAGGTGCTCGTCAAGCACTGATCACGATGGAGACACTAACTCTGAGCAGCTTCTTCCACTTTTGTCATGTTCATTCCGATCAGCCGCCGAATTCAGCTGATAACTCAGACGAGGACTCATCACCGAGTGAAGATGAAGCCGTGCCCCCGCCTATTCTTCGGCACCGCCGTGACACGGATCCGGGCACCTCCTCAGTACGACCCTCGTCTCCCCAGGAGGCTCTCCCTGAACTGGTAGAAGGCCCTCATCGTCCTGAAGTTGACGAACTGGGATTTCCGACTGCTCCTCCGCCGAAAGAGCCCATCACGGTGTTCTCGTTTCGGAACTTCTTCTCTGCCATAAACTATCTCCACATCATGCAAAAGATCACGCGGGACAAGGCACACAGGTGCCTGCTACTTGTTCAGTACAAGTCCAGCACGATATTACGAAAGGGGCTCAAGATCCCTGATCCCCACCTGCGATTCTACACCCTGAAATTGTTCAAATCTCAGGTGCCCTACTGTGGCCGGAAGTGGCGCCAGAGCAACATGCGTGTCATCACTGCGATTTATCTATACTGCCGCCCGGAGCTACGGGATGACTGGCTAGCTGGGTCGGATATTGATGCAGAAGTGGAGGAGGCATTGCCACTGGAACAAGCCCTTAGAGGACTGACACACTGGTGGCACCTACGTCGATACAAGGACGTCATGGGCGGCGAAGAACGTGCGTCCATGATGGAAGAAGAGCGGGACTTTTTTGTACGCGAGTTGGAAGCTATGGGTTGGGGGTTTGCCGGTGAGGAAATGATGATTGAGGAGGCGGAAATGGCTGCTAACGGGGCCATGATGAATGGGACAGAATGGGATGGTGGCCCCTTACAGATGGAAGGATGGTGATGTAAATATTCTTTTAGCGTTGAGGAAACATATTGCCGCTGCATTTTGTTGAAATGGCCGTCATGATGCGTCGCATATAGAGTAGCTCAGCTGGCTGTGATAAACAGAGCAACAAATAGGTAGATCAGAGTTGATAACGATAAGCCGGCAATCGATAAGCGCCGACCACGTGACCGACTGCTACAGCAACTTTTTTTTTCTCTGCGGAGAAAATCAACTTTTCGATCGATCAGGTCAACAGAAAACCATTCTACCTCTGAACAGGCTACGCTGTGTCAAATCCGGTGCACGTAGCAGCCGGAACCAAATATCATGTCTTCTGACGAGATTGTCTGGCAGGTTATCAACCAGCAGTTCTGCTCCTACAAGCTCAAGTGAGTGAAATCCAGCGAGCGCTCGTCGAGTTCGCCGCCCGCGAAAAACAAGATCTCGGCGATGAATTATCTGCATGTACTAATACCACATGATCCAGGACAACCAAAGGCCAGAACTTCTGCCGCAATGAATACAATGTCAGCGGTCTCTGCAATCGCCAGTCTTGCCCGCTGGCCAACTCGCGGTACGCTACCGTGCGGTCGGATCCGGAGACGGGCGTTATGTACCTGTACATGAAGACGATCGAACGAGCCCACATGCCCAGCAAGCTCTGGGAGCGGATCAGGTTATCGTCCAACTACGCCAAGGCGCTCGAGCAGCTCGACGAGCGACTGATCTACTGGCCCAAGTTTCTTGTCCATAAGTGCAAGCAGCGTCTCACGCGGCTGACGCAGGTGGCTATTCGGATGCGGAAGATCGCCAAGGAGGAAGAGCGGCTGGGGGAGAAGATTGTGCCGAAGCTGGCGCCGAAGATCCGGCGGAGAGAGGAGACGAGGGAGCGCAAGGCTGAGTCGGCTGCCAAGGTTGAGCGGGCGATTGAGCGTGAGCTGATTGAGCGGTTGCGGAGCGGCGCTTACGGTGACCGGCCGCTCAATGTTGAGGAGGGGATCTGGAAGAAGGTCCTACGCGGTTTGGAGCGCACTGGTGAGGGTGAGCGGGACGAGGATCTCGACGACGGCGAAGAGATTGAGGATGAAGAGGAAGAGGGCGTCGGTGAGGTGGAGTACGTCAGTGATCTTGAGGAGGACGAGGACCTCGAGGATATCGAGGATTGGTTGGGCGGAGATTCGGCCGACGACTCGAGTGATTACGATGATGAGGAGGATGAGGACAGTGACGAGGAGAGCGACGCAGAGGACGAGTCCAGCGATGAGGAGACCAAGAAGCCCAAGCCTGGGTCCAAGAGAAAGCGTGCTGCACCACAAGCAAAGCCGCGGAAGAAGGGTCCTCTGGTCGAGATCGAATACGAAACCGAAGGAGCGGGCAAGGAGAGCATCCTGGCTTAGATGGAATCATTCTCGTCGGGGCAGTGAAGGATATAGAAGAAAAAGTAATTGGTTTGAGCTACATTTACGGCGTTTTGGACTTTTCTTTCAACTTACTCTGCGATCGGGGCTTGTCATACCCAGTCATTGCATCTACTTGTTTAACGACTGATTTTGAAGCTTCAAGAGAATATTTTGTTCAAGAACATGTACAGAGCCTAGGAGGATTATCAAAACAAGCATCATGTCTTGTCGGAATATCTGCCAGTGTCGTATGTTACCTTGGTGTTAAGTGATTTCTCCAAGGCGGGAGACTCACGTGCGGCGGCAACTGGATCCGCCGTTGAAACACGCCAGTCCGTAGGTAAGAGACACGGTGATCCATCTATCTGATGCGCCAGAAACCACCGTTGTTCTACCACTGGTTTCCATAGACTTCAAAGCTTCAATGCGCCGTCGACGATTTTAAGTTCACACAACCCCAGTATCCTGGACCTGCACATTAACTTCAGTCGCCCGTACCGTCGAGCTTAATTAATCCTTCCATCCCCTCACTCCGAATCGCTTCCAACCCCGCCACCGTGCAGTTTGGACCTTCCTTCGCTGCCTGGTTTAGCTTTTGCGCATATTCTTCGCGGCGAATCAAATCACAGAATGACCTCCTATTTCTCTTCGCTTACCTCGTCGTCAGCGATCTCCAACATCAGCACGCGGCTCAGCTCCCTCCGCCGTGCCATCACGTCCGGAGACGAGGCGGACGACCCAGAAAACGAAGATTGCTCTCACATCTCCAACGTCCTGCGTGCCTACTACACAGAGAAAGGCCGGCCATTTCCATCATGGCTCCCTCCGAACCCTAAAGCTCCAGCACCCGCACCTTCCCGAACCATCGCAACCACTCAGATCCAGCCAGGCGCCTACGGACACGGTTCAGCGGTCACAACCTCAGCCCCGGGACGCGGTGGCGGCCTGAGTGATCTATGGGGAGACTCAGGAGCTTCTCAACAGCTACCAGCATCACAAACGGCCAGTCTGCGACGGGGACGTCTGGCACCCGGGAGCGCAGGCGCCCCGCTGTCGACGGTGCACAGCGCTCCGTCTGGCTCGGTGGTGACACCTCCCTCTGGGTCACCCACACCGCCGACCGCGCATCCGTCCGGGGCACGACCTCTCCCCAGTCAGCGAGCGGGATCGTATCAGACAATTTCATCTGGCCAGGCCTCTCTTGAGCGGGCTGCGTCTGCGCAGGAGAGACTGCGAGCGCGATTGCATGGAGGGCGGTCGCCTAGCCCGGCCCAGACTCCCCCAAATGGCAGTCGGCCGGGGTCTCCATATTACGGGGGAGGGGCAGATCCTAGTGTGAGAAAGCCAGTTGGAATGCCTCCGGGACGACGGTAACAGGGGGATATGGGTTGTTACTGTTCTACGGCCAGAAAATGAAGCTGTTATGTCTTAATATTACTACTAATTTAGAGTCCGACGCTCGAGATGGACATCGCTGGATGGTGCCTGTCTGAGATCTGTTACGCAGAAGTCTGTACACAGCATTGAGCCATTTTGCTTGTTTTTTGTAATGATCTCTTCAACATCTTAGAAATAATACTTCTCCTCGGATCGATTTAGCATTCCCAAGTCTCTTTGTGAACTCTTTGGAGGGCCATAGACTCCTCAGTACTGCGTACGTCTCTAGAGACTGTCGGTGCCCGATAGGCACGTGACCATCCCGAGTCCCCCACGGCTGAATCGTTCCTTGGTTGTTCCTCTCATGGTCTGACCATCTGGGACGCCACACTAAGCCTTTTGGCACGGAATCTTGAACCCACCACGGCGAATGAAAGTCTCGGGTGCTTTTCGAGGGCAAGTACTGCCCTTCTTGGCTGATGCGTCTCGGGATGTGTCCGTCTTGGTGGCGTGCAGCGAGCAATCAGCATCCCGGTACATGACCGGACGATTTGGTTCAGCAATTGGACACTTCGGGATCGACCAGCATTAAATGCCTCATTCGGAGTCATTCCCATTATTCCCATTAGCTAACTGGCGACAACTCGGAGTTTCGACCACAGACTGATGATGCAATTGGATGGAATTCCACCGAAGTGTCTCCGAGACTTTCGGGATGGCTGCGTGGTGCCGTGCACGAGTGGGAGGTCAAGACTTTGCTCTGACTGGCCTATGTGTGCCTGGGGTTGTACTACAGAATCGAAGTTTTCTAGTCGCGTCCGCTTCTCTTCTCCAGACCTCCACACCAACCCGACTTTTTGCCTCCACGGGGATTCGTCTCGTTCCCCCAACCTTTGCTGCTTCAAGCCTCCGCATACTTTGCACCTTACCAGGTATGTACTCCGTTGATGGCGCTCATTGAGTTCGTCGAGTTGAGTTTATCCCTGCTAGTCGGAATCATCGATAGGAGGGGAAAGACTGACTGACTCAAAATGCCTCCTGGATGAGCACCACACCACCATGGTCCATTGGTCATTGGCGTGATCATCATTCCTTAGGCTTCGGCCATTCTTCCCCACCGTTCCAGAATGCTGCTTGCTGTTGTAACTTTGTAAGCCTGTAGATAGACACCGGAGTAATCTCTTCCATCGGTTACGCTGCCCTCTTTTCTTCCCTGGCTTTCTGTCTGTCCCCACTTCCCCGTTAGAGTCTTGTCCCGCTTGTTTCTGCCCTGAACCCGTGATGACCGTCACTCCGCGGCCCAGGACTGTACCCCGGGATGCCGTGCCCGTATAAATATCCCCCGGGTTTCTTCTTCTCTTGCCCTTCGTTGTTAATTATTTTTTCTCTCCAACGTCCTTTCTACAGGCGGTTGTCCTCTTCCTATCTAGAAGACTGTCTTTGTAGGGAACGGCAGGTCCTGCCCCTCTTCTCTTTTTACTTTAGGTAAAGCCTTCCATAGGTGAAGGTCTTCTGTACAGATACCTACTGCCTTTGGCTACCTCTCAATACACTACTTCTTTTATAATCATTCTCCTGCGTTGCCCATCATGGCAGTCAAAGACGTCGAGGTTCCTCTCGACGACCACAAGGAGGTCGCCGAAGAGATGGATGATATTCGAAATGATCCCAAGTCCGAGGCTTTCAACGAAGCTGCCATGGATGCTGAGCTCCAGCAGCTGGAAGTACAGCTCGGTGAAATCAAGAAGTCTCGGTTGGAGCTCACTTTCGCCAACCCCGCTTACTTCACTTATGTTCTGGTGGCCTTTGCATCTATGGGTGGTCTACTGTCTGGTCTGGATCAGTCGCTGATCAGCGGTGCGAATCTCACCATGCCCACGGCTTTGCATCTGTCCTCCTCGCAAGCTAGTTTGGTCAACTCCGGTATGCCCCTCGGTGCCGTCGGCGGTGCCCTGATCCTTAGTCCTTGCAACGAGTACCTTGGTCGGCGCATGGCCATCATTGTCTCCTGCATTCTTTACACTATCGGTGCTGGACTCGAAGCCGGTGCCATTGACTTTGGCATGATGTTCGCCGGCCGTTTCGTTCTTGGCATGGGAGTCGGTCTTGAGGGCGGTACTGTCCCTGTCTACGTCGCCGAGTCTGGTAAGCTTCCCTCCTTTCTGCTTCAGTCGTGTTGGCGAGGACCGTTACTGACTGATGTCTAGTCCCCGGTAGGATCCGTGGTAACTTGGTCTCTTTGTATCAGTTGAACATTGCTTTGGGTGAAGTCCTCGGCTATGCGGTGGCCGCGATGTTCTTTGGTGTCGCCGGTGACTGGCGTTTCATTCTCGGCTCTTCCCTGGTCTTCTCGACCATCCTTCTGGTCGGCATGCTGTTCATGCCTGAGAGCCCCCGTTACCTGATGCACAAGGGAAGACAGGTCGAGGCGTATGGCGTGTGGAAGCGCATTCGTGGCTTCGATACTTACGAGTCCAAGGAGGAGTTCCTGGGCATGCGCCAAGCTGTCGCCGCGGAGAATGAGGAACAGGCCAACACCAAGAAGTGGGCCTGGCTGGACTTCATCACCAACCCCCGGGCTCGCCGCGCCATGATCTATGCCAACATCATGGTGTTCCTCGGTCAATTCACGGGTGTGAACGCAGTTATGTACTACATGGGCGTCCTGATGACGAAGATCGGCTTCGACGACCGTACCAGTGTCTATATGTCGCTCGTCGGAGGTGGAGCCCTGTTGATCGGTACTATTCCTGCGGTGCTGTATATGGAGCGGTTCGGCCGACGCTACTGGGCCAACGTTATGCTTCCTGGTTTCTTCATCGGCCTTGTGCTCGTGGGAGCTGGCTACGCCGTCGACTACAATACCTACCCTGCCACGGCTGAGGGTCTCTATCTGACCGGTATCATCCTTTACATGGGCTTCTTCGGCTCCTATGCCTGCCTGACATGGGTCATTCCCGCCGAGGTGTTCCCCACCTACCTCCGTAGTTACGGCATGACCACTGCGGACGCCAACCTCTTCCTGTGCTCCTTCATCGTCACCTACAACTTTACCGCGATGATGAACTCGATGACTCGGATCGGTCTCACTCTCGGTTTCTACGGAGGTATCGCCGTCCTGGGTTGGTTCTACCAGATCCTCTTCATGCCCGAGACCAAGAACAAGACCCTCGAGGAGATTGACGAGCTGTTCTCCAAGCCTACCTCGGTTATTGTCAAGCAGAACATCAAGAGCACCGTTGAGATCATGCGCGACCTGGGTCACTTGCGCTTCAGAAAGGTCTTTAGCCCTAGTCCTAGACTTTAGAGAGGGTCCGTGATTATGGTGTGTATGACAGTGTTATATTGTCTATGCCTGCATTATATGGCATGTCATGAGTTTTAGATGATGATGAAATGGGATATGTATTCAAATTGTATATATATACATAAGCTTACATCAAGCTACGTGGAATCATTAAAAATATTTTTTCAGTTTACTACCACAGTTCCTTCTCTCTTTGGTAAATATCCTATTTGAGCTACGATCGTGATAGAGACGGATATGGAATCATTAGAGTTAGATTATGCTCTTCTGACTACAATCTAGAATACAGATAGTACAACCAAACATATTTCGATGCTAGATAGGACAACTCTAACATATAGTAGCTCCGATAACAGGGAACCAAAGGTGGTTGCATTCTAAGGACGGCGATTGACAAAGATTTGAGGATCCAAATATACGATCCTAGTCTATTCTATTATACAGTATACAATGTCTATACACCTTCCCTACCCTCATGCTGCGCAACAACAGTCACTTCAACCTGCTTCCGAATACCAGCCGACCCTGCCCCAACGTCCTGACTACTCCCGCCCGTCTCCACCCCGTCAAGACTATTTCGACTACCGAGTATATGGTCAACACTCGCCCCATCATCGGCACGATTCCTGGTGGACAGCATCCCGCGCAACCGCGAATCAGTCTTCCGATGCGCGGACTTCTGTGCTGTGACCGACGTCGTCGCCCCTCGGGTCCCCGTGAACGCTGCACCCAGCTCGTACGAGCGAGACCGCTGTCCGCTGCTCGTCATATAATGGAACCCCGAGAGGATGAGCGAGCGGAGACACGGTAGCGACGCGGTGATGATCACCAGGTTTGCTTCGATGTATCCCCAGCGGATGAGGTTGATCGTGCCGCCTAGAGAGTCGTTTTCAATCTCGCGGAGCTGGATGGTTTTGGCGACGGCGGCCGCCATGGCACTATTTTATCAGCATTAGCAGGGGGAAGAAGATACAGGATGAGCAGAAGAGAGCAGGGCAGAGGAGGTTAAGGCTTACACCAGGCCGCAGCTCATGAGGGCCACCAAACTGATTTTGATCCCGAGTTTGAGCTTGAGGTGCCAGAAGATATAGGTCGGGACGACGGCCAGGTAGAGATCGACGAAGATGTTGAATACTGAAGGCATCGTCAGTTCACTTTCGCTGATGCTAGGAATCGGCTATGGGACATACCACTCTGGAAATAGCCAAAGTTGATCTGGATAGAGTCTGCCGCACAGGTCCCAGCAACGTTGTAATCCCAAAGCATCGAGACGGGCGTGCACGACGCATAGATCAAGATGACGGCCACAGAATTGAAGATCACCTCCATCACGGCGAGGGCCGTCAGGATGATACGCTGCCATTTCTGCCCCCCCAGGATGGCCAGGAGGTACAACACGAAGGCAGCACGGCCGAAGGCTGTACAGAAGATCAAGAACGCCTGTCCTATGATGTAGTATTTCCGACCCGTCGTCGCGCCAGGTTCGGGGACGGTTTCATCCGGCAGGCCGTATCCGTAGTTGACTGCAATGGTGTTCAGGGAGCCGGCGATGATACCTAGGATCTAAAGCGGCGGTGTTATAGAGGACTCTGTATAGAGCACAGGCAGAACGTACCAGCGCAAAGATCATCACGACATCGTCCATCCGGAATTGGCGAATCTTCACTTTGGCCAGGACACGCAAAACGACCACGACCGCCGAGATGCTTGTCAGAACCCATATCAGGTCCACCAGACCCCTTCCGCGTGGGTTTGAAGCAGGCATTTCCATCTTCTGCGAGAATAGACTGGCTACCCAATGTCACCTATCCAGCACAGTCAAGGACGATCTGCATGTCGCACTAGAAACAGAGAAACGACCGTCCAGAAGAGAGGGAAGAGAAAAGGAAAAATCAAGCAAAAGTCAATCTCATCAAGTAAAAATAACTTCTTGACAGAGGCCATCGTAAACCCCTGGCAAGCTTTGCCCCACTGGAAACGACGGAAAATCGACGAACAACCTATCGAGATGGATAGCCAGCTCATAAGATTCGAACTTCCCAGTTAATCTTACTTCACGAGCATTTCGTCTAGTGGTTACTCGCCAGGGCCCACTCATGGTCCTTACTGAATCCAGCAACCCAGTCGCCGGGTCTAGCAGTAGCAGCCCTAGGGTGCCGTGCCGTGCGCATATCGCCTCCAATAACCTAATTTCCTGCTCGTGTTGGACGCGTAGTACCCTCCCGTTTACTCTCTGTTTGGTACGTACGATTGGTTCCCTGACAGCGAGCAACTCTGAATTGCTCCTATCCAAGGGGTCTATTGTAGCGGCAAGCGAATTCAATCTCAGCTGAGCGACCCGGCAGAGCCCGTCGCCGTCAGCCCGTCATCGTCATGCAAGATCCATCTTATACGAGGACTAGTAGGCATCCTGGTAAAAGTGCCGACAGGTGCTACTAGAGCGAGCTCAGAAATCAAATCAGGGCATTGGCCAGGATCCGTACCTCAACCGAAACCCACCGTCGCCACAACGGTCAGACCTCTCCCAGGCTCCGTAGGGCGTACCTTCCAGACCTAGCTCTAGACCTCTGACCCCATCCGGAGCTGAACTGGAATCGTGCTCGTTATTTACATGCTGTGCGTTATTCATAGTCTAACTTCCATTACCTATAGCTATCTACTATTAGTAATTGATAAACAACAATGGACGACCATACTCGTAACTGAGAGATTGACCGTTGAGAATCGAGACTGCAAGTGAACTGTCAGTTGGCGAATCACGTTGCGCGTCGCAATTAAAGTTGCAGCTACGACGGAATAGACTTCTGGAGAGGTGAAATTTTCCGCTCCGGTGGATGATGGCATTATGTAAGAAACCTTGTTTTTGCTTGGCAGGCTTCACGCTAGGCTGCTTTCGGGTAGTGTCTGGACCCTGAGTTTCAGGATTCGGTGCTAAGTAGCGAGTGCCGACGCCATGTGTCGGTAATACGATTAGCTTCTGATTTCATTTGTTCGATAGGATATGCTAGTTTACAGCTGCGCATGATGTTCATGTAAATAATTGATACAGGACGTGCATCCTTATAAATGCCAACGACACACAACGTCGGCAATACATCTGGGCCCTGGCAATATGTGCTACCAGCCAAATATTTCAGCCACACTCAATACGCTGAACCGTACGCCAGCCACAGAGAATAAGATCAACACAATATCCACCACGCCGAGGACAGCAGCCCCCATCATGAAACGAGGGCAGAAGATCCGGTAGAGCATGAGGTGGCGGCGCAGGTGGCCAGCCCACATTGTGGTTGCGAGGTTGATCGTTGCAAAGTAAAGAATATATGTCGCGGCCGCTTGCGCGACATCGGACAGAATTCTGGTAGTGGGCGTGCTGGACGTGGCGGATGAGCTGCTATCGTGCAGCTGGAGGGGTCGTTTCCACAACACCGTGAGAGGAACAGCAATTGCAGTGAGGATCTGCGCGCCGAACGTGTTGAGGATTACCAGAATGGGCGACCAAGGATATTGAACAGAAGACAAAGGGATGAACGCAGTTTCCCATTGGATACTGGTGAGGGTGGCCTGGTGTCCCGTCTTGAAGAAGTGGAACGACCCAAGAAGACCCAAGACTATAGGTCCGATGGCCGAGTTGCCCATAACAAGCCCATTCGTGTCAAGGATCTCAAGTAGAGAGAGGATCTGCCACAGCAGCAGGCCAATTGCCCCTTGGCCCATTGGTTTTTGCATGAGAATGATGGCCAGGCAGAAATTAATGACGAGAAGGAAAGCTCGCGTGCCATAAACATTCCCGAATCCCAAAATAGTAACCGTTTTCCTGGCCGGTTCTCTACCCTCAGATTCAGCACCGCCTTGGCTGACGCTTATGCTGACGCACGGTTTGGTGTAGACGAACGCAGTGGTTCCAGCGGCGAATGCAAGCGCAAGAACGACCTGAGCCAGGAATACCCGTATGGTCTTCAAGGTCTCTTTGCTCACAAGGCCCCATTCACTGTCGTCGGCAGCCTCGAGCGTCCAGAAAATGGAAGCGACAAAGAGACCGAACCGGAACGCAAAGCCAATCCACAATGTCGCTGCTCCTTCGTAGGATTTGGACCCTGCATAGAAAGACCGGACAACTGCTGGAAGGATGAGGGTCACAAGAAAGGGAATAACTAGTTGCCAGGGAGCAGACGTGGAGGATGTCGTGGAAGCATAATAGGTGGAGCGGCAGAACGGCATCTGCTCTTCGCGGCACAGACGGGAGAAGGACGCAATTCTTCCCAGAATTACAAATAAGATGGAATGATAGACTCCAAGCACCCGGTCAGCGGTCGACTTCTGCCGCATCGATGATGCACCCGCGACGACTCCAAAAGTTGAAAGGAAGAACAGAAGGATTTCATCCTCCCATATTGTGTATGAGTTCGATGCAAAGCCTATCGATTGGGACACTGTGAAGATGATTGCGAGCCATCCCCAAAGACTATTGGGGAGAGGCAACACTATGCGCCCAGGTTTACCGAAAATGGCCCACGAAGCGCCAATGATGCTTCCTGCGGCAGCCAGCAGAGCAGAAGACTCGACTGCCCGAGCAGACAACATGCGAGAGTAAGATAAGCAAGCTCCAGTCACGGCACCTAACACGGATCCCACCCCCACGGAGGAGAGCAGAGACTGAGTGAGTTCTGTTCGGGCGGCCTTCATACCTCGCGCGTAGAAGACGAGAAGGACGATCGCCGCAGAAAGAATTCCGACGCCCTGCAACATGCTGGGTACATCAAACTTCGCCCATAGCCCACGGCAGACATGCAAGATACGCCGTTGGTACTGTCGATGCAACTCAGAAGCCGAACGCGGAGCTGCCACATTCGATTTACCAGCTCTCGAGAGCTGCTGCCAGGCGCTCTCTGCGGCCTCCCACAGCTCCTCTGACCCAAGTGATTGGGCTTCATCCGCACCATGCGAGGATGTATACTCGTGCTGATACCGTCTGATTTGTGCAGAGGTTAAGCGGTTTACTGTGGCAAGATTTTTCCAACCGTTACCCCCAACTCCGACGAAAGCCTCCTCGATCGGCGCACCAAGGTTGTTGAAGGGGATTGGCATCCCCAGAAGAAGCGACAGAGTGGGAACGAGGTCTATCTGGGGAACGAAACGTTCCCGTGCGGTTTTCGGAGGACTAGCGGTCTCCGAACTCGTACGGCCGAAGATTGCCTTCTTCGAATACATCCAGAGAGCCGCCTCGACTTCGTCGTTTGATTCGCCCCCGTGGTCGCCCTTGGAGTCCATTCCGTGATCCCCCATGACCACCAACAGCGTCTTGTCATCTAGCTTGGCGATGATGTCTCGAATTACTTGATCCATCTCGCGAAGTTTTGCGGCCATAGCCGGGTGGTTTGGTCCATATCGGTGCCCGGCATGATCGACGCCGAGATAATGGCCGAAAATGACATCCCATTTCGTCGAGTTTTCAGGATGCAACAGCGGGAAAAGATGATCATTGACTCCATTGTCAACAGTGTGCAAGTCCCACACATTGAAGGAATCGAAAGGGCGTGTCAGATCAGCGTCGAAGTAGCCCGGGAAAAGAGCATGCCAGGTATCATCTCCCAGGTGGACCAAGGTCTTGCCTGCCGCGTGTAGCTGCGCAACGAGGTTATCTTCATCGATTGCCGTCCCGGCAAAGTTGGAGCCAGCATCCACAAATGTAGGTAGAGTGCCCGTTGTCAGTCCTTTGAGTCGTTGCAATGTCGTGGTCGGCGGGTCCGCAATGAATGGAAGCAGAAAAGCGTTTTCGGGAGACTTGACAGCCGTTTCGTACAAAACTGGTATGTTGTTATGAAACAGATGGGCTGTTTCACTTCCCGTCCCTGATAGAAAAGGTACCGTAAAGTCGTACCGCAAAGCATCTATAATGATCACAATAGCCTTGTCAAATGACTTTTCATGCCAGCATCCTTGCTTTCCTTTGCTCCCTGATAAAGACGAAGAAGCATCGTCGAAAGGAAGAACATCACAAGCCGATTTATTTTCCAGGACCATCCGAGTGAGAAGGAAACCTTTCGTAAAAAAGAATATGCCAGCAACATGCAAAAGCCTAAAATAATTTTGACCAGTGAGCTTCAGGGCATCCAATAAAGACCAAAAGCCTCTGACCAAACGGGGGAAAGCTTACAGTATCCAACCGAACACACCCAGTATTCCTAGATGTTTTATTGTGAAGGCGCGTTCAAATTCCTTCGTCTTGTCCGCCGGCGCTTTAGTCGTCTTTGCCGGCCGCAGTTGCGGTCGGGTTGCTCGAAGGTCGCTGGGTTCGGAAACCCGCGGCGAAGACGGTCCCGGGGAAGAAGCTGCCGTAGGTCGCGAGCCTTTGGAGCTCGGACGATCATGGCTGGACCCAGAGGTTGTCGGTGAGGCCATTATGGGCACACAAGTCGGCGTAGAATGAAAGCTGGTTCATCCAATGGTCAAAGTTGCCCGTAGCTTTCGTCGTTGTGGGAGGGGGTGTTGTCGCGCAATATATTGGCAGACACCTGCAAACGCCCGAGTGGCCTCCGATGCGAGAAAGCTCCGAGGAAATTGGACCTCTCAAATGGACTTCATTGATATTGTAAGGACTGAGTTGAGTTCAGGAGCTGAGGAACAGAGGAAAGAAATTAAAGGCCAAGAAAAAAAGAAGGTATACCCTATGTCCCTATCTGAGCTGTCAAGTGTACTCTCCCATCGAAGCCGACTCAAAGCACGTTCATGGCTACAATGACAGCTCAAATACAACAAATAAAACAAATGAAACCGTAATAATGAGGGACTTGTTGTCAGTCGACGATCTTGCTGATTATGAGCTCGGTAAAAGACAAAAGAATTAAAGGCCAGCAGAACGGCCAGTTCAGATTGTCCGGACCCTCCCAAAAATCTCCTGCCGCCCGTGACGTCGGGAGTTCGGCGATTTTGGCGACTCCCAATTAGGTAGCGAGGTGTTCAGGCAAGCTTTGCGCCGGGCGTCATTGGTCGGCCCGGCGCGGAACATTTGAAAAGCCCTGCCACGGGTGGGCCATGTTGCCCTATCTGGAGACTTGTTTAGGGTCAAAGTGACTATCAATGAGTGAACTTGATCCATATACTACTCATGGATCGTTCATATAAGCTATCTGTACAGGTAATGACATCCATTGAGGCCCACGCTATGGAAAGCGGCCAAGTAATGTATAGCGGACTAGTTACATACATTATCCAGTTGTATGACACCCTAAAGGCAAACCGAGAATTGCAAGGGATGAAAGAAGCATAAAAAGTAGCATAGAGAAAGTAAAAGGGGGGAAAGAAGAATGGTAGAAGCAAAATCCGGGTTGAGAAGGAAGAAGAGGCTCCAAGAAAGAAAAGTGAAACCCCGCGTGCATTACGTCCTTCAACCCTAGTGACGTGGCAGGGCTGAGAGGACCACAAGTGACCAGGCACAAGAGATGAACGCCAATAGAAGCGAAAAGACCAGGCAGCAAGAGATCCCAAAATGGCAATGCAGAGAGAAAGAAAGCAGCAACCCTTTGCTATACACAATTCAGCTTCGGTAAGCCTTCGATCTGGTAACTCTTCAGGTCAATCCGGTTGATGACATTGTCCTCGCGAGCATCAGTATAGTCCGGTGACCTGAAGAGTTAATAGGTGTAGAGGGTAGGATCGATGGAGTATTTGCGTATGTGCAAGTCGAGGACGAAACGGCAAAACGGTAATAGTCAAGAGGCGCAGACAGGAAAACAGGACTGATTTTCGCCAGAGTATCGTCATGTATTGGAAGGAGTCGGTGTCGTCGAAGGATGAAAGGGGTTAAAATAATCAATTCTTTTCCGTATCGGCTCGGCGGAGAGATACGCAGGTCACCTCAAAGACGGTCGGCAGTCGGCAATCTAAGACCATCTTTTCAGATCCTCTTTCTCCTTGAGGCCGCCCATGCGTTCGATGTCCAAGGATTGGAAACGTTCCGCGTCGCTGGACTGATAAGGTGGAAGCTCTTCATTGCATGGTTCCAACCCGACGGCGCCGGCATCACTAATTCTCACCACTACAACACGGCCAGACTTGCGCTTTCCAGACTCGTCTTCCTCCTCGGGGAACGTAATGCGGATTTCAGGGACCGGACTGGGTGGGGGGCTTGACGAGTTCTCCATCAAGCTGCGCTTCTCGTCGTACACCAAAATAGACTGTGTCCTCGTGTTTGAAGATGCGGAGATCGTGAGACGACGATGGTTGGGCGAGCACTGCCCGTTATGGACTGGGAGTTCGGAGTTCATCTGATTTTGGCGCTTTCGTCGCAGAACAAGAAGAGTAGCGACTAGTGCAATTCCGAGTAGAATGAGAACCAAGAGAGAGATCAATAGATCAATCATTGCCGGGGATAGTGAACTATCGTCGGTGCTGGCGCTGCTGTCGCCGCGAGTAACAAGCTTGATGAACATCTTTGCTGATTTTAATGGGCAGGTGTTCCCTAGCGATGCGTCTCGACTCCGAATCTTGCAGGCTCGTTAACGAGTTCGACTATCCGATGTGTGAGGGTATTTAATCCAAAAAAAGAAGTCGTGCTGTCACATTTCGCTTCTCGTCAATGACCATTCCAAGGACATCAGGTGGCGTTTTCCATCATCATCACTTACACTATATCCGGAAAAGTTTCTGCAACTCGATATTGAGGAAACTTATTCGAGTGTATTCAGAAGTCCAAGGAGAGAATGAATCGGGTGGGTAGTGGTGGTCGGGTCGTGAGTTGATCGGCCGAAGTGTATAGACTGACTTGATCGGCGGCGGTGATAAAAGAACGGACAGCAAGGTGAACAGCTGAAAGAGTGAAGCTGGCACCTGCTTGGGTTAGAGAGAGAACGTGATGGAGTGCGAAAGGAGGAAGAATGAGAGAGGGGTTGGTATGGGGGGATGAAAACAATGACAAGGGAAGAAAAATGAGAGACTGAAGGGAAGGGAAGGGAAGGACTTGAGTTGGGGAGGCAGGAGAAGGAAGGCCAGCAGTCAGCAGTCAGCAGCACAGCCGACCAGTCCGGCTCGAGGGAAACGGGGCGCAAGGGCGCCTAGAGCCTTAGTGTTTAGTCCTAGAGGTCCAGACTCCAGACCGCAAGGGTAAGGTGCTTTTCTTTTTCCCTAGGCAGACAACCTGTCAGTGGGGTCATTCTGTGATCTAGTGAAGAGACTAAACCTTTACAGGCATTCTCTAAGAGTTCTAGTGTCCAGTTGTTACTCCGTCACTAAAGAAGAAGGAGTCCACGCCGCATAAGTCCCAGTGTCTCCTCGTTTGTTTGTAGACTTGCCCTGTGTTTTGCTCATTTCTTGGTGGTTCACTCGGCGTTGCCGCTAAGAGCGGGTGCAATTTCCCCATCGTAACCGTACAGCCAATAAGAAAGCTGGTGTCCCTGACGCCAACTGTTCATCAAGCTTATTCGTCACATGTCCCATAGATTGACATGGGTTTTCTCCGTAACGAAGGGCGCTAAGATAGGTGTGTGCTAATATTATCTTTCTGGGCTGACTATTGAATCGTATGTAGGCATTTTCTTTTGTTGTGGGCTTGTGGCTCTCGTGTTTTCTGCCCCTGAAAAAATGAGCCATTTGCTTGGCCATCTATCTATTGTCGGATGTGTCCCACGAAAATAAATAATGCATACTTAAGCATTCACTTCAGACAGTTGGACACTTGTTCTCTAAGGATTCCCTCAGGATTCACCGAGGATTTGGCCAGGAGCGAGTCTATGTCTTTTCCCAAGATTCGGCGGAACTTACAAAAAACACAGACCTTGCGCATTTGACTTTGCGAGGAACAAGTGTGGTCACTCACATCCAAGGCCCTGCAGTCTTGTCACTATACTCAACGGACAAATTCTTACGGGATTCAAAGGAGGTTCACAAATGTCACGAGGCAGAGCAGATATACCGAGGCCCACAGCATATATATATTGGAGCACAGGAACGACGTTTAGCACGTAAAGAGCCAAATGACCGACTCTCGATAATTGCACATAAGATGGGTCTCAGCAACAGATATAATAACAGTATGAGGTAGAAGATGTTTTCAAGGTCCGATCGAATGTCATTCAAAATAATAGGATTGATGCGGAGGCTTTACGAACCTCCGCAGTTTTGAGCACTTACGAAGAAGAACCCTGAACCCTTCCACTCCAGACCGATCATTCTACAATTTCGAATTGGATTACCTCTAGGATAGCCTTCTACCAGTTGGGCCATGCTCAGACTGGATATATAGCTCGCTGGACAACCCAGGGGAAACCCGTCATGAGAGGATTATGGAAAATTCTTAAGCTTGAGCCCACTACTGAAGTACGATCAATATATATAAGAAGCCTGTATCTATCCAGCATCAAGCATGGTTTGTAATATATCTTTGCTCAAAGAAAGTCCGAGCAAATTGCTTCCACACCTCATGGCTGAACTTCTTAGTTTTTTCTAGCTGTCACCATTGAAGGTTTTGCGTTTCCTGCATATCCAAGATAGTACTCGAGGCAAAATTTAGACAAATTCCCGTATCCTAGTGACCTCCCCCGGACCTTCTTCAAAAGACTTTAGCCATATCTGCTTGTCAAAATAGCTAGCATGACTTGATAGGGTTCTGATAGATGATAGAATTCTGCGTATCTTCCTCCAGTATCGGTCGAAATTTGAGCTCCCTTGCTTTTTGGATGACCGACCATCAGTTCGAGAGCAACAATGTTCGAAATACCTACACCTAAGAATTTATGAGGTAGAGAAAGAACGTTTTGTGTATGGACAACACATATTCACAATCAAAACTACCTTATGGAATGTAAAGGATGCCTAACTTTCGAGGAGAGTACCCACATATCTTGAAAACACCTTGAAATTATTTCCGGTTGTTGACACGAGCACTTTTGAACTATACTCGTGTCTCGCTCAGAATCCGGGGTTGATGACAGCCTTCTTGACTAGGCAAGGGACTTGCGTGTACGCGCTTATCAGCTCCTAGCGATAGTCATAGCGATAGGTGATCAGCATCAGGGTCTCACTGTGGTTCAACATTAGTATCGTTTATCTAGAATATCAGCGCCACGGAATACTCGAGGAAAATAACGCAAGGTCTGGTCTATGACTTTGTCTTATCGTAATGGAAGGGATGACTATGCGGATCCAATGGTATGTGAGCTCTTAGTGGAAGCGTAGAGCAGAGGACGGTATGGAAGAGCACGGTGATGCACTGCAAAGAACATCATTATTAGTACATAGAGTGATCACGAAGCATTAAGAAGGCCAGATCCGATAAGAGGAAATCATGATGCAGTATATGAGGATAAGGACAGGTTCCCTGGATCGCAGCTTGTGCTTGCTATGGGCCAAATAGTCGAGCAATAAACAAACCATGGTTGTTATTATGGTATATGTAAGGGGGTTTCAAGCTCGAGGGATCAAAGCTCAGAACTTTACTTAATTCGCTTCGAGCGTGAGTTGGCACGAACTTAGGGCGGGTCTCGGTGTTGATGCTGCTCAGGTCAATAGTGCAGGTATGTACTATGATAATATAGACGGGAAAAGCAGAGGAAATGAATTGAGCTTCTAGGAAGAAATTCACGAGATGATATCCAACCATGGGTGCAACTTTGGACCACTAGGCAAGGTACCATTCTGCATGTACCTGACGTTGACTCAATCAAGGTCACGGGATGTGGAAGTAACCATAATGAGGATTTTGCCAATGATGAAGCTGCAGACCTCTACCTATGAAACAGCTGCGTAACAGCAGGTACTAGACATTCAATTTTCATAAGAATTTTCTCCAATTTCCGCCTATTCAGATTCTTCATTCAAAAAATCTGCAATGATACATTCATGATTCCTCCTACGAGAACCCCAGAAATAGAAATGATGGCCTCAGGGCAAATCGGATGATTCCTTGAAAGGACTCTAGAGTGACAAACTGACGAATGATCAGAAGGCGATGGAGGAAAATCAAGGCTAGTTTAGTGGATCCGATCGGTTGGGTTGAGAGGCGCTGCTTAACCTTCTCACCCGCCTTGTCAACACAGCTGTGTTAGTGCTGGAGTCTATCCATAGGTACTACCAATGTACTCCAGTATCGCAAGACGATGACTCTACGGTGATGATAAGATTCGAATTGACTCAGAAGATGCTTTGTATCATCCGAGCCTTGATGATCCATGGCTGATCTGAGAGAGAATTCACTGACGGAAAGTCAGGAAAGTATGTCCGACCAAATGACTAGTGAGAGTTGCCATTGTCCCATACACAAACAAACCGCAACCTAAGGACTAAACCTAGTAAGCTTTTAAGGTGGGCAGTCTGGACTATCTTCCACCTTTTGCGTACATAGATTACGCACATGCCATGTAGAATGCCTCTGCCTCTCAAACCATGGCTTCGATCTGGCGGTCAAGCTATTTCCTGAGCTTCAGACCATTTCTCCTGGGTGAAGAAACTGATCCATGTGTGGTTGAGAGCGGAAGATTTTACGAGCGAAATAGAACCAATTGTTGTACAAGGTCTCCTCCACCTATGCAGATTCCACTCAATCAACTCCGTATAGCCAATGATGATCACCCTCATCATCTTTGTCTCCGTCATACCAGCAAAAGACGAGGGGACCCGCCTTGATTGAAGCCTAAACAAGAGGCGGCGGGAGCATAATTTCGGGCGGCCCCAGATCTGGCGATTGTCTGGAAAGGTGCTAAGAACAATTAGAACCAGATATCCTGATCAACTCACGGGACATCAATGAACGACTTATGATACTTGGACTTTAAATGTTAGGCAAGGATAACCCATCAAGGTATGTGTGTGTACCATAACTGAAAGATCAATGGATAAAGGTAACCTCTTTGTGATACGAGAAACGATTATGGAGTACTCAAATCTGTGATCGACAGAATCGCCTGGGCGGGCGTGTGCCATATCTGTATTGCTGCAATCGATACTGTATCATTACTGATGGTCAATGAAACAGCCCTGCCGGCCTTGAAGCCTGAGGTGTCCACAATCCCCAGGCAACTCTCTGTGTAGTGTATGTAAGTCCTGAAATTCAAGGCACCCGCCTTTAGGTACGCTGGAGATATGCTGTAAGCGTAACAGTATTACCGTTACATGTGAAAGTTACCTACCTTACTTTTAGGCCCTTTAGTCTTTCTTTCCAAGACACGCAGCATCTTTTTTCCTGCTATTGGAACCTTTCCATAGCAGCAGCACCAGCAGCAGCTTATCTAGGTAGTCTACCTATCATCCCAGCAAAAGGCTTCATCGTCTTTGCTTTTTCCCTTTTCTTCTCTCTTTCTGTTTCTCCTCCAGATTCCCCCTTCACTTGTTCTTATTACGTCCGTATTGGCAGTTCGTCTTAATAATTTGCTGTCTTACCATTATTTCTGCACGCTTGATCGGTCTTTTTCTTCGCCATCTTTTTTTCCCACCAGAGCTAAGCTATCTGGCTCTCCAATCTTGGCTTTATCCTTCTTCCTCCATCCCCTTCGACGGTCAATATCATATCCTCGTTTAATTTACGGTCCCTGAGAAAGAGATATCGCAATCGGAATCCTTACGATACAGATTGACCCGCTTGGAGCAGATTGGCCGCGGCGTGTCATGCTTGCCTCGTCTGTGTGACAGCTGGATTACATTGATTGCCGTGCTTGGTCTTTCGTCCACATTCTCACCATTCGACGGTCCACTAATAACGTCTGATCTCCTCGCCCACTTGCGCAAAGAGCACATTCCTACCTACCGTACCGGCTGCAATAACACTCGGGTTTCCCCTCCACTCCCACACACCCCTTGCCGCTACGGACCATCCAAGCTCACTCCCTCACGCTTGTCTGATTACAACCACAACCCCCTACGGCCGTCGTCGCTATTGCAACACATCGGTGTCCCTATCTCCTTCACTGGGCACATGAGGGCAATCTGCGCAGTTCGAGGTTCCTGGAGCATGCACGGAGCGTGGTAACGTTCACGACACACACGAGACACATACTCCCACAATCGGCAATTTTGAAGGACGGCTAGTTGCTGAGCGTTGCGCTAGCAAACGAAAAGGGAGATTCTTCTTCCTTAGTTCTTGTCACCTTGCGTTGAATCTCGTTGGCCTGTTTCTCCGCTCCGCATTTCTCGCTTTCTCATCTGCCGTCTATCTCTCTCCCTTCCCTCTCCCTTCGGTCCCTTGTATAGTCTTGTACATTGCTTGACCGTGTTGCTGTTTTCGAGTAAACGATCATCATATTCTCTTTCTTTCCCTCTTACCCATCCCTTTCCTCACGTCTTCTCTTTACTTCCCCTTTCTTCTCTTCTCTCGGTAAGTTTCCCCCAAAGGAAACCTTTCATTTCGGACAGCAGGGAGGACATTCTGCTTGAATTTCCCGAAGATCGCTTGACTAATCGTATGACTGGTCCTCGTGCAGCTTTATACCTTCCTGTCCGCCATTGCACGCAGCTCGTGCCCATCTGCAAATACGGGGTTGGCATATAACCAGCTTATTCTTTTTTGCGTCGTGATATCTTTCGCTTGTGACGGGTCTGTGTGATTCGTGCGCAACTATAGAAGGGCGATATTGATATTGGCCTTGATTACTTGCAAATATTTTGCGGCCCGTCGGGATACTTTTTTTTTTGTTGATCTGTTATCCTTGGTGGTGACTGTGGAATGGCCTCTGCCATGGCAGCAAACTCAGCCACGGTACATAATGTAGGTCTCAATGGCAAGATTAAGTCGGACAGACCATTGATTGGTGCGATACAGGGACGATCAAACAGAGCTACAAACATGTCCGCATCGGGTATGAACAGTGACCGATCACGAGGGCCTCATGCAGGTATGGGCAAGGGTTTCGGGTCTGGAAAGTCAAGCTGGAACTCCAACATCTGGGGCGACAACAACCTGGGAAGTGGATTCGATGGTGAGTTGATGGATCGAGCTCCTCGCGGTATTTCTATTTTGTCCTTGCACAGAACCTTTGAACTGACGAAATAACCTGAAGACCAGAATCTTGCGGAAACTGCTTTCGAAGGAAAGTCAGGGTCGGGCTCATTGCTGCCTTCCTCTGAATCTGACGGATGGAACAGTCGGCCGAATCTGCCCTGGAACACAGTGAACACAACATCGGCTTCCCTGTCCAGAGGCCAAAACAACGGCATGACTGCTTCACCCATTTCGACAAGGCCCAATGACAGAAGTGCACCCGCTCTGTCGGAGACCGCTGATTCCTCGTCATATTTCTCCATACCTAGATCTTCCGGAATCGGCTCGTCCGCTGGAGGAGGGAACCACAAAACTTACCTGAACGCTGGAACCGACGGTATCTCTCCATCTGGAGACGGACTGTCATTCGGCAACTTTGGTGGGCTCCGAGGCGGCGACGGTAGACGGCATCCCAACTCTGCCTTCGGAGGAAGCCCAGTCGGAACGGGATTTCCTATGAAGCAAGCGTTTGCCCCTCTGGACACCACTCGGCCCGATGAGGTAACTGGGTCTCTCACAATGTCTAATTTACCACAGACGTTGCCAGACACCATGTCGCAGCCGTTGGCTCGTAACGGTTTTGCCCATGCGTCCCACAACTCGGCGTCAATTACATCTCAGAGACCCACCCACACTTCCCACCCGTCATTTCATTCTGAAAGCCAGGGATTTGAGGGTCGCTTTGGAGGCTCCTCCATGGACCTGAGTGCTGGAATCAATAAACTTCAGCTGAACGAAGGCGGTTTTTCGGGCCACCCAGCAAGCCGTCCGCCCTACCTGTCCCACTCGTCCTATGATGGGTCATTGCAACGCTTCAAATATCAAAGCGCTGCCGATGAATCCAGCTATGAAGCAGTCGGGGGGTACGCGGGAGATGGGTTGTCCGACTTACCATTAGGACACCACGCCGGCCGATCCCGTACTGGTGAAGGTTCACTTTCTCCCACAGATATCGCACGGATGGAGAGCAACTTTTACTCTGCTCTTGAGGCCGGCGCGGTCCCTGGAACGCATTATCGGAATGGGTCTGCCTCCCGACTGAGTGAAAACCAGGCTCTAGCCTTGGAGCGGAAGTTGCGTGCTATGCAGCACGATCAGGATCTTGCCCACGGTGCTGCAAATTCTCTGCAACGTATTCCATATAATGCCCCTGCGTATGATCTTGCGGGATATCAAGCGGCACGGCTCAACGCCCTGTCAGGATTCTATCCTGTTGCGCAGCTTGGTGGACTGGGCTCCACTGGTATCGTCCCCAGGGGCCATCGTGATCAAGACCCTGCCCAAGTGGTGCGGAGCCCACTCTTGGAGGAATTTCGAGCCAATAGCAAGGGAAATAAGCGATACGAGCTCAAGGTATGTATTTCCTTTTTCTCATACTATTCCCGGGCTCTAAAATCAATATTAATATTCCCTGCAGGACATTTACAACCACATTGTTGAGTTCAGTGGTGATCAGCATGGCTCAAGGTTCATTCAGCAGAAGCTGGAGACTGCGAATAGCGACGAGAAAGAGCAGGTTTTCCGCGAAATCCAGCCCAACTGCCTGCAGTTGATGACAGACGTGTTTGGCAACTATGTTGTCCAAAAGCTCTTCGAACATGGCAACCAATCCCAGAAAAAGATCCTTGCCAATCAAATGAAGGGCCATGTGCTGGCCCTGTCCACCCAGATGTATGGGTGTCGCGTTGTCCAAAAGGTAAGGCCACTTCACTTCAAAGGGTGGATTTTATCGTGCATCTGAGGCTAATGGTTGATTAGGCGTTGGAACATATCCTTACCGACCAGCAGGCATCCATGGTCAAAGAGCTCGAGAACCACGTGCTCAAGTGTGTCCGTGACCAGAATGGTAACCATGTCATTCAGAAGGCCATTGAAAGAGTCCCATCTCAATACGTGCAATTCATCATCAACGCCTTCAAAGGTCAAGTGAGCAGACTGGCCGCGCACCCATATGGATGCCGGGTCATCCAGCGCATGCTTGAGCATTGTGAAGAAGAAGACCGCGAATCCATCTTGGCTGAGCTTCATGCTTGCACTACTCACCTCATCCCAGATCAGTTCGGAAACTATGTCATTCAACACGTGATCGAAAATGGCGAGGAGAAGGATCGATCTCGTATGATCAACGTTGTACTGTCACAACTGCTCATGTATTCGAAGCACAAATTTGCAAGCAATGTCGTCGAAAAGAGCATCGAATTTGGTGAAGAGTCGCAGCGTCGACAGATCATCAGCACATTGACCTCCGCGAACGAGAGAGGCGAGAGCCCTCTCTTGGGTTTGATGCGTGATCAGTACGGAAATTACGTGATTCGTGAGTACTTTCGGATTCTCGTTTCGGTGCGTGGAATCGCTAACCCTCGCTTTAGAAAAGGTGCTTGGTCAGCTGAAGGGCGAGGAACGAGAGGCTCTCATCGACCAAATCCGACCTTTGCTCAGCCAGCTTAAGAAATTCAGCTATGGAAAGCAAATCGTTGCGATCGAAAAGCTGATTTTCGATTCTGCGACGCTTGGTGCTAGTTCCCTGCCTCAGGCTTCGTCCGCGACTCCTCCTCACTCCCACAAATCCTCCCCTCAGCCAAGTAAGCGCCTGGTCAACGATCTAGAGGACAGCCGAGCTCCCGTTGTCGGCGCGGCTCCGCCTACACCTCCTCCTACTGACAACCAGGGCCATACACACGGTCCTGCTGAGTCGAAGAACCTTGCAAAAAGCACGGTGACTCCTCTGTCGGTATCTGAATCTGCCTCTGCCGACCCCGATGGCTCTGTGCCGGTGTCCGGGTCCACCTAAAGTTGCTTCAGACCTCAGACTCTGCTCTTTGCTTAATTTTTCCACTTTTCTTCGTGCGAATATTTGCTCCTTTGTCTTTACATGAGTTCGAAACCCCAACTCTATTTTTAATATGGGCGTATACATACAGGGAACTCTCTGAGGGATATATGAGTTTCCGGCTTTTTTTCTTCGATATTTCTCCCGAGCCATTATTATTCATGGCATGACGGCGTCAAAATTCAAGGGTCATGGTGGGAGCTTCACTGGTTCATGTTCGACCTTCCTACATTCTTAATCGTTTGTCTTCGTCTTGTGTTTGAAATTGTGATGTGATGAAAATGAGGATACGTCTCGAGAAGTTTGTGAATGGTTTCTTCTTTCTTTGTCCAAATAGGAGGATTCGGCGTCTTCAAACGGTGAGCTAGGGATACTGGAATATCGCGCTTGACTGACCTGGTGAAGTTCGATACGGGATCATGGGCATATGCAGGAAATCTGGAAATAGGTAGATTACATGAGACTTGCCTGGCGCATGAGGTGACTTTTCTGTCTCGCTATACAGTCTGTTCAAATGAAAAGCGTTTGCTTGCAAAGCTGTTATGATTTGATCCACGTATTCTTAATGTAGAGGACGAATAGTCGAGAATTGGTTCATTCCATAAGAAAGACATGGGCATCAGAACGCACCCAGTGCGACACATATGTCTGTGTAGCTGGCCTAATTAATATAACAACTATAAATACTCAGTCAAGAAGCTCTAATACATACTTTAGACATTACATCTTTCAGCTAATGTCTTATCCTCCTCATATTCCAGCTTTGGTGCTTATCAAGGGCAATAATCACGTGACCATGGGTACTATCATGGACGGAGGGAGGAACTGGAGCTTGCCACTAGTCGCAAGTTCATTCCATCAGAAGCATTACGCTGCGCAGAGTGTCTTTAACTCTCACAGTCACCTTATACTCAATATCTAGCGCATTACTCCGCCCTGCTTAACAGTTTTGTGCGGACACTGCGCTTCACTGTTTCTTCATTCCAGTCCTTCTCGACCGGAAAACATCCATCCGCTCACGGCGGTCCGACTTCCGCAAAACACCTCTGCAGAACCACGTCTTTCTCTCGCACCTGCCATAAACCACACGTCACATCCCCGGTTTATAGTCATCAACCATGTCCTCAAACGTCGGCCTCACCACTCCCCGCGGAAGCGGTACCTCGGGCTACGTCCAACGCAACTACGCGTTCATGAAGCCGCGCAACGCAGGCTACGGCGCGCCCTACCCGCCCGTTTCGGGCGCCAATGCCAACGATTCCGCGCGCGCGTTTAAGCAACGGCAGCCTGATAAGCAGATTCTGGAGCATGATCGGCGGCGCGCGGTCGAGGTGAAGGTTATGGAGGAGCGGGAGCGGCTTGAGGAGGAGAATGAGCGGATCGAGGAAGGCAAGGGCGAGGGCGAGGGCAAGGTGTTGTCGGAGGAGGAGATTGAGGAGCGTTGTGAGGCGTTGCGGGCGAGGTTGTTGAAGGAGATGGAGGAGGAGGAGAATCGAAAGGGTGATGCGGGGGCGAATGGTGAGAGGGATGAGGGGAGGGAGCGCAGGGCGTGGAGACGTGGGCCTAGGGATAGGGAGCGGGATGTGCCGCCGAGGGAGAGGAGACAGTTCAAGTCGTATCAGGTGCATGAGCTTGCTGAGGCGAAGATTGAGGAGACTGAGAGGTTGAGGAAGGCGTTGGGGATTCGGGAGGATACGGAGACGGGGGAGATCTCGAGTGGGAGGAAGGATTACGAAGCCAAGAAGAGGGATAGGGAGCGGTATTAGGTTGAGTTGTTTTCATTCATATGGGTTACCAGGGCGTTTAGGGTGTTGAGGTGATGCTGCATTTCTTTTTTGGTCGGGATGAGAGAAAGGCATTATTAACGGTATGCATTGTATTTCATCAAGCATGACTCTTGTCTATCTTTGCTTCCAGCCTGCCAAAAACTATATACATCTTAGGTGGTGAACTTTTCAATCACCCAACCGTCCTTTATATCTTTCCGTTGGATGACTTTCTTGGCTGGTAAGGGCCAAGAGGTGCCGCCAGCTTCGCCAACAAGCGATGGGATGACCCAGCATGCTCTGCGCTGCGGAACTCCGTCCATCGGTTCTATTTTGCCAATTGGCTTGCCGTATTCGATCAGTGGCGTGCCGTGCGCGATAGCAGAGAGCTGTAGTCCGCTGGGCGCCGCAAGAGGATACATTCTGATCTTCGGGACCTGATCGGACAGCACTGAAGGCGCTGATTGCTGGAGATGAGAGTAGACCAGGTACTGCGGCATTTCCTTTGGTGAAAGGCGGGCCAGAACCGAGGACGGATGCACGTAGACGGCTTTCTCCTGAAGTTCTGTCGCCCGTCCTTCTCGAGACCTGAAGAGCGTCAGGTATGGGACATCGATGGCTCTCTTCGGTGTGCGGTCCATCTCGGGCGGAACCGGCGCCAGATCGGCGCGGATTGCAACGTTGTCGATGAACCCAGCGGTCACAATTTGCTTCAGCGCTTTGATTTGTTTATCCGTTGGCTCAGGCAGGCGCGTTTCGTACGCTCCGATCAGACCAGGGTTGTTTGCGCGTACAATATCGGTCAACTGTTGCCGAAGTTGAGTGGCCTCCTTGAATGCCTTTGCCCGCAGGAACATCTGATCGCAGAATGAGTCCCCATTCGAGGCATAAGCGTAGGCGCAGATCGCTGACAAATACTTCAAAGCGTCCGACGTATCATCGTGCTTGCTGAAAAGACGTTGTGCTCTGGCGTAGTCCTTGTGGCGCTGTTCCCGAGCCGTGTCCTCCAAACGATCGGAGTTCTTATAAACTCCGTCACCGTTGTCCTCTTCCTTTGACGGAGCAGGATCGATCTGGTTTTCAGGGATGAATAAGTCTCCCACGGCCAGGGCGGAGACAAGGGCAATCACATAGGGCATGCAGCCGTGCTGGTGGCCGATATGAAGCATTTTGCCGAACCGCGGTGATAGCGGATATGTGGACAAGCGATGCCCAATCTGTGTGATTTTACCGTCCGCGGAGAGTGCTCCAAGGTTCTTCAGCAACTTCTCAGCCTTGGCCAGCCCCTGCCGACTAGGAGCTGTAGGGAATGGGAAATTGATCACGTTATGAAGACCCATGCTTTTCATCTGGAGCACGACGCCTTCAATAGGTGTTCTTAAGATTTCAGGATCGGTGTACTCCGCGAATTCTCCTTCGTAAATCGCTGAAGAATAGAGTCGGTAGCAGTGGCCTGGCCCGGTTCGACCTGCTCGACCAGCTCTCTGGTTTGCACTAGCCTTGCTGATCCAGCCGATTTGGAACTTTTGCACCCCGGTCTCTAGATCGTATTGCTTTTCTTTGGCTCGCCCACAATCAAAGACATACTTGATGCCCGGAATTGTAAGACTGGTCTCGGCGACGTTGGTCGCCAGGACGATAAGACGAGAGCCCTCCGGTGGCGGTTCGAAAACCTTCAGTTGCTCCTTTGTGGGCAGCTGAGAGTAGAGCGGCAAGACATGCACTCGAGTTGAGGAATCCATCGCCTCTTCCCCGAGATTGAACTCTTCGTCTTCTTCAGGATTCTCATCCAAGCCGGTAATTTCGAGGTCACTGTCATCATCCTCGTTGCCAGGATGAGACAAGTCTGCACCCCCTAGGTCCAGATCCTCCGCTTCGAGTGGTGCATCGTTTGCGGAGAGTTGTACTTTTGCCTGTGTAGCTTCCCCCCGTTGTGTGGGCTTGAAGGTCTGCTTCAACCGCTTAGCCAGATGTCTGATCTCGTTCTGTCCGGTGAGGAACACCAGCATGCCTCCGGGAGGTAACTTGCGGTGGCCCCTGCAGACTTTTCTGTAAGCTTCTTCAACATAGTCGCGATGTGTCTGTCGCGCGAAATGTATATTCACAGGGTACTGACGACCCTCTGCTTGTACTAGTGGCGGCGGACCTTGACGGAATAGACTTGCATTCTGCGTGAAATCAGAGATTCGCAGAGTCGCAGACATGACCACGAGTTTGAGGGGTTTGATGGAGGGATCCTCTTCGCTCATGGCTTTCCGCAGGTCAATGATACGGCTAACCATTCCAATCAGGATATCCGTGTTGACGCTCCGTTCGTGGGCCTCGTCGATCACGATAACAGAATATTTCTTCAAAGCGAAGTCTTCGGCAATCTCGCGAATAAGGATACCGTCCGTCATGAACTTGATGGCCGTTTTGCTGGAGACGTTGCTTTCAAACCGAATCTGGTAAGCAACACGGTCGGAGTACTGTCCCAGCTCATCGGCCACACGCTTGGCCATACTGACAGCAGCAACTCGGCGGGGTTGTGTCACCGCAATCATACCCGGGTTGGGACTGTCGGGGTGTCCATAACCGGCCTCGAACAAGAACTGAGGAAGTTGCGTGGTCTTTCCGCTACCAGTGGCACCCCAGATGACGATGGATGAATTGTTGTAGATGGCTTCCATTATCTTCTGTTCTTCACCGACCACGGGCAGTCCTAAGCGTGAATTTTGAACTTCTTCCGAACGGTCAACTTGCACACTGAATGCCTTGCGGTTTGGATCGCCTGTGGTGACTTGCAGCTCAAGGGGAAGCGGTTCTTCTTCAGCGACGGTGTTCCTGACGGGTCGCTTGGATTCAGGAACGAACGGCTGCTCCTCAGCTGTAACGGGCCCAGAAGGTTTGAAGCCGACAACCTCATTGATTTGTTGTCTTGCCCAGTCTTTGAACGCGGACTGACGAGGCTTGATCCGGGTTTCTGCTGACGACCCGTCTTCCTCATCCTCCTCCTCCTCCTCCTCCTCGTCGTCGTCTTCTTCGTTCTCTTCGTCATCATCCTCATTATCACTGCCGTTATCCCCATCATCGCTCTCATCATTGTCGGAAGATGCTTCGTCCTCTCCATCCTGCACAGACTCTTTTTCGGCATCGCTCTCGGAGTGTTCCAGCTCTTCGTCGTTGCTACCAGCACTACCATTTCCATCATCTGAATCGAATCCTTCCCATGGCACCTCCGGCACGGATACGACTACCGGTTTGACCTTGGGCGCTCTTTTCCGCTTCTTCAGAACTGGGAAACCGTCCGGACCGAGTTCCAGAGGACGTTTGAGACCGCCACCAACGGCTGGGGTGGGAATCGGTGGTGCAGGGGCAGTCTCGGCGAGCTTCCGCTTAGAACTTCCTTTCGAGTCGACAAAGGAGTCGTCTGTCTCATCGCCCGACAATTCCGCATCCGAAACCCGATTCTGCGATGTACTAACAGCCTTTGTAGCGGTCGTGGGCACAATATTTTCGTCCTCTCTCTTCCGTTTTCCCAGTTCCTTCGAGCTCTGGAGCGCGGAGGTATCGACTTTGATCTTCTCAAGTTGTTTAAGTAGCTCGACGTTCTCTTCCTTTTTGAGTTTGTTTTCCTGCCCAGACGGTCAATTAAATCCGCGCAGACATCCGTGGATCCACAAGGGACTCATAATTCACATACAATATATTTATCCAAGCGCTTTTGCTTCTTCGCAGAGATCTTCGTGTGTTGCGCCCTCAGCTCCTCTCGGAGTTTCTGCTTCTTCGCTTCCCTTTCGCTCTTGGAGATGGGCTGTATCTCGGCAGCATTTGTGTCGACCGCAGCATCGTTTGAATTGTTTTGTCGATGTTTCTGCTTTCGTTGACGGGGGACAAATTTGGGCATTGTGAATATCGATGAGATTCCCTTGCCTCAGCCCGGAGACAAAGGGAAGAAAATTTAGAAGAACAACGGTAGAGAATGGCTGACTTTGTGACTGCTACTCCTCTTGCTGTTGAAGGAAACGTGAAAAGAAAATTGATTCTGCCGGACAGTGGGGATATAAATCTCACCGCCCACAAGGCGGCATCACCGACCATCTGCCAACTGATCACTGGCTTCATTTGTTTATATCGGTATTTCTGCGGTAGAGTTGAAATCAAAAGTTCTCTTAATCAACCGAAGAGGCATTTCTTATTTTTAGTATCCCGAAACTAAATACTCAGTACTATTCGTCATGTCCAATCTCCTTGATCTTGACAACCTCCAGGTGCCACTGGACCTTCCTTTTCCTGCTGCCACAAAACAGGTCGCTGGAGTGGTAAATGGCATAAAAACAGACGTGACGTGCGTCCAATTTAGCGACAAAATCCTGGTCACCATATCTCAAAATGGCCGACTTGGGCATTGGGTCCGTAGCTCAGCGCGTCCTCCTACAAGTCTCTCAAGCTAACCCATGGCTCAGCTGCACGTACCGCTAGAGAATAAAAACCCAGCGGCACAGGGATTTCATACATTTTCTGAACCAGCTGATGATGATCTTCTTCCAATGAGTCGCTTGATGGCCACCTCGCTGCTTGGGGGTCGAGCTCCTGGACATGAAACAGTTGGTCAGCTCTATGCACGCCAGATTGCAAGTGCTATTGCAACAAAGACACCGGACGAGAAGCGATTACTTGTCGTCGGTCTTGGACTCGAAAGTGCAGAGGCTGACCGTGAGGTCTTTTTCGCCATCATCGATCTTGTACTTCAATGCATCTGAGCTTCGAGCCAATATTCTCAATGAACCTCAAATGAGAACAGGGGGGCAGAAGAAGACATGCACCAAAAAGCGATTCACTTACACAGATTTACGGAGACTTCCTCCTCCCGTGCGCGTGTTCTGATCCGCTCGATCGTCAAATTGGGAATTCTGAGCGCAAAGATGAGTTGAGTGAGGCGTTCTGTCTCATCTTCGGCCAGGCCTCTGAAGATCAACCTTCCGAGAAATTCAATCCCGCCACTGAACAGAGCGCGGATCAGGTCTCCCTCATCAAATCCGGGGATTTTCCATTGATTGTACACAACGACAGAAAGCTCGTGGACTCTGAGTGGCTCGCTCATCCTTAGAGTGGTGATGAACTCTGCAAAGGCCCATCGACGTTGAACTGCCAGCAGGGGCTCGGATGCTCCGATCAAAAAAACGATTTTCCTGAAAGATCTTCTCCACACAATTTCCTTGTTACGACAGGGGTATTCCAACCATTGCTGGAAGACTCGGTTACGGCAGCAAGGCAACGGCGTTGGCTGACGTCCGAGGAAATCAGCTGACTTCGATCCGTAATTTCTGAAAAAGAGCAGTCGATCGCCCAGGGAATGATACAGTGCGATAGATGCTTCATGGTAAAACACATGCGAGGTCCTGAGGATTGCCAAATCCCCGATTTGGTGGTTATAAGGTCCGCCTATCTCGACATAACTGTTGTGATGACAGAACAAGAATTCATAAATTCTGTACCGGACCTGGATCGGCAGACGGAGAAGGTGACATCGCAGGTGCCGGTTACCCACGATCAGACTGCCTCTCACCATCTTGCAACCCTCATTAACAGCTACATCCTCGGAGGTTTCCGGTTCAGCTGGCTTAACAAGATTGGACGTCCCCAGGTACTCATCATGTACTTGTCTGAAGAATTGCACCAACAGTCTGAGTGATGAAATGAGACATACGTGTGAAAGATCAGAAGGATATCATATCAAGGAGACTTACACCTCTGGTCTCTGAGCCCGTGAGAGAAGAGCCTGTATTTTGCTTTTCTTTTCGCTCTCGGGGAGTTCTTGCTCCTGCTGGATTTGTGCGTCTGGATCCATCTTGCCAGCTCTTTTTGCTTCAGCGTCTTCCTGAGTAAATGGAACCGAAGAGTTATATTGCGTTTTGGAGATGAACTGTGGAGGACTGGGACTGTTGTGAATCCTTTGAGGGAGAGGAGTGAGGATATGTGAGTTTGTTGTTGCGCCGAGAGCTCTGGTGTCCTGGGACAGTGCAAGCTCCGCTACTTTCAGATTGATGATCAATACAAAAGGATCTGAACTCACTCATTTCATAATTTCATATGACCATATTCATGCTGAGTTTTATGCCACCTGGAACTTTGCTGCAGGATGATTTTAAAATATGGTCTCTCTCTGTAAAACTTCGAGAACATATACTAGATAATCTACCTGGGTTTCAGCCAGCCTGAGTCTTTATAAACCGTACATTAGAGACCTCCTTTTCGGCAGACTTGATTTACGAATGCCATAGTTAAAGACACTCTGGACGTTCTCTTGACCTTCAGCACCGGAGATAGTCACGTGTCTCTGATGTTCAAGGAGCAGATAACTCTGGCCACCAGTTGTAACTTTCCATGATTTCTACATTTCTTGGTCGGCGCTGACTGTTGTCTATTTTGGCAATATAATACATATTCACCAGGTGTCATAGCGACAGTGTCAGCTGGACACGGACTGGTGGGACGCGTAGTGTCCAAATCCCGTGTATGTGACGTCTTACCATAAACAATCACAGGCTTCACAGCACGGTCTCACAGAAGTCGAAAACAAGAGCTACATTGCAATCTCATTTGAAACCCCTCAAGTATTTATTAGGGATAACCTGCGCTTGGGAGTGTCTAGTGTCTACTAAATGGCTGCTCTTGATTTTGTCCCCTTTCTGCATCTTTAAATTATCTCGCTCACTGCAGTCTGTGATTCTGGGTCAACTCGAGATGGAGCCCGAAGATTTGACTGACCCAGACCTTAAAGCAGCCATCGCAGCCTCCTTGAGGGACTTCCACGATAATGGTGCTGATCCAGCTGATGAACATCAGCAGAATGTCGTCGATCTTACTGCAGAATCAGATGATGATGAAGTCATTCCTGTTTTTCCAAAGTCCAAATCAGTTATTGGGTCTGATACAGATGCCGATGAGGATGGAGGTGATGGTGAAGACGAAGACGATGAAGATGAAGATCTGAAGAGAGCCATTGCGTTGTCCCTGCAAGACTCTGAGGATACTGACTCACCTAATCCGTCACACGGTAACAAAGAATATGGCCCACCCCCGAAGACAGAAAGTTCTGCAGCAGACCACGCGCCTTCGCAATCATCTGGGCTTCTAGGCCTAAATCGAAAGCAGATGGAGGAAGAACGCCTCGCCCGCATTGCGAAGAGAAAAGCGGATGATGTTGAAGCCATTGATCATCGTCAGGCTAAATATTCAAGGAATGAATCGAATCAGCCGGCACGTCAAAGCAGCAGTGGTTCGGTGTCGGCAGAATACGCATCAAAGATTGGCGCCCCTCAAGCAAGATATGAGTCTGCGAAGTCGAAGCCAGACTTACCCAACCCTTCTCGGACACCAGCTGTACAGTTCCCAAAGGGAGTTGTCAAAAAGACTTACGCGCAGTACTGCCCACGGACAGGCGACGATATCACAATCGAGGAGGTCTTCCAGAGCAGTGATTTAGACCTGGCCGTTTTGAGCTCATTTCTGTGGGACATGGAATGGCTCTTTTCAAAGATGGATACGAAACGCACTCGTTTTCACCTGGTAATGCAGGCTAAAGATGAGTTGACGGTGATTGACACCTTATCTATTTCTACCTGGAATGTCAGTAACTGATACAGTTGGATATCAGAAACGTCAATATGAGGCAGAAACCGCATCGATGAGCAACCTGAGATTGTGCTTTCCACCCATGGAAGGGCAGGTCAACTGCATGCACTCGAAACTGATGCTACTCTTTCACCCGGGATACCTACGAATCGTAGCTCCGACTGCGAATCTGACACCATATGATTGGGGCGAGATGGGAGGTGTGATGGAAAACGTAGGGATGAGCAGCACCATCTACCGAACCATTGCTGACTCTAGCTTAGAGTGCTTTTCTCATCGATCTTCCTCGAAAGGCAACCACAACTGCAGTAAGCTCCAAGACCGCCTTTCAGGAAGACCTGATTTACTTCCTGAAAGCAAGTACTTTGCACGACAATATCATTTCGAAGCTCGACGAGTACGACTTCAGTCAGACGTCTCCTATTATGCTAGTTCACACTATGTAAGAGACCTTGTGCTATTCTAGAATGTTACTGATGCTGTACAGCGGAGGGTCACACACAGGAAATGCGTGGAGAAGGACGGGATATTGTGGCCTGGGACGTGCAGTCAATGCATTAGGATTGCGAACTTCCAAGCCGATCAATATCGATTTTGTCGTATGTACAGTCCCAAGATCCAGACTTCCTCGACTAACCTCGCACAGACATCCTCCGTAGGATCCCTCACCGACGAATTCCTAAGATCAATATACCTCGCTTCCCAAGGTAAGCACTCTCTCCGCTCCATCCAGACAGAAGACTTAAAATGATCGCAGGAGACGACGGTATAACCGACTTCACCCTCCGAACCTCCAAGACCTTTCCCGCGCGCAACCCCCACGACACAGACCAGCTCATTCACAAAAGCACCGCTAAAGAATGGAAAGATCGCTTCCGGGTCTACTTCCCCTCGCAGACGACCGTCGAGCAATCGCGAGGTGGCCCAGACTGCGCCGGCACAATCTGTTTCCAGTCGAAATGGTACGAGAATCCGAAATTCCCGCGCCATGTGCTGCGCGACTGTAAGAGTCGGCGGCGGGGGCTTTTGATGCATAACAAGGTACTCCCCCCCTCTTAGAAATAGTATCCTATCTCATAATGCCTTTCTCTCCAGATACTATTCATGAGACCGGATGAACCCATACGATTACCGGATGACTCCCAGTGTCGAGGATGGGCATATGTGGGGAGTGCCAATCTCTCAGAAAGCGCCTGGTGAGTGCATACCTTATCCCAATTAGATGCAAAAGGGAAGACAGAAAGCATTCTAATGCCACGACGCAAAGGGGCCGTCTCGTCCAAGACCGAACAACCAAGCAGCCCAAGCTCAACTGCCGAAACTGGGAATGCGGCGTCCTCGTCCCTGTACGCAACAGAGCGGATTCATCGGACAAGGTCTCGGATAACAGCGGTGGCAAAGGAGCAAACGAATCGACGGATATGCTGGACGTTTTCAGAGATACTGTCCCCGTGCCAATGACGGTTCCTGGGCAACGATACGGGCCGGGTCTTAAGCCTTGGTTTTTTTGAGTAGCCTCTGTGATTGGTAGGGGTAGTTTTGGGATCCAAGAGAACTGAAGATGATTTATGAAGAACGCTGTCTAATGCATTATTATTGCTCTATGTATACAGAATGGATATCGCTAAATAATATCATGATCCAACGGAAATGCTTTTTTGACCCTTCACCAAGATCAGTTGATCTCGTTCCTTGCTCTTGGTCCTATCAACCAATGCCATAATCCTCATCCTCATGCCTTCTCGGACTTCTTCTTGAAAACCCCCTTGACCTTGTCAATCACCAACCCCATCCCCCCAAACAAATACCCCATACCAAACGACCAGCCCCTCACGCGCACCGTATAGATAAAGAAATAAACCAGCAGCCAATTAATAATGACAAAGGCCAAGAAGATACCGAAGCAGCGCCACTTGTCATCGTGGTGCACGTTCAGCGTGGCCATGTACTGTGCGCCGTTGCTGTAAGGGCAGTACTGGCAGTCGGTGTCGGCGTCCGGGTTGATCAGATACCCGTTCTTCGCGACGTTTGTGATGAAGTTGCCTGCGTAGCGGGCGCAGGTCTGGCCCGGGGGCGGGTTGAAGTGGGTTGTTTCCGAGGGGGCGCATTCGATCTGCACGGTGGGGAAGACGGAGGAGATGACGCCGCGGAGCCACCAGGTGATGGGGTTGACGTAGTACATCCAGTATTTCCAGAAGACGGGGTAGTCGCGGTAGGGACGGACGATGCCGTTGAAGAGGTTGCACATGACGAAGAAGAAGGGAAGGACCTATCGTATGGGAGTTAGAGCGGGTGAGGATGGGAGGTGGTAGGGATCGTAGTACTTACGTTGGAGATGACGGTGAAGGAGGGCGCAAAGGCGCAGATCCATTGGCCCCAGCTAGACATGAAGAGGAAGAAGAGCATCGACATGAGGAAGACGTAGCCCGCGGTGCTGGAGTCTGTGGGGAAGCCGACGGGGTAGTACCATAGCAGCCAGTAGATGACGCTCGAAACGATGGCCACGGGGATCTCGCAGACGATGTTGGCGGTGCAGAAGGCGAACCAGCCGTAGATACGGCTGGGGTACTCGCGGGCCTCCCAGAGGGCGCGGTTGATGTAGAACTTGGGCACGACGCTGTTGAGGACGATGGGGGGAATCAAAATGATCAGGAAGATGGAGAACATGCGGTCCTGCATGCTGGCGATCGAGTTTCCGAGCATCCAGAAGGTGAACCCGTTGAAGATACCGATGATGACGCTGACGAACAACTTTCCATAGTAGTACGACGGGTCGCGCCAGTACTGTTTGAAGAGACGTGCCGTCAGAAGTAGAGTCTGCGTCATCGTAGGCGCGGCGAATTCGTATGTGGAACCTGTTTCTGTTACGGGGATCTTGCTACGCTCTTCGCGGATCTGCTGAATCTCGTCCAGGACACGGCGGTTCTGCTCCGAGTTCCTCCACTCTTCGTCCCAGTCGATCTTCTTGCCGTCCTTTGTCGTTGTTGCCTTGGCGGCTGTCTCAAGGATAAATTCAGCCACGTTCTTCGACGGAGGGCAGGCGATGCCACGGTCTGCGAAATACTTGATCACATCGCGACCCCCAGGGCCAACTGGACCGAAATAGAAGGTGTTACCACCGGGGTTCAGGGCAAGGATCATATCGAACTGCTGAATCAACATGGATGAGGGCTGATGGATGGTACACAAGATGGCCTGTCCGGCCTGGGAGAGCTTCTTCAGGAATCTGACAATCGAAAACGCCGCTTGACTGTCTAGTCCACTGGTAGGCTCGTCAAGGAATAGGCTGTCCACGAGTCAGTAATTTGCCTGAGGACACAGTAATTTGCTGGAGGCCACAACTTACAGAAGGCTGGGCTTGGCTGCAAGCTCAACACCGATCGTCACCCGCTTCTTCTGCTCCACGTTGAGAGAACCGATGATGGCGTCTTGGATATCGTTCAACTCCAACAGGTCGATAATCTGGTCGACGTAGTCGAGCTTCTCCTGTTTGGGAACGTTCCTGTCCTGACGAAGGAGAGCCGAAAACTCCAGAGCCTCGCGGATGGTAGCTGTGTTATCGTGAAGATCCATTTGTTCACAGAAACCAGTGCCCCGTTGGAAATCGGGGCCCAAAGGATGGCCGTCGACAAGCATGTCGCCGGTCACCACACCCATCTTCTGACGCTGGGCCAGGGTGTTGAGGAGTGTCGTCTTACCGGCACCCGAAGCACCCATCAGAGCGATCATGACTCCAGGCTTTGCGTATCCGTTGACACCATTCAGAAGTTTTCTGGTTCCATTGCCATAAGGTACCGTGTATTCGACGTTTGACCATGTAAAGATTTTGTCGCTGGAAGAGATGCGTTTGAAGGTTTCGCCATTGCTCGCAGACGCAGCCTCCCCGCGCGACAACGCAGCCTTGTCACCAACGTTTTGGACCTTTTCCTCATCGTTGCCCTGGATTGTCTGGGCGGCCACCTTCTTGGCACGTTTGGACCGTTTAAAGACAAGAGCACCACCCCCACCGCCGACGAAGGAAAGAAGCTCAGCAGCGAGCACCGTGACTATGAGATACAGCACAGTGAAAGCGACGACGACACCAAAGTTGCGCCACATATGGCTCCGAGTGAACTGGAAGGACTCCTCCAGGTACCGGCTACCCAAGACGCCTCTGCGACCCAGCTCAGACCCCGGGAGAGCACAGCCCTGATATCTGGGATCGACACCAGGACCCTGGGGCACCAGCTGAGACGGCGCACATTCCATGATGCGATCGGAAAACTCATTCGTCAAGACGGCCTCATAACTGTACGAGAGAGGGTTCACATAAAAGAGCCACCCAAACCAGATCGAGCCGTCGATCAAGGCCTGCTTCGGAATGACGTAACCAACGAACAGGACAAGTACGTTCAGAGCAATACCACTGAAGCGAACGGCGTCATCGATAGTAGGGGACAGCGCAGCGAACATGCGGTACAACGAGGTGATGGAGAATGTAGTGGTGTACACGAACAAGAAGTAGATGAAGAATTTGGAAGCGGTCACATCGAGCCCTGACATGAAATATACGATGATCGTGAACGGGACGACCATGCAGAAGATAGCAGGGAAATCCATCACCACTCGAGCAATCGACACGGCAGATGGTCGATAGAAGGCGTACTCCTTATGACGGGCGACAATGCCACGTCCGGTAACAGCGGGCATCAACTCGGTCAATTGCAACCAACCGAGGAACAGAATCGAGAAGAAGAGCGCACCTCCACGGGAGAATGCACCACTGGTGTCGAGGGATTCACCGTAGAACAGGGAAGAGACGATCAGGGCATTGGAAATGATGATAAAGTACTTGGTATAGAGGGATGTTTTGTCACCCCACAGGAGCCAGAACTCACGCTGCACGCAAGCCAGGACCTGACGAACAAAGGAAACAGTATAGCTGGACTTTTTTGACACTGTCTTACTTTTGGCTGAAGAGGATTAGTCTTTGGCAGGGATGTAGTAGCGGGTGTCGCAAACTTACATTGGGCAACGGTCTTCTGGAAGCGGCGGGTATCCTCCTGATCCGTATCCTGAAGCTTCTTCTCATAGCTAGCCACCTCGTCGCAGATACTCCTGTAAGCCTCACTATTTCTGAAGACAGCCTCAAGCTCCTCAGGAGTCTTGGGGGTAGAAGCCTCTCGACCGGGCTGGAATTGACGAGCGTTAGGGTCGCAGATTGAAGTAAGGAAATCAGCAGTTGTCCTAGCAGCGGGTTAGCAACTGGCAAGTTTCAAAAGTTTGCGAGACAGGGAGACATACGATTGCTCTGGGCAGTAGAAACCGAGGTTTACAAAGTACTCGCGCGCCTTGTTCGCAGGGCCCTGGTAGAGCATGCGTCCAGAATCAATGACCAAAACCTTGTCCATGAGTTCGTAGATACTCTCTCCGGCTTGGTAGAGGGTGACAAATGTAGTACGTTTGCTGACATCGGTCATGATCCGGAGAGACTTGGCATAATCCAAAGCCGTACTGGCGTCCAAACCTCTGGTGGAGTTATCCCAGCAAACAACCGACGACTTGGTCGCCAGGGTTTCGGCGATACTGACACGCTTTCTCTCGCCTCCAGACACACCACGGACATATTCATTACCAACAAGCGTATTCTTAGTGTGCATAATGCCGAACATTTTCAGGAGAGCGTCAATGATGATGGGAATGCTGGTCTTGTCGTGCTTTTTGGTCTTGTTGATCAAAGAAAACTTCAAGGTCTGCCACACGGTCAAGGTCGGAAAGTGCTGGTCGTCCTCCGGGTTGTAGTTGACCTCGCCACGGAAGTGCTTCAGTTGCTCTTCGGCAGAGAGACCGCCATACCGGACCTCACCCTCCACACCGGCAAAGGCACCCCGGTCGTTGGCGATGGTTTTCAGGAAGGTGGAGCAACCAGCACCAGGCCTGCCCAGAACCAGCATCATCTCGCCTTCTCGGACTAGACCGGTGAAATCATGGAGAAGATCTCGCACAGGAGGCTGTTTCCCAAAACGCAATTGGGGGATGAAGCCACTGAGGATTCTATACAGATCCGGCCCGAAGGTGCCAACAACAGCATCCGGCAAAGTCCGCACAAAGGACGCTCCGGTCTCGACACCTTTCACCGTGAGATTCTTGAAGATGACACCGACCTTCTTCGCCGGCTCTCCTGCAGTCGTTCTCCGTTCGAGATGACCACCCATCAGGAACTCGCTGAGATCGAATCCACCCCGGTAGTCGTCCCCATCGATTGTCGAATCCTCCTCGTCGAGAGCCATCTCTTCATCGTGAACTTGACTGGCCCGCCCGGAGGCCCGGGATCGCAATCGATGGGCATCTCTTCCCATCGACCGCGTTCGCCTCAGACTGACTTGGGTAAGTTCCCTCCTCATATCCTCATAATCCTCCATGGCGCCACGGCGGGAAACAGGCTCCCCTTGATCCCGCTCTCCCCACCGGCCATCGAGGCTCAATTCAGAGGAGGTAGCCGTCGCGGATGACGAGTGTACAGTTTCCGCATCTGGACTGGAGTCCTGTGCGTGCTCGTGGTTGCTGTTCTCCATTGCTGTGTTGGTTGACGATTCTGGCAGACGAGAGCCGTCCGCCATCTCGTTGTTGATGTGTATACCTTCTTGTTGTTAACTATGGAGCTGTGAACTATATTGTGCAAACTGAAGTATTCGATCTATATTCAGAGAGGAACCGGCTCAATAGATGGTAGATTCCTCTGTTCGACCAGGACTGACAAAGAGAAGGTCGAAGGCAGGTATGTACAGGAAACCGAAGGAAGGGTTGAGGAGAAGATATAGATGTGAGATTAAAAATAGAATAAATAAAATAAACTGGTTAATGCCGTTCACCGTTCACTGTTTGGCGAGGAGATAACAGTCCAATGCACCAGGAGTGGTGAGGGTTTAGGAAACACAGCAACGGCACCGTGAGAGATCCAGAGTCGGGGGCATCATTGCATCGAGACTTTATATCGATGATCCTCCCCGGTTCAGTATATTACTAAAGTTCATTAGCGACATCAAGATTCGAAAGGGGAAGAAATTGGTTGATTTGTAAGGCTTGCGCAAAAAAAGGGTTCCACCTAGTATAGACTCATGGGGAGTCATGGAAGAACCAGACGGAGATAGCGAATAATCATTCGGATTAAGAATTACAGCCGAGCGGAGGATTGTGGAGCTCTCAGAAGACAAGGAAAAGCTGAGAAGTTGAAGC
This sequence comes from Aspergillus felis, assembly GCA_016413765.1. Taxonomy (NCBI): domain Eukaryota; kingdom Fungi; phylum Ascomycota; class Eurotiomycetes; order Eurotiales; family Aspergillaceae; genus Aspergillus; species Aspergillus felis. The sequence continues at coordinate 1,080,069 of CP066508.1, forward strand.
AGAAGTGGGGCCCGAGTTTCCATCGATTTCGTTCATGCAAAATGCCCAAGTTAATGGCTGGGAGCCTGAATCTTCCTGACTCATAATGAGTTATGTACGATCCAACATGAATCGTGGCAGTGATTCTGGGGTTGTGATTGGACGAAGTAAATTACCTAAGCGACATGCAGCCGATTCTGGCAAAACTTCGGGAAAGCCCGATCCCTTAGGACTACACACTTTTTTGCAACAGCATTTTCATACTGCACCTACTAGTTGGTATCAGTAGCATCACAGTAGAAGAAACAATTAGGCAGAGCTTTGATCTACAGAATATTGACTCTCTACTCACTGTGGTCGGACCTTTCTCAGAGTTGGAGTAGTTCTTTCATATTTGTTATGTCATTAACCATCGCGACCCACATGTGTCGGAGATAAGCAAACGGTGTTAAATTAACATCAACCTTAGTGCTGACGCCACTTTTTCCTTTTTCCTTTTGTGATCTCGGCCTTCCAGGCCTCTATAGAGGTATTTACTATGTAAGACAGATCCTCGTGTCAGATTATCGAGGCCTTGGCTCACATGGAAGAAAGCCCTCGGGACAGCCATTGACGCATTACAAGTTACCTTTCAGTATCTGCTTTGATAGCTATGACGGTGATACCTGGTCACCAGTGACTGTGAGGTGGGTTTCCAATACGCACTGATCACAATGCGTGCCTAATTAGGGGCATCTAGTCGGGCATGTTCTGTGCGTTTCGAACTTTCGATAAGGAAGCCATAATTTGGGACGTCTGAATTAAGATAGGAACCGTTGTGACTGATTATCAATCAACCACTTTGTTTCAGCCACTTATAAGACTAGCTTGGAGGCGGTGGCCCAAAGAGGAAAATAAGACAGCAATCAACGACGAAAATAAGAATCGCAAGGTAATATGATTCAGAATTCCAGATGAATCATTGTGATGATTGGATGGGTGGAACTTTTGAAGCGAAACCCTGAAAAGTCGCCGAGATCCATCGGGTATCGGGTTGATGTTTTGTTTTTACAATGAACTGCCGAGTAAAGCTGCATCATGCATGGTTCTCTTGAATCGTGCATCATTCTTGATCTCTTCCTGACAGTTGATAGGTTACAATCAATTCATGCATCTTCTTTAGGTTCCGATACGGTGCACTGACGTGGTAAACCCCTTTTTTTGAGATCCATCATATTTAAAAGCATCTGTCACCATGATTATTACGAATCATCCCCTTGGCTCCTGGATGCTTACAGATACCAGATACACCGCTTCAAGTAGAACGAAACAAGGTCAGAAAAGGCGCAACTATTCCTAGCATAGCGCATCTACATCTCCCCGATCCAATCATCCATCCTCATAGAGTCATAGTTATGAGCCTTGTCACCACTAAAAAAGCTCATTAATAATCATAACATGGTGCCATCATCTCATCTGCACTGCGGAATTCATTTTCCTCGGTTTCTCCCGCTGCCGTGGAAATTTACCTAATCGAGGCTGCCATGCACACACTTTCATCAAATATCGTAGGTAGTATCTCTGAGATAGGCTGCTTTGAAATCAGCCTGCATGCAGTACTCTCGAAATCTTGAAGTCCCGCGGTCGTCGACTTAGCGTCTATATCACGATACTCATATCACAGGATACCGCTCAAGCATGGATGCCGAGGCATTCAGATGTCGAGTGTAGGGCTTACTTCCCACCAGAGACTTGATATCATATCTTCAATGCAGACACATTGAGAACGACTTCATTGAGGATATGCATCGTGCAAAGCGGTGTGAGCACATGATACGCCTAACTGAGTGCTTGAGAGCTGCACAAGTCTTTTCAATAGGCTCGTTCACGCATATCCCTACTCATCAGAAGTGGTTCGTCATCAATGGTTGCACTGATACCTCATGCTCAGAAAGGACAGGATAGTCTGGTGGAACTATTCAGCGTCTAACCCTCCGCGTCAACGCCTATTGCTGCTCTTCTTGATATATCCCACCTTCCACGAGACATACAAGTCAATGCTCTCCCTTGGACCACATCTTGAAGGACAGACATAGACCTGAGGCTCATAGCAACTGCAAATTCAAGCTTGTATTCTGCGTCATGCGTCTTGATATGTCATATGATGCTATAATTTACATGGTCTATTATACAAGAGTAGACTTTGGCCTTCTATAGTAATGCATAGCATGGCAAAATATTTCACGTTCCACCATGCTCCCTCCTGATCTAATTCCGAGTCAACCCAATGTCGAGCCCGGACTTCTCCGCCTTCTGGATCGCGTCTACAAACAGCTCCTTGCATCGTACTTGGCTTCCCAATCTCGCACAAAGCAGGAAGGCTCCGCTGAGCTTGCGATGCAAACTGTAGGTTTCCTCGGGCGGAGGTGCGAGTCGCTCCCGAATCATAACAGGGATCAAACTCCGGACTCGGTCCGTGATGGTTTGATTGTGGAAATCGTAGACGTCGGGCGAGGAATCCATGAACGGTTCGGCAAGGGTAAGGATCGAAGAAACGTGGGCGTCTACCATGGCCTTTGACTCATGACCAGTCAGGTAGCCCAGGTCGATGGAGAGGCTGTGGCAGCGTTCCCGGTCATTGCGAGAAGCTGCGATAAGTGTTTTGATATATTTCGAGATGAAGTCGACGGGGTACTCGCGAGAGGCACCAAAGTCAAGGAGTTCCAGCTTATTGGTCTTCGCATTGTAGAGGAAATTAGTCCAATTGGGATCTGTCTGCATAAAGCGGAACTCGGTGATTTCGCGGAGGGATAGGCGTAGAATCTGCGTGCCGATCCAGTCACGTTGCGCCTGGGTGAAGTCGTGGATCTTGGTGACTGCAATGCCTTCCAAACGTTCCATGGTCAGGACCTGCTTTCCTGAAGCTTCAGGAATAATCTCTGGAACCAAGAAAACGGGGTCGTCCTTGACGAGCTCTCTGAAACGATTGCCGCACTCGGCTTCTCGGATGTAGTCACATTCCCACGCGAGTTCCGTCCGTGCGTTTGCGATCGTCTTGTCCAGATAAAGACCTTTCGGAAGAAGACGGGATGCCGTCAGAAGGATAGAAAGGTTATTCAAGTCGGAGTCAATGGAGTCAGCAACACCCGGGTACTGGACTTTGACAGCAACTGGCTGGCCCGTCCTCTTGAGCACCGCTCCGTGAACTTGTCCAATCGAGGCTGCTGCCATTGGAACCTCATCGAACGTGGAGAAAAGATCCCGCCAGTTGGGTCCAAGATTATCAGCCAAGACTTTGTCTCGTTGCGAGGCTGGCATATAGTCTGCTCGATCTTGCACTCGCTGTAAAACCTGCTGAATAGGCTCTGGAAGCATTTTGTTATCTGAAGAAAATCAGCCTTCACCGCAAATGGAATAAATGAATCGTTTCGAGTACTAACCCTGAAAACTCAACATCTGCCCCAGTTTGAGGGCGGCTCCTCGCATTTTTGAGAGTTTGGCCACCAGTCGTTCCATGTTTCCAGGACTGAACATGATAGACCCAGCATAGTCTTCTTTGCTCCCGGTCATCCTTCGCAGGCCCTCGCCCACGGCTCCAAAGGCCATCGAGGTAGCCAGTCCACTGTATTCCCATAATCTACCCAATCGCGACGACGGGACTCGAGATTCAGTCATCTTATAGGTATCGCTATGCTTGAGCTCCGCTGTGATCTGGTGACCTTTCTATCAAAATGTCAATATGTGTTTTGTGCTGTTTTACTCGACTAGGTGACGCACCAGCGCAACATCTTCAGCGATGCTGGCCCCAATCATTTCCATGTCTTCCTTGTCAGTTTGCTTGACGTTCTCGACAGGAGCCGAGGCTGACCTTCGACTGACCGAGCTTTCGGAAAAGCCTTTAGCTCTCCAATCCGGACTCTTTATATCCGAGGGTGCTTTCTTGGAAAGTAGTCTGGCAACCTTGGGGCTGTGGAAAATTTCCTTCATCATCTCCTCCGACACATCTTGCTGTTCTGTGGTAGACACTTCCTCGGACACAGACTTCTCAGTGTTCACAGGCGAGTGGAAGACGTCCACATTAAGAGAGCTATCCACGTTCACTTGAGTGTCGTTGATGGTCTTTGGCAGCTTCACTCGAGGAAGCCCCGATAACCCCGGCGTCGACTCCTGAGAACGCTGATAAAAGACATCCTGTTGTTCGCTGACATTCAATGCACTCGAGCCATTGTTCACAGTGTGCTCCGCAGCCGATGACGGGATCTGAAGTTCGGCCTGTCGTTGAGCTTTCTTCGCTTCGTCCGGAGAGAGGCCTGAACGGGCTTCCGCATTTATTGGCTGCGAGGTCGCGGGCGTGCTGGTGGGCTGAGTTTTCGGCGCAGCTTCGGAAGGAGAAGGTTCATTAAATCGCTTTGCTAGAGCAGCTGCAGCTTGCGCTGTTAGTATTAAACCCTCGGTCTGTCTCTGGATTCCCTTAGTGAGGGAAGAAGTTCGTGTAAAGATGTCTAGCTGCCGTTGCCGCAGCGTAAGGTGTTTCGTCGCAACTGATTTGGCGACATTGAATAATTGGATAGCATCCAAAAGACGCTTTCCTGACATAATATAAAGATAATCTCGTCAGTAGAAGCTCTTGGTCTAGAGTAATCGCATGATGTAATGCCAGAGGGTAGTATCAACGTGCGGAAAAGCGATCAGAAGCTCGCATCGGACCATTATTGCTTACACTGTTCCTGTCGGATCCGCCTTTTTCTGCCCACATCCACCGCCGGAGTCGGGGACCTCCGATGCTCGGACGAGCTTATCAGTGGATTTGGGTCTTTTGAGATAAGAAGCGGGCATTATTTATCCTTTGGAACAAATGGTATGGAGGAGCTCGTCGCGCAAACATCGTCCTCCTCCTTTTCTCTGTTAACACCTTGAGGAATGCCCGAATGAATGGTAAGAACAGTATACAAGCTCTGGAGAAAGAGATTGCAGATCTCGAGTATCGCTTGCGCAATGCCCGCACACGCCTCACATTAGCCCGCCCAGAGAGTCACAGGGAATTACCCTCCAATGGTCCGTGACGGCACCTCTGCAACAGCAATGATTGTCATCATCCTGAAGACTGACATCGAAAATAGACGAACCGCAGCTTTCACCAAACCATGCATTACTTCTCCTGTCAGATTCTGCCCTCCCACTGGGCTCCTTTGCCTACTCCAGCGGTCTGGAGTCCTACCTAGCCCACAATAAACCTTTGCCTCGCTCGGTGACAACAGTCGCATCGTTCCATCACTTTCTCAGATTATCAATTGTGTCAATTGCAAGCACCTCTCTCCCGTATGTCCTTGCAGCCTATAGGAACCCGGGAGAACTAGAGACACTAGACAACGATCTGGATGCTTCGACGCCTTGCATAGTTGCTCAGAGGGCAAGTGTCGCCCAGGGAAGAGCGTTACTTGGGGTCTGGGAGCGAGCATTTCGAAGCGCATACGCCTCGGGACCGTCTGTGAGCGAAACAGGCGCTGCAAAGGCCGTGCAAATGATTGAAAGCTTCTCCGACGCTCTCAAATCTTGGGTTGGCACTGCAGATGAATTAGGGCCGAAAGGCCATTTTGCACCTCTTTGGGGCATTGTGTGCCTCGCTATGGGTGTCGATCTCCGGCAGACGGCGTATGTTTTCATGCTGAATCATGCCAAAGCAGTTCTCAGTGCTGCAGTTCGCGCATCTGTGATGGGGCCATATCAGGCGCAAAGCGTCCTAGCCAGCAAGGCCCTGCAAGCTATGATTTTAGAACGAATCGACCGGGAATGGGACACTGCAGTAGAGGATGCGGGCCAGATCGTCCCTCCTTTAGACCTCTGGGTAGGGCGGCATGAGCTTCTCTATAGCAGAATATTCAACTCGTAACATTTGAGTACCTACACAGAGAACTGTCTACCACAAAAAAATCAGACGACATCATTAAGGCCATGACCCCATGAGCATGGTGCATTCATCATCTCGTCCTAGGTAATCCTACATCTCGCATCCCGGCTCCCCACCACCGGTGCTACTCGGAACACAGAGTGGGTATCCAAACAGTCTCTCTTCCTTCTGAAAGAGAGCAAGACAAGGAAAATGGCGTAAAGAAAAAAAAAAAGCTGAAGCCGAAGACTTGACCACCACCTTGTCTGGTCAGATCGTTATGCAACGGGAAAATCTTGCTCGAAAAGCGTAACAGCAAATCAAAACGCCGGCCCCAGTGAGACCCTACCCTGCTAAACCTTGTAGAGCAAAAACACCGCACCATGAACCTTCCATGATTGTGTGAAAACACGAGAGAAAAAGGAAGAAAAAGGGTAATAAAAGAGCTAGGGAAAAAATCGGGAGGACGAGAAGGGCAATAAAAAACTATGGTACACGAATGTAAATTTTGAACTGGACCGCGGACCAACTCGGAAACTCAACGATTGCTGAGAGGACTCATAGCGTGATATGCATATGATCATTATTTCCGAATGATCTATTGCAATTTGGACACTTTCGAGAGCGAGAAGTAAGTCTTTCTTCCACGCATTCTTTGCAGAATACGTGACCGCACGTCTTGATTGCGGTATTCTTGAAATTCCTGCGGCAAACAGTACAAAGTGCAAGACTCTGGAATGGCAATTAATTAGTATCAGTCCCCCTTATACATGGGCCGGAAAGACTTACCCTCAACATCTCATACTCCGACGATGAATTGCCCAAACTCTTGTTCTTCCAATTCTCAAGGCTCTTCTTGGTATCGGCAAGGGTGACTTTCAGGCTTTCAATCTCAGTCTCGGCCTTACGACAGGCGCTTGAAGCGCTTGCCAATGACGAATCCTTCGACACCGAGAGGGCTTTGAGCTCATTGAGCTGGGCTTTGAGACCGTCGATAACAATGTTATTCTCCGCGATTTGCTGTTGAGCCGCATGATGCTTGCTGATGATCGAATTCAATGCTTCCTTCGTCTCACTAGCCTGCTTCTCCATATTGGCCAGTAGAGAGCGAGTGGTTGCCTCTGATTCCTTTAGTTGCGAGACAATATCTGAGCTCTTCGAGTTCTGCATTCTTAAAGTTCGAACTTCCAACTCTCGTGCTTCCTTGCTTTTCATTGCAGCGAAATACTTTTGGTCCGCTTTCGACTTTTCAGCAGTCAATCGGGCGACCTTCTCTTCTAAAGCGCTGAAATCTGCAACCTTTTGCGAAGCTAACGAAGAGTACTTTTTGCAGGCGGTCTGCATCGACGTCAACTCAGTGTTGAGCATGGAATACTGGCGCTCCAAATTCTGATACTTCGCACGAAGTTCTTCCAGCGGAATATCGTCGATCTCTGTATGCGCGGCTTTCGTGTTGTCAAGCTGCAAGCGGAGCCTTTCTACCTCAGATTCCAGGGCATTAATCCGGGCCTGTGCAGCATCCGCAAGTTCTTGAACCTTAGTTGTAGCAATTTTCTCCTGTTCTTGCGCAGCCTTGCGCATCTGCTGATCAGCCAAGAGCTCGTCACGGGCGTTCCGAATTCGGGCTAAGTCAGTCTCAGCTCGCATCAACTGCGCTTCCTTCTCGGCAATAACGTTCTGGGTTTCCTCGTCCACCTGGTTGCGGTATGCAGTCCGTTCAGATCGTAACTTTGCAGCCTCTTCACGTAGTTGTATGTTTGTTGCTTCCAGGTGGTTGATTCGCTTTACAACGTCGTCGTATTGGGATCGTAGTTGCTTAAACAAGTCCGTATGCGCATAATCATCGTCGGTGGGCTTTGTGCGCTACATCAACAACATCCAGTCAGCAGCAGTTCGCACAGCTGACCATCAGCGCCTTACCTTGATATTCAATTCCGTGATCTGGCTCAGTAAATTTGCATTCTCAGCTTCTAGTTTTTGCAACTGTTCTTTTTGCTTCTCCGAAACAGCCACAAGCTGTTTATGCGCTTCTTCCAACTCGAAGTTGCGTTCGACGCTCGAGGGCACACCGTTGACAGGTGACTGTTCTTCCCGATTTCCAGACGCACTATCGCCGCCAGGTCGCTGAGCACCCAGGAGATATTGCTTCTCTAATTTTGCGACAGTCAAGCTTCGTGCCCGGTCGAGCTTCTTCTCGGCCACCATGTACCGTAATGACGCCGCCTCCAGGCTTTCTTCCAGTTGCTGTTTCTCGGCCAAAGCTTTCTCAAGTTCGGCAATAGTACCTTTTTCTTCGGCCAATTTTTTCGCAAGTTGGGCCTGCAAATCTGTAACCTCTGGGGGGGCGTTTGTGGAGAACGATTGCAACCGAGTAATAATGCCACGTATATCATCTGACCGGGATTTGAGATGCTTCTCAAAGTCTTGCATATTTTCGAATAACAGCGAGCTTCGAAACGAAGGCCGATCTAGAAGAATATTAGCGAGATGACCTCAAAATGATGATCTGTCTAAGTTAATGCCTACCTTTATCTTCATCCGACGCGCCCATGAGAGTTTTGACCTCATCAATCAACTATCACAAGAGCTGTGAGACTCTGCCACTGCAAGGAAGATGCGCGAAGATACTTACCTGATTGAACCAGGCATCAATTACACGTAAATGGTCATTATGGTAGGCCGTAGCTTTCGACATCTCCTTGAGTTTTGTCTCCAGAGACATCTTCTCACGTTTATACTCTTGCATCTGGCGCCATATCGCATCTTTTTGGAATCGCTGCCACGGAGAGTAAGTCAGCATCAAAATCATTTAAACTTCAGCTGAAGTCTAAGTGGATCGAAAAAAAAGGCCTCTCCCCCTGCTACAAAAGTGAAGGTTCAGTAACAAACGTTGGCAACTCACGTCTAGGTCGTCTTTCCAAGGCATATCGGCATCTGGGTGCGGTCTACTACCACCATTGACAGAAGTAGCTTGCTTCTTCAATGGTGGGGTAGAATCATTGGGATCATGAGTAGCAGGTCTCTTCCGGTCTTCCATCTTGACGATACCGGACTCGGAACATGCGACGGGAGATGCTTCGGTGGCCGGCATCAGTGGCTAGAAAGACATAAGTTGATGAAGGCCGGCACCACTGAACAGCAACCAGCCTGGAGCAATAACTGCAGCAGTACCCGCCCGTGTAGGTCACAACAAATTCTGAGCGACGTTGAAGGGCGCAGCCGTGCAGATGGTTGTGATAAGCAGGACTTGGGAAGCCAGGAGGATTTTCGGCCTGGGAGGTTTAGCGTCGCCTAGCGCCTCCCACGTGACCGAGCCCACTTTCCCCCAGAGTTCATACGAACACCGGCATCTAGACTTCTGCATGTCACCCTCTACGTATATTCGCTGGACCATCCATCCATCGCATCGGTTCTGTTATCGGCCTGGAATTTGATGGCTCTTTCCCTATTCAGCTATGCTGAGCTGTAAGGATGAAATCTTTTTCGAGTTCTGTCATCAGTAAGTGTTGAATCCTGCCATTCTACAACGTGCTGCATCGTCTGACCGCTTCCGTCTTCAGATAAGTCGGGCAAGAAATTTGCTCCAAAGGCGCCTGTCCGACGCGCCCCTCCGGCTCCCTCTGCCACCCCAGCACCTCCGCGAAGACATAGTACCGCTTCACAAACATCTACTACTCAAAACACTCAACCGGCGTTAGATAAAGCTCCTGCCGAGCCCGCGCCTCCTGCTACGGTCCCGGAGCCTTCCGTCCCATCTGCCGCTGATGTTCAATTACCCGTCGCCGAGTCCTCGGGGGCCCCGAGACCGGATTCAATACCATCCAAACCTGTGACAGCCATTCCCATTCCCGTTTCGAAGCGTAAGGCATCGTTCTCGGCTTCCACACGGCGCGTGACTGTTGAAGAAGCTCCTGCGCCATCTCAATCTCTCGCGCCTCATGATACCAATACTGAACGCCCACCCACAAATCTCGAGGCTATTGGACCTGAGAAGCAAAGAGAAATTCTTCAAAGTATCGAAGTCCCCCAAAACCTTGTGAGCGGCGATGACGCCTCGACACTTGTGGCTAGTTCTCAGAACCTTCCACCCGTTGAGACCGCTACAGAGATCCGCCCATCGAAGCGCTTGAAGCTGACTCAGGAATCGTCGACAACATCCACCCGTCCTGCCCTTTCACCATCCCATGTCATTACTCCGCCATCTACCCAACCCCCGACGGTTGAAGAAACTACGGAAGTTACCGACGGAGCTGAATCGCAAGCAAACGCTGACCAGAGTCGAAGAGCGTCGAAGTCGCGAGGCAGAAGGGCGAGCCGCATCTCCAATGGCGAGGATGCCGCGGGCAAGGTGAAGAGGAAGCAACAGCGGTCTCGCAAAAAGCGCGAGCCAACACCGGATGGAGCGGATCTCATTGAAATCGCTCCAGCAGTAGTCAAAATGTCGGAATTGTGCAAGGATTTACGAACAGGGAAAATGTCTAGGCGGGAAACTGAATTGCGCAACATGGAACTCGCTGAGCAGGAACGCAAGCGAGCTCAACAAGAGGATGAGAGCCAAACGCCAGTCCCTCTCAAACCGAACGCGGATGTTGCATCCCCCGCAGCGGAACCCGATATCGCTGTCGACAAGAAGCCACAGGCCGGGCCTGTGATGCGAATCGTGAATGGAGAGATTGTGCTTGATGCCGCTTCCCTTCAGGTCGATCGTTATGCAGATGCGGCGAGAAATGCGGGGGAGCTGGAGGATGTGGTGGAAAGCTCTCTTACTCGGAAGATCAACCAAGCCACATGGGGAAAACGGTCCAAGACAGAATCATGGGATGAAGAGATGACGGATCTATTTTACAGAGGCTTGCGAATGTTTGGCACCGATTTCATGATGATCAGCAAGCTGTTCCCTGGGAGGTCGAGACGTCAGATCAAGCTGAAATTCAACAACGAAGAGCGGCGCGCTCCAGAACGAATTAAGGAAACACTGTTGGGCCCCCGGGAAACGATTGATATCACGACGTATTCGGAAATGACCAACACTGTGTACGATGACCCCAGAGTGGTTCAGCAAGAATTGGATGAAGAGAAGAAACGGATTGAGGAACAACACGCAAAAGAAAAGCAGGCTCAGGAGGATTTGCTTCGCAATCCAGGCGGCGCGACTGATGGTGGTGCTGCACCAGGGCTGGATAACGCCAATAACTTGCCCGTAAAGGGCAAACGAAACAACAAAAAACAGGCAATGAGAGCTATGGGAGGCGGAACTGAAGAAATTATTGGCACGATTGATGACTTTCCTTGATTATTTAAGCGCTTTGGTGGCTCGGAGTTAGGTAGAAATTCGCGGGGGTGGGCGTTTAGGACTGTTACTGTGTCGCGCGGCTCTGAGATGGGATCACGATCACGGCCTGGTGCCTTTTCTGCGGTCTACCTGAGTGGCTCTATCGGCGTTGCTTCTCGCTTCATGGGAGCGTAATATTATAACTAGGTTGTCCCACACATGCTAGCTTCATCATGCAGAGTGTAGGTAGGTTACTACAGTTTGCGGAATTAGGGGCGAACAAATCAATTCTATGTCCGCGATTCTAAGCATTATCTTCGTCTTGTTGAGCCGAATCCCGTACTCTCCGTGGTAGCCGAAAACCGAGGAGGGGAACGCGGCCGTGTGCTGCTTTCCCTCCAAGGCTCTTGGTCATCCCATCTTCTAGAAGATGACGGTCTGTCGCTATGTCGATTGCTTCTCCTACCCATCTCGTAGCCAGCCGCGCCGCCAGCCGCAGCACCGGTCCAAAAGCCCGGTCTCCACCCTGGCTGCGATGAACATGAACTACTATCTGGAAAGCTGCTGTATGGAGGAGGTGGCCCAGGGTAAGGCCCATAGTCATCTCCTCCGCCACCTCCTCCGCCGCCTCCTCCTCCCCCAAATCCGCCCCAACCTCGCCCAACATTGGGCCTTCTTTGACGACTTCGCAGCCCAAAACAGGAGCGGACCATAGGCCATAGAATCATAACGAGAACCGCAGCCCAAAATCCTAAGAAAATTATGTGGACTAGAGCGTCCATGCCTCGGCGCCACCCTTTTGTTGCACGCGGAATGGACCGCAGATCATCCTCTTGTATTTTGCCAAATCGCCTCTCTCCGCGCTCCGTCAACAGTAGCCGGTACTCGACACCACAGCTGCCCTTCAACACCCACTTGTCATCGGCATTTCGGTATCCCTCGCAGATCACATCTGTTGCGCCCAACATGAACTCCTCCGGAAGTGGCGCAGTACAAGTCCATTGGACATCTTCTTCGTCGTAGTCGTATCCAGCGTTCGTGCATCGCATAGTCTCTATCTTGTACTTGTCACAGATGCTCTTTGAGGGTCCCACGCATGTCAACTGTGGAATCGGGGAAACACGGCGAGAGGATGTGAGGCGATTGGCGCGGAGCGTCAGCGACTGTACTCGCGAGAGGAGTATGGCATTAGGCCCAGGGGGTGATTCCGAAGATCTGCCGTATGCTAGCCCCGGGGGAGCAAAGCATAGAAGCCATAGTAGCAATGAGTTAATGCTCGGATAGTACATTGTGCGAGATAAATATTTCCGTTCGGTGTGGAGTACTTTGTAAGCGCAGGACTCAGTCTGCAGGCATATTAAGTATGAGACAAAGACGAGGCAGAACCAGCCAGCTGGTAATATATACAGATTGTTAACGATCGAACATGGGTGAATTCGAAAGCTCAACGTGTCCTCTCACACAGGCGTGAGCTCATGGGTCATGTTGGAGTCCAATAGAGATATGGATGTGATAAGCAGCTCTCCGTCTTAGACTAGCCTTGGCTGAGGCCGACAGGGTCCATCATTCGTCATTCGTCATTCTTTTTTGACCTTGATCTTGATCTTCCAACCCCTTGGAAATTTTCAATCACCGTGTCGCTTTTTGTAGCAATGGGGCTATGGAAAGCACCAGATAGCATATACAGCAGCTGAAAATGTCTTCTCAGCTAAGTGCGATTGATTCCGTTCCGTTGTTGATGCTGGAACCAAGGCTGACAACACTGAACTAGACGACCCCACGCCTATCCCGGCTCAGTCCTCGTACGTCAAGATCACTCTGCCTTAGTGGTTAAGGCTTTGAATAGCTGATAAAGTGGGTGTAGTTTATCATTTACACAAGGGTTCTTGCTGGGACAGCTCTCCGTCGTGCTTCTCATTGCTGCCTTCCTCAAGTTCTTCATCTTCGGCGAAGCAGCGCCTCCGCCGTCTCGCGGTCTCTCTCATCGTTCGACTACTCATCGACGTTCCAGTTCGATTTACAGCAGCGCACAGCACGATGGAAGCACAAGAACATTGAGAGAAAAGCCGTCTAACTCGAACGTCCTCCGTCCGGTACCGTCCTCTGCGACCAACACCCGCTCCATCCTGCGAAAGACCTACTACAGTGCAATCCCCACCAATCCCTCGAAACATGGACGACACAGGATACACCATTCTTCACACCAGCCAGAATCACTGGACTGGTTCAATGTTCTCATAGCTCAGACAATTGCTCAGTACAGACAAACGGCATATCTGTTGAAGGACTCGCCGACATCATCAATCCTCAGCTCGCTAACGGCGGCCCTGAATAACCCCGAAAAGAAGCCATCATTTATAGATAAAATTACTGTGACGGACATATCTCTAGGGGAGGAGTTTCCTATCTTCAGCAATTGTCGGATCATTGCTGTTGATGACCCAAATTCTGATGGCGGACGCCTTCAGGCACTGATGGACGTCGACTTGAGCGATGACAACCTCTCCATCGCCATCGAGACCCAGCTACTTCTCAATTATCCGAAGCCATGCTCTGCCATCCTTCCCGTGGCACTCTCCATCTCTGTTGTCCGCTTTTCCGGGACCCTTTGCATATCACTCGTTCCCGCTTCCACACCTCCACTCGACACTCCATCCCAGTCCCCATCTCCCCCTACCGCCGAGACAGCAACGAATGGACGCACAAAGCGCGAAGGACAGACTGGTGGAAGTCTCTCTCGCGCAGGTGGCTCCTCTGAGGAACCCGGTGGTGAAAATCCGCCGAAAACCAGTCCAAAGAGCAACGTTGCGTTCTCCTTTCTTCCAGACTATCGACTTGACCTCTCCGTGCGGTCGTTGATCGGCTCTCGTAGCAGACTCCAGGACGTGCCTAAAGTCGCTCAGCTAGTCGAAGCCCGTGTTCATGCATGGTTTGAGGAGCGCGTTGTTGAACCTCGGGTGCAGGTCGTGGGACTGCCGGACCTCTGGCCTCGCATGGGCAGAACAGGCGTAAGGACCGGCGATGATTCTGAAACGGGCTCTAATGCGCCGCGGAGTAGCACAGCGGCGGATGCGAGCGTATCTGCCCTTCACGAGGAGTCGTCTCGCGAACCAGACGTGCTCAGGTTTGGGGAACTATTGGGCACACGACCGCCGTTTGACCTTGCTTCTCGAACGAGCAGCTTCAATGTTGAAACTGGCGACCTCCGTAGTCGCAGCATGACGCGGGAAGAGAGCAGTGGCAACTTGAGCGATCAATTCCACATGCCTGGCTCTCTGCCAGGAGGTGGTGTAACTACAACTTGAGTCAATAATTTGACCGGTAGATTAAAAGACATAAAAATGATATGTTTTTCATAAGTGCTTGGGAATTTCATAGTCGTTGTACGTGAAAAGTGTCGTGATCTATCGAATTGCTATGATATATACAAAATCATCAGTTTGGAGCTAAGCACTAGAACTCGTGGCAAGTGGTAGTCTTCCCCCCTTCAATCAACCATGCCTCTTGCCCATGCTGGCAATTAGCATTAAGTCATCAATAGAAAGCAAACGTTCTAAGCAACGGCCTTGTTCTGGACCGTGCGGAGGTAAGACTGCCGATGAGAGTTTTCATCGACATCAGGGCCACGGTTCAAGGGAGTCCACTTAGGCTCTTCCTGGAAAAGGCGCATAGCCTTGACGTACTGTGAACGAAGAAGTCAGCAAGTTGGTATCAAAGTGTAGACAGCATAAGTTCATGGAGACCAACATTCTTGTCATCGGTGGTAAAACGATGGTAGATACCAGCGGGGAGAATGATCAAGTCATCCTTCGCCAACTTGATCCGAATCCATTCGTCCTCCTGGCCACGCACATCAAAGTAACCCTCGCCATCACGGATGTAGCGGATCTCCTCATCCTCGTGCAGATGCTCATTGAAGAACATCTTCACCTTCTCCTCGTACACGTCGCCCATCGTCTGTGGAGAAACGACAATCTCATCGCGATTCTTGTATCCACGTTCCTTGGCCAATTCGTTGACAGACTCGAGGGAGGGGAAATGGTAGTATTGGACTCCAATGGAGGCGAGGTAGTCCACCGTCACCGGACGGCCGGAGTCATGGGGTTCCCTCTGGTCGCCCTATTCCAATCTCAGTCTCTGCCTGATAAGAGAGGGAGCCATGGTCTCGGATAATGAAACCTACCGGTTTGTTGTCATACCAATAAGCCTTCATGATGGAATGCTTTCTTTGCACGACCGCCGAACAGAGTATCTATGGCGTTCAGATAAGAATCAACAGGTCAACGGACTCAACAAAGTATGTCTTATCTATCAGCGCGAAGTTATAGAAGATAGAAAACCCATCTACAAGTCCTGCGGGGCATGAGAACGCAGCCCCGCAACTAGTGATCGCGCAAATCACGGGCAATATTGCTTATTTGCATTACGTCCGCCTTTCACCGCCTTCGGAAATAAATGGTAATAAGAAAATATCATCCACGTGACCCGGATCGCCGCCAGTATTTTTCCATGGCCTCAATGCAGTTTACTGTTCTGGTGTAGAGTCGTCCTGGCTAAAAAGCGGTCATCATGGCTTTCAGGGCGCGGTCAGTGGCTCTTTGGCGATGGGGTTCTGCTCCTCGGTCCCGGGTCGTGAGTCTCACACGAGGCATGGCCACAGTTTCTGATGGAACCCGGTATGGTTTTCCCAGCACTTTTATCCTAGTCATCTCTGCACGGTACTAACTCTAGGCATGTAGTGCATACGATGTCGTCGTTATCGGAGGAGGCCACGCTGGTTCCGAGGCCTCTGCAGCTGCCGCTCGATCTGGCGCACGCACCGCATTGATTACGCCCTCGCTTTCGAACATTGGGGTTTGTTCATGCAATCCGAGTTTTGGAGGAATCGGGAAAGGAACAATGATCCGCGAAATTGACGCCATGGACGGTGTGGCAGGACGAATCATTGACAAGGCCGGTATTATGTTTCGCATTCTCAATCGATCCAAGGGACCTGCTGTATGGGGTCCGCGCGCCCAGATCGATCGGGATCTCTACAAGAGATACATGCAGGAGGAGCTGGTAGCTACCGAAGGGCTGAGCATAGTGGAAGGCAAGGTTGCAGATATTGTGGTGTCAAAAGAAGGGGTGGAGAACATCCCGGGATCGCAGGGCAAGATTGTCGGAGTACGGCTCGAATCCGGAGAGGTAATACCTACTGGGCGCGTCGTCATCACAACCGGAACGTTTCTCGGTGGAGAAATACACATTGGACTTGAAGCCTACCCTTCGGGGCGTATGGGTGAAGCAGCTACGTTTGGGCTTAGCCAATCCCTTCGTGAAGCAGGCTTTCAGCTCGGTCGCCTGAAGACCGGGACTCCTCCTCGCTTGGATATGAAAACGATCGACTTTTCGCCATTGGAAGTCCAGAAGGGCGACTCCCCTCCGCAACCTTTCTCGTATCTCAACACAACGGTCGATGTTGGCGATGAAGGTCAGCTTACATGCTGGATGACCCACACCAACGAGGCTTCACACGAGATTGTGCGCGCAAACCTTGACAAGTCAATTCACATTCGCGAGACTGTGCGAGGGCCACGCTACTGCCCCTCGCTGGAATCAAAGATTATACGTTTTACGGATAAGAAACAGCACCAGATCTGGCTCGAACCGGAAGGATTCGCACCGAATGAGGTCATCTACCCGAACGGTATCTCGATGACCATTCCGGCAGATGCACAATATGCCCTGCTACGCACGGTCCGCGGTCTTGAGAACGTACGCATGCTACAGCCCGGCTATGGTGTGGAGTACGACTACATCGATCCCCGCAATCTCCGGCCGACTCTGGAGACAAAACTGATCAGTGGCCTGTATCTTGCAGGCCAGATCAATGGAACAACCGGATATGAAGAAGCTGCAGGACAGGGGATCATCGCCGGTACGAACGCCGGTCTGTCTGCTCAAGGCCGTCAGCCGTTCACTCTCACCCGGTCGGACGGATTTATCGGAATCATGATCGACGACCTCATCACGAAGGGAGTATCCGAACCCTATCGTATGTTCACCGCACGAAGCGAATATCGCATTTCGACTCGGTCTGACAATGCCGATCTGCGACTCACCCGTATGGCCCGTAACGCCGGAGTGGTCTCGGACAAGCGGTGGCGTTACTTCAACGACACAGAAGCGCAAATCAAGGAGTTGCAGAACCTCCTCGCCAACACGAAACTTTCCTCTACCGTCTGGTCGCGCAAAGGATTCAAAACTCGGACGGATAGCTCTGTCCGCTCGGCGCTCGACCTCCTCTGCCTCGACGGTGTGGACATCGACGCTTTGATCCCCCACATCGAATCGCCATCAGGTATGGCATACACGCCCTCGTCGTTCGACCCCATAATCCGAAACCGGGTCAGCATCGAAGGTCGCTACGCGCCTTATGTCAAGCGGCAAGAGGCAATGGCGAGGAAATTCCTGCAGGATGAGAGCCTCATCTTGCCTCCGGACTTGGACTACTCGAAGGTTCAGGGCATCAGTACCGAGGAAAGACAGGCTCTCGAGCGCGTCCGACCCGTTAGTGTGGGAATGGCGAGGCGCATCGAAGGAGTCACGCCAGCGGGTGCTCTGAGGTTGCTGATGCACGTCCGCAGGACTATGGACACGAGCAAAGAAGCACTCAACGCAGACGCGATTGAAGGATCTGCGGAAAGCGTGTTACGTGGATCTGTTTGAGAGTGCAGAATGCAGCGTGATGCTCAATCATCTAGGAGGCTTGTACGATTAATATTGGGGTTAACATTTATTGGGAAACTGCATGGCGCATGGGATGGTACAGCGACTGAAATATTTCTAGGGCTTGTCGATCTTTGCATTGCATATGGCATTGTGGCATACTATACCAAGGTTATTCTACTCCGTATACTCTCAGAGGTCTTACAACAACAACAACAACACATATCATGTATTCCTGATCTCCAGATTCGTAATATATCCCTTCTCTATCTACTATTCAGCTTAAAGCGGAATATTAGAACAAGGAAAACTCTCCGAGTCTTAAGAAGAGTAATATGATTGAGTCGATGATCGTAAGCAAACGTGGTGGGTCGAACAGACTTTCCGCAGGCCGAGGGACCATGACTCTTCTATGATGATTAACTATCAGCTGAGAGTGATTATTTTATCCCGTCCAATTAACCGTTCAATTATTCATACCCCCAGTCTTCGCCACGTATATAGCACTCTAATCTTCACCTTTATTGCCATGTCAACCTAGTTATCTATCTGTCTAACTTTTCTTTACCTCGCTCTCACTCGTTTCCTTCTGCATGCCATTCCCGCTGCCGAGCGCCTATGTATATTTTTTTCACGCCGCAATCCAGCATTGATCATCAGCGCATTACCACTTTTCCACAACAGCGATAGGTCTCGAATGTCTCTTGCTTCTCTGCACACATAGAATCCTTCCAGGGCATCGCAGGTGCTAGCGCGTCGGGTTCGCACGACTTTCACGGCCCCTGAGCTTCCGTATCTTGTGCAACGAGGTGCACTCGCTGGGAAAGGATTATCAGTCAGCTTCGCCAGCGAAAGCGACTGCTCACCCTCGTCTTTCCGCTCACACCTCGACGACAATGTCAGTACCTCGGATGTATTCGCGAGTGCGAACGCTACTGCTTGCAGTATTTCTCGCATCGGTCTTGACCTGGTCTTTCGCGCGATGGCGATCTGACCCAGTCAAGTCAGGCGACAAAAACCCTTCCTACCTTGATAGCGACAGTGGTGTAGTCCTGCATTCTACCGATGGTCATATTCACTTCTGGCAGCAGTTCCAGCCACTTTTGGCCAAATATCAGCCGAAATGCGACCCACCCATGCGACTCGGCAATGCGCCGTCTGTACGGTTCGAGGAAGCGAAACCGGAAGACCGAAAGGAGTATCTGGACATGCTACCGGACGATGTGGAGATCATGAAGAAAGCGCATACCGGGTTTGTCAGCGATATCAAGAGCAACCCGCCGCAACTACACTATGTCCCCAACACAAGGGGCCTGGTCTCGACGGCAGGAGGTTCATACCTGCCTGTCCTGGTCATTTCTCTTCGGATGCTCCGGGAAACAGGTTCAGAGCTTCCGGTAGAGGTCTTTTTGGCAAACGAAGAGGAGTATGAGGAGTACATCTGCGATGTGATTCTGCCGTCTCTGAATTCCCGATGTGTGGTGCTATCGCACATTCTCGATGCCGTCCCCAAGATCATGCAGATAGAGAAGTACCAGTTCAAGCTCTTCGCGATGATGTTCTCGTCTTTCGAAGAGATCCTCTTCTTGGACGCCGATGCCTTTCCGCTAGAGAAGCCAGACATCCTGTTCACAAACGAGCCCTTCCGGTCGAAAAATATGGTCACATGGCCAGATTTCTGGGCCGACACCATCTCGTCATACTACTACGAAATCGCATCGAAGCCGATGCCCTCAAACACCATCCGCCAGTCGAGCGAATCCGGCGAGCTGCTCATCTCCAAGAAGACACATTTGAAAACGCTACTCCTGAGCACGTACTACAATTTCTGGGGCCCAGATTACTACTGGGCCCTGCTGTCACAAGGCGCAGCGGGAGAGGGCGACAAAGAGACTTTCGTCGCAGCCGCTCTGACAATGGACGAACCCTACTACCAAGTCAGCGAGCCCATCGTCGCCATCGGCCACCGCACCAAGTCCGGGCTGGCCGGCTCCGCAATGGTCCAATTCGACCCCGTCGAGGACTATGCCCTGACGCAGAAGGGGGAATGGCGCGTGCACGGCTCCAAAGCGCCCGCGCCGCGCGCTTTCTTCATCCACGCCAATTTCCCCAAGTTCAACCCCGCTACGGTATTCGACGAACAATCCGTCACCCCGGCCTTTGAAGATGACGGCAGCTACACGCGCGCCTGGACGATCCCCGAAGAGGTGATTGGGAAGTTCCGCACGGATGTGGAGAAGCAGTTCTGGAGGGAGATCTTGTGGACGGCGTGCGAGCTCGAAAACAAGTTCCGGACCTGGGAGGGCCGCGAAGGTATATGCCAGCGAGTCAAGGACTACTGGAATGCGATGTTTCCCACCCAGCAAGCCAAGACATGAACTGTTGTCCTGAAGGTTGCCATCTCGCAAGCACCTGACCTTGGATGTAGGAGGGCATAACAGCGGAACCGGGAACCGTCCATCCACCAGCATCATACGGTGGCCAAGAGACCACTTCGTCAATGACCAGGAAACATTTAGGGCATGGCCAAGCTCCACGATGTCGGGCGACGCTAATGCGAAACCGTACTCGAAGAATGTGCTTCATACGGCGTGCGAGAGGGGGCGAACTGTCTCGCCGGCTTTACAAATGTAAACACTCGAAAGGCAGTCAAGTCTGTCCATATATTCGGTCGCCATATGATCATTCCCTCCTATGAAATCGCATCGCATCTATCGGTCATTCCGTCAGCTGCTACGCGATCCTCCCCCACAGAAAAAAGCACTGAGAAACGGGAAGCCTCATGCTTATAGCACTTCGCTTCATTTGCAAATATCAAGTCTATACTGCCCCTTTCTATGTACATCAGCCAGTCATATACACTCCAACCATGCAAATATTTACCGCAACTTACAGTAACCCCTCAAGCGAAACTTAGGAGGCGACCGTATCGAGTTTAATCGCTCTGCGCAGAAGCCATACACATTTTCCCTGAACCATCTATAGACTATACACAAAGTTCACGAGGACTTCTTCCCGCTGGCTCTTGCAATGCGCTTCTGTATTTCCTCCTTAGTGAGGATCTTTACTGCGTCTTTGGAAAAGACGTAGCTGAGCCCCGACCAGATTGTAGTGGCTGCAACGAGGTACCTAGGTGAAAAGTTAGAATGCGATGCAAATAATAAAGAAGATTAACAAAAGAAGAAACAAGAGAAAATAAAAAGGAAGATATGTAGATAAAAATGATTTCGCAAAAAGCAAAAAAACGTACAACAGCCGGGATTCGCTGGTGGTCACCCACCCAACTACTAACCGGCCGGCGTGTGGCTTAAGTACGGCTGAGCGGACGGGAAGCCCTGTTTTCCACACCCTATGGTCGTACGTGCTAGGATTTCACCTGACAGCAACCATATGCGCAGAGACCTCACATTCTCCCACATTTCAGAAAAAAATAAGGGTGAAAAATGATAACGATGGGAAACAAAGGGGATCTGTGGTACTTACTGCAACGCCGTCATTCCTTCTCGGAGACTCCATGCATCGAGGACTGCCTCTGGAATCACAGGCAGTGCGATTGCGGAGCCCACAAGCACAAGCTGCAAAGCTGTGTTGACTTTGGAGATTCCCGTTGGCTTGACCTCTGCGGAGGGAAGGGAGAAATCCCAGTATCGTGCCATGGTCTTGGGGGGGGGAAGAGATATCCAGCGGTAGTAGATTGCGGACAACGCAAGACCAACATCGCGGCCGAGAATGATTACCGCAAGCCATACTGTTCCCGATCAGTGACTGCCAAGGAGAAATAGGGAAGATCCCCTTGTTCGATATTCAAAAGACGATAACAACAGCCTCATAGAGGAAGAAGGAGCCCTACCAGGAATAGAACCATTGACGGCCAAGCAAGCAACGCCAATCGTCATTAACAGCTTATCGGCCATTGGATCAATAATGGTACCGACGACAGTCTGAAGGTTATACCGTCGGGCAATATAGCCGTCCACAAGATCCGTGAGACCAGCATAGACAAATAATGCTAGTGCAGCTGCATGATGATCATGAACGAGGAAGTAGCCCACCAACGGAGCCGCGACTAGACGGGAGAATGTGAGGATATTGGGAACGGTGTAAATGTTCTCATGAGTGGGAAGAGGAATTTTCGAGAGGATTGGAGACTTTTTCGAGCCGGTTTGAGGTCTACACATGGTTAAAACCTCCCCGACGATACTCACTCACATGCGAGGCCTGCAATGGCACCGACACGTGAAGCAGAGGATCAGTACTCACTTCTGAGAGGCATTCTCCATCTGATCATCCGGCTTTTTTGAGCCTGACCATCTCCTCTGTAGATTAAGTGGTCGGCCACATAGAGGCTCGGTAGCACGAAACATACAGCTCGTGTGTCTCGCCAACCTAGCAAACTGTTAGCCCCATGAAAGATCTAGCTGAATAGGCCATGCGCATACCTATCTTGTATGTACCTAGGACGAGCTGATGGAGTGGACACCGTCAAAGTGTGTAGGTTCTTCCACCGGAGGTTTTGCCATCCTCTGCAGGTGGCGGAATTCGATCCGAGTGGATGAAACACAGTTGCTCTCCATAGACTTGGAGATTCCCTGATTGCTCGAATGGACATCGATAGGAGAGTATTAGTTGCCATGATGACCTTTTGTCAATCAATGGCACAAGAAATGGGATAAGTGAAATAGCAAATGAAAAGCGCTTGACAAAAAATATTGAGATCTGTTCAGAGGCCTGGTTCAATGCATATGTCTCGGTTGGCGAATTTCCCTAACTCAAGACAACCGCTGACACAGTATCATAGTCAATTAATGGCGTTTATGTGTCCGTCAGAAATATGCTGTCAACTGGAAACCCATATACTATGGGGTCAACGATCAAAAATGAAGGTCGGATTCAAAAATATGCGCGATGACGGAACGAAAGTCGGCGGTCTTGTGGCGAATTTGAATGTAACAAAAGTGAGAGACGGCCTATTCAGGCGACGAGTTGGATGGTCAACAATATATCTCTTTGATTTTGAATTTATAGTGATGACCGGAATATATGATGGCGGGTCAATCACCCGATTCCAAGCAACTCAACGGCGGTCTCGGGTCAGAAGATATACAGGTGACGGTGGGACCAGACAGCGGCCAACTACAGACCGGCTGGATCCCAGTTGAGCCCGAAAAACCGCACGAATGCTTGTGTCGCGAATGAGGCAAGAAAATAGCTTCAATGTATACAAATCGAGGCTCGTGACCACCTTTTTCTATCTGGGGAAAGGAAAATGCGTACGGAGGAACTATTGTTCCGATCAAGTCATGTGATTTTTCCCGAGGTTGTTGTACATAGATCTGGGGTAAACCTTTGGGCGAACATCATGATGTTGAACTGTCCTCAGTATGCTAGGATACGATGGAGCTTATTTCTTTTGCTCTTGAAATCTGAGCAGTTATTTTAATAGGTGAAAGAACGTCAATCAGTGTGGGTGTGGTGTAACAGCCTCGTCTCTCAATCCTGAAGTGAAAATCATAAGCAAAATGACACAAAATTAATGAGGATCGAGATTAAGATAGCGTCATACTTGGTAAAGTCAAAATAGTGTCAGTAGATGGAAATAGAAATGACTCAACGACGCTATCCATGGCTCAGAGCCTTCGTGGTTGTGCTACGACAGAGAGATATATACAGAGATATATACTTTCGAATTTCTTTGGACACATCTAGCATACAATAGTCATCCATACTATTCCTTAAATTTTTACAAAGAATAGAATGTGTTTAAGAGTCATTAGCTCTCCCACCTGACCTCTCAGGTCAACGAAGCAACACATTCACTGGCGCATTCACCATATCCATAGTAGCACATCTGTCCGTCTCTCATCTGACTGTAGATCCCTTCTCACCTGACTCCAGCCATGAGCATCTGTTCACAAACTCGGTTTTCGCCTTCAAGTTTGCCAAAGTAAGTCAAAAGCAGAGCACTCTGCATATGACACTTTTTAACTTGCCTCATAACTAATGATGTTGATTTGCAGGCTGTTCGCGGATCCCTACTTCCATCGCTCATGGATCGTCAAGACACAAAGGCGACCTCAAACACAGGACTTTGACATGCAGCAGCCATTTTTGGCTACCTGATACGACAAGAACAAACCTGGGAATGCCAATCATGAACGGTCCTGCGCCTCCTGCACCGCTGCCTCGCGACTTGGCCGTCCCTGGCAACAAGCAAAAGAAACTTGAAACCAGCAACCCAGAGTCCCAGATGCCTGCAGATCCCAATCTGGCAAACCCGCGACTATTGCTCAACGGAGCCTGTATCTACGAGCGTCAACTACCCGGCGACGCATACATCACAGCGCACGTCCAGCGACTGCAGCATGGATTCTACTCCAGCCCTGCTGTTTCCGACAAGGACTATGACCACGTAGACTTCCTGGGGATCAATTTCGTCTTCCACTCACCCAACACTTTGGCGCATCGGTTCAAGGCGGCCACGATTCGAGCTTCCGTGCAGGGCACCCGGCATGTCGCTTCGTCGGACCATTACCCGAACGGCTACCCGCCAGGAAACCCGCGCTTCCTCATGCATGCACCACATCTGATCTACGCCGCTATATCGCCAGAGACACTGCAGTGGAACTACAGCCTGTCCGGATCACTGGGAGTCGCTGACTGGCCCCTGATGGCTAGCCTGTCACCCACCGGTGGCATTAATGGCCGATACAGACGCTATGAGATGATGAGAATCCAGGGATCGGTAAGGACCCTGAAGAGCCCACGAGGGCACAAGTTCGACATCGAAGCCGGGGAAATTGTCTGGTCGCTGGAAGAGAACAGTCTGCAGAGATCGGGCCTGCCGCGGGAGTTCACGTTTGCCATGCTGATCCAGAAACCGCGCGCAGACAGCCGCATTGTTTTCTCCCTGGACATCGAGCCGACCTTGCAATCGTGGTATGGCAGCTACCCGGACTGGTGGTTATCGTTACCCAAGTATCAGCCTCTGAGTAGACGGCCTGTGGACTTCAGATCGGAGGTTGGACAGCGCTTTGAACCTGTCGACTCAAAGAAAGGATTCAATTTCGCGACTCTCGAAAGTTCCTTTGATGACTATGTCAGCATGCCGGGAAAGAGATTCGCTTCCGTTGTAAGTTTCAAACCCCCGATGATTGGAAACAAAGCTGACGCAGGTAACCACACAGATCCCACCCGACGGAGGAGTTCCGCAAGACGACAACGACGCCCTTCAAGACATCAACCATGACCGCACCATAGTCGAGCCGATCCGGGGTGTCGCAAGATTCGCATACCCCAATGCCCTCGCCGGCGCAGCAGCAACAGCAACAACGTCAACTCCAGCACCAGCGCCAGCCTTTAGCGAGCCGGCCCCCATAATACGTCGCAGAACCCTAATGTCGGACCCTAGCGCCTTGACCATCCACCTGCTGATGGACAACCAGATGGCCTCGCACCTGTCAAGTCTGCGTGGAAGCCGTCCCCCACCCAAACCCACCACGCATAGCGACATTCATAATGGCAATAGCACTGCCAAACGGAATAACAGCGATCGCCGAGAGTCCCCAGCAGCCACTATCTCAGCACCGCCTCAGCGCCGGACAACCCTCCGCAGGACAAGATCGAGAGAAGGACTAAATTTGAATCTGGATCATCACCCGGAACCGCGCCCCCAAGTATCCGACCAGCGTTTTACCTGATGCGCCTTTTCTTCTTTCCCCCTTCCTGTCAATATCAGTTTCACATCGCTCACATGACCGACGTGACGACGCGGGATTCCGCATATCCATCTAGTCACATGAGGCGCAGCGCACACGGACCTCGATTCGAATGGAATGGAATGATCACCACAACCTGCGAAATCGTGTGAAGTACCTACCTACCATAAGGTGCCTGCCTACGTAAGGCACCAAGGTAGCCAAGCAGATAACCCGGTCCCACCAATCAAGGTTCCAAAAGTGGGGTTCTTCTGATCCGCGTCTCCCCGGCGTAAGCATCCCTGATTCGCTGACCCACGACCCAACAGGCTACGGGACATATCGGCCCACCAGCGACTGATCTGCAACTGCAAGCAGGCTATGTCACGTACTGTACCCGTCATAGACAGGAAAACCAGACGACGAAGTTCAAAATGTAGTTTTCGCAAATTGATTTCTGGTAGTGCTAGTGCTAGGCCGATGAGTCCATGGGCGTGGGATTGTTTCATTCTGACTACCTAGACGACAGGTTCTCTGTGCCATAAAGTAGATTACTCGGTGCGGACAGCGGATAGCGGACGGAGGCCCTAGTTAGCGGTGGATCTGACAATGGCCTATTCAATTTACGTCCCGCGTCTATCCTTGAGGGTTAAAAATGAAGGTTTTCTAGATTGCGGTCTAGTACACACTAAGCATCGTATTTCAACGTCGTCGAAGAAATACGGACGATCATGAAGCAGCAGTCAGAGTCTGGTAAGGAAAAACCGAACAGTAGTGATGATGTAATCCATTCGTTCCCTCAAGATGTTACATGCAAGGAATGGAGACATGGGCACGTAGCACCTTTGTTTCAGCACCAGGAATATGGGGCTGGGCGATTAATTGGACTACTGAAAGTATGATATAACCTCCCCTGGTAGACCAGAATACAACCTATCAGAGCAAAGGCAAAAGATATCAATGTGACCTGGCTTATAACCGGCCTGTGAGGAATACTCTCAGCTCCCGTATACACCTAGAGCCTCTCTCCGTAAAAGAGCAATAAGGATATAATAGCTTAGCAAAGCAGGAACAGGACTGAAAACGGAGACAAAAAAAAAAAAAAGAACACACAGATAACCACCCAGACCGAACCACCCAAACCACGACATTGCTCATAATCATGTAGAAGACGGTGCAATTGAACCCGAATGAAGGACCCTCCGAACAAGTGCAGGACAAACGAATAAAAATCACAATTGGCTCGGAACGAAAAGATTTTGATGTGTATCATATCGTCGTAGAAGACAACACAGCAAAACAACAAGAAACAGCCTCCGGTATCTTCTCTAAGAGCAGAATTCCATCCGGGTAAACATCCATACCGTGCATGCAGAATCTATCCCCAAAATCGCCGCCCTCAGAGATATAATGTGAAGAGAAAATGAAACGGGGTAATCATATAAAGGGTGTACGAAACAAATAGAAAGGGAGAAATAAGAGAAAATAGGAGGGTAGTGCGGCGAAGTTACATTTGCGGCTGAGCTGGAGCAGTCGTGGTCCATGTCGAAACAGGGTAACTCGCATGCGCCGCCGGCGCCGTCGCTCCCATGTAATAGTGAGGCCTGTCGCTTCCCGTATAGTAGTGAGCAGGTATAGACTCGCGACGAGGGATACTAGGATCAAACGCTGGCGCAATGCCACGCTGCTCGGGTGGTTGTTGCGACGGCCCATCCATGTGGCCCGAGAGACTGAAACTGTTCCCTCGAGAAAAGGTCGCTGGAGTGGAAGGATCGATCGGCGACGTCACGTCCGTGGCAACACTGCGCGACGAGATCGAGGAGTTTCGGTAAGCCGACACACTTTGATCCGATGTAGAACGATTGCGCTCGCTCAGAGAACTAGGTATGCTGCTGGTCAGGGTGGACGGCATGGATGAAGACAAAGGCCCATGGTTGATTGAGTCAAAACTGGTGCCATATGGAGTTGGAGCTGGGTTGGGATTCCTGTACTGCGGATAGTCCTCCGTCTTCTGCGGAACATGCGCGGGCGCAGAAGGGGCAGGAAGGTACGGATTCTGTGCGGGCATCGAGCCTCCAATGGAATATCCAGGAATCGGTGCAGACTGTGGTGCGTGAGAGGCAGTGTAAGGCGCCGTATGCATATAAAACTCCGGGTGGGGATTCGGCATGGCGTATCCAGGAGGCGCCATCAGCTGCGGCCGATATCCATAAATGGCATGAGACGGATCATTCGGATTCTCGAGTCCACTTGTTTCCAGATCATCGATTGGAGCGCGAAAGCTCTGCTTCTGCGTCAGTTCCGCGCGTGGGCGAATATATCGCAGCGACTCCACCATCGACGGCGGATTCAGAACGCCCCGCATCACATCCTCAACGCTGTAATACGACACCAGGTGGTGAGTCACCCCAGAGACAGTTACGCTCATTGTCTTCTTGACCAGCCCCGAATCCTTGAAGCCGTATGAATCCACCAAGGAACCGACCAGTGCCCGTTCCACATCCGATTGATGCGACCGATCGCCAAACGAGCCAGATGTCGACGAGGGAGAATAAGATCCACCGTTGCTATCATGACGCGGGTAGGGTTCGCCAGGCCTCGCAGCAGGCACCGGACGTCGGTTGGCCTTCTTCATCGCTCGTTTCTTCTCTCCTGGTGGAAACGGCTTTTCAAGCTCTCGATAGACTAGAAAGTTGCCCAAGATGCGACTGGGACTCCACGTAACTCCGTCTGTCCATCGTTTGATGCCTGATGAGTTCTCTTCGTAGATGAACACACTGCCGCTGCGGACGAGATGGCTCCTTTCGCGATCATGAGGTCGGCGAGGAACGTGATGTAGGATGCCCGTCAAACAGGCCTCGAACAAGATCAGTGCATCTTGCGTCGTTGCGACATACCCCGTGAACGTGGGTTCCAACACCGCAGCGGTGCCGTTCACCATCTTTTGCTTCTTTTATCCCCAAATTGATGGGGGAGGTTGTAGTAGAGTTAGGTTAAACTTAGTTGGCAGGGGAAGG
Organism: Aspergillus felis; assembly: GCA_016413765.1. Lineage (NCBI taxonomy): Eukaryota > Fungi > Ascomycota > Eurotiomycetes > Eurotiales > Aspergillaceae > Aspergillus > Aspergillus felis. The sequence goes on from CP066508.1 coordinate 1,108,608, forward strand.
GGGCCCAGAGAAGAAATATCAATCAGAGTTGAACCACTGCTGGATCAGAGTTTCAAGCAACGCGGCTAGGACTGCGATGTTTCCACGAAGTTTAAAGAGAGGGAGGCGCGAGTGACCAGATCCAACAGCTGTGGTTTCGCGCAACTGCTGGCTGGAAGGAGGCGTGTAATTCTTTCTTGCTTGTGTTCAGACTGATGATCGAGATTTGGGCGCACAATATAAGCAGAGAAATCGAAAAGAAGTGGAAAAGAGAGGGGTAAAAAAGGATGACAATGCTCGAGATGTATGTAGGTCAGGGTAGGGTAAGGTAAGGTAGTGAGTAGGTAGTAGTGACACTCCGGGGCAAAGTAAGTGGAAGCTCACGGCAAGGTCGAACCGTAGAAGAAGGGCCGATGGTGCAAGTTTAAAACCAGACCTCCCCCCTCCCTGTCTCTCCAGAGAGTTTAAAGTCTACCAGAGTTTCGACTTTCTGCAACCCGGATCGACAACCAGCACGGGCCCCAGTCTCGTTTTGTTCCCTCAAATCTCCGTCTAGACGGAGCAGGCCCCAACGAGCAAAAAAGGAAAGGAAAAGAAAAGAAAAGATTGGATCCGGATTCTGAATTTCTGGAGACTGGAGACTTGATCCAATGGAAAACTGGAACACCTGATAGACAGACGCGGATGGAATACGCCTGGCCGAGTAGTATAAAAGCTGGGTCGACTGGAGCTTCTGGTTCCACGGATAGCGATCGGATCGTATAGGTTGACTTGAGTCTTCCAACCACAGAAAGTTGCGGTAATTCCCAAGCTTTCTGAATGTTCTGGACTGGCCACAGGAGATAGCATCAGCACCCAAATCACCTTTTTCGCATTTCCTTTTACAATTTGTGAATTTATAAAAGAGAGAGAGAATAGTGCCAAGTTCTCGAAGGAATAGGGGAGAAGAAATAGTAGAAACGAACAGTTCAACTGGTGCTGGAGTGGTTGTTCTGTAACTGTATCGCAGCAGGAGGAATGTCAGCCGATTCTATCCACTTTGGGACTCAGGACAGCCACCAGTGCCATGCGAAACGAGGAACAACGAGAAGAACCTCCCCAGAATAAGCAAAGAGGGAAAATAAAAAGAAAGCAAGCCTAGAACACGAGGCGAAGGAACAGAAGGAAAGTGATATGATATAGATACCTGGGAAAGAAGTGTCGACCTGGAGAGGGGGTCCGATTTTAAAGAATAATCGATGATGATCGAGAAAAGTTTAGCAATTCACATTAACATGCAAAAGAGCAAGGGTAAGATAGATAGGTAATGTCTGTCTCTTCTACAGACTGAGTACTTGTTTTGCTATTTCATATTCTATTTGATTTTGATTTTGATTTTATTATTTTTTGCAACTCGTCAGAAAAATAGAATAAAAATTTAAAATAAAATAAAAAGGGAAAAAAAAGGGAAAAGAAGGTGGATTACTATGCTAGCTACAGGAAGAGCAGGCTAGGACAAAGTCGGGTATGGTGTGGGAGAGCAGCAGCAGTATTCCGTAGTTACAGAGTAGAGGACTAAGTAATTAGCAGGCTTAGCAGCAGAAGAAGAACTGGATAGTCACAGTTAGTATTCCCGATAGACTTGACTATCCAGACTAGACTACGGCGTACCTAGTTGATGGGCAGCTAAGGCCGTCGTGTGGGCGGGGCGACCCATGGTAATCCGGCAGTCAGGTAGGCCTGAGCAGCAGCCAGAGGCATAGAGGCCCAGAGAGGGGATGGATGAGGAGGCAAGACCATGATCATTATCACATTATGATTGGAAGGGAGGAGGGAATAATCGGGGTGGAGGCTAGGACGATAGGCTAGGTGCAACTAGTGAATCCCAAGTTCCCAAGTTTCCAAGGGGCTAGCACTTAGCAGAAAACGCCGCAGAAGACTAAGAGCCAGAGCCATGAGAGAAGATGACGGTGGATCTCCATCCATGAGGCCATCGCAGGATCCAACATTCCAATAGCTACGTGAGGAAAAAGGCCAAGAGCCACAGCACCAGCTATTGATGATGACCTTTGGGCTCAGGTATTCAATGATATTGGCACACAAGGAAATAAGATAAATGGCACTTTAGTACTCCGCACTGAGTGGAAAAGTAATAGACGGGATATAACTCGAATAAAAGTGAAAATGAGGGAGGGAAAATAAGGGGGAGAACACTAAAACAGAATAAGAGAGGGGGGAAATAAAATGAAAAGGCGACACATAATGATGATGCTGTGAAATCAACCGCCAACAGCAGCGGAAGGGCAGAGGAGGGAGAAAAAGGGACCAACCTAGCTTACTCCTACACTCAGCAGTCAATAGAAGGGAGGGAAGCAAGTGGGGATGGCAGAAGCAGGTACCGCGTTTCACTTGCTGGGGTTGTCTGGTAACTACCCAACCTTAGTAGTAATGACGTTTGATATTTTCTTTTTCTTATGATCATGTTCGTTGAAGAATTGACATGGTACTTCCTATTACGGCAGACCCTTGTATGCACAATAATAAAGCTTCATAGATCTATCCAGGTTCCAAATCCCCCAAACCAACTGTGCTGGAAGATGCGGGGAAGCATTTTTTTCATGCAGGAATAGTCATCGGGATGGAGATTTTAGTTTCACTGACATTGACACTGGCTCTGCTTGGCACCAAGATGGAGTCCGAAACTCCTTGAAGATGTGGTTGAATCCATCCAGTAACTAAGAGGCAGTGACGGGATTAAAAAGGTCGGCGCGGGGAAGAGTGGATAATGGATGAGGAGTGATATTATTACAGGGCAATAGGTCGGCCTGATGCCTTTTATACCGACAGTGAGCAAAACAAGATAATCATAGAAAATTAAGGAAATACAGTCTGAGGCTTGTCTTTATCCCTACTTGAGAGGATATTCCATTTGCCTTAATAATACTGAGATGAACATATCAACATAGAGCAGCACCATGTCCACAAAGAAGCAATGATAATCACTGGGCATCATCCCCGTACCATGGATAAGGGGACATGAACAGAGTGGAGCAACCAGCAATCTGCAGTGGTCACCAGTTACACCACTGGAAAAATGAAGCGAATCATTTGGTTGGGGAAGACAGGACACTAGCACAAAGGGGGTTTGAATATCCGTACTTACTGCCTATCAACACTGCTGCACTTCACAGCAATCTCAAGCTAGGTGTCCAGGTCTGCCAGGTTTCGAGATCGAGCTGCACCGAGCACTCGACATCTATGGGAGACGGCGTACAGGGGTCCAATACTTATCTAAGTATTTTGGGCGCTCTCAGCGAAGGGAAGAATATTGTTGGTGCACCTGTGCGCCCCGGGAAGCAGCGTCCTGGTCTGTGAGTCGAAGTACGCTGAGGAGTGAGCACTGAGCAGTATGGAATTGAGGGGTCGCCTGCAAGTGGAGCATCTTGAGGCGGTTGTCCAACCATGGCTCCGCTCTTGGAAGACTCATTCATCCACTCTTCTGACGATATCATCTTGACTTGAGAAAATGAGTTCATTTAGAAAGATACAATATTAATATTATTACCTCTTCAGAGAGACAACCGGATCAATCGGTGAAAGCCTGAAGAAGTCTTAATAAAATACCAGGAGGAACTAAGATCTATATCTGCTACTGTGCTCCGTACCTGCTGAGGATCCCCACATCTCCTGGAAACTGCTTTTAGGTGACAGGATCCGTGGTCAGTCGGTCCAATAAAAAGAAGAGTAGTAGGCGGAGAGAGAATGAAACTGGGGACGGAGCAAATCATAATAATCTCGGATCATTTTAATGAAACTATCTAGCCCAGATTTACTTTTACTGACAGGCCATAGTCTACTCCGCAGACCGTACAAGGAATATTATGTGATTTTATTGCTGTTGAGACTTGAGGCAATTTCTGGTTGAGTGTCGAAGAGGGTCTGGAGAAATGATGACCAGACTAAGGTACCAATGCTAATTAGACTTGATCTATTCAGGTGGACCACGCGTAAAGTACGGAGCAGATCAACTCGAATCTGGAAACGCTAGTCTAGTAGCTACCTATTGTCTCTTGCTCCCCAATAATAATCATAATCGCTCGACTCCTTCGTGCAGAATTCTGCCGTCTCCGGACCCGGAAGATATTCGTGTTGTCCAGAACTGGAACCCGGTCAACTACCTACCTTGGTCGTGGCGATTTGAGGCTGTTTCGTCGCCGTTATCGCCCTGCATCGTACTCCATCCCCTTAGATACATTAATATTGGCAGTCCTATCGGCTTCACTCGCCGTCGCAAGTAGTAGATAACGACTCATAGTATTGGCCAAACTAAATGTGTCCGCGACCTGGCGGCCCGGTCACCGGCCCAGGAAAAACAGAGGACTGTGCGCTACTCGACTAGCCCTGCGTTAGTTGGACTCGAAAAAGATTGCCGTCTCCATTCGTATTGTTCTTTATGATGGCAGGGTGCTTGGTTGATTAGAAAAGTAGTGTTGCCATACAAGGCATACAGGACGAGGGGAATTCCTCTTTCGCCATCTTGCAGCCTGTGCCTTTTCTACTTGCCCGACGGACAGTACCAATCACGGCCGCTGTGGCTACTCCATACCAGTCGGATATTGCAGTAGGATTCCGTAAATTTAAAAGGAGAGGATGACTTTGCCGATCAGAGTGCAAAAGAACGGAATCCTGCGGCGAGGAAAAAGAGTAAGTGTGCCTATTAAGAAAGAGAGATAAGATGCGAAGTATGCATCGTAGATACTTTGTGCTACAGTCCCACAGTGCAGTTACCTAAAGTAAACGACAAGATTCATCCCATGGCTGATCTAGGTTTAAAGTTGAATTGGACTAAAAGTCTTCGGTAACTTCGTGGGGACTTCATTATTATTTTTTTTCCCCTTTCAGGGGTTCGGCCCTTGAGCTTATTGAACTCTCCAAAAAGAAAAAAACCTTCACGGGAGATCCTCAGCAGATCAAGGTCGTGGTCTCACAAATGGTGCCTTGTTGACCAGAAATACCGTACTCGTCTGTGACATCCTATGGGGCAATCCTTCAGCACTAGCAGGGTTCTTCTTTAGGCGAGACTGACCAGAAGTAAGAGGCGTAGGACTTGACAAGAAAGGAAAACCATATTGATGATTATTTTTAGTTGTTGTGAATGGAGCGCCAGAACCATTGGTCCCTAGATATCCATTAGGTATCCAATACCCGTAGACCCGGCCCCAATTTCCGATGACATGGATGAACAGTAGACGATCAGTATTGGCGCGTGCTTGTCGAAACTCAATTCGTTTAGGACTTTCGCCCTCCCGAAGATCGAAATTCTACTGCAGAGTGATAATTGGACCATCAATGGGTAAGGATTACGGACAAGCCATCGGGTTTTCAGCCTTCAGGTTGGGCTCAAGGGACTATGCAGATAGATAGATCATGGATTCGCCAGTCGACATCGAGCCAGACCCCAATATTCAAGTGAATTGATCGTCGGCCTGGACTCTCCGGGGCCCTTGACAGTTGACACTTGGAGGCGCAAAGCGTTGAGTGTCAGCTTCTGATGCAGCGGGCAGCTCATCCCCACCCATCTTCCATCACAAACTACTACAGTACAGAAATATCCGCTTTTCAAATTTGCTGCAATATCTTGCTTGAGAGACAATCTCCAGAAATATGACTACATATCAATAAATACTACACAGTACCTGATTAAGGTCTACCCCACATTTTCAACGGCTTTGATTACGTCTTGTTGGAAACGTAGAGTGGAGTGGAGGACCAACAACTAGGCGACTTGGGCTGCACCACACGTAGGAAGACACGGTGACACCAGCACGCAGACAGATACATCATATTCATATCACATTCGCATGCAAGTAGAAAAAGCAGGGGAAGGCTGCTGAAAACTGAAGGGCTGAAAGGAAAAAGGCTAAACTAGCTCTTGGTAATTTAGTGTGCATCTGAAGCCCAGAAAGACGAAGGCAAAAACTCACTCTCTTGTGACGCGTCCTAGCCAATGATCTAAATCGGCTAGCCAAGCTTCATTCAAGCAAGAGGGAGTGGTCTGATTTCGACCTTCGTATCTGCGTGAACGAAGAGAGGATCTCTGTCTGTTTTTTTTTTTTCCTTTCTTCTTCGCAATTCTTGAAGCTTTGCGCTCAGTAAAGTATTTCTGCCGATTTTGATCTCCCCATGAAAATGTTTTTGTCGCATCTCTCCCTTGGCAAGATTCTTTGCTTGGAATTGAAGCAGTGTCCCAACATATTCGTCTGAGTCCGACTTTACTGCCAGTCTGCACAGCCGTGACACCATGGCCGGGGAACTGTAGACGTGCGCTAGTGCAGGAAGAGTACAACGGCTGAATAGCCTGGATTATCACGACGGGGAGTCCATGACGACTCACTTCCTCTTCTCGGACGCAGATTACTGCCGAAATGGTCGGGGAACGGTCGGTTGGGACTCGGGGAACGTTGATATGATTGGCTGTAGTTTGTCTAAGGATGATGACCCTAGGTACTGGGGAGCAGGGCATTGTGGCGTTCTCCTGCACTATCAGCAGAAATGCTGCACCCACACGGCCGGGTTGACGAAGTCAGCCTGATCGAAGAAGGCGATCATCCCAAACCAAGGCAGCCAGAACAGGCGGCACTCCGTATTAGAGCAGACACGAGTTCATCACCACCAGACTAGGGAGTACCTGTACTAGCCGGTACCTACTGTATAGCCGGTTATCTTAATTTCAGACTCCAGGCACGCACCATAGTCTCAGGAAATCGCCGCGAAAATGCGCAAGGGAATGAGCAGACAGAAGGCTAAGAGGGCAGGGCCTCGTGAGTAGATTGATTCCTTAATCCAATCTACTCCGTAACTTCTAGCGTGTCCACGATGTGGCCAAAAGATGCGCAGGAATTTCATCTGCATATGGCAGATGCTGTGTAGGGCGCTTTACAGAGTACTCCGTAGATATGTGAATGTCCCGTCATTCGCTGGGGCTGTTCTCTTGGGTTGGATCAGGACATTCGTCCCGCCCCCGAAGCGTAAGAGTCAATTACCTACCTACAAAATAGCATGCTAGGCAATGTAGACTTGACCACTATCTAGATACACTATCTAGGTGGATCTAGAATGCTATCATCATTTGTCTATTATTATATTTCCCTCTGATCTGTCCTCTCGTGCCCATGTGTTCAGTGCCAAGCTTGCGCCCTGCATCATAGGGTGTTCCAACCAGGCAGGCAGCTTGATGTCTTAAAAGGCAACATATTGCTTTGCAGTCACGTACCCATAGTTCGGCCTAACTTCAAGCACGAGTGTAAGAACGACGCGAATCTACCAGAGATAACAATGCTTCTCCATAGTGATTTGTAAAATCAATGCAAATCTGCAAGCTCATGTGCGGAGTCTCGTTCATGTGTGACATACTCGATTCAGAGAAACTGAATCTTGATCCCCCAGAATCCAGCTAAACTCACTAAAGCCTCCCTTGGGCTTCAAGACCGATTCGCCCCTTGTGGCTTGCGGACCATGGCCGAAACCGCACCAGCTGAGAAAGACGGGAGGCTTGATAATTGGCCATGTTCAGCAGAAAGGTAAAAGCATGCAAAGCCACGTCCAGTACTCCGGAGACATGCAATGGGCCATAATAGGGAGGCTCATGCGAATTACGTACACCTACCTACGAATTTCTGGGCGGTGCGCGGCCAGTGGCCACCTGTGTCGGGATGAGGTCTCACTTCTCTGCAGTTTGGACATGGCATGTAACGGAGAGCAGGCAACAACATAGGAAACCAAAAAGGAGCGACAATGCAGAATGACCTGCTCATGATTCTCTGGCCAATGAGATAGTTGGCATATCTATTCGACCCGTTGCTGTCTGGTGATGCTGGTCTTGGTTCGAGATCAGCTAGGTGCATTAGTGCAAGTGCCTCGTTCCGTGCCCTAGAAAATGGCCAGCCATCACATATTCGCAGACTTTCATTTGATTGGAGCCCAGCGAACGTTTTAGCGTCGTTTCTGGCGTACCAGTCAGCTAATTTTCTCCAATGGCGATGGTTGCTCAGACTCCCTGCCCAGGCGTTCCATCATCCCATGGCGGTCCCGAATTACGGGCCTCCAATCCAAGCGTTGGCCTATCTTAGCATTTTCCCCACTGACGGCAATAGTTCCAAATCCCATGTACTCCGTAGTCTGTAAAATCGTATTGTCCGTATCCTTGTCTGGCGGTTGTTGCATCTATTTACAATCTTTTGTCAGCTATCTACCTGGAGTTGTCTAATATTATCAAGCCGAAGCAGATTCAGACTCATCTGAGTATTACAGAGTAGTTAATGCAGAGAAGGTAAAGTCAGCAGTGACATGCTACTTGTCCTACCAACCATAGCCAGCTGACGATGAGGGATGCCTTGTATCGCAGCTGTCTACGGAGAGTACACCTGATGACCATTAATAACGGTATCCGTACATGTTCCAATCCACTCGAGAGCCATGACCAAGTCGATCACCGAGAGCGTACTATGTACTACATGTTTGCTGGGTATTTTGCTGTTTTACCCATGTGCAAATTGCATCCAACAGTGAAATGAAATTCAATAATGGTAGAGTTGGTGAAGGCAACTAAATTGCCATTGGGGCCTCCGACATAATTGGAGCTGTCGCATCTTGTCACTGGAGACGATCGCGATAACTTCAGCTAACTAGACTGGACTACGCGTCGGAGTATCTAGATGTCTCCTGATTTTCAAACCATAAATGCTCCATGAAGATCTGTTGTAGGCAGAAGATCGACCAAACATGTATCATTAATTGGATACTCTAGCATTCTTGTGTTTCATCAGCTTCTTATTATTGTTATTCTATGATATACCTCTCTAGATATTCACCTCATATGTGCCCTTTCTTAGCCTTCTGCGATTGTCCAAGCTGTGCCACTGCCACATGACCACGACTAGCTCATCCTCAGCCTCAGCGATCAGCCCTCAGTATCCATTGTTGCTTGCCTCTCCGAAGGCACGGACAAAGTCTCGCTGTCGTCTGTAGCTACTCCATGTATGCTAGACTGGAAGACTGCTGATGTATTCCATCGCGGACCATCGCCCTGCGAGAATGCTCGATACCAATCAGAGTGTTCCTAAGCGAATCCCGAGACCTGAGATAATCAGCCCGTTCGCATGGCAGTTGAAATTTTTAGAATAAAATCTTCTAGACTGTTCCCCCCAAAGTCATGTTCGAGTCCACTACTCCGGACTAACTAACCCCTTGCATGGACATGGTCTGCGGTGGTAGCCTCCTTTTCTTTTTTCCTTTTTATTCGCTAACTGCTATCCCCCACCCGTCCTACTTGTTTGGCACTTTGGCCTCGAATTTCGAAACCATGTTGATCACTGTTGCCCATGTCTCTGACCTTGATAATATCGCATATTATGGTGGTATTATTAGTACTGGGGCAAGACAGATCGGAAGAATGACGCTATTTACAATCATCTACCACAAACAGGGATCAAGTTTCAGATGGCGGAATAGAAATTGGCCAAGGAGAATTGGAGAGAATTATACTAAAAAAAATTAAATTAAAAAACGTGGCTTTGGCGTCTGCGCGTGTCTCATCCTCCACTTTACTGCTTGAGGAAACTTCTTCGACATGGGGCATCAAGATACGGAGGACTAGTTTAGCCTACTCGCATTCAAGCAATAATCTTTCTGTCCGACGAGGTCAGTGCTGCAGCAGTACCATCATTTCGCGTCATTCCAGCACTAACACACTCAGCCTCCTATGGCTACTAAGACCGGTTTTTGCCTCTTGATCCTTCGGATCCTCGATCTCTGCTAGCTGGGGTATTCTCGGTGTAATTCTTGTTCATGGTCCATCAGGGAGGGGCAGGAACTTGGAAGTCTAGAGGGCTCTGGGGGAAAGCTATACCCGTTCTTGGTTAGTTTACGGGGACTCTTTAGTGCCCATTTAGTGCCTTATGTGAATTGACCATGCCTATTACTAACTAGTACTAGTCCTCTAGTTAGTCAGGAGGCTTAAGAGCTGGACGTGAACAGCTTAGGCCTGTAGGGTCCAAGGTTATACATTCTACACAGCAATTCTGGTAGTACCGCGTACTATGAAAAGTGTACAATAAGGAGTAAGTGCCGTAGCTCTTATTATAGGTCAAGAATTACGCATTTGAATAGGCAATTCTTTCCGACAGAAATGGGAGCATTGTACTGAAGACACTTGCACATACTCAACTCCTTGCACGCAGATCTACATTACTCCTGTGGGATGATGAAATTGCAGCGCGGCTAGAGTGGGGGTCTCCTCCATCAATCATATCTGAGTACGCAGGACTGCGCCTGTGATGGTTGCTATGACTTGTTACTGTTATCATTACAGGTAATCTACTTGCTGCCTTCTATTATCTCCTAGGAGAACAGGCGGCATACTCATACTCTGTACGGAGTAGTCCATGCTCTTTTATCATTTCTACCCAAGTGACTACAAGGGACTGCTATCCATGTAAGGCAGGGAGAAGTAGTTGCAAGCTTTGAAAATTACAGACGACCCTGATTTTCATCAGAAATAGACTTTGCTATTACCTCTGAATTGTAAAACTCACTACTGCTGGGCCCTCATGATCCTCAGCCGGCCTAAATAAGCCTCTGCACTAATTGCAATGACCAAAGTTTGTTATCCAGATTTTGGGCATGAAGAAATGCAAGGGTTCGAAACTTTCCAGCTGTCAACAATGTCGTACAATCTGTCAAGAACATTCTTGCCTCCGATAGCTCAATATCTACCATCAATTTTCTCATAAGGGGTAGAGGAATTGTTACATCATCCAAGGCCTGTTCTCAGATTGTGTGCATACTTGCTTGCCTCCCTGCTTAAGCAACGCAAGGTGCAATTGATAGACTAGTCAAGGCGTGCTATCATTCTGTGGTTTTATGGATCTACTTCCTCTCTTTTAACTTCCATCCACCGTTAACTTCTATTCATTACCAAAGTCCGGGGTAGATTGAATTTCTCCGCCCAGTCTGTGCGGCTGTCCGAGTACTCCAGCGGTTTTTGAGTTCCTTACTATTGTTTCTGACATGTTAACTCTTTGTCTAGCCTGCTGTCATATCTTGTCTGACGATCGCAAGATGGATATTATTATGGTGTTTGTTGGACTGCGTCCTACATACTGCAAGTTTGTCCGATAGTTTTGCCTGATATGCTGGGCATTAGTATTGTCTTGACAGTCGATTAATAGAAATTTGCAATGCAACTCTTTTGACACACCACATTATTGCTTCTCATGCTGGGTTCAGTATTAGTAGAATTGCTTGTTCATAACAAACTGCTGGTCAGTGTCTGTCTCGTTGCCTCCGTCAAGATATTTGCAGCCATGCTAACATCTCTCATTTAGACAGACCATTGTTATGCCAGTGCATCAGGTGAGTGAGAGTTCCTTGCAGCGATTGAGTTGGCAATCTTGTCAGCGCGATTTCATTCAACTGACAACCTTCTCCGTGGTATAACGCTTTAGTCTAGGTGCACCACCTGGACAAGGGTCACAACAGTCTACCAGTCATCTCGGAAAGCAGGCCAAGGGACCGCTGTCGTCATCGAGTTTCTTCGTCCACAGTCCGAAAAGTAATAACAACCTCTCAATACGACTCTGATATACGCAGGCGTATTAGTTGCTGTGATCCATACTCCGAGAACTGTGGCCGCAAAAGGAGGATGAGCGCGACAAGCGAGTCGGGATCTCTGAACATCGACGGCTTTGTTTGTTGCGCTTTCCGATCGAGCTCGGGACTCTTTGCGCGATAACTTAAAAACAACGGTTAAGCAGAGTTCTCTCCGTCGCTGACTTGCCATATCTTGGAGGCTACAACGGGAAGCCTCCTCCGAATCGGTCGTCCCCATGCAGTAGTCCTGCTTTACGAGGCTCATATAACCGTATTGCCATCAAGAGACACCCAATTCTGGGACATTCGGGGAGTTGACATGGTCACAACTGTGGATGGTAGACCTATCCCAGCATATTCAGCTTCAGATTGCCTTGGGACAGACCCAGATCCTAGGTATCTGCGGCCATTATTGTCGGAGCATCCAACGAACCATGACGCAGCCGTTGCCCCTGTAACGGCCAGGTGTATACTGTTATTCCCCCGGGGCATTAACTGTCTAACTGAAACACGAAAGTGACTAGCGTTGAATAGGTTAGGATTCATGTTAAATGCCTGACTACAAATTGTCCTGCTCGGACATTCTAAGAAGGTATCTCAGGCTCGTCGCAGCTATGGTCATCTTGGGTGAAAATGGACCTTCGGCGTACTAACCTTCAACACTCGAGTCGTTGCGCTTGTTGCTTTTGTGCGCTAGTTTCTGGGATCCGTTTGTACTGGCAGTTACTTCTTTTTATATGTTGGCTAATGTACATATGATTCATAAACCAGTGCAATATGACCCTCTTATAGCCCCTGCTTGCAGTTAACCAGGATAACTCCCTGAATCGCCTCGGTTGACAGGGTCCAGAATGGACATTGAGATCGATGCCATGTAGAATACTTCCGTACCGCGTTGAGATTTGTTTTGACGTTTCCTCATCTTCAATCGTAATCTTTTCATAAGGTTCTATGGGCTAACACAGCGAGTTCCACATGCCCTGGCGGAACATTTAGCCTGCTAAGCAGAATCATGGCTGAATTCCTCCTCTTCTAGAATTGAGGAAGAGAGTAAACCTCCAGTATCACCGACAGGTTTGACCCTTCTCATGTCAGACAATTCCGCAAGAATGTCCCTAGATGATCTTGGTCCTCCCGCAAGTGGAAACTTCCTGCCTACGTCGGCAGAACGACGTAACCGATTCTTTGAATTTCCACGACTTGGTGGATTTTCAGAGAATCCCAATGACGCGTTAAGTGTCTCGATGACAAATGCACTGGTCAAATGCACTACAGTGCCGAGAATCAGCCCGATGATTAGAGCTGTCGCGAAGAATAGCAGCACGGCCTGCGACACATGTCAGTCTCTCATCACTATAATACACAAATGGATTCAAGAGGTTTGTAAAGGAGATTTTCAACACGTCCATACCTCAAATTTAGCAATAATCCTGAGAGGGAGGAGGACAAGCTTCAAGACACCAAGCCCCAGTTTCAAAAACGGGGTGACCAAAAGGCTTAGTAGTCCATACACACAATATGCCAAAAATGTCAAGGGGTATATGATAGAGTAAACCAAAGTTGCGACTGCCGAAGTCCATGCCATTGAAATACAACACTTGAACTACTGTCGCATCCCTCTAGTATATATGATGAACAACGGAGGTGCAAGAGTAGGCTGACTAATTCTTGAACTCAATGAGGGGATGGATGTTTATCAACTGTGATTTCCCAATCCCAACCTGACCACGAAAGATGAAGTTACAGGCACTTGGGAGTTCTACTGGCGGAATGGAGCATGATGTCGGTAGATGAAGATCGAGTGGAGCCGAAGGCCCGCCCCAGGACGCTGCTTTGGCGCTAACCCGAATCTATTTTAGTTCAGTAATTCTGTCTGCTACCTATGTTACAGCGGCACTGGCACCTTACCATAACAAGACAATCCCAGAGCTGGAGAATAGAACCCTATACCCTAAATGGACGCTTCTGGCAAGCCCCGGAACAAGTCGACATCATCAAATGCTGTGAGATACCAATGATCCATTGCCAGAGTGAATCCTAGTACGATTCGATTGCCTACATGTCTACCTGAAACACTTATTGTGAATCTCATTCGCATTCAACTCATTTATTTTGCATCATTGCTCATTCACTTTGCGCTTGGCCCTCGGTACAGCCCCTGGAGGCTGGCGCGCTGATGCTGGCATCCTAACATACAGTAGTCACTTCTTGTCCCTCCCCCTCATTTATTCTCCGTGCACACCGGTCGTCTCAGACTCCTTCGCCCCAGATGGGCAACAATCCTTCAAAAGGCCCTTCCGGAGATGCTCCGCCAAGTTCAGTTTCATCGAATTTATCCGTTCCTGCAGGCGATAAGAAGGTCAACCGCCGGCCGTCAACCAACGCGATATCCGGAGCAGCAAAGGCAGCTGCGGCCGACCCGTCGGCGTCTATTGAGACAGCAACAGGACATCCGGCCACAGCACATCAAACTCCAGTTCAGCAGCGCCTTCAATCGCGCAACATCACAGACTCTTCTAAGGGTGATTCCGAGCGACAGGACCGACATGATGCGAAGAAAGCAGAGCCTCACTACAGGGACATCCCCTCACCAGATCCGTCAAATCCTGTGCAGGTACCGGTGTCTCGCTCTGCCGCCAGACATGATCCGACTGTAGCACCATCTGGCCCACCTCTCAACGCATATTATAGTGCATCCACCCACCTTCAACGTCCGCCTCGGATGCCCCTACCCATCGGCGACGCGACGGCTACTTCAGGTTCACCGATCATCGGACCAGAGGACTCACATATCGGTTTTGTCTCGGGCGACCGTCCATTGGGCGAACAAGCAAGTCAAGACAATGCAGGCATCAGCAACACTGCCGTTGACGAGGAGGAGACGCTTGACGAACTCGAACCATATACACCGAGCGGTGTAGGCAGGGCTGTACCAACATTTATCGAATGGAATGGCCCCGGAGAAAAAGTATACGTTACCGGGACCTTTGTGAATTGGGAAAAGAAATATCGTTTACACAGAAAGTATGTAACCCTCCACACTTACTGATGCGTCTCAATCTGTCCTCTTTGTGCATGGGCTTGCGAAACCAGCCTAAGGGCCAAATATTCCTTTCATAGTTTTCAGTCTTCGCCCGCTCTCTTCTTCTTTCCCGCCCCCCAATGCAGCATGCAACTTCTCGCTGCCTGGTCCTACAAGAGAATGGCACGAGTGCTAATCGATGATTCGTGAACAGCGAAAGTAATCCAGGGGTCATGTCCACAAGTTTAAATCTTCGCCCCGGTACACACCATCTGAAATTTATTGTAGATGGGGAGATGCGGGCTTCGGATAATCTGCCGACTGCAGTCGACTTTACGAATCATCTCGTCAACTACATTGAGGTCAGCGCGGACGACGTCAACCGATCGCGCAGGGGGAGTGATAGAACGAACAAAAGTGCAGTTCCTTCAGGCGTCCACCCTCCGCAGGTTATTCCCAATCTTATTGGGAATGACCGCAATGGAGCAGATGTTGAAGATCAGTCAGACAAGGAAGAACCAGAGGAGATCCCCTTGGGAGACTTCCAGACTATTATTCCCCAATTTCTCGTGGATCTGGACAAGGATGAAGACAGTCCAGAATACCAGCAAGCCGCCAATGTGATTGGTGATACTCCTACGCCCCCAAGTCTTCCACTTTTCCTGGGTAAATCGATCCTGAATGGCACGACGCCGATGAAAGATGACAGCAGTGTTCTCAACTATCCCAATCATACGGTACTCAATCATCTCGCAACGAGTAGCATCAAAAATGGCGTTCTGGCGACCAGTGTGACAACCAGATACAAACGAAAGGTAAGATCTCCGCCAAATTCCACCCCCTTTTTCAGAGTATGTACTCAGCCTCGCGCAGTATGTCACAACGATATTGTACAAGCCGACCAGCCACATCACGGGCTAGTAACCCCTCGGAAAAGGCGCTTGCTGTACACTCTCTCATACCATGCGTGATCTAATCTCAGGGACACCGCGGGTGTTTGCGCACGAAATGCTTGGATCAGGGGCCGCAGACTTTCGGTATCAGTGACCCTTCGCTACGCCACTCGCCTCCCCCAGATTCGTTCAGAGGATCTGTTTCGACGAGGAAAAAGACACTTCGTCGACTTGTTCATGGTCATAAATTCCTCCGATAGATGCATATATGCAAGAGCCGTATCAATTCACATGCCTCATGGCGCATGGCTACTGTCAATTCAATCACATATGATGGACAAT
This sequence comes from Aspergillus felis, assembly GCA_016413765.1. NCBI lineage: Eukaryota > Fungi > Ascomycota > Eurotiomycetes > Eurotiales > Aspergillaceae > Aspergillus > Aspergillus felis. Next base: position 1,124,472 of record CP066508.1, read on the forward strand.
TTCATTCATGACCGCGCTGTTTACATCTCATTTCTTGGTTATTACAGCATGAATGTCGATATGCAACATCATCAATTGCCGCTGCCCCTTCCCACATTTCTGTATCTTATCTCTTCCTCATGGGCCGGCGCACGCTTGCGTTGCGGCCATCGTCAGATCATCAGGTGATCTTCCTATTCCCGTATTTATTGACTAGATTTTCCAAGCGATGTAGCATTTCTATTTCTTAGCATCGCGAAACTGCAGGACTTTTGCATACGAGATAGAGATATCAAGCTCTCGAATGCACAAAGGTCCCTAATGGCGACTCCCAATATTACAAGGTCGATGATCAAAAGACTTTTTAATGTCTATAGGCGGGATCGTATGTGTCCTCATCATGACTGGTGCTCATATTAATCTCTCCATTTTACAAACACGTCGTCTGTTCGGAAACGCTGCGTACAAGTCGACTCCTTCAACGGAGTCCGGAAACCCGTCTTGTACGCGAGCAAACCAGCCTGCGCGATCATAATTCCATTGTCAATACAGAATCTCTCATCCGTCGCATGGACACTACCACCGCGGTCGCGAGCCATGATTCCCATCATCTCCTGTAATCGTTCATTGCACCCGACGCCGCCAACTATGAGGACTTCCTTGGAGCCCACATGCGCCATAGCGCGCTCGGTAATCTCAACAAGCATGGAAAACACGGTCTCCTGGAGCGAGAAGCACAGGTCTGCGCGCGTGGGTTTAGAATTATCTTCCGCATCCTCTTCTTCTTTCTCTTCGCCGTTCAAGCCGTAGGATGCAGCCAATCCGTCAATAGCTGCGAGAATTCCCGAAAAGGAGCAGTCCATGCCCTTCACTGTGTACGGCAAATCAACAAGCTGCTTGCCCTTCTTCGCTAGTTGCTCGATGTTGTACCCTGGTGCGGGATCATTGGAGATGTGCAATGTTCGGGCAAATCTGTCCAGGCAGTTGCCCACGGCGATATCGAGAGTTTCGCCGAAGATCCGGTACCTTTGCGAACTGTAGGCAATCACCTGTGTGTTACCTCCTGAGACGTAGAGAACGACAGGATTGGTGGAGCCAGTGATAAGCCTGCCCATTTCAATATCTAAGCGAGTTGTTAGCTCTCTAGTAGGATTGTCGGGAGGCTGTCGAATGTTCAGGTCTCAGGCATGAGACCGCGGACAGCGTCTATGGTCACACATACGTCCAACGCAATGGTTCACACCAACTAGTTCTTTGCCCCATAATAGACTCAGCGTCCGGGCAGCCACAGCGACGCTCTGGAGCGGAGCACCCATGCCTGGGCCCTTGGTAAAGCAGATGCAGTCCACATCACGGACTGAGATGCGAGCTTCTCTGAGCGCTCTCTTTACAAGCTTCACTACCCATGAGCGATGGTGCCGCGCGGTATCTTTGGGAAGAAACCCCTCACCTGGAGGGGAGACATAGGTGTGACGAATATTAGCAAGGACCCGCGGGATGCTGCCATCTTCGGGATGGAGCATGATGCCCACGCCAAGTTTGTTGGCAGAGCCTTCGAGTCCGATGGCAATCATGACTGGAAGGAACGTATTATCGAACAATTCTAAGATTCAAATTTCAAGAGATAATAATCACATCCATTAGAACTTGGTTAATCCGTTACGGGGAACTCGTCTGCAGAGGGGTAATCTCGGCTTTCATTCGCTATTTCTTTTTTTTCCCTTTTTAATCAGCAGCGTTATCTAACGTAATTCCCAGGTCAGCCGCCCACCCGGGTCAGCCGCCCACCCCTCATCCGATTTCGACGCGTTCGAATGTTGAATCTATCCAAACACCTACCACGCCACCAAAATCGCGTCAAATCTCTGGGAATCTAGTTGAACAAGAGGGAAGGATTCAACTAGCAATATCTGCTTTGAAAAAAGGTCAAATTTCAAGCATTTGCTGCGCTGCGAAGACATTCAACATACCTAAATCTACCCTCCGCGGCCGCCTCAATGGATGCCAATATCGAATCGAAAAACGCGGCCATAATCACCGACTATCTCTTACACAGGAAGAATCATTGGTAGAATGGATACTATCTAGGGATCTGCGTGGAGTTCCCCTAGGCCATCTCATGTGCAAGAGATGGCCAATATCCTTCTCCAGGCAGATAATCCCTCTGGATTTAAACCTATTGGTAAGAACTGGGTATCTACCTTTACCAATCGGCGTGAGGAGATCAAAACTCGATATGCTCGACGCTATAATTATAGCCGAGCTCAATGTGAGGATCCAAAGATTATTAAGGGGTGGTTTGACTGCCTACAAAAGATCCAGATGCAATATGGTATTTCCTATGAAGATATCTACAATTTTGATGAAACTGGCTTCGCTATGGGCTTAATTGCAACTACTAAGGTAGTTACAAGAGCTAATATGCCTGGGAAGCCTCATCTCATTCAGCCAGGCAATCGGGAATGGGTTACAACAATTGAATGTGTTAATACAACGGGCTGGGTGCTTCCTTCGTGTATAATCTTCAAGGGGAAGGTTCATATTGAAGGATGGTATCAAGATCAAACTCTACCACCTGATTGGAGAATCGAAGTCAGTCAAAATGGATGGACAACAGATGAGATAGGCCTCCGGTGGCTTCAAAAGGTCTTTATCCCTGCAACAAGGAGCCGTACAGTTGGAAGATATCGTCTACTTATCTTAGATGGCCACGGAAGCCATCTAACACCTGGTTTTGACAAAGCCTGCAAAGAGAATGATATTATTGCTATCTGTATGCCTGCTCATTCTTCTCATCTCTTACAACCACTAGATGTTGGTTGTTTTGGCCCGTTAAAACGGGCCTACGGACGCCTTATTGAGGAGAAGGTGCGCCTAGGATACAACCATATTGATAAGTTTGACTTCCTTCGAGAATATCCAACAGCTCATCTAGAGGTTTTTAAGCCTCTAAATATCCAGAATGGCTTCGCCGCAGCTGGAATCTACCCTTTTGAGCCAAAGAGAGTGCTTGAGAAGCTGAATATCTCTGTATCCACCCCTACCCCCCCTCCGAGCCGCGCCAGTCAATCAACCAGCTCCTCATGGCTTGCTACGCCTCATACACTTCGGCAATTACAAAAGCAAGCATCCTCAGTTAAGAAGCTTCTAAAACAACGATCTCAAAGCCCTTTAACGCCTTCAAAACTAGCTATCCAGCAGCTTATCAAGGGTTGTGAGATGGCTATGCATAGCGCAGCTCTACTAGCGAAGGAAAATCATGATTTACGCGCAGCCAATGAGAAGGAGAAGCAGAAATCAAAGAGATCTAGGCGCCAGATGACTCCTAATGAAGGACTCTGTATCCAGGAAGCTAGGGATCTTATCCAGGCAAGAAATGAGATTGGGGGGGGGGGGGGGCATCCATTGATTCCGCGCCTTTACATTCAGAACCCCCAAAACGCGCGCCACCAAGGTGTTCTAATTGCTTCATTATAGGGCATATTAGAACTAGATGCCCTACACGCCATACTAGCTAAATCTAATAAAAATATATTGTTTTGGTTGATTTGGATAGCTTCGAACATTCAAACGCGTCGAAATCGGATGAGGGGTGGGCGGCTGACCCGGGTGGGCGGCTGACCTGGGAATTACGTTATTGGCGGACGGGCGGCTTGACACGGTGGTAGCGTTTATCCGACGACGGGGGTATACAATAAAGGTAAGCTAAATGCTACTCAACTACCAGCTCACTAGCACTGAGAACCCACTCCATATATTTCCCCTCCCACAACGGTGGATTGCTCCTGCGATATCCCTCCGTTGTCTTGGAGTCTTCTTGAAATTGTTTCCTCTCTCTACCTTCTCGATACCTCCCCTCCACCTTCTCGAAATCGTCTGTGTGCATCTCATCCTGTGGGGTCCGTTCATACTACTCCACCCACACAGGTCACAAACATTCTTCATCAGTAAAAGAATGTCGTCCTCAGCCCACTTTCCTGATTCTGACAGCTTCCAGCGTCAGTCAGATGAGTTTATCACATGGCTAGCTGGAAAGCCGGGTGTGAGAATCAATTCGAAAATCAGCATCGCTGATCTACGATCAAAATCTGCTGGGAGAGGTGTAGGTATGTGGCCACCCATCCGGAGGTTTTAGATTCATCATTTTTCTTTCCCTCCAGAAAGAAGCACCGCTGTCAAAGTACCACTATCTGATCACCTACCTTTACATCTTCAGTGGCTCGGTCCGATATCGTCGACGGCGAAGAGCTTTTCTCCATCCCTCGCGGACTCGTTCTGTCGGCTCAGAATTCGAAGGTGAAGGATCTGCTCTCACACGATCTGGAGGAACTAGGCCCATGGCTGTCCCTTATTCTGGTGATGATGTACGAATATCTCTTAGGAGAGCAATCTGCTTGGGCACCGTACTTTAAAGTTCTTCCCAAGCGCTTTGACACGCTGATGTTCTGGTCCAATTCTGAACTTCAGGAGCTGCAAGGCAGTGCAATCGTTAGCAAGATCGGAAAAGAGGGTGCTGAAGACTCAATCATGCAGATGATCGCACCGGTTGTGAGGGCCAATCCTTCTCTCTTTCCGCCAGTTGAGGGCCTAGCCTCCTGGGACGGTGAAGCGGGTGCCCAGGCCCTTCTCGGTTTAGCTCATATCATGGGGTCCCTTATCATGGCCTATGCATTTGATATTGAGAAGGTCGAGGATGAAGACGATGAGGACAATGACGAAGAAGACGGTTACGTGACCGATGATGAACAGGACCAGTCTTCTAAAGGCATGGTACCACTGGCAGACATCCTCAACGCGGATGCGAATCGAAATAATGTGCGTGCCCTTTCCTGCAGACTGTCTCCTTGTGTTTCATATCAGTACTGATGTCTCAATCCTGCAGGCACGCCTCTTTCAAGAGGAGGATTCTTTGGTCATGAAAGCCATCAAGCCCATTCAGGCTGGAGACGAGATTTTCAACGACTATGGAGAATTACCCCGCGCCGACCTTCTAAGGCGCTACGGCTATGTAACCGACAACTATGCTCCGTACGATGTGGTCGAGCTGTCGCTTGGCCAAATCTGCTGGTCTGCCGGTCTTCAAAGTGCGGACATCGCAAGTCATCCTCCGGTACCTACCACCTGCTCCGTTTTCCGGGATTCCAAAACGTTTTCTGCGGCTCGATAATTGACTTGTACCCTAGCTCGCTTTTTTGGAAGATCTGGAACTCCTCGATGACGGATATGTCGTCCCCAGACCCTCGCCCGAGAACTCGCTGACAGACATCCTTCCGGATGAGCTTCTCTTGTTGCTCAAGACGCTCACACTCTCACCGGAGCATTTAGAGCATCAGAAATCGAAGAGCAAACCCCCCAAGCCGTCCTTTGGCCACGCTGAAGCTGCTATTCTGCTAAAGACCATCCAGCTCGTAGGCAGCCAATACCCCACAACCATTGCCCAGGATGAGGAGGTCCTTTCGCAGCTCATTCAGTCTGAAACATCTCAGTCCCTGAACCAATCCGACCGACGAAAGAAGATGGCTATTCAGGTTCGCCTGGGTGAAAAATATATCTTGCAAACTCTGGCCAACATGCTTGATGATTTCATCCCGAAGTCCGCTCAGTCCAACGGAGGGTCCGGTCTCAAACGAGGCGCCAGCGGCGACAGTGGAGATTCCAGGAGAACAAAAGCTCCCAGGAATTGACATCTGCGAAACACGTACCGCTACGCCTTACATTGATGGAAGGGATCATTCATCTCTTTTGTTATTTTCTTCGTTGCTGACATCAAGCTCCGCTATCCGTACACGAGTCTATCGGCTGATAGGTTTCGAAAAGAATCATGAGGAAAGGGAACAGGCTATGTACACTAACATCCGCATAATTTCAGGGTCATGTCATGATAACAGGGGTTATCCACAACTATCGTCCCTTGGACGAAATAGTTGGTTCGGAGTCAAGGTTAAAAAGGTGGCGGCTCGTGAGGTCAAGGTATAGGAGGGACGGTAAAAGTACAAGTACAAAGGAATTTCGAGGTGGAAGACGAAGCAGAGGGGAATAAAAGAATCGAGGAACGCCCGCCAAATGCAAGATATGAGCGGGGGGAATTAAAAGAAGACACGAAGGCGAAGAGAGAAGAAATAAAGCCCAGCTCATATCTCACGAAGTGGAGGCGACGGCACCAGGCCCGGGGTTCGATCCCATTGTCTGCCCCATGTTCGGCGGCCCATTGTTGGTTGTGGTTTGTTCGGCCTGCAACCGTTTCTGCGCTTGAGCCTGTGCTTGCGCTTGAGCTGCTTGAGCCTGCGCATGTGCTTGGGCGGCAGCGGCAGCTTGATCTCGTGCTTTAGCAGCCATTATGGCACGATGTTGCATGATCTGGACATCGTACGGATCACATTCAAATTCTGACTCATCGTCCGAATCCTCCCGATCATACTTGAAACGATCAGCCTTCAGCGGATCCAGTTCGATTCTACACCGCGACACCAGGTTCCGACGATCGATCATCAAACGACCGCCGCGCCCAATGCGCCTCCTGAACGACGGTATTCTGCTGGTGTCCTCATTCACCTCCCATGTACGAGGAACTAGCTTATCTCGGAAGGAGAGGGAATTCGCTGTATCTAAGGCAGAGTCCACCATCATATTGTCGGACGAATCTGAAGAAGGAGGAGTTGGCAATTGGGTGGTGATTGCCGGACGGAATGCTGCCTGGAAGGTTTTCTCCGGAGGTGGCGAGAGAGGCGCTCTTGTGAAATCCACATAGCCCTCGTTCCACTTGATATGCTTCGCAATATTCTGCTTGATATCCCGCAGAATCTCGTTTTCTTTCTCCGCCTGGACGTCTTCGAGCAGCTGCAGGTCGTCCGCAGCCTGAGTACCGGGCTTCTGTGGCATCCGGACCTGAGGAGCGGTAGGCCGTTGTGCAGCTGGCGCCTCCGCAGGCTTCTTCTTTGGCTGCTCCGACAAATTAGCAGACGCATGAGGAACTCGTGTTTGGATTGAAATTACCTTCTGGTTGATAAGGTCCTCGTCATCGTCTTTGATGTGGAGTTTCCTCTTCATTTCCTTCACCTCGGAACGCTGCAGGAATATCTGCCGTTCCATCGAAAGCATCTCTTTTCTTGCCAACTCCCGCTGGCGCACCAGTGCAACCAACTGTCGAGCATCTTCCAGCTCCTTTCTAAGCCTGCGCAGTTTATCGGCACTTTGGGCATCTCTGCCGCGGGTCTTCCGAATCTGCCGGACTTCACGCCTACGAAAGCAGACATACGGGTCCGTATCATCGGTCTCTTGACCAGTTTCGAACTGCCCAGGGTCAGTCGTGGGGAATGGATAACGATGCGACGAGGTCTACTCACCTTGAGACTCGGTAGGAGTGGGCGGTTCCCAGTGGCGATCCGTCGCAACTTCCAATGCTCATATATGTCCTTTGCAAAACGCTTGACGCTCTCCTCTACAGTTGCATCCGTTGAGTCTTGCATGTCTGCGAAGCTCAGGACAGGAGGGCTATCTACAGCTGCAAATGGTTGCTTTGTCTGTGCCGTCTCCTCGAAGAAGTACATCACCTCCTCGAATTGATCCTCTGTAATCCGGTTCGACGGCTCCCGCTTCTCGTTCAAGATCTTGAGGAAGACGTCGTCCTCTTCGGTCATGTTATACGGGCATCCGCAACAGTCCTCGACGGTCGACGAGAAGCGGATGTATGTCGCCGGCTGCGAGAAGATGGGGGGATAGAGCTCGTCATATCGAAGATTACTGAGGACGGTCTCTGGTGTGGGAATGTGAGCCTCGTTCACTTTTCCTTGGGCAGTCGCGCTGATAGCGGCTTGAAGATGGAATTCCTATTGAAAACAGGGTTAGCGAACGCTGTTTGGAGCCCAATATATCGGCTGACAAAATTTTCACTATGAGGTGAGGTTGTGATGTTATCACGTGACATATGCAGGGATGGCTAAAAATTAGTCGGGGAAACCACTGACCGACTCCTCAGCCTTCTCGACACCAGTTTCCACCTGTTGTAGGGCATTCTGGACCTCATCATCGATGACATCGATCTCATGTTCCCGGACAATGGGGATTGAGGCCTTCGAGGTGAGCTTTTTCGGGCGCGTCCTCCCCATACCCCCGTATCTAGTCATACGAACTTTGGGGCGCAAATGCGGCAACGACCATGGGACAGTGGTCCCAAAATTAGTATGTATCGATAGGCCGGATCATGCGAAAGCGCGTAGACGTATTTATTTGATGAAAATAGATGGATGGTGGAAGATATTGACGACTGAAATCTCGTAGTATCAGCACTGGCGGTTGAGTTGACGTTGTAATGTCACCCAGACGTGGCCTGTCTTAGGCTGGCGCACGGCCTCAGGGGTTCGCTTGCCTCTCCGTTTCCGGCTAGTGCGGGGCTGGCCGATATCAAATTGATGAACGGGTGATGTCCTTGGCATTTTATGAGCTACGTGAATCCTGGAGCCGCAACCAGTGGGTAGCTGAATAGCCTTTCCTACTCGCCGTCACTCCTCAAAGTTATCCGCCACTGGCTGTGCTGTTCCTGTTGATTATCACAACCAGGTTAATAAGCACTTTCCACTAGCCTCTACTGCATATTCATAGTTTATTTTATTCATAATTTCCCCACGCTTTTATCTCAACTTTTGCATACCCACTCAACCACACACGACCAACAGCCAACATGGAGCAACCCAGTGAACCAAATAACGCCGCTATGTTTGATGCACGCAGACGTAGAGCATCTGTTGGGACATCACAGTTATTAGACAACATTGTCTCGGCTTCAAACTGTCAGTCTTGACCAGCGACTTTTTCTTTATCCTTGAGACCGCGATCTAATCATCAGCAACAGTCGACAGAGATGAGGTGGACAGGCTCCGCAAGCGATTCATGAAACTTGACAAGGTTCGATCAATATGTGAAGAATTATTTGAATAATATGGCTTAAAACTGCCGCAGGATAGCTCCGGCACCATCGATCGTGACGAGTTCCTTTCCCTCCCACAAGTGTCCTCCAACCCGCTCGCAACGAGGTACGTGCACAGATATTAGATGGTGGTGCCGTGGAGGACCAACCAGGACGTCGGCGATATGCTTACTGATACACAGAATGATTGCGATCTTCGACGAAGATGGAGGCGGCGATGTCGACTTCCAAGAGTTCGTGTCCGGGCTGTCGGCTTTCAGCTCCAAGGGCAACAAAGAGGAGAAGCTCCGATTCGCGTTCAAGGTCTACGACATTGATCGGGACGGCTACATCTCTAACGGCGAGCTGTTCATCGTGCTGAAGATGATGGTGGGCAATAACCTGAAGGACGTGCAGCTGCAGCAGATCGTGGACAAGACGATCATGGAGGCGGATAAGGACCGCGACGGCAAGATCAGCTTCGAGGAGTTTACGGAGATGGTGGAGAATACCGATGTCAGCTTGAGCATGACACTGAGTATGTTCTAGCCGGTTGTTCCAAGGAAAGGACAAGACTGACCGACTGTGTCTCGACAGGCCAAATCTAAGCGTTGCACATGAGTATATTCGAATCTTGCTATCTGGCGTTGTTCTTTTTATCTGTTGCTTGCAGCGGTCGAATGCTTGCCGGTCTTTTCTGCCCCTTTGGTTCTGACATGAATTTCACGATCATCGATGATCAATGACCTCTGTAGTTTACATCCTGGCATCCTTGAAGGAACCACAGACACGACGACATGCACATATAAGTCCATGACCATCCAATATATATATTCCTCACGCGTCTGGCTATAATACAGATTGCAAGTATAAATAGGCGGTGGGCGGTGCATACCATCAAACCACCAATAGCTTCGTTACAGAGAAAATAATCAACAAGGAAACAAGACATATAAAATAACACTAGACCTTTCAGCGATCTGATCTCAGATTTGTCCTCTGTCGACCGAGGTAAGGCACTGAATGGTGTCAACACAAGCTACCGTACCTTATTTTGCTCGGCAGTTTACTTTTTTCCACGTAAATAACCTAACAAGGGACCCAAGAATGTCGAACGCCTTTCAAGGATATATACCTCTCTAACCTAGAAAGTATGTAGAATGTGACACCACCACACAACAAGCGGAATTTCCGACATATACATATCCATAGTGGTTAGCTACGCATATCAGCTGGAAATATATAGGTATACACATGAGTCTATCTCTGCCAGTGATTCGACCGATATTCCTGTTCATGAAGGTCCGAAAAATAGCATGCTGCGTGTCTCTAGCTATGGGATGAATAACAAATTATATATAGCAGCTCATCACCAGCCATCCATCCATGGGATTATCATATCTTGACGTAGTCTACAGAGTATCCATCAAGTACCTTAGGTACTACCTAAAATAGCCCCTTGGTAACGTGGATACGGTTAGTGCTATGGCCTAGGACTAGCGTCCCGCGGAACCGGGAGCAACTCCCGACCCTTAGTGATGGGACCTGATCTATGAAATTCTCCGATGTCGAAATGTGATAAGTCGAGTGCAGTGATATCACCATGTTTTCATTTAGAGAAACCACGTCTTCGGACCTTTCCTTCCCTCCGATCCCATTTCCAGGTTTTCTCAGAAGGCTCGAGTTTGAGTTTGATGGATTTTCCAAGTGTTGATTCAGACGTAAACTCTGGGTATCATGATTGGAGTCATGGATTGTGAGGGCAATCGCACGTCTCCTAAAAGTCTAAGAGATTGCACACCTTCAACGTACTCCGTAATGCTCGCCTCGTGCGGATTCATGTAGATAGTGATCGAGACGACCACCTCATGATGATGTCTCGGTCGTGTTTTAGTCCTGATCGTACGCCCCCACATCTTTCTCCAGCGCAGCTGAGTCTGGTTGGTGGTGTCACTCTGACATTATTAGACAAAGTGAGGCTACTTGGCAATCCTGAAAGAGGAAGAAGAAGCGCCGCGATTGGTCTATCAGATGTAGGTCGCGGGGATCTTGGACGATCGGAGTCCGGCCTGATGACCGCGACCAAGGAGTCGGATCGCGCCTCGTTATGCTCTCTCACAAATCACAATCGTGGTAATAGCCTTGCAGGTTCCGAACCTGAAAACCGGGACGTGCTAGTCTTGCACCGGCGTCACACGGCGCTATAGGCGGCTGTATCGAGTTTGGATTTGTGGCCCAATTTGCGTTACCCGGTTCATGCCCCTACTGGTTCGTTCTGTTGAAATTGGGACATAGTAGACCACACAGAGAAAGAAAAAAACCCAAGAATTTCTATCGCTAGAAAGCAGTGATATATCCTGAATACGCTCAGAAAGACCCGCCCACTGGTTGCACCGGAAATGCGAAGAGAGAGTCACGCTTGAGGGGTATATATACAAAATCGGATGTTGCCTGAGGAGGCACCAATGATACATGAGACGATACTGGGTAATATGCGGTTTCACTCTCATGTCTCAGGAAGAGCGTCAGAGATGAGAATGGTGATGGAAGACCTCTCATGGCAGATGCCCACCTAGGAGGGCTTATGGTAGCCCTGCGGGGGAGGCCGTCCAGGTCTTCATGCCCCGCGGACAATGGGGCCTGGGAATGGAATGGCCTAATTTCTCCGCCCTACTCGTAAAGAAAGAGAGACTTGCAGTCGTGGACACATGATTCAAGGAAAGTGCTCCGTAGTGTGGGCTGAGAAGCGAGGACAGGACCATCTGGTGGTACTCTGTAGTCCGTCACGGTGGTATAGATCATAGATATTGGCCGCTTGGAATCGTGGGATTCGTTCTTGAGAACTAAATTAGTTCCTTCGTTAGGCCACACGCGAGCGCAGCCACCGAAGTACGGAGTACGACCGCGCCACTGGGGAAAGCGAGCTCGGACACGACGGAGCCATCACTCAGGACCGCGAAGTGGTGGCTGCGGCGGCGCTCACTCCATGTGTGCGCACATTATCTGGTCGGCTTTCTAACAGATCGATACATTCCCCAAGGACTATGCGATGAGTCGCCGAATCAGATAGCTGTGCCAAATTTTTTGAAAAGGATTATTTCTCGACTAATGTAGGGCTCTTACCACAGAGTATCTCCTCCTCCCAAATGCCCAGCTGATAGTCCACCAGCCCATGCTGCTCCATCTGATCGCACAGCTGAATGAGTTCTCTGCCCATATCGTCCAAACGATCGCTACTGAGCATTGAGGTGTTAGGTGGTTGATGGCCGGTTCGCAACACCTCCTGCGTCATATCTTTCTGTCTTTGGCAGGCAGCCAACCAGCAGATGTTGAAGTCATTCCATAATTGCAATCGATCATAATTGGGTATCGGATGGTCGCTCAAAATGCCTATGATTGGTTAAAGGTCAGCAACTAAAACGCCTCATCATGAAATTCATCTTCATATGCCCGCTATGCAGGCTCGAGGGTATCATCGGCGAGTGCCAAGAGTGCGATCATCAAAAAACAAATGATGTATCCAATGTGCACGTATTATTGTATTCAATGTTACCAGAAAAAGGTACGATCCTTGAAGGATGGTGGATAAAGTGATGAGTGGGAATCCGAAGAAACGCTAAGGAAGATACATACCGAGTTCCCGCGCATTAGTGACAAGCCACTCGGAAATTTCCAAGAGTGATCGCCCAGCCTCTACCAATCGGCCGGCGCGAATGTGATCGAACGTCGACCGCAAGGCTCGTTGAAACCGACCATATTCCTCATTCCAATTTGTCGAATCCGCAGTTACATGCTGCTGCTGTTGTTGCTGTGAATGATGATGCTGCTGCTGCTGAGACGTTGCTGGTTGCTCCAAACGCCTCGCCGTTGTCCCCACAGGGGTAAACTCGGCCATGGTTGCGGGAAAGGGCTGCATTGCGCTCGAGCGCCCAATGGGACCGGGCTGGTTATAAGCAGATGAAGAGAGGTGCGAGTTCAGGTAGGGCGAAACCTCTGCAGGGACCCCTGTAGCCATCGGCTCATTAGTTGGAAAGTACTGTGGAACGGCAAATTGGCTGGCCAGGGCGTCAATCGCTGCAGACTGCCGTGCTGGGTACTGTGGCACGACCTCGTACGGATTTTGTGTCGGACCTTGCTGACTGAGATTATATACCATCTCCGATTCATACGCGGCGAAGGGTTGCTGTATCGACTGCTGGCGCTGTTGTTCGCGCAACGTCGTAGGGTATGGTTGTAATTCATCCCCGTGCAAGGAATCACCCTGAAACGCAGTGTATCCATAGTCCATGTAGCCTGACAGTCGAGATCTTGTCGCTGCTTGCGACAATCCCGGAGGGTTTCCACGTGCTGAAGGTTGGCCATGCTGTCGAAAACGATCCGCAGCACCGCGGGATGAACTGGGGACCCCTCGACGTGTCGACCCCGAGCTGGTTGTGAAACTGGAGGGATCATGCTGCTTCATGCGTCGGCTATCGCCATCCATACCACGCAGTCGGTCCCACAAGACCCTGCGCCCTGGATCGAGGTCAAGAGACCAATGCGCTTCGGGGGAGAGCGGAGGACTCGCGTATGGTTCCAGTTTGCCGGGATGGTGTAGTTTGGTCGTTAACGACGTCGTCTCTGTGAAAGCCTTTACAACGCGAGCTCCTACTCCCTCTTCCACTCATTCATAGACTGGCCCAAGCAGTTCGGAACGACACTCTTGCTATCGGATGTGCCGAGTCTCGTGGCGAGTCTCTGTTCGGTTCAATGTACCGCGTTGCGCAAGCATGCGCAGTCTGGTTTTATATCAGCAATTATGAATGAAGATGCTTGACATAACCAAATTGAAATGCAAAATATATACGCATGATTGGCAACAACATACCTCTCTGATACAGTGAACTCCTCTCAAATCGTGGTTCTTTGAGAATGGTAGCCTCCTCTGATAGAGAACGAAACGCACAACAGTGCAGGCAGAATGACAAAGTGTGGAAGAGAACCAGGGCTAATAATAATTTTTCTCTGATTCAGAAAAAGATAAGACCCAATGACCGTAGTCCTGTAATTGCAGCCCAAGCAACCTGCTCTGACAGGTGAGGGACACCAGAGACTGCGTGGAGAGTGGGGGAACAAGAGCGCAAGATGGGTTGCAAGATATACTTCGACTGACAGTGACTAGAATAGATCAAGAGATAAGCGGTCTCTAGGGTATATATTTAAACGATCAGCATCTAGGGGCTGTATCGTTTAGAAGCAGTGCAATAGAAGGGAGAGGCTGAAGTATTGATGATCTCTTGGTGGTCTCTATTGATGCGCTTACATCCAGGCAAGCAAGCAAGCAACAGAAAAATGCGTAAAATTAAATTGAATTAAATTAAATTAAAAATAAAAATAAACGAAAAAGGAAAAAAGCAAAAAGAAATATACACACATATGACGAGAACGAGGGGGAAAAGTAAAAAAGCAAAATAAAGGAATGGGGGGTTTAAGAGACAAACAAAAAAAAGGAAAAAAAAAGGCAAGTGATCTACTTCCAAGTTAGAAGACAGCAGCAAGATCTTCTGCTTGGAATAATTATCATTACTGCTATTGTTCTATCAATCATACAAGAAATGGTCCATACATGTCTTCTGCCCATTTTGCTTTTTGTGTCCACTTGACTCGGTCAACCCGAACGTGATGGCGGATGTTGTTTCTTTTTTCGTTTGTTCCGAGCCATTGGGGGCAGAAATTCTCTTCTGGCGCTGTTTCTATCAATACTACCTATAATATACTGTACTAATTGCTGCCCTTTCCCCTATGATTCGTGCTGTAGTCCTGCTGTTGGGATTCTTATGGGTCATCATTGGGCAGCATAGACCGGAGAGCGTTTTCTGAGGTTGCTCTAACTGATCTGGCCTAGCGAGTATATACAGGAGAATATTGATATTTCTGCTTACATGGTTGGATCACCAGGACGGGAACGCATACTAAAAGAGTAAATGAAGAAAGATGACAATTAGTCATTTGAGATGATTTTATTAACCCTATGCGAAGATGCGGAGCTAATCGGTCTTTCCATTGTGCTGGGGCGCACGATGATGCAGAGGGACCGAAAGAAACAGGTCAGAAATGGACAGATCCAGGTCGACAGAGGGGAATGACCGATAAGGTTAAAGAACAGGGCCGCTAGGTAAGTAGGTAGTTTTCTAAGTAAGGTACCACTAGCTTTGTCTTAGACTCGAGTCACCCGAGTACTCAAAACATGTTATTATTGTTGCCCTGCCTTGTATTCTTTGGGCTGGTCTAGTCTACAGTATTTGAGTATTAGAACTGGACTATGAGCAAGTCAGGGCCACTATATGACGCTGTCCTGCTTAGTGCTTGGCTGATCTTCCATCAAATCCACTTCGGGGATCTTCGTCATTCCTGTTGATCATGTTGATGGCTCGATTTTGACAAATCCCACTTGACCCCAGGAGCCCGAGACACTGGTACACCCCTTGTGGCTGCTCAGAGGTTAAACTTTCTCGATTAGCTCCATCTGGTGGAATCTTGAAAAAACAAAGTACGAAACAAGGCGAGAGAGAAAGACAGGACTCGGTGAAGAATGGACCGAAGAAGAATATCCTCTTCAGGCTTGGCATGAGTTGGCATGACTATGAGTATGTATGCTTGCCATTGTACTCCTATCCTCGGTAAAGGAGAAAACCCCCAGAAGAGAAACGCACAAAGTACGTACCCGCCTGTCCCCAAGTGATCTCCAAGTCATAGTCTAGATGGTCACCGCCAAACTGACGAAACACACTCTATTAGTCTCTTCTTGAACAGAATTATGCTGTGTTTCCATAGACACAAATGCAGAGCGCACTGAGTTGGTATCGTTATTAACATGCCCTTGTCTTCCAGAGACACGGAGCCGAGTTTGAACTTGTCATTGACAACGAGCCAACTCGTGCAAAAATAGCGAAAAAGCCAACAAGGATACTGTGACAGCCGATTATTGACTACTGAGTACCTGGCTAAAGACAATCGACAGTATTGACCTGCTGGCGACCGGAATCCTGGGAAAGGCCATGCATGCAGGACGGACCAACCGATTGGTAGCTTTTCGAGTTTAGAAACCAGCAAGGGACCCAGTAGAGCTTGGAGATCTGCAAGCGATGTCACTCACTCCTACTTGAATCTTATAGATCGTGCTATATTCCCAGGAAGGTAATGGGATGAATGATTTAAGTCACAGTTCAAGCTATAGCAGCTAGTGTGTGAGGGGACCGGGCCCTGGCGTCAGATTGGGTATTGACGGCTGCGGCGTGATCCAATAGAAATCATGATCGGTATTTGTTGATTTGAAATACTTCACCTGGGACGTGACTGAGTGATTACCTTGTATTTCCATCCTGTGGTTGTCCTCATCCTCATGATCTTCCAGCTTTGCCAATGATACTACGGATATTCCAAGTGAGGCGTGCCAGGCTGCCCCAGCTGCACATTAGTCAACCATCAATGTGAACAATTGGGATATGTGAGGGGCTGTCACTAGTGCAGAATCCTTCTACTTGATCTCTATTCATGAAAGATCATCGTCAATGCCAAACGGAGAGTCGAGTGTCAAGTTCAACCTTCAAAATATCAAAGCAGAGCAGCATATGACTGGTGAAAACAATACACTTGGCATACTGAGGTAACAGCATATATTGAGCATCATCGAAGGGCATCATAAAAATGACTTCTGCCTGCCATTCGGATTACCTAATACATTTATAAATAAAGCCATAGACAGGCAGGAACATTGCAAACCGACCCAGGAGATGACAACAATGATCAAAGTCAGACTCAGCAATGTGCAACCCTCCTCTTGCGAACTGTCACTCAGCCCTCTCAGTATCCAGGCTCCCTCTTTCTCCTCAGTTCGCAGACCGATGATCTCAGCGCCACGTTGCCAATAGCAACAAATAGCTGCGATAGTCTGAGTTTGAGTCCGCGACCCATGATCCCTTCATCGATCTGAAACTCGAGACTCGGGACTCGGACTCGAGGAGAGCTCAACGGCAGAGTGTGCACTGTGTAACGTTGGTTCTCATTTCTGTCAGCACTGGGCTCGTCCGTCATCGTACAAGGTCTACGCAATCCTTCCCCCTCTCGTAGGGAAATCCGTGCGCCTCTCTCTGTCCCTTTTTACATGTTTGGATCTTTCAATTGGATTGCTTGGTTCTTCTGCATTCGGGCTACAGCTTGGAATTTGGACCGAGACTCGGGAAGTTAGAACCGTCTTGATTAATGTGCACTGATTTGACAGTAGTCAGGAGTCGTAGTTCCTGCTGCCGGCCTTCTCAGTGTTCGTCCATTGTTTGTCCACAATTCCAATCAATCGATTTCATTTTCATCTGAGGGTAACGCCCGATAAGAGTCAAACTAAGGTACATTGCTTGTCGCTGAGACCATCCATGCAAGTGTCTTGTCTTGAAACAAACCGCCATGGCACTCACGGTGATGCGGAGGATTCGAAGGTATATTCATTCAAGAATCAGGATGGCAAGTGAGATAATGATACAGGTTGGGGAAATAAGAACAGTAAATGGTGTAAAGAACAGACAGCATGCCAGGACCAAGAGAGAATAAACATGCCTTCATCTCTTGACCCAGGTTGGCATCTTGCGAGCCTTGACGTGACCGGGTTTCTTTCTCTCGACACGACGAGCATCGACGGTAATGACACCAGCTAGGAAAGTTGTCCGTTAGCAACATTCTTACTGTCCACCGAACCGGTATCATCTGTAACGTACCTTTCCGCAAAATCGGCTTCAGCGCAGGCTCGTGGACGAGCAGTGCCCGTGCAAGGGCTAATGTGATGGCCTCTGCCTGACCAGTGACTCCACCTCCTCGAACAGTAGCCCACACATTATATTTGTCTAGTCTCGACGTGCATCTCAGCGGCCAAGTTGCGCTCTCACGGTCGTGCAGACGGGGAAAAGCTTCCGTCAGCGTCTTGCCGTTTACCATGACCTCACCCTCGCCTTCGACTAGGTGGACCACCGCCGAAGAGGTCTTGCGCTTTCCCTTGCCGCGGGCTCGGCCCATCTCGTCCACTGTCGCCGGTGCCGGCTTATTTCCGTACGGGTTACCCGGCCGAAGAAAGGTCTTCAAGGTGTCGCGGACTTCCCCCGGAAGAAGGGCAGGGTCAATGCGATTGAGTCGCTGCAGAATCTTGACCAAGCTCTTGTATTTCTTCGTCGGTACAGGCTCGCCGACAAAGTCGCGGAACTGCGCAAGTTTGAACCATGCCATTCGGGGCGCTTCGCTCGGGGACACCGTAGGTAGCGATGCGTACTTGGCGCAGATACGTTCCAGATTCAATAAATGATCGATGAACTTGGGACTGCCGGAGAAGTAGGCCGGTGATGCGGGAATGACCCGAGCAGGACGGGTAGCGAGTTGGGAGAAATCGATCTCGGGAGCTGCTCGTACCTGGAGAGCATTTCCACCAGCGGTTTGGACCTCAGTTGCATAACTTCGTGTACCTTTTCGCTGTTGTAATGAGCTCTTTGAAGCAACTGTGGAGGGTCGGAGGATGGACTGCAACTGAGCTGTTCGGACCGACTGCACCGCCTGAACGATGCAATTAGGCCTCTGCCACGCCATAATCGAGGAAACCGGCAGGCAGGAGCCTTGCTTAGACCGTGGGACAACTGTCAATGAATGTGGGGGGAGGGAGAAATTGTAGCAGTGTGGCCACCCCGTCGAAATCCTAGCCTATCCTTGTTCTGCCTTTGTTGGGCAAGCCTGAGGTTTTTCGATGACATATCACGTGAGCGACCAAACGTTCCTCCGATCGCCGACGCCGAGTCTTGATTCGCACAAAATTTCGTCGTTCTTTTCCGCCAGAACCCCTCAGGTGTCGCCTTTTTTTTATTTGAGCAGCTTCTCCTTTTCCCACCCCTCCTCCTCCCTCTTCTTCTCCTTTCCCTCCCACATCTCCCCATCCACATCTCACATTCACAATGGCTTTCGGAAAGCTTTACGGTCTTCCTGTATGTGTTATTCTAGTTAATCAGCCTGATTGATTTTCCTGGGTTTGATGGATTACATCCATGCAGCTGCCTTGCTTCCCCTGCTTAGGACAGCTGGCTAATCGGAATCACTCAAACAGGAGAACGGTCGTACCATCGCCGCCCTCGTCGCTGCCAAGTGCAACGACTTGGAGCTCGAGCTGGTCAAGACTGAGGGCAACTCTGCCGCTGCCTTCAACCAGTCTGCTGAGTACCTCAAGCTCCAACCCCTCGGCAAGATCCCTGCCTTCGAGGGTGCCAATGGCTTCACTCTCTCCGAGTCCATCGCCATCGCTGTCTACGGTATGTTTCAATTTGCTTTAAATGTCCCTCTTCCACTATCAGCCATGTCGAATTCCTTTACATGATGAGCAATTTTTATTACTAGTTATCCCTGGCAGAACTACTGTGTTGATAACATTACAACTCTGAATTATTTGGTTACCCCGCCTTTTGGCAGAAAATTTCCCAAAATGGAATTGACCTCGTTTCATCGTCGCAAGCCACCTCTAGTCCTGAACATTTCGAGACTGACTGGATTTAAGTGACCTCCCAGAACGAGAAGACCACCCTCCTGGGCAAGACCAAGCAGGACTACGCTGCCATCCTTCGCTGGCTCTCGTTCGTCAACTCTGAGGTCCTCCCCAAGGTCGGTGCATGGTACCGTCCTCTGTTGGGTCTTGACCCCTACAACAAGAAGAACGTCGAAGACGCCGCCAAGGTTGCCAACAAGGCTCTCGCCGTCCTCGAGAAGCACCTCACCGCCAACACCTACCTGGTTGGTGAGCGCATCACCCTCGCCGATTACTTCGGTGCCTCTCTCCTCACCCGCGCTTTCGCTACCGTTCTGGACAAGGCTTGGCGCTCTGAGAACGTTGCCGTCACCAGATGGTACAACACTATCATCAACCAGGCTCCTTTCAAGGCCGTCGTCCCCAGCCCTGTCCTCGCTGAGGAGGCTATCAAGTACACTCCTCCCAAGAAGGAGGAGAAGCCCAAGGCTGCTCCTGCTCCTGCCAAGCCTGCTGCTGCTGCTGCTGCTGAGCCCGAGGCTCAGCCTGAGAAGAAGCCCAAGCACCCTCTTGAGGCTCTTGGCAAGCCCGAGTTCGTCCTGGATGAGTGGAAGCGCCAGTACTCTAACGAGGATACCCGCCCCGTTGCTCTGCCCTGGTTCTGGCAGAACTACAAGCCCGAGGAGTACTCTCTCTATGCTGTTGACTACAAGTACAACAACGAGCTGAAGCTCACCTTCATGGCCAACAACCTGATCGGTAAGTATTTGACTTCTTTGGCTCCATATCGCTCCCACTTTCTGACTTTCCATCGCAGGTGGTTTCCACGCCCGTCTCGAGGCTTCCCGCAAGTACCTTTTCGGTGCTCAGTCCGTCTACGGCGAGAACTACAACTGCGTCGTCCGCGGTGTCTTCCTGGTCCGTGGCCAGGACTGGAAGCCCGCCTTTGAGGTTGCCCCTGACTGGGAGAGCTACGACTTCCGCAAGCTCGACCCCTCCAACCCCGAGGACAAGAAGCTCGTCGAGGACATGTGGGCCTGGGACACCTCCGTCACTGTTGACGGCAAGGAGTACCCCCACGTTGATGGTCACGTCTTCAAATAGACGGTGTTCTGAAAATGCTATCAGCGACCGCGTGATGTCCTCTCTTCCCCTCTTGATATTGGGTTAGCTTCTATATGAACTCGAGCCTTGGCCATAAGCCCTTTCGTTCCAGGATACACTCCATACGTACCTGTTACCAGAAGGGTTATGGGCCTGGCTTTCCATTGATATCCCTCCCGCCCTCCTCTGCGCCCAATTGACCCGCCTAATGTCTACGTTGCCCACGACTGAATGGTTTACGTATTTTCATTCGTCGACTTGACTTTTAAAAAGATCCTCTTCCTAAAATGCATGGATATTGTATATCCACGCTAATGATATCTTGAGATGTGGAATGATAGTAGCTAGTCTAGCCATGAAGAAGCCAAAAAGCACTTCTTGATCCTAGCAGTTTTCTGTTCCGATTATTTATCCAGTAATATGTTCGATGCACGCCGTCCCCGTAAATGGCGCATTTGAAGTCGCCATGTATTTTCTTGACAAGTATCACGAGGCTCAAATTGCAATGTTAGATATCTAATTCAAAACACCGATAACTTCACACTTAAATTTTCAGTAACACATAAACAGGGGTATCCTCATCGTGAATCAATAAACACAAGAACGAAAAGTCAAATCAGTCGCGGCGAACATTCAACGACTCCTCCAGGCGATCGAGAAGGTAGTTTTCCGATTGCACTGAGGAGGCGGGAGAGGGAGAACGTCTGGTATGCGATTGCGGCACATCTGTAGTTCTTGTGATAGCACTGTCCTCAGCCGGAGTAGCTGGGGTGCTGTCGGTCGGGGTGACCCCTTCGTTGACCCCCTCAGCTGTTATGGCAAACACAGCAGCGGCAGTGGGTTGGTTGGCAGATGCAGCGCCGATAGCGGTGGCAGCCCGTCGCGCCGCTTTCTTCTCCTGTTTGCGAGCTCTTCGTCTTTCCTGGCGTGCCTGGGCTATTTCCTGGGGTGTTGACGGCGTCGTCGAAGAACTCCCGGTTTGCCGTTGTGAAGACTGATTCGCCCCGATGTCGAGATCAAGGATTGTGGCGTTAGCCGCGAGCTTCGAGTTCCAGAGCTGGAGCAACCTGCTGACGTCGTCGTGCTGCGCTAGGGCATTAAGGCATTCCAGGACTTTGGGAAATATGCGAGACTCATCAATACCTGGTGCGTTCGTGAACTCCGGGATCTCGAGGATGTTGTAGGGCTCACTGAGCGCTTTGAGCTTGCTGTCATCGATGAGAACGGTGTTCGTCTGATCCCACCGTGAATTCCCTTGCGCCGCCTTCTTCTTCGTTTTAGACCGACCTTTCTGATGGGAGCTGGGATACGAGGCTTGAATCTCTTGATTGCTCCACACTGTCTCTAGGGTCTTATAGACCTGCACCTTTGACCTGTACTGAGCTTTTGAGAGGTTCAACTTATCGCGGCCCCATTCAGCTACCAGTGATTTTCGTTTCTCGCCAGGAAACAGTTTCTCGCAAATTGCGCCTACCGTCTCAGGTTGCGAACTGGACCAGATCATGACTTTGTAGTTTTTCAACAAAACGTCCAAGAACTGGTCCAGGCCAGTCCTTTTGGCGAAAGAAGGGGGCAGGCGTCTGTGTTTTCGAAATATCAGAGTGCCGTTCAGGTCAAGAATGACCAGTAGAGGTTGGCGGTTGGGATGTAGTTTCGGGGCCGAGGATGATTGCGTCAGATACTCCTTAGTCGGCGCAGGAGGCTCCGGAGTCTTAGATCGCCGATCACGCGGTGGGATTTCGAGCAATGGTTGCGGTGTTGGACCCTGAGAATTGCCTCCAGTAGGGCCAGCCGTTGTAGGATACATTGGGTCGAAGGGATAGAACGGAAACCCGCCTAAAACTGGTGGTGCCAATGCTGGACTGGAAACACTCAAGTTCATGGGAGGAAATGGGGGTATTGGAGGCATGAAAGGTAGTATCTTTCCAGGATTATTCAAGTCTGGCATTGGCGGGAAACCGTAAGGGGTAAACGGGAGGTTATCGGGCAAAGTTTGCGATTGTGATGACTGCAAGTTGGATAGGGGAAATGGGACAAATGGCTGCTGCATAGCCGTGTTGTTAATAAAGTGTGTTGTACTGGATGGTATAGGCAAAACGGGAAACGAGTTGATATTAGGGTCAAATTGCGGACTAGTAGACGGCGCATTGAAAGGCTGCTGTAGTTGCATGTGCGGAACTTGAGCTGGTCGAGAGCCCGATAGATGCGGATTATACGTCGACGGTTCTTCTCTTGACATTCTATCAAAAGATCTGGCACTGCGCCGTGTACCATCTTTCCGCGAACCGCTCGACACAGCATTGTCAGTTCCGGGAGAAATCACTGTGTTGGAGCGCCAAAGGCCGTTGTTCGAATCACAGCGACCTTGATACGGCCTCCATGATTTCTTCAAATTCTGGCTTGTATCGGGTAGACCATTACTGTTCTGTGGATGATATCCTGCTCGAGGTGTACCATCTCTCACATGTTTTGAACGTGTCATTCCTAGATCTTCGAGAGCACTGCCGACGGTACCTTGTAATTGGGGTTTCTTCAACGGGCTGATATGCGGTGGCGACGTCAAGGCAGAATTGGCTGGCACTTTTAGATGGGGCAGGACCTATGCAGGAGAAACCAATGTTCAGTCGCCAACCATGGTGATCATCTGTATTTGGATTTGTATACACACCTTCTCGGACGCCCCGCCTTGGAGCATGCGGCGATAGGCAGCAGTCACTGACAGCGGCAGAGATGAGATAAATGAAGCAAGCCTAATGAATGGATGGACCCAGCGCCTAAAAACCATGAAGTGGACTAAGAATTGACGCTATACGTAAGGAAAGAAAGAATGATAAAGATTGACTGCGCTTGGATGGTTGGAAGAACGGCAAAATCAAAAGACGACAACAGACAATCGCCGCGCGGAAAGAAAAGTGGCCAACGAGAGTCCCGCCGCCGAGCTCACCGCCTTATTTGATGGCAGTATAATCGACTTTTTCTGCGCTGGTCTTCACCGCCGCAGAGTATTCGAAGCACGGCTGGTTACTGCGCTCTTATACTTTGCTGCTGTCCATATTCTCTGATATACGTATCGAACTGAAGCCACTGAAGAGGATGGCTGTTTCTGATCTTCTCAACCGACGAGTACGAGCTCTACCAGACGAGGACGAAGAGGTTTACTCGGAAGCATCTGCATCCGAGTCGGAAAGTAATGATGAAGGGGTTGAGGAATCAGGATCGGATCTTAGCGATGATAGCTCAGAAGGGGACGATGGATCTGAGGTAAGCCTTCCAAAACCTTGCGCCGGGCGTCCGACGTTTCTAAGAGTCATCATCAGTCCCAAGACGAGTCAGATGCCATGGGCGATGAAAACGAGGAAGATGACGAGGACGACGAAGACAGCGACGACGGCCAAGACGATGTGCAGGCTTCATTAAGCAATATCTCTTTCGGCGCACTCGCCAAAGCGCAAGCCTCATTAGGCCCCAAAGCCAAGCGCAAATCCAAACCCGCGCAGTCAACAGCAAATGATGGAGAACCCGCAGCTGCCTCCCCGTTAGACGATATTCACGCGCGGATTCGCGAAGCCCGCGAACAGAAACGACAGGGATCCTCCAAATCGAAAGACTCCGAGAAACCTTCCCGCTCCTCCAAACATGCGCCGATGGTGCAATCATCCAAGCGCCCCGTTACCCGCAAGCGCACCATCATCGAGCCGCCGGCGGTCCGCAAATCGCGGGACCCGCGTTTCGATCCCACGGTACGCAGCCAAAGCGGGCGTAGTGAAGCTTCCCAAAGCGCTTACGCCTTCTTGGACGATTACCGCGCGGCGGAGCTCAAGGAAATGAAGGAGAAGCTCGCAAAGACCAAGGATCCGAGACAGAAGGAAGCCTTGAAGCGTGATATCCGGTCGGCTGCGGACCGTCTGCGCACAATTGAAAACAGAAGAAGGGAGAAGGAGGTATTAGCGGAACACAAGAAACGAGAGAAGGACCTCATTCGCGAAGGAAAGAAGAGTAACCCGTACTTCCTCAAGCAGTCGGACCTCAAGAAGCAGGTGTTGCTTAAGAAGTATGAGAGCATGGGCTCTAGGCAACGTGTGAAGGCACTAGAGAGAAGGCAGAAGAAGTTGACTGCTAAGGAGAGGAAGGAAATGCCTATGGAGCGACGTGGACTGGAGCATGATTCCACGTCTTACAATGATGGCGGGGGCGGTAAACGCAGACGGCTTGCTTAGAGACATTGTGCCCATATCTTCAATCCATCAATGCTTTATGGCGAAACCGTTTGTTTCCTTCTACATGATTTCTTCTGTGAAAGCTTGCATCTGGACTCTGAATAGATCACGGAAATGATCATGCGAACTTATTATTAAAATTTGACTGGATCTACCAGTCCGCACTAATTGTGCTATAAAAATGCAAGATGACGTCTCTCTCGAATTATCATCACTCCTGATTCGAGAGGATATGATCTGCGCCGGGCATTACTGTAAGGTTCAGGACAAAAAAAAGAAGTTTAAGGAAAAAGGGAAAATGAGCTTTGTCTGACGAAAATGCTATGTCGAAATGGAAGATAAGAAAATGGTGACGAGAACAATGGTATCACAACAAGAAGACCAAATCAGTGGCGACAAATGCCAGCAATGATATCGGTGGAAGGGAAGAACAGATATGGACATAGTATTGTGCAACGTTGACATTTCCCGGCACCCAATCCAAAAGATACAACGCCAGTGAACAGCAGCCTGAAAAAAGGTGGAAAGAAGAGGCCCAGGAAGCAAGTCAGAAATGATAACATTTCCGGCTTTGGTATCAGGGAAGTTCGAAAGAGTTCGTAAGGATAAGTCGTAAGTCTCGCAATCATCAATCTCAAGTGACTAATCTCATTCAGTCAAAAAGCTTCGTGCCTGTCCGATTTTCAGCTGTTCTGAATCTCAGTATACCAAGACTGCTCCCAATTTAAACTCGTTACGTTCGTGTTCGAGATGCAGAGGATCTGAGCCCGCAAGATCTGACTCCTAGGATTATGCCCAAAGCTGAAACAAGCGAATAGCATCCGACGGAATGACGGGATACGACAGGCCCCAGATGAGCATGGTTCATGAGTGAAAAAGATCCCAAGCCCTGGCACACAGGCTGAGAAACTCCTCCTTCTTTCTGCGTTGTGTCTCGGGAGAGTCTCTGCCTGCTCCAAAAGGCCCGTAAGTGGTGTTTGCGCCAGAAGCCAGAGCTGGATTAGGTCGATAGTGATGTTCGGGGCCATGACCCAAGGGAGGACTTCCGTTATCCTGTTCATATTCACTTCTCGGGCGTCGGCGAGCAGTTCCCTCGGTTGACTGTAATACAGGCTGGACAGGCGGATGGGGCGCTGAAGGCGCAGCGTCCGTACTAGTTCGAGACTTGGTTTGTCCGTTAGGTACGTGAGGAGACGGTGGAGTTGGAGGCTGGTGGCCGCCATAGTGAACAATGCGCGGTAGAAGCTCCTCACGTCCACCAGCTAATTCATGGACGGCCTCCTCTGCGGATCGGTATTCCCGAGGTCGACCTTGCGCTTGCGCCGCGGATCCAGGCATCCTGGGAGATGGTAACGGCGGAAGGTTATTGGGTTGCGACGGATTTGCGCCTGAAACAGCCTGATAGTATGTGCCGCGACTAGGGTCCCGATCACGGGAGCCTAGGGCTTCAGAGCCAAAGACATCAGATAGCGGGGGAAGGCGATTATTTGTTTGTGTAGCAGGGACGTGGTGAATGTGAGAAGTTGACCCGAGGGTAGGACTCTGGTTCACAACGTGCCGAGTCAGCGGCTGCGCTTGGTATCGACCGGTAAAGGTTTGATGCAGCGGTGCCGATTGAATGACACGCTCGTTGGCAAATTGCGCAGCAGACGGAGGTACGATTGACAGACCAGGCGGAGGTCTACGCTTGGAGGCGCCAGTTTTCGGGGCACCAAATGAGTTTGACTCCGACGGTTTAACACCATCCGGACCGTCATCCTTGGCCGACTTGTGCAACCGAGATTCTATGATGGACCTCTGCTGGTCTCGCACGGAAAGACTCCTTTGAAGCTGCTCCCTCATAATTGGATCGTGAGTCTGAAACCCCGGTGACAAACACGCGATCCCAACGTCAAGCATGGTAACTCCGTCACGGGCAGTCATGGGACCGCCGGCAGCGCGAGCTGAAAGACCTCCCGCAGACGGGAGGCTGGTGGAGAGGTCCAGCTTTCGGGGTCGGGGCCGAGTGTGGGCCTGAGTTTGCATAGCAGGCGAGGATGGCGGTTCCTTTTTCACTATCACCTTGGGAGGGATACTTCCGTTTTGTGATCTGGATGAGGAGAAAAAAATTAAAGTGTTAGCAAACCCTCATGATCACCCGTTTTGCTTATTATAAGGCATTTGCACGATCGAAGTGGAGGGACTTACGATGGCGATGTGTGCTTTCCTCCCGGTGATGAACCTTTCGCGGCAGATCCATCTTGTGAGACGCCAGATGCTCGTGGAGGTGTCAAACTGGAGGGGGAACTTGTCGTTGTCGGTGCCAGGGTCGGGCAATTTTTTGGACTCGGATCGCGATTCATATGCGGCGACGGTAATGGAGCGGCTGTAGCAGGTGCAACCGCCGTAGACATGATAGTATAAAGTCTGATTAAGAATATCCCGGAAGACTAGATGTTTATATGGAATGTTACGGAACGGACAGTGATCCCGATTGATGGAATAGCGGAGTTGTTGTTCTCGGTAAGTGAGACGGGTTCGCGGACGGAGCAAGACAGTGCGGAACAATCAAGAGTATGTGGGTTGTACTCTGTATATATCGCTGGTTGAAGCTCGGAGAGTCTAGAGTAGGTATGGGACCGTGCCGC
The DNA here is from genome assembly GCA_016413765.1 of Aspergillus felis. NCBI lineage: Eukaryota > Fungi > Ascomycota > Eurotiomycetes > Eurotiales > Aspergillaceae > Aspergillus > Aspergillus felis. Next base: position 1,151,823 of record CP066508.1, read on the forward strand.
AGTCAGTGAGTATAGGCGTCGTATCTATAATGATGTTGATTCGATGGTTGAGGAGAGGTGATATCAAAAGGTCCCGAAAATCGAACAGTCTTCCGTTAGAGAATCGACTCCGGCTGTTGGTAACTTGGTAGGCGTAAAGTGGAATGGCGCGCCGATGGGAGAGCGCGGCGGTGGTCAGCGGCTATGCTGGGCTTTTGCTCTTTTCGAGAAGTGAAAGCTGCCTAGCCAACAAATACCCAGAAAAAGCAACCCGAAAACACAGACAGCGACAAGCAGAGCACCGCCACTACCAAGTCAAAAGGACAGACAAGAAGACGAGCGACGAGTCGCAGTACCGAGAGATATGATCCACGCCCAAAAGGAGCATGAATCGAAAAGAAAAAAGCTGTTGGAAGTGTGACACGAAGTGGTCAGATACTTTCGGGGAGGGCGGTTAAGTAAAGCTGGCTGGCGGCAGTGTGACGGCGCCGACAGGGTTGGTCAGGCCGGAGATCGATCCAGAGCAACAAGCGAGAGAAATTGCACAGGGATCTCGATAGGTCTGGCCAACTAGTATGCAGGCAAACAGGCAAGTTGCCTAAAAGGGAGAGGGAGAGCAAATACAAAGCTAAAATATGCGAAAAAGGGAAAAGAAGAAAGAAGAAATAAATTGACAGGTGATTTTGAGAAAGGTCAAAGGGGGAAGAGGAGAGGAAAGAGAGAACTAAGGACAAAGACAGGTATGACTGGAAGACAGATATAAGACGACGGACTGAGAGGAGGCAACAAAATAATAATAATAATGATAATGATAATAATCAAGATGAGAAATAATGAGAAGAAACAAAATGAAGCATACTATCTAATACAAAAGTGGATCAATCACGGACACTGTTGGTGTTCTAAACTTGTATGGCAGTGTTTGACCACTTGGATATGGATGGAAAGCAAAGGTCAGGCCTCAAAGGAGAAAATGTGCTCAGCTACTAAAGAGGAATAATATAATTAAAGAGGGGCTGGGCGACTCTCAAAGAGGCTGACAGGAGGATATCGGAATATGGAGCAGCCTCAATGGATACAAGTTTACAACATGAGGCTATGGGAGTGTGGACTAACTAATAACTATGGAGAAGGGGAAGAGGAGCATGTGGGGATGAAACCAGCCAAGCTGTGACCACTTGATTCTGACGGATAATTTTAAAACATCTCTGAGATTCAAAGTACTGTGCCCCGTAAGGGATTAAATGGATGAAATTCCTGGATTATTGGGTGTCCTTATTCATGTTGCTAGACTACTCATACACCCATCACATACACCCTAAGTACTCTGTACTGAATATTTTAATGGCATCTATTGATATTCTATGATACTTTGAGTCGAACATACCAGAAGCTGAGATCAAGAGATACTATGTGCTTAATTTGTTTCAATGTGTTACTATTATTTCCTCCTGATTGTCAGGGCAAAGGGTGAGTGGAGACAATGAGAGTTTGGGATGAGACTCTATTGGAGCATTCTGAGACATGGTTTGTTTCTGCCCAGGGCTTCTCCGTCAATGATGTGACAACTAAGACAGCCAACTTTCCCCAATTCATGCTGGGATGCGATTCGTATCTCAGTCGGAGATATCATACCATATATATATATATATATATATATTAAACATAATCACAGATGTAGCTGTTAGGGAGCAAAACTAGGTATTTTGGCCTCAAGTTAAAGCCAAGTAAAGGGCGTGCTTACAGAATCATGGTTCGGTTTGCAACCTGAACGGCAGGACAATATATAGGGACACCTAAGGTATTATACAAATTGAGATCTGGAACACCTTAAGGTCTGACGGTCTGACCCCATCCTGGCTTCCCGCCTCTGGCAGTAATTGGGGACCTAGCGTCAACCCAGCATCGACATTCGACAGCTTGGTATCAAGTAACTAAGATAGGAAGTACATTCTCAACGGATTTGACTTATGAGGCATATCTTCAAGATAACAAACGGTATGGTGTCCAGGTTTCTGCCGAGTCGACTTCCGAGCAATGAATTACTGGGTATGCTCATAGTTCAACAGAATGACAACAAAATAATTACACGAGCTTACCTTTCAAAAATCAGGGGGCAGCAAACATTTCTCAAACATATACTGGCCCAGTCCATTCCTGATCAGTTACAGTACACACAAATACTGCCCCTCTTTCCCCTGTGGCGAGCCAGGGCGACGAAATCTGCGACACCAGTGTTCCTCACCAGGACCCTTCAAGTCCTCCAATCAAATCCCCAGACCCAAGCATTTGTTGTTTGAGTTTCTCGCGCCATGTGCTTTCGCTTGGTCATTTTTGAGGTTCCTTCTTGCAAGAGAAATTAATATCATCAGAGTCTTTGTGTGAATCTTCCTGATATTAAATACTACATTAAATACTGAGATGACTGTGAGACAAAAGAAATTGCTCCGATAAACCAGGCTGTCAGTCAAGGACCATGCCCACGAGGAACTAATTTATGCATAGATCTGCTCTTCGTGATCTTGACAACCATCAGAACGCCAATCTGAATGAACACAATCACCTTTATCTTCTTTACCTAGATATAGTATCCGTGTCAACTTGATGTAGCATGGTTCAAAAACAGTCAACTGTTCTTGCTCTTCAGGTTGCTCGCCCCAATAAACCTGGATACTAGGCATCCCTAGTTTCATCGAGATCCAGCAGATGCTGTTACCTCGGCTGGTTGTCTCTTGATATTCCCCGCGAGGTCATATATATCTAACATCCGTGCATCGAGCTTCGCCAGGGATTCTGAGTCACTCGAATGTGCGTCGTCTTGCCCAACAATATGGCCCTTTATCTGTTCGCTGTACACAGACCCATGCCTCGTGAGGTCCGCCACCCTTCCTCCAGGAATGCTAGTCCATTTCAGGAGTCAGTGTGGGTGCAATATTGAAAATTATAGATTCGGGCATTAACATTCATTGTACCTGGTGTTTGATAATAATGGTAGAAACTCAAATCTCCTTAGGGGAAAATGATTACTTCTGACAAGTACTTTTGACCCATGTGGCCTACTTTTATTGCTGAGCTAAGATATCGACGCACGGATCGATCTAGTTAATGCAGGAAGGGAGCCAATCCCTGTTTCTGTTGCAGCGGTCGTTGATTATTGAACTAGGGCTCTGACAGTAGCGTAATCATAGTGGAAAGTGGTTCATGGCTAATATGCAATAAATATAAGCAAACTTGCAAACCCTGTCAATGCCTAAGTTATTTTAGCTATTAACCTTCCTATGGAGCAACGCACAAAGATTACTATCATGTGAGATATCTACCTGTAGAGACCAACGTACAGAGTCGAAAGTATACTTGAGCCATCTAAACTTGTGTTGGACTCTTATCAAGTCACATAACGTACAAAGCCTGTCTCAAGCATTAGTATTTCATCTGTAGTCTGAATCCTCTTTACGGGACATGGTACTATCCGCCAATCAGCTTATAAATGCTTTGGGATTGTGACATGTCAAATAAAGTACGACGCAGATAGTAGATGAATAATCCATGATCCAGACCTCCGGGAAATTATTCTAGGCCAACCTTAGCAAGTTAGCACAGTCGCACTACGTGCAAGATGGATGCACTAGTGATTTATTCGCCCCATAAGTGTTCCTAGTGAAATTACGGATATATCACGGCCTTAAGGAAGTATGAACTTAGGAACACGACCATCGCCTTGATGGATGCAGAGTTGATTTGGCCCCCAGTCCGCATAAAGCGCAAACTAATCCTTCAAATCTAAATGCGTTGATTAAATCATAAATACCATGCTTCTCTGGTTCTTCATTATCATTACCCATTCAGTAGTGAGTATCATCCTCAGGTACTGGTAAAACACAGTACCGAGTGTTCATGAGTCTGCACAGACCTATTCCTCACGCAGAGAGCCTGAGGAGCCGTGTCATGGCCCACGGGCATGTCACAGCAGTTGGCCAGTGGTCTTTGCGTCGAGAAATCCATACTTGAGCCGATCTTAATCTGAGATCTACTCTAAATAGCAGAAAGTTTACAAGTCTATTACTATATTCAGATTTCAGCCGCTCAGTCTCGACTGGGCCTCTATTGTTCCATTTCAATTCAATAGTTTCCTTTAGTGTCTGCCAGTCGCCAGCTGTCAGCCCGTCAGGACTCCGTAATCCTTCCACTTCGGAAAATTTCGCCATAGATAGATGACGACGCTATAATAAATGTTATCTACGGGAAATACCTGGTGTCTTAAGAGGTCGCGGCTGTTTGAGAGCCCGAATGACCGATATCATATCGCTTGCTATAACCACTCGTGCTGCTACTTCAGTCTTGCAGTTGAACTGATACATTGACTGCTAAAGATATTGATAGCTCTTGCTCGACAAGCCACAGTTGCACAACATCAACAAAATCGGGGTAGTGGTCGATCCTGAGGTGTTCGATAAGTGAAAGCTGGGCTGTATGAGGAATAGGATAGCCAATAGATAACCAGCATACATCACTGACGGCCTCCGTCCTCCGTAGGATGTTGTGTATCCTGTACTAAGCGTAGACGGCACGCTCTGACTCTTCCGCAACCCAGATGATCTCTCCATTCAGCACAGTTGCTCAAGGTAAGCATGGGATTCGGTATCGAACTCGGTATCTCTCGTTACGTGATAGTTCAAGCTGTGGTAGTTGCTTCGTTCGGCCGAACAGCAACTCCTCGTCGCTAATTCTGCTTGCTGTAACTGTAGATATTTGGAATGATCAATCAGTTAGAGCAAACCCCAGCCATCGTATAGATGGTAAAGCTCCTCTTCGAGCTCTAAAGAATGTATGTCAAGGTAACTCCGTACCTCTACGCCTGATAATCCGCCAAGATTCGCCGAATACCGAAGGCGGTGAGCGCTCTATCGATAACCATTTTTACTCTTTTTCTTCCTCTTGGGGGACCTGGCGAACTGCGCAACTGGGATTTCCTCCTCGGCGTCACTACTCAATTGCATTCAGGAACTATATCTCACAGTCGAAGCTACTTGCACTTGCTCCGTCGATTCGATCTGCTCCGTCGGAAGAACACCTAAGAACGCGACGCCGCTAACGTGCTCCGCTGCTTACAAGCCACTGAGTCTCTGAAACACGAACAACTGCATAAGAAGGTTCACAACCGGAGAAAACAGACATATCAATCAAAGACAGAGGGATCTGAGCTAGCGATTTTTGACGAGGCGCATTCAACGCACTCTTCTGCACCTGGGTCAGGCTGACGAAGCCCGCATTCAACTATCACTCTCTGTACGACTAAACCGTGCTACATACCCTTTCTTCGAATATCGACCATGCCAGCCTCTGTGCACTCTCAAGACCAAGACCAGTCCATGATGGACACTGCTCCTCAGGAGCTAGAACAGCAGCAGGACTTTGAACAGGAGGAGTTCGAGCTTGAGGAAAAGCGTATTGTCGTGGTGCGTTATACGTCCCGTCGTTCGCGGTTCTGCTCCTGTTAGAGGCGCAGCGCGAATTTTCGTCGACTGGTCGCTTACTGAATCTTCTTTAGTTACCGGGTGCCACCGAGACCGCAGCTTCTTTTCAGTTTGAAGGTGAGGGGCATACTCTGGGGAATGCGTTACGTTACGCCATCATGAAGAAGTGAGTCGGCCTTATTCTAGCTCTCGGAGATGTCGCAATGGCTGACCCCTACCCCTTTCAGCCCCGAAGTTGAATTCTGCGGATACACGATCCCGCATCCCTCGGAAGCCAAGATGAACTTGCGTATCCAGACCTACGGTATGTATTCTGCCACTCGTAGGCTGATTTAATAGAGCTGACTGGAATATCGCAGATTCGACGACTGCAGTTGAAGCCCTGGAGAAGGGCTTGGAGGCTTTGATGGACCTCTGTGATGTTGTCACGGACAAATTCACGTCGGCGCGGGATGCTTTCAATGCTGCCCAGGCTGATAAGATGACCTCGTGATGCATGGCTCTTCTTGGGCGGATTTGACATTTATGGCGTTGTATATTGAAGCAAAAAGTTTTCCGTGGTATTCATTATTGGGACGATTTTGTTGTCTATGGCATTGTACCGGAGTAAACATGTCTTTAATAGAATGATTAGATATCCCTCTACAGTGTATGATGTGCAGCTGACCTGCAAGTGATAGCGTCTGTTCATGAGAAGTTCGGTGCCTTCTGCGATTTGTTCAAGTACTGGCAAGGCAGAATGAATGCAACATGTGAGGAACAAAAGCTGCAATTTGCTAGTCTGACAATATTTACATGACCGCTTTCTATCTGGGACGCAACGCAATGGCCCAAGCCCCGAAGACGGCAGAAACTCATGGCAAGTGAAAAAGCTTGAAAAGGAAATTCAATTGCGGCCTTCCAAGAAGCCAGAGATGAAGTTAGGAGGTAATCTAGCACCGGGCTCCTCTTCTGGCCGGAAGTATTTCATCACATGCGAAAGCTGCTTCCAGTAGTTGAGGGTTTCCTAGAGGGATACCATCAGTAAAGTCCGAAGAAGGTTATTTCAAGATGAGATCAAGCCATGGAGGATATATCGTTCGCATAATATCGTCGGCTTGGAATTAAGTAAATTGGTAGCCTCTGGACTGACCTGGTATTCAGCATGGCTCTGGAACAATAAAACATCAACAACACCCAGCTGCTGAACGTAGCGATGCTTCTCAAACTCTTGGCGAATCTTCGTCCGGATTGCGGATACGGGGATGTTCAAGGAGTACATGGTCTGAATCTCGGGGGACTATTCTCCTCAACGTTGTTTTATGTTAGTCCTTTCTTGCTTGTAGAGAAACATTCGCCAATGCTCAGAGCTTTCAGCAGCTCAGTGGACGAAAACCCAAGGGCCAAATCAGAGTATGTATAGCTGCGGGTTGGGCAAACTGACCGCTCTGAGCCATTCTCTGTAGGACCGGATGACGCGAGACTTTGCATCAGCCCAATTGACGGCTATCATGAACATGTACGTTAGCACTGGCTAGTTCATCCACTGACATCGCGGCAATTTGTAAGATCATCGCCGGATCGTCTCGGGGTCTCGCGTGCGGGAAGGACTGTACATACAGGAGCGCGTGCGCTGCGCGAGGTAAGTGGGATTGATGGTCATCTTGGAAGTGGCCGGTGATCCTGGCCTAAACACAGCAAGCTGGGGGAGGGACAGGTGCGCTGAAAGTCGACGTTCCTTTTCGGGCTCAAGTTAGCGTGACGATGGATGGGTTGGAAGTGGAGGTTTCGGATCCTCGCTGGTTGGACCTACCGCCTTCCTTTTGCGAAAAATTTCGTCCGCAGTTATTTGGGGACCATCGAGATTTGCTATGGTCAACTCCAGAAATTAATCTCCATATACGCATTGTTGCCCATTTTATCGGTGCGAGTAATTCTGAAAGCTTTCTGGTACGATCCGGGTTCTACTTGTCTTCCTCTCGCTATCAACCTTCCTAAGCGAAACGACACCCGCAAATTCGATTCCCTCTGCACCATACCCACGTGCGAGACACGATCTCGATAGATAACAGATATGGCGCCGAATAAGCCTTCAGTCAAAGGCAAGTCATCCTCCAAGGGTGACTCAGGGAAGAGCAAGCCTCTCTCATCCGCATCGAAAGTGAGCAAGAAAAATGCGAAGCGCCCGCCACCCAAGGAAGTGAAGTCGAAGGCACGCACCGAGTCATCACTATTGAAGAAGACGAAGAAGAGGGAATATACAGAAGAAGAACTTGGCCTCCCGAAGCTGAATATGATCACACCTGTCGGAGTAGTGAAGCCAAAGGGCAAGAAGAAGGGAAAGGTCTTTGTTGATGATCAGGTGCGTATGCCCATTCTCCAATCTTTGTCTCTCGCTTTGGCTGAGCATCACTGACACCTGCTCTATATATAGGAGGGAATGATGACTATCCTTGCCATGGTCAATGCTGAACAAGAGGGCCACATTGAGTCCAAGCTGCAGAAGGCGCGTCAATTAGAGGAGATTCGCGAAGCCAAGAGAAAGGAAGCAGAAGCGAGACATGCGGAAAAGAAGAACAAATTGGTATGTGTCGATATTATATGCATTATTGTTTCCATACAGGATATCTCGATTGGACTTGCTCTGCATGGAGGCATTGACTGACAGGAACATCTGGATATAGGAAGAAGTGAAACAATCAATTCGCCAGAAGCGGAAGCACAAGAGCAGCGGCAATGAAGACTCCAAACCTGATGCTTCTACATCTAAATCAGATTCAAAGTCAAAAGGAAAGAGAAAGAGTGTCTCTTTTGCTTGAGCGTTCTATGTACAAAAGTTTATTCTATCTATACCAATTTTATGTATCTAGATGGGGTTATTTGGCGTTTCCGCAGGTCTATATATTACCCGAAAGTGACATGAATGGGCACTCATGACTCCATGTACCGGCCTTCCCAACCAGGCCAGAAGTCTGTATTTATGTTCCTCTTATTGCACCGTCTTCAAGGCCAATTTGCGCCGCATAGGATCAAAGTCCGGTTTGGGAGCCGTGTCTGGATCTTTGCTCAGATCAAAGTGGTTTGCAATATGACCAGGAAGCTTCTGAGGATGCTCAACTATGAATGGCGTCCCGAGGTCAATCTCCTTGGCCATGGCGTTCAGGAAGTTTGTCACCTGTCTCAAAAGTCAATAGAAGCGTCTGGTGTCTGTAGCAAGGTACACACCGGTTTCACAAACCACCTATCTCCACCAAGTTCAAACCAACCGAGATGACCGCCCCAGGACGTAGTCAACATGACGCCATAAGGTGTTTGCGTCATTTCTTGAAAAGGAAGCGCATCGACCGAAGCGACCTACAAAGTGATTAGTTCGACGTTAAACCCTAGAACTAATTGCAGAACCGACCGGATCATCTTCAGCCTGCACCGTGAAGAATGGGATTCGAATGGCAAGCATGGAATCGATGGATGCTGCGTCTCGATAGTATGCACCTTCTGTAGGGTATCCCCAGGTTGCGCATTGCAGTGCCCTAACGGAATGATCAATAACTGAATCACGACAAAAAGTGCTTTGAGAGAATGCACGAAGTCTTACCGATCAAATTCATGCAAGTATCTGGACTTCCTGACTGCCTCCACGTCCACTCGCGGATTCTTTGACACTTCTTCAACATGCCTGATATAGACCAGTCAGCCTGGATAACAAGGTAGCTATTGACAGCGCTGAACTCACTGTTCAAAGAGTCGCTTCATGCTTGATCCCATCGTCTTACTGTACACCTCAAGTCCGAGCCACGTCTTTTGGAGGTTTGTCGAGCCCACATCTAAATTCCAGGGGCTTGCACAGAGCACCGCTGCTTTCAGCTGACATGCATCACCTTCTTCACCGAGGTACTGAGCACGAAAGTGTTAATTGACTCTCAATTTGCGAACGGAGAGCAACTTACATTGGCAAGGATATTCGCGCCGAGGGAGAACCCAATTCCGAACAGAGGTCGATTTGGAAACGCCTTGCGGAGCCATTTTACGGTTTGACGAACATCCCACGTGGCCCGGGCGTTGTAGAGCACACCGGTAGTAATTTTGGTTTGAGAGCAGCCTCTGGAATTGACCACACATGCTTCCCAAGTTCCATCTGCAATGAGTGGCGCGAGTACATGGCGCAGATAGATCTCGTGTGAACCACCGCTTAAACCATGGAGAAGCACAAGCATGGGCTTCGTATCGTCTGAAGGCAGAGCTTGGAACTCCTCTTCTGAGAAGAAAGACGTCCGTTCCGGAAGACCTGAAGGTAGAGTGTATCTCCTCGCTTCATCGGTAGCTTCGGCGTTGTTCTTGGGCGTTTCGTACGGCTCAACGACGAAATCCACTGCAAAGTGCCCTTTATACATCGAACTGTCGGCTTCAAACATCTTACGCTTGTAATACACAGGAACATCGTCAAATTTGACGGTAGTCCAGGCGGTCTGTAAATGCCCATTAAAAAGGAACGGATTCAGATGGCATTTCGCCGGGGTCGCAGCGCGACAGACATCCGCCAGCGCAACCTGCTGCTTGACACCAGATTCGCCAGGCTTCTTGGTCAGGAGGAGTTTGTTATCCTTGGAATGGAAAAAAGAAAGGCGTGCACTTGGTCGAATCCATGACAACATGCTTATTACGAGCAGCAGCGGCCCAGAGATAATCAACGGAAGTAAATAGTCGTTTAAGATACTTTGAATGACAAGTCAGTCATAGAAACAGCAGCAGCCTACTAAGGAGCCAAGCTCTGAAAGCCTGAAAGGGAGCAATGATTGACTGACCCGTCTGAATACATCAATAATCCGATCTATAAGCAGAGTTTTGCTATGACAATAGTAACCACAAAAGTTAAGAAATAGAAGACAGAATCAAGAGACAGGAAAACAGACCTACATTACGACTCTGCACCACCCCTTCTGCATGTATAGGATTTTTCTCTTCCTTCTGCCTCGGCATCACTACTATATCGGGAAGGCATGACATAAGCATCGTTATCTGATCGATGACTCAGCAATCACATGCTTGCGCCCGATGTTTGTTCTGTTTGTTTGCCCTTGCATCATGAGACACAGAGAAACCCTATGATCAGAAGCTAGCAGTCAGTTGATAACACAATATAGCCAGTTACATCGAACTCTTTCCCATCCTCTTCTTATCAGGACGGACTGTGGCTTTTTTCAAGCCAAATAACACGCCTTGGAAGCATTGAATATTTTGAGAAGAACGATGCAGACATCTACAAACTTAAGAGTGCTCAATGCGGCTGCCAGGGACCCGAAAGCGGAAAGTCAGCTCAAACTCGGCGAGATGTCATCCTGCAAATCCCCTTCAGAATGGAAATCTGGTTTCTAAATTTACTTTACAGATTATTTGGAACCTATGTATGCTTGCAGCAATTTTCTGTTGATGGGTTGAAGCAGCCATCCTTTGGGTTGGTCGGACAGTGACTTTGCATCGGAAGCCCTAGCCTTGTATGTAATCCTGATAGCATCTGCTACACTGTGATCATAGCGCGTGCTCCGTTTGCGTGCAACTTCCAGCCGTCGTGGGGGACTACTTCAAGGTCAACAGATCCTTCGTATTCTAGTCTTCCTCCTGGACGGCTCTTTGTCACGCGATGCGCTTTTTGTGACTTTCATATAACTATACACTATGATACCTGAGAGCCAGCAGCCAACTAGCTGGTTCTTACCATATCCATGACTTACTGTCAATCTTCAACGAAGGTTTTCGGAGTAAAGGACAAGAAACGCTGGAGACAAAGCGCCAAATTGCTGGTTTCTAGCCTAGCCCGCATCGAAAGCGCGCGGCTTCCAGTCAATATGGTGTATCCTTTTCGCAGGGCTGGGGAAAAACTAAAGACTGTTGCGAAGATGGATACGTGGGTGCGAGGTCAATCTGAAGAGCGGAGCACAGCGACGAAACGTTCGACCCGGTGCTATCTCCTTGAACTGCCCACAGAGCTGCTGCTAGAGATCATCTCGCATCTATCTGTAATACCTGAAACATGCCTGGCTCTGACCTGTAAACGATTGTTTGCGATATCCGGAGCCATTTTCAGATCCGTAAGGTACAGAAACCGCCTCATCAGCTTTGCCTAGGCATTGAAGTCCACTTCGCTAATTTGGACCCTTCAGGTTCAGCCAGGACTTTGCACCTCTATTCCACCATTACAGAGACGGACACAATTTCGTCACCACACGATGGCAACTCATCAACATACTAGAGAACAGCAGGTGGTGGGCCTGTTCGAAATGCTTGAAGCTCCACCCGCGAGATGCCTTCTCCTCTCGCGAACTCAGGCGCAAACCGGAGGACCGAGCATGTATGTTGGGTAACTTTGCGGGCATAGTCGACTTGTGTCCCTGCAAGAAATTGACATTTCGGGATAAGATGGATCTTGTTGAACTTTTGAAAGTGCGACAGCGTTCAGTTTCCGCCTTACAGTCTCAGTTCGGCGCCAGCATTCAACAGCGGTTCTGCTGGCATTCTTGCTCCAAGGACTACGGCCCTACGCAGCTACACATTGAGATCTTCCCGGAGCTGGACGATCAAGATCAGTTGAAAATCAAGACCGAATACAGACTGACAACGGAATCCGGGAAGCTAGGAAAGGAAGAATACATAACGCCCCGGTTCGGATGTGCTCATCGATCAGTCGACCTGTGGCTTTCCAGTGTATGCCAGACAACTATTTGCCAAAGCTTTGACAGTATCTGCGCGTCATGCAAGCGCATATCAATTTGCAACTCTTGCAATTCAGTGCTCAAGTGTCCTCGGAGGCAACCCTCCCATGTTGACCAGGACTCAGGCAGGGCAACTTACCACTTCTGGACCGAGAGATGCCTTGGCGGGACGACATCAACGCCAGATCAGACGTGGGCTTCTCAACGTATACATCCCGCTGAGAATTCGGTTGAAGTCGACAATTGCAGCGAGGTATGCCCTTGGACTGTCCGGGAACATCCTCCTTCTACCGGCCCACCTGCTTTGGGAATGGATATCCTTGGTCCTGCAGTCCAAGATCAGTCGATGAGTCAGCTTTACACTTCAATAAACCTGATTTAAAGACCGGGGAGACTCTCTGAGCCTTCGGTACTTCCAGCTCGACCATAAGGTGGGAGACACGGCGTTATGATGGACATGCATTCGTTTTTGGTTTTTCGTTTGTCATTGTGTATTATGCTTCTCATTTTCCAATGACTTCTTGTGGATTTGGTTCCCTTCTCTTTTTCTTCTGTTTGGACAGGTACCCTTTGCTTCTCATAGAGTATACCCTCATATAGCAGATCAAGTCATTTCCTTACAATGCATCTCTGTGCCATCTGCATGATGTCTGTCTACCGCAGACTCCGTTTAATAATCGGTATAAAATAGAAGCAGATTGCGAACAAACGTCGATGGTTCAGCACGAGCGTCTTTCTGCTAGGCTGTCGCTCATACGGAGTCATACGTAGGTGAATCAGGTGGTCTGACCGCCCTGGAGTTTCTCCGAACCGAAACGGAAAAGGCGCGTATCACGATGAAAGGTATCTGGTTCAATAACATCTTCGTCCTCAATTCGAAATCTATCATCCTGGATAGCAGAGCGTTGCGATTCCATGACAGTTATCTGCGTTCGGGGGCGATGAACTACCCACCATCTCATAACGGTCAATATCCTCCGCAGTATTTGCAACAACCACAGCAGCTACTGTATAGCAATGCCGACTCAAACGCTTCGCCATATGAGTATGGCAAGCCTGTCGCTTACCCTCAGACTATAATTTCGCCGTATTCATCCTACGGACAAGCATATAATATAGAGCAGCATCAACACCAACCGCAATCGCACCACCAACAGCAACAGCCGCCGCCGCAGCAGCCGCAACAGCAATATGTGAACCCATCTGACGTGTTCCAGCAACCGCTTATTCCTCCTTCCTCGTCATCTCATCTTGCCCATGGCTCAACCCAATATGGTGCCCAACCCATGGTTTCTGTTGCAGGCAGCAGCAACCGTTCCCCAGCCGTCGCAACCGCCTCAACATCCGCGCAATCAACACAATCGTCATACCAAACAGCCCCAACTCCAAATCTGGGGAATAATGTCTTCAACCAGTACCCCCAGATTGCTCTTCCAGCGCATTCGGGTCCAATTTCGAATTCAGTAGCTGCCGCTCCTCCTGTGCCATCTCCGAAACCCACGCCTCTTCCGTCGTCATCGAAACCTGCGACTCCTGTCCCACCCTCGAGAGCAGCTCCTCCCGTCCCGTCAGCATCGAAACCCGCGCCTCCTGTACAGTCTAAGAAACCTCTTCCTCAAGTCCTGGTCCCGGCTCCTTCACCGGAAGTGCAACAGAAAATGCAGCGCCAGGGCCCTAAAAAACAAGTGCAACGACAGAACGCTCAGCAACCCGTGCAAAAGCCAACCAAGCCCCCTATAGATTATCAAGTTCTCTTGTTGAGCTTGGCAGATGAGTATTTAAAGGCAGCTTATAGTCACGGAACCATGGTCGCTTTATCAAGGCGCGAGATGGAAATTGAGGAATATTACAAGCTCGTTGCAACTGGTCTTGGTTGCCTGGAGGCAGTATTAAAGGTTTGCAAGGCCGCTGATCCGATTACAACGATTGCTTTGTCAGTAACTGTCGAGCATTCTTGCTAATCTCAGTGTTTCGCTTTAGAATTGGAGGCTACAGCCGCGAATGGAAGCTCTTGTAAGGTTGCGGTATGCGCGCATACTGTTTGAGGAGACGGAGAATGACCTTGAGGCGGAAACAGCCCTAAGCAAAGGGGTAAGGGGTTCCAGCGCACAGTCGTTCATTAAACCAGCAGTCTACTGACATTCTTGCTTCGACAGATTGATTTATGCGAGCGAGTGAGTTGGCGTCCCTCGGCTATGCACTGCCATTCCCCGTGGAACAAACCATCAGATTACTTACGGTGTTGCAGAACCGAATGTTAGATCTCAAATACAGTATGCAGCATCTTCTGGCGCGGATGCTACACAAGACCAATCCGAAAGCCTCATTGAAGGCTGTCGATGGTATGATACTGGATGTTGAAGCGTAAGTTGTAACATTGCATTCCTCACAGCTTGCTTCTAACAGTCGCAGATATCGCCATTCAGCTTGGGAGTATGCTTTTCGCTTTCTTCGGGTGTCACTTTCGTTATCAACATCGGCACATCAGGATTCCGTCTCTGCGCTGCAACATTTACATAAGATCTCGAATATGGCTAACCGACAAGGTGACAAAGCTGTTGCGGCCATTTCGGCCGTGATTGAAGCGCTTGCTCATTTGCAACATGGAACGAGCTCCGATGCAATCGAACAGGCTCAGCGTGCGGTTGCAGTAGCAAGAAGCCATCAACTCAACGATGAGCTCCGTCATATACCGCAGCTCTCGACTCTGGTGCAAATGGTTGATATTTGTTGCAGTCTCCTTGAATACGACGTCAACCAATCATCTCAGAAATTGAAGGTCATGCAAGATTTGATGGACGAAAGATTGAATGATCCGAATTGGCGCACTGATGGCTCTTTTTCAATTCCCTTGAGCGGAAAATCAGCTGGACCCTCCTCCATTGATACGGGCGATATCCTTCAGGTTCAAAATGGGACGCTTCTATTGAGTTTTAATTGGCTTCCCCAGCACGATCTCTATGCGCTTTGCTATTTCCTTAGCTCGATCACACTCAGCGCAAAGAACTCTTATGATGGTCGTAAGGCGGAGAAATTTCTCCAGGAAGGGATACGAATGGTTAAAGGTATGTCCTATCTCCGTTCTAGGGTTCTAAAAATTTCTAACGGGAGCCCGCAGGGAGCTTCAAAGCGCCGCAAGAAATTGCAGAGTCAATGGTCAGTGCGAATAGACGCGTCGATTGGCGACGGATCTTGTATTGCAATCTTCTTCTGCATCAGGTTTTTCTTGCCTGTGGTCGTACAGATTGGGATATGGCGAATCAGACACTAAAGGAGCTGCGCCCCATTGCAGAGGAACTCGGGGATCAGCTCCCTGACACCATTCAGCGCTTGATGGAGTATGCAACAGGGGCACTTGCGCAGGCGACTGGTGATCTGCAGGCTGCCCTTTCCGTCTTCCAGTCCCCTCTTCTCTCACTATCGTCAATCACCAGCAAGACAGCACGAAATGATCCTCGTCGCGACATCGCTATCCTTGCCGCCTTAAATACGATCCTCATACTCCGTGACCCCAATCATCCGTCTCACTCCAATCTTCCCAGCGCTTTGGCCCTTGTTGAGTCATTCTGTAAGGGTAGCCCGAACAAGTATATCCAGGCGGCTTATTATCTTGTATGTGCGACGGTACAAACAGAGTCAACCATTCAGACCAAGCAGTATCTTCAGCAGGCTCTTCAATCTGCCACGGCAATAAGCAACAGTCAAATCACCTGCATGACCTTGACGTTCATGAGCTGGAAGTATTTCCGCGGCGTGGTTGGGGAGCAAGCTGAAAAGAGCGCTCGCGCAGGCCGGGCAATGGCAAAGAAGGCCAATGACCGACTTTGGGTCAGCGTCACTGATGAAATGCTGGCAGAGACCTTGGAAAGGCAAGGGAAAAGTGAAGAGGCAGAGGGAGTCCGCGACGAGGGCCACCGCGTGATGACCGGATTGCCGCCAGCGCTGAAACGGCCTGTGTGATTCCACCTTCTTTTCTCTATATCTTCGTTCTTATTTCTCTTAATTTTCGCTTCGACGGTTCTGTCCAAGGCAATTTAGCTAGCCTTCTGTTCTGTGATACCACTTCATGGCCAATTGTGATGATCTTTGCGTACATGGGACATGGCTGGCGCATCCGGGATACATAAATGGGAGCTCGTCTATTGATACAACAAATTGTTGCTACAGCATCTGCTATATGAACATGGAGGTCTGCTGAATCGCAGGTATTCTCTTCCGACACATGATGAAATTGAACAGAATTTGTTCAGAAACGCTCAACCGCATACTCCTAGTAAGTCTCCGGATATTGATAGATTGCGATTTCCTTGACGGAACTGAAGTGCACACAAGTTGGATGCGCCGACTACATCGCACCCACTATTCAACCCTTGCTGGCAAGGCAACTACTTAATATACATGCATTGAACTCGCAAAGGCTCTTTGACCATGGCACAAACAATCTCAATGTAACGGCCGACACGAACCAGATAGAAACCCATTTCCTGAATATGACTCCACAACGCTCCATACGCCTGCAACGTGTACACCACTCTGAGCCCGGTTGAATCGCACCGTGACATAGCAGTAAAAAGCCTCGAATGAGAATTGAACATCACGGAACAAGTCGATTTTCTGCATGCAATAATCGATATTGGTACCGCCGCTCCCTTGTGTCCGATTCCTCATATAAGAGATATTTTTTCCCTTTTGTTGCTGACATTTCTTTTCTCACAAAACGCCATTATGTTGCAATCTGGAAGCTCAAATCAACCTAGACCGCCCCAAGCACCGCGTATTCTTCGGGCGAGCTGAATATCTTTCTGCATAATCGTTACACGCTTAGCATGCAAAGCGCAGAGGTTAGTATCCTCGAAAAGATGGACGAGGAACGCTTCTGCGGCCTCCTGTAGCGCCTGAATTGCGTGAGACTGCCATCGTAACTGCGCGCCTACTTCAGCGGGGAGAAGTTCCAATGCGACCTCACGTACGAGTCGTGCAAACGGTAGCTTCTGAATAAGGAGGTCATATGAGCGCTGGTATTTGCGGATCTCTTTCAATGCGACGGTTCCCGGCTTGTACCGGTGTCGGCGACCTTGAGGGGTTGGGTCCCCAGCTAGTACAGTATTAGCGATAATGCTGTTGCATAGGATTTGATATGTTTGTGTAAGGAGTCATGTATGTACATACGTTGTACGTCTGACAGCTTTGGAGCGCCGGCTGGTCGCTTGCCCCCCCTTGTTCCTCCGCGGGACTTGGGCCGCCCCCGAGTGGAAGGTGATGCAGTAGCAGCAGCAGCAGACGGACCTGCACCTCCGTCATCTCGAGGTTGTGTTCGGGGAACTCCAATCGTTTTACGTCCTCGTCCTGTCTTCGGCGGCATGGTGAACAAATGGGCGTTCGGTGTTGCGCGACAAACGTTACTCGGAGGGCGATTGAGGGCGCGTTTTTCGTGAAAGTAGAACCACTAGAGATATCCGTCCGACTGCGCAATTATGCGTCCTTCCACAATTTTGCTTTGTCCCGTCTGTGACAGGAGTTCGCGCGAGGATAAGAGGTAGTTTGTTTTGTTTTGATCCTAATCTAGATGGTTAAATGTGCATCTGGCCTGACGTCGAACCAACTCCACCCGGGGAACACTTGGCATCGAGCCCCTCTATATTTGAGCAAAACCTTCTTCAAAGAGAATAAGACAGTTTGGATGGAATTGGGAGGCTGGTGATCCCTCAATTACTCCGTCTCCACTGCCTCTTCAATGCGCCGGCAGAATGTTGTCCCCAGCCATTCGAATTATTTGACGCGTAGCGCGCGCTTGGGTATCACGTGATGATACGTACTCAAATTGCTTATCGGACAAGTAAGCAAACCGTAAGCAAATCCCCGACTGACGTTTGTTTTCGGAGGTGGAGAAAAGGCCACCTTTTATCCAGGTTGACATGTTGTCTAAGATCACATGTGCCTTTTGTACATTATTCAATCATACTGTCTATGCTCTTCATTAGGTCATTGATTGTCCTTCAGTCCTTCCTATCTCTCACTGTCAATCACTCCCTTAACCAAGCTCAACCCGTTCTCCGCTCTGTTATTCTACCTCCGACGTAATGGCCGCCATCTGGGGAAATGGTGGACAGGGCGGGCAGTTCCCCTTGGAGCAATGGTTCTATGAAATGCCTCCAGTTACTCGATGGTGGACAGTCGCGACCGTGGCTACTTCAGTGTTGGTGCAATGTCATATCCTGACACCATTTCAGCTGTTCTACAGCTTCCGCGCAGTTTATTTCAAGTCTCAGGTACGTCGTAAGAAACCGCAGCTCTAGAGAAAGCTGTTATTTGAGTGGGAGCAAGTCTGACTGTAATGGCAGTACTGGCGACTTCTCACAACATTTCTCTACTTCGGTCCATTAAGTCTCGATCTCCTCTTCCATGTCTTTTTCCTTCAGCGGTACTCGCGACTCCTCGAAGAATCTTCCGGTCGATCCCCCGCTCATTTTTCATGGCTGTTATTCTACGCGATGACCTCTCTCCTCCTCATTTCACCATTTCTCTCTCTTCCATTCCTAGGCACCGCCCTCTCCTCCAGCTTGGTGTACATCTGGAGTCGCCGCAACCCAGATACTCGACTCAGTTTCCTCGGCATATTGGTCTTCACCGCGCCATATCTTCCCTGGGTTTTGATGGCCTTCAGCTTGGTTGTGCACGGCATTGTACCCAAGGATGAGATTTGTGGCATTGTTGTCGGCCACATCTGGTACTTCTTCAATGACGTCTACCCGTCGCTTCACGGCGGCCATCGCCCCTTGGATCCACCACGATGGTGGAGGCGAATCTTTGATCCGAGAGCAAGAGCTGGAGAGGCACAAAGAACAGACGCGGATAATGTAAACCGAGATTTTGCCGCTGCGGCCGCGCCCGAGGTCCGATGAGTTGCTGGCATATTGAGCGACCTTTTTCAGCGGCCCACGGCTCAGGGCAAGATGATCAGACACACTAGCTACGCATCCAGCGCGGCTACCGCCTATATAAGGATTACCTGAGAAGGAATCGGCTTAGCTGCGGTTGTGCTCCAGGCTCCGACGGATTTACTTGCAATGATTCATCTGTTTGGGATACTGTCCGGTGTTGATTATTGGAGATCATAACATACCAGGCGCCTGATTGCAAGCAAGCAGCACACCTTGGAAGAAATTCGAGGGCAAGGTGCAGCGCACATCTGCACTCGGTCGAGCTGTCTCAAGACATGGGGGATATCAAACTATGATCGTCCCGCTGTATGGAAACACATGTGGTGCTCAGTATAAGCTGGCTTCAAATGGTCTTGTGTATTATGTGAACTACGATCATTTGCGACGACATTCTGGCTATAATGGGTGATGAGGGACATATGGGGATTTCATCCATTGCTTAGTCGAATAGACGCTCCTAGACGTGAATAGAGACAGAGCTTAGGACAAATACCCAGTAAAGTAGCTCACCAAAGCTGTAGGCAAAAATCAAACGAGGATCAGTTCCTGCGTCTGCCTCAGGCCCTCGACTCATACCAAATACTCGGCTCGCGACAAGGCATGGCTTTTCGGTTGATCATTTCGTCATCAACACTCGATATCGGCCAGTAGTCAGTACACTGCAGAACTGCACGCTTTCTTGGCTGCGGTGGTACAGTTTAATAAGTTAAGCATCCACCTTCATGGTCTGCAATGAGCCTTTGAATCGCCCAAACGATTTCGTATGTGTGAACCACTTGAAGAACACGTGACTACATCCTTCTGATATCCAGCTGCACGGACTTCAGCTACCGGAAGATCACGCTGGACATTGAATGGTCCGGCGAACATCTTACATTAATAATAATGGAGCGATCATTAGATACAATGGCCTCCAGATGACCGTTAACAGCTTTGGAACTCAGAGAAGAGATGACTTGTCCGCGGAACAGTGTATCTTTACCTGTCTGAGTTCAAGGTAGGGAACATTCGATAAGTGACCCACTTCGAGTTCGAATGAATTTCACCGATTGCATGCATTTTCGTCCAATGAAAAAAGCCCTACATGGCCAAGCCTTTAAATGCCACGAGTTTTCCAGGTAGTTACCTAAGTAGGTGGTTTTCCTCAGACTACGAGAATGCTGATTGGGCTTTTCGGTTTGTGGGGTCGGCTATTCATGGACATTGAACTTTGATTTTCTCAACTTTTCCGTGTCTACGGTAGAAAAGGGCACTTTGACCCTTTACAGTTCAAGCGCACTAAGGCAGTAAGATGCCTTGTGACCCATGTGAACTGTAATCGCATGGCTGGAGGTCGAAGTCTTGGAAAATCGAAATCTGGTAGACTTGCGGCAAAGAGCAGATGAGACAAGCCACTGCAGTCATCATGCGGCTACATTATAGCACTACTCTCACCTTAGATCAACCCACTTGAATCTTTCACAGCAACGAAAAATGGCAACAGTCTACGGAGTAAGAGAGCTGTCTCTTGGCTTCATTTGCTGACCCTAATTCGGAAGCCTTGGCCGACGCTCGAGCCGGGGTTTCGGCGTTCCTTCTCAACCAAGGCTCGGCATCCCTTAAAGCCTAGGATCGCAAGGTGAATGAGGTCTTTTTGTGGCGATGTCTGGAATTCGGCAATGGGACAGCCCTCCGTTGAGACGATGTAGGCTGCCAAACCTGTAGGAATGTTGTCGCCTATTGATGAGGATTTGCTTGGAAGTGTTTCCGCGGCCAGCGCCACCTGACAAGAGTATGATCAGAAGACACTGCCGCATATGTGATCCTAAGGTAAGTTTGACGGAAGGAAGCAAATCAGGTCATAAGTTAGATTGAACTAGGACTGTGAACTGCGATGTGACGTACTGACGAAGTCTTGCCTTCTTGCTACGCTGCAGCCGATATGACGGATGCTAAGTGCGATTTAGAGGCGAGCTCGTCTGAGCAGGATATGCCGAGGAGGTACGAAGTACGGATACGGAGTCACAGTACCCTGGCCGTACCTCTTAATTCCATGCCATAGTACAACACACAACCCATACTGTGGCTTTGGAACTTTCCATAATTCCCATTTTCCTGTTCTGCGGTCTCAGTAGTGTGGTGTGCATCAGAGCATACGTACTCCTCGACCCGTTCCAGGTTCTCGGTACCTATTTAGGTAAAGTGGTAATGCCCAAGCCACAATAGGTCATAATATTACACCTTACGCCAGCCATACACATCCTGTTACCTACACAGTACGTTGAAATTTGAGATAGGCTTATTCAAACAGCTCCATCGAATGACTTGGCAGGTACCTTGGGAGCTTGCATACGCGTACCTCGTATTCGCACTGCCTAATCGACAGGCTGACAGCTGGCTTTTGTGGTACGATACAAAATACTTTGCTTACGCAAGGTAGTTTGATATCGGAGTGACTTGCTGGAATTGAGGAAGCAATCGTCGAAATCAGTAGCCTTCAAATATTCATACATACAGTGGGCCTTCTTTTGGTTGAGTCGATCAGGTAGAATTCATGGTAGACCTAGTATGGTAGATTAACTCATAATATTACCTTTCGTATATATTTGTGCAATTACACAATGCACAAGCGGCGATACGAGTACGAGGAACGGCTTTGCTCCCGCCTTACAAGCCAAGATTGGTCATTCCTATCCTCAGCGACTTTTCATTATCATCAGACACCTCATTTAATTGGTCCAGTCTATACACGCAGCCAAGGCATAAGGAAATCCGTAATCCGCACTGGGATAATCTCCAACAAATAAATCATACTTGTCAATAAAACATTAGAGTCTAGGGTAGATATGATCACCTGCTCCATAGACCCAAAGAAAAATTAAATACATCAACATCAGAATAATATCGTACTGAAAACAGCAATCGTCGCTTAGTCTGTATAGAAGAAAAGCACGTCGATGCTCTTTACATAGGTGAAAGGCTTTGGAAAAACTGCGCCAAGCCCGCTTAGTTATCCTTCCTGTCTCAACAAAAGGCAGAAGATAGCAGAAGAACTTATTAGCCAAGATGGCCTAGTTTCAGTACGTTGTCGCTCCGTTAGTTTCATTGGTGCACGCTTCTTAAGTATAGACCGCTGTACTGGCCGTTGATCCTATTGCTCTTGAATTTAGACTCTTCCATTAGACCACCTTCTGTTGGCGTCTATCAGCTCAATGACTCTCAGCATATGACTACATCCATATCCCGCCTACAGTACCTACCTATCTTACCAGTATTATATCGTACCAGAGACTCGCGCGTAAAGGTACGTAATTAATTTCGATGGGCGCTGCCACGCTCATCAACTCTGGTATTAAACTAGCCCGGTGGCTAGACCTGATCAGGTAAGGATTTCGCAGGCTACGTCAAGTAGTGTGGCGGAGGCTCAGCTCTGGCGCAGGTGGCTCGCAACTCCAACTTAAACTCTTCCCCGAATATTCGCAGACTTGCTCCACTTCAGTCTAGTAGTGTCACGCCCCGTCGCCCCCACCTCTCCAGGGCCCTCTCCCCTGAACTGCCATGGGTCCTCCCTCGTACCCATGGACCGCTGTTAAGGACGTTGGCAAGGGCGAATCCAACGACTCCAACATACACGCGGCCACGACTCCCGTCCTTTCTTTCTTTTGCTCTCTAACTGCCCTCTACTTGTCTTTCTCTAGCTGATGCTTTGTAGCTAAGGTAGGCATCGTTCGTTCCTTCTCTTCACTCCTTAAATCATTTTTCTCTTGTCCTTTTCTTTATTTCTATTTTATTTTTATTTTTAATTAATTTTATTTTAACTTTACTCCGCATCACTGTTTTTTCCCTTTCAACTTTTTTTTATTTATCTCCAGTCCAAGCACTCTGACCTTCCTACATTCATTACCATTATTGATCTACTGGTCCAAACTTCCTCTAAAGATTATTTTGCCTAATTTCCCCTCGAATCTATCCTTGACGAAGTTAGCTCTGCTTCGTATTATTCGTCGCTTCTTCCCAACGGCCCCAAATTGGCCGACTTCCCGACTCCCTTTCCCCATTCGAGCCTCTCAGATCACTTCTTGAAACCGTCAACTATCATCACTACTAATAAGTAGTGGTGGTAGTAGTGGCTTATCGTCCGTCACTTGGCTTCATTTTGGGTCGGTCCTCTCACTCTTTCCCCAACCTCGCAAGCCCTTCCGCCGAATTCTGAGGATCTTCATCAAAAGGGGCGTCAAAACTTAGGGCAATCAGAACCTCTCCGATTACCTATCTCCTTCTACAGAACGCCTGTGCTTGCGACCATTAGTCCTCCTCCAGACATATATAATCACTATTGTTCGGATAAAATCAGTCTACTATCACCAGATCCGGCAATTGGAGCTTACATTGTCAACCTTTAACCCCGTAAGTTCTCGGCAAAACAAGGTCGAAGATAAATAACAGACCGGAAACAATTGTTGCGGCCTCTTCGCGCTCACAAGAGCCTCGCCCGACACGCCCTTACGACTCGAAATCAGTCAGAAAATAATTTCCGTTTCAATTGGGGACTTCCTCTCCATTCTTCTGTTCGGCCGTACTGTTGCACAGTTGCACGGGTCGTGCTACTACACAGCCAACATGCGGCGCGGTGTCTTGATATTTCTCATCGTCAACCTGCTCATCATATCATTTCTTGTGCGCAGTGTTTTCACCCTACTATCCTTGCTGGTAGAAGATGCCTCGGCCGATGCAATTCGTCACGCGGAGCTACCATCGCCAAATTCGAGCTTAATTGAACAACGGCCGCAGATTATACCCAAGATCATCCACCAGACATACAAGAACGAGACAATTCCAGAAGTATGGCGGGAGGCTCAGCAAAGCTGCAAAGACCTGCACCCAGACTATGAATACATTGTATGTGCTTCATTCCAGTCAGCCGTTGCTTCGTTATACTAACGCGGCCTCCCCATCAGCTGTGGACAAACGAAAAGTCCCGCGAATTTATCAAGGATGAGTATCCGTGGTTCCTCGACACATTTGACGGCTACAAGTACCCGATCCAACGGGCAGATACTATCCGATACTTTGTGCTTGCTCACTTTGGCGGTACATATATCGACCTTGATGATGTATGTGTTCTAAGCACAGTTACTAAATTAAACCGCGAATTCTCTTTGCTAACGCGAACCTATTCAGGGTTGCAACCGGCGATTAGATCCCCTCCTCGCCTATCCGGCTTGGGTACGCCGTACCGTTCCAACGGGTATCTCTAACGATGCCATGGGATCCGTTCCCCAACACCCGTTTTTCCTTCGGGTCATTGAATTGCTGAAATCTTACGACCGCAGCTGGCTGCTTCCTTATATTACCGTCATGTACTCGACTGGTCCTCTCTTCCTGTCAGTGATTTGGAAGGAGTACATGCAAGATAAACCGAGTGAGGCTGCACGAGTTCGGATTCTCATGCAGGATGAATACAACAAGTACTCGTGGAGCTTCTTCACTCACCATGTCGGCAACAGCTGGCACGGTAAAGATGCCAGGTTTATCTTCTGGATGGGCCAACATTGGATGTTCCTCACTCTGCTGGGTTTCATCCTCGCTTCGCTCGTGGGATTCTGCCTCTGGTGGGTCTATGGGCGCATGATTCTCATGAGCTCGAAATACCGCTACCGATACTCGAAACTACCGAGCCTGGTTCGCTTATCTTCCTCCCCCACTCGTCGATCTCGAGGCATGATGCCTACGCTACTTCGTCGTGTTAGCTTCAAAGAAGACGAAGAATCTGCCGACGTTACGGAGTCCTCGTTCGAACTTTACAGCCGTCGCGATTAAGGTTCTACACCTCTTTTGTGACTGAAATGGTGACCTTGGTCATCTCGCAACGCATTTTGATACGACTCTTGCATCCAGCATTTCTTGTACCCACTATTCCCGATGGTCCGATAGTTCTGGGCCCTGTTTCTCTGCTTATTCGTGCATGTATGGAGTTTTTCTTGGGTCACGGATTGGCCGAAGCGCTTGTTTGGATCAAATGATTGCTTGTACATGTTTTGGCAAGATGACTTGGATCTATCTGCATGCGAGGTGGGTCTGCTAGGCAGCCTACCCGCATTGTATTTGGCTCTCTGAAATTCCTGATCTACTTTGCTCTTTCCGTTTCACCTTCCATTCTCCATTGCCTCTTTTGCGTATATTCCTTGTATTGATCTTTCACCTCCCCTTTTTGTCCCACTATACCTTTCATGTCACTATAGACTTGCGCTCGTGATGGGTATGCTCATCCCTACTACAGGTATAACGTATCGGCTCGGAAGCAGACCGGAAATAGAATTTTGATAAGCGATGATATATTCGCGATTGAACAGGCCAATCAAATGACAATTGTCTCCTTCATATCAAGTCCATGGATGCCTCTGTACTTTCAAAATTATCATTAGAGGATCGACGGAGAAGAAGCGCTATGGAATTGGAGGCTTGGGCTCCAGATGATCCAGTAAGCGCAAGAGATTGTCAGTAAGCTGTTCTCCATCCTGTTTGGCCGTCAGCACCACGCAGCTTGGAAGAATACCGTGCAAAGTGTTTCAGCCGATTCTCCGTGTTCCAATCAAATTTGAGTTCGATACTGGCAGATCGCCGCTAATGCATACCAGGCGTGGACCTGCGAGAGGCATATGCTTCAGATTCGTCCAGCAACACCTTGAGACATAACTGTCATTGCAACGCTCGACGAATCCAGAACCACACCAGGGGTAGGATAGGTAATTCCTAAACAAATCTACCCCTGCAAATACAGTTACAATCCGAACATGAGACAAAGAGACTCCATAGACCCCAGTTCGTTCTATTCAGGCGCAGTCTCACCAGCCATTTCCACTCCACCCTGAAATATGTGGGAATGGATAATGAAGAATGCAAACTCTTGTGGCTGCTCTGGTGATGAAGGGTGCGACTAGTGACCAATGATCTCATCAGCATTACCTGCCTTTGCTTTTTGAAATCATATAAAGCCTGCGTTTGACGCCAATACAGCCCATCCATCTTTAGATCTCTTCCCCTGAGGACTCATACTATCTGTTATACGTTTCTATTGCCGGTAGCGGGACAGGCCAGCCGCAACAGCACAGCTCAAAATGAAGCCAAACCATCTCTACAACGCTCTCTTCTTCCTCGTCCTCCCTATCCTGGGCTACGGGGCTCCAACTTCCACCACCCAAAATCAGGCCCGAGATGTGAAGATCACAGCAGCGCAGATCGAGACCATCGCGCCCAAGTCAAAGTCGTGCGCGGACGCGCCCGCCCCGGGTGAATGTGCCACGTCTGAGCAGGCCGCGGGCAACATTGCCAAGTCGTTCGAGACGTACAAGGTGACGTCGGTTGCTGAGCAGGCCGCCGTGATCGGGTTGATGGCGTTTGAGAGTCTGGATTTTGAGTACAATAGGAACCATTTCCCCGGTGTTGCGGGGCAGGGCAGTATGTTTGCACTTTTATACTTTGTATTTTGCATTTATCGCTTTGCGTGGCAGGAGGGCTGACTGTGTTGGCAATTCGAATAGCTCGGAATATGCAATCGCCTGCATTCAATGCCAAGTACGCGGCTTCTCTGCCGGCTCTTGCGGACAAGTTGAAGGGTGTCTCGGGCGACCCGGCGGGTGTACTTGACCTGTTGCTGTCGAACGAGGAATACGATTTTGGTTCCGGGGCCTGGTTCCTCACCACGCAGTGCTCGCAGGATGTACGGTCGGAGCTGCAGTCTGGTTCGGAGGCTGGGTGGCAGAAGTATATCACCAGTTGTGTGGGAACAGATGCGAATGAAGAGCGCAAGGCGTACTGGACGCGGGCCGTGCAGGCGCTGGGTGCTTAGAGTTTTTTGGACCGGTTTTGGATCTCGCTAATGGTTCCAATTGAGTATCAATGCAGTGTATTCTTTGGGATTCATCTTGTATCATCGTAACTTCGTCTCTCGGACCGCTGACATATCCGTAGCAGAACAAACGTCCCGTTGTTCGACGTTTCACTTCCCCTCATATACATCTTCAGCACCCTTACAGCACTCCCTTCGTACTAACCACATCTCCCGCTCCGACTTCACCAGCCACCCTTCTGGCACAGGCAGTGCGGATAGCTACGGCCAGCGCCTTGAACGCACTCTCCGCACGGTGGTGGTCGTTATCTCCGTACGTGCAGCCAACATGCAGCGTTACATCAGCAGCCTGCGAAAAGCTGTGCAGTCCATGAGTGATCATCTCGGTGCTCAGGTCCCCGATCTTCTCCCGCTTGAAGCCCAAGTCGATCACGCACCAGGGACGGCTGGAGAGGTCGATCACAGCCCAGGAGAGAGCCTCGTCGAGCGGAGCATCGCCGCGGCCAAATCGTGCAAGGGATTGGCGGGCGCCTAGGGCTTTGGTGAAGGCTGTACCGAGCGCGAGGAAGGTATCTTCGGTGGTGTGGTGATCGTCAACTGTACAACACGTTAATCACAAGATATTGCTAGTGGGCGAGACTGAAAGGCATACTGTACAGATCTCCCTTGGCTCTGATGGCTAAACTCCACCCCGAATGTTTTGCCAAAGCATGCAGCATGTGATCCAGAAATCCGATCCCGGTGCTCACGGTGATCTGCTGAGTAGGTGTGAATTGGGTCGCATGGGCGGCATTCTTGGGAGGAACGATGCCGTGCTTGGCGGCCTCTGCCTCCTTCGGGTCTTCAGGGGCAGGGAAATGCTCCGACGGTTCGTATGGAGGGAGCACGCCGCCGTCCAGAGAAAGGGAGACCTGGATCTTGGTCTCGTTGGTCACCCGCGAGACGGTCGCTGTTCGTGCGGGGAGAGGCATTGTGTAGATGTAGGACAGCAGTTTCAGTAATCGAAGGGTTGTGGTTCTGGAATTTAGTAGTCAAGCCCGTTACCCGTGCAATTGAATCCTGATTCAAGCTGTTGTTGGCAGTATCTCGACTCAAGGACTGGTGATAATCAAGGGCTGGTTCAGTGTCGCTTTTTTTTTAGCGGAACATGTCCCGCGTATCAGTATTATCGGAACTGGACAATCACTTAATCCGACTGTATAGCTGCGTCATTCGCAGTGTTATCGAATGATAACAGCTGAAAATGTCATCTTGACTTCAACGGTTCTTCTGGAATTTCTCTTTCTCAGTCCATATCATCTATAGAACCCTTGGCACATCATCAACTCCTCCGTCATGCCTACAGTGAGTCAGAAAGGGGACATTGATCCTCCAGACGAGGTCACATCGGAGGCTGTTCGAGGGTTCCTCACTGGAGCGTTTCGGGTGGGTTTGATCACCATCATCCTTGTTATTTCCAGATGAGTTCCATATCGGGTTCATGAAGTGGATGTTCAGACCATGCCCAAGCGTTCTGTACCAATTGCTTGGGCCAGTTTAGGACTATGTGCTGGCGAAATGAGTGCAACATGCTGACGCACAGCTCTTGATTGGTAGTTTGGCTCCGTGTCCATCCTTGCACATATGATCCTTATGCTTCCTCATCCTTTCAAGTTCTCTCCCACAGCAGCAACTCCGTCACATCCACCGGCGTCGCCGTCATCAACTCGTCCGAGGACATTGCCTTTTTCCAAGGACCATCTACGGTCCAAATTCATCTACGGCCCCCTCGAGGGGTTTTCTGAGTGGCTATCTCCGACGGCCCGGGTCTACCGAGGATTGACTCCGCAATTTAAAGTCTTCCTACAAATTGCGGCAATGACTCTGGGAGGATGCATCTGGGCCGAGCGGAGAGTGAACGAATATATTGATTTCATGCGGAAGGTAAAACGAGCTGAACGACTGCAGGCACAGAGGGTAGCACGATTCTCGGAATCGGAGTAGACGGGTTTTGTACGAGTTTGAAATTTCATCAAAGGTCTCCACTCATTGAAGGCATCCACAAGCCCAAAACACAGAGGCAGTGTCGATGTGTGGCATTGCATCGTGTCGAGTCGAGACAATGAACAGAACGATACTAATGGCCTGCCTCTTAACTACATGGCTCAAGTGGCCGATGGGCTCATTATGTCGCCGTTCTCTCCTCCCCACGGTACTTGCTTTGTCTGCGGGGATGAATCTGAAACGCTGTGATCTCCGTGACGACGGCTGGACTAAGTCCTGTAGATCCTCAGCTATCCGATTGCGTAGATCAGCAATGGGACTCCGTCATTCATCAAGGATACAAGCTGTGATGCATCATGGACTCCATGTTGATCGCAGGACAAAAAGGGCCACGATTGGAAAAGATCTGTAACATGACATCAAGGGTAAATCACTCGATCCGAATGGGTTTTCTTGGCCTTTGTATTACGAGTACTATGATGGTTAGCCCTAATTCAAAGTCACTTGCAGCCTTACTTTGCTGGTGTACGCGGCTATTCTTGGTTTTTCGAATGCACCCCGGCTTGTGTCTCAATGAAATAGGCTTCAATGGCTCCGTTCAGGTGAATGAGTGAGGTAGTGAGTACCTTTCAGGCTTTTTCAGGTAGGATAGAAGTTAGAACCGTGAAGGAGGCAGGAATCATCCTTAGTTCCATATAGTTGATGGTACTTGACGCTCAACTGACCCTGGGAGGTAAAATTGAGACTGCGGAAGACTTGAAGCTGGACAGTGTACCATTTTCTCAGAGTGGAATACTTCTCTCTGAATTGAGTAACCCACACGATCCAGAGATCTGGTGGAGCTTACGTTGCGCTAGTTGAAGGCTGTATTTAGCTGTTGTACAGTATAGATATTCCGTCCTTCGGAGGCATTCTTCGTCTCCTGAAACCCGACTATGAGCTGAAGAAAGTATCTTGAACTGTTCTTGTGCGGATGGAAGAGTCCTCTGTTCGTTTATTTTGTCTACAACTGGTGTGGCTCGGGTCCGTCACGCTTTTGTAAATGAAGGGTCGCCTCAAATTGTTCCGAGATAGGCTAAGTGTTAGTTGGTATCAGGTAGCTTAAATCCACAGTGTTTCAAAATTCAACCCCTTTTTTAGCTACGGAGTACCTGGCTAGAGACTGAGGTATCTGGGTCATCTAGATACTCGCTATTAGTAGTGTCAGTGCTGGATGGTCAGGATTGAAAAGCTAATGGACTGATACGGAGGTACATCATACTATGAGTACGATGCTATTGCTGCCAATTTCCCCGTACATTGCGATCGACTCCATCTGATCATTTCCCATTGCGGAGCCCTATGATCATTATTGATCAAGTCAGCACGTAGCATTGAATTTTTGCCATCAGCATCACCATGAGGCATTGATCGTCCTTGGCTGTTCTCGTCTTGCCGCCAGGGCTGTTTGCAGCAGTAACTTGTAACTTATACGTAACCGATAGAAAAGAAAGAAGAGGGTAAACAAACATAGTAAATTTGCTAACATGATTCCACGCTGACATCATCCTTCTTGTCAATCAGCAAATCGAATGACAGCGATCTTTTGGACTCTGTATTATTATTATGTAGATACTCCATAAGTCATCCACTAAGAGTCGCCATTTATATCAAGTTATCATACCTCTTTATTATTGTCATCTTTTATTGATTCACTTGCTAATACTACTGAGATAGCCAACCACCATCCATCTCCATCCGTTGTTCCCTCCCCTCTGGTTCCGGTGTGGAATCTTGTTCCTGTTCCTGATTAATTTTCCCCTGTTCTTATCGTACTCCAATACCTTCACATCTCATTACTATCATACCTTAGCTACCTGTAACCCCTCTCCCCCAGTATTGCAAGGCAGTACTAGTCAATTCATTCTTCTTGGTCGTTGTTGGCTGCTTTCGTGTTCATCTGCTTCCCTTTCCGGCGCTTCATCCGCTGCTTCTGTTCTTCTGATTCTCTCTGGGCGGTTATCGTCTCTCTGCTCCTCTTGTCTCATTGTAACCTTCCACGTACCATTCATTCTTTTGTTTTTCTGTTCTCCTTCTGGTGATCAATTCAGTTAGTGGTTGCCTTCAGCTCCTAGGAAAATTGCGGACTTCGATTTTTTTTCCCCTTTACTTCTTACTGTTTTACTTTCTCTTCACCATTTCGATTTTGTTTAAAATCTCTGGTGACTACGCCCAAGCTACAGCACTTGGCCTAAAGTACCACTGTCCTCGCCGTAGCTCCGGTGTTTCCCCTCAGTCTACCCATTGCTTCTCATGGCGCCTTGACGGACTGCTGTATGTTCCACCTCTTCTTCTCCTTTCCCTCTTCTTCCCTCTCCCTAATTAGTCTGCTATTCCCTCGTTTTCATTCTCCCATCTTCCCTGCTCCACAGGACCACTGGCTGAGCTAGTTTCATGGTCCGAAAAATCATGCTCTCACTATCTACTAGTAGCCGGTCTTTATCCAATATGCATGCCCGTCATTACCATGTGGTGACACTCAGCTAACTTGGTTCTTTTGCGCTACTCTTCTAGTGAGAACGACGTCGATGTCGTCGATGTGAGGACTTTTCACTCCTTTAATAATTCCCTTACGCTCGTTATTTCTCTTTTTCT
This sequence comes from Aspergillus felis, assembly GCA_016413765.1. Lineage (NCBI taxonomy): Eukaryota > Fungi > Ascomycota > Eurotiomycetes > Eurotiales > Aspergillaceae > Aspergillus > Aspergillus felis. The sequence continues at coordinate 1,183,348 of CP066508.1, forward strand.
ACGCTTGGCTTGGATCTGAACCTATTCCAATTTATCCGCTCCTCCCCACCATGGCCGACAGCTTGGGGAAGAAAGAGCGCAGAAAAAGCCTGAGCGTGTTTAGCCCGTCGTCAACGACCTCAATTCTATCCGGTTCCGCAATTACCCACGATCGATCGCCCTCGGATGATGTCAACACTCTCAAGAAGAAGAACCGACGAAATTCCGGGTTTTTTGGTGTCCGGAACACCAGCCCAGCAAGAGCTCCGGGCAACAATGCTCAGCATTGGCCCAGCACGGTCGAATCGGAATCAACGGCGGCCTGCATAGCGTCGACACATACAATAATAGTCCCGGAGACCACTCGTTCCCGACGTAAATCCCTGCAGAAAAGGCGCACGTCTGTCTTTGATTCATTACGATCGCTTCATTCACTGGATGACGACGAAAAGTCTCTCGGGCGCGTAAAAGGTTCCCCCGTTGACGATGAAGACGCCTTTACGCCTCGGACTGGAATCGGTTCGGTCATTCTGCATCATGGGGCGATCCAGACAACAGGGGGCATGTGGAGGAAGAAAAGTCAGTACCTGGTCCTCACGGATACGCATCTCGTTCGGTTCAAGAGTCAGAGCAAAGCTGCGGAGATGTTCTCCTCGATCCCTGCGTCCTATACGCGGTCCCCAGCAATGAATCGCCAATCAATCGCCTCAATTAATTCGTTGCAAGAACCCCAGCTTGCTGCTCCCAACGATGCCTCTGCGGGGATCCCTCTGAATAGCATCGTCGCAGTCTACATGTTGGACGACGGGAGACCTTCGTCAATGGTCGAAGTTGCCTATCTGGATGAGCGGCTGCACAAGGCTGCTTTCATCCAGATGCAAACGCCAGATCTCCAGGAGCTTAACCTGTGGATGATAGGAATTCGTTCAGCAGCGGAAATGACCCGTAATGCGGATCCTCTACCCTTCGACCAGAAGTCGATCGAGTGCGTGGCCCGGATGCTCGAATACGAGAGAGATTACGACCCTGAAACATTTCGTATGTTTCGGGTCATCCAGATGGCCTCCAGTAGCAAATCTACCACACGGGCCTCATCGGATGACCTCACCAAGCTTTCCCCCACCGGGTGCTATCTCGCCTTGGGTTCACATAAGCTTCACTTGATACCTTTGCACAAAATCTCCAGTCGCTCTTCCGTTGTTTCCATGTCCGATCTGGAAACCGCAACATCTTTCGGCTTGATGAATCTGACCAGTTTATCAATGGAATGGGGTGACGATAGCCTCCACCTGACGTTTCGGCTTCCGCTTGGGAAACCATTCTCGGTCTTCCTAGCTTCGGTACATTCGCTCGAGGTTGCTTTCTGGATAAGGCAACAGACGGAGTTTTTGCGTCCGTTGTGGCTCCGGCAGCCATACGATTTTATCGTGCCTCGCGATTTGAACCAGGAGAGCAATTACCCTCCTGTCAGCTTGGACGAAGACTACGGTTGCTTTGATCGGACGCTGGTCGCCTATTCCGCCAGTTATGATATCGACACCTCTAACATTCGCTATACGATTGATATGCAATGTGACAATGCGCCCTGCTTTAGACTTTTACCGCCCGCTTCCCCCCAGCGCCAGAAATACACGGCGTTAGAGCTCGTTGCGGTCTTACGAGCTCTTCGGTACAACGAGTCTTTCTGCTCTATCTCATTTAGTAGGGTCAGCTTGGATGCGCTCCAGAGTGTTCGTGATTTCCACGGAGTGGACAAAGACGCTTTCCTCACTCGCTCCGGCTCTCCCATTCACATTCCCGGCCAAGAGAACTTGTCAGTGTTGTCGCAAGAGATTCGCGCGTTGGCCCTGAAAAGCACATACCTCAAACGGCTTGATTTTTCCTACACGTTGAGTCGCACGCCCAGGACTGATAGTGAGAGTCACGATCCAGGATGTGGAATTCCTGAAGCCCTTTTCCCCATCTGCCGCCGGGAGCTCACGAGCGTCGACTGTGTTGCGCTCAATGGAATCAGACTAGGGGATTCAGACCTCGACTACTTAGTCGACGCTGCCTCGCAGAAAGGGAGTCATTTACGTGCATTGGAAGTAGGGCACTGCGGCCTGACCGTTCACGACATTGATCTTCTTCTTTCGACACTCGTTACTCAAGCCTCGACGCTAGAGGTCATTGACCTTTCTGGTATACAAGGCCGTCTGGGTCCCAACTTACTCCAGCAGTACCTCGGGCACTTTGGCAATCTGAAAAAATTTGATCTCTCACGCATCTCCCGAACTTCGGGCCCGGAGCCGCTGGTCAGCTCAGAGACTCTGTTCGGATGGCGGCTGCAGGAGCTTTCTCTGAGTGGAACTGCAGTGAATAGAGAGACTGTCGATGCGATAGCTACTTATCTGGCCAGCGATCAGTCTCGCGACCTACGGGTACTTCGGCTTGACCAGTGTGGATTGACAGGGCAGGATGTTGCCATTTTTCTGCACTCAATAGCTGCGGTTGGTGCGCCTCGGGATCTGCATCTTTATGTCAGTGAAAATCGCCTAGACCTTGGTTGTTCCTATCTTTTCGACGCCATATCTCAAAACAAGACACCGTCGCATCTTTCAATGAGGATGATTGATTTTAAGAGGGAGGAGCAATTTCAAGAACTCGTGGAGGCTCTCAGAATAAACCGGACCCTGAAATATCTCGACATCTCCAAAGCTTCACTGCCGTATGACGCCGGACCGGAGACGTGCAGATCGCTCCAATTGATGTTCGAAGAGAACAACACTTTGGAAGACCTGGATATCAGCGGAGAGAGTGCACACTTGGATGTGGCACGGTTTGGAATTGGGCTCAACCTGGCCTTGACCGGCTTGAAAAAGAATAAGTCCCTTAAGGTCTTGAAGATAGAGCACCAGAAACTTGGATTTCAAGGCGCGAGCACTTTAGCCTCCGTGCTGGAGGAGAACTCCTGCCTGCGGGAGGTCCATTGTGAGAACAACGACATCAATTTGCAATCGTTCACTGTCCTGGTCAACGGGCTCCAGCGAAACAGGACAATCTTGAATCTCTCTTCCATGGACCGCGATCGGGTTCAGTCCCTCGATAAATTCCGGCGGGAGATTGAGAACGTGAAGCGTGATCTGAGCCACGCGCAGAGCTCCGCTACGAGCTCTATTCGCCGCTCGATACACGCTGCCATCCATGTCAAGAATACGACGGTTGGGAATAAGCTGTCCAAGCATTCCTCAGCGGCAAACCCTACTCGTTCTATGACCTCGCCATCTTTGGGCTCAGCATCGGCCACCGCCGTGCAGGCCTCCCATATAACGGATCACGATGTCGAGATTATTCTGCAGTCTCTGAATCAAAAATGGGACTCGGAGGTTGCGCGTTTGCGTCGCTATCTCTTTCGGAACTACAACATTGCCAATGGAATCGACATTGGCTACGACGATGCCGCTAGTGATGGCCGGCCGGCTACGGCGGCTAGCCTTGGGACGATGCTGGAAAATTTGAATCTGAGTGATTCGGAACTCGGCGATGAGAAACCTACGATATCTCAGACCAGCTTTCAGGCAACACCACCATCTGAAGCGGAAATCGACCCGCCAACGCCGTCAACTGCCAGTGCAGAAAGCAAGAGCAGCCATCTGGACATCTTCAAGAGCCTCGACGCGGATAGTGGCTTTCGAGCCGAACTGGGCGATCGACCACAAACAGCTGGTGTCGTGCTATCGCACCACGGGTCTGCAGGCTTGCCACCAGAGTACTCTACATCTAATGCACCTTCGGCGCGCTTGGCTGTTCCGGTTCCTGCAATCCCGTCAGTTACAGTCAAACCTAACAGCGTCCGAAGCACCCGCAGCTCGAGCTCCGTGTCCACAAGCGCGGGTACTACAGGGAGCTCACGTAGTGCATACGGCGCGGCTTCCTCCACCCTAAGGGGCTTCCTAAGCAAAGGCATATCGAAAGATCGGCGCGGTCTTGATAAATTGAAACCTGGTCCTCTTTGTGTCTCTAGTGATGCACCTCCCCAGCTGGATTGGACACCGCCTCAACTAGAACTACGCGGGTTCCGGTAGATGATGATGTCCACAGCTCCCCAAAGCTGCGAAGCTTGATGAGCTTGTCTGGACTCGCTTGAACTCATACATTATCTTCCAAGCCGGTTCTGGGAAACCTCCATTCGAAAGGACACATTATGAATTGTGCAGCACAACTTGTTCCTGGATATCCTAGATCAGTTTCTTTTCTTTCATTTCGCTTCTTTCTTTGTTTCTCTCTCTTGGCTGAGCCTGCCTGTACTTACAATCCAACCCATCTGTGATATGAGCCATTCACCGCGCTCCTGGAAGCGAATTCGTGGATCACCATGGCTGCCCATTTTGAACACTATTGCCTGGACCAATTCCCTCCTAACTTCTGCCCCTTGCCCCCTTTTCTTTTGCATTTTTCCCGCTTTCTTTTGGCGCTTGCTTGATTTTCGACGGATATCCCTTCCGAGTCATTTCTGCCTTTTTTTTTTCCTTTTCCTTTCAAGGCGTCTAGACACCTATGGCTGAAGGTGAGCATCACACGGATCTGTGAGTTTGGCGCATGAACTTGGTGCGCGATTTGTCTCATTTGTTTGTAACATTCTACTTCTAGCGCAAATGCACATCTTGGCGTTTTGCTTTTCACTGTCTTCTTTTCCTGTTTGCCGATCTTTGTGTCTTTTTCCTTTACGGCATGGAAGTCTGATGATTCTAATTGATAATGTCATAGAGTTGTTGTCTGGCATGAAAGCTGCGTGCTGTCTTGAGATAAGGCTCTGTTGAATACTATGATATCTTTCTCCTACGAATCTGTATTTAGATAGCATTCATGTATGAATATATATGTTCTAGATTATCAAATTCTTTCCATTTCAGATCTTGAAGGTGTTGTAGTTTCAGTCAGTGAAGCTGTTTTCCCTTTAACTAGAGTTTGTTCTGCGACAGGTGCCATCACCAGCGCAGTATTACAGGACATAGCTAGAAACACAAGAGATTGCCTTTTCTGGCACTAAACTAAGAATCACGAGGTATCTTAAAATTAGCCCGAATTGTTCAGAAACTGAGGTGACCAAAAGTACATGTTTATACAATGAGTCGTACAATATTACGTTGCTTGGGAATAACCATAAACGCCGTTACATAATACCAAAGACGCAGGCCGGGCACTCAGAAATGCAGGGCGGTTTCTCCTTCTCTTGGAACGGTGGCCGAAGTATACATCAAGGGAGAAACCGAATGACAAGCTCAACCCAGAAGGTATATTAAAAATGCTGAATTGTCGCTACCGCACGCGGGATGCGAAGACGATCGACTAGACCGCATCGCTCAGAACGACGATTTCTCGCTGCCTGTCGAGTGCGTCCTCCTTCTGGCGGAATTCGCGGCCCTGCCGGGAGAGCTCCCGCAGTTTACGGATATATACATTGGCCGCGACGCCGCTCTCGCTCTCTCCGCGGGTTGCAAGGGCCTTTGCCCGACGGTTCTGGCATGCGGTGTATAAGGATTGCGCTTGCGGCTGTTTCACCTCGGTCAGCTCCCACCGGACCGTCCACTTGTCAGACGCTGTGAAATTGCTCGGCCGCTCGACGTAGTGGCCGTTCATTTCGTTCGTGATCATGAGGGTCATGGCAAGCAAGTCCCGCGGCTCTCCCTGAGCCTGCTCCGCGGATGCGTCTTGAGACTCCGAGGCAGGCGATCCGTCAGAAGTTGCTGATGTCTCTTGATCGACATTGGATGTAGTGGAAATTTCCTCCAGTGACCCCTCTTCCTTATCGCTCGATTCATCAGTCTTGTCTTTTGCCGGGGTGGTTGACTGGCTTCCTGCTTTGAGATCTGATGGCGCGTGTGTAGTAGGTTTTATGCGCTCTTTTGAGGGTAAGTTGAGAATGCGTCGCTGGTACGCCTCGATTTCCTCCTGGTTCTTTGTTTGAATGGCGTGGATTTCGTCATCGGTGACCGGCTCCGCGAAGATATACATGAACGGCGTCTGTGCATCTCGGGTCTCAAAATGGAATCGCAAAGACTTCTTTGGAAACTTTTGGGTGGCTTTGTTAAGGATCTTGTTCCATAATGCTAGACTGAGTTGAAATTCGGTATCGCCCAGCGAAGTGTCGGACTGACCGTGCAAAGTCTGGTCCATTTCCGGCAAACTGACGTACTGAAATCCAAAGATACGCTCAATATTATGGAAGGCGACGAAGATGCCATCCATACGACCAATTCGTACTTGGAGAGAGTACTTCAAGAATGCAGCTCGAATCATGTCAAAGAATTCGCGCTCGTAGGACTCGTAGCCGCCGAAGCGATGGCGAATCTCGTAACCAAGGCCATGTTCAAAGTTGCGTACGTCCATACGGATGGACACGACCGCTCGGGTCTTCAGATCGAACATTCCAGTTCCCGGAAGCCTGGGATCATAAGCGTCCAATTGAGATCTCATGACGAAATCGCCCATTGTCGAATAATGGTAGGCCTCGGGAATAGCCTGTTCTTCTTCCGGAGAAATTTTGTTCGTACTGGTCCTCCTGTATCGCTCAAAATCCTCCTTGGGCAGAGTCAGGAGTTTCTCTAATGACTTGCCAAGGTTCATCAGAATGTTGGCAGACTCAAACTCTTTATCGGCATCAATGGCGTATATACCGTCTTGATACCGGAGAAACATGGCTGCCGGCGCTCGCAAAAGGCGTGTAAATGTACGCAACTTATCTGGGAAGCCCTGTGACATATTCCGGGCGTCGATTGGTCTCCATGCAGAGAGCAGGTAATGGAAATGAGAAAGTACCGAGGTCATGCTCGACGATGAACCCACGTACTTTTTCTTCTCTTTTGCTGCAATTCGCCGAAGAGTCTTGTCCCTGGACGATGTAATGTATTCCTTGAGTGCATCAAAATCGAATTCAGTGACAGGCATAATGGAGCCCAGATACGGATCGAAGTTGAAGACGCGGGATCGAGGGTCACGGAGATGATAGACACCGGGGCTTAAGGAACAAAACATTAGCTTACCCTCGTGACTTGAAGAGGAGGTCAAAAGCAACTTACTTGAACAAGACTCTGTCAAGACCGAATGACAATCGAGGAACCGGAGGGGTCTGAATTTTCAGAGCTTTACGTCAATGAGCTAAATACCCTGAAGTACGCTGAAGGAGGAATAAAACACGTACGGGTTATAGACAACTCTTCGGAACGCAATACACCAGAATGTCGACCCAAGGCAGAGCGCGCAACCGCCGATAAGGTTCGGACGGATTCTCTGGACCCGGGAGTAGTACCTCTGCAATCCAGGAGAGACACAACCGACTGAAGAGAGGACTGAAGACGGGCAGTGCTGTCCTCCTAGACTGTGGGTCAGCTACAGAGCGAACTGCAAAAAGAAATGCTGTAACTCACATCGCCTTGGAATGGAGCGCCTGGATCCTCTGATTTCGCTTTTTCCAACGCGGAGAGCTCATCTCGCTTGATCTTCGCTATTTTCTGCACTTTCCCAATTGGTGGACCAGTTTCTGGTGCAGTACTTCCACGTCTCCTTTGTGTAGTTTCCGTAGGTACCTTGTTGTCTTCGTCGCGAAGCATTTTGATGATCTGATCCTGAAGGGACGGAGACGCGCGCTCAGGGTCTGAAGCCACTCTGCGAATAACGGAGTCCGTGCCATCCTCTAGGCCCTTTCTCTTTTTCTTCTTCTTCGTTGGGGGGGAATCGTCCTTGGGAGAATGGAAAATCAGCAGCTGGATCTAGGAGTAAAGCGAGTCTTCGGGCGTAGCTGGCTTCAGCGCCAGTACGAAGAAGGAAGATACCTTATCGGAAGTTGCACGAGCGCTTGAGGCGCCCTTCGCAAGACTGCTTCCATCGGAAGCCTGGTCATCGCCAGATCTAGCGCGTGATAGAGGCGAGCTGTAGAACTGGCGCAACCGGGGACGACCTCCGAGTCCCTGAGCTAAACAGGAAAAGCAGACATGTTCGCGGAGAGGGTCTTTCAAAGACCGCAGGGAGGTCCGAAACATCCAGTCCAGATGTATCGCAGAATGCTTGCCGAGCAGTTAAGGCTGTCCGCTCAATTGATTTGATGTGTGGAGGTCAGTCAATGCTGTAAACGCGAGATCTTGAAGCGTCCACAGGGTCTTTTTGGCTTTTTCTGCCGGTTGGCGTTCACCGCCATTGGTCTACTGATAACAGTTCAGATAGGCGCCGATGAAGATGGTGGACGGAGTAGCTCTCTATGGGTGGGCGATGCTCTTCGCTCGGTGCTATTGTCGTTGAGGGAGTGACTGTTTGAAAGAATTAATAATGTGCAGATTGGCATATCAAAGCTGCTGTACGAATTCAGGATATTACTCAGTGATAATAAAACTGTTACGTGCATAAGAGTTGTAGTAGTGTAGAGGTCTCTGGAACCTCTTCGCACCTTCAGAATCAAGAGTACTTTTGAATATCTCAGTGACAACCCTTCAGATATCGATTATTCCACTGACTATATGGAGCAATTGATCGGATACATCTCCTGGTATAGCCATCGAAATCTGAGGGCAATCAGCGTATCGCCAAATCCGGGGTCGGAAGGGAAAAAGAGGGCCCGCCGGCCCGCGACGAGAAAAAAAAAAGGTGCGGTGCCTTTTGGGAGAATCTGTGGAAAGCTTCTTTTCCCAACAGCCACATTATCTGCTGTCAACGCAGTTTGATCTCAAGTCAATTCTCTCAAGAGGTGAGCAATTTCTTGCTTTTCGTTATCCTGGTGTCGGTCGTGATTATCTTGTCCATCCTCTGCCAATTGTGAACATGCGATGAGTGAGGGGCACTAGCTAGGTGCCCCTCCGAGCGGTTCATGATTGTCTGTCGTCGATGAGCGCTGATACGACTCAATTTCTCTGCGCTGGGAACATGATCATACTTCATCTCTGAATATGACTGCGCGTCTGGTCTGGCGTCAGAACAATTGGAGACATTACAGCCTTCCTCACTACCTTCTCGATGTACCGCTAACATGACTCATACCTTTCAGGTTTGCTCGAGAAAACTGCATCCAAGATGGCCCAAGAACAACTGCGCGTCCTTGTGGTCGGCAACGGTGGACGCGAACACGCGTATGCCTGGAAGCTGAGCCAATCTCCCCTGGTCGATATCGTCTACGTCGCTCCAGGCAATGGTGGGACTGCTCAGGGCGCCTCCAGCAAGATTACCAACGCCAACGTTAAGGGAGACGATTACCCTGGCCTTGTGGAGTTTGCGCAGAAAAATGGTGTCAACCTGGTCGTTCCTGGACCTGAGGCGCCCCTTGTGGACGGCATTCAAGGCTATTTCCAGGCAGGTGGGTGTTTGTTCCCTGCCAGACCCTCTGGGTGATACTTGATAGTACGGGACATGCCTATTGACGTCCATGACAGTCGGAATTAGATGCTTTGGGCCTTCCAAGGCTGCAGCCCGCATGGAGGGATCCAAGACCTTCTCCAAGGATTTCATGAAGCGTCACAACATCCCCACCGCCGCATACCAGAACTTCTACGAATATGAGCCCGCACGTCAGTACCTTGACTCTGTGAACCACAACGTTGTCATCAAGGCAGATGGGTTGGCAGCTGGTAAAGGTGTCATTATCCCTCAGACCAAGGAGGAGGCCCACAAAGCGCTTCGCGAAATGATGCTGGATCATCAGTTTGGAGATGCTGGTAATGAGGTTGTTATCGAGGAGTATCTTGAGGGTGACGAACTCAGTATCCTCACCTTCAGCGACGGCTATACAATTCGCTCCCTCCCTCCTGCACAGGATCACAAGCGAATTTTCGATGGTGACCAGGGTCCTAACACCGGCGGAATGGGCTGCTATGCTCCAACTCCCATCTCATCAAAGGAGGTTCTGGAGGAAATCGACCGCGCCATTGTGCAGCCAACAGTTGACGGCATGAGAAAGGATGGTTCGTCCGCTTCCCACCCACTTCGAGCTTTGCCGGATGTATGCTAATATGTTTGATGAAATCAGGCTTCCCCTTTGTGGGTATCCTCTTCACCGGTCTCATGATGACCAAGGACGGCCCTAAGGTCCTCGAATACAATGTCCGTGGCGGAGACCCGGAAACACAGACCTTACTTCCGTTGCTCAGCGATGATACCGACCTGGCCCAGATCATGATTGCCTGCACTGAACACTGGCTTGACGGTGTGGATATCAAGATCACGCCCAACTTCTCCACCACTGTGATTGCCGTAGCGGGTGGTTACCCCGGCTCCTACGCCAAGGGCAAGGCAATCACTCTGGATCCGGCCCCTGAAGACACATTGATCTTCCATGCCGGCACGAAACTTTCCGGCAACGAACTGCAGACCAACGGCGGCCGTGTTATTGCTTCCACCGCTACTGCATCCACCCTCGAGGAAGCACTCCGCAAGAGTTACGCTGGCATTTCGACAATCCACTTTGAAGACATGTTCTACCGCAAGGATATCGCGCACCGTGCCTTCAGACAGAGAGACGCAGCTGCTTCCCAGCAGCAGCAGTCTCTCACCTATGCCTCTGCTGGTGTGTCCATCGACGCTGGCAATGATCTCGTCAACAAGATTAAGAGCTGTGTTGCTCGTACGAAGCGACCTGGCACGGACGCAGTGATCGGTGGCTTCGGAGGACTCTTCTCCCTTGCCGCCGCCAACTCTGCCTACCACCCTGAATCCCCGACTCTGATCGGAGCGATTGATGGCGTCGGAACCAAGTTAAAGATTGCCCACGCTGTCGGTGTCCACGACACCGTGGGAATCGATCTGGTTGCCATGAACGTCAACGACTTGGTTGTCCAGGGTGCTGAGCCCCTCTTCTTCCTTGACTGCTACTCTTGTGGCAAGCTGGACGTCGAGACGGCTGCCGCCTTTGTCACCGGCGTCGCGGACGGTTGCGTGCAGGCGGGCTGTGCCTTGATCGGCGGTGAAACCGCCGAGATGCCAGGCCTCTTTGTCGACGAGACCTACGACGCCGTTGGCGCCGCCGTCGGTGCCATCAACACCACCGGTAAGAACGCCCGGTCCATCCTGCCGGTCACCTCTGCCATGCAAGCCGGTGATGTCCTGCTCGCGTTGGCCTCCTCTGGCCCTCACTCCAACGGATACTCGTTGGTCCGCAAGATCGTCGAGAGATCCGGACTGAGCTACAACGACCCTTCCCCCTTCGCCATGACTTTCGCTTCCTCTTCCTCCGCCTCTCTGACCCTGGGCCGAGCCCTCCTCAACCCTACCCGCATCTACGTCAAGCCCATCCTGAAGGCTCTGTCAATCCCGCCCTCCAACGGCGCCAGTGGTTCCTCCGCCATCAAGGGTCTCGCCCACATCACCGGTGGCGGTCTGGTCGAGAACGTGCCCCGCATGCTTCCTTCGACCCTCTCGGCACACATCAACGTCTCCGCCTGGCAACTGCCCCCCGTCTTCGCCTGGCTCAAGAAGAACGGCAACGTGAGTGCCACCGAGATGGCGCGTGCCTTCAACTGCGGTGTCGGCATGGTCATCGTGGTCGAGAAGGGATCCGAGGCCGTGGTCAAGGAACTCTTCGAGAAGGAGGGTGAGGTTGTCTACCAAGTCGGTGAACTCAAGCCCCGGCAGGACGGCGAGGAAGGCTGTGTACTTGAGGGCTTGCAGACCTGGGATGCTTGAAACTGCTTCCGAAAAATACAAAAGAATTAGTCTCCCTTCTTTGTTACGTACTATATCTTACGACATGCTCTCTGAAAGTTTTGATTATCTATATTTTCGTTGACGACAACTTGACTTGCCTACTACATAAGTGATGATGAGGGATGAATGTCAATAACACCTTAGGTTGGGTGAAAATGCACTTATAGAATGAATACGAGCGATACTCACACGTCTATATATTCCTGCAAGTACACCTACTTAGATTCTAGGCCTGATATCATGTGGTACCACTGCCAACCACCGCCAGCAACTGCTTTTACTGGCACTACGAATAACCGCAGCTCATGCCAGCACCGAAGAGCCAAGTCTTCCAGCGATACTTCGAATTTCGGATTGTGGAAGACAAAGAGCAGGCCCGGAGATTAGAACGTCAATCGGGTAGAAAATGGGAAGTAATAGGATTCAAACATGCGCTGAACTATACGAGGACTGTCACCGCACTGTCCACAAGACCCCATGTACACTCCTTTTACACTGCTCCCTTTAATCGGATACCACTACTCCTTCTGGCCACATCCGTGAGCCGCCAGAAATTGCCGGTACACCGAGCAACAAGCATATCAATGGTAAACCATCTCTATTTCACGACTAATATAAAAAATTCCTTTTCCAGGCAATCTTTTCCTCATAGTGCGAGCAGAGAAGGAGTGCATGTCACCATTCCCTCCGTTCCGGTCTTTTGATACAACGGGACAGTACGAGCGAAGAAAAAAACCAAATGCAAGAGCTGTAGCCCGGTCAGCTTAGTGAAAGAATATTGAAGAAAGATCGTCATACCTTAGAAGCACTTGCGGTGAACGATCGAAGGACCGCTCTCGTCGTACTCCTGCTTGGAGATCCACATCTGCTGGAAGGTGGACAGAGAGGCCAGGATGGAACCACCAATCCACACAGAGTATTTACGCTCAGGAGGAGCAATGATCTTGACCTTCATGGATGAGGGAGCAAGAGCGGTGATTTCCTTCTGCATACGGTCGGAGATACCGGGGTACATGGTGGTACCACCAGACTAAAGGAAGAAGAAAAATGAGCACACAGTTGAGAAAAGACGGCATGAGCCGAACAGAAAAGGCAGGAAGACTTACCATGACAATGTTACCGTAGAGATCCTTACGGACGTCGACATCACACTTCATGATGGAGTTGAAAGTGGTGACGTGGATACCGCCGCTTTCCAGACCCAGAACGCTAGGCTGGAAGAGAGCCTCCGGAGCACGGAAACGCTCGTTACCAATGGTGATGACCTGACCATCGGGAAGTTCATAGGACTTCTCCAAGCTGGAGCTCTGGGAGGCAGTCTGAATCTCCTGCTCAAAGTCGAGAGCGACGTAGCAAAGCTTCTCCTTAATGTCACGGACAATTTCACGCTCGGCGGTAGTGGAGAATGTGTAACCACGCTCAGCCAGGATCTTCATCAGGTAGTCCGTCAGATCACGACCAGCCATGTCGACACGAGAGATGGCGTGGGGAAGAGCGAAACCCTCGTAGATGGGGACAACGTGAGTGACACCGTCACCAGAGTCCAGGACGATACCGGTAGTACGACCGGAAGCGTAGAGGGAGAGAACGGCCTGGATGGAGACGTAGAAGGCGGGAGCGTTGAAGGTCTCGAAGACAATCTGGGTCATCTTCTCACGGTTGGACTTGGGGTTGATGGGGGCTTCGGTCAAGAGGACAGGGTGCTCCTCAGGAGCGACACGGAGCTCGTTGTAGAATGTGTGATGCCAGATCTTCTCCATGTCATCCCAGTTTGTGACAACACCGTGCTCGATGGGGTATCTGAGGGTGAGGATACCACGCTTCGACTGTGCCTCATCACCGACATACGAGTCCTTCTGGCCCATACCAATCATGATACTGCATTGGAAACGTCAGCGACCATGATTCGAGCTAGCGCAACAGCTCAAAATTAGCAAAAAGGGGGTTATTTACCCATGGTGACGGGGACGACCGACAATGGAGGCTATGTCGCAAGTTAGCATTTAATTTATCAAATTAAGCTGTCGCGCACGATGATTCAGGGAGAGGAAGCCGCCAGTAGGGAACAGCCACCCGATGCAAGGGCAACAATTGACACATCCCCTGGCGACAACCTGCACAGTGACATTCAAGGGATGACACATGGTAGGAGGGGTTGACTCGGATGTCTAGCATTATGGGGGTGAGGGGTTGACTTACGGAAGACAGCACGGGGAGCATCGTCACCGGCGAAACCGGCCTTGCACATACCCGAACTACGAACCAAGCGTCAGTACAAGATACGAATTATTGCGTTCATCATCTCAAGAGCATTCTCTCTCCGCTTTGAATAGAAGGAAACCCAAGTGAAGCACTCCGGGAGAGGCAACAGATGCCAGCGCCGGAAGGTGCAAAAGGCGCCAGTTGAGCGACCGAGAGCTCGGACGGTCAGGAGGCTCAGGAGCGGGATTCCTTGGATAAACAACGCCCAAGTCGAGAGAGAACCTTCAATAATGCTGAAGACGAAAAAAACATACCCATTGTCGATGACGAGAGCAGCAACTTCTTCTGTAAATTGAAACGATATAATTGTCAGTTGTTGTTCGCTATGTGAGTGTAGAGCAAGCGAGCAGGAGGGGGATGGTGGTGGAACGGGGGGGTGTTTGGTGGCAGGGAACCCAAGCAAAGCTGTTGAGGTGTCAGAAACAACGTACCTTCCATGGTGACAGAAATAGGATTAAGACGAAAACTACAGAGAAGAAAAAAAGAAAATTAAAGGGAAGAGGAAGAGGATAGACGATGGAGGGGAAACGAGATAGAGGGGAGGTGGATGGAAAGTTGAGTTTGAGTACGTAAGTTGGGAAAGGCTGTTGTGTAGGAGGGAGAGAAGTTCGAAGTAGGGAGAGAGCGAAGGAGAGGAGAGCGAGAGAAAGGAAGATAGCTAGCTGGCTGGCTGGCTGGGTTAGCGGTAACCGTAACTTTGTAAGTAAGTGGTATTGGTCGGGAGTGGAGGAGAAGGAGAAGGGAGAGAGGGGACTAAAAGGGAGTGGACTAGTGTGCTGTGGTGGGCTTGGACTGGACCAAGGAAAGAAAGCGAAGAGTCAAGAGGCTAAAGGTAAGGTAGTCCCAAGCTGCACCACCCAATCTTAGTACCCTTTTCTTTACTAGGAGTATTGTTATGACGATGATGATATTGATTCTTTAACCAAACAGGTGGAATGAGTATGATTGTGGTCTTGACAGTGATGATGTTGGTGTGTTTGGATAAGAGGCAAAAAGGGTCGTCGGGTTTGGTGCCGCTTCGTATAGGAGGCTGTGAGGCTGTCCACCGCCACTAATACCCTGATAAGTATTTATACCTTAGCTACAGAGAGATCATGAAGAATATTGAGACTACAAAGGTGATGCCTATTTGAAGTTGAAAATTTATCATGATCAGATAGACTAATGCTAATTGTTCCAGAATATTGCTGCCTCTGATGATGATGCGGCTGCTGATGAATGATGCTCGGTAGAGTAAGTCGTCCAATGCCGTACTCCATGGAAGTCTAGAAATTCCTAAGGCAGAATCATTTCAACCTGAAAAGGAAGCATTTTGAGCAGTGAGTGGTAAAGCTTAGGTGGCCTTTCACGAGACCAGAAGGATGGCAAAAACAATTGCGCATGCTTCGTGGGGCTGATCCCTATCCAAGGACCAGAAATAGATGTTCAATGCCTCAATAATCATAATCGGAAGCTTGGGAATGGTTCCTCCTGTCACTGGGCGAACCAGAAAGAGGGTTCACCCTCATCCCATAAGCTAGATTACCTTACCGATCATCGAATACTAGGCCTACCCTGACTCCTGTTTGATTTGATCCTACATGTAGGCTTCCACATACCATTCATTATTGCAATATGGAGGTACGTAGTACTCTTCTATATTTGAATATATTCTGATGATTGGCCATCGCAATATGCTACAGAACCCTACTGCACGTACTAGTATCGCGTTTTCTCTTGATTCTCTACCAAGTACCCTGTAAGATTAGGTCATAGCAGTCCATCACTGCGAAAGACTATGGTAATACGGAATAGTCTCCGGACTTTATTGTTATTACTGATTCCATGTGCATGAGTGCCTGATTGACCGTGTTAAATGTCAATGATCTTCTGCACTCTCCTATCATCTTCAAGAGATGGAGATCTATTCTGGGCTCACCGCCTTTTGGGAGGACTTCAGATCCCCCATTGAACAGGGGCAACATTGGAGATTCAATCCTTTCTCATATGCATATAATACACACAAGTGATAGAGAACGCTGAAAAGGCACACTCAAGAGATCTTCGTCGAATTTCGAAATCCATAAATTCGCCGCGGGAACAGCCCGTGGCCGTATCAGCTTCCAGCATATCCCATCGCGGGGTTAAGCGGCCGATGGCGGGGCAGCTTCCAGTAGAACAAGTCCTAAACAGCCATCACACTGTCCTATATTAATGATCCACGGCTAGGGTATACTGTTGATCTTGAAACTATGCCCTCAAATCTCAATCCAAAATGCCCAATCCGCCCTTAAAAATTGACTCTATGCAACTATTTTTTCCTTACTGGTGTCGTGCTGTGTAGGTGTGGAAGCGGGTGGAACGTCCATGAATCATCTCGATTCGTCAGAGCAATACCGCCGCCCATCTCTAGAGGTAGAATAAGGCGATAAGAAAAATTACCTGAGACACATTTTCTTCGTCATAAAGATTACATTTACATTCAATTTAAATTCATTCAACTGAATTTCAATCCAATATCTGAATATATCACTGTCATACATCAATTGCTATAGTCTGAGCGACACACCGTCCAGGGACCGCAGTTTTCAACCCTAGAGCAAATCACTTTCAGATCATCACCATGGACCCCAACATGAACAATCTCCTCAAATGGAGTATCGAGAACTCAACCTCAGCACAGCAGGCCGGCGATTCCAATAGCGCTGCTCCCGCCCCTACCTCTCGCAGCAATCTGAACCCTGAGCTGCTCTCCGCTCTGTTCGGAGGCCCCTCAGATGCCGACCTCATGAAAGCCGCCATGGAAGCGCTTCACTCGGACGAAGTCGATCTCGAGAACAAGATGATCGCATTCGACAACTTCGAGCAGCTCATCGAGTCCATTGATAATGCGAACAATCTGGAGCCACTAGGTCTATGGACGCCACTCGTGGAACTGCTCAAGCACGAGGAAGCCGAAATGAGACGCATGGCAGCCTGGTGCATCGGAACGGCCGTGCAGAATAACGAAAAAGCGCAGGATAAGGTACGTGCTTTCTTCAGGCTTGCTTTCAGTTTTATTGTGGAGAAAATGCTAACAGGTCAATTCTCCAGCTCATCGTTTTCAACGTCCTCCCGACGCTCGTCGCCATGTCCACCTCAGACCCAGCACCCGCCGCTCGCAAGAAGGCAGTGTACGCCATCTCTTCTGGAGTCCGCAACTACCAACCTGCCATGGACGAGTTCGTCAAGCACCTTCCCGAAGGATATACTCGCGGCGAAAAGATTGATGCGGCAGATATGGACGCTATCGATGCCTTGCTGGACAAACTCAGGGCTCACCCGTCCGAAGTCTCCGCATGAACCTACATCAGCATTGCAATTAGACATACTCCCTCATCCGCTGTGATGCTATCACGCATATGAACTTCACGAACCGGATGAATGGCTCCGATGAGGCAGAAATACCGCCGTCTCTGCCACCCGCCATTACTGCTCGTGGTCCCGCGTCTCTGGGTTGTCGGTGGTCGACCACCGGGCTCGGTTGTATAAAAACATGAGTACCTTCGATCTGAGCGAGCTATGCTTGGCGTAGTGTCATCCTCCTACATGTATATCAGCGCGAAGTCAAAGCGTTGAGCATGACTCCGCTAGGCTGCTACATTCGCACTTCGGACCATTGCTTCCAGGATGCTGCTTTAGTGCAGATTATAGCCACGTGCTACGCGCATTGTACGTGTATACGGAGAATATAAATCAATAACTACAAAACAAAATTAACTTTCCTTTTGCGTCAGCTTGCGTAATCTTCACGGTTTAAAATAATGTCTGAAAGCTCGCTGCCTGGCCTTGGGCGAGGTACCTCTATGCTAATGCCTAGAGCACTGTATACATGCCCAATGACCACTTTCAATGTGCTATGCTACTTATCTTCTCTCGCAACAAACTCGTGATCTTCGAAATTCCAATTCTAGAACAATTCATCAAGTATAAACATAAACATGAGCATAGGCATGCCAGGCTGAAAGTACTAAACACTTCAAGTACGAGTGCGCCAGTCCCATGGAAAACAATATAATGAATTGCTGTGACGCACTGGACAAGCTCCTACTCGTACCTAGAACACATCAAACAACGCACAAAATCCAAAACCAGTCCATGACTACAACGCAAGGTTGTAGGTGTAATCATCCTCTATGTTCTGCGAAATCCATAGAACAATAGTACTGTAGCAAATCAGTCAGCAATCAGACAGATGTTGAACTGCTTGGAAACACATCAACAAACCTTAGCATGACCAAGCCATTGGCGACGACATTGGCGATTCCAAAATACAGCGTCGGTAACGGATATTCCTTGATCAGATATTTCAAGACCATGACCGTCTATTTCCATTTCCAGTCAGCACTTTCAGTCCTCGACGTCCGCAGCAGGAGCAAAGAAAGGAAGAGACGAACCACACTCCCCGCCAAACCGCCCGCCAGTAGCGCAAACCCTAGGAACAGCACAAACCGCGCCTTCCAGGCCACTCCGCTCCCGCTATAGCTGAAGCTATCCGCCTGCAGCCGCGACTTCTCAATCGAGTTGATCACCAACATCCCGAGCGCCGAGCAGATGCCGGGAATCCAGTCAACGAACTTGACGTGCACCTCTGACCCGTTGCGCGAGCTGTGTGAGAATGCGGCCGCATCGACGAGGAAGAAGAATCCAAGGGAGAACTGGTCGCAGTATATGGTCAGTCACTCTTGTGCTGCATTGCGTTGCGTCTAAGAAGACGGGGTCTAGCTCACCAGAGCTCCCGACGTGTAGACGCCCGCACTGCGGACGGTCGAGTTATTCAGCCATTCAGGCTTGGACCATCGGAAGAGACGGTTGTTGGAAGCTTCCATTGCGAGGTTTTGTCGGAGTCAATATTGCGGTATCGAGTAGCTGTGCTATAGCTCCAACCGTAGGCGTAAAAAGTACGTATATTTGCTCAATCGACATCCGGATGCGCAGCTATCTGGGGTTATGATGCAGTCGCTGCCCGGAGCTCGGAAATTCACAATATCCGACATATGGCGGTGCGCATGATGCATCCTTGCCTATTCCATACCTTTATCGAGATTATGTCGCCAGGGACATTTGAAACTATTAGTCTGAATCAGTCTGAATTCGTTGGATTTATTTTTGCGAATACTGCTGTACAGTGAGTGAGGTAGGCGGTTACAGTCTACAAAAAAGCTCAAAATCATAACATTGAGACCCCGAATCTAAAGTAGACCATCTCATTGCTTCAAGATCCATTATTCATGACATCGTATCTCATTAATCTGTACCAGACAGATATCAATCCTCTTCACAAAATAGCCTCAAGAACTCGTCTATATATGTCATTGCCTTTTCTTTGTCTAGCAAAGGCGGAAGGTCCTTTGCGGCCCCGTCGGCAGTGGGGCATTGCTTCAGATACTTGCGGAGGGCAAATGTTGATGCGCGATAAGTTGCATGATACATCGCCTTGAACTCATCTTCTTCGGTACTAGAAGTTGCCCCTACCTCCGTGGACAGATTCATATCGGAATCGGGCCCAGTGCCATTTTTGGCTGTGCTTGTAGGTCGCGATGAGCGATTGAAGCCGTACAATCGCATACATGTCAAGATCGTACGAGTGATGGTATTTTTATTCTCGGAAATAACGGTTTCGGCATCCTTAGGTGTCGCAGAAGGCTCCAGCTTGTCGTCCGAAGACGGCAACGCCGTCGAGTGTTCCCTTCGGGAGTTAGATTCCACTGGATTCGGGGTGCTCTTCTGCGAAGCAAAATGGCTTCTGCGGCTGCTGGGTCGGGAATGTTCATTTCGAAGATCAGACGGTTTGAGGGGATGAAGATTGGCTCCAATGGACAATGACCGCGACCGCTGAAAGGCTATCTTTTCTAATAACGGCAGCGACGGTTCCTCGGACTCACGTTTGATTCTGAAAGTCTGTAGATGCTGGGAGGGATGAGAAAGCGAGCTGGCCATCAATTGGGAGACTGCCTCCCCTCCTTTCTGTCGCACTTTCCTGTGATGCTGAGCAGCTGTCTCAAACAGCGTAGCAACTCGTTTACGCTTGGGACTGGGTGACCGAATGTCGGGAAGAAATTCAGCAAATCGTCCATCGCTGACAAGCCCGTCCGGATCTCGCGGTGGGGAACAAAGAGCCTGAGATTTTGTGATGAGGGACGAAGAGAGCGGGGTCGCGTAGATTCTCAGTTCCTGCTTCTGAACATGAGATGCATACTCATACGGCCCGGGAGAAGACGAGATAGGTGGAGTGGGTGGCCGTTCAACTGAGGCTGCGCTTGACAGGACACCATGGACCAATAGATCTGTTGTAACGAGACCACAGGCCTTGGTTCGAGGTGGTCTGTTGATACTGAGAAGGATTCCAACAGGACATTGAAACGTCTGGAACTTTTCTAGTTCCTCCTCCTCCAACCATATGTTGCCCAGCAATTTGCTCTTAAGCCATTGTGATGTTTCGACGTCAGCTGTGTGTACTTCAAGGCTCGGTCCAGCTCTCGCGTAAAAGGGTATCAGTGCGGGATTAACGAAGCAGCGAAAGGCCAAACTTGAGTCTTTGAGCGTATCCGACCGCCAACTCGACGTCTGGTCGATTAGACGTAAACCTGTGAATCGGTAGTGAGCAGCGCGCAAAGCAGATGGTCCAGACGCGTGAAGCTGTACCTCGAAGCAGAGATTCCCTCTCCAGCGCAATGGATCCAGACCAAATGTCCATTGTAGAATATCTATAAGGCCCGAGAATCACATATCTTGCCAATGTGAAGATTCGCGGGTACAGATACAGGCGCACTTTGCTAGGTTGCTGTAGTGAGGTTTCCACTTGCAACACGACGCGCTCTGGATACCAGCGCGAGGTCACGTGCCGGCTACTCCATCTGTGTAAACTAAGTAGTCGGCATGGCACTATCTGGAATCATGTCTACCTACTCTGTAGAAATCAATACGGTGGAATATATTGCATAAAATTCAAAACGATAATCGAAGCTCAAGTCCAGCTAGGGTTATTATCCAAGAAATACCGTGGCAATGCTCTATATAACTTCGCATCGGCTATAGTACACCGTTCGTATCGCTGACAAAGGCAGGGTCAAATGAAACAGGCTGCAGTTCATGAAACTTCACATAAGAGTAACCGTAGGTCAAATCAAGCGGGCAAAGAACAACACGTCACTTGTGATGAGCCAGTGCCCTCGGCCTTCACAGAGGTTTATGAACGATCTGCTGGAATGATTTCGTAGATAAAGTATCCGCCCCCGACCGTTCCCCGTTACAGCTGACGCTTTACAGAGATCAAAACTCTTCTTGTTCCCTGAAGAACATCGAGAAACTGATGATAGTGCCGTAAATCAGAAGACCTCCGAGGATGGACATGATCATGGCAGGGACCTGGATAGCGCCGCTATGCGCAAGCACGGCCGGCAGGGCTAGAGTCATCCGCATTAGACACCAGTCATATGACAAAAGATTTGCAAGACAGATAATGAGGGTGTCCCACGAGACGCAAATGCGACAGAGGAAAGAGGATGGCAGTAGGCTGGACAAACTTACCAATACCCATCAACACTAGGAAACCAGTCAAGAAACGCCCAAAATCAGCTACTGCATTGCCAGAACTGTCCATGAAATCATCCGGATTAGCGCATCGAGCGCAAATCCAGTTCGGTAGAGGAGCGATGACATATGTCGCAACCACAGTCAACGGGAGGAAGTTGTGCCAAAGAGCGGAGGAGAGGATGACCAGAAGAAAGCCAATGGCAAGAACCTAAGCAGTAAGAGTATTGGATCAGTACAACGCGGCACCAAAGCAATAATAAATAATGAGGAACTTACAAAAGAGAGAGCGATAATGGTCTTAAGACCTGGCATCATGACTGCGGAGACACAGGACCTCGAAGGGCCCAAGGCAGGTGAGATATAAGGGATTCGATTCGTTCTCTGTAAACAGAGCCAGCAGCGACTTGTCTCCAGATACCAGATATGATCTAAATCACAGGGACTGCTTTGTCTGCATCGAGACGGTCTGGGTCGGTTTGAGTGATAAGCGTGGGCTAGCGGCCTGCAGCTGTGGAGGTGACGTTGGCAATGGGCATTAGTGGCAGCCTCAGGCATACCACCGAGCTTACCCAGCAGGCGGAGAGCTTCCCTTACTACTGACAGTTGCTGGAGGTCACCGCGTCAGTCGCTCACTGCCTGCTTCGATACTGCTTGTTTCTCTTCCCCCCTCTCTGCATCATCAATCTTTTCCTATCCCGTTCTGCTGTATTGAGCTTCACAGGATCAATATTCTATCAAGACCGAACCCTCCTTACTACACTCCCTCCTCAACCATAGCCCGCAATCATGTTCAGAAACAATTACGACAACGATGCGGTCACCTTGTAGGCCCACCGAGCTATCCTATCCATGATATAAAGCTTTCTCGTAACTAACAAACCATTGATTGGGACAGCTCGCCGCAAGGTCGGATATTCCAGGTTGAATATGCACAGGAAGCCGTCAAGCAAGGATCAGTTGTCGTAGGACTTGTCAACAAGACACATGCCGTGCTGGTCGGTCTAAAGGTTCGAACAGTCTTCAGATTTGCTTGCTACCATCGCAGAGGACAGCTGTATGCTAATGCGGTTTGATTTGTTATCTTCTAGCGAAACGCCGAAGAACTATCCTCCTATCAGAAGAAGATCATCGAAGTTGACTCCCATATGGGCGTTGCTATCGCCGGTCTGGCATCGGACGCTCGTGTGCTCTCCAACTACATGAAGCAACAGTGCCTTAGTTCCAGGATGACTTACGGCCGCCCACTACCAGTGGATCGTATCGTTACTCAAATCGGCGATCGCGCCCAGACCAACACTCAGCAATATGGCAAGCGACCATACGGTGTCGGTCTGCTCGTTGCAGGCGTCGACGAGGCTGGACCCCATCTGTTCGAATTTCAGCCGTCCGGCATGATTCAAGAGATGCTTGCTTGCGCCATCGGGGCTCGTTCGCAAATGGCGCGGACTTACCTGGAGCGGAATCTGGACAAGTTCGCCGAGTGCAGCCGGGAAGAGCTGATTAGCCACGGACTTCGGGCTTTGAAAGAAACGTTGTCTCATGACAAGGAGCTGACGGTCGAAAACACTTCTGTCGGTGTGGTGGGCCTTGCTGGAGAAGGGGCTACGGGCAAGATTGAGACCTTCAAGTTATATGATGGCCAGAGCATCTCGCCGTTGCTGGAAGCTCTTGAGCAGACAGATTCCGGAGAGACGAAAGAAGAGGAGTCGATGGAGGTCGATTCATAGTTCCCTTAGGACCCTAACGCCGATAGATATGCAAGCTTGATCTCTTTCCTCTTCTGGTGGATCCGCTTCCCTATGCTTATTCTATACTCCGGCATCTTGAGTAGTACGGTCTGACTTCGGGATATGGCTGTGGGGGGTTCTGGATCCATCATGGATCGTGCAAAACTTAATGTCTCCAGTTCGTAATAGTTCGTAATAGTAGTATCTCTCGCTTTGCATCAAACGTCTAGGTCTATTTCATCCCATCATGTATCCGTGCTGCTAGTCAAAACAGTCCTTCAGCCGAAGATAGAATAATCCCGTTGGACTGAACTCATTCCTGGCCCCAATCCAGGTTCATCCTGCCATTGCTAATCCGGTACTCCAGCAGCTTCGGCAGAACCTCGCGAGGATCCTTCGCCTCGACTAGGATGTTGCCGTTTTCTGCCCCAATGTACCCCTCCTTGACGGCACTCTGCACCCACGACAACAGCCCGTCCCAATATCCATTGATATTCAGCAACACAATCCCCAGATGGTGAATACCCAGTTGATTCCACGTCGTCATCTCCATGACTTCCTCAATAGTGCCAAACCCACCCGCTAGCGACACGAAGCCCGAACCGGGACCCCCCGCCATGACCTTCTCAGCCATAAGGCGCTTCCGCGTATGCATGTCCGGCACAATCGTCGTGATCCCGTACTCGGACTCGCCCAACAGAGCGGTCTTGTCAAGCGGTTCCTTGATGGTCCGCTCGGCGCTCTTCCCGCTCTTCTCCGTGGGCTTCTCTTCCTCCCGCTTGCTGTCGTAGCCTGGTTCCACGCGGACGAGCGCCCGGGGGATCACGCCGTGGACGGCTTGTGGGCCGGACAGGGAGACGAGCGTGCGCGCCAGCTCGCCCATCAGGCCCTTTGTGCCGCCGCCGTAAACGAGCTGGACGTTGTTCTTGTGGAATTCGTGGGCTAGGGCGCGCGCGGCTTCCATGTGCACGGGGTCATTGCCTGCCACTGAGCCGCAGCTGGAGAGGATTGCATTGTGTCAATCAGCTTTTTGCCATGGATGAGGTGGAAAGCTTGTTGTTGGGGAGCAGTGGCGTTCCTGCTGGATGGCGGGGGAGAAGGGAGGGGTAGCTTACAAGACACAGACAACTGCAGGCTTGTTTTGTTGTGTGGTAGCCATGGTCGTCGCTATGGTTGTTACTGATTGAAGAATCTATGCTATAAAGCTATGAATGAATGAAAGGGGATATGTCCAGTATCACACTCAGAGACAATCGTTGTCAAGGGGGTGACTATAAATATATCCCGCGGATAAGCAGGTTACAATCCACAGCTTTAGGATCAGCCAAGTCAGAAAGACCGAAGAAGAATAATATTTTCTTTTCTATTCGGATATCCATTTCGAGAATCTAACCATGTTTAGACTCCGGTCCTTGCTTGACCATCTTCTCTTGCTGCCTTATGAGTCATCTCCCGGTTGGGTTTCGTGATAGCTGCTGCCGCCTAGCTATACATTGCTTGACAACCCCATTTCTGGATGCAATGGTCAGCATTGCTGTACTGCCACCTGTCCTGGCTTCATCTAAATCTGATAATGTAGAACTATGCTTGCCTTTTACAGATAACTAGTTATATAAATATTAGATCAGCATTGGGGTATATTGTAGAAGTCTGAATGCAATAGCGGAAAGACATGGCTCAACCGCCAACTCGGCCCTTTTTCTTCTTTAATCTACTCTCATCAGAGCTAGATGGAGTGCCGACCTTCTCCGGCACCTTTCCTGGTGTATCCACTCTTACCAATGGAGTCCCCATCTTGGTAGGGATCGTATTTGGAGGCTGCTTTGCTGTCGCCGTCCGATCTACGTCATTGGCCTTGGACATGATAAACGATCCAGGCTCACCGACCAATGGACTTTCGTCCATGTACTCGTCCTCATATCTGAGAAACAAATTTAGCGATTCAGCGAGTGTCCTCGTATCCTGGAATGTAGAAGCAGTGTTGCCCGTCTGCGACCCCACCAGCGGGACTCTGGCCGGATTCTCTGCATCGGGCATGGGTGTGTTCTCCTTGCTCTGCTGAGACGGGACGCCAGGTTGACCGGCATCAGCCGGTCTCGGAGCCGGTGGTAGATAGGTATGTCCATGGGCCGGCGTGAAGATTGGCAGCGTCGATGCGGTTTTCAGTAGACTGGTTAGGGATGTGACAGCAGAGAGCTGATGCAATTCGGTCAGCCATGCCTTTCCACAAGTGAGAGAAATAGAACCATTGTAAACATACGATGCGGTTACCAACGACACTTGCAACAGAGGGGGCCATGTAGATACAATCTCCCACCACAAAGAATGTCGCCAGGACCACCACCTCATCTTCCTGGCCAGCGCGCTTTCGCCGCATCTGCTTGCGAATCACCCATACGTTCGAGGGTTCGTGAGCGAACTGAGTATCTGTCTGCGCAGCGGCCTGCAATGGATCGTAAGCGACGATAAACTCCAGGCCTTGCATAGTCCGCAACCGCCCTTCAAAAGCTTCACGGGTCTCGACAAAATGGCGAAAGGCTTCATTGTAGTTGGCCTGGATAGCGAGGGAGGCGTTATTCGAGGTGGCATCGAAGAAGGGTGATTCTGCGAAATAGAACAAAACTGATCGTTGCTCATCGTGTCAAAAAGTTGGTTCTGAAATCTGCAAGCTTGCTAAGCCTAGAGAAGCTGCCCTTACTGTTGTTCGAATGCAGATATCCTCCCATCATCTGGACGTGCGGGGGAGACCGCCAGAGAATCTCCTCTAACGAAGCATCCTGAGGACCGGCCATTGAGGTGTTCCTTAGACTTCCAGAATAGACCAAAGTTGCCACATGTGTATAGTTCGAGAGCTAGATCGCAGCGAAGCTCAGTTGTCTTCCCAAGGATCGCTGCTGTGACCTCAGATATTGACCAGTTGATAGCTCTCCGCGGAGACAGAAAGTGATGTTTGGAATGTTTGCAGCGTTACATAGCTGCCGCATATTACCAAGTAGAGCCCAAATTACTGTCGTACAGAATACTGATGGTCATAGGAACTGCAAGGTACAGAGACAATGGACGAGTACGTATATATATTGTCTAATGACCTATAATTCCTTCATGAGGATAACATGGAGTATCTCCGAGTAACCTAACGCCATGCCCCAAGTCCCCCACGCTGAATGTTGAATCGACCTCTATCGTCTAATGCAAATCATATAAAAATCGCTGCAAATGTTGAAATATTCGCCTTGGGTGCCCATAACATCATCGCAAGAAAGAAAAAGCGCTCGCTACGGGTTTTTAAGCGGCGCGAAAATCCCGCAAACCGTACGCAACTTGGTCAACATCTCATCCCATTCCCCTTCGGGAGTACTCAGAGTGGTCACAGCTCCCCCGGCGCCAATCCGCCAGAGTTGCTCGTCATCTTGCTCATTTGAGCAGGTGAAAGCTGTGCGGATGAGCACTGAGAAACTTCCCCCGCCACCGAGGTCCAGGAAGCCCATGACGCCCGAATAGATCCCACGTTTTCGGTCCTCGATTGAGCTGAGGTGCATGCATGAGCGTTCCTTAGGGGCACCAGTCATGGAGCCAGGCGGCAGACACCTTTGTAACGCGGTCAGTCCGTATCCGGACATGTTCGAGGAGGGTAACTGCGGCATATCCCGTGCGGCAAATCCGGGACGATTTCGATCAATTCTGGCTTTGACATGAGTGATCATCTGGTAAACACGTCCGTGATCCTCCACTTCCAGGAGTTTTTCTACGTGGACGCCGCCAGAGCCACAGATGCCGTAGAGGTCGTGACGGATCAGATCCGCGATCATGAGATTCTCCGCCATCTCTTTCGTCGATCCAAGAATTTCCCTGGCCTTCTCCATGGTCATATCTTCGGTTTTCCTCACAGTGCCCTTCATTGGCTTCATTTCCAGCGTAGAGTCCCGATCCCAGTTGAGGAAGCATTCGGGGCTGCTGCTGACAATCTTGACGTGACCCAGTCGCGCAAAACCACTAAAGGCGGCGGGGTTGTACTTTCTCAAACGCTTGTACAGCTTCCAGGGGAAACTGGCACGGTCACTCCGACTAACTGGAGAGGGTAACGTAATCAACGTTTCCCCAGTGAGACATAGTTCGTACGATTCACCAGCGTCCAACTCAGCCTGACAAGCCTTGATCTGCCTCTGATAACTCTCCTGGGTTGGGAACTCGATAACGCTCTGCTTGAGGATAGAATCTAAAAACTCTGCCTCCGTGTCGCTGGTGCAGACCTTGCATTGGCTCCTGCTAAGTGCAAGGCCTTGTAAAAACTTTTCGGTCTGATGAAGCCATCCAGTCGGTAGATCATCGTCAGCCCGCGTTGACTGGACCGTGATTTGACCTGTCTTGTGGTCGACAACAATACTCCTTTCAGTCCACAGCAAGCTGGCGTCGGCAGGATCTTCTCCGGCATTTTTGCTGCTCGGATGGATTTCTGCAGCTGTTTTGGGACGTGCAAGGCAGGCAAGTCCCATTTCATAGGAAAAGTAACCCAGGAAACCTCCCCAGAATGGCACAGTGAGACTTCCCGAAACAACCTTCTTCATGTCCATCACGAACCTCAGCATATCCCAGAACTGAGAGACCGACAAGGATCTCTCGATAATGTTTTCTGTGACTGACTGCCCCCTTGGGGCACTTTCTGTCCCATGGCAATCCTGCAGCTTCTCTAGCAGCAGTTCCTGAGTCTCAGAATAGTATTCGAGCCTCCAGCTGGCGGGGCTTGGCACCGAGATGATACTGTACCTCCCATTAGATTGGAATAGCACGGTTGGCGAGTTGGGAGCATTCAAGTTCTCGCAGACGACTTCTGCATCCAGGCTTCTCGCAGTGAAAGTACGATATGCGGAACAGGAGGAAGTGCTTGCGCTCCAATTCAACATTGTGGACGCAGCGTCGGCAAGAGTAACACTACCACTGGCGTGGTGATTAGGGTCTGGAAGAATACCATATCCTTCTCGCCCGGTCTTTTTGTTGTAATTTAGGACCATATCCCACCATCTTCTGAGCAACTCAGCGCAAGCTTCCCTGTCAGATTTGCAAGACTCAGGATGAAACTGCACCCCCCAAAGTGGTTTATTCTGGTGGCGCACAGCCATGGGAATCTGTGTCTTTCCGTCTTCTAGGGGAAACCAAGCTAGA
The DNA here is from genome assembly GCA_016413765.1 of Aspergillus felis. Classification (NCBI taxonomy): domain Eukaryota; kingdom Fungi; phylum Ascomycota; class Eurotiomycetes; order Eurotiales; family Aspergillaceae; genus Aspergillus; species Aspergillus felis. The sequence continues at coordinate 1,211,691 of CP066508.1, forward strand.
AGGTCAAGGTCCTTGGAAGCGAATCGATCGGCTTGAGGTCTGCCGCTATTGCCCCCTCGAGTCAACTGTTCCGAAACATCCAATTTGGCATATAGCGAGTGATAAAGTGTCACCTCGACATCTTGCACGCTTTCGAAAATGTCCCTGTTCGCAGTCTTGATTCGATGAACCTGGCCATGTAGTGGATACGGCAATCGTCCTACAGGGATACCCTGATGAAGACAGAGGCTCTGAAAACCAAGACAGATCCCGAAGACAGGTAACATATCCGCGCCGTTCAGGTTCCAAATATCGCGCATGATGCCGACATCTTTAGCAATATTCGGATCTCCAGGCCCAGGGCCAAGCACAACAGCTTCGAAATGCTGCAGGTACTTGATCATGTTGCCGTCTGGCCAATCGGAGTCAATGGTCATCACCGAGACTTTAACATCCAGAACCTCTTCGAGCATTGCCACAACATTATAGGAGAAGGAATCGTATGCATCAATGTAGAGGACATTTTTTCGAGCAGGAGCATCAACACTCGAGCCAGATGACTGACCAGCACCTGAAGCTCTCTCATCGTCGCCTATGAATGGCGCCATATTGCCGTGACCCGCAGGCTCGAACGGTACTCACAAAGAAATACCAAAATGGGAGTGTGTTAAAGTGAGAGATGAAGTGCGATGCAAAATTATCCAACACAGTAATCAACCAAGTGAAATGAATCAAGGACGTCAAGAGCGTATCTAGTCGACAGCCAGAATTTCATCGGCCAACGACCAGGAGTGGCGATAGGCAAACCTTTAGATACACTGTCCTCCTACCTGAGGGGCCAGTTTTTGATCAGTTAATGTGTCCCCATGGACAAATTGCACATATTGTAAATCTTTCAGAAATCCAAAAAAAGTTCAAATATACAAGAAAAATCGTAGAAGGAAAATCATAAAAGAAAAGGACAGCCAGACACTGACTGTTCTACGCCGAAGAAAAACACGGCGGAAAGAAAAAGGTTCCTGGAAGTGGAGCGGCAATCAACGGAACATTTTGCTCTACGATCCTTGGGTCCTCCTCCGATAACCTTCTTCCCCCGAACGGTCCAGCATCGGTTGAAGAAGATGATTGGGAGAGGAAAGGGAGAGCCATATTTTGTGGATGACAGTGGCAACTGGTTGCTCTGTTTGGTGTATTTGTCCATAAAGACTGCCTGCTTGCCACTCTAAGGCCTCAAGCTCCAGCTGAAGCCTCTCGACAAGGAGGAAAATAGAAGGGAAATGGTTATTGCATTATGTTCAGTTATATAAGCGCCGAAATGCCATTGGTTTATGTACTGTAACATGTATTATGTCTATACCCGCAATGACTCATGGAAGCGCTCATTACTTTCATCAAATCGTATAATGATTTCATTCACTTGAACCCGACTTTGGCTTGCTTGCGTTGGCCAGCTTGACCGCGATCTTGGGGAAATATTGTGCCACGAAGCTCTCACTGTAGCAAGTTAGTCGACTTTCCATATCATCAAAGACAGAGGGTCCTCTTACCTGTAGTAACTGTGGGCGGAGCTATGGTCTCCCACCAGGTTATGGGCCAATTCGTGACAGAGGATGACCCACCAGTATACCATCGATTCAGATCTGTCAGCCGACTGGTTTTGAAGCAATTCCTTTTCATGCAGCTGCTGGAAGTAGAAGTAGTTGCAGAAAATACTGCCAGCCCGGTTGAACGCTATTGTCTTTCCACCCGGGTCGTAAAAAACACTAAGGCTGTCCTTGCGCAGTGAAAAGACACTAGCACATTCAATCAACAGGGCTGCGAACAAATTGATTCCAGCACTGTTCTTGGACAGGAATGCCGATCGATCAGCTAGAGTCTTCACGAAGAGCACATTGATTCCACAGGGAAGAGTCGCCACGAACTCTAAGTCATGGCTTGGCTTCTCATCACAGTAGGATTTTGTCTCAGTGACCTCATTCGTTTCCGGCCGGCTGTACAAGCTAGACGATCCGTGAGGCCGGCAGGCTTGAATAGCAGAGAGCAACTCTGTCTGCAAACGATGCGGAGGATGCACAGGCGCGGGTTCTTCCGGGCGCGGTCTCTGAGGGTCGTCTGCAGAATATGGCGGAGGGGGGGTGCCTGTAGGCTCCGGTGTCCCAGCAGGCTGAGGGGGCGACGACTGTCCCCCAAGAGGATTCCAGTTCGACCGGCCACCTTCCAAACCAAATCGTTTGGTCAGGTTGGCAAACAAACCGCGCGGACGCCGCTCCTGGAGTGTCTCTGCTGCTTCGACTTGCACATTGCGATTCGGCCCCTTATTGGTTGGCGAGTCTGGAAAATCACCCGGCATGAGAGATTGACTCTTCGCTTCCGTCTCCCGTTCCTGTGCCTGATGTTGAGCCTGTTCCTTGGCCCAGGCAGCTTCCCTTTCTTGCAGGCGCTGTCGCTCCTCTTCCAACTGTTTCTGACGCCGATCCTCAGCTATCTTGGCCTCTTGTGCCTTTTGCTTCAGAATCCTCTCCACGTTATATCCTCGTGCCTTGAGTTCTAGGAGGTCAGTCTTCAGTAACATCTCTAAGGTCAGCGTGGAATGGAGTTTTGGCCGAACGAGGATGAGATGTACAAGAGCTTGACTGATTTCGTATAAGTCGTATTTGCCGGGACAGATCCAAAGAATCCAAGTTCGTGCGTTTTGGGTGATTATGGCACTCCGTTTCTGGGTGTGCGACACCCGACGGCCCTTGAGAGACCGCGTGAGCGAGATTGAGTTCACGACCTGCACTTGGAGGTTCTTCTCCAGCCATCTGACGTCGTGGCGAATTGAATCCGGGGATTGATCATGAAGGAACAGCCTTGAACGTTCGTTGATCAGCTTATGCAGTTTAGCCGCTGGACGTTGATCGGGGGCCACGGCTCCCCAGTTGGCACGTTCCTCCACCAGTCCGCTCAATGGGGCAGCTCCGAGTGCGGAGTAGAAGTTTTCTAACAATTCCTCTTGCGGTGCAGCTAGTATGTGCTCTTTGAAAAGGTTGAAACTCTGAAAATCATCCACCACAACTGCATCTTTCGCAGTTGTCAACGTCCATTCCTTGATGCTCTGATCCTCTACCTCATCGTCATCTGAGCCCAGAAGATCCTCGCTTTTGACCTTTCCCTGAGCCAGAGAGGTGATATCTCGACTCGCCAGAAGAAAAGCGGACCTTTTCATCTCAGTGAAGAGTTCCTTGTCCCGTCTCAGAACGGCAAGGTGCTCCGCAAGACTTCTCAGGAGCTTGAGATACTTGTCGGCACTTTGAAAAGAAGCAGAAATTCTGGCCGGTTCTTTGACTAGCATGTACGCAAGTTCGGTCTTTGTTGGCTCCCTCTTAGACCCGACTGCCATGAGGAAGAAGTTGGCCTCTTGACCAAAATCCACAAAGTCAAAGATGTCTCGGTAATCTTCGCCCTCTCCAAGGTAGCATAGCTTCGGGGCGACACGACGAATAACCGAACCTTGCTCGACTGTATCCCTTGCTGTGATCGGGACTATTTGTGCATTACCGGTGCGCTCTATATCCCGTGCGCTTAACTCCGACACTCTCCCAGCAAGATACTTGAACAGCACTCTCGCGTCTCGCTTCGTGGATGGTGGATGACGGATCAGGTAATCAAGACAACTTGTCATGCCGGCATGTTGCTTGACTCCAAATTTCGAAGCATGAGGGTGAAGATCACGTCGGAGAATCTTAAAACCAAACAGTGTTGCGCCTTCATCAGTGAAGCATCTGCCTGGTGTGCTCAAATCGCGAGCTCCTTCAATGGGCAGAAATGGAACATTGACAGCACTGCAATCGAAATTGGCATAACCGTTTGTATGATACTCCGAAATGTAGTAAGACATAGCTTTCCCGTGCAAAACCCAGTCATCCGCAGCCGCAGCCTTTGCCATAATATCTATCAGCTCAGGCTCTGCGGGGATACTCCTCAAGCCAAGCATGGTAAGGAATTTTCCTTCAATGCTGCTTGGCTGATATTTCCCCGGCCATTCGAGGATGGGGAGTCCAAGGTCTCTAAGGGAATCTTTCGGCTCAAACAACTCAAAAATTTTATATCGCTTTCCACCTACCGGCTTCGAGTCTCCCGTCGCTTCGGCGGTGCACATGCTCGTATTCTTGAGTTTTTTGATGTCATTCGCCGGGATGTCATCGCGAACGGAAGCAAGATAACGAATGAGATCAACGTGACTCCATTTTCGTTGATTGTCGCTCTTGCCATCGGAAGTTTGTGGGTTATCGAGGAGCCGCTCGAAAATGACACCAAGTTCGACAGTCTTACGAACGCCAAGCGCCATGAGGAACTTTTCCTTAACGCTGTTGAGACCATGAACAACGGGGAGGTCGTCGAACAGCCGTACTGAAGAGAAATATGTCTCTGGGGGTCTTTTCATCCCAAGTTTGGTTGGAATGACTGTTTGCGAATGCAACAATGTGACAATCGTCTGCTTCGATGACTGACTGAGGCCGTTATCCCATTGTTTTGACAGCACAGGAAGAACCTGCGCAGAGAAGGACGGCGTCTGCGTTATATCTTGCTCTGGTGGGAGAATATCCCTATTACCCGCATTGATGACAAGCCAGCGGATCCAAGGGACTGTCTCGAGTTCCGTCCACCCGAGTGCTTCTAGTTCCTGCTTCGAGAGAGACTTGGTGTATTTGAACGGTATAACTGAGGACGGCACGGGTAAATCAACCGGTATACGTTGAGGATTCAGAAAATTCTTAATGTCCCCGAAAACAAGTAGCCGGGCAAGATTGCCGGAGCTATCTTCATCGTTTGCCACTGCGACACTCAAGAGGCTCTGGATTGAGAAAGAATCAAGTTGACCTGAAGTAGCTTTCCGACTCAACCAACCAAGGAATTCGATAACCTGGCCGGGCCGTAAGGTACTGGCCTCGAGTTCTCGCTTGATATCCGAGACTGTGACTTCAGTGACCAGCCCAAAATCAGTTAATTTTCTGACGAAATCTTTTGCACCCGAAACAAGCTCATCCGGCAGGACCGGGATAGAGTCCATGAAGCTCAAGTCTTTGGGAGCAATGCGTGCCTGATGACTTTGCATAATACCACATGTTGACAATACCTCTATGGAGGCGTTTTTATTACATGTCCAGAAGGCGTCTTCGATAGTTTGACCTAGTAACGATGACGGCGTCGATTCGCGGAAAACAAACTGATTCGCGGTGTAAATCGCCTCAGGCAAGGATCCAACAATATCATCTTTTCGAATCTTCGATGACTTGGAAGAGTCGATCTTGGACATGATTCTGGACTTAATCGATGCCATTTCTGCGGACCAAGCAACTCGACAGACTATTCCTGCCGCACGTAACATTTCAAGGTTCCATTTGCTGATGTATCTTGTATTGAGGTCAATACTCTCTCTCTCAACCGTCGGAATCACTGAAGGCGCAGATATGTGAGCGTTCAATCCTGTTGTCTGGTGGGTGGGGAATCCTATGAAAACCCTTCCAGCCTTAGTGGGTAGAATCGAGGATAGGAACTCTGATCGTGACGTGGACGCTTCGGATGCAACGTCCGTGTCATAGGAAGGCGTAAGTATCGCAAGAGTAGTTCGTTTGGGAGGAGGCTTGCGCGTAGCTCGTTCAAGCTCGCTGCTCAGGGAGTGACTGACGGAACACTGGATACTTGCCGTGCTGATATGTAAGAAAACGGATGCTTTCAAGGCGGTGGTCAAGTCTCCGGATTCGCTGATGTTGTCCGGTTTCTCGGCCTTTGCAGGGTTCTCTTGTGTGCTCTGACCAGTGAGTCTGGAAAAAAATGTACGCAAGGAGCCTGTGGTATCTCTCAGTCCGTCCAAGCGAAACATGCTTGTGTTCGGATTCCACTCAACCACAGGCATCCAGGCCGCGTCGACCTGAATTACCTCTCGAGTGATACCAGTTACTTTCATCAAGCCTTGAGGCGTCTTCGTTTCGATGTCTTTGGGGATCGTAATATTGAGGCTGGGAGCAGTCTTCTTCACGAGGCGAAGGAGATTCCAGTGGTCGAGCCATAATTCTATGCTCTCGAGACTGACGAAAGTAAGGCTGCTTGATAAGAATTGACACAGCTGCATCAGAGACGGAATCGGAGAAGTATCGTTGCGATAGTCAAGCACAAATGTTGTTTCTGGATTCGACTCTTCGCTTAGTTGCAAGCGACGTGTAAATAGCGCGTTTCCCTTCCAGTAGAAAGCCATTGCATCTTTGCCTGAAGACACAAATGGTTCTTCGCAGTCATCAAAGACGCTGTAAAATCCGACTCCAAATGCGCCGATCTTAGTCTCGTCGGGATTACCGTCCGCAATACGTTTCAGTCTTGCCCAATCCTTCTCGCTGAAAGGAAGGCCATTATTCGAAATCAACAAACACTTGAGGGTATGATGGGATATGGTGTGCTTCAACAAGGTGGTCTGATCGGCGCTAGCAGGTAAGGGTACGGTTGTAGAAGGCAGAGTCTCAAACTTGATAGTGACCTTGGTAGCATTTGCGTCGGCTGCATTCTGGATCATCTCCCGTAGAACGGTCCTGTCCACTCTGTATTAGTACTGTTCTCTCAGAGGCAAGAACAAGACGGCAACAACCACTTACCATTTTCCTGAATATCGTGCGAGGACCTTGGATATCAAGCCCCGTGTGTCAACAGTGACAGCCTCTTCGTCGTTACCTGAGCCCATCGTCCGCGCCTTCAGCGCGTTGAAATCGATGTTCTTCGCCATGTCGTAAGAATCAAGAGGATCGGCGCATAGATTAGCTTCAACGGAAAGTGCACGTAATCAGGAAGCAAGAGTATTAGTCTGTGTATGCCTCAAATATTTGGAACTCCGGATATTACGTGGTCCGATAAACATGGGTACCCAGACAACGGACGAGAATAAGACTGTAACAAGATGCTTCCTGGTATTTGATCGAGTCTAGAATCAAAGAAGATCAGAATAAAAAGACAAACAGAATAAGCATACAAAACCAGCGACAACGAATGGCAACAAGCAGGAAATGTATATATATATATATGAAGCGGTACCTTTTGATCTGAGGCGAATGTCCTCCTTATCGGAGACAGCGGAGTTAATCGACCAAGGTTATCACTTATCGCCACGTGCATGGGGTTACATAATCCTCCTTATCCCATGACAGGAACACTACGGCGGACCAGGAATGCCAAAAGCGCCGTGATTATCAAATCGCTGTGGATCATTATTATTATTACCTTACTACTATCAGTCGTTGGTTGTTGTTGATTCAGCCAACGAGTGACCAGAAGGTCACATATTTGTGATCAGGACTGTCAGACTGGCATTAATTTTTTCCTCTATTTCTTGCGCCGTCCACAAATCTCCAAGATTATTTTGTCGTATGATTTTTATGAGCTTGGGTCTCTCCGTGTGGAAGCAGTCCAGAGCATATCGCCGACTGCCTCCTCTCCCGCCTCCTTTCCGATGACAACATGGCCGTGGATCCCCTTTCCCCCATTGCGCCCGCGCGTTTGAGGGCACTGCTTCTTCCTGTCGGGAGGATAAAGCGCTCTAGGTTCCTTAGCTTCGCTGCAAGACTACAGGCGGAAAATGTTGTCCGCCTGGGAGATATCAGCCCCAATGCGCGACCCAATCGAAGTAGGCACTCTCGCTTCTTCCGTAAGGAAGAAAGAATACTACATGTTTAATGACATTGGATGCAATGATTGACTGATTCTCCTGTTAGATATGTTTTCTCCACTTGCATTTCCGACTGGAATGATAATATATGACCTTACTTTTTCCGTCCCTCCCATATCACATCTAGAGTTGTTCCCATTCGAGATCTTCCGAGAACCCTTGGTCGTCATTGCTATAGCGGATGGATCCGAGCTTTCTGGAGAATATGAGGAGAGTGAGAGAGACTCAGCCACAAAGTCCGGCGATCGAATGCAACCCGAGCTAGACGAACTGTTGGACGGGCTGCGCTTTGTCAAGGAGAAAAACACACGGGCTCTGGTTCACCAGCTTTTGATCTTCGATCGTGAGGGAGTGAGCAAGCTTTCGAGTGGTCCGGACGGTATCATGTGGGTTCCGCGACCTGAATTGTCTAAGGCGACCACGATAAAGACTGCCTTGTGTGATATCACGTCGATACTGCTTTCTGAGCTTGATGAGTTCGCGAAGACAATTCAAAGCATTCCCTTTATTGAATCTCCCAAGGCCTCATCCTGGGGGCCACATCGTGGCCCAGATCTGCGTGCAAGGCCTGCCGACAGGCTGATTCATCGGATGACCCTGCCTGCGCATCTCCCATCCCAACCCAATGATTCACTAGAGACTTCTTTGGCTTCCAATAAGAGCTCGCCTGGTCCAAGTGAGCATGAGACACCTACCACCTTTGACGAAATTACACGGTCTATCCAGTTGGCTAATCGCGCAAGTACCATCGGTAAACCCCACTCTGTGCCGACCTCGAAAGAGCATAGCCGTGATCGAATGTCAGTGAGCGGAATGAGTGCTACTGATCGCACGAAAAACCGGATCAAAGGTCGTACGGGAGTCGTGATTGGGACGCTCTTTCTTCAGACGGGGAGATGGCCAGACGCTCTCAAAGAGTTGGTAGAAGCAGCAACAAATGCCAGGGCAAGCAGTGATTATGTCTGGCATGCCAAAGCTCTCGAGTCCATTCTTCTTTGTCTTCTCATGTTCGCCTGGGCAGGCATGGATTTCCAGGTGCGTTCTATACCCTATTCTGCATCTTTTTCACTGCACCAATTCCACTGATCCGTGGTGCGTTAGATACCTCCGATCTGCTACCCGGTCGCCGACAAATCCTCTAAAGCAATCCAAAGCAGCGCTCTTGAAATGGGACAGTCTATACCAGGGAACCGCATCATCTCCCTTCAAAATCTTGCTAACCTCTTACCCGACCTTGCGAACAATATCCTTCATCTCTACGATCGTGCTTCCAACATCACAGATGAGCCGGTGCCCCAGCTTGTCTTTTCGGAGACAGTAATCCGGCTCTCAAGATTGCTGGTAGCCGCGCGAATACGCGATGGCGCTCTTGACGACAATGCTTTGAAGCACATCGTAATGAACGAGCCTTTGCTGCCACTGCATCGGCCAGAACGTCCTCGTGGCTTGATCATCCTCCGCCAGTCAGAGATTGCAAATTTCCTGTTCCGTGCTTTACCACTCTCCCCTAGCTCAGATCTGCCTGCAACAGATACTATACCGATTATCGTTGGAGTCGTGTCTGTGCTGAATGCGCTTGATCTACCACGAAAGAAAGCATTCATTTTGCGGGAATTCCTTTCAGTAATAGTTCCAACTCTCGTTCAGGCCCGCAAAATTGGTGCTGCAGAAGTTGGGATTCACCCCGCCGCTGGGTTGGCGTCGCTCAGCGATACAGCATTTGATATCAACGCTCTTGATGTCGGACCAGGTAATATGGAAAGTAGTATGCGTGCCCTTTTGGGACTCATGGGGGAAATATATGGGGTTCAACCATCTCCATTCTATGAGTGGGAGAAGAAATGTTCCTCGACTGTGAGGGGCACGGAACCAATTCCTGAGTATGACTCCATCGCCGCCATTATTGAGCGATCATTTCGCCATGTGGCTCTGGACAGATATGGAGACCTGAATTTGAAAATAGACGCTCTCAAAGCCTGTATCAACTGCTGTGAGGCCCTTCCTGATTTCACTGGTGTTCTCCGCTTCACAGTTGAGCTGCTTCAAACCATTCGGGGAGACCTGATGCTTGCTGAAACTTATTATCAGCCTCCGTTTCTGCCGCAAGACGAGCAGGTTCGCCTATTGAACAATATTAAGCGAACAGTCGGCGCTGCTCATAAGCTTGGCGCTTCAGATCTAGAGGCTGAGTACTGGGATGACTTCCTCGTGCGTGACGTACGGCTCCATGCTCTACCAGACTCTAAGAGACCTGTTCGACGTTCCAAGTCACATCTTGACGTCGTCACGAGCAACGGCGACAAGCCCTCAAAAGATCCATTCTTATATAACCCATTTTCTAAAACAAGCAGTAAAATCTCCGAGTCGCTCATGATCGCTGGTGAGCATGCAGCATTCACAGTTACTCTTCAAAACCCCTATGAGTTTGAAATCGAGATTGAATGGATTCGGCTCCATGGTGAAGGTGTGCCATTAGATGCTGTTGCAGAATGGATAATACTTCCACCACTTTGTCTACAAGAAGTGACGGTTACTGGAAGTGCCCCTACAGAAGGGACAGTTAACGTCACAGGCTGTATTGTCAAAGTCCGATATTGCAGGGAACGCAAATTCCCGATATTCAAGGAATTGTGGAAACCAGAGATTGAAGGGAAGTTCAAGCGAAGAGGTCTCGCAGCTAAAAGACCTTTGACAGATCGGCCCCTCTCCTGGAGCTCAACGACTTCGAAGGATGGAAAACAGCAGCCGAAGAAAGGCCCCGAGACAAAGACCTGTGAAGTCAAAGTCATTGGCCAACAACCGTCCCTTGTGATTGAATCGATGTCATTATCGCAATCAGCGATGATGGTGCTGGAAGGAGAAACCCAATCCTTCAACATCACGCTGCGTAACACGTCAAGTTGTCCCCTTGACTTCATAACTTTCACGTTTCATGATTCCACTACGAGACAGATTCAATCCGCGCTGACAAATAAGGACCTGCTACCGGTAGAAGTGTACGAGTTGGAACTGCAATTATCTATGCAACCAGGCTTGCGATGGCGCCGACAGGGCTCTGCCCCGGACGACCTTGTCATTGATGCAGGACAAAGTGCGACGTTTTCTCTCGACATCGTTGGCAAACCAGGCTTGCAAGATACGACTGTGCAGATTGATTATTCCTATATTGGGCTTTCCAACGGCCAATTACCGGAGGTGTTCTATACGCGGCAGTTGTTCATACCGCTTACCGTGACGGTGAACGCTAGCATTGAAGTGGCCCGTTGCGACATCCTACCTTTTACCAGTGACTTTGCGTGGTGGAACAGCCAGGGATTGGAGCTGGACTCTGTCCGGAACAGCACCACGGACAGCGACCCATTTGCCCCGGTGCTATCTCAACTGGGGCGAGGAGCATACGGGCACGACCACTGCATCTTGCTACTTGATTTGCGAAACGCCTGGCCCAATCCTTTGTCGGTCTCTTTACAAGTGAGCGAGCAGCCAATGGAAGAGGGTTCTGACAAGGAACTCACTCCCAAGGTTGGACAGTACACCATCTCGGGAGACCTTCAACCGGGTCAGATCTCGCGCTTTGTTCTTGTCCTCCCTCGTGTCTACGTGGACAATCCACATGCTTCAATACCGGTTCTGAATACTGGAATCAAGAGGCAGTTCGTCGTAAGTGCAAACAAGCTCACCTTCGAGGCAGAAGCAGCGTCACGGGAGGCTTTCTGGTTCCGGGAGGAACTTCTCAAGAGGGTCTCTGGCGTCTGGAAAGAAAGCACGACGACTTCTGGCCACAAGGGAGACATTGAGCTAAGAGCCATACGAATGAACGCGCGGATGGTGGACGCCTTTCGACTCGAAGCCATGGATATCAGCTTTTCCCTGAGCCCCTCCTTTCCGAAACAGAAGACATCTACCGCGGAAGGAATTGATGAAGTGGTGCAGATTGGACGCTCAAAGTATAAGGTACAGACCGACGAGATGCTCGATCTCACCGTTACCATCCGGAACCGCTCCTCGAAGCCAATCCATCCAATTCTCCGGCTCCAACCCAGTCTTCGCCACCAACCTAGTAACGTTGCCCTTGATCTTTCGCGGAGGCTGGCCTGGACCGGCATGCTGCAGCAAGTCCTGCCTATTTTGCCCAGTGGAGAAAGTGCTAGTGTCACCATTGGAGTTACCATCTTCTGCCACGGAGAGTATGAAGTTGGTGCGAGTATTGAAGAAGCGCGAACCCTGAGATCGACGCCTGGATTCGAAAAGGATCAGAAGTCAGCGGGCGATGCGCTCGCACTGCACGATGATGAGGCCATCAGAGACTCATTTGGATTAGACGTTACTCGAAGAAGACGGATCTGGCATGCCAGAGAGACATGTATTATGCATGCTTGTGATTAACTGTGTGATCCTCCTCTCAAATGTACAGATTACGGCCCATGGGACGACCTGGTTTGACGACAGCCATGAACATGTGTATGATTACTCCTCAACTTCACAATTTTGAATTGTATGATTGAAAAGCCGCGCCAGCTGCTTGAGCGTTCTCGCTGATGTTTACATGGGTTGGCCTTTGACCTGAATATATGATCTTGTGGGCGCTTTTTTATTGCATGGGGCGGCATCGAAACCCTATGCTATGAACGGTGCATATGCTATTTTGTTCTATAAACATCGAGTCCACATTGTACATGCGGCACTCTAGAAATGAACATATATATATATATATAGATATAGATATCATGTATTCCATGTTTCTCGCACAAACCGTAAGCTCTCCTGAGATCAAAATCATAACGAAAAGTCTCCGGCAAGCGTTGTAATGGACGGAATGCCACGTGCATATGTATATAGGAGGACCCCAGATGTTCTCAAGCGACCAAGTGCTTGGCAGAGACGGAGGGGATCATAATAAACCCTCCAGTGAGCCCGTCAGGGGAGGAGGGGAACTGAAAAGCCGTACAATGGCTAGACGGGACTCGCAGTCGCTGAATCAGACTCCCAACGATGGAGTTGGATCCGCGTCCTGCCTTGTCCTTGCCTAATGCGCAGCGGAAGAACCCACATCCCACATGAAAGATGCGATAGCCGCAAAGGGCAAAAGCCAAGCTCGGTCAGGTGGCCGTTTCTCGATCCTGTCTTTCCCTGCTCTCCGTTGATGGCTTGTCTTTCCCAGTAGAGGAGCCCGGTTGATCGCCCACCGGGAAGCTGAGATACTTCCAATCCTCGATCTCCTCGATGATGCACTTGAGTCTGTCACGGATGCTCTCGACCGCATAGGTTCCCAGGATCAATCTCAGTGGAGGATAGGAGCAATGGCCCAGCTGCCAAACTAGATGGGCCGCTTTGACCGCACTGGCTGGCTGCTTATCGCCCAGCCACATCAGCATGCGCCTTGCATGCGCTGCGGGCGCCGTGGGCGTATTATACGGCTCGCCGGGCTGCTTGACAAAGAAGTGGCCGTACAGCGGCAGCGGCGACGCGAGGTTGTGCTCGTTACTGGCCATGGCAGCGGTGTGCGAGACCAGGTCCCCCACATCGTCGCGGCGCATATGGCCCGGCTCCACGAGCGTCCCCTTGATGTTGAAACTGTCCACCTCGTAGAGCATGCTCTCCATCAGACCCTCCACCGCGTACTTCGACGCACAGTACGGCCCCAACCCCGGCACGCCCAGCGCGCCCGACGTCGAGCTGAAGATCAGATACCGGCCGGACCGGCGCTCGCGGAAATGCGGCAGCGACAGCTGGATCATGTTCAAGGTGCCGGTGAAATTCGTCTCGAACTGGTCGCGGATCTCGTACTCGTCCTGGTCCTCGCAGGCGCCGATCACGCCGTACCCGGCGCAATTGGCGACAATGTCGATGCGCCCGAAGCGCTCGATGGTCCGATCGATGACTCTCTTCACCGTTTCGCGCGCGCGAACGTCGCATAGGAGACCCAGGCAATTCTCGTGTTCCTCTTCCAGCTTCTTCATTGATTCGGGGCTGTTCTCGAATGTGCGTCCGACCGCTGCGACGAGGTCATTGCGGCATAGGGCGGTCTTGACGAGTGAACGGCCCATGTGGCCTGTGGCGCCGAAGATCTACCAGCGCAGCATATCTGTTAGTCCAGCACAAATGCCAATACAATAAAATAGTCGCGGAGGGTCCATTTCTCGTACCAGCCATACGAGCTGCTTAGGCGGGTTCTGCGGCCCCGGCGGATCGGTTGTAGAAGGGAGCTGGAGTTTCGGTTCTCGGGCGGCGGATACAGAAGGCGACAAAGCAGTGATGGGCTTGGGTGGTGAAGGATGAATATCCATCGAGGAGTAATATTGTTGCTCCAGGATGTGGGAGCCAGGGGAGTGTGTCCACGACATGGCTGCTAGGTGCTGATTGCAGGGTGGGGTGCTAGTAGCGATGACGGAGGTCGATGGAATCTCCACAGGGAAAATCTGGGGTTGACATCTCTAAGTACGCACTCTACACAGGCATAACGGCCAGCTTATTTCCGCGAGTAGAGGATTTTGACTGTTAACTTATTCATGCTCTCTCATTCTATTCATAAACTGTTAAATTAATGGCATCGTCAGGGATATAATAACTATTTACTTTTGACAAAAGTAATGCCGCCATTGACCATACGCCAGCGCCCAATGACGTACTGCAAGACAGAGACAATGCAATATGCATCTACCGTGCGATCTCTCTTCGAAGCCGCCCAGCGGCCGTGGCAGGGCCAGGCTCAGGCCACCCGCTCACAGCATCGTCAACTTCTTCCAAGAAGGAAGTACTGTTGTGGATGGTCGTGCCTCCCAATACCACACGCACTCCAGGTGAGCTGGCGTTGACTTGGGCCACCATCTTGGCCTCTTCGTAGGTTACACCGCCGACCATAAAGATGATGATGTCCTGTGGCTTCTCCCGAATGTGGCCACTGCCTTCGAGGAAGGGGTACTGTAACTCTTTCAATCTGCCTTTAATCAGGTTTTGTAGTGTCACTTCAAGTCGCGGTGAGTGCTGTGTGTATACATTCTCGACACCTTTGAGCCCCTTGAAGCGGTCCCGAGCCCCGGAGAATAACGAAGCTGACTCGAAAAGATCCGAGAAGCCACCGGCAACAGGCGGCGCCTGGAGAGAATGATGATAGGCAAGAAGCTTCGGTATGATATTGACCTTGTAGGAGGGAACATCCCCTGCTGTGACCAAGAGGTCCAGCAAAACTGGAAGAGCATTGGAAGGCTGTTTTTCGTATCGGAGGGCATATAGGGCTACCAAGCGGATCTTGTTCTCCGCCGGTACCGTGGGTAGCTGAATGATTCTCTGTAGTGTCTACAAAGTGATCCAATGAGTATTGACTGTGCTAGGTTTGAAAGTTTCACATCTCGACATACCTTGAGGTCATTCGCGTGATTGTCATTGCAGGCCAAACTCTGCTCCAACTCACTGACGTCGAGCAGGTTATCCTCCCCAACGCGTCGGCTGAGCTCGCCGACCAGCGTGACGTGCTTGCTCACATTACCGGAGAGTTTGCGAAACTCAGGGTAATCCTCCACGAAGCGCTTCATGTCTGCGATGGACTCGATGTTCATGGTGTTCTGGGTCTTTGTCTGATACTGCTCGACATACTCCTTGATGTTCTGACCCAGGTCGCCAAAATTCTGATACATGTTCTTCTTAAAGAACGGATCTTGATCCTGCGAAAGGACGATTTCCCGAAGCTCGGGCCGAATGTCAGGCACATCGCGCAGGGCTACTCTTCCGTTGGTAATGCCCAGTAACTCGTGAACCATCGCCTGGTATGTCCACTGCGTCAACAAAGGCGTGATGGGGTCATCTCTCCGGTCGAGAATAAGCAGAATAGGAGGCGTGTCGGTTTTCCTGAAATTGAACAACTGCTCCTCCTGAGTCACCTGGTAGCGGACCTCTGTAGCTAACTTCTTCGCCAATAAGCTGTTCTTCTCGTAGCGGATCAGAGGGTTTTTCTTGAGAGCCAGCAACAGGGCAATCACGCCTTCCGTCGCTCTTTGCAAAGCGTCTGCATTCCACAGGTCCGGCGAGTGGCTCCACAATCGCTGGTTAGGAAACCCGAGGTTCAGGGAGCACAGGTCGGGGTTGATGACTAGGAAGTCGGCAAAGTGCTCCTGGACCACGCGCACCACTTCATGCCCATCTGCTTCCGCCAGTCGTTCCAAGGAAGACTTGCGAATAATATTGCTCAGATAAATATGATACTCTCCGTACTTGGGTTCACGAAGCTCGTCGATGAGGAATTGGATGGAAGTCGGGGACGGGCGCACGAAGCACAGACATCGCAGATGTCGCATCTTTTCGCGGGCGGCATTGTCCAAGCGATCGATCAGGTATACTTCATGACTCAAAAGGGCTGATTGTGTGATAGCCGTCGATACAATGGGCATCTGTGCATCATAAGAGTCAGCCTCCAAAATTGAGCTGTCACCGCACTCGGCAGTAGAACGCAGATCCCACTGTCTCACTGTCGAGAAGCAAGATCTTCATCTTGGTTGACGATGAAGATCCCGTAGTCGATGCTGTATCTCCCGTGGTGACCATCTTGGAGATGTACCCGGCTACTGCAGCAACGACGTCCATGATTGTGGCGATGATGCAGCCCAAGAGGGCGCGTTGGCTAGGTGGGGTGTTTGAAGCGTTTTGATGAAATGACGGATATAGGAGCTTAGTAGAAACAGTTAAGGTAGAAAAGCGGATAAGTTAGTTGAAGCAATAATTAGTAAAGTACCTGTTACAGACGTAAATCGTAGCAGTAGACAGGGTGGATTGGATGCGTCATAAGACAGAGACAGACAGACCACAACTTCCACAAGGGGCTGATGAAATCAAGTCAAGCCAAGCCATGTGAAGCTCTCCACTCGTGATGATTTCATGCCATGTGCTTCTCTCTTCTTTTCTATCTATAAACTGATCAACGTATCCTTTTCGAATCCATGTCGCCCTAGATCGCTCCTCCACCTAGTTACGGATCTTCTCCGTTCTTTTTTCCTTTCGTTTTGCTTCCTCTGAAGACCTTTTCATGAAGTGCAGCTCCAATAATGTTACCTTACGTCGAGACCAGTATGTGGAAAAGCTCCCCACCGCCAGATCCCAACAATTCACATTGCACCCAAAATCCCTTAGAAAAAGCAGATACTGATGAGGACGACCATGTATAGTATTTGGCTATCCTGCAAGGCTCACAGGAGCTTCAGTGGACGAGCGTAAGTTAACTCCTAAGCTTCTTTCAACAGAGCTCTGTTGTTGATATGTTATTTTTTCCCCCTCGGAACTACAGTCAAGCTTATTGCATCATTCCTGCTCTCCTACCCTTTGGCCGGTCTGCTTAAGAGAATTCCCGACGCTCAGCCCTGGAAGAAAAATGTCTTCATTATCGTCGTTTCCTTGTTCTATATGGTCGGTTTATTCGATCTGTGGGATGGTTTGCGCACTCTGCTCTACAGCGCTGCTGGCACTTACGCCATCGCATACTACATAGACGGCTCGCTGATGCCATGGATCGGCTTTATCTTTTTGATGGGCCATATGTCCATCAGCCACATTTACCGGCAGATGATTGATGATCCCCAAGCGATTGATATCACTGGCGCACAGATGGTGCTCGTCATGAAACTTTCCTCCTTCTGCTGGAACATTCACGATGGCCGTTTACCGCAAGACAAGCTGTCAGACCCGCAAAAGTACGCTGCTATTGCACACTTCCCGAGCATCCTAGACTACGCGGGATATGTCTTGTTCTTTCCGTCCTTATTTGGGGGTCCGTCTTTCGAATATGTGGACTATCGGCGGTGGCTTGATACGACGCTTTTCGAGGTGCCCCCAGGAACCGATCCGTCCAAAGTGCCTCCGACCCGGAAGAAGCGCAAGATTCCCCGCAGCGGTACGCCTGCCACCAAGAAGGCTTTGATGGGTCTGGGGTGGGTCTTTGTATTCTTGCAATTGGGCTCTCTCTACAATAAGGAGACGGTGCTTGAAGAATCCTTCATGAGCTATTCTTTCCTTCGACGAGTTTGGATTCTTCATATGCTCGGATTCACCACACGAACGAAATATTACGGTGTATGGTCTCTGGCCGAAGGTGCCTGCATTCTATCTGGACTCGGATACAATGGCTTTGATCCTAAGACAGGCAAGGTCTTCTGGAACCGCTTGGAGAACATTGACCCCTGGAGCCTTGAGACGGCCCAAAACTCATATGGATACTTGGGGAGCTGGAACAAGAACACGAACCACTGGCTTCGCAACTATGTTTACCTGCGTGTGACGCCCAAGGGAAAGAAGCCCGGTTTCCGAGCCAGCCTGGCCACCTTTACAACCAGCGCATTTTGGCACGGATTCTACCCTGGCTACTACCTGACATTTATCCTGGGGTCTTTTGTTCAAACAGGAGCCAAAAGTAAGTATACAGCCGGTGCTTTTCCCTCTTTCTCGGGATGTTTCCGCTCATCTCGTTGCAGACTTTCGCCGTTATGTCCGTCCGTTCTTCTTGACTCCTGATGGCGCTAAGCCTCTGCCTACCAAACGCTATTATGACATTTTCAGCTGGCTTGCTACGCAGCTCACCATGAGCTTCGTCGTGATGCCGTTCATCTTCCTTTCATTCAGCTCGTCCATCCAGGTCTGGCGGAGCGTGTATTTCTACGGCGTTGTCGGAAACATCCTATCCATCATCTTCTTCGGGAGCCCGGCAAAGGGATATCTCGTCCGATCCTTGAAGAAGCGCAACAGGCCCCACATCCCGCGTACTGTCAGCATGGAAAGTATCCAGCAACCGACCCTCGGTCTGCCGAACGACCCGGCTCGGGAAATCGACGATGCGGTCCAGGAAATCAAGGCCGAGCTTGAGGCGCGGAGGAGACACGGCAGTGTGGTCGGGATGCCAACCGGCGAGGAACTGAAGGCCGCCGTAGAAGACAAGCTTGGTCGGAAGATCTCGTGATGACTCCTCGCTGTGGGTTAGAAGTATGCGGCACGGCGGCGGGACCTCTCGACTCGAGATCCCTGGCTCGATGTCATGCCGCGAATCACCGTTCGGTTTAAGTCGTCTTGGACGACACAACGATTAGACTCACTTGTGGATATTGTTGTACTAGACTTACCTTTGTTAGCTCAGCAGCGCCCTTTCTGCTTGTTGGCGTGCGTCCGATTTGCTTTTCACGACTTCCTGGTTATACTATAATGGGGGCTCTATTCTTATGAGCAGCTGTGAGAGAGGATTGGATATTGTATAGCCTGCCGGAGTTAATAACAATTATTTTCACTGATTTCAAACTCTTAGTATTATGCGTGCAAGCCAGATCATGTTGCTACAGATTTGATCTTCATACTGCTCGAGCCGAAGTTCGTCCAAAGTGTTTCCATTGGTCATGATCCTAAAAGATAAATCTACCTTAGGTCAGGCTCCAGGATGCAACGCTATGTACATGAGTACAGTACATGAATCTCGAAAATACAAGATGCAATAATATATAGGTCCAAAGAAATGGCATATATCCGTAACCGGTTCGTAAATCCTAATTATTCCATCGCCTGGTGCGCCAAAACCCTGGCCCACTGATTCGCAGTGGGCACATTGAAACACACCGTTAACCGAGCGGCAAATTAGGCAGGATCAGAAAGAAAAGTAAAATGCAAGAAGTCTAAACAAAACATTATATGCATCGTGACGTGTCGTACAGTCGTATCAACTTGAGTTTTTTGGTTTCGGATGAAGGCGAACCAAGCAACCAGTACCGGGAGCGGAGGATGAAGGAGGTCAAAAGAGGGTGGCGGAATGGAGAGAATCAACTCCTGAGTACCGAATTATGAAATGGTCATCGATCTAATCGACAAGGTGCAGGATATCAGGCGTAGCCTGGGAAATGATAGGTCGACCGCCAGGGTGAGGGGATACAGGACAGGCCGAATTTGAAGCGCATCGAGAAGTTGCATTTTAGAAGCCCACTGTACTGCCGACGACAGCCAGCGTTATCTGGACGGCTAGTTAGTCGCGGGTCAGAAAGAGATATCCTGCTTCATAGACTTACAACAATGGCGATAATCACCATCCCTAAAGGAGTCATCCATCGATTGAGATTCCTCCACCATCGAGCATTCTCGTAGCGCCTTCGGCCAAGCTCATGAAGTCGCATCTTGAGAGCCATCTCCAGTTCGGGCCCGTTCTCGTCCAGCACTGCATCTGGCTTCTCCGGCAATGGGAGGAATGCGGCCATGAACCAGGCTAAAGCGCGGCGTTGTGAGCATTTTGCACGATGGACCGTCCAGGGCAACAAGTGAACTTACCAAGTGGAAAAACGAACCCCAGGCAAAAGGACCATACTTGCATGTTCCTTCGTCCCAGTAAGGGCTCTGTCCGAGAATCCATCGAAGGCGCGGTCCATGTCTTGCCTTTTTGCCCAACAACCCGCTTGTCGGGATACAAGTGCGGCGACCAACTGTGTCGTAGGCGGCTGTTAGCGGTGGCTGATAGCTCGTCGGTCTCTGGGCCTTTGACCCAATGGCTTCGAGGATCGCGGGGATCAGGCGGGGCCATCCAACGCACGCTCCCCGTTGTTTCATTTGTTGGAGCTCTCGATCGGCCTGAAGCTGTTGGAATATACCGTAGAGCTTGTGAGTTGGACGTAGCAGGGCGGGCAGTGGGCGGGCGGCTCCCATCAATTACCGACAGCGCAGAGTTCACGGTCTGTCCATCCAGACCATAGTACATCTTGGCCCAAGTCGGGAGCATGTTATAGACAAAGCTTGAGCTAGTCCCCGGTCGCTTATTACTGTTGCTGCGCAAGCTACTTTTCCGAGACTCCGAAGAAAGACTGCTTGGAACAGCTGGATTGGTGGGGCGAGCTGGTAGATTTGACAGATGGTCCAGACGCTCATCTCTATCTGAGTCGCTTACCAACCACAACGACGACGACCCCGGTCTCTGGCGGACGAGTGCAGCCGAGGGCCTGGATGGCTCTGCAGCCGAAATTTCGCTAGGCTCATCGGCCCCAGAAGCAAAGCTGGAGTCCAGCTCGGCGGACCACCTAGACGTGACGGTTGACAAATGGGATTTGAAGCGGTCAGATGATTGGTCAGGGGTGAGCTCTTGGAGATTGCGATCGGACGAGCTGGTAGATTGTGAAGTATCCACCCATGAGCCTGATGATGAGGGAGCCAGGACTGTGGGATATTGGATAAACACGCCACTATCCACAATAGCCTGGACGACCGAGGGTGGCCCGCTCCGAGACGATGAAGTTAGGGAGCGAGAATGGCTGCGGCCGCGACCTCGGGTGGAGTTGGAGTTTGATCGCACTGATGGATGGTATGGAGGAGTAGAACGGAAAGATTGTGAACGAGAACTCTGTTCCTCGGAAGATCCGTGAGTCCACGGAGCGGCGCCAATATGTCTGATCACAGTCCCCATAGAGTTCAAGGATGTCAGCGAGTTAGAACGTGTGGCGGAATCCGGGTTTGAGGAAGCACCAATCCGGACAAAGTTCAAGCTGGAGTTGTCGAGGGCAACAAAGCTGGGACTCGACGGTGGTCCAATGGTCACAACATTGGGGCTCGATCCGCTCGAGGACGCATGCTGAGCACCTGACGGTTGGCGAGACGGTCCTGGAGTTTCTGACACGACGGGTTTAATGCTGGGAGCCGCTGCAGGGATCACCATCATGTCCTCGTCAGAATACCCTGCATCTGAACCCCCAACGGACCTATTATAGGCCGATTTCTCTCCCGGAAGAATTGGCTCAGGAAGAGAAGAATTGCTGGATTTAGGGTCATCTTCCCACACCTGTGACGGGGTGTTTCCGGGATCAATCGTGGACGATATATCCCACGGATCACCGACAGACTGCTCGAGAAAACTACTATCGGCGGCTCGGCTGGCGCTGGATGACAGCGTAGCGGTTGACTGATCAGGCGCCTCGCCGGCGTGAAACTCCGGGTAATGAACATATTCTTGTCCTTTGCCAGGTCGTGGTAACAGGATGTGCTCCGGTTTGGTCGGAAACGGAGTGGCTGAGTAAACATCGTGCGCTTCCTGTTCGTGGTCTTTGTCGCCGACGATCCGCAAAGAGGGCGCCGGAGACGTCTCGTTCGTCTGAGATGCACTGCGCTCATGGAGAGCTCTCCGTCGAGGAGAAGCATCTGCTGAGGGTCCAGTTGAGCGCATGTTGGTTGTGTTGATTATTTCATATTATCAGCAAACACCGGCAGAATATTAATTAATTAGTCAAAGGTAACGATAGCGAAATGAGTGTGGAGAACAGAAGGTAATTAAGCCGACCATGCGGTTCACCGAGGCAAAGTCGAGATCAAAAGAATGGAAAATTTGGTAGTACACGATACTCCTGATCGGGTTTGGCTGGGTTGGTTTGTCGGTCCGATGGGTGACAATTGCTGAAGCTGGAGAGGTATGTAGGTATGCTGCTGTTGTGTTGTTGATTTTGTTGTTGTTGTTGTTGCTGTTGTTTGTTGTGGTCTATAGCGCTGTTATGCAATAAGGAATGCTTTGATACAACCAAAACCCAATGCAGAATATAAGTCCAGTTCAATGGCAAGACGACGAAAAGAGCGTATTTGTGACGACAAAAAGATTCCCGCCAACAGTTGGAATAAAAGAGTCAAGCCAGACCGGTGGAGCGAAAGTAAGTTGAAGAATTGAAGGTGCAAAGAGCGTTTGAACTGGAGAGACCGAGAAGCAGCACTCAAACGAGTGTCTCTAAAGGAGCGACAGAAAGCACAACGACTGGAGAACGATAAACCACAACCTGAAACACGGAAAACCCATCAAAATAAGTAAGGCATGCAAGGCACGAGCAGCACTAAGTGGGCAATGTCATTTATATGGAATCTCGTTGCTCCGCTGGCGGTGAAAAGCCCGGCGTTAGCGGGCTGTTTAGCCGCAGCCCGTAAGCCATTTCTGACCTGTGGAGACGCTGGACGGGGCTGTGGCAGCCAAGCGGGCAGATTACGGACGTAAACTGACCTTTCGTTTGTTGCCTTTTGCTGCCAGGGGTATGCAGCTGCACGCTTTAAAGCAGTGCTCTGCACCCATCCAATTGGTTGGTGGAAATGAAAAGAAAAGCGAAGCAGGGATGATCTTTGTAACAGCTCGCCTTTTTGGATCAAGATAGTTGTTATGTCTGTCCTCTATGGGAAAGTACGCGGTACTGAGTACTGCATAGTACTAGTCGTAATGTCGTCTAGGGGTGATAATAACGACCTGGATCCTGAGGTCCGCACAAATTTCCCCATGGGTAGAGGAGTCCGAAGCGGTTCACGGCTAGTTCGTCTCAGGGTAATCAGCTTGTACCAAGATAGTGGTATCGGATCATCGGAATCTAATAATAATCCTCATCGTCATGATCTTCAGGTGGTAAAATTATCAGGGAACAGGCACAAATCATTGTTTCACTCGGTGGAAATTAGACGATTTGAGACTCATTTCGCTCGGTGATGATCACTATTCGTTGGTTGAGTCGGACACGGACCATGAGTGCGACGATAGGGGTCGGATAAGGGGAGCAGTCGAGAACATTACTTTAGTAGACTGGTATTGCCGGGTTGTGGTAATATTCGAGCATTTGAGCAGGTTGCAGATAGTGATCAGCTTTCGCAGTCCTCCATGGGACTACTCTGTATTGGCTGCAAATATATGCAAGGTACGGAGTACCACTTGCTCTAGAAAGCATCCAAGTAGCGTATGCACACGCAGAACATTCACATGTAAGTCTGTGACTTCCTGTAATCGAGACACTCGTCACGACTCAGCCTTCACCAGGGCAATACGTTGCAAAATTGCCGCGGCCGATCTCAGTGGAGGAGTTCACGGAGTCGATCTTGACTTTCCAGTTCTCGAACCTCGAGGACTCGAGATGACATTAGACAGATAGCCACGGAATGAACCATGGGTGGATCTAGTTGACAGCCTCCGTACTCCGTAATAATAGTTGAGCTAAAACACTTCGATTTCCTTCGTCCCCGACGATTTGAGGATCTAGATAGAAAATCAGTAACTTTGATTGGCAGCGGATCATTCTCGCTACAGTAAAGTCCAATAAGGGCGCTGTTTCAGAGGACAAAATAATGACAGTCTCGAAGCGACTAATTTAGTCCCATGCAGTAAGGCTGCCAACTCACCAGTGGATCCTGTTTACTGATTTAGTGTCCTCGAGTTACCACTCTCTCTTTCTCGAGTGACTTGGTCAACTGCGGCCATCCAAATTCAGAACAGAAGCTGGACGAAAAGAACCAAGCATAGGACGCGGGGTTCACGAGCAGCATCCTCTCCGAGTGTCGTAGAGTCGTGTACAGAAAGTACAGAGTGTCGAGGTCTAGAAGCTGGACAGTGGGGAAAAGATCGAGCATTCCCGATTCGGTTATATTTAATTGTGGGTGTCAGGCAATAGTGGATGCCTCTGAAATCAGGCACAAAACTCCAGGCCCTGTTTCTTGCTTGCTTTTTCTTTGTTGGACTGTCGATCTCTTGCTTCACATCCAAACTTGCTATAAGGCTGGCCTGGTGCATTACATTTCAGCAACTACAGTCCCAAGGTAATCAGCATCGTCTTTCTATTTTCGCTGAAAGGTCGAGCTTGTGTATCTCTGATTAATCGCCAGACTGGCTCCCTGCTGCTTGTTTACTTGCACGTGAATCTCCAACGCTTTTGCGGATACGGCAAAGTCCGATACACTGCTACCACTGCTTTAGGCGTTATGGCTCCGGTTGGACTTCTGGCTCGTCTTCGAACGCTTTATACTAAAAATCATGGTAATCTCTCCTCTACAGCATTTGCCTGTTTGTCTCTAACTATCCCGCATCAGACGAGCCTGTCATTTCGATCCGCACGGCCGCTTTCTTTTCGGTATGTACCTCTCTAGTCCTAGCGCTTTCATTCCTAGTGTATATTTCAAGTAAATGAGCAGTGTTTCTCATTCCAGTATCAGAGGAGATTATCAGAGAACACAATAAAGACTGGAATCTCATCATGGATTTCATTATATAGAACGTGCGACTAACTCCTACGCAGGTGCTCCTAACTTTACTTTACGTGGCACCATTCTACATATCGCCAACTACGCGCCCCTCTCAGACGCTCAGTCGAGATGCTCCCTCTGTGATTCGAGCAAGGATCAGGGCGGTGACCTGGTCTTGTTCCCTGGGCACCCTTGCGGTTCTATGGCTGATCGTAGCCAAGAACAATGCTTCAATCCCAGAGGCTGTGAGGCTCCTGGGTTGGTGGCCTATCAACCTCTGGGACATCTGTCGGGCCCTGCTTCTGACGGCTCTCCTGTTTACGGGACCTCTTTTTGAGCGTGGCATTGCTGAAGGGGAATGGATAGACTGGCTTAAAGGAAACAAAATCTCCGAGACTCTCCGTGGCTGGATTGGATGGCGGAATTACGTCGCTGTGAGTAGAACACGAGTAAAGGAACTTGTCGCAACTGTGGCTTACCAAAAGATGCAGGGTCCTATTACGGAGGAGATCATGTTTCGGTCCGCCATTGTGCCTCTCCATCTCCTAGCCAAGGACACCCCCCGCCACATTGTTTTTGTGGCGCCTCTTTATTTCGGAATCGCACATGTGCACCACTTTTACGAGTTCCGCTTGACGCATCCAGATACTTCGATCTTTGCAGCATTGTTCCGATCGGTGTTCCAGTTTGGCTACACTACCATCTTTGGTTGGTATGCCACCTTCCTGTATCTTCGAACGGGGTCTTTGCTGGCGGTCATTCTCGCCCACAGCTTTTGCAACTGGTGCGGACTCCCCCGCCTTTGGGGACGGGTCGAGGCAGGTGTCCCCATCGGGCCGCCCTTGGGTAAAGGCAAGGAAGACTCCGATGTGAAGAGTGCATACGCCGCTTATGATAAACTGGGCCTGGGCTGGACAATTGGGTACTATGTACTCCTTGTATCAGGGGCAATTGGCTTCTATTACGCCCTATGGCCGCTAACTGACTCGCCAAATGCGCTTGCTGCGTTTACAGGAGGATCCAAGTGATCGCATGGTACCTTTGGCACTTCTCGGCCATCAGCACATACATCAGGATATCACCTATTCGCTGTTTTCTTCTCCTGTTTTGATATTTCCTCCTATATATGATGTTAATGCCTTATCTCACTGCAGCATATTATGATAAAGTGAGCAAGTGGATATATTTTGAGTGATCTTGACGTGACGTTTGTATGAAGCGTGTTACGACGGCACGATAGCTTGATAATGATAATGATGAGCACATAATATGCTTCTATTTATAAGTTGGTAGGAGAATTGAGAAAGAATACTCAGTCCTTTGTCTAGTAGCCGGACTGAAGCAGAAAGGAGAAATCTCCGTTATCTCCGAGTCCGCCTCGGACACACTTGTTGGCTTGCCTTATAATCTGGTCATTTAATCTGCCGGTATAACTGCGAAGTTCTCAAAGTACCTCTGCAATTAACCCCTCGCGCATAACCTAAACAAGCATACTTCATGAGGCCACGATTGACGAATTGCCGCTCACTCATAAGTGGGTGCGGCAAGACCACACCCGCTGGGTTCTTCTCTTTCAGTGTTTCCCGCTCGAATCCCCTCCGCGCTCCTCTGACTATACCACCACCTTTTCCTGTGACCCAGAAATGTCCAGAGCCCGCCTGCTCATGTCCTGCTACACCAGCTATGCCCGAAGGGCTCCCGATTGATTTCGATCAGTCATTGAACGGAACAATGGCAGCATACACCCAACAGGTCGTCATCTGCACTGGCCAGAGAGATTGGGCCAGTCGCATTGAGGATGATGGCAAGGGCCAAAGCTGGGGAGAGCTAGTTAGAGGCTTGAAGAAGCTGATGGGCCGTGGTGGGCGCTATGCGGATGTAAGTGTACGCTTGTCGCTGGCTGTTCTACAAGCGCTGACAAAATGCGATTCGGTAGCCGTTCAATAACGTCTTGGTTTCAAACTCGTCCTTTAGCCCTTCGTCCTCCACTGCTACCGCCTCGGCCTTTCTCTTTCCCCGGTTCATATATATTCCTTCAATTTCCGTGAATGTCTCCGAGGAGCAAAACGCGCAGGCAGATCTCGCCACGTTTGTCCAAGCCTTTCTTCTCCCGGAACAGCTCAATCCTATGCAAGAGTCCCTCCCCGAGCCTAAGCGGGCGAAATTAACCCGCAAGCCTGAACTTGCATCCAATTTTCCGGATGCCATCGACATTCAGTTCTCTCCTGTTGTATTGATATGCGGTCATGGTGGTCGTGACATGCGCTGCGGAGTCATGGCACCGGTCCTTGAAAAGGAGTTCAGCCGCGTCTTACGCGCGCGGGGGTTCTCATCCGCCGGAGCGGACGGTAATCCCACTGACAGCCCTGAGCATGCCCATGTTGGACTGATCAGTCATGTCGGTGGTCACAAATATGCTGGAAATGTGATTGTGTACATTCCTCCCGGCATGAAGGCAGGTGGCTCCCCTCATCCGCTGGCGGGTAAGGGTATTTGGTATGGGCGGGTTGAACCAAAGCATGTCCAGGGAATTATAGATGAGACTATAATGAGTGGAAGAGTGGTACTCGATCATTTCCGGGGTGGGATTGATCGCAATGGTGATCTCCTACGAGTATAGAGTTGTCGGGATATAGATTCTTATGTCAGATCACAACACGTGTATATATAGATGCTAGATAGATCACGAATTACCCATCCGGTGCACTTTCCCAATGAAATTCTCTGGTTCGAGGATATAGGTTTCCTCCCATGCGACTGATCAACAAATACAAACTGATTGCCTCATTTGTAAGGTATTCCGTCCCAAACCAGCTAGCTCGGCACTAATCCAGTTTGGGATATGAAGCTGCCGGAGCCGAAAATCATTGTCGGAGTACGGAGTACTTTTCCAGTGATGTGACTCTGGGCCATGCTTCGATATCAGCTCCATTGCCAGATACGATTTGCCTCAATGGCCGAGTGATACATCATTCTGTACCATACGATGGTCAAACAGCGAACATGCAATCCATATCCCGACTACGATTGAGCCCGACCGTCTTCATACAAGGCCGATGGAGATGCGCCGCCCACCGCCCGGTCTTAAGCAATTCCATCCGACTTGCGACAACGTCAGCGATTCCGATATCCAGGAAACTAGATCTGCCGGCGATTGATAGAAAATGGCAGGAGAAGTGGCAAGCGGAGGAAACGCGGTCCTCGCCCAGCGGCAGCGCGAACAAAGAAAGCCAGGGCGACAAACCAAAGTCGTACATCCTCTCCATGTTTCCCTACCCCTCGGGGACATTACATATGGGCCATTTACGGGTCTACACGATCTCGGATGTATTGGCGAGGTTCTACCGTATGCGAGGGCATGAGGTTCTCCATCCGATGGGCTGGGATGCGTTCGGGTTACCGGCGGAGAATGCGGCGATCGAACGCGGGATTGACCCGGCCGAATGGACGAAGCAGAACATCGCGAAGATGAAGGAACAGTTACGCAGCATATCGACGTCTTTTGACTGGGATCGGGTATGTGCCGGATACCTCTCAATTGGACTATTTGACAGTCGTTGACCAGCTCTGGCGCGCTCTCCAGGAATTGGCGACGTGCTCGCCTGAGTTCTACGAACATACCCAGCGGATATTCCTGATGTTGTATCAGAAAGGTCTTGCTTACCAGGCAGAGGCGCTCGTCAATTACGATCCGGTTGATAAGACGGTGCTTGCGAACGAGCAGGTGTGACTATTATACTTTGAGACGATACTCTTCAAGGCTGACTTCTCTTCAGGTTGATGCCAATGGTTTCTCATGGCGCTCCGGCGCAAAGGTTGAGAAGTTGAAGCTGAAACAATGGTTCTTCCGAATCACTGATTTCAAGGAAATGTTACTGAAAGATCTGGACTCGTTGACCGGGGTTTGGCCTGAGCGCGTATTGACTATGCAGCGCAACTGGCTGGGCAAGTCATACGGTGCGAAAATCAAATTCCCAGTCACTGTTGATGGGAGCGGTGATACAAGTCTCCATGTCAATGTTTTCACCACGCGCCCAGATACCTTGTACGGAGTTGAATACATTGCACTCTCTTTGGACCATCCCGTTGTCCTGGAGGCTGCAGAAAAGGATACGGCCTTGCGGAAATTCCTCGATGAAGCAGCTTCACTTCCACCTGACTCCAAAGTTGGTTACAAGCTGTCGGGCGTGACCGCTTCAAACCCGTTGCACATCATTGACAAGGAAAGTCCTCACATTGCGAGGAAAGTGCCCATCTTCGTGGCCCCTTATGTCCTCAGTGACTATGGTGAGGGAGCCGTTATGGGAGTTCCAGGCCATGACTCTAGAGACTTGGCATTCTTCAAAGAGAACACATGCCCCGAAACAATTTCAGTCGTTATCGAACCGGAAAACTCGCCTAACCCAAAAGACGACACCACAGGGACTGTCTCACCTCCAAGCGACATGAAAGCATTTACTCAAGAAGGTATCCTTACCTCGAGATGCTGGAAATACCAGGGCCTCCACTCCCGTGAAGCCAAGAAGCAGATCGTTACCGACCTTAAAGGAGTTGGCCATGGTGATTTCGTGGAGCAGTGGAGACTCAGGGACTGGCTGATCAGTAGGCAGCGCTACTGGGGAGCTCCCATCCCCATCATTCACTGCGACAGCTGTGGCCCTGTGCCTGTGCCGGAGGAGCAGCTTCCCGTCCGGCTACCCAAGATTGAGGGTGACTGGCTCAAAGGGAAAAAGGGCAATCCGCTCGAGTCGTCGCAGGATTGGGTCAACACAAAATGCCCAAGTTGCAGCGGGCCTGCAAAGCGCGACACAGATACCATGGATACCTTCGTTGACTCGTCCTGGTACTATCTCCGCTTTCTGGACGCCCACAATAAGGAGCGGCCATTCTCACCTTCAGCAGCGCGACCGGTTGATATCTACATTGGCGGCGTCGAGCACGCTATCCTGCACTTGCTGTACGCCCGATTTATCTACAAATTTCTTTCCCAGACGGAGTTGTTTCCGGAGATTGCTCGGACGGGTAACGTCTCGGGGCCTTCAGAACCGTTCAAAACTGTCCTGACCCAGGGTATGGTCCATGGAAAGACGTATACGGAGCCGTCCACTGGTCGATTCCTACTTCCCTCGGAAGTTGATCTTTCCAATCCAAACCAGCCGCTCATCAAGGGCACCCAGGTCGCCCCTAACATCTCATATGAAAAAATGTCGAAGAGCAAACACAACGGCGTGGATCCCACGTCTTGTGCGCTACAGTATGGCGCCGATGCCACTCGTGCACATGTTCTTTTTTCCGCACCTGTCAGCGAGGTACTGGAGTGGGATGACGTGAAGATTGTGGGCATTGAGCGTTGGTTCGGTCGGCTCTGGAAACTTGTGCTGGATGCCAAGCAAAGCCTGGCTTCGGCATCATTCACAGTTTCGCAGAGTGATCTGCAGAAATCTTCCGGCCCTATCTCCCCACTTCCTTCCCTATTGCAGGGTCTTGGCGATACTGACGCTGATGGCATTCTCCACACCCATCAGACCATCGTATCTGTGACCAACTGCATTGAAAACAACCCGTACGGTCTGAACACCGTCATCTCCGACCTGACCAAGTTGACCAACACGTTGACATCGTCAACCCCTACATCTCCCCAGGTTTTGTACCTTTGTGTCTCCTCACTTGTTCGGCTCCTCGCACCTGTGGCCCCGGCCTTGGCCTCTGAATGTTGGGAGGTTCTGAATAATTCTCTCATCGACGAGATTGCAAGCACTGGAGCCCGTGTACCAGATATCTTCGACTGCGCGTGGCCGTCTCCCCTTTTGACCTCCGAGCAGGCTGATGTTTTGTCCGCACGCGGAGGCCAGATTGTAGCTGTTCAAATTAATGGAAAGCTACGCTTCACGGTGACTATCCCTCGAAGATTATCCCCCACAACATCTGTGGAATCCAGTGACAACTCTGGTGCAGTCACTGATGAACAAGACTGGATTGTCAGTCGAATTTTGGAAACGGACGAGGGCCGCGTCTGGCTGCGAGAGAAGAACGACTGGGAAAAGCGGAGACGAGTCGTGGTTGTCAAAGGAGGCAAATTGGTGAACATTGTCTTCTAACCTGGGCAAACTGCCCAAACGTATGATCTATGGACTCGCTCCGGAGGTTGCCGGGGGTACCTATGTAGTATAGACATTGTACATTAGAAGTATAGTAGATTTATTATCTCTCGAATGCCGCATTATGGAACCAATCTCTCTTTCAAGAAATTCTGAGCATTCCTGATTTCTTGCAGCTCAGTTTTCTGGTTCAGCGACAATAACCGGGCTTGACGACTCGAAACAATGCCTATGCGCCCGTGTTCCGCACTTGCTTATATCGCTCGCAGATTGGGCTGTCGGTGAGGAGCAGTGGGGAGCTGGCGGAGGCGTTCCCCTCATCATCGCGGAGCTGAGTAGCTGACTTGCGGTGGTCTAAATTCGGTATCCTCACTCTCAACAATGATGCGAGTTCCTTGATTGATGGGATCTAGGAGATTCGGATGAATCTTGGTAAAAGCTCGGATAAGAGCATTATAGGTACTTACATCGTTTGTCGTTTGACGTTTGCTGGAGAACCCTGGAGCTCCGATTAGTGGACCGAGCTTGACTGAGAGCCAAGATTCCAGAAGAACAGCATCGAGTCTCTGAGACACCAACTCCAAACGTACTTTCCGGAATGAACTGGATGGTCTTGATAGATATTGTTCATCCGTTCGAGCGGCAATTTCTCGAGCCAGACTCGGGTACCCAGAGGTATAGAGAGGTACCTCTCTAAAATTTGAAGCGGGCGTGCGGGGTATGAGGGGGCTCTCCTCATGAGGGGTAAGTGATGTGACGAGGGGTTTTCATAGCTATCTCAATATGGAATAGCGTGCCATATCGAACCCCTCAGCTTAAGGTCGAGCTCACGTATTGGTGAGTAGAGGGGTACCTCTGTGCCTAGATCCTAAGCGCGTGAGGCTGGACCCGACCGACTGTCCTCTCATCTGCCAACCCCTCACTAAGAGGTCAAGGCACGCTTTTTCCTTCGCTGCTATGCAAGGACATACAGGTAAGTATCGACGGGTTCATGCCTGTAATCAGTTAAAAGCAATTCGTAGTTGTGTATCATGTACGTTTCGCGGAACCCCGCATTGCCATAGTCTTTCGAGTCTCACTTAAGACGTAGGTGCATACCTTGGTCGCACAAGGATGAATGCCAATTGAGGATACTCGAGTGACAGTATTACATGCATATTCAAGAATAAGCAGTCATTGCTAGGTGCTAGGATAAGAATCCATCTACATACCAACTCACATAGCGCCAAATGTCAAAGCTCCTCCAACTCCAACCACTCGCACTCTCTTTCTCGTTGTCCCGCATGCGGAGAGACCCAATAATCCATCATCCCACCCACTTTCCATGGGTTCCCGCCGATCCGTTCGTATTCTTGACTCCTGGACTAGTAAGGTAGTTTTGTTTGTTAGCGGATGTGGTCTTCCATATTATTACCTTTTGGAGTGAACCAGGTTGCTCTGCCACGGCCCACTGGTTGGTGGAGTTCCGCTCATCCCCAATGGATAGTGCTGCATCCTCGACACCTTGATGGTTACTATGTGGTAATATGGTACAACTAGGCATAATACCTTAGTAGCACTGGCGTCTCGAGAATTGGAGAGGGGCAGTTTGCTCCAGTCTGTTCACCATGAAAATTAGTCTAGTAAAGGACCCAGAAAGGTCTATATATTTGGGGCCCTGTCCCTATAGTTCTGAATGCTCCTTTTTTACTATCAATCTCATATCATCGTCCTCATCATCAGCTCATTCTTCTGCTTGACCGAATCCGGTGAGTTTCCTGATATGTCTCCCTCTCTCCTCATTCTTCCCTCTTGGGTCTATGTCTACCTGAAATAGCCATAATTCTTCGGCTTCTCTCTGGATCATGATTCCCCACCTTCCATGCCATCCGGCTTTTCCCCCCCGCCCTGCATCATGCTTCCATCACGTCTACGGGATTTATGCGCCGAAATAACCATTGACATCTGGCTCCAGGCCTAAAGTCAATGATGATTTAAATAGACCGCTGACTCCCTCCTCAATCTTAGGCTCATCTCTCAATCATCCTTCTCCTTCATATCTAACTCAATCAACTTCAATTCAAAATGGTATTTATCCGTTCTTTGTCCCGTCAGCTGCGGCGGCCTGCCACTTCTGTCTTTTCTACCAAAGGAGTCTTTTCTCCTCCCAGCAGTAGTCCATTCCGGGCTGCTTCTCTGGGAGGTTCTGTCTCTGGTGCACGAACGCTGACAGCCTCTGCCAATCTACAGGGCAAGGTTCTTATGGTCCTCTATGACGTAAGTACTCGCAAACAACTTCTTTTTGCTGTGACATGACAAGGCCTGGAAACTGATTATTGATGAAAACAGGGCGGTGAGCACGCCAAACAGCAGCCTGGCCTTCTTGGTACCACCGAGAATGAGCTTGGTTTGAGAAAGTGGCTCGAGGAGCAGGGCCACACTCTGGTCACCACCTCCGACAAGGAGGGCGAGAACTCCACTTTCGACAAGGAGCTGGTCGATGCTGAAGTCATCATCACCACCCCGTTCGTACCCCACTCTGGAGTTACTCACGCTGGCGCGCAATTACTGACCTGTTGTAGTTTCCACCCCGGTTACCTGACCGCAGAGCGCTTGGCCAAGGCCAAGAATCTGAAGCTCGCCGTCACTGCCGGTGTTGGTTCCGACCACGTTGACCTCAATGCCGCCAACAAGACCAACGGCGGTATCACTGTCGCCGAAGTCACTGGTTGCAATGTTGTCTCTGTCGCCGAGCACGTTGTGATGACCATTCTGACTCTGGTTCGCAACTTCGTCCCTGCCCACGAGCAGATCCGCAACGGGGAATGGGATGTTGCTGCCGTTGCCAAGAACGAGTTCGACCTCGAGAACAAGGTCGTCGGAACTGTCGCTGTTGGACGTATCGGTGAACGTGTGCTGCGCCGTCTCAAGCCCTTCGACTGCAAGGAGCTGCTCTACTACGACTACCAGCCCCTCAAGCCCGAGGTTGAGAAGGAGATTGGCTGCCGCCGTGTTGAGAACCTCGAGGAGATGCTCGCCCAGTGCGACGTTGTCACTATCAACTGCCCTCTGCACGAGAGCACTCGCGGTCTCTTCAACAAGGAACTCATCTCCAAGATGAAGAAGGGTAAGTTTTGCTATCATGTTCAACTCGCAAATAACTTGTCCGCTAACTGTATCCCAGGCTCTTGGCTCGTCAACACTGCCCGTGGTGCTATTGTTGTCAAGGAGGACGTTGCCGAGGCCGTCAAGTCCGGTCACCTCCGCGGCTACGGTGGTGATGTCTGGTACCCTCAGCCCGCTCCCAAGGACCACCCCCTTCGGTACGTCCAGGGCCCTTGGGGCGGTGGTAATGCCATGGTTCCTCACATGTCCGGTACCTCGATCGACGCCCAGATCCGTTACGCTCAGGGCACCAAGGCCATCCTCGACAGCTACTTCTCCGGTCGCCATGACTACAGACCCGAGGATCTCATCGTCAAGGACGGTGACTACGTCACCAAGGCCTACGGTCAGAGGCAGAAGTAAATGTCACAATCACTTTATGAAGCGAATGACTGATTGTACTTATTCTTGCACATTTCTTTGCTTTCACCTTTATGAGTGACTTACCCATCTTATGATACCTAAATGACATTTCTCTTTTCTTCAATCCATTGGCTACTCAGAGCGCGAGTTCCAACTCAGCTCCTACTCTTAAATACTGTATGGTTTGTAATAGCTGATCGGAGTCTTATGATCGAGCTAACAAGCCATGTATGCGGTTAATTGCTTGACACACGCAACACAGATGCTCAGCGACATTTGTGGCAACGCAAAGTCCTCAGTGGTTCTCAGGTGAAATAGTTTGGCTTCAGACTAGCTGGTGGGGACCGTCGATTAGCTAAAGCTTAACCCTTTTAGAGTTGCTTAACCTGTAGGCGCAAGCTTGGTCCCTTGGAACCATGATGATGCCGTCAATAGTTCAATACAAGCATAATCTGTTACCCTCTAGGGAGTTGAGAACCGATTCAATTGTGTTTCAATAACTGGACTCCCCTCAATCACATTGATCTGAAAGCTCAGACTCAAGGCCACAGCGAACTATATGCCTCTCAACTTATCAATTTCGCTTGAACCGCTACGTATATATGCATATATAAATATGAGTATCAGGCTCAATGGAGGACACTTTCTTTTTAATGCATAAAGCACTCCGTTCAACTCGTGTGTTCTGTGCAGGAAAAAAATGCGAGGTTGACGATTGCTCTGGACAATCGAAATTAAGACCCGGACGGTAGTCAATAGGATAAATTACGTCCCTGATGCCACAATTTTCGAGGGAGGTTATGAGGGCCTACACGTAAAAGACAAATCTAGTGTTGAGTTAGCATTCTCACATATCTGGCATCGTTTGGTATGTACCTTAGCCAGCCTCCTTGAAACGATATTGCCACGGTGTTCTGAGCACGTATACGTCGGATAGACAGGTCTCACTTGAGGGTATCTACTGACCATTTCAACATTCTAACGGCACCTGATTCAAGTTCGAATTCGGAAAGTTCTCGATGAGATCCATCAGATACATGCGAAAATATCTGAAGAAGAGACCGCAGTCTTCATGCCGCTTGTCTAATATGCATATACCCAAACGCCAGCTGTAACTGAATGACAAACAAATTATCGACCACAAATCATCGACGAACCCTTGAATGGCCATGAGCATCCCCTTCATCATCGCTATCGTCCATGAACCCCTGCTCGAGGTCCCGGCTGAGTCGGCTGGTTGCGTCAGCCGTTGTATCGCGCCGTCTCTCCAGCGCTTCCCTCCGAGAGGGATCCATGTCCATCCCGACCATGATTTCCCCCTCCTCGTCAAATATGCTAATGTTATCGTGCTGTCCGTCGGTCTGCCGCCGCCACGACGATGGTAAGAAGAAGCGCATGACGGCATCAGCTATACGATCTCGCAAGGATAAAGTATGCGCAGAAATGGCTTGCAATGGAAGATATTGTGAGTAGCGTTGATGATAGCGACGGAAGAATGGGACAATGAGGAATGAGAGGAGGAGATAAAGCGCCAGGGATATTACGGCGGGGATAAGAAGGGTCTGAGCAGGAACAGGTCATTAGAAATCAACACCGTCAGAATATGAGACCCGAGAAAACTCACCTTGGCCACATTTGACATGGAGCCCATCTTGACTGTGGCTCAAAGTGGTGGCTTGATTTGCGTATACGGTTATAGGCAACAGCCTAGGTATATGCTCAGGGGAAATGATAGTGACGGGTCTCTGATCAACATGAAGACATCATGCTCACATCACACAAGAATAAGACAAAGAGACTTAAGGCTTCTATAGATGACCATTCAGGTTTCCAGTAGCCGATACCTGCTGGCGATTATCTTACAGCCTGCTCTTCGTCGCAGATGCTGCAGACTAATGCAGACAAGCACACGTGACTTTATCTCCTGAACGGGGATAATGGTCACGTGAGTAAGCGGCCCCTGTTGCGTTCTAGAGCCGCCTCTCTCACCCCTAAACGAGTAATGCCCGCGCTTTAACCCTGACAAGCAAACGACGTTTCTAGCATCATCCTAGTGCCAGCACAAGCAGGACAAGCGATCACACCCTTTTTGGGAGACCGATACCCCTCGCTTGTCGTGTTGCGCCTTTTTCGCATGAAGCCCAGAAGAGGAGGGAGGATTTGAAGTGTTACTATTCGGCGCCCTCCCCCCTCCTGTTCTAGTGCTGCTCCGCAGCGGGTATTCAACTGCTAGTCAGGAGTCCCAACTACGGCTTATTGGATTTGAGTTGGATGTCGTTGACGCCCTTGCGCAGGTTTGACAGCAACGGGGTTCGTCGGTTTCTGGAAACAACCTTGTTAGCGACAACGCTTCTGTTTTAGGTCTTCTGGTTGTGGACAACGCTCATGCTGCGCCCTGCATCTCCCCAGCGACGCCCGTCAAAATGCCAACCACCACATCCGCATCCGACAAATCGAGACAAACCTCGGCTGGCAAAGGATTCTTCGGGAGGAAGCTGCACAAGGAGAGGCAGGTAGATGATCGGTATGAGGGTTATGGAGGGTCGGAGAATCTCGCCCCCCCAGGAAGCGCTGCTGGATCCCGTTCGTCCCGGCATTCGAAACGATCATCCGTCCAATCTGTGGATTACTCGCACGACTTTGATCCCAGCGGTCTCTCGATGACCGCAGGTGTCATAACATCCATTCCCTTTGAGAGCCTTCCTGCGGATACCAGGTCTCCCATCCCGGTAGATTATCTGTCCAGGGCAGAGACATCGCCGCGAAAGGAGCCTTCCCCAAATCATCTTGCCAAGGGGGCCAGTGATTTTCATCAATATCCAGCATGGAACCCGACGGGACTACGAGAAACCAACGCCTTTTCCCATCCTACTGGGCCCCGTCCCCCGCCGCACGCGTCCAATGTGTCTATGGTTGGGAGTACTGCAGGGGACAAGAGCGCGAGGTATCAGCAGTGGGCAAGACCAGGCAGTTCGGCCACAAATGCTGGGTTCAGCCATAATTCTTCGTCCACCGTGGATTCATCATCGACGTCGCGGATGTCCCTTGATCAGACCAGCATCCATTCGTCTCTCTCTTCCAACACAAGGGGCTCGAGTTATATCTCATCGGACGGCTCAGCACGGACGCTCACAACATCGCATTCAGGTGACCGTGGCACTCTCTTCCCAAGCAGCGGCAACTCCAATCGATTCTCTACTGCACAAGCGGCATGGCAAGCTGCTCAGCTGGCTACCCAACCTGCTGCACCGGCCCTCAATCCTGAGCAATATCTCACGCGGCCCAGGGACGACCGCATAGTAGACCAACTGTTCCTTGACTTGATGCAAAAGCGAGGCTGGCAAAACCTTCCAGAGCAGGCCAAGCGGCAGATGCTGGCGTATCCCGCGTCCAAGAAATGGACGCTGGTACACCAGGACCGCTTGACGGAACTACAGGGTGAACAGAAGCGGAGGCAGAACGCAAGGCAAACCCATGGCCATGACGGTCCGACCGGCATTCTCGAGCGGGCCGATGAAGAAGGGAGCCCGGAGTGGTATGTGAAGAAGGTCATGGATGACAGTATCACATCAAAACAATTGGCCAGCTTGAGTGTCAGTCTGCGAACGCAGCCCATTAGGTGAGTTCCTTGTACCAGGCTTACAGCATTCTACTTCCCGCTAATAATATGACAGTTGGGTCAGAGCTTTTGTCGAAGCACAAGGTCAAATCGCCTTGACCAATGTTCTCTCGAAGATCAACCGCAGGAAGGCTTCGGGCCCTGTCCCCGCACCACCGACAGGCGACCGGGACTTGGATAGAGAGTACGATATTGTCAAGTGTCTCAAGGCCCTCATGAACAACAAATATGGTGCGGACGACGCAATCAATCATCAGCAGGTCATTATCGCTCTTATCAGCTCGCTATTATCTCCGCGGCTGAACACAAGGAAATTGGTCAGCGAGGTTCTGACCTTCCTATGTCACTGGGCGGAAGGGGAGGGCCATCAAAAGGTCTTGCAGGCTATGGATCATGTCAAGAATCAGCATGGCGAAACTGGCCGTTTTGATGCCTGGATGCGAATCGTAGAGGTAACGATCGACGGCCGGGGCAAAATGGGCAGTTTAGTCGGTGCCAGTGAGGAGTATCGCAGCGGCGGCATTGGCATGGAGAATCTGCTCATGGAATATGCGGTCTCAACCATGATGCTCATCAACATGTTGGTGGATGCGCCGGAAAATGACCTACAATTGCGATGCCACATCCGGGCCCAGTTCATCTCCTGCGGCATCAAGCGTCTCTTGACGAAGATGGAAGGCTTCCAGTACGAGGTCATCGATAAGCAGATCGAGCGGTTCAGAGAAAATGAGGCCATTGACTATGAAGATCTCCTTCAGCGGGAGAGTAGCAGTATGAAGGATAGCATCGAGGGTGAGGTGAAGGACATGAGCGATCCCCTGCAAATCACGGATGCCATTCTGACCAGACTCAATGGGACGCGTGCCCATGATTACTTCCTTTCCGCTATGCAGCACATGCTTCTCATACGGGAGAACTCCGGGGAGGACGGTCTTCGAATGTTTCAGCTTGTCGATGCCATGCTCAGCTACGTTGCCATGGACCGGAGACTACCCGATCTGGATCTACGGCAAGGATTGACTTTTACAGTACAAAGTCTTCTGGACCGGCTCCATACTGATGCAGAGGCAAGACGGGCGTACGACGAGTCCCTTGAGGCGCGGCAGATCGCGGAGGCCGCAATTGCGGAGCGGGACGAGATGAAGGCGCAGGTGGAGATGGGCGCGGATGGTTTGGTGAAGAAACTGCAGAAGCAGATCGATGAACAAACGAGCATCATTGAGCTTCAGACTAGACAAAACGAAGCACTCAAGGCAGAGCTTGCCGACGTTCAGCGGCTGCGTGCTCAGGAGCTGCAGCGGAATGAACTGGAAACCAGAGAGCTCTATCTAATGCTCCGGGACGCTCAGGATATCGCTGCATCGAATGCCAAGAAGAATAATCTTGCCGAGGTCGATCCGTCGCACATGAGGGGTATCCTGGACCGCGAAAGGTTGCTGGAGCGGTTGGAGAAACAGCTTGAGCGGACCAAGACTCAGTTCAAGCTGGAGGGCAAAGTCTGGGGTCAACATGGACCCTCCGACCGACTGCGTGAGCTACGGGAGCAGATGGACGGCGAACCCGACCCGGAAGACTTCCAGGAACAAGCTCGTCGAAACCTGGAAACTAGCGCTCTGGGTTCTGTTCATCGCAAAAGAAGCCATGTTCCGGAGATGGAGACTGCTAACGGCCAAGAGAGGCCATCGGACCAGGATGGGTCACTTCTCGTCAACTTTGGACGGCCCCGAATGGATCCGGAACAAGCGTCTGATTTGCTGGGGGAGATTGCTTCTAAAGTCCCAAAAATCGACGCTGAAGATGCCGAAGCCGACGAGAGTGATGCTCAACCATCTCAACCCGAGATTGAAGAAGCCCAGGTCGGCCAAGATGAAGAAGTGAAGCTCGAGAGTGAGAGCGACAAGCCCGAAGAGAAACCTGTATCTGTGCCTGCACCTCCCCCTCCTCCTCCGCCCCCACCACCACCACCTCCTCCAAGTGGTGCGGTTGGCATTCCGCCTCCGCCTCCACCGCCGCCCCCACCTCCGCCGCCAGGTGCCAAGGGTTTGGGAGTTCCGCCTCCGCCGCCTCCTCCACCTCCCCCTCCTGGCTTTGCTGGAGGAATGCCTCCCCCCCCTCCACCTCCCCCGGGTCGGTTCGGAGCACCTCCACCACCTCCGCCGCCTGGTGTTGGCGGAGGCTGGCGGGCCAACTACATGGCTTCGCAATCAGCACCTTCTCACCCAACTGCCGTCTTGTCATCTATTAGGCCTAAGAAGAAACTTAAGGCTCTTCATTGGGACAAGGTCGATGCTCCACAGGTAACAGTGTGGGCCATTCGCGATCCCACTCCTCAAGCGAAGGAAGAGAAGTACAGCGAGCTGGCGAAGAAGGGCGTCTTGGACGAAGTCGAAAGGTTATTCATGGCAAAGGAGACCAAGATTTTTGGGGCCGGCTCCGGCGCCAAGCAGCGCAAAGACAAGAAACAGATCATCTCAAACGACCTGTCGAAGACTTTCCAGATCGCATTGGCCAAGTTCTCTCAGTACCCCGTCGATGATGTCGTACGTATGATTATCCATTGCGATCCAGAAATTCTGGACAATATGGTGGTCATGGACTTTTTGCAGAGAGAGGAGATGTGCACGATACCTGAGAATGTCTCCAAGCTAATGGCACCTTACAGCAAGGATTGGACGGGGCCGGATGCTGCTAGTTCCGAGCGAGAGCAAGATCCAACCGAGCTCACGCGGGAGGACCAGATTTACCTTTACACCGCTTTTGAGCTAAATCATTACTGGAAAGCGAGAATGCGGGCCCTTGCATTGACACGCTCCTTCGAGCCGGACTACGAGCATCTCTCGACGAAAACCCGCGAGGTCGTGAGGGTCAGCGAGACCTTGAGAGACTCAGTCTCCCTGATGAATGTTCTTGGACTGATCCTGGATATCGGTAACTTCATGAACGACGCCAACAAGCAGGCTCAAGGATTCAAGTTGAGCTCGCTCGCTCGCCTTGGCATGGTCAAGGATGATAAGAATGAGACAACATTCGCAGACCTCGTTGAACGTATTGTCCGCAATCAGTACCCCGAGTGGGAAGGTTTTGTTGATGAGATCGGCGGCGTCATCGGAGTGCAGAAGATCAACGTCGACCAGTTACGGGCAGATGCCAAGAAGTACATTGATAATATCAAGAACGTGCAGGCAAGCCTTGATGCAGGCAATCTAAGCGATCCCAAGAAGTTCCATCCACAGGACCGCGTGAGTCAAGTCGTCCAGCGAAGTATGAAAGATGCCAGAAGAAAGGCGGAGCAAATGCAGCTTTATCTGGAGGAGATGGTCAAGACGTACGACGACATCATGGTATTTTACGGAGAAGATAATACAGATGAAGGAGCTCGACGGGACTTCTTTGCGAAGCTGGCTTCGTTCTTGTTGGAGTGGAAGGTAAGCTTTTTTCCGTGTCGTTCGTTCATTGTGACGATGGCAACCATGGCTAATGGATTCTTAGAAATCGAAAGAGAAGAACGTCGCCCTTGAAGAGGCCAGAAAGCGTACAGAGGCTTCTCTGGCCCGCAAACGTGTCAACGCCGGCCTTGCCAACAGTTCTGGTGCAGGCGATGCGCCAGTGTCTCCTGCTACGAGCGGTGCCATGGACTCGCTTCTGGAGAAATTACGAGCTGCAGCTCCTCAGGCTAGAGATCAACGTGATCGTCGTCGGCGCGCCAGGTTGAAGGAACGTCACCAGGTTCGCGTTGCTTCAGGTCAGAAGATACCGGACCTCACTGCATCTGAGCTCGCAAATGGTGAAACGCAGACGGACAGTAACAGTGCCACTCTCGTGGGCAGCAATAATGACGCCAGCACCGCAGAGACCGGTCTGCTGAGCCCGCCAGGTCAAGAGAC
Source organism: Aspergillus felis (assembly GCA_016413765.1). Classification (NCBI taxonomy): domain Eukaryota; kingdom Fungi; phylum Ascomycota; class Eurotiomycetes; order Eurotiales; family Aspergillaceae; genus Aspergillus; species Aspergillus felis. Next base: position 1,253,433 of record CP066508.1, read on the forward strand.
CGATGTAGACACCCATGCGAACGAGCTGCAGGTGTCAGAGAGCGAAGACGTTGCTGACCGCGCTGCAAGCATGCTGCAAGGTCTCAGAGATAACATGGATAACAACGGAGAGCGTGCTCGACGGAGAAGAGAGAGCGCCGAGGAGGAACGTCGGAAACGCAGACTGAGAAGGAGGAATGGAGGAAATGCTAGCAAAGACAGCGCTGACGGTTCGAGTTTGTCGATCGTCCCAGAACCCGCAACACCACCCAGTACCGAAGCGTCGGCCCTGAGTGAACCTGGCATGATCAGTCCTTCGAATGAGGAGAACGTGGCTTCACAGCCTCCTCAAACTCCCTCTATTGTCGTTTCGCCGAACGCAGATCAGCATCAAGGATCACCCGGTGACGAAGATCCCCTCGATGGCTCGCCACAGCATCAGCCTACAGAGCAGTCGGGTTGATCTTATGACCCATAGTTGCTGCTTGCTCGACCGAAACAAAATCACCCGAACTCTCATAATATAATGTTTGATTGATAGACTTATTGATGTCGTCTCGGAAACATTTCCCTACGTGTCTCAGTGTATAATATCCCCCACTGTTACTTGTCTTCACCTTTTTCTTTCTTATTCCTTTCCTGCTTTTGACCACTGACAGCCCTCTTTTTTCTTTCCGGACAACATTAGCAGCCCGAACATCTCTTTTCTAGATCTTCCACCTTGTTCTCGAGCGTACCTTCATTGTGATTTGCTTTTGAATTCATCTTTCGAGAGTACATCGTCCCACCTACCCGTCATCCATATTTCGGCATCTCTTAATTTTTGTTCTCTTCTCTGCATATCTATCCAACTTTCTTTATTCTATTTTTGTACATAGTTTCCTTCAGTTGCTGACTGTCTCTTCGCGCGTTCCTTCGGCGGTTCGTGCTTTCCCTGCTCTGGCACGACTACTTGCGCTTGTTGTATCTCTTTGGCGGTGGATCTTGAAGCGTCGGTTGTCTGGCGTATGGCTCGGCGTCTTTCGGCGCGCAGGCGTGACGAAGTGACGCAAGTGTCGTGTCGTTGAATATCCCCCATGCATATGTTGGTCCCCAAGATTTTCGCGTTGATTTGCATGGTCTGTTGCTTTAAGGTCAATAGATTAATGGCGCCACCCACTTCAAAGCACAGTGCTTAAAGCTTTAACCACTTGACCAGTAGGCTGGCTATATGCTCAAGGCTTAGAACATTAATAGATGGCCTGTCTAACACGCAGATGCTGTAAATCGTAGTCAATCGTGCCAACCAAGGACATGTATGTAATCACGTGATATCATAATTGATAAAACGGGAATATCAACAGTAGTTCTTCCGTCTTCGTTCCAACCACAACTTCCCACTTACCTGCCTGCGCATGCGAGCATTCGGTTTTTGGAGTCTACGGCGGGCTTTTACCTTTCGCCCGTCATGGAGCCGATATTCTTGCATAGCGGCTCCAAGTCATGGAGCTGCTCTTGATCTAGCACGACCAGTCCAGCGGAGATCACCCAGCACTTGCCGGCACTTCTCTGCATCTTCGAGCTTTCAGTTCTCCTTGGAGGCCGATTCAACGATATATGCGCTCTCTACTGCTCCAGGTAGAGCAGCCATAGCGGTTGTACGAGTCTCAGGCTCCTCATGTGTGCAGGTAGGTCAACGTTGACAATTCTTTCAAACCGCCAACATAGAGGTAACTGCATAAGATGGCCGGCTGACACCTTCTCTCGGCCCTTGAATAGATCTATCGGGCCCTCTGTCCCAGTGCACCTCTTCCTCGCGCGCGCCTTGCCGCAGTACGCACCCTCTACGATCCTACACAAGAGCCTTCCGCCAACACGGTCCTCGACGCGGGGGCTCTTGTACTGTATTTCCCTGGACCCAAAACTGTCACAGGCGAGGACGTCCTCGAACTGCATCTTCACGGTGGGCCGGCTATCGTAAAGTCGGTGCTGGCAGCTATTGCCCGCACCAATCGGCCGGAGAGTCTGGTCCGCTATGCGGAGCCGGGCGAATTCACTCGCCGAGCGTTCATGAACAACCGGCTTGATCTGCCGCAAATCGAAGCGCTGGGCGATACGCTCACCGCTGATACGGAACAGCAGCGGCGCCTTGCTGTTCGGGGTGCGAGTGACGCTCTTTCGAAACGCTACGAATTGTGGCGCCAGCAGTTACTATATGCGCGCGGGGAGCTGGAGGCGTTGATTGATTTCTCCGAGGACCAGTATTTCGACGAGTCACCTGAGGAGTTTGTCCGCTCTGTCGCAGAACAGGTCCGCGCGCTGCAGACTCAGCTGAAGTTGCATATCGAAAATGCGTCGAAGGGAGAACTCCTGCGCAATGGGATCAAGATCGCCCTGCTTGGTGCTCCTAACGCAGGCAAGAGTTCACTCTTGAATCGGATTGTGGGCAAGGAAGCCGCTATTGTCAGTACCGAGGAGGGAACTACTCGGGACATTGTGGATGTTGGGGTTGATCTCGGCGGCTGGTACTGCAAGCTCGGCGATATGGCTGGGATCCGGTCTGAAAAGAGCGCTTCCACTGGTCAGGGAACTTTGGTCATTGGAGCAGTTGAGAAGGAGGGTATCCGGCGCGCCAGAGCCAGGGCTTTGGAATCGGACGTGGTTGTGTTGGTCGTCTCCCTGGAGGAAGGGACCAATGGCTCGCCTTACCGACTATCGGTGGACCAAGAGGTAATTGATGCGGTTAATGATTGCGTACATGCTGGGAAGTGCATTGTTGTGGCCGTCAACAAATGCGATCGACTTCCTGCGGCAGATCGGTTCGGCCAGTCACTGCATGAATTGAGGACGAAAATAAGGACGCTGTTTCCAGCCGTTCCGGAGAAACGCATATTCGACATATCCTGCCACGAGGCTTCGGAAGGGACTCTGCCCGAGCAATCAGATCCGGGGAACATGCAAGGATTCCTACGAGGCTTGATTTCAACTTTTGAAGAAATTGCATCCCCGGCGGGAATGGATGGAGATGAGACTGGACAATATGATATTTCGTATTGGGAAGATTCATTGGGAGTGACCCATCGACAAAGCTCTAATCTACAGAGATGCATGCAACACTTGGACGATTTCCTGAACCAGACTACCCAAACGCAAACGCCCCAAACTCCCGGCTATATTCATGATCGAAATATTGAGACTGAAATTGACGTCGTGATGGCAGCCGAGCATCTGCGATTCGCCGCCGACACTCTCGCCAAGATCACCGGCAAAGGCGAGAGCGGCGACGTGGAGGATGTCTTGGGCGTCGTATTCGAGAAGTGGGTTTTTCTGTGCGATTATGATGATAATGTTGCTTTGCGGCTAACGTTGGGACGTGTTTTAGGTTCTGTGTTGGGAAATGAAATTGAATATATATTCGTTGATTTGACAATCTTCTGCATCTATATGGTTGCATCGCTTCCACCAAAAATGGCGAATCCCCGTCCCACAGCCCACATCCCAGGCACCGCCGTTCGTACCAACTCATGATTGCCGAGAACAAGATCGACCGGGTCAATATATACCGACGGATTCAGATTGACTCTCGAGCGTTATTCAGTCGTCGTCGCTATGCACGTCGTTATATCCGCCACGCCCTTGCATAGATGGCAAGTTGGGCAAGGCGCCAGTGCAGGCGCGGCAGGTTACCAGATGGGAGGGCTTCGTGGACTCGGCAGGATCGTTGTATCCACCTCTTCCCATTGAGACTTGTGAGTTTAAGAGGAGGGAAGAGGAGAGGACCGCTGGGGCTTCCACCTCGTCGACGGTTGAGTCCAAGAGAATGGTCGCAAGACAGGTAGAACTGACCAGGTCAAGATGATTGCGAACTCTTAGATGTAATGCAATAGACTGAGATGAATACAATCTACCTGAAGAGAACTACAATGTGAAGATGCCTAATATTTATACTCTCTTGTCTCGAATACATGTCTGCCTCACGACACAAATTGCCCAGGCACCCACGGAGCAGGGCAGACCCGAAATGACTAACATTTGGCTTTGCAAGCTTTTGGAAATTGATCGATGAACTATTTTTGCAACAAACAATTATGTGTATGTACTCTGATTCGGGCTCCTTCTTGTACATTCCCGATCATTCTGTGCGTGACTTGCTTTCCAAGCTATAGAGCTGAGCGGAGTTTGGATTAATCGTGACGGCTAACAATCGCCGTCTTACAAATCGGCCAGAATTGAGTTGCGGGTCGCTGGTAGGTCGATCCCGAGAGGCAAGAAAGCCTTAGTCGATTTGTGGTTTCAGAGTAGATGACGGATAGGGCGTTCTTCAGCTGCTGTGGTGAAGAAATTTGTGACTGTTGCTTATCGTTGAGTCATACTTGAGTCGACGGGGAAGTGGCTGCGTTCCTATAGGGTACGTATTTGGTCAGAGTTAGTTTCGGTGTTAGGGCTGTGCTTTTCTTTTTTTGTTTTTTGTTTTAGATGGAGAGGATTCATTCTACCTTCGAGATGCAAGTGTGATGGATGAATGAATAGATCGATGATTGAATAGATGTGAAGCTAGCTAACCAACTAAGCTCCCTCATCCTCGCTGGCCTTTTTGATTGCTTTTGAAGGTCGCATATACAACCCATTCCGTCTGTGCTTCTCTCCGACAACCATACAAACTGCAGTCGCCACAATGGCTTCATGGGCTCTGATGAGAGAGCTGCCATAATTGTCTCCTACATGTGCATTTGTATTTGGCGTGTGCGGTCCAAAAAACCCTGAATACCTCTGCCTTGTAGATGACTAGGCCGCCATACTTTTCCTTGTCGATGCTGCTGAAATACTGAGCAAGCACCGCGTCTCCTTGGCTATGGCCAGAAGAAGGTGGTACTCGAGCTGGCAGTTTAAGGCGATGCTACGGCAAACAGCGCTTCGACTACTTGAGCTCCGCGGGCAGATTCCTCTCGTGCCCTTCCAGACGAGCTCAACCCCAGCGTACTTCCACTGATTACACTGGGTGCGCGTGGATAGTGGTGCGGTCTAACATTGCGCTAGCACTTCGTCGGCACGCACAGGTCGATGACCCGCATCTGGATCGGGATCGGGATCGTCATCGGAATGACCGACTGCCTGCGGCGCATCTTCTTTGTTGGTCTTGTTAACTTCTGTCTCCGCTTCGCGTTCACGTCTCGATGATACTACTTGCACGTTTCGCGCCAGATACGCCACTTGCGCACCTTGTAGCCTTTCAATGCGAAACCGTCGCCGTCGTCGACGCGGTTGTCGGGGTTGCTTTCGTCGGTTCCAGCTCACTGCGCCTCTTGGGTCAATCGCTGTGATCATATCTCTACCCCCCACCCACACCCCCCCGGGGCGCCTGAAATTGGGGTTCCAGCGTTCCCAAAAGGCAGAGTTGTGGATGAGACAGATTGGGGTTCCCTGCTTGCTACTGCCTCGCCGCAGGGTTCGTGGAGGGCGGTGGAACGAGATGTAGGGTTTGTGGACGAAGAAGCCATTTGGATCTGTCGCCGTTTCGGGCTTTTCCTTCCGCAACTTGCGTCGTTTCCTCGGTTTGATGGGAAGTTGGTGTGGTGAGATCAGGATGCTGGGCTCATTGTCTGGGTAGAGCTGGTAGGTTGATATGATGCTAGCTGGGGAGCTTCTGGAGATGACGATACTGAGGGCATTTATCACTATCGCTTGCATTTTGGGATTGTAGCGTCTGCGCAGGTTCAATAAAGAGTCCCATCTCTTATATAGATTTAGCTCGCCTAGCAGTTTCATTGAGATTGACGAAGGCTTAGCCAGGAACAACATTTGGTCAGGGAAAAGATCTCAACCATCGACTCTCTTCAGATCCAGCACGGGACTCGAATGCCAATCATGACAAGTGTATGAAAAAGGGTGGAGGAGTGTGAAATGGCTGATGCCGGGCACTAGAATACGACGAGTCTAGTCTCTTGACTCCAGGCAGTCGGACGCCATCCGACCACGGAAGCGTTTCTTTTCAACGATACAAACAGATAATTATCAGCAGGTAGATATCGGATAGACCGTGTTGCTTGATCCATCATGTTACTTTCATTGAATGGATTGAATCCATACAGCTTCTGCATCAATGAGAACAGCTTGGATATCAATATGCCTAGCAAAACGTACTTGAATAAGCGTCGGATTGCCTAAAATGGGCCTGAAACTATGCATTCGAATGTCTCGTCGCAAGTCTAGATTTTCAGGGAATTCATAGTTCGGCGCGCCTGTGTCTATCGATGAGGGTTGCGATAATGTATGTCGCCGATTGCTGTCGTCCTCACCAGTTGGCCGGAATAGCCAGTTGGCCGGAATAACCAGTTGGCGGACTATACCCGCTGCAAGATGAAGCGTCTCAATTTGGCCAAACACTTCGGCATTCGCAACAGATGATCGCAGCTCGGACTAATTTCCACGTGCTGATAGAGAGCCGAGGGGAAGTATCTTTTGCATGGTTCGCACAAGCAGTGCTGTTCGTCCAGGTGGTCTTCCAGGTCGCGCTGAGACGGAAAGTCCACTTCGAATTCGCAAAGATTGCAGATATGATGCCGATGCGAGTTCCGCAGATGATCACGTTTGGAGTCCTCTGACACGAAGACGCGTTCACATCGCGCACACCAGAAGTGGTCCCATCGACAGTGCTCTTCCACGTCGGACAAGTCGTCAAACTGGTTCTGGCAGATGGTGCAGGTGTATTCAGGTCCATACCGGGAGTCTATGTCCTCAACCACATAGCGACCTAATTGACCCATTTTGAGTGGATTAGAGGTGGAGATTAGAATGGGAATTACCCCTGAGATAATGGACAAGGAAGGTATACACAATCCTTAAATAGGCAAGTGAATAAGCCGCAAGGGGCGGAGCTCAGTCGGGAATCCCCCGCGTTGATCTCTCAAAGAATAGAAATTATATAATTTTCTACTAAAACATCAACTTCAATCATCATTATGGCATTATGGTCGTAAATACAAAGCATTTATTACATGCAAGCCCCCTTCATTACGGGCTTAGTCCTCGCGCGCAGTATATACAGAAGATGAAGACTCCGAATCCGAGCTCACCATACCAGTTGACTCACATACAGGGTCAACCGAGTTGAGCGTGGATAGCAATGGTAACTCTATTACCGTCTCCCGAGCCGGCTGTGGTGCAAGTACTTCGACCTCAGTCTCGGTTTCATGAACGGCGGAAACTGGAGCGCCCCTCCAGTACGGCAGAGAGTAATCGAACCAAGGCTCAGAAGTAGAGCCAGTGTGAGAAACACTTGGCCCAGGTTGAAGGGGAGCTCTGCCTGATGAAGAAGACTGTATAGCTGTCTCAATCTGCCTGGATTGTGATGGACTGCTTCTCAAACCAATGCTGGTGCGTCTTCCCCCGCGCATATGCTCTGGTGTAGCGGACCGGCTCGGGGGCAGTCCTTGCTCGAGGGTAACAGGCAGCTCCTGAGGCGCCATGGCCGAGGACTCAGCGCAGGGCTCTGGAGATCGAGTCGTCAAGGATAGCTGAGTTGCTATTGCCGTGTCATGGGGTGTTTCTCCTACAGATTGCAGGGGCTGGGAAGCAAGTATCTGGGTCTGGGCGACGGATGTCCTGCTATCTTGGTTCAACAACCGCCGGACTTGCTCCTTCCGCTCCTCAGAGATGATCGCATGAGGGGCGAAGCCGATTCCGGCGGCGTCAAGGCCAAATCTTTTCCCATCGTTTGCCGATGCAGGTCCACGTTGAAGCAACAGTGCCAGAACCTCAGGATGTCCATAATACGCGGCGTATTGGTGTGGTTGCCATCCGGACTCGTCTCTCCGCACGACGGATGCGCCGTGCTGGAGAAGAAGGGATACTACTGGGAGATGACCGCCCATTGCTGCCAGACACAGCGGGGAATCTTCCTGTGGCCTGGTTTCGTATGCCAAGTACAAAGGGCAACCTCGACCAAGGAGGTTCTGAACTGCTGCTGCATGGCCGTGGCGACAAGCGACCCCCAGAGCCCGGTCACCCTTGGCGTCTCTAGCCTCCAGGGATGCCCCCTTGTCACAAAGCAGAGTGAGCATATTCATCGATCCACGAGCGGCTGCGAGGTGGATGGGTCTCTGCTGATTGATCTTTGTCTGCGCCTCGATGTTCGCGTTACTGATGAGCAGTAGTCTGGCAATCTCAAGGCTGTTCGCCAAACAGGCGTAATGGAGAGGGGTAAGACCGTCCTGGCATCGTGTGTCGACCGGTACACCCTTGCGCACAAGTAGCTCTATCACCGCAAAACGCGAGTTCATGGCCGCAAGGTGTAGGGCTGTTCGCCCCAATTTGTTGGTTGCTGTCAGCACGCCCTTCTTCTGGCTTAAGAGATCCACAATCTCGATGTGTCCATTGAACGCGGCCCAGTGAACCGCAGTCATGGAAGCATCATCCACACAATGGGTCGAGGCTTTACGCCTGAGCAGCTCCTGCGTCACCAGAAACCTCCCCATTGCTGCGGCGCAGATGAGCGGCGTCCTTCGGTCACTTCCGGGCACATTGATATTTGCTCTGTTATCCAGGAGCAGTTTCATCACGCCTAGGTGGCCTTCTTCGCATGCATAGTGCAACGCTGTCATCATTGCACCGTCTCTTGCTTCTAAATCTGCACCACATGATATTAAAAGCTCTACTATTGCTTCGTCGCCTCGCTTTGCTGCAGCATGAAGTGGCGTCGTATGATTTTCCGCTCGCACATTCACCTTGGCGTGGTGGGCAATCAACAAGCGGATGGCTTCAAGCTGGCCTCGACCAGCCGCTAGCCAAAGCGCCGTCCTGCCCTGGGCATCTCGTGCCTCGGTGTCCAACTGCTCCAGAAGAAGCAGCTGAAGTACATCACAATGGCCGCGTGAAGCCGCTAGATGAAGAGCTGTAGAACCCCAGGCATCGACAGCATCAAGTCTCGCGTTCTTCTGAATAAGCAAATTGACCACGGCCTCGTTACCGCAGTGCGCTGCCACCAATAGGGCAGTCCTGCGAGTACTCAGATGCCGTGTATCGACTCCATGTCCACTCTCTATAAGCATCTCAATGTCAGCCAGACCTCCTGACTGAGCCAGTTTGACGATCAAAGGAGCCGTAGCCCCTTCAGGAGTGGTAAGGTCAATGCTCGTTTTCAGATCTTTTTCGTCAACAGCTCGTGTTACTCTGGATGCCGTAGGGCTTAGTCCGGGCGACTTCGAAGAGTTTGACGTTAGGCTGCTTCGACTGAATTGTCGAAAGACCGAACGTATCTTCTCGCGCTTGGACCCCAACGGAGGACGACCACTCGATGGTGGCTTTGAATCTGATTGCGATCGTCGAACTTGAGTCTGGCTGTACTGGCGCGGAGCATGTGGTAACGTTGCGCTTGTGCTGTGACCATTTCTCATAACGATCGAATCGTTGGGACGAAGGGGCAGCGAGAAGCCATCTGTCTGCGAGAAGCTGCGACTGGGAGTGGCTGCACTTGCATAGCCTTCGTCAATGTCCGATTTGGATCGGAAGTGGTGGCCTGCGTAACCGATTGAGGGAGAAGATGCAAGCGCTCTGTCCAAATCAGAAGCGGCGTTGCTGACGGATTGCTGGTAAAAGCTCCAACTCGAACCGTGTGCCTGGGAGCCTGCGTAGCTGGAGCTCCGAAGAGTGGCCGTATCATCGGCGACTTTTTTAATGATCTGGCGGTTTTCCGCTCTCCGAAGCAGCTCGACTTGCTCGGACGATGAGCGACTATCGCGATGTCAGCATATAACGGGCATGTCAGGTACTCAAGGCCCTGACCATTGACACGCTTGTAGCAGCAATTGCAAGGCCACCACCTGCGCATGGAGTCTTTCCTGGTGAGCTCGCATGACATCCTCATTCCAAACCACTTTAACACGAGCTCTGAATCCAACAACAAGGTCCTGTCCTGCTATGTTCTGGACGAGGGACGCTACCTCTTCCGAAAGGACCTCCATAACCGCTCGGCAGCCATCCAATGCCACATGTAATCCTTCAACGTACTCCTCAGATTTGGTCGTACCACGGGCATTGAATTTGGCCCAACCTTCTAGGTGAGTCAAAGCCGATTCGATGATCGATAGCTCTCCGATGAGTGACTGGATGGTGAGATCGGCATTGCTGAACCTCCCCTTTAATTTGACCAAACCTGCGGTTGTCTGGGAAATGACTTGAGCGATTTGGAGAACTCCTGAAATCGCACCGATCCAGGTTAATGGGTCCATGGGGAAGGTGGTTTCCTGGCGTAACTATGAGTCCAGCATTGGTCGGTTAGATGTAGGCAGCCAGCTTATTGGAATAGATGCCAGGGACGGGGATGAATAGTATTGTGATAGAAGAGAACAAAATTAAAGATAGAATGACAATCAGGAAGGACGAGAAGAAACCAGGAAAAGACTCGAAGTGCACAGCCAAGCTGCAGCACTAAGCTAGACTCGCGAAGCTGCAGGCTGACAGTCTCAGACGAGGCTGAAACTGACAAGGAGCGGTGGCCCTTGTAGGTGATCGTCTGTTTCCCCTCATCTTCAGTCCCTCAATCAGTTCAACACTGCCACAGTCAACAGCTGTTGGTTGCAGTCGGATCTTCCCCTGATCGATATGCTCTGGACATTGGCAAAAGAATATACTTATGTTATGCTGTCAATAAGTGCTACCCCTGATTCAGTCTCACCTGTGATATCGGCAGATACATGTACTTAACGAGTGAGAGGGTTGTCCACCATTGAATACCATCGTCCGCTGTGGTGATGCCAGAAGAGCTGCGTGAAGTATCTTTTTACGCCAGGCTTGTTTGTGACATGTGGTCTCTTTCAGATCGGGGCCAGGGCAATGAAAGGGGAGTTGGAGGTGGTCAACACGAGATTGTTCAATGCAGTTGAATGCCCCAGGACGATAACCGACAAGGGGATGTTAGACCCAATCAGTTTTGTTCCTCTCTCATGCATGCTTTTTCTCTCAATGAAATACGACTTTTCGTTAGCCTGGATCTGATACAATAGGACATTCTTCATCATGAACATCTGTCTGTCTGCAATCCAGTTAAACAGTATTACAGGTAGGCGAGTATGCTGGAATGGAAAGTGACATCTCAAGATGAAGTTGCACTTTTTACCATAATAGGATAAGTTGAAGCTATACAAGACACGTGCTTATACGCTATGTACCTCCTTTAAGAGAGGTAAAGGTGATGATATGTGCAACCAAGACAAGACACACTGTAGAAGGTCTTCTAGACAATATTGAATGTAATCTGTCAAACAATTATCCCTTGGCAAAATATTCAAAACTATGTTGTGATTGAGGCGATGAGTCAATACCAGAGCAGTGACATCCGCTCTCGGAGATGACTGTCAATCTCCGGCGGGGCCTTGGGAACCTTTTGAGTCAACCCCGCCAACATTCAAATTTGTTTCTTCGTTCTCTCAGGCCAACCTATTTTGAATCTGCTTCAATTGATCAAAGGGCGACGCTCATACAGTCAATATGCCTTCCAGACAAGAGGTCGCCTACTTCGGAGCTGGCCCTGCTCCCCTGCCCACCTCGGTCGTGGAGGCGGGCGCAAAGGCCTTCGTCAACTACAATGACTGCGGACTCGGACTCGGAGAAATCTCGCATCGCTCTCCGACCGCGAACAAGATCCTGGAAGATACAAAGGCGAGCCTGACAACGCTTCTGGATATTCCTGATGACTACGAGATCCTGTTCCTGCAGGGAGGTGGAAGCGGACAATTCAGCTCGGTCGTACAGAACCTTGTTGGAGTCTGGGTAGAACGCAGACGACAGAGAGCAGAGGCTGACATTTCGGCCACCGAAAACAAGGATGAACTGGTCGTTGAGAGATTACAAAAGGAGGTACAGGAGGAATTGAAGCTGGATTACATCGTCACGGGTTCCTGGTCGTTGAAGGCAGCGCAGGAGGCTACCCGTCTGGTGGGTGCCAAATATGTGAACATTGCGCTGGATGCCAGAACCGCGAACAATGGGAAGTTTGGCAAGATCCCTGCAGAGGAGACCTGGTCTCTCTCGCCCAGCAGGAACTCGGCCTTTGTTTACTTCTGTGATAATGAGACAGTGGACGGCGTGGAGTTCCCCAGCTTCCCAAAGATCCTGGAGTCGGACGACCGAATTGTCGTCGCAGACATGAGCTCCAACTTCCTCAGCCGAAAGGTTGATGTCAGCAAGTATTCTGTGATCTTCGTACGTATACTTCCTGTGACGAGGTTTCGTTTTCGAGTCTCCGAGCTAACGAACAGCAGGGTGGTGCCCAGAAAAACATTGGTATCGCTGGTATTTCCATCGTCATCATCAAAAAGTCGCTCTTGCCTCCTCAGACCCCTACACCAGCACCGGCTCTTCTTCATCGGTTGAACATTGGCGGATTACCGGGGTCCGTCGTACTTGACTACGCGACCATCGCGAAGAATAACTCCCTGTACAACACACTCCCCATCTTCAACCTGTGGATTGCGGGCCAGGTCATGGCCGAACTCGTTCAGACCTACGGTGTGCAGAAGATCAGCGGCCAGGAGCAGATCTCCAACCGCAAGGCCGAGATCCTCTACAGTGTTTTGGACAAGTACCCTCAGGTCTACCACGTTGTTCCCGACAAGAGTGTCCGGAGTCGTATGAACCTTTGTTTCCGCGTCTACGGCGGCGATGCCGAGAAGGAGAAGGAGTTCCTGGCTGGAGCTGAGAAGCGCCTACTCCAGGGATTGAAGGGACACCGCAGTGTTGGCGGTATCCGGGCCAGCAACTACAATGCAGTTCCCTTGGAGAACGTTGAGAAGCTGGCTAAGTACCTCGATGACTACGCCACCGGCAATGTTTAAAATGGTCGATCCGAGGGCTATGATTCCATTTTCTTAACCGGTAAAATGTCTTTCTTGTTCGTACGGAGTTAACCTCGACTACCCAGCTTTATTCAACATAGTGCCGAATTTATATATATAATTATTTACACAGGAAAATTTAGAATGTTACGTATTGTAAATGTACATAGACGGGATGGTGGACTCTCAAAGCTTCCAAACCGCCCAATCTTTCAGGTCGAGTTCCTTGATAACTCCGTTAAGTGGACCTTGGAGTTCCATCCCCTGTGCCCACAGCTTTGGTCCTGCCATATAGCTGATGAAGCCTTCCGGTCCTGACACAAGGATCATTTTACCGCCAGGAGGCCCATTGGAGGAGGCGGAATCGGTGAATCTCGTGATGGATTTGTTCTCAATGAACGAACTCTCTTCGTCCACAAAATAGTCAACCGTAACTTGGCCCGGATATCGAGCTTTGAGAGCCTCAAGCTCGCGGACCATGAGCGAAGTGGCTACCGGGTTCTCTGTCGGACCGACTGGCGGAGGACTGCTGGGTTTTGATGACCCGAACAGACCTGAAAACCAGGATCTTTGCTGCGCCTCGTCTACTGCCGAAGTATCGTTGCAACCTCCCAGGCAGTCATCCCGTCTCCGGTTCGCCCAGAGAATGTGAAGCCTCGGCTTGTAGTCCGCGTCTGTCCGGCGTAGAAGCATATGCCCAGCCTGCAAAGCAGGAGCAATTCCAGTACCGCCCGCGATAAAGAGAATCTGTCGAGTGTCTGAGGGGATCTCGCATTCGATTCGAGGTCCGCGTACTTCAATAGCTGATCCTACATCAAGAGAATGCAGATACCGCGATACCTCCCCGAACGGGTCTTTCCGAATGAAGAACCGGAGGCAGCCTTCTTCGTGCCCATCTTCTGCCTTTAGCGATAATGGTGGTAGGGGTGTATAGTCTCTTCCGATTTGCAATTGTGGTTGCTTGAACATAACGCTCCATACGCCCGTCTTCCATGCATCTTCGTAGACTTCGCGATTGTCGTCGGGTTTGGGTGGTTTCAGAGTGAAGATGCTGCCGCTCGACGATACCGGTTCCCTTGCGACAAGACGATATTTGGTAAAGGTGACTGGATTCAGGATGGTCGACTCTGAGCCTTGTTGCGATCTAACATAGGCTCCGATGCCTGCTGCGGTTGCTGTGACAATGGCCAGTCGAAGCCATAGACGCTTTTTCGGCGGAGAAGGCGCGGAGGTTGTAGATGATGAAGGCGCGGTATAACGACGAGAAGTCACTCTCTTGATGATGGTAGAAGGCGGGTTGAACAAAAGTCCCCCTGACCTTGGTAGTCGGGATCTCATGAGGTTGCCTCTCAACGAAAGAGCACGTATGATAAATGTGTATCGTCGGGTCTTTGTCGTGATCTTCATCTTCAGGCTTAATTGGAGACCCTTTTTGTCCTGGCGCTAAACTCGATCGGGCATCAATGAAGAACCCCTTGGCGACGATCATCTTTATTTTCTCATCTCCCTCTCTCGGCACTACAGAATAGAGCATCTGAATCTCTTGCTGCTGTTGTATTACCATATGATATCGCCGTCGGTCGGATAGACCCCGCCATTGTCGTCTGTGCAACAGCCCTCCGCCTTCTGCTGGGATGGAGAGAGATCCTCGTCCGCTCTTGTTGACGACCTGTTTGAATAACCACAATTGATACATGCATGCCTTTACCGTTACCGGCTCGAAGAAATGTCCCATATTACCTTTTCGCAAACGGATACCAGATCGGACAACCTCCATGCCCCTCGTGATTCTCTAGAACTTGCATCACTTGCGTCTTCTTCCCCGGAATCTGCGGGCAGGTCCTCAGCCTCATCCTCGCCCTCGGGCATTTCCTCCTCACGCAAGCTCTCCCTCGAGGACGAGGATCCCCTATCGAACTCACATACGCACACAAATCTTGAATCTGGGCGAGCGAGGTCGGCGCGATCATACTCCATCTCCTCTGCCTTCGATTTTGGCAATGCCCTCTTCCCACTATCGCAAACCGCCGGGGGCTATGCTCCCCTAGGGGCTCCCTCCGCACTTGACCGACAAGGCGGGACCGACGGCTCGTTAGAACGAAATAAAACGTTGACGTACTTGAACGGTCTGTCGTTGGTGGTCGGGATCGTCATCGGCTCTGGGATCTTTTCGTCGCCGAGTCAAGTCAATGCCAATGCGGGGTCTCCCGGCGCAGCTCTGATCGCGTGGGTTGTCGCAGGGTTGCTGGCATGGACCGGCGCAGCCAGCTATGCAGAATTGGGTGGCGCTATCCCTCTCAATGGTGGAGCCCAGGTCTACCTCTCTAAGATTTTCGGGGAACTGGTTGGATTTCTCTTCACATGGTGTGCTGTTCTGGTGCTGAAGCCAGGGAGCGCCGCCATCATCGCGATCATCTTCGGCGAGTATGTCGTTCGAGCAGTGATACATGCAGATGCCGAGACTGTCAGTCCCTGGATCAGTAAGGGTGTCGCATTCGGGGGCATGTTTGTGGTGACCGTGCTGAACTGCATATCGACCCGACTGGCTGCGCGCATAGGGGACTTTTTCATGTTCTTCAAGTTCATTGCTTTAATAGGGGTCACGGTCATAGGTATTGTCGTTGCAGTGACTGGGTTCTCTTCGACCGGGAGTGCCAATAAGGAGTGGAAAGAAGGTTGGTTCAAGGGAACAAGTACTGACATCTCCGGCTGGGCCGTTGCAATATACGCCGGTCTCTGGGCATTTGATGGCTGGGACAACGTAGGCGCTCCCATCCCACATTCTGATCCTCTGTCATTTACTGATCGTACCCGCAGACAAACTATGTGACCGGCGAGTTTAAAAATCCTAGCCGGGATCTTCCCCGAGTGATTCACACGGCAATGCCGCTGGTAATCTTGTCTTACCTGCTTGCCAACGTTTCGTATTTTCTTGTGCTGCCTCATTCAACCATAGAGGCGAGCAATACCATTGCTGTCCAATTTGGCGACAAGGTGTTTGGCTCCGTGGGGGCGCTTGTTTTCGCCCTGGTGGTGTCTGCGAGCTGTTTTGGGGCCCTCAACGCAACGGTCTTTACCAGTGGTCGGCTGGTCTACGCTGCTGGCAAAGAAGGTTACTTGCCCTCGATGTTCGGCAATCTCTGGACTGGTAGATCCAGCACCATGGGAACCAATCGATTGCAGCGCCGCTCGTGGGCTAGCAAGTCCCTGTCCCGGATTTTCGGAGCAACCACTTGCATCGGGTATACACCGATTAACGCCATGGCATTAAACAGCGCCTTGACATTGATATATATAATTGGTGGCGAGTTCAAAACTCTGGTTACGTTCTACGGCGTCGCAGGGTACACCTTCTACTTCCTCACGGTCCTAGGCCTGATTGTCCTCCGAATCCGAGAACCGTTCCTGCCGCGCCCCTACAAGACTTGGATTTCCACACCAATCATCTTCTGCTGCGTTAGCCTCTTTCTTTTGAGTCGCGCGGTCATCGCCGAGCCACTGCAGACGTTGATCGTGGTGGCCTTCATCATCGCTGGCGTCCCAGTCTACTTCTTTCGCATCTACCAACGTGACGGGAAGATTACGTTTCCCGGTTGGAAGTTTTGGCAAGCCAGTCGACGTCGGTAATGCAATGAAATGCGCCGACCTAACCCAGCCTCTAGGCGTATAATGAACATTCCCTTATGAGACGAGTGACGCCCATCATAGCTTGCATGTATGACTACGGTTTTAAAATCTGCAGCATTATTATGCTCGTATCTGGACGATTGGGCGAGTGATTGGCGATCACCGTGATCAGAATGCGGGTACCATGTTTATTTCGACCCCTGTCTTCCTAGTTACGAGTTTCCTCCCGCGTCTATGTGGGCTTGTCATGAGATACAACGCTAGTCTAGAGACCTATCTAATACTTAATTTCATCACGAATCACGCTCAGTCCATCCCAAACATCTGCCCTTAGCAGCACAGCAGCAGCAGATGTTGATGGTTTCAGCTGGCTTTCGATTGCCGAGGCGAAGAATTTCAACCCGGTGCAAGCCTGTGCGTGAGGCGTATAGATGCGTGTGGAGATGACCGTTCTGCTATTCACGAACACTTCGAGCACACTTGCATCGAAATAGGCGTGGACCTGAAGCGGTTCCGTCACCTCCTCGCCTTCATTGTTGCAGAAGGTGAAGAGAGTATGCGGAGCGGTCTCGGGGTCGTGATTGATACCGGCATCGTGAGGCGAAGGCCTTTCAATCGTGAACGTCTCGTCGTATGGTTTCCATGATAGGATGGTGCGCTGGTGGAAATCTCCTTGTGCGTCAGCAATTATTGCAATGTTGGGGAGAGAAGAAGAGAGAGAGCTCACCAGGGCTGTGGCCGATTTCCAACCCTACTGCCGCGCAGTGCTTCCCAACCACAAAGGTCGCGTTCAATTCCCACCTAGCAGTGCCCAAGGGCAAGAATGCAGGGGGCTGATGAGCCAAAGAACCCAGATGTACCTTGGATAAATGCAACTCTCGTGCTGATGTTCGAAGTATGTCGAGCCTGGGGTCTGGCCGGATACTCAATGTTCGAACCCGTGTACTTTGCGAATGGCGCTCTGTTTCGATAGACGTAATGGATTCCAGCTTCGACTGGTGGGCTCGCTTGACATTGTCAAGAGTCACCAGCCTTACTAGTCGCGGTAGAGACATGACGCCACTCCAGCCTTGTCGATGGCGCAGACGATCCGGTAAATCCTCTTCCGTAATCCAGCAGTATACGACGTACTGCTCTGTGATCGGATCCCAGAAAGAGTTTGCGGCGTAGGAGCACCCGTGATCGAAGATCCCCGAGAATGAATATTCTGCGAGAGGCTCGAAAATGCTCTGCGCCTGCACTCTAGGTCGGACATTGATACACATCCAGAGCAGGGAGCGCGCTACTCTCTTTGAGCCATCCTCGGAAGACAAGCGTCCCTCTGCGCCGAAGATCACGAAATCTCGGGAGTTGCCATCATCAGTCAACGTAAAACAGTTGGCAACTTCCCAGTTGACGCCCAGATCTCCCGACCACCGAGAGGGTCGAAAATTCAAGCCAACGTGAAGCAAAGGCCCGAGGTATGTCCACTCCTCCAGATTGTCGGGATTGACAACGTATACAAATACTGTTGGGGACTCTTTAGCGATACCCCCGGAGATAAATCCATACAAGTTCGGGGAGGCCAGTCCATCTTGTCGCTGGGCCCGCAACGAGGGCCAGCAGTTCAGATAAGGGTCTCTCCAGCCTGTCACCTCGACTTCTGCAGGGGCGCCGGGGAGAATCGGGTTGCTGTCGAATCGTTGCCATGTCTTGCCATGGTCATGGGAGACTGCTATACTTAGCGATTCACTGCCCTTGACATACGGCAGAGTATAGTGGAGTGGAAGATGATTTACGGACGTGTATACATACGTGAGTACACCCGGCTTGCCATCCGGACCGTGAGGACGGAAGCAGCCGGTGAATACGCCGCATCGATCATACTCCGCAGACGGCGTGAGACATGGTTCAGGAAATATTTTCCAGGACACTAGATCGTTGGAAGTGGCATGGCCCCAGGAGATGTTGCCCCAGTCATTCCCGTGCGGGTTCCATTGGAAGGAAAGATGGTACAGTCCAGTCGCCGGGTCATATCCAAGCCCACAGGGGTCATTCATCCACCCCCGGGGCGCAGCAAGATGGTATGACGGTCGCCACTTAGAGTCCACGTGAGCTATACCCGTCGCTTGCCGGTTAGTCTTGGCTTTCTGTTCTGGATCGCAATGGACAGGGCGTATTGGCGTTTCACTGTCTGCCGCATGCTGGGATCCTGGAAGGATATGCATGTCGGCCGGATTTATAGGACGTAGGCTCTGCAGATCCGGCACAAATCTGGCCTTAGAGAAACCACGTTGTTCGGAACAGAGTTTGACTTTGAGACAGAGTGTAAATAGAGGCTAGTCACCCGACATGGATTCGCTGTTGCTGTCACAGTCATTAGAGTAGCTGCCATTGCAGTACGCAGGAACTGTCGATCCTGTTTCGAGGCAACGCAGTAGGGAATCTCACCCTCTTTATTCAATACGCAGGCATTGGAGATCGAGATCAACGTTCCTAATTAACAATGAACATGAACCTAGAATGTCGATAAGGGATCATTGACTGTAGAATGTCAATGGATCACGGGGTTATCTCGGAAGGATGCGGAGAGTTGTCGGAGAAATCCTGCTATAGCAGTTGTACTATCCTCTCTGCTCTTCACCTCATTGCTGTATCCGGCAATATCAAGGAATATCATGCGTCCAGTGCATCGAGAAGCATGAGACTCTATCTAGACCTGGCTCAGAGATTCGGACGAAATCAGCTGCTCATCCAATGACCGAGTGCTCCAGAAGCATCAACATTCAGGACTGAGGAGGATCAGGATTCAATTAATTCATACCATTCTGAGAGCTCGGCCGTGTTACGCTATCTCAATTTGTATCAAGCTTCAATAATAATGAGACGATATGACAAACCTAGCGTCCCGCGCTGACAGGCCTGGTCTCCCGTCTCGACTCTCGACTTCCGGCCTCCGCATAACGGAGTGCATAGCACCGGATTTAGCCGGACATCATGAACGAGGCCCGGAACGTCGTGCAAAGTGCAAACATTGTGAAGGACTGGGCTGTGAATTGAGCCGAACAGAACGCGTGGAAAGGTGGTGCCGCATTTAGTATCCGACAATGCTGCGAATGTCTTTAGGTATTTTGACATGCATGAGAAAAAGGAATAAGTTAGAAGGGACCCATGTATGTTCCATATGAAACTGGGCGTAATGAGTTGGAGTAGTGTCAACCCGCTCGAGGGCTACCTGAAGGTGGATCTCAAGGCGAAGACGTTGCTCAAGTTACATTGATCATCCAGCGCAGGTATGGCATGGGTAATATTGTCTGTTCCCAAGATGCTGTACATCCCCCCGGGGCAATTCTGCTATGAATATGAGTGCGTAGAATACAAGATAAATAATTCCCCGTAAAGAGTCCGACCTGAACCTAGGAAAAGTACAGTAACAAAGACGTGCAAGCTCATGAAGTCGGTTCCGGGACCGGGGTCGGCTCAGCTATTATATACAAATGTCATGTCTGTGCCCAGTTGCTGCACCCGACCCCGACGATGTGCAAAGAACTCAGGTAAGCCTTGAACTTATCCAAGAAGGGGTGATTGCCACCGCGGAGTGTATTCAAAAGCAACATAAAATCCTCGGCTAACGACTGAGTAGAATGCACGGTGGCTGTGGTTGGAGCCATGGCTCCCACCAGGCTTCCATGAGGCAGGACGCCTGGCCCTGCCATTGAGCCAGCCACCGAGGCCGTAGAATGTTCACCAAGAGGGTGGCGGACATTGGAAGAGATTCCAATTGCACTAATCGCAATGTCGTACAGCTTCTCAACCTACGTGCGCGCGTGAGTAAAGCAAAATCCAAAATAGATTGTCCGGATGACTGTACTTACTAGGCCAATTCCATGCGCTTCCATCGAGCTAAGACGCAATGACTGACATATCTTCAAGGTGTCCACAGCAACCGTGATGGCGTATTCGAAAGACAGCTCCTGGTGGTCGGAAACAGGTCTCAGGAGACCATGAGTGGAGCACAGCACCCACACCCGATTCTGCAGCCATTTCTTCGTGATAAACACATCGGCACACTGTGTCTCCCGCATACTGATTGTCGGTTGGACACTCTGGGCTTGACCCGGGGTCGACTTGGTGCGTTCAAACCAGTCATAGCCCTTGTATCGCTCGGACTCGCAGACTCTGCTGAGATTTTGATGGATGGACAAGGCCTTCTCCTCGGTGAGATTCTCACAATAGCCTGAATTAACGTTGCAGCGTTGATTCCAACAGTCAATAACTTCTTCGTCAATGGCATCGAACAGCTCCATTAAACGGGCCAGACCCAGCATCCCCTCGGCATCTTTTTCGTTATGAACTATGATACCGGAAACAACGCTGTGTGTTGCATTGTGGATGAAATCATGGACAGAACGCATGCTGAAACCCGGTCTTCCCCAAAATGTGATGGTATGTCGCCGTTGCAATGCATAGGCTCTTTCGAAGGTTTTTGTTAGCATTCTCGGTTTGGCACATCTAGCTGGTTGGGGCTCATACCTCTCTGTGATAGACAAGACCAGATAGGTCCGTAATCGTTGGCCTTTTTCGTCGTTTGGTAAATCCCGATATGAGTCAGGGTTGTTCAAGCCCAGCGTCGCTGCAAGGTCTAGAGCCTCTCGGAGTCGAAGCCACGCAGCATTGTGCTGGTTGCTGCCGAAAAGGCATCCAAACAGGAAAAAGCTGGTGAGAACAGCCTCGATGGTTGGATGTTCCCCAAAATCAGAGCAGCTCCGCATTTTCGTCGCCTCGTTCATCATCGATCTGGCCTGGCTGGCTCGGGACGAGGAAGTGGGCCGTTCGTCAATCTCGATGGGTTGCGTCAGTGAGAAGGCGCATAAGGATAGTAGCATGGCCCCGAACTGCGGGTTTCTACGATGCTCTTGAGCCAGCATGCGAATGAACAAGGAGGACCTGTTCAATACAGGCAGAGTCGGGTGCAAGCGGTCGAAGTAGACTTCAATCCACGGAATCATGTTGGCCTC
Source organism: Aspergillus felis (assembly GCA_016413765.1). Lineage (NCBI taxonomy): Eukaryota > Fungi > Ascomycota > Eurotiomycetes > Eurotiales > Aspergillaceae > Aspergillus > Aspergillus felis. Next base: position 1,274,845 of record CP066508.1, read on the forward strand.
GAGGATCGATGACGGCCATGTCGTTCGCATGGGAACGGGCGCGGTTGGCATGACCCCCATGGTAGAAAGAGCCAAGTTGGAAGCGTCCACATGATGAGGGTGCAATCCAGGAGCATCCTGCTCCGGTTGGATGATTGACGGCAGCGACGTCTTTAGGTAGATATTGCTTCCTGGAAACTCGAATACAGGCACCTGCGCATCTAAATTGTCGGGGAGCCAGTACTCAACATCGTTGCGCTCATTCCAACTGATGGCAGAGTTAGTCTGAGAATCTACCGACGAGGTATCTGTAGCGGGCCACGACGGCCCGATCGAGGTGTTTGGACGCGGTGGTACTATGTCCGTGGATACTGAGGCCTCCCCACGCTGAGGAATAGGCCACTGGGTGGGATCTTGCGCTGATGGGGCGATCCCATGCTGCCCCGTCTCCCGAGAGGGAACCGGCCTCTGATACGGGAAAGCGTCTGGAAGAGACGATTGAGAACTCTTACGTAACAGCTGAGTCTGTTGTTGCTGACGAATTTGGGACACACGACTGTTTGGCGAGCATTAAAAAGATGCGCAGATGATTAGAGATGGACGGATTCTCAAAAAGAATATCCGAGCAATAACCACGCAATTGGTTCAAAAACTCACTTGCCAGTTGGCCCCCGCTTTTTCTGGGGCTGTAAGAAGAGGCATTCAAATCCCATCTGGCAACACGCGCGACATGGTTGCGAGAGACTACACTGTATGATCCTAAGCAGATTAGCAAAACAGCCCCCTCGTCGGCAGTAGTTACTCCATATGGAATAATGATCATCAGGAACGAGGCCAACCGGAGAAATAAGAGGGGTCAGTCAACTTGCTTTTATCTTACGCAGTCGGCAATTATCACAAGCTCTTCGGACCGGCGTTTTCTTCACGGCATTGGTAGGACTCGGGTTCATGGTGGCATATTTGTGAGTGGAGTTTTTGGTGTGGAGCGAAGAGAATAAACGGGGGAGGAGTAAGAGGCAGTCTGTACAACCGAAAGAAAGGGCAAGGTAATTATGAGGAATTATGGCGAACTCAAGGGAATAAATGATAGATGATTGATCTTCAATCAAAGCAGAGAGCGGGTTATTTGAATTTGGGGATGAAGAGAGGGTAGAGCGGGTCGTCCGGGGAGGCTGTGAGCACTGAGCACTGAGCACTGAGCACCGAGTACTGTGGTAGTTGGGTACACACCTTGGATACTCACTACTACTGTTCCCCGTCTGCCATCTGATGACCGGATCGAGGCTGTGATCCAGTCCAGACTTTTATCCACGAGGCGGGACTAGGGAGGGGAGGGAAAAGGGAGTTTGGGTGACCGTTGAAGGTTCTGTGGATCGTCCCAGGACTAGACCAAGGTAGTAGTAGGTTCAGCGGTTGATTTGGTCGTCCCCTGGCTTTTTGCTTCTTCTCTGGGCTTCTCTTCCTATGGTTGGGGCAACAGAGGCCATGGAATCATGGAATTTATTTCCATTGTCGTAATTATTGTCATTTTTACGGTAAGGCTAAATTCTTATCCTCAGCAGAGGTGAGCTTAGATACCGGGATACCTGAACATCCTATCTATAACTTAGGTGCAAACTGGTGGATTACTATTCTTCCCGATCCTCATCATCATCATTACTATGTAGGATCATCGTCGACATCGTCATCACCAAACCAAAAATGATGATGATTAACGTTAATGGATCAAGATCCCTGTGGACAGACTCATACGTTTTCATCGACATACTCCAAAGTCTCCGAACTCTCCAATTATTGCTCGGCAGTTAGAGACCCCCCTCTAACTGCCTGTCCCCCCGCGTCTGACCTAGAGCGATCGGGATCCACGAGGCTGCGAGTGCCATTTCCAGTCACGTTCAGAATTTAGAATTTAGAATTTAGATTTAGAATTTAGGTACAGACATGTCACAGATACGCCGTTTTAGCTAATTAAGTACGGGGCTCGAAATATGCACTCCGCTATTAATGCTTCTCGCCCAGCATTTCGATTCTTGGTAACAGTGCTACATCAAACACAAGATGGGCAGCGTCCAGACCTGGGAGCAAACAGTGGCTGAGAAACGCTCCTTACGAGATCGGGCTCTAGAGCCATATATGACCAGCGATATTGAACAGCGCCCGCCTCGAATTCATAATGTGCATCACCGTACCTGCCTACATTACGATCCTACCATCCAGCAGATTACGGACATTGACAGCGTTCCTGTCCTCCTCGAATGTTTGAAACGGGGCCAATATACTGCGGAACAGGTCAGCCTTGCTTATATCAAACGGTAAACTTCAACACAAGCCCCTGCGACCTAGAATGGATGAACTGATAGCTGGAATTGATCAGAGCCACGATTGCACATCAACTTGTGAGTTTATGTTGTGCTCGAAGAGTCTCTCGTGATATGGAGCTTACGTCGGCATCATTAGACCAACTGCCTGACAGAAGTCGTTTTCGAAGATGCACTTGAACAGGCTAGACGGCTGGACCGGCTGTTTAGAGAAAAAGGTCAACTCGCGGGCCCGCTTCACGGCATTCCAGTCACTCTCAAAGATCAATTCAATATCAAAGGAGTCGATACGACTCTAGGCTACGTAGGTCGTTCGTTTGCTCCAGCTATCGATAATGCAGTGCTCGTTGAGATGTTGAAAGGCATGGGTGCCGTTATCATCGGAAAGACAAACTTACCGCAGAGCATTATGGTCGGTATCTCGCTGACACTATAGCCAAAGGTACGAGTAAACTAACCCTTTCTTCAGTGGGCCGAAACTGAGAACCCGCTCTGGGGTTTAACGGTCAACCCACGAAATCCTCTTTTCACTCCTGGTGGCTCGACAGGGGGTGAAGGAGCTTTGTTGGCTCTGCATGGCTCGGTTCTGGGGTTTGGCACAGATATTGGAGGAAGTATCAGGATCCCGCAGAGTATCAACGGTCTGTATGGTTTCAAACCAAGTGTATGTGCTACGAGCCTTGGTACCGGTGAAGAGGTTAGGTCTGATTCTATTATAGAGCAGCCGATTTCCATACTACGGCGTCCCGGTCTCCACCGAGGGTCAAGAACATGTTCCCTCGTCTATAGGGCCTATGACAAGAGACCTCTCGTCACTCTCTTATGTCTGTCGCATATTTGCAAACGCTAAACCATGGACCTTGGACCCTAAATGCGCTCCTCTCCCCTGGGATGAGGATAGCTTACAAGATGCGCTATCGAGGCCCCTCGTCGTCGGTCTGATTATGGATGATGGAGTTGTGAAAGTCCACCCCCCTGTCGAGAGAGCCATCCGAGAGCTATCCGCTAAAATGGAAGCTCAGGGCCATGAGATCGTGGTCTGGGACGCATCGGATCATTTCGACTATATCAAGCTCATGGATCAATACTATACCGCTGACGGATGTGAGGATATCCGGCGCGACGTAGAGGTCGCCGGGGAGCCTTATATCCCTCACGTTGAAGCTCTGATCAACCGTGGGAAGGCGATCTCCGTCTATGAATACTGGCAACTCAACAAGCAAAAGACTACACTTCAGAAGAGATATCTTGATAAGTGGAATGCCGTTCAGTCCCCGTCAGGAAAGCCAGTCGATATTCTCCTTAGTCCAACGATGCCACATGCGGCCGTCCCCCATCGCAGTGTGCGTTGGGTAGGTTACACTAAGATCTGGAATCTGCTCGACTACCCTGCAGTCACCTTTCCTGTGGATCAAGTGAGAGCAGAGAAAGACGGGTTGCCAGGCGAACTCTATCGCCCCAGAAACGAGCTGGATGAGTGGAACTGGGGCCTCTATGACCCGCTGACGATGGACGGCCACCCGATAAATCTTCAGATCGTTGGTAGAAAACTTGAAGAAGAGAAGGTATTGGGGGCGGCAACGGCCGTTGAGAAGGTCTGGAGGGCAGCCAAAGCGTAGCGATCTTATCTAGCTTATATCCGTAGGACGTGATGTTTCTGACTCAAATGGCGACTGGATAGATATACACCTCTTGTAGCATCATTCCCTCAACACTTTTACAAACGCATCTCAGCTGTAGAGCGGACGAATTCCTTAGCTTGCTCAGACCTGTGCTTTCGACTCCCATGACCTTCAAATTTGGGGATGTGCTGCTCCCGTCTCCAACTCTTCCCCTCATGACAGCTGGGCGAGTGTCGTTTGCTTAGAGCCAGGCCACCCCACCCTTGGCTATCTGCGCCTGCATATCCGAATTAAGAGGGGAAATGACCAGTCCCGCATTTCCCATTTCAAGCTACATAGAATGCACTTAATGATCCGTGTGACTCGAAGCTAGGGGCCTCATCTACCCCTCAGTTGTCGTAACTGCAGGGTCAATGGACTGATAAACACGAGGATACAGAGATACAAATTGATTCCTTATCTTGCCTTATCATAGTTCTGACTGTTTCTCCAATATGGCTGACCTGATATCAAGCTAGGTGGAGCAGGCTCGCATATATAAACCGATAAACCGGCGCAAACTTGACCGTCCAAGCCGTCTCCATCATAAACCTCTTCTTGTAAAACCCACTGGTCGCACCAGCATGATGGGCAAAAAACGCGTCTTGGTCGCCTACGGGGTGGATATTGATGCTGTCGCGGGTTGGTTGGGGTCCTACGGTGGTGAGGACAGCTCGAACGATATCAGTCGAGGTGAGATACCGCGCATACACTCAAACAAGGCAACTATTTCTTACCGCGTCTTCTCACAGGACTTTGGGCTGGTCATGTGGGTACCCCACGTCTTTTGAAGCTCTTTGAGAAATATAACATCAAAGCCACATGGTTCATCCCCGGCCACTCCCTGGAGACCTTCCCTGAAGAATGCGCCCAAGTGAGAGACGCAGGACACGAGATCGGCTTACACGGCTACAGCCATGAGAATCCCAGCGATATGACTCCTGAGCAGCAAAAGGACGTTTTGGACAAAACGTACCGCATGCTGACAGACTTCTGCGGCAAACCGCCTCGGGGCATCGTGGCGCCGTGGTGGGAGACGAGCAAGGAGATGGCGGATCTCCTGCTTGCATACGGAATCGAATACGACCACTCCATGTCCCATCATGACTGCCAGATGTACTGGCTTCGGACAGGCGACACTTGGACCAAGATCGACTATAGCCAGAAGGCGGAGGCCTGGATGAAGCCGCTGGTCCGCGGCCAGGATACTGGACTGGTGGAAATCCCCGGAAATTGGTATATTGACGACTTGCCGCCGATGATGTTCATCAAGAACGCGCCTAACAGCCATGGATGGGTGAATCCGAGGGACATCGAGGATATCTGGAAGGTCCGTTTACCCGTGACCGGGCCCAGGCTAGGTTGTCACTGTCCACGCAGGCTGAACTGATACCTGTTCCAGGACCATTTTGACTACTTCTACCGCGAGTACGACAGCTTTGTCTTTCCGATGACGATCCATCCTGATGTTTCAGGGCGGCCTCATGTCCTTCTCATGCATGAGAGGTAAGTCTGTTGCTTGTGCAGGGCTCTGTGAGATTTCTCAGGCCGACTAGAGTACAGGATCATCGAGTATATCAACAAACACGAGGGTGTGGAATGGGTGACGTTTGAGCAAATGTGCGATGAGTTTAAGAAGAACCACAGGCCACCTGAGGGTGCCAAAATGCCGGTCACACCGGCTCTGGAGTAGCCTGCGATCCGGCCGAGCTACTTTATGCTCGTAGTCCCCTAAGGGATCCGCAATATAAGCTGGCGTATCCATAGCCCACCTGCCCGGGTTGAAAATTGCTAGTGTATTCAGCATGCTGTGCTCAATTGGAACGCATACGAATATCTAATTGGATCCGAATTGTAGAAAAATAAATACCATTATGAAGCTTCTTGTGGATGCATAATTCGAAATACACCAATTCAGCTCGTTGCATTAAGAAAAGAGGCTCAGACTTCACTCGGCCGTTGGAACGCCGTAACACCATGTACATGCCCTATGAAAATGCTTTTGGCGGGATATCTAGGCCTTCGGAGGCTCAAAGAGTTGGGGCTTCATGTTGATTTTGCAAAGCTTGGATACGCATCCACTCAGTTGAAGGAGCGATTGTACACCGTCGAGAATGCGCATATGTGTGAACCCAATCTCTCTGATAAATTCCAGCTTTGAATGCTCTGACAAAGTCGGAATTGTCTTGGTGACTCGAAACATGGTGCTGATGATATCATGAGATGAGTATCCGAGATCCCTAAGCGCAGTTATCAGTATATCGGTTGAGAAGCAATAATAGAACGCAATCACGTGCGCATACCATAACTCGTTCAGCGTTTCTAGCGCAGCATCGACCCTTCCTTCCCAGCATGCCTTGATCATAGCTTGAACCTTGATCGGATGTGGGCTGTCGACCACACGAAAGACATTGTCTCCACTGACCAGACCAAAACCGGACCATGTGCTCTGCAGGTTATTGATAGCCTGACGCATATCTCCCTCAGCGCTGAAAACCAGCGCAGCGATCCCATCTTCTGTGTGATCCACCTTCTCAGCATCGCATATCTGTTTCAACCGTTTCACCACCTGCGCGTCTGTCAATCGAGCGTAGCGCAGTATAGCGCATCGAGACTGAATGGGCTCAATGATCTTATTTGACTGGTTGCAAGCAAATGCAAACCGTGTTGTAGAAGAGTAGATTTCCATCGTTCGTCGTAATGCCTGCTGCGCGCCAGGGGTCATGCTGTAAATGGTCAGCGACTATCCGTACATATTTTTTAAATCTCAGGTATCACACCTATCCGCTTCATCAAGAATAACAATCTTGTGACGGCCCGGTGGGAGCGTCACCTTCTTCTGGGCAAAGCCTTTGATTCGACTCCTGACAACATCGATACCTGGGCAGATCGTCAGAACGGATCCGAACGGACGGAGTCAAAGCAATATACCTCGTTCGTCACTAGCATTCAGTTCCAAGACCGCCTCCTTATAAGCCTCTCCTAGTAGTTGCCTCGCCAAGCACAGAATCGATGTGGTCTTTCCGATACCAGGCATGCCCGAGATGATAACGTGGGGCATATTGCCATCTTTGGCTATAATCTTCAGTCGCTCAATTGTTTCTGTATTGCCGACGATATCATCGAGGAAGATGGGACGATATTTCTCCACCCTAAAAAGGTCATCTATTAGAAATTGTCAAGTAGAACATCGTGATCTTGTTTACAAACCAGGGTAGTTCATAATCGGAGGGAGCTCCCGCAGTAACAGCCTTAAGGCTATTTCGAGAAGCACTGGCTGAGGATTCCGCTTGCACCATTGTGAAGAGCTGAATGCAGGAATGGTGAGCTGTACTAGGAATATCTGCAGTTCCTTGTAATGTGAAACAACAGGCAGATTCTTAGTTAACTGACCTGGCTTTCGGAAAGACGCGAAGGTTGGAGACGCGTCGGGATGGAACCAAATTTGGCTTAATTGGGACTCCGGATCAATTCCGCCCTTTCATCTCCACCCACTGCCACCAGCATTGGCTGTTTATTGTTATGCCACAGCATTCGTTTTATTCTTCTAAGCTAATTCTTTTGTTACGGCCTCGACCAGCTTGAATTGTCTTGACACTCATTTCAGAACCTCGTATGGCTCAATCACGTCACCTTTACAAGCATCTATTCTTGAACCAAAAAGTAGTCAACAAGCATCACAGTTTCTCCTCGGCTTTTGGCAGCCGTTCCTGCTAGGAGCTTTCTCAATAATCCAGGACCTATTCCTGCAAATCGCCTGCTAGGATGGGCACAACATCTGTCAGACGCAATCTCTTCCACCATAACCTCAGCAGACGCCCGGTCTCTACTACGCCTGGGTCGATTCAAAGCGGCAGGAGCAATGGGATTTCGGGTCCTGCCTCTCACACGCTACAGTCCTCTTCCGAGTCAATGGGCCCATCTCTGACTTCGGGTCCCTTGGACAACGGAGATATCGTGGTCAGGGACAAGAACGGTGGTTACAAGCTTGACATTCCTGTTCTCCCGCCTGCCATTACCGGCGAAAATGGCGACGGATTGGATGGTTTGGACGAGGGTGGAACTAGCGGGGGAGCAGGAGGTACGGCTGTCGATTCAGCTAGCCAAACTGAGATCAGCGGGCGAGAGAAAGAAAGTAGGTTGGCAGGCCGCAGGCTGGAGAAACGATTGGTGGTCTGAATGCAGAAGCTGACGTGACTGGCCTGTCGAAGAGATCGAGGCAAGCCTAGCAGAAATGATGTATCGAAACAGAAACAGACAAATGAGCAACGAACCAGCCGGTAAGTGCATGTGTACACTGGGTCTAACGTGGTCCTACGTGATCCTCTGCTCTCATACTGTTTGCAATCAAAACACTAATATTCGACAGAAATCCTCAATCTCATCCATCAAAGTCTCCGAAGTAGAGTAGCGGCGCTCGAGGAAGACAACTGGATGTACGAGCCAGAAGTAGATTCACATGCCTAAAGCCAGCTTGCAGCATCCGGGACAAGCCAAGTACCACTGGATAATCACGCTTTAATTATCTATCTGGTATCTACTTGGTTAATATGTTCAAGATACATATATCACGCAGCGGTCGTCGCCTGATTCATCTAATCGAGCTCCATGCTAGCCGGCGGCGCCTCCACGGTCTTCGACTGACTCCGTCCCTGGGGTGTTCTCCTACTTCCGCCCTGGTTCTGACCTCCGAAAAGCATGCTGCCCATCATATCCAGAAGCGGGTTACCTTGTCTCGGAATTTTGATCGCGAAGTATTGCTCGCCTATCTGTGACAAAGCATCATCCCAGATCCCCACTTCCTGGATCTGCGTTGCATAATGGGCAGTCAACTGCTTGAAAAGGTCTGCGCTTCCTCGCTGAATAGTGAGAAGCAGCATGCTTATGAAGTTCAGCAAAGGCAGAGACGGGAAAACTCGAACATCGGAGCTGGCGCTGCTGACTTCTTGTACGCCGAGGGACACATTTGAGGAAGAGAGCCGTGAGGTGAAGATGAGAAAGGCTTTGTTGGCGTTCCGGAGGTTGCCGACAAACAGGTAAGGAAAGACTGCACGCGAGGCGTAAATAGCCGCCGTATGAGGCTCGTCGTTCGTGTACCACTCGTACTCGAGCTTCGCGAGTGTCTCGGCGGATTCGGAGGTTCCAAGGATGAGATGCTTCTCGGCGTCATATGGCTCATTGTCTGCAAGATCGTCAGTGCGTCGTAAATTTACGGTCACATATGGCCAACGAACCTTCAGCGTATACTGAACCAGCTGCATGGTGCAACTCCGCATCTCCTCTCTCCACAGGACCGAACCGTCCGCTCCAACCGATCATCTCCTGAATGAATCTCTTCCTCGTGGGCTCTTCCGACGGGAATTCGCGCAGAAGCTCGATTAAGCGCTCTATATGCAGAAGCATCGTTAGCCGATTTCGATTTCAGAAAGTGTAATATCCTTAGCCCACCAGCTAGCCGCTGGTCCCATATAGATTCGCTCAGAAAGTCTTCCATCCATATAGAAATAGCGTGTGATGTTCAATAGACGAGATCAAACTCACTCTTTCGGGCTCGACCCTCCGCATCGTCATCTCCTCCAGTAATCCCCCACCCCGCCTTGGTGTACACCTCGTCTACCAACATAATAGCCAAGTCTCCCCCACTCGCAGAAGCGCCCTGCTGGGATCCAGCTCTCAGCAGAGCAGTCGCACCGCCAGCCAATATTTCAGCAGCGGCTTCATAATTCGATTGTTTGATGTATCGCGCAGCGATGACACGGAGTTGTTGGTGAGCTTCGTAGTAAGCACCGGAGGCGATTCTGCAGATGAGAACCAAAGTTAATATCCATTATCCTCTTCTTGAGATGTCGGAAATTGCGATATTATTGTCGTATGTCAAAGCTCAAGGCAAACTTACTTCTCGCGTTGCCGAGCAATCGTCTTGTCGATGCGTGAGGTCATCTCGGAATGTACCCACAAGTGACAGGGGACTGACGGAGGGGACCACAAATTCAGGGGAGTTGCGTTGAGGGTGTAAAAGAGGCTAAGATTTCCAAATTATCGTGAACAAACAAGTTTGTAGAGGGATTCCAGCCTAGGTGGATAACAAGATCAGCGACAGCTGAGAGCGGATGGACGAGTGTCGAGAACTTTTGGTGGGGAACTTCCCTGGTGTCGTCCAGAACCGCGGAGTTTCTCCAGATACAGGCCCCTTGTTACTTCGGCGGAAAATATTCCAACCCAGCAAGTTTGACGTGCATCGATCCAAGTGAGGTGTAGTTGCTCCTCGTTTGAGCACCTGTCAGTGCACCTAGAAGATCATATGTACTGGCGTCTTGCTCTACCTAACAATCGTATTGGTCGCAAGAAGCCTACATAGATGCCACAGCTTGAAATAGCTTTGCCTTCAAGCATCATTTGATCTTCTTTCACAATAGGCTCAATATAACGCCCGATACACCTCGGTCGAAGCAGCTATGGATGGTGGTGCATTTGACATCCAGCCAATTGGCCGCTTCTATGGCGCCAATACCACAATCCGACGTCCAAGGGTATGTCGTTTGCATGTCCATACAAGACAAAAACTTGAAAATAACCCGGAAACAGGAGATCACTTGCTTCTCATATGATGATGAGCATAAGTTCCAGCTCGGGGATTCGTCCCTGCGGTACTATTATACGCCGCGCCTCCCCGCGGATTTGAATCGTGGCTTCGACACTTTCCAGAAGCTAGATGATACCGCCGATGAGCATCTAGACGCTTTGCTAGAAACCATTATAGCTCTGGAAAAGGAGACTGGAAAGAGATGCGAAGCCGACATCATCACATGGAGAGGCATGATGACGAAGGTAAGCCGCTCAAGTCTCTCGTTTCATCTGGAAAGTGGCTATTACTGATACTAGCTCCTTCTTGAAGATTTTGACTGCTCCTTTTGACAATCTCAACGGGTATGCAGACCGGATTTATGAAATGTCTTCTTCTTACTGATCTGAAACGTTAGTTTCGAAATGAATGCGACTTGTTTCCAGGTAAGGGGTGTCCAAGCTCGTTGATACGTGGTTTACATTTTAACAGTGAAGATGCAGGGTACCATGTTTGTATATCCTTCTAAAACTCCGCTAATTCTACGATGCTGATGGGGAGTAGTTTCATTGAGGAGAACAACGTCTATAAAAACCAGCAAAAACAAGTCCAGCAGAATCAAAGAATGCCCCCGGGAATGGCCTCCCAAGATCTGATGGCATACTGGGGTACGGTTACCGTTCCATGAACTGATTACAAGAAGCTGAAATTGCAAGGTCAGGCTACAAATTTGAAACCCTATGTTTGCTTCAGCAGCCATGGGATCCAACGTCTCGGGCTGAGATCGAAAGTCGCGAAGACCTTGTGGTCAACAACAATGCACAATACTGCTCGGTTGTTCGAACAGGGATAGGGAGTTCCCGTTTGATCATTGGTGGTGAAGTCGATGCTGGTATGCTCTTCTCACTCTAGATGCATGCTTACGGCGATTCTTGAGGGGGTGGAGTTAAAGCCTGTGCTGATTCTGTTGTGCTAGTGTGGGACTGCAAACCCGACCGCAAGGAAGATCCCATCAACTGGGTAGAGCTGAAGACTTCGGCAGAGATCCGGAACGACCGTGACATGATCAAGTATGAGCGAAAGCTCCTGAAGTTCTGGGCACAGTCGTTCCTCCTTGGCGTCCCCAAGATCATTGTTGGTTTTCGCGACCATCGTGGTATAGTTCATCGTTTGGAAGAGCTTGAAACAGCCAGTATACCAAACAAGGTAAAGAAGGTAGGACGGGGTACGTGGGATGGTAACATTTGCATCAACTTCGCTGCTGCATTCCTCGAATGTAAGTCTCAGCATATGCCCTGAAATGCCCCTTCCATGTCCGTTCAGCTAATGGGTTCAAAGGGCTCAAAGCCACAATCAAGGAGGGAGGAACGTGGCGAATCCGTAAGCTGGAGAAATCTTCGCTTATTCAGGTGTTCAAGATTGAGGAGACTGGGACAGGCGACATCATCTCCACGTCGTTTCTGGATTGGCGATCACGCTCATGATAAGGTGGAGTCGGCCTACAAACTGTTTGACTGGGGTACCTTGCACTTCAAAATGATTCGAAACACAACAAACCGCGGCAGGTGCGCGAATCTGTCTGCCGGTTCGACCAAAGCAATTAGAGTGGACTCGCCGGCTTCAGGTCAGGCTATGATGGAAGTAATGTATTTGAGCGGCCTGATACCGCGGTGAGCACACAACGTGAGCAGCCTGACCACAGCACTGCTTTTGAAGCCGGTATCCGGGTCTTGAGGGACCTGTCGTGCTGTTCCATTTGATGGGTGAATATTGCCAGGACATAATATAACACGACTACAGCATGCTCGGGGATCGACGCGAAAAGGTGAACATCTTGTACCAAGTTAAGACGCTCTATTTTGCCTATGCCAGTGTATCGGCAAGGTGACAGAGTGACCTGGTCTACGCCATTCTGGACGTCGCCATTTTCGGCTGCGATGATACAGGAGACTTTGAACGTTGGGCAAGGTTGGTGTTCAACCTCTTTTACGACTCGGTCCATCATGTATAATTTCTCATAGAATGGATACTGGAAATGTAAAGTTGAAGAGGGTGGCTCTGCCTGCCAGAGGGAAAGCAGCCAATGTGATTTTTTCCGTGAGCCCAAAACACGTCTACTTTCTACTGCGGCGTCGAAGGCTGCTCAGTAGGAGTTGGATCGTCACGGTTTTGAACAACACCTAAGGTCTGCTGGTTGCGCAAATATTCCCCGCGCTCTGCTCTTTTTGCTGCATTCTTGATTGCCCTCTTGTGGGCACGCCCGTTCAGGTGAATATTCCACTGGTCTTCGGTCGCCATCGTTCTACTGCAGACCTCACATGTAAAAGTCTGAAGAAAGTCGCTGCGCTGCGTCTGCGCCTGAGCCTCCCGTGCGCCCAGTGTTTCTCTTGCCATGCCAGAGATAGATTTAGGATCAGGTCTGGGTCCGTCGTTGAGCAGCGCCTGAGTCAGGCGCTCAGATGGTTCGGTAATACACTTCTGCCAGTCTTCAACGATTGTACTGTCAAGAAGATACAAATTATCTGTCGCACTGGCGTCAGCTAGCGCCTTCCAAAGTTTGTTCCGTATCCATTTGATTTGGGATGTCGCATATTGACGTGTTGCGATTTTCACCAACTCGATCGACGACTGTTTGAGCGCTTCAAGCTCCCCTTCGCTCAAGGCACCATTATCCAAGGCGTCAAAGTAGGGTGCTAATTCCTTGAACCCGATGGAGACCCAGACGCCTCTGGTTTGATCAACAGTAATGCCTTGCTTTTTTTTCTCCCGAAGATAAGCCCACATTCTCTGGGCCTCTGCCATCAACCCTTGCTCCACCATAGCATCTACACGTTTGGCAAGTCGGCAGTTCAATGTCTCCTTCTCTGAATGCACCCAGAATATCAGCGTCGGGTAACGGAGCTGTCCTATACCGGGGAAAGACTCTCCATTTGTCTCCGTTGCATATTTCTGACGCTTCTGCTCCGCGTAAATCTCGGAGGCCGGCTTGCCAGTCTGAAAGTAAATCTCCAGAGATCGTCGGATTTTGCGCACGTCGTTTGGATGCCATCGACTGGCGATAACGGGATCGACTTCCTTTAATTTCTGAAAGACCACCTCTGGCGGCGCATCAAGAATGGGCCACTTTGCGGACGTAGGCTCAGTCTCGTCATGGAAATGTGCATCATCACTGTCGCCTGAAAAGAGGCTCTCCTCGACCAGCTGATCCTGGAAGAGTACCGTTTGTGTGTAGTAGTGCGTTCCTCCGACCAGAATGGGGAGCTTCCCTCGGGAGTGTATGTCCTTTATAAGTCGTAGGCATTCCCTTTTGAAATGTCCTATGCGCCAGGGCTCCTCTTCCAAATCGACACAACTGATCAAGTGATGTGGGATGCCGTTTCGTTCCTCGATTGGTATCTGATTCGTGATGATGGGTAGGCCACGGTACATTTGCATAGCGTCGCCGTTTATAATTTCACCTTTGAAACGGGTGGCTAAATCCACTGCAAGCTATCTACAGTCGTTAGCAAAGAACTTCTCTTGTGATTCTACTCTTTCCTCTCCTCCCTCACCTTGGATTTGCCGGTTCCCGTAGCACCGACGACGGCAATGAGGGGCTCCATGGTCAACGGGCGTTTGATGCGCCAGAAAGAGCGGAGAAAGTTGAGCATGGGAGAGCCACATGGAAGACCTTTGTCGTCATGAATCCATTGTCCTCTGGCTACAGAGTACAAAGCAGAACCTTTGGCCGTCGAAAGGCGTCGTAGTCTTGATCAAGCACGGAAAAAAGTTTGCTCGCAAGTATATCCAAGCCGACATTACCTCATCGGCCTCCGCTTCAACGTGAGATTCAGCAACTCATACGTTGGTACTTGATATACCCTAATATAACTAAATTGTGAAAGACTTTATGTGAAACTAATGACTCTATCTTGTTAGTCGTCTTCAATGGTCAATCAGTCCAGCGTTAATATTCAATAACGCTTACATAGTATGTGCATTTACTCCCTATATAAGCCTTGGTTCTTCTCATACCCAGCACATACGACCACAGGGTGTGGAAAACAGGGCTTCCCGTCCAGTACTTAAGCCACACGCCGGCCGGTTAGTAGTTGGGTGGGTGACCACCAGCGAATCCCGGCTGTTGTATGTTTTTGTTTTTTTTTAATCTTGCTTCTTTGAATGTTTGCGGCTTTTCAGTCAAAATTAAAGAACATAAGGAATCGATAGTCTCCAACTACTCCGGCAGTCCGGCGCGATTCTAGTCAAACTTCATTTCCAGACAGAATGGCGTAAGTAGGAGATCACATGACATATGTCTTCCCCCCAATGCTCCCTCACGGACTAGTAGTAGCGGAAATCGAGTCACAAGCACATTTCTAGAACAAGTCCTTTCCAAGCTCTTATTCAGAATTAACAAGCGAAATAGGTTTATGAATCCCTTGCCATTTAGAAGAAGTAAGTGTTCTTCATATCAGGATAGCACTGCATTAACCAACAGCGTAGTTACTCCTCGTCTAGACATGGCAGACTCAGGCAATCAGACGGGTCCTTCAATCAATGTGAACGGTCTGAATTATAAGTTCCAAGATGGTTCTTCAGGCTTGACGAATGTGGCTCTCAGTCTTCCAGCAGGGAGTCGGACATTGCTCATTGGAGGTGATTTGGTTCCCTGCTGACTAGATGAGTCATGATCTTTTGTTAACGCCATTATAGCAAATGGTGCGGGCAAGACCACCCTCTTGCGCTTGCTGGCAGGCAAGCGCTTGGCCCCGACAGACACAATTTCTATTGCTGGCAAGGACCCCTTCAAGCACGGCCTCGAAGGGGTGACTTACCTGGGTGTCGAGTGGGTTCTGAACAGCATTGTCCGTACGGACATCGACGTCCCCACGCTTCTAGCATCTGTGGGTGGAGACGCCTATCCCGAGCGTAGGGATGAGCTAGTTGAGATTCTCGATATTGACCTCCGATGGCGTATGCACGCCGTGTCGGACGGTGAGCGCCGCCGTGTGCAGCTGGCGATGGGTCTGCTGCGGCCATGGCAGGTGCTTCTTCTGGACGAAATCACGGTGGACCTCGACTTGCTTTCTAGGAGTAACTTCCTCTCCTTCCTCAAGCGGGAGACAGAGACAAGACCCTGCACGATCGTCTATGCCACGCACATCCTGGATAATTTGTCGCAGTGGCCCACCCATCTGGTGCATATGCACCTCGGAAACGTCAGGCAATGGGGCCCCATGGAAAAATTCAAGAGCGAGGTCACCGAGACATCGGAGAACAGTCAACTCGGTGAGCTTGTGCTCAAGTGGCTCAAGGAGGACTTGTCGGCTAGAGGACCGAGAAACGGGCAATCCAGCCAGAGCAAGACCTACGGGTCACTGGACGGACTCGGGGGATATGGGCTGGAGAAGCCAATCTGACCAGCTTCTCTCTTCATCCGGAGCGGCTGATTCTCTTGGTTGTCCAATTAATTGGAATACTACTTTTGCTTCAACAAACATTCTGTTCAACCACAATAGCATGGCGGCGGTTTACGGCTTGGTTTATGGACGATAAAGGTCAGGCATCATTCAACATTCTAGAGCTATTCAACCCATGACATGAGCTCATGATTGCTTTTCTTTTGTACTTCTTTCGTTGTGTATATACATGGCATTTCACGAAAGCATGTTAGAGATAGCATATACACGCACTGAGGAATCTTCACTTGCTACAGCAAGCTCATATCTGCACTCAGTATCTATAACATCCTTCTGATGGGACGGACGCCATGATAATTGGGTGATCGCTCTAGAGGGGGATACCAATCTATCAACAGAAGCAACGTGTCTCGCTTCTAGACTGTCAACCGTCACCTGGTATATCGATAATTTGCCACTTTCTTCGCCCGTTGCAAGGAAGAAGGAGGCGTCAAGTACACTTGGAAGGATCGAAACAGCTGTGACTGAGTTTTCTAGAGAGATAGTCGTCTTGCAAGCGAACGAATCATCGACCTTCTCCCATAGTTTTACGGATTTGTCTCGGCCAGCCGTCGCGAAGACAGGGTTTGCCGCTTGGGGAGCCCATGCCGCATCTAGAATCATTCTAGAATGGCCCTTGGGGTTCGATGTCAGAAGCGAGAATGAAGAAGGGTCTTGCCCACTTCGTAGAAACACAGCCCACTGCCGATCTCGCCCAACACTTAGGAGGTATTGGTCATCACTCGAAAAACACAGACTTGTAATAGTCAAAGAATGCGCTTTCATGGAAGGCCGGATTTCATGCCAATCAGAAGTGTCGTAGAGCCGTATTACCGCATGGTCTATTGAGCTTGCTTTACAAGCAGTCGCAACCAAGGTGCAATCATGATTCACGGCCACGGCTGATATCTCGTAACCATGACCATAGAGCTTCTCATGCTCGGGCCATAGTGTGTAGCGAGCCAACTGGTCTTCCAACGGTGGATGGCTCAGGTTCGATATCATTGCCTGGTTTGCTTGGACTTGCCGCGCCCCCGCAGCACTCTCTTCGTCTACCTCCATTGGGATTTCATCGCCCACGGCCTGGTTAGACAAGCCGAGAACTGGAATCTGTGCTGTATCTGGAAGCTCTTCGTCCGTTACTGGTTTAAATCCGGCCAGCTTCTCCAGTAGTTGGGCGATGGGTTTCGGCTCGTTGAACACTCGTAAAAGCTTTTCGTCAGCGCCTGACACAAAGCGCGCGGGTCCCAAGGTATCAATGCAATTCAGATCGTAACCATGAATCTGAGGTCTTGAAAACTCATGCCACGACTTCAGTCCCTCACGCGACCACTCTGCATGCAGGCGAGTAGTCTGGTCTGCGCTGGTGGAAAGCAAATACCCTCCGGTTGGTTCCCACTGCACACCGTTCACAGACCTCACATGGCCGGTAATCCCCAGTGCCTGCAGCCACATATCAGAATCGGCATCATACCTCCATGCCCTCCAGCTACCCGTTCGGCCCAGACTCACGACTTGTCTTCCGTCCGGAGACCAAAGACCAATCCAGAAGCCGCCAGTACTTCCTGTAGCTGTGGTAGATCCCTTTTGGACGCTAATTTCTCCCATCCTCTCTGCTGAGAGCCATACTCCGGACACTGGATCCTGCTCCCAGATTGTCAACGTATTGTCTGCAGAAGCAGAAAGAAGCTGTTGGCGATCTGTGCTTGGGTTCCAACATGTCGTGTAAATCCAATCCTCATTTCCAAACAGAAGAGCTTCGAAAGTGACCGAATATTTGGATCCGGCTGCTTCGAACTGATGAGCTTTGTTGGATAAGGTCGTTTCAAGTCCACCAAGCATAGGATCTGCATCATCTGCTAGTGCAGCCTTGGTGGCTTCGCCTCGTTGAAGCCTCCACAACCGGATATATTTATCTTGACTGGCCGAGGCGAGCAAAAGGTCCCCTGTCTTGCTTTGTTTATCCTCGGTGAAGGAGAGGGAACGTACCCATGCCTCATGGCCTGAAAGAGTCGCAGATAGTCCAAAGCTTGCACCAGCGAATATGTTCTCAGAAACATAAATCTGAACATTATTCATCGTGCCAGCGACTGCCAATACCACGGGTTTGTCTGTGGATTCTGTTGACAGCGGCTTCAATGATAATGCTAGCGGGAAGAAGCGAGGTTTCATCGTAAGATCCTGAAATAGATCCACCTTTATTACGGTTTCCTGCGTGTTGACCTTCCAGATCTTGACGCTACCATCTGCGGCTCCAGATGCGACGATAGCGACGCCATCGGCAACGGCAATTGTATTCACTGAGCCTGTATGACCCGTAACAGTATGTGCATGGGTGAATTTGGCGGGGTCGACTGCATCAGCCCGCCATATCCGAATCGTTTGGTCAATGGAGCCGGTAATAAGCAGCTTCGTACCCGTGGCGGGACATGTGTAGAATCTGACCGCACTGACTTTGTCGGTATGGCCAACGAGGAGGGCATAAATCCCGTGCTGAGAGGTATCCTAGACAGGCAACAACAGTATTAGTCCGGTTGCGTCGAGACAGATTGAGCCACTGATAGAGTTATTACCCTTGGATCCCATAAGGCCACATTGTTGTCTGCACCAAAGGCGAGCACGCCTAACTGCACATCCCAGTCTGCGGCGGCCGGATGCCTGTTCCCCCCAACACTGATGTATTCCGTCGTAATTGACACCATGAATGCGCCTAATAATGACTGCCAATCGGTGATCTAAGTTGGTATAGAAGTCCAGCGACAAATTCCAGCTATGACACGGACAGGAAGGCGCTATCTTTCGATTGCTGAGACAGAAAATGGGATCGATGACCACTTTTTGTGCTCGGAATTTAAGCTTATCGATAAGCGCGGCCATCGCAGACCAGCCCCTCTCCTTTTGCATTTTCCTCACACTCATATGTCTTCGGTCAGACACGACTCCTCCACTATTCCTGAATTCTTTTTTGAGATCCATATTTTCTCCGGCTGTGGGCTCATTCTGAAGTGGTCATGGCTGACTCTTCTACCGTGAAAGGTGGTGCTGATAGCATCACCATTACTGTTGAGTTCACGTTAGACCAAACTTTGGATGCATTGTTTCACTGCAATGCCTGCTGACTCCGATTCGTATAGTGGTGGTCTGGAGATCCTCTTCTCTAATGAGCGAAAACATCATATCACACTACCTGCTCAAGTGGACGACGGCGGCCGGCCAACCATCGCTTACTTATTACGATATCTGGTTGACAATGTGATGAAGGATCAAAGGAAAGAATTATTTATAATGGAAGACAATGTGTATGTCGCAAACGGAACCCCGTGAATCAGTGGCAAATGTTGACAGCAACTGATAGTCGGCCTGGTATCCTCGTCCTTATCAACGATGCCGACTGGGAACTCGAAGGCGAGGAGAAATACGAGCTCCAATCAGGGGACAATATTGTATTCGTCTCAACACTTCACGGAGGATAAATCCGCCTAGAAGCATCTACATGAGGTCTATCAGGATCATCGTTTCCATGGACTCGACATGATCTAGGGTCCATTGTACACCACGCAGCATTTAGTCCAGAGCGAACATACGATCAGACAACATCGTCCACGTGCTGTTGCGATATCCTCTCGGGCTCCCGAGGAGTTCGAAGGCCGCTTTGCGGTGTTGAGAATCCATCCTTGGGGCTGCCTATCCCTCCAACCATGGGAGAAGGCACCCCACTGGGAGGTACCGGAATTTTGATATCTTGCGGAGAGCCAGGTATAATTTCTTTTGGCAAA
Organism: Aspergillus felis; assembly: GCA_016413765.1. Classification (NCBI taxonomy): domain Eukaryota; kingdom Fungi; phylum Ascomycota; class Eurotiomycetes; order Eurotiales; family Aspergillaceae; genus Aspergillus; species Aspergillus felis. The sequence goes on from CP066508.1 coordinate 1,294,582, forward strand.
TCAGGGATATGTATTCTGCGCGCCTCATTCTGGTAGCTTTCCGGGATAATCTGCATGAAGTAATTAGTCGGGTGCTCTTCAGGTTTGAGGTGTTATATGTATCCTTACTTCGATGATTTCGTCACGTGGAAACTCCAAGAACGGAATATCAGCAGCATTGCACGCCATGAGGTAACCATAGAGGACTCTTAGCACGCTTTCGTGTGCTATGATGAGAAGATCGTTCTGCTCCCGCTCAAGTTCCAAGATAATGGGTTCGAGTCGCACAGCAAGGTCATGGTAGGACTGTCATAAGACGTAAGCTCTGGGGACAACGTCAGATTTGAAGCTGGAATTGAGCTCACCTCAGCTCGAGGGTACCGATGGTGGTAAGGATCGAGTTCATGCTTAGCCACCTCGTCCGGATACTCTTCACGAATTCTTCTCTCAGACATCTTCTCGCAAACACCAGGGTTCAGTTGGCTCATTTGTGAGCGTTGCCGGACTTTGTACCCCTTTTCATATAAGTATTTCGCCGTCTCAACGGTCCTGCGTCTCGTGGATGTCCAAACTGTCAGTGGTTTGAGCTCATAATCCGTCTCCCCTCGGTCAATCATGGCCTGTTTTTCAGATTCCCTATGCTGCAGGAGACGTTCAGTCATTTTCTTTGCGTAGTCCTCTCCCTGCTCAGACAGAGAGGCATCAGCCTTATAGGAATCTGCTTCCAGCGAAACACCAGCCTATTGAAGGTTTAGTGCCTGAGAGCCCATTCACCCATAACTCGACTTACCCGTGCAAAGTACGTATGCCTGGACTTGATGTGAAGGTTCAGAAGATAGAAAACAATTCGGTTAGATAGATAACCGAAACTTTTGTTGTTGACGATGAGTCTTTCTCCCGCGTTTATCATCTGTACTTCGATTAGTATTGAAGCTGGCATGTCTCTCCACCAATGATACCTTGATATAATTCAAATCTTTCTCCTCCATTGTTTGAAATTGAGGGATTCTGGCAGATATCCTGGTCAAGTAGTGCTTCACTGCATCCTCTGATGACCAGCCAACGTACTGAAAGATCTGAGTCATCTTGATCGGAAACTAGCTAGGGGGAGACTACTTACGTCGGGGGATGAGATCTTCACTCTGCGAACATTCTCCTCGATGATGCGCTCGTCATCGCACCACGATTCGATGAAAAGAGTCTGCACGTGTTTTGACCGTCAGAACAATCAAACACACAAATCGCATGGCTGAGATGAGATGTCTTGATACTTTCATACCTCAATATCTTGTTTGGCAAACTCCTTTGCAAGCGACCGTCGGCCAGAAGCCAAAGGATTGACAGCATCATAAATCGCAATTTGACCATTTTCAAAATTCAAGTACTGGTATATGTCTTCGCGACACCTTTTCATGATCTTTTGCCTCAATAGAACCGATGATGCAGATGCTGTATGCAATTAGCGGGACGGAACGACGTCAAGCATACAAGCATCCGCAGGTGCGAGTGTAGTATGGAACGCGCTCTGTAGCAAGAAGAACGAAAACAAAGATGGTAGAGAATCTTGATCACTGACCATTGACAAAAAAGTAGTCATCTGGGATGTCTTGACCAACAGGAATCGTGGCTCGTCTGTAATCCCCAAGGTGGAAGATCCTAGTTTTTACACCTAGCCTGCAATTCTCTTAGCGAAGACAGCATGACCGATTCGACAAGAATACTAACCAACGAAGGTAGCGCGCCAATGCTACAGAAATATGTCTGAAATACAACACGAAGAGTCAGTCATTTGACTATCTCCATTCTCCCCCAGTTGGTGAAACGAACGTCTTGCCCCTCGCTGGTAACCCTACAGTGATAATCACAATCCTCCCAGAATGGAAAAGTCGACCAGACTCCGTGCTATACAGCTGAGCTGGTGCCAAATCGGCCTTTTCAGGCAAATCATGAATTGCATCAACGAATGTCGATGATTTCCTTCGGAAACGGGGGGAATTGGCCACGATTTCAGCAGTTCTGAACCACGTTAGATTTGAATAGACTTATACAGCAAAAACGAAGGTATGCCCAAAGGAAGGGGATATCATTCGTTGCTGGACCAATCTCGAATCGGACTCCTTTGGCGGCCCGGACTATTCAATGCATCGATATAAGGGAATAATAACAATCCTTACAGTAGCGTATCCATCTTAAAAGAAAGATTTCAGACACCGAACTCCGACTGAGAAAGCGATCCAATAGAAAGATCTCAAGAACAATTTGCAGACGAGGATAGTATCCTTCAGACAGGAGATATTCACCAAGGCTAAGTGCCAAGGAACTTCCGGCGATGGGAGCTTCGGACAGATGACGAAAGGCAAAGGAAAAGGTAAAATAGAAAAGAAAAAGAGAAAGAGAGAATAATAATAAAACAATAATAAGATAAAGAGCAAAGAAAGGAAAATATATTGCAATAGGTTCCTGCGAGCTCCAGTAATGATTAGAGTTGGTAAAAGATGCCTTGTCGGCGATAGCGAATTGTGCCTATAGCTGGCGTTCAATATAACAGCCCAATGCTGGCTTTGGTGAAGCAGTCAGTGTGCCTAGTGTACCTTGGGCAGTACACTTGATGAACTTCGACGGCGCTTCTTAGAAATTTCAAATGCAACTTTTCGAATCTTTCTCGCAAGCTTAAGGTAAGAAGACCGTCTTCTGCCAATAGTAGAGGCTATTGTAGCCAACAGTGACCCTTCATCGACCTATCTGCAATTATATCATCACCATCATTAAGCCCCCAATGTTCCGCCCGAAGCGGCATAGTGTTAAGTCCTGTGACTTCGGGACTCTGTATGTGCCAAAGACGCAAGCCGGGGCGGAAAAGCAAATGTCGCTTTTTTTCCCGTCAGAGGCTGCTTGGGAAGATAAATCAACAATTGTTGCGCTGCGACTCTTCCACTTACCGTCTCAATCCCCTAGAGCTGGTTAGACGCAGCCTGCTATTATTTCAATTACTCGGCAACTACTAGCGAAGTTGCCTTCGTCACGTTCTAAGTGCAATCTTGTGGCTGGTCTCAGATCTCGTCTTTCCTCATCCCATCGACCGCGAGAAGGAAAGACGTCCCTCGAGCCCGCGTGACGGTCGACCTCATTGCCTGATCATCCTCTTCACACCAGTTCACTTCTACACAGACAATCACAATGGCCGACTTTTTAGCCCTTCCTTCTTTCCTCGTGGAGAATTCCGCTGCCGTTGCCCTCAAAGATGCATACAACTCTTTCTCCGAGCGAAGGGCGGCCCTCGGCCTGTCCAACCCAGGAACTGTGGATAACATTGCCAGGGAAGTGCAGAAGGAGGTCCTGCTGTCTAACTTTATGTTCAGTGGTCTCCGTGCAGACTTGACAAAGGTTTTCGGCATGTCTCCCCTCTTCCGTGTCTCGCACGCCTTCTCCATGGGCGGTTCTGGCAACCTGCCCCCATATGCCTTCTCCGCCATGTATGGAACTCCTAAGGTATGCATCATCGCTTAATCGATAAAATCGTCTCCTTAGATTTTACCAAATTCAGTTACTAAAATGTCGTCGTCTCGTCAGGTTTTCATGCAAGGTAACTTCGGAAGCGATGGCGCTCTCGCCGCTGTTTACAACTACCGATGGAACCCCAAGTTGGTCACCAAGACCAACACTCAGATCATGGCCGGTGCTAGCCAGGGCCTCCTGCAAATCGATAACGACTATACCGGTGATGACTTCTCCGCATCTATTAAGGCCTTCAACCCATCCTGTCTGGACGGTGGCCTCACTGGAATCTTTGTCGGAAGCTATCTTCAGTCCATCACTCCCAGCCTTGCCCTTGGATTCGAAGCGATCTGGCAGCGTCAAGCTATGAACGCCCGCCCAGAGACTGCCCTTTCGTACTGTGCGAGATACAAGGCAAACGACTGGATTGCCAGTGCTCAGCTTCAGGCTCAGGGCGTTTTCACTGCCTCCTATTGGAGAAAGCTCTCTGAGCGTGTTGAGGCTGGTGTTGACATGAACCTTCAGTTTGCTCCTAATGCAGCAGCTGCTTTGATGGGGGGCCCTAGCAGAGACGGAACCACCTCTATTGGAGCCAAGTACGACTTCCGGGCTTCGACATTCCGTGCCCAGGTTGACAGCGCTGGTAAGGTTAGCTGCTTGCTGGAGAAGCGGATAGCCATGCCCATCTCTCTTACTTTTGCTGGCGAAATTGACCAGGCTAAGGTGAGTTGTCTGTCTTTATACAACCCTGTGAGTACGATGAGTAAATGGTTACTGATTCGTGTTGCATTGTAGCAATCGGCCAAGCTTGGTCTTGCTGTGTCCCTCGAGATCGCTGGCGAGGAATTGATGGAGCAGCAGGAGAAGATCGAGGCTCAGGGCATGATCCCTCCTCCTTTCTAAACCCTCCCTAAATCATAGCTGGAGCTAATCATGCCCGCTTGCTTGTGGGGAACCGGGGCTCTTTTTGGCTGCTCCGCCATCCAGCTTAAATTATTCTTCCACTATCTGTCTTATTAGATCTTCTCTCTCCACGTGTACGTCTGGAAGATGGTGTATCACCTCGGTTATGCCCTTGAACGCGATTTGCTGGTGCAGGAAGGCGGTCATTTGGCGCCAGGGAAACAAATTTTTGTATAGATCCATCTTCGATTTATTGGGGAGTCTCCTTTATTTCTCTTCCGACTTCCGCGTCATGGCTTCATCTATGAGACTGTTGTTCCTTTTTCTTGTCCAACCCACGTTTATTGTGATGGCGATGCGGGCTTGTCGACGGATCTGCAGAGCATGGAATGCATGGAAGCGATGGCAGGAAGCTGTTATGTTCATGACATCTTAGAGGGGTCAATGTAAAACAATTTATATTTCCTACCTTTTGGACTTTTGGAGAGGGGTAGGTGGACACTGAATCAACGAACACCGCAGTTGTCATTGGATAGCAAGCCACATAGATAGGCAGTTCTCGAGAGGAACAAGAGAGCATCCAGTCGCTCAGGATAGAGGCCATGCCGCACCAATTGACATTCAAGAACTGATATCAAATCAACCTCAGAAAGGCACGGTGCGTTCGAAGAAACCTGCAACAGCCTATTTTAATATCGGTCTCTGGAGCTCCTATCTTTCAGGTGGGTTGAGTTATTCGAGTCTACACAAACCAAGATCGCCTATGAGCTCTTAATGCTGTGGCGCCGCGTACTTTTTATAACATTGGAATAATGAGGAAGCACGGGTCAGCAATGCAGCGTGTCGTCCAATGCAATCCTTCAATTGTTCAACTCACTTCCCTCTGAAACTCTAAAAGGTACTCCCTCAAGGACAACCCACGCTTGGTATCGAGCATAATACCTACATACCTATCATGAGATTTGACTAGGCTAGTCATAGGCTCGTGCAGAACGCTGGCTACTGATTTACCCAGATGCCCTGGAAATAGGTACACAATGGATGGTATCGTGAGAGTTCAGCTCCTGACGTACCTAACTCCAATCCTTATAGGTGAACTTGCTGGTCCACTTATGCTCGCTAAAAAGGCCGTTTGTTCAGAGGCTCGACAGTCACTCTATTCCCAGGGCCCACCACGTCTGTTACCTTAATTACACATTGGTAACAAGCTCCCATCTTGGGAGTATCTAGTATGCGTATTGTTAGAGAGGCAAAATGCTCGATAGTAGTAGTAGTTAGGTCGAGCTTCGAGAGTGTGATTAGGCATTGTCTGTGGCGACTTTTGGGCCACTCACATCTCGCAGTCGCGAGGTTGGGCGATGGTGAAGACTGGATATTAATTTCGAGTCTTTTAAGAGTCCCTGAATCCCTGCAGATACCTATTATTCTGATTTGCGGTATATCCACGGTCCTAGTGTCCAAGTAAATTGTTTCAGCCCCACCGTGACATCACTTTTCCCCGGTCAAAGTAGCTCTTGAACTTTTAAGAGTAGCGGAGAGGTAGACAAGAGAACAGTAGTATCAGGGAGGTAGGTATCTTTACTGTTTTGCATTGGTATATCATGAATATTGTATACGTCAACAGCTAAAGAAATCGCTAGTATACTAGACCGTGAAATAGAGCAGATACTCAGATACGGGATTCTAAAAAGCACTGTGGTATTCGACCAAGCAATACTTGTTGTCGATGAGGTCCACGACTTTCTTCCTACAGCAATAATAAGAAGGTGTTTGAGAACGTAGTCAAGACAGAAAAGATTTGAGAGTCGAGCATTGTCTGTCCGAGTTTTTAAATATGGATGGTTCAGGGTAAAGGGCAGCTGCCTGTCAAATGTCAGAAATGTCCCTCCTGGTCTCAGATACCTTATACTTCAATCAGGACGATTTGATTTGCCAGTACCTCTCTATATGGACTGATTTAGGGCCATGCCACTTGACGACTGACTTGTTCATCCACGTTTCTCACACTGTTCGCATTATCACGAACTCCTAGCGATATAAACTATTCTCATGGGGGATCTTCTGTAGCATTGATTCAATTCCTAGCAACCTGAGTTCATGATATGCATCGTCTTCTCCCAGGATCGCAGCCTCTACCACCCAAGAAGTTAGTGCCATGCAAACCTCAAGTCACCTGAGAACAAACTCGGAATCGGAAAATTGACCCAACACACCATGATCTGCTGACCAGCACCAAGAGACCTACCTACCTAGGTAAGGCGCTAGTACTTACATGACCTTCTCAGTACCCACAGCCCGGTTCAAGTGCTGGAATGAGGTGCCTGGTACCATGGAATAGGAAATTATCAACATACATGACCGGCACCGACAAAGGGTCTATCATCTGTGGGCTGAAACCTGGGTACAGGTAAGTACCTAGGTACCTAAGGTACATAGGTAGGTAAGGTACTTTGCAACCGATACCTTACTGGTAATTCTCCGAGTACTCACACCACGATACCCAGTGCACTGCTCGCCTATCTGTGTTGATTGAAGTATATGCAAATCTCCCTGTAGAGACATTCTCCTTTAAACTTGCCTACTGTTTGATCTCTATTTGTAGCAACCGAGACTGCGGCGTACTGATTTCCTGCCTGTTGATATCAAGTGGTCTTAGATGGAACTTTGTGATGTCCACCACGCTTGAGGCGAAGCAGGTCACCTAACCAAAAACCGCCAGAATTCCCGAAGGATATACTAAAATAATTCAGGCATGACAATTCAATAATGGCCAGAATGCCACATATACAACAGGCCGAAAACCATAGAATCCGAAACCACGGACCGGAATAGCACTATTAGAAGTACTAGAAGCATCAATGGCATGCCCAGTCCGTTCGCAGATCCAATCCAGGATTAGTGACATTCATGGGGAAAAGCCGATCACGTTTCGTATTCTCATTATCTCCAAAGACTCAACAGAGTCCTAAATGCCCATGAAGAAGCCTTGCGCATGCTGCTGTCATTTGTTGGCTAGGTCAATCGTGGATGGCCCTTGGCTCCCTCGCTTCTTCATTACAAGAGACGCAGTCCATCATGCCGGCTTCAGTCTACAACTCCGATGTCATAAGGGGGTTACAAGAGCTGCTGTCATGAACGGGGTGATTCATCACGATCGGTGGCATTTCGGTGCCAGCGGGGGATTGTCCTGATCCATGTCACGGGAGGCCGAAAAACAATAAAACCGCACCGGTCTTGGCTTATCGCTTCGGACTATCTAATTCTGACAAGTGTCTATCTATGCCGCGTATATAAACAGGCAACGCGTGCCACAGTCGTGCTTCCAGCCCAAAGAAGAATGGCGCAGTTCGTCAAGCTTGATCTGTAGGCTAATTCCCGACTCCAAGGAGTTTCGGTCACTTGACAAGCAAATAATTTCACCGTGCACTGGGGAATGATCGCAAGCTGCCTCCGTATGGTACCTGTCAGTACCTCTCGAGTCAGCAGGTGGTCTGAATCATTAAGGTAGTTAATATGGTAAGTAGAGATCTAGATCATGGACGGCGCAAGTATGCGGCGGCTCGAGATTGTACCAATTCTGTTACTTGCACACGTCGGGTGAGTGGGCAGCAGGATAGGTAGCCAACCAGGTGCGTTCCAGTGAAAATCATGGCTGGTCACTTGACACCAGCGGACCAGACACATGGCGCCTGGTGCCTCTCCATTACCTAAGCTCCCGGTAAGTAACTAGTTACAGCTGGGTAAGGTACGTTGAAATTATTACCTAGTACTAGACTCCGTACGCAGAAGTCAATGTGATAATCTCAAATTATGACCAGCATACCCACTAATTTGAGTGGCCAAAGTTGCTCTGGTTTTATTAATGTCGCGTTTTTTTCTTTAGATGCTCCAGTGATACACTTTACATCTGAAATTTATCATCATAATTGCGTTGTTATGGTGCTATGTGATATACCATCCAATTATCAAAGTGTTTGTAAAGTTGTTTCCTCCCCTTCTTTGCTCTTAACCATTGCATTTATTTATAGTCATCGAGGAGTGACACCTAGAAATACAGCACACTTGAGAGTCTTAAATCAATGACAGAGGATCTACGCCTAAAATTCCATAGTCTGCCATGTGATCAGACTTTGTCCATCTGATTAGCTTCTACGGAAGCATGATAGTGATCCATGACCAGTTGATCCAGTTATATATAAAATACCCTCTCCGATGCATGAATAAATCCAATCTTGGTTTATAGGAACGCAATCATTCTTTCTAAAGTCCAGTTTCTGTATAGAAGAGAAGGAAGCAATCAAATCATTTTTAAACATGATGATGGGGACATGTTAGGGGCCTTAGGGCACCATCTACATAACTAGGATCCGATCAACTTCCCTTCCTGAGTGCTCATGGGCCTCATAGCAGTTGGTCACCTGGCTTTGCCAATAGGAATATGGACTACTTTAAGGAGCATTATTTTCCTAGTTCAGCATTATTATTATAACATAGGCACTCCGTACCTACCGTCCAAGTTTGAAGGTCCCACATAAGCCGCCGTCGTTATTGGACATTTGGTAGTAGCACAAGATTTTGCCGTAGATAGTCTGTAGAGACTTGTACCTAGTTTGTTCCAAAGGCTTGAGACGACCATCTAAATAATAATCAGTTCAGTTAGTTATCTAAGGTTGGACGATGACTAGATACTTACTTACTGGCAGTGGTGGAACGATTTTCTACTTGACATCGTTGACTTCTTGCTGACTCAATTTAGAATAGGTAGTAACTAACTAGATGATGCCATGTCCAATGAAACTGCCCTGGTGTCCACTCTGTATGCCTGTGCACCCAAAAAGGGCACTAAACAGGCACCTTACTTCAATTCCTGCAAGGGAAATATAGCGTCATGATGGATAGCTGGAGGTACCCACAGGTCTTGTAAGGTACTGTATCCGTACATACATATACATACATATACTTAAAATCAGATTGACCATTGGATACCTAGGTAAGTAGTTAGGGACTTAGGGTAAATGGTAAGGTAGTTAGCATATGCCCCTCTTTTCTGTGGCTCTTCTGGGGCCCCTGGCAAGCAAATCCATGTCTGGCTCTCCGCTTTCTGGCTCGTACGTACTGTCATAAATTACTCTAGCACTTTTCTTGCTTATGAGCTGTTAGCTTTTGGCGTATAAGATTGAACTGAATTGAATTAGAAAGGAGAAAGGAGACAGGAGAAAGGAGGAAACCAAGGTACGGAGTATTCAACTCGAGCATCAGCACATCATGTCTGCGGCCATAAACAGAAAGCTAGAATGCGCCAATAAAAGACATTCCTAGACATTATCCTTTGCCTCATCTACACACTGCGACAACTGCCTATGCAGCAGGTACTACTATCTAGCTACTAACTACTGCCATTCTGTAGCTTATTATTATTCATAATTCATTAAGAATCTACAATTAGGCCGCATGCCCTACCTCAGGATCGTTCAGTTGGTGAACTTGTGGGTTGGCTACCGCAACTAAATAGCAGCAGCAGTAGTGGTAGTCTCTAGTAGTCCCGCCCCCTCCTCTCTGCCCCAAATTATTGCCTCCTCCAGCGCCATATTGAACTTCGATCTCACTACGATCTATTATTATTTCTCTTCCCCCCCCGGCTTGAGATCAAGACGTTTCCTCGCTCGAATGATTCCTTGACAATTCATATCTTCTTTGCATCAGTCTTTAGAACGCTCCTACTTGACTGAAGATAGGCCGAGTGTTCCTTGCTTTTTCTTCCTGATCTCCCGGTTCTTTATTCCCGCGTTCCTGCAGACCTCGCGTGTTCGGGCTTCGTCGCTCCATCAACGTCACCTGCTCTCCCTCAGCGTTCTCCCACCCTCTCCCTCTCTCTCTCTAACCTACTACCTTAATCTCTCTCCCTCTCGCTCTCACTCGTGCACCCTTCCTTCCTCTCCTTTCCGACCTCACTCCCTTTCGAGGACATCAATCAATATAATTTCTGAACTGTAGACGCCAAATTGCAAATTGCCTCGCCTTTCAAGTATTTGACGCCTGCCTCTTTTTTTATCTTTTTCCAATTTTATCTTTTCATTTATCATCTTTGTTCCTGTTTTCCAACCGAATCCACTATTATTTCTTTCCTAGGAGGTTTCCTGCTGTGGTCTTGTGTCTGCACTGTTGCCAAGTCCATTGGTCCTTGCTCTGAGCCTACCACCTGCGATTCGCCCGCCCATAAGTCCGCCTCTCAACCTTTCCATCTCACGCGCACCTCCACTCAACATCCACCATTCGGATATTCCGCCCATCCAAAGCGAACACCCCTCCTCCTGCTCCACCATCGATTGCAGTCTGCCCAAAACGGACTTCAGAACTCCCTTCTACGCTATTTTCCGCCATTCACTGTTGAAGTGCAGCCCTCCATACTCTCGATAGCACTGCCCAACCCCCCTCTTGTTGCCAACCCCACAAGTTTCCCGTGATGTCACAAAATCGACCTGGGGTGTTCTCGAATCTGCGCATGGGCGGTAAGAAACTTCCAAGTGCTGAGTTCAATTGTTCAGAAAACCTTACCCAGGAACCTGTGGAACTGACTGCTTCGCTTGTCCGACCATGCAGAAGTCGTCCGCGAGAAGGTCCAGGATGGACTGACAGGGGAAACCAAAGAGATTTCTTACTCACAATGTAAAATCGTCGGCAATGGATCGTTTGGTGTCGTCTTTCAAACGAAAATGATGCCAAGCGGCGAGGATGCTGCCATCAAGAGGGTCCTTCAAGACAAGCGCTTCAAAGTATGTGTACATTATCAGGGCAATTGCCCTCGCTGCCCAACGCCAAGATACTGTCGCTGACGAGGTACCAGAATCGAGAATTGCAGATCATGCGGATTGTTCGCCATCCTAACATCGTAGAATTGAAAGCCTTCTACTACTCGAACGGCGAGAGGGTATGCGGCTCTCCTGTGTTTCCCCTTCCGTCCTAAGTTGCCTTTTGCTGACTACCCTACCATTGTCTTTGACAGAAGGACGAAGTGTACCTAAACCTCGTTCTCGAATACGTACCAGAAACCGTCTATCGGGCGTCGCGGTACTTCAACAAACTGAAAACGACTATGCCGATGTTGGAAGTCAAGCTGTATATCTATCAATTGTTCCGTTCCCTGGCATACATCCACTCACAAGGCATCTGCCACCGTGACATCAAGCCCCAGAATCTCTTACTCGATCCAAACACCGGCATCCTCAAGCTTTGCGACTTTGGTTCGGCAAAGATTCTGGTAGAGAATGAACCCAACGTTTCCTATATCTGTTCCCGCTACTATCGTGCGCCGGAATTGATCTTCGGCGCCACTAATTACACAACGAAGATCGGTAAGTCCTCACTGCGCCCTGCTTCAACTCTGACACTGTCATTGCTGATGATTGTCAAGACGTGTGGTCCACTGGTTGTGTGATGGCTGAACTTATGCTTGGCCAGCCATTGTTCCCTGGGGAGTCGGGAATTGACCAACTGGTGGAAATCATCAAGGTCCTTGGTACCCCTACTCGGGAGCAGATCCGTACCATGAACCCAAACTACATGGAGCATAAATTTCCTCAAATTAAGCCACACCCATTCAATAAGGTGAATACGCTCTGAAGGAACTTCTTGCGAATGTATACTAACTCGATGACACCCAGGTATTCCGGAGAGCTCCTCACGAGGCCATTGATCTGATCTCGGCTTTGCTGGAATACACGCCGACACAACGTCTCTCCGCTATCGAGGCGATGTGTCACCCGTTCTTCGACGAACTCAGAGATCCCAATACCCGACTGCCCGACTCTCGGCACCCTGGTGGCGCAGCTAGGGACCTCCCCAATCTCTTCGATTTCTCCAGACATGGTTCGTTATCACTTGAGGTCCAACCTCATTCTTCCAGATGGTTGATTCACTGACGGTTCTTTTTGTAGAACTTTCTATTGCACCTGCATTGAACAGCCGGCTGGTTCCCCCTCATGCACGCGCCGCTCTCGAGGCCCAGGGGCTAGATATTGACAACTTCACTCCACTCACAAAGGAGGAGATGATCGCACGCCTCGACTGAGTCGATACGTTTCTCGTTACGAATCAAACGCCCGTTCGATAGTGCTTCTATTTGCACAACTGCGCGAGGATATGATGTCATGCCATGCAATCCACTTTGTGCACTGGGATGTCTTGGACCAGGAGTGGCTTTTATGGGGCTTGTCGACCAAAGTCGCTGGCTAGGCACCCGGAAGTTTGGCATCTCTTCTGAGCGTATGAGGATATAAGGCAAATCCCATAGTCAAATGAAAAGCTGAAAAAGGAGAAAACAGAAGAAAAAAAAAAGGATGGGAAATTCAGAAACATCGCATTCTGGTGACAACATACGCGGTTTCCCTGAGGCGGTGGTGCATCATGACAGTTTCATGCAACGGGGTTGAGGGATTGTCATAGTCTGGAGTTTTCGAGGTGTCTGAGACAGCTCTTGGGAAAGGAAAAAAAAGTGATACCCTTTAGTGTGCGAGTCTGCCTTCGGGGATTTAAGTTTGCATAGCTTCATTCTCGTTTGAAGGAGGTCATGACCACTCCAATGCCGCAAGTCCTACTGAGAAATGCGAAGTGATCCATACCCTGGGATGGCTACAGATACTGTGAGGAATTCCTCGGCTTGGAGCTACCTAACAAATGTGTCTTTTCCGTCAGTCTGTGTGCTCCGAGTACCGGTATTGGAGATCCCATGGCCCGCTCAACTTGCAGCTTTAGAAGCCCCTTCCATGTGTTCACACTTCATTTTCGATTTTTGTGTCCTTAGCTCTTTTCATCTCTCTTTCCTCTGATTTCCTCTAAACTCTTGTTTGTTCTAACGTCCGATTTCACCTGTTTGGCTTCGATGGCTACGTGAACTTCGACTTGGCCAACGGTGATCACAGCTGTTTTTTAATGCCAAGAGGATAACCTGCTTCTACACCTCCATATACATTCAGAGATTCTCAAGCTGTATGTCAGGGGACCTCTCGTTCGCTAGTATGTATAAACACAGACACGTGTATCATTTCTTCGTGCTGCTTGTCCACTCTATTTTCCTATGATCAAGTATAAGGGATCTGCCTGAAAGTTGTGCTGTGTGGACTTGGTAACCCAGAACCTCCTAATTCACTGGCACTTCTGCACGCTCTGGTTGATCTGAAGGAGAGAATTGGGACCGGAACTAGAGGTCGCTCCTTATTTCCAGAAAAGAAAGTCATTTCCATAGCCTTCTCATCATCCTGAGCATAAATGATCCTTACAGGCGCTCTGCCTCTGATGGACACAGCAAGATTAAGCTGGTATAGGGTTTCACAAGAACCAGTGACCACTGAAGCTGGTAGATACTAATCTGCAAATCCACCTGACTTCAGAAGCTGACTTGTTATATGCGTTATCTTCAAAGGAAGATGAATCCGCTTACCTCCCGTTATCGGGGCCAAGGGCCCAATAGTTATCAGTGGTGTTATATAAGCCATGGAACGGAACATCCAATGTTCCAGCTTTGCGGCGGCCGAAGCTGTTGTTCTGGCACGCGGTACTTGGCTCCAGCTGAACTACCTGGTCTTTGCCAACGAAAGGGGCCGTGATCCTATTTTTAAGTGTCACAGACAGCTTCAGCTTGGGTATCCACTGGATAGATACTCTGTTGGAGTCAATCGTTGTTCGCGAGTTGAGTTCTGTTGTGCAATCGTAACATGGCCGACTACGAACGCCGACCACAGGGCCACTCAAGAGGAGGGCGCAAGAGGCGTTATAGAGGTCGGTCTGCGATAACGAGATCCTGACTGCTCTGCCTTTGGCTGAGTAGAAGGTCATTTCCCTTGCTGGTTTGGATTGAACTAACATTGCGCTGGTGGTGCATAGATGATGAGGATTATGACCGGCGTCCGCAGAGGCGCAGATACGAAGAGCCACTTGTGGTCAAGGTCCGACGACAGCTGCTAACACTTGCCGAGTCTGTATGAGCTCCCTCACCCCATAAGACCCGGGTTTTACCGATCGCAATTCGTGAAGCTTACATGTAAATGCGCTCTAGGCTGCTCGAAAAGCAGAGGACGACGTTGTGGTCATCGCAAAAAGTGTCGCGGAGAACTATGAGGACGAAGAGCTGAGAAAGAGCTATGTCGATATAGCCATTGATCTGTATGTGAGAATAAGCTCTCAGTTCAACTCCAATCTCCCGTGCGCCGTCCAGGGCTGACCTTTCGGCTTTCTGGTAGTGTCATAGAGCAACCGTTGAAGATTCCTTTTATCGCCGCTACAGTTCTGGTCGCCAATAACTATAAATCAGAGCTTGTAGAGGATGTCCTCAAACGAGCACGCGAATCACTGCAACAGTACATTGATGCCGGAGCCTGGCGCGAGGTCAAGCTTCTTCTGCGATTTCTGGGTTGCCTTCAATCTATTTTCGAACAAGACGGTGTCTTTCCAATTTTGGAGGAACTTTTTGCACGTGCGGTTGATCTCCAAACCGCGTCATCTGAAGATGTCAGTGGATTATCCTCAACATTTCCTCAAATATATCCCTTGCTGGGTACTGATGTCTTCCCTATAGTTGCTGGGGCTCGAGCTCGTCAAAATCATTCTCTTCACGATTCCATACACTATGGCGTCTCCAGCCACCGGGTTTGAAGCACAAGCAAGTGCACTCTTGGAAAAAACAGACATCATCGCTTCAACGCCGCATGCTCTAGTTGACTTGGTGAATCCATTCGCTTTACAGGATGGTGAACCAACTGCTGTGCAGAGTGTTATCAGCTTGCTTCAGAACCAACTCCAAGCCGAAGCAAACCGCGGATGGGAGCTTGCTTGCCTTCCTCGGCCCTGGAAGAGGTCGGAAGGCGAAGAAGATGGTCCTAAAGAAGCCGGGGCTAAACATGCCTTCCCTCAAGTCACCGTCCCAAATCCTGTACGAAAAGGTGCCAGGGCGATTTTTCCCGAAATCTACCTCTCTGTATACGCGAACCAAGACTTGGAGACAGTCCCTCCGACGTCAGATATTGCATCCTCTTTGTTGAGAGAAGCTCTCGTCGATACCATCAACATCCTCGACTTCAACCGCATCGCTACTGCTAAGTTTCTGATAGATGTGGATTGTTATTTCACGCCAAACACTTTTGTGAAGCGTGCTACGCCATTTGACAGGCTGCGCGATTTCCCTGGGGATCGCCCTACGTGGAAGCCTGAGGATGTTGCCGTCGACGCCGTCTTCTCCCAGCTATTCCAGCTTCCTTCCCCAGAACACAAGCTGGTTTATTATCACTCGGTACTCACTGAATGTTGCAAGATTGCGCCCGCTGCAATTGCTCCCAGTTTGGGTAGGGCTATTCGCTTCCTGTATCGGAGCCTTGACACAATTGATTTGGAGCTCATACACCGATTCTTGGATTGGTTCGCTCATCACCTGAGCAACTTTGGATTCACGTGGAAATGGAGCGAATGGTTGGTGATCTTGATCCGAAATCATTGAATGTATGCTGACATTGGGTCTCAGGATTGACGACCTCGAGCTTCCGCTTGTCCATCCAAAAATGGCGTTCATTACGGGCGCTATCGACAAAGAGATTCGATTGAGCTTTGCCCAACGCATCAGAGGAACTCTGCCAGATCCTTACCAGGATTTGATAACCGAAGGAAAGGAGAAGGATACTCCTGATTTCAAATATTCCTCAGATAGTGAGCCTTACCTCATATGTCATCATCGTTCTGCCTACTCGATAGGGTTAACTAATATCCTTATTCCTACAGCTACTCCGTACGCCAAAGAAGGCAGAGAGATCATGCAACTCATTCGCAAAAAAGCGGGCGATGAGGAGATTCAGCCACTGATCACCGCCGTCGAGGAGCAAGCAAAGGCTCTAGGAGTCGACGATCCTATGTTGCCCTCTACCGATGCCTTTGTCACGTCTATCTGCTTCGTTGGCTCCAAGTCTCTTTCTCATGTCTTGTCATGCATTGAGCGGAACAAGGAAAGGCTGTTGGCGATTGGGCCCAAATCAGCTCGTGCCCGTTGTCAGATCATCACCTCGGTGATGGAGTACTGGGTGGATCAACCAGGCGTCGCGATCAATATTATCGACAAGCTGTTGAACTATACGATTCTGACACCCCTATCCGTCATCGAATGGGCCCTGGTGGAGAGGTTGGAAGCAGGAACAATTCTTAGCAGAACACATATCTTTGAGATGATTTCTGCTACGGTTGGCAAGGTCACCAACCGTCTGCGGCAGATTGTGGCTGCACGTACCCAGCCGGGTCTGTATGAACCTCAATTGAGTGTCTTGGATGAGACCTTGAGCCGCGAAAAGGCCGATATGCAAGCTCTTTTCAGAGTAATCGAAGACTCTATTGTGTCGGTCGCTGGCGGTAGTAACGATGGACTGATGGAGAGAGGTGATGGAAGTGGGGACCTGCCAGAGGACGAAATCATCCGTCAGTGGGGTCGCCGATGGCTCCGGGTATTCAGACGCAAGGCTGGTGTGGAAGAATCATTCATCACCGAAGCCATGGCTGATGCCACACCGGTCGGGACGGTTGCCCCTGCGCCCCAGGCTGCTACCTCTGAGACTGGGGCGGCCGCGAATGCAGCAGCAGATGGAGACATGGACGTTGCTGGCGCAGATGAAGCCGTGGAGATTTCGTAGGGAGTCCCTCTGGACCTAAACGGCCCCATCGGTCTCGGTCGCTGCCGATTTGCTTGACTGAGCCAACTGCATCTTTTGAGTTTCCTTGAAGCTATGTATTGATAGGTCATTGTGGGATTAAGGTAAACGCAACGAAAACAAAACGCCTGTGTCCTCCTTATTTATTGATTCGTCTTCGGCATTCTTTCCGGACCTTGTTTGATATACATTCAATCATGGTTGTTTTGTCTGCTATGCCTGCATTTGAACCATACCTAATAATGTCTGACACTTGTGGAATCTCCCAAAGTCCTCGACCATGATAGACCATCATGGATCTGGTTGACGTTGTAATATTTCGCTTGTAGGCACATGGGTATTCAGTAGGGGCATTGATACGATGTCGGTATGTGTTTCTAACAATTTATGAATTATATACAGCAAACTTGCAGAGGTCCCGCCACAAAGCAAGGAGGGAAGAGAAGATTCCAGACCTCCACGTATGAACCAAGTCACCGGATGATTAAAATGATACAATAAGAATGACCATGAAGGAAGACAGGGAACGATCAGTGTTGTACAAAGATGATTAGGGTATGGTCAGTGGCCAAGAAAGGGGAAATGTGAAAGCACATGACAGTCATAATTCACGTCAAGGTTGTGGACCAACCTGTCCAAGGGTTCAAGGGAGTTATGTCAGGGCCTCCTCTTTTTCATTTCGACGGGGCTTTTTTTGTTTTTTATTTGTTTTTCACCCCCATAAGTAGTCGATCTATTCGCAACGGAGCGCGATTCGGACATATTCTCCGCGAACGCAACTTGTCATAAATGGAGGACTTTTGGCGTACTTCATGGCGCGACGATATCGATCAAAGATCCTTTTTAGTCTCTTCTTGAGACAGATATTTGCGGTCGTCTTCGCCTTCGACTGTTTTGAGAATTGTCTCCATTTCCTTAGTCTGTCTCTTCCACTCAGCTTCGTCCATCTTCGTCTCGCGCCGGAAGAGTTCCTCGTTGGGCTTCCGGTAGCTGCCACCGAGG
This sequence comes from Aspergillus felis, assembly GCA_016413765.1. Classification (NCBI taxonomy): domain Eukaryota; kingdom Fungi; phylum Ascomycota; class Eurotiomycetes; order Eurotiales; family Aspergillaceae; genus Aspergillus; species Aspergillus felis. Next base: position 1,312,638 of record CP066508.1, read on the forward strand.
CGGTCCCACAGCGTCGTGAATTGTCCATAATTGTAGTTGAAGTAGAGGTGGTGCATTGTGTGGCAAGCAGCCCCATTGATGATTGGGCTGTTGGCAACATATTCTCCGTCATGAATCATTACCGTCCACAGGTTGATGAAGCCGAAGAGAAAAACATAGGCCAGCTTCTGTAGGGGAAAGATAAATGGGAAAACGTGGTAAGGAACACTCTGCGACCAACCATCCAAGGGATGGAAGGCATGCGACGCGAAGGGACTAGGCATGATCCACTTGTGATGGGGCTTGTGGAGGGACTTGTAGATCAGCGGGTGGTGCAAGCCACGATGAATCCAGTAGATGCAGAAATCGGTGAAGGCGATAAACAGAGGGAACTGTAGAATGCTATAGTAGGGGAATGGCTCCTCGTCGAAGGAGTCGTACAACTTGGCGTATCCCCTAACCTCGGCGACCAAGAAAGGAGCGGTCAGGAAAGACATGACGGGCATCGATCGCATGGTCTGCGCAATCTCCATGGTAATTTGGTTTTTGAGGAATTTTGGGTGCTTGACCGTCGTCTTGTCCCAAATGAAGATGTAGGAAAGGGTCGCGGATATAAAGTAAACGATAATGCCGAAAATCCTACTTCGAAAGAAAATCGAATCATTAGTCGACCGGCTTTTGGAGAGGTTGGGCTCAAAGAGGGTTTGCATACCAAACAATCAGAAAGAAACTCAGGAACTGGCGGTAGATATTGTTTCTGGGCCATGCGCTCAGGTAGGCGTACTTAGACGGCTCCAGATGGAACAGTTGAGTGGCGGGTTCGTACACAAACGGCTTGGAGGCACCAAACAAGGACAAAGAGCTATTGGCAGCATTGGGCAAGCCTGGTAACGAGACCGTCGAGGAAAGTGATACGGGGAGCAGGGCCGAATACACACGGTCCCCGATGAAGGTATCCCAGACCTCAAGAACGATATCCATGGTGCCGGGAAATGAGAACTATTTTTTGCGCCAGAGAAGAAAATTGGCAGGGGTTGAGCGCAGCCCAGTCAGTCAGTGGAAGGCCAAGTGCGATACAATGACAGAGTTATGAATTCAGAGACAAGACGAAAGATAAAGACATCGGTGGAGGGAGGGGAGGATAGCAAGAGAGCATGAGGAGGAGGTGGATGAAGGAGGTTTAAAAAAAATAATAATAATAATAATAATAATAATAATAATAATAATGTTTTGGAGACTTCGAATCAGGAGAACCACGGAAAATCGACCCTGCAGTAGTGTGGTTATCACACCAGGGCGGAACAGGCACAGCCGATCCGTCCGGTGGATTCGGCTCGTAGAGTAAGGACGTGTCTAGAGATAGTATCTACTCCGTGGTCTGGGTCGCCTCGATAAGTCCAGTAATGACTTGTAGGTGAAGACAACGATCACTTAATAATAATCAAAATCCCCTCCCTGTAGGTACAGGATGCCTTCTGGGAAGTCTGGGGCGGAGTTAAGCTCCTACTCCTTTGTCTACTCTGCACTGCGGTTGTTTGGGTAAGGAGTATCAGAGTGGTATCGAACCTCATTTAATTGAATGCAGTGACAAGACATAGGCGTATAGGCGCCATCAGATGTCAAAAAATCTTTACACTGGACCCAAGACTGTACCCAAGTAACCTCAGAATAACTGTTGTTGAAGGAGCTAAGGAATATATAGTACGATCTGTCCGACAGAAGGATACGATTGATATGGAATCTTGACGTGTCTGCCAGATACCGCTGCCACAGGTTAAACTTGATGATCAATAAACATGACATAAGATATGAATCCTATGCTCTTTATGCCTTGCCTGAATAGAGTCTGTGTCATTGACTGCTTGACCTTGGTTAAGGTTGTCTGCAAACGGTTCTCAGTTCTCACATCTCACGTTTCTTTTACCACTTAGTCGTGCCCCACTAGTACTAATACATAAATGGCAAGTCAGGTACGAACTTTACCTTGAAAAGTTAGCGCGAACACTAACTGATTCAGGTAACGATCCAAAACCAGCGAATGCGCGCGATTTCGCTTCTGGAGACTTGGCGGCAAACGTTAGCCGCCTGCCCCCGGCTGACTGTTTCCTTCTTTATCCTACAGAGGACCTTGCCTTATATGTGCCCGGGCGTCAGTGCACGCTTACTAAGGTACTACTACTGGCCCACGGCTGCTGAGTCTTGGAAGCCCCAAAGTCCCAGCTCGACACCTATCCGCCTACCTACCTTACCGACCTTACCTACTACTCAACTCTGGTGGCCTCCTCCTCCTCCTACTCATTCCGTTGCTCTTCTTCACGCAAACTTACACTCCGTCCACTAATTATCCTCACCCTTTCGCCCCGCTTTTTCCTTCTCCTGCATCATTGCAGCGGCTTGTCCCTGTCGCGCTGTGATGCGACAGGTTTGACTTGCGTTTCTGCAGTGCCTTGAGAGTATCATCCAATTTCAACCCGAAATCCCCCTCTTCCTTCAATCGTCAGCATCGCTCTGTCGCGACACGTTGCTGTTACGTTCATCCTTGCAACTGAACTAAATCGCACTCCGATCTTGATTTTCTCGAAGCGACTGATATCAAATTTTGACGCGCAAAATGTACAACACACACCGTGGGATGGTTCCCGCTCCCAACTCCCGTCTTACAGAGTTGCTGGACCAGCTGCGCCAGGAGTTTGAGAACCAGTCTAGAAGCACCGGAGAGTTCGAGCACCAGTGTATGTTTAATGTTTTTTCATAATTCTTTGGTCATGTCGACGCTTCCACTTTCTATGTGCGACCATATCGCCATTTGTCCATCTGTTCTCTCAGGACATCGGGGGAGGGGAAGCACACCGTGGTTGTTCAATCTTCGCCCGATTGGCATGTGGACTGGACTGCGGTGCCGCACAAGACCTGTCATTGCTTACAAAGTTATCGTCGAACCGCGCTAACTATCTCCTCCAGTAACCGGTCAACTCCAGGAGATGGAGATGATTCGTCAGAAGGTATATCAGCTGGAGCAGGCACAGATCAAGATGAAGCAAGAGTTCGTACCTTCAATCCCCAACCTTGAGGGAAATTGGAAGCAGGAAACGCATACTTGGCTGCTAACACATAATCTCGCTTTCCTATAAAATAGCTACGAGGCAGAAATCCGAGTCCTGCGGCACGAGCTCGAATCGCGCGGCGTTCAGCCCGTCTCGTCTCATATTGCTGGCCCTGCACAGCATGCTGGCCCCTCTCAGGCGCCTCCACCGGCCCTGGGCCATGGCCCCAGCAATTTGTTCGGTGGAATCATGACCAACCAAGGAGGTAGTGGTCCCGGTCTTGCCCCTCCCCCTCCCCAGGATCAGCAGCCTCCCCAGCATACCCTTCAACAGCCTGCTCCCGCGGCTCAGCAATCAGCTCCCCAACCGCCGCAGAGCTCCTTTGGAGGATATCAGCCTGGTGCTGCTGTGAACGGTATGTTCTGACTGTATTTACTTTTGGTTCTCTGGCGTCTGACCATGCGATGTTTTTCGTTTCTATTCAGGCTATGGACCCGCACCGCCTCCGACCGCTTCTCCTGGCCCCGGCAAGAGGCCTCGCGCCCCGCCTGGGCCTGCAACTCCTCAACAGACTCACCAGCTAGCGTACCCCGACCCGCGCGTGTCCCCTCAAATTGCCCGTCCCACCCCTCCTAGCCAGGCCCTCGTGACGTCTCGGGGCGAACGTCCCGGGAACATGCTGGCTAACTGGAACCCCGATGACTTGCCCGCTTCCCAGAAGCGCGAGGGGGCCGATTGGTATGCGATCTTCAACCCTGAAGTTCAGCGAGTGCTTGATGTGGACCTCGTCCATCACCTTGTCCATGACAGCGTTGTCTGCTGCGTCCGTTTCAGTCGCGACGGCAAATACCTCGCCACGGGCTGCAACCGCTCCGCTCAGATCTTCGACGTGACCACCGGCCAGATCGTCGCTACCCTACAAGACGAGAGCGTAGACAAGGATGGGGACCTTTATATTCGCAGCGTCTGCTTCAGTCCTGACGGCAAGTATCTTGCCACCGGGGCCGAAGACAAGCAAATCAGGGTATGTCGAGTTATTCTCCTTTTGGAAGACTGGGGCTAATACAAATGCATCTAGGTGTGGGACATTGCCGCGCGTACCATCAAACATATCTTCACCGGACACGAGCAAGACATTTACTCGCTCGACTTCGCCGGCAATGGTCGATACATTGCTTCAGGCAGCGGAGACAAAACCGTACGTCTCTGGGATATCCTCGACGGTAAACTCGTCTACACTCTCAGCATCGAGGACGGCGTCACCACTGTAGCCATGTCTCCCGACGGCCACTACGTTGCGGCCGGCTCCTTGGATAAGAGTGTCCGTGTTTGGGACACCACCACTGGATATCTTGTGGAGCGTTTGGAGAGCCCTGACGGGCATAAGGATAGCGTTTACTCAGTCGCTTTTGCTCCCAATGGTCGGGATCTGGTCAGTGGCAGCCTTGACAAGACGATCAAGCTCTGGGAGCTAAGCGTCCCCCGGGCCGGCTATACAAACGCCGTGAAGGGCGGTAAATGTGTGCGCACATTTGAGGGCCACAAGGTATATCCAATATGACGCTGCTTGCCTTCGGAAGAAGTATGCTCGGTCGATGCTAATTTTACTGGATAGGATTTTGTTCTGAGCGTGTGTCTCACTCCCGATGGGCACTGGGTTATGAGCGGTTCCAAGGACCGGGGTGTTCAATTCTGGGACCCCATCACTGGAAATGCACAGATGATGCTCCAGGGACACAAGAATTCCGGTCAGCACCTCTTCCCTAAATTGTCTTGCTTTGTTCGCTGGTGGATCTCGAAAGTTTTCTAGGATCTAACTGCCCTTTACAGTCATCTCGGTTGCCCCCAGCCCTACAGGCAACTTGTTCGCCACTGGCAGTGGCGACATGCGGGCAAGAATCTGGAGGTATGTTTTACACGTTCAATTCTTATCGCTGAAATTGAGTCCAGCGCATTTGTTCAGGCGAAACTAACGCGTTGGTCTCTCTGGCAGATACTCCACTTATACCGGACGGTAATGGGCTTGATGATAGGAAGCTTCGGCGCAAATGTGACTTCTTTTGTTTGTTTAATCCACAATGTCGTAGCCTCTTTGAACATGGCCTGGGTTTGTTTATGCGTTCGACCTTTGGAAGGGTCCCTCCCCGTCACATCGCAACTTTTGATTTTCGTTTCCTCGGTGACGTTACTTGTTGAATTACATGTTTTAAAAATGACAAAACTCTGCATGTACGGATGGCAGCTAAACTGATATTTCGACTGAAACGAGAATCTTCTACTTCGGCTTGCGATGAATGTGCTCCTTCGCGGATGTGTTAATTGAGGTGCTGGTTGTTCTGGACCGGTCGCAACAATCTCGTATACGTATGCCCTGAAGCTGACGTACATGCCAGATACCCGGAAGTAAGTGGTTTCACGATGATTTGATTCATGAACCCATTTGCCTCCTGGCAGCTCGACAGGGTTCTAGGGTTAATGGGAAGATTACATCTTTTTGTCCAGTTATAGGCAATGTCTGTTACGAATATCCTTGCTTGGTACATGGCCAAGGGCCGTGTGAGATGGATATGATGCTGAGGCACCAGAATCAGCCCGAGACCTCGATATGAGCTCGGACCAGCCACATGATCCCAGGCTGGACGATTGGATCTCACATAACGCCTACTGCGGGATAAGATATCTCACTCACGGAGGATTAGAAACATATATCAAACATGGTCGATGACAGTGGTATCCCAGGATCTATCAATGCCGGTAGGAACATGATGCAGACCAAGGTGCCATTTTCTGGTTCTGGTCCCGTCTCTCAAGTACAGCACTACCTTTGGGTATGCATTGATTCCTGATTCATTGAGTGATAATCAACGCAGTTGATACTCAAGAGAAGGGGATTGCTGACAGGAAATAACCAGAATGAACGGTTTCCCACGTCTAGGGAAGAGAATTGGAATGCCGCTGTCTAGGTACAAGGAGCATTGGCAAGTGCGAGTGGTGGCGGAGGTCGGTTGCATGAGACAGGATCACGAGATGGAAGGCCACGGAAATATACTAACATATCATTGTTGCTGACGGAGCCATTATTGACATCTTGAGTTCCACACCAGTGGTATAGTGGAGTGGATCTTCCATAGTTATGTAGTCGGCCTGAAATTACGATTTACGCCAAAGAAAGGATGTACTAAGTTGATTGATTGTGCAAGGCCAGCCCCAGACCTGTCAATTGACTTGCAGTGGAAAGGCCCTGTTGATCACGAGGGCAACCTATATCCACTAGGGACTACTTCCTCACTGCAAGATGTGAAGATATCCACAGAGTCCATGTAAGTACAGTCAACTGAATTACTTTGTCACATTCAGCGCAGCCTATCACCTGGTTATTCATTTCCTTTGGATACTGGATAGGACGGCGGAACTATAACTCAGCAATATTAATATTAGCCGCGCATAATCAAATCGGATATAGTTGCCAGTCGCTGAATTTCCGCAGCCATTGGCGGCTAGCTGGAATTATCTCACAGGCCGGGTCTGTCAACCATGATCCAGAAGGTACAAATAGGGTTATAACTTATTGCTAGCTCGGTACCTTTGTAGTATGTCTCGGTGCATCGAGGCTATCCATTATTGATAATTAGTAAATCGCTAACATAATACTTGATCTATCATATTCAGAGGGTCTAGCTGCGACCAGTTGGTTCAGAGTTAACATGAATTAGGAAATAGTTGGGAACTGAGTGGACTATCCAGCGGAATGGGTGATCGAGCGATGGAAATTGATGATTCTCGGCTACGGAAGAAAACCATTGGTGAAGTGATATTGTGGATGGTTGGGAAACCTACCTAGGATAAGTAGCCTTAACCTAAGAAGGGTGAAAGTATCAAGTCAGAGCTGGTGGCTGGTGCAACACAGCCTTGCTCCTCGTACTTTGTATATGACGGTGAAGGGGAAAAATCAACATTTCGAACACGGCCCCAGAGCTGAAGTGCGAACTCCGTAAAGTTTGTCTATAGTATGAATGCACAGATTGTCCTTGAATAGAAATCTCATCACTGTCATCAGCGTATGCGGAGTACCGTATCGATGATGTGAGCTTCTCGCGTCTCTCTACCTAATTATTCAGTAGTAGATATATATTACATGGGGGCTTTCTTTTAAACATGACGTCGGTCCACTCATGATATACCAGATCAGGTCAAAGATCGACAGTTGGTTTGTCGGACCCCCTGAGAATGAAACTCATCAGCAACTGCTCAAGTGTTCCTTTTTGTATGGAGTAAAAATGCCATGTCCCTGGCATGTATGCTCGGTTCGGATCTTGGCTCGAGATAGATAGATCCAATGAACTTGTTTCAGGACACCTCGAGCACTACCGTAGACTTCACGGTCACACAACATTAGAAAATACGATGCAATCAGACTATTGCCTCTCCAATAACCGGATGGATCTCAAAACAATATTCATAAGTTCATGAAGCCTTTGGAATCGGGTTTCCTTCGCCGATGATACCGAACGCTTCCAGCAGGTATTGATACCCTGACAGGTACTCCGTGCTTGCCAGTATGGAGCAGCCTTGACAAATTATGCGGATCACCCACGAGAGGCACTTCTCCAACCTATGGACCCCAAACTCCAGCGTCGTAGGTCTGGGTCCAACTATGCCGTAGAGTCGGCGACCGACCATGGATGTTTTGACAGTCAAAAGGAACGCTAACTGTGGGTGGACGACTCTCCGCCGTCCCGAGTCGAAGAAGGCCCGGCCCGCAACGAGAAGTATATGAGGACGGGAGAACGGGGAACAACCGAATAGTTGTCTATTCAGATGGTAACTTGCTTGCTTTTTTTCCTTTCCTTTCCCCCACAGGCAGAGAAGACCTGTCTCTGTTCAACACAGAGAGAATGTACAATATCAATTAGGTCGGTCTTATTGCAATAAGTCCCCGGGCTTTTGAGTGCGACAGTCACACACTTGATTCCTCATGACTCCTGGATGTGACTGGCGGACACTGTGATGACTTAGCACCCTCCATGCTCATAGTTAACTATCTAGTCAACCTGTGCTGTGCTGACTGCTGACAGACATGAAAATGACTTATGTTAAACGATGGAAGGGAGGAAAAAGGGGCTGAAATGTGCATCGTAACTATTTTGAGCTGCAGGTGACTTTCTCCGCTCTCGGCATCAAATACGAAGACCAATGACGCTTCGTGTGCATCATTCAAGTACCTCCACAGATACAGTACGACGAGGAGAGATAGGTCTACTGAAGATCTCACTGCGATAAGTATAGGTGACTCTGTGCTGCCAGCATTTTGGCCCTTGCTTCGTCATTTGTATCGGCTTGATAACATATTTATTGCTGGCCATTGCAATTATACCATGAGATCTATCGTGATCGTTTCCCTTTTGTAGATACATATTTCAGCATTCCGAGTAAAGTAAGAACAAGCGTGCAGGTCTATTTGGGAGCTTTATTTTGGTCAAATTATACCTTATAACTGACCATCTATAAACGCTTAGTCTTACGTAAATCCTGTGCACGAAGATCTGCATGGGCTGAATGACTGGGATGATGTCACTTGAGTTTTGTAAAACAAGAGCAGTCAGTTCAGATCTTGAGAACTTCCTGGGGGCCAAAATCCAAAAGACCGGAAAAAGGGGGCGCGAAATAAGACAGATGAATGATTGAATGGACATTTGTCGGCAGTCGCGGCTATTGAAAACTAATGCATCGGAAGACATGAGGCTAAGTCTGGACTCTGGAGTCCGGTGAGGCTACCAAGAACCAATTGTACCTTAGTCTAGGTATTAGTACACGGTCTGCTCCACGGCCCACAGAGGAGACTAAACTAGTACTCCGTCTGTCCTACAGTGACCTGTGGGCCAAACTTTGTTAGACGAGAAAGTAGTGGAGGGTTTCTAGCAAATCAAAGGAGGAATTGGAGCACTATTGATCGCCTGCGAGCGGTCCGTTCAGTAGCTCTGCCACTCTGCTGGGCGACCCTGTTGTTCGATTTTATCCTCATTATTTTGGGGAACAATCGACTTAAGTGCTGTACGGGGCCACACAACACCGAGGTCGATTATGAGAGAGGATTGAAATACAAACAATATTTTGGTCAATAGATAAGTCTTACCACAGTGCGCCAGGAGGGGAGAACAAGAGTCCGTTTGTGCTGGAGTTGGAAAAGGGATAAAATAATATATCCAACTGACAATCCTGTGCATACTCCATACACTCCTGAACCTTGAGTTATCTAGCTTTCAGCTTCACCCCACGGAACTTCCGGCCGCCCTGCAGCAGGTCTGCGACTGCAACCAGTAAGAAGTTGACTTTTCAATCCGAAGCTGCCGCCTGAATCACAAACTTCAGCTAGTGACCTTGGCCCGAACGAAGCTAAGAATCCTCGTCCATCAGACCCTTTGGATCGAATAAAGGGAAGATCCCGGAATCAGATGGCGAGTTGCAACAAACTGAGTTGCTGACGAAGAACTAATCAACGTTTCAAATAGAGGTACTCCGTACAGGAAACTGAAGATATGGAGTGGAGCGAAGAAGCACTTAAGGTATCACTTACCTACCTACCTTGCCTCCCTGGGTAAACTCAAGATGGATATTGGAGACACAGGGTTGGTCCAATTGATGCAGGCATGAGCCACCGTTTCAGGATCGACATCCAGGTGACGGCTGGAGATCAGTACGTAGTTAATCCAGCGCCATGCCAGTCAGCGTCTTTTGAATAGATTAACGAATATTCCAAGTGTTCAGGTGCCTACCTGCGTGGGTGACGAGGGTATCCCTGTTCCTTCCCATACCACACCTACTGGAATACGAGTATTATTCTTATTGGGGGACCGATAATTATAGCATCCAGCCAGCCTGACTGGATCACTGGAGGCTCGAATTATCGATTTCATGAAGAACAGGAAGAAGCCATCCTGTTTGGCGTTTCATGCCAGGCAATTGAATCGGTCCACTCTGGCGGGTCAGATGATACATACCCACGATTTTTAAACAGTTTTCGTGGCATAAGTGCGTATCGCGGAAATTGTAACAAATGCCCGGTTGCCTTGTCTTTTAACAAAAGGACATTCAATCTGAAATTGAAATCAGTCAAGAGTCAGGTACTTGGCAAATTCATACTGTGGACTCGTAGAATTATTTCAAAAACAGTGCATACCTACCATTAGTTACTGGAATGCCTTTAAGACATATCGACCCATAATCTCCCTCAAAATAATCATTAGAGAGACCGGAGTCCACTGGAATAAAGATTCGGGTTCATGATATCTGGGAATGCTAGCCATAACATCAGGTCAATGCATGAGCTATGACAGCGTGACACAATAGTACAGAGTTACAGTGATTTGCCATGAAGCCCCCGATCGGAATTTCAACATGGGTTCCGCGATTGGGTAACAGGGCCTAAAAAAGTGGTCCTCAAGGCCATCATCAACTATTTATTGACTTCCGGCGGCGACTAAAAGTGTCATATCAAGACTAGATACCACTGAAGTGGTGACGAGCGGCTGAGGGAAGGGGAAAGATCTAGATCACCTAATTACAATAAGCATTTCATTACCATTCGCCCCCAGTCAAGAATGAGGGAATACCACTAGCTTCAGCTATTGCCCAATTTTTAAGAACATGAGTGGAAGGGTGACGTCTTTACTGTGAAGTACTTGGCTTTCTTATAAACCTCATCATTATTATTATTCAAGACCAATACTTCCTGGTTGTCATTTCAGCTCACTGGGGCCAACTGGGTGTACCTTACTCATTCCTGTGTTGACAATTCGCAACCAGTGAAATAGCCTTGGGCAATCATGTCATCTAATTGGCAGCTTACTAGTACTTAACTAGGGCAATCTTCATTACTATCAACTCAACCTTGGGAATTGGCACATCATGCCTAAGACACTAGATGCTTAGTGGGGCCCGCAATTGTATAGTAGGCTATTCCATACCTCCCATGTCCATCATGACCAAATAAATAATAAATAATAATTGACAATAATAATAATTTACTAAGGCACCAATCATTCTGTGGTCCTGTAAAGTAGTACTACCAGTATTTCCTAGAGTTTATATCCCTTATTAATGTTCTTTTCGCTAAATTATGCATGGTTTTGAAGGTTGGGAATTCTTCAATTCCCACGGTACTCTCTTCAAGCTTATTGTTTTTCTGCCCAATCCTTGCATTCATTTCCATTTTCTTTGCTTCCGCTATATTAATTCTTGTATTTATTTTATTTATTATTTATTTTATTTGATTTTCATATTTATTTATTTAATTTTTATTTTCTTACTTTCTATCTTCTTTTTTATTTTAATTTTAAAAATTTTTGCCCTTCCTCTCTACCTAATTTGGTAATTATATATGCAGGTTCACTTATACAAACATACATACTACTGTACTCTAAGTAGGTAAGTGTCATCCTTAGGTTAATCTCCTTAATGATTTATCTTGTGTCTCTTCTGATTGTCGTCTATAAGCCTTCAGCTAACTAAATTAGCACGCCAGATCCTTGTCACTGGCCACCACCCCCACTGCTTCCACTGTTCTGGGACACAGGGAAGAACGATTCAGTTATGAGGATCATGTAGGTATATGTAGTTCTAGATCACCACCACACGCACCCCCAAGAGGGGGGCGAAAACAAATGTACTGACTGGTCACTATTCACCGGCCAATATAAAAGAGATCTCACACTGAGTTGGATAAGCAAAAAAGACTCTTAAAGTGGACATTCGCTGATAACCTCGATCTCCTTCTTATTCAATTACCCCATATCTTTCAATTTCTTATTATTCACATTGTCATATATTGATTTGTCTTTGCTCAGTCTTCCAGTTCTCACTACCCAGGAAGGCTGGGTCTTGCCAGTGCACCAGTACACAAATATCTGCAGCCTCTATTGTGGGTACTTTGGCCATCCACCTTATGACATTGTCGTGCTTGCCTTCAAAAGCTCGTTCCTAAGCTCTTCTGCGTCTCTGACCTACCTTATCCACGCGAGTATACTGGTATCTCTTTGCTTTTCTGGAAGCTGGCATTGGGGGATCGAAAACTACCGAAGACCTAGCACAGCAATTTGAACCTCAAAAACCTTCGAGAGCCCAACTGTGCCTCCTCACATAGTAGGGGCTGTCAAGGAGACCTCTATGGGATTTTTGGATCCTCGCCGTCCTTCTGTCAAGAGAAACCGAGAGAGATAAATTTTGGAATCGAGAGGGTCGGGGTCCCACGACATCTAAGGTTATCTCACCTTGCTCGCGACACAATGGAAACAGCAGAACCAGTTTCATACGAGTTCACCGGCCATGCAATGGGTTCAATGGCTCCTCGTCGGTTACTGCACGCGGGCCTCGGGTCAAACTTCTCTTATTACAATAACCCTGCTACCTCATTTCCTTTGCCCTATCACCAATCGTCTTCCTCGCCATATGGTTTCAGTCATACGATAAACCAGCACCCTCATCAACTCCCGGGCTATCAACACTTCTATCTTACGGGTCACCCATCGCTCAATTCGCAGCCAGTACGTCTCTCATCTGAACCGCCAACCGTTCAACAGATTCCCGACATCCGCCCCGCGAAGAACGCCATCAGTCGCACTGTGGGAAAGCCATTAACAAAGTCGGAACAGAGCGTATCATCGCAACCTGTTGCAGCGCCTCAACTGCCTGCCACTGGGGCTACCCAGGAGGAGGGCACTGGCTCGACTGAGATTGAGTTCTCAACCGAGGTAGACATCCTTATGAAAGCTATTCAAGCAAAAGCTGTCCCCCAACAGTCGGCTCTACAGTCGTTACCGCCGCTCCAACAGTTGACACACAGCGGTGAGAATGGCTTCTCTCAGACCTTTGCCATGGCCTCGTCGACTTCGCGATGCAACATGGCGGTTGAGGAGCTCGCTTCCCGGCCGGGAAAGAAACGCAAGTACATATGCCGAATTCCCAACTGTGGGAAGAGCTTTGCCCAGAAGACTCATTTGGATATCCACATGAGGGCCCACACAGGAGATAAGCCCTTTGTAAGTGCACCCAACAATACTCTCGGAACCTCTATTTCTGACATTGCTTTTTGTCGTAAGGTATGCAAAGAGCCTTCGTGCGGACAGCGTTTCTCCCAACTGGGCAATCTCAAGGTAACGCACCGAGAGAACCCCCATGCCAATGAAGAAGGAATCGCATCCTGACAATATAATGCTCATAACCAGACACACCAACGACGCCATACGGGCGAAAAGCCCTTCTCATGTGATATCTGTCAGAAGCGATTCGCCCAAAGAGGCAATGTTCGTGCCCACAGGATCACTCACCAACATGCTAAGCCCTTCACTTGTCTACTTGATGACTGTGGGAAACAGTTCACTCAGCTGGGTAACCTCAAGGTATAGCATAGCGTCTCAAGAAACACGTGGCTCTCATACTAGAGACTTTCCGAGCTAACGGATTGAACAGTCGCACCAAAACAAGTTCCACGCCGCTACGCTAAGGACCTTGACTCTCAAGTTTTCTCAAATGTCCGAGGCACATCTCATGAACCCCCAGGATCGCCAGCTTTGGGAATACTTTGCCACCCTCTATAAAAACAGCAACAAAGGCATCAAGGGCCGTGGCAAGGACCGGAGGATCTCCCCCACATCGAAGTCCAATGACGGTTCTGCCGCGTGCACACGAATGCAATCTTTCGAAAGTGATGAGGACGTCAAGGTGTCACGCGGCAGTCGTGAAGCCTCGTCTGCCTATACTGGCAGCTCCAGCGGAGAAGAAGAAGACCCCGAAACCTATTACACCGATAGAAGAGGTCATTGACCAGTGTTATTTCAGTCATTCAGCTTCACGTTCATTTTCTGCCCCTTGGGCTTTCTTTCTATTTCTTTTCTTTTTCTTTTGAGATACCAAGTTTTGTCTGTCTTGGACTTGTGCTTCGCCCGCCCAGTTTATTGATGTACTTCTTACCTTCATTTGCTTTCAGGCTCATATGTTTTCCGGAGTTTGCGGGTGATAGTTGATACGGGGTTTCTCGAGGGTTAGCATCATTGAGGACAGCGCTGGGCTGCACAAAGGAAAGCGTCAATCTTGTACAAAAACCAACATCAGCAGACATGTTTCAGTATATAGGCTCACTTGTGGCTCGATCTACTAATTGTTGCCAATTGGCTGACACGAATTGAAGCATCAAGCTTAGGTGGACAATAGTCCCCAGACGGAGTTTTCGCTCTCATGGCTTTGTCCATGGCTTTTGATTATCTCTGCAAAGACTCCCACCTGCCAGAATCCGAAGAACTGTGCTAACAATATGAGCTTTGCCAAGTGAATAGTGGCCTCTACCGACGGGATGTTAAACTAGGCATGACTTGGTATTCTCATATACCAGAAAGGTTACCCATGTGCTTGGTAGCACGCGGAGGAGGTTCGGGCCCAAGCCCTTGTAGAAACCAGCAAACCCTTCTTGAGCCCAAATCTGCGCCACTGCATCACCAATACCACGATATACAAGGTGGGCGTCATATGTCTGCAAACGAGATCTCAGCACTTGGTATGGATAGGTGACACAGCCTGCGAAGATCTTTGAAAGGCTTGAAGTGAGAAAGAAGTCGAAGTTCCCCAATTGCCGTACCGGTGTCGCCCCTGAAACTATGCTATCGCCACTGGTACGCGAAGCCGAACTCATCCGTGTACGATACGCTTTCAACTTCTCATACGCCATGAACTGGAAAGCTCCATGACTAACTCCGAATAAAGCGGGTACAAGGCCCCGGTAGAAGCCAGGGATACCCTCTGAGCGATAGATCTGTGCTACCCCGGTGGTGAAAGACGCATAGGCTCCAGGGGTGTTGGAACCGGTGGATAACATGCGGGTTTTGATCACCCATATAGGATTCGTCAAAACTGATGTGGCAAGACCTAAAGCAAATATAGTGCAATTAGCGAATGTGATTTCGGGAGCATTGGAGGCTAATGAAACGCAGATGGGCCAGAGATCATACCTGCCAGTCCTGATGCAACAAAGTAGTCAGTCGAGGTGAGCTCCGGCACTCGAGAGCCGCGCAGGCTGCGCATCAGATCTTTGGTCTTCCCATAGCAAAGAAAGTACAGCCCCCAGCTTGTGGAATTGCCGATGATGTTGGGTGTTAACCCTCGGTAGAATGCGGTGATCCCGCCCTCACGGCGTGCAATATCACGGATGACACGGAGCGATCCACCAAGTTGAGAAGGCGAGGATCGGTCGACTAAGTCTCATTTTGCGCATGTGTAAGCTCCATGAAGATGTCCTCCCACCTACTCGGAAGGTAGTATACGCATCGAGTCACGTACCCTGTAGCCTTGTCTTTAATAAATCTAGCGGATGGAGGCAGAGCGTAGAGACTATTCCCGCTGTAAATCCTGCTATGGTCTCCACAAAGGATGACGACAGGCCATCCTTAATAGTCATGAAACTCGTGTGTGATTCTTCGGAATCTTTTGGGAGCGCGTGAACAGACTTTCGGGAGAGCCAATTTTCGAAACGGCATGCGTGAAAGTTTGCGCAAACTGGCGAATTTGCTTTTCTTGCTTCTCGGCAATAAGCGAAGCAATCCGGCGAGGCGGTTTAACTCCGCCCGATTGTTCAGGTTGAGACGATGGCCGCTAAATGACATCCTACTCGTGAGCGAAGGGCTGTCCGATTCGACAAAGCTATATACACATACGAATCTTTCTCGATAAATGAACCGCATTCCCGCGAGGATGAGCCCATTGGCCGACGAGATATTGGTTTGGCCAAATGAATGTTAGGACGGCATAGCATTTCTCGAGCAAGAAACTCATCAGTCTATTAAAAGCCCAGAACAGTTCGCAAACATTAAACAACTTTAGAATACATGAGCGTCAATGTGATCTCCAAAACATCGACATGAAGTATGAAAGAGGGCTCGAGATCTCCATTACCTCCTCTTAGCCTTTGTGTCCGGGGAGAAACAGGTGCCGAGGATGATAATGAGAATGCCACTCCAGTCTGAAAACCAATTTTCATAATTCCCATTTCCTGTCATCGTCTTCTTTAAGCGAGGGGCGAAAACAACCTGTCGGGAGGATCAGCTGCCTGGAATCGAACGAGTAAGATATCGCTGAGGTATTACTTGAAGAGCGAGGGTCTGGGTTCGCTGTATGTGTAGCCTGTTTCTCGTCGTGAGTATTTCTGATATGATTAAGATCTGAGGGGCGAGTTGCATACCCAGATAGATGATCAGAGGCAGATAGCCACTGTGTAAAAAGGACAGTCAATACTGTAGCCAGAAAGAGAAAACCTAGGCGAAAGGGGGTATTACTAGTGAATAGCGACTCTGGAGACGTCAATGACCTTGGAGATTCGCTCCTGGATATCAAAACGTCTGGTTAGCAGGGGACATATAGGCGAAGAACATTTCCATTGACGGAAGATCCAACCTTAGTCTCCTCGGAAAACTGAACCATTTCGGTGAATGAACGGGAAATAATTATATCAATACTCAGACTTTGGAGTCAGGAAAGGCGAGCAGAGACAGCGCAGGAAGTTATGGTACGCGGAGTGCGTGGGCGGAGTTAAGAGACGAAAGTGAAGCTCAAGAGTTTTACGGGAACTTTCAAGGCAAAAAAAGCTACCCCCAAAGTCCGCAAGATACCCGTTCTTGCAAACCACATCCAACACGTTCCGCGCTCGTTCTTGACTTACAACTATTGTCACGTCTGACACACATCATTTTTGTCCAGAGTGTCCTCTATCTTCCACTATTCCTTAACGAGAATTTGATTTCAAGACAAGAGTCAGATACCTTACATTGAGAGTCGGCAACATGTCCGGCGCGAGGCATTGGTGAGTAACCGCTCTTTACTTATGACACAACGCTACCAAAAGATTGACCAGAAGGTTCTTAAATTTCTAGGGAGCAAGATAAGGAGGCCACCGTTTACATTGGTAATCTCGATGAGCGGGTTACCGATAGCCTGGTATGGGAGCTGATGCTGCAGGCTGGGCGCATCGTTAATGTTCACCTTCCCAAAGATCGAGTGACGCAGTCACACCAGGGTTACGGCTTTGTGGAATTCATAAGCGAGGAGGATGCTGAATATGCTTCGCGAATAATGAACGGGATTCGCCTTTATGGGAAACCAATACGAGTCAACAAGGCATCTGCCGATAAACAAAAAGCCGTGGAAATCGGAGCAGAGCTCTTCGTTGGAAACCTTGATCCTTTGGTCACGGAGCAGGTCCTCTATGACACGTTCAGTCGCTTCGGAACGCTCGTCAATATTCCGAAGGTAAGGCTATGATAAATCCCCACCTAATAAAGGATTTGTCCTCTTCTGCGACA
Source organism: Aspergillus felis (assembly GCA_016413765.1). Classification (NCBI taxonomy): domain Eukaryota; kingdom Fungi; phylum Ascomycota; class Eurotiomycetes; order Eurotiales; family Aspergillaceae; genus Aspergillus; species Aspergillus felis. The sequence continues at coordinate 1,330,000 of CP066508.1, forward strand.
AGCTAACAAACTGTAGGTTGCACGCGATGATAACAACCTTTCCAAGGGCTATGGATTCGTATCATTTGCCGACTTCGAGTCCTCAGATGCTGCTATTGCCAACATGAACGGGCAATATCTCATGAACAAACAAGTTTCCGTGCAGTACGCTTACAAAAAAGACGGCAAAGGCGAACGGCACGGTGATCAGGCAGAACGAATGCTGGCTGCGCAGGCTCGCAAGCATAATGTTCGTCCGCCAACGCAGCCGCTTCCTCCGCAATTCACCAACCCAGGCACTCCTATGGCGGCCGCTGGGATGGCTAATGGAGACGGCACACAAGCGTTGAGCGCCGCTCCGCCGGAATTAGCGACGGGAAGAGGCGTACCGCCGCCTAACTTGGGCTTTCAGAACATACCTCCGTCGCAAGCTAACCGACAACTCCCTCCTACCGCTCCCTTGGCAAACCCACCTCCCGGTTTGCCAGCAAGGCCTCCGCCCTCGCAAGCTGGTTACGGTGGCCCCCAGACGTTTCTCCCCCCTGGTTTCAATACTGCTGGTCAACAGCCACCCTTCCCACAGCAAGCAGCACCGCCGCCGGGATTCGCGCCTCCGGGTTTCGGTCCTCCATCAGGAACCCCCAACCCTCCGCCATTACCACCTGGCTTCCAGCAACCTGGTTATGGCGGCGGCCGCTGAGCTTTGGGTCGTTTGTATTCGTCCATTAAACGTGCATTGACGCAGAAATATATCTCATGCATCACTTTTGACGAAATGGTCTTTTCCCAGAGTTTCGCCGCGTTACGAGCCGACGAGAGCATGTAGTTCAGGTGATTCCCTAACTTCGGTATTAAAGCACGCCACTACATGGCAGCTCATCTGTTCTCCAGGAACACTATTGAGCTAACTAATCCGTTGGTAATGAGGTAAAAGTTGGGTGGAAATTACATGATTGATCAGGGTTATCTTCCTTCCAATAGTCTTACTGTGAGGCAACACGTTATTACCCAAAGTGGTATCATTCACCGATGGGTATATATTGCGATTGTGCTTGATTCACATGAGACTTGGCAAGTGAACTGCTCATACACTGATGCGGTCTTCGCATCTAGCTATACAGACCAAAACTACGAAAATGGCCAGCACGTTCTGATTACGATAGAAGTGTCGTTCCATTGCATCAAATAATTCCTCCATAGCTGTTTCCTTTCTGCGTGTTCGCAAAATTGGAAGGACTTCAGAACAAGGACACGCATGATGAACGTAAGGAAATGAGAGAAAGGGCAAAAGAAAGCTGGGTCAGCGAAGAAGAGCAACTGGTGCTTCGGAAGGCAGATGTCCAAATGAGAGCACAAACGATAGGCGACAGGAACAGCGTATAGTGAATTAGAAATTGGAGCAGGAGTAGTGGTTAAGAGAATGACACGAACTTGGGGTCCCTTGGCCGACCGTCAGGACCGATATTGTGGGTAGCAAACCGTCGTTCTGTGTAGATGCGTCGAGCTTCATCGAAGTCAACATTCTGCGTCTTCATGATCTTCTGCACCTCGCGTTTTGCTTTGTTGTCTAAGCCGGCTCTTGTGTCGCCATCTGCGATGTTGGACGATATATCAAACTGTGATGAGGAGAGGCCCGCTTCCAGATCACCCGCAAAGCTGGAGGGAAGGCGAGTATAAAGATGATCCGGGACTGGGATTAACGGCAACCACCGAGACCGGGTGAGATAAAGCGCTGCCAACGGGCGTCAGATTGGTTACAACTGAGATATGCAGCTTGTGGATCAGACTTACCGGTCCCGCAAATCACGACAGCAAGAGTGAGGAAATAGAGAGTATAGTATGCCATAGTGAACCGCGTATATGCAATTACACGGACTTCAGCGAGTAAATATTGATTTTGCTATGTTAGTTAATATGACTTCCTACTGCGGATGTACCGGAATACTGGCGGGAAGGCAGACGGGATTCGTGATGTGTGGCAACTCCTCAAGGATTCATCCAGGTAGAAGCCAGTAACGTGTGATGCTGGCTGGGCAGGATACTGCCACAACCAGCTACAAAGTAAGCATCTGAACAGAAAGATGGTGAAATATAATTGGCACTCAAAATATCGTGTCCAACAGTGTTGAAGCCGGATCAATATCAAGCTGAGATAGGCAGGTTTGGAGTACCTTGGCTAGCACATAAGGTACGGATAAGGTAGCTCATCAGCACCAAGATATGATTGGAAGCAGCCTGGCCTGTGTGGGGAGGAGGGGGAAGGTGCGCTTCTTTGGGGCTCTTCCTGAATGGCTTAACCTTGAAGGTCAGACTATGCCAAAAACGGTCGCCTTAGCGAGGTCGTTGTCTGCTGTTCTTGGCACGGGCGCGCACAATAACGATCCAGGCAATTAAGTATACCAGCCTCGCGTCGAGTTCGATTTGTTCCCATTCAATCAGCTTGAAAGAGACATTTCACAATGGCCGCCGAAAGAACAAACGTTTCCAGCGACCTTGTCTGGCAGATCACTCGTACGTTTATCTGCTTTTGCCGTTGCCTAAAATTTCTACTCTGGAGTAACGGAGTTTTCTGCGTCTTTTGCTCTGTCCATACTGTCCGTTCAGCTCCTTAATTCTTACTGATTCATATGCTCTGAACAGGCAGCCAGAATGCTTTTCTGGTCAAGCGGAGGACCGGTGGTGGCTCCCAGTTCTCCCGCGATCCCCTGAACCTGCAAAACAAGCAGTCTTTCAAGGTACGATCCTGAAGATTCATTATGATTTCAATGGCAATAGAAACGCTGACTTGACCACTTTATATAGTATGCTGGCTATGCCAACACCAAGGTACTTCATACATCATCAACTTGCAGACTTCCAATAATAAAGAGGAATCGTATCTGAACTTTTATGAACAGGCGGTCGGTGTTCAGGCTACTGAGAACGGCGGTGTTGTTGTCATCACCAAGAAGCCTGGCAACCCTCAGCAGCCCGCAAAGAACGTGGTCAGCGTCAGCTGGGGCCCTAACGCTGCCACCCGCAAGTAAGCAGAACAACTATTTCTCACCGATTGCCGGATGGCATTGTATCAGACCGGTTTTGCTAATCAGGGACATTGTTCTATGGCGCAGAATCTACAAGGCTGTAGCAAGCAAGACCGCCAAGAACGGCTACCGCGCCGACCTCCGTGAAGACGCCGTTGCTCGTGTGAGCGCCATCCGTCGCTCCCAGAAGCCCAAGAAGGACGCTCCCCCCAAGAAGCTCAGAGGCTCTCAGGCCAGAAAGGCTGCGGAGCAGAAGTCGGAGTAAATGCAAATCCCAGAGCAACGAAAAAGCCGGAGACAAGAGGTCAAGGAACGGGCGCGTCGACTGAAATAGAGCCGTGCTGGTCAAGGGCGAAAGCGTCCCTGTAATTTAGCAATATCATTATTGGGTATTGTCTTTCCGAGGCCATCAGCAATCTCAGCATCATAAAAAGGAAAGCGAGAATCAAATGCCGTGCAGATTGATTGGGTCCAGATTAGGTTTGTCGGGCCATAGGATAAAAGTTTCCGAAATGTAGCTCGCCTAATTTTCTCTGTTAAATTTCCAGCATGGTCATTACTTGCAGTTGGCACATGTTGCGGATTTTGAACGACTGCGGCCGCTTGTCGGGCCGAATCGTATTCTAGAACCTGTTGGGACAAAGCTTGGAGCTTTCAGCTTTTGCCGGAGTAACACTCAACACCCGCCTTTTCCCGAATTCATGATGGATAAATGGAATCAACTCACAAATTCGGTAGGTTCCTCGGTGATGTGTATCGTGGAACACACGAAAATTGCCGGAATCTGGGGCGCTTCGGATTGGATCAAGTCGACTCTGACTTACGTTTAGGGACCAAGACACAAGTTTCTCGGCCTGTATCATGACAGTACCATCGGGGACATGGATATACCTAGGTATACTGTGAACTGGATGTAGGATATAGATATGTACTTCCGGTGCTCTATAGACTAGGTAAACAGTCTCAGCAGGGTGGAACTAATAGATGATGCGAAACGGATATCCCAAGTCCATTCTTCTTTATAAGCCTACCATAGGATGACAAGAGTTTAGGTAGCGGTTAATACCGATGGATAAGTTCGCAGTTGATCTTCCTTAGGTAATTAGGTGTCTTAAGGTAGGAAGTTTCCGGTAAGATCAATGATTACTCTGTACCTAGATACCCAAACATCGGACTAGAACTGTGGGAGGCTCTTCATGTGATCTTTGTTGTCCGTCTACCTCTCCGCAACGCAGGTCTGTATGAGAGCAACAGAGCTATAATCATAATAATTAGTCTTAATAAGGACTGAATAATGGTTGGACATACATACACTATTCCTTACCTACCCGAGACAGTACTGATGGGTAGCATACCTGGCTTACGTACCTGGCCGTCGCCGTGTTCCTGTATCTATAAGAACTAGGTAATTGCCTTTATTATTATGATTGTGCAGAGAAGTTGTGGCTCTTGTTTTGCTATTCCAGATCTCCATCTCTTAAAGACATTGCCAGGTCATCATCAATCCCTCAAGAAATGTAGGTCTACTGCGATCTATCCACCAAAATATAGCTCTGGTTTCTACTATTCCCACTGTTGTTTGTTCCTTCCCCGAATATGGCGCGTTGTTTGTTCCCGTTTGGTTTACCCCTCCCTACAGTCCCCCTGCTTGCCCCTCCGTAGCTCCCTCTATCCCTCCTGCTCCACCCCCGCTCAAACCTCAAGTGCTTTCTTTCACCCTCAGTCGTTGTTCTTCCATCAACATTTCCCCAATCTTGCGTTGGTTCGATTCTGTCTGTCCGTCATACTTACACGCGATACAGATACGTTGCTTTCTTGTTCTTAATCAACAGCTACCAAGCATAAGCTCTAATCTCTCATCATGGTCAAGGCGGGTAAGCATCTGATCGACTTCCTCCACAAACCAGCGAAAGAGTTATCCTACTAATTCATCCCTACAGCTGTTCTCGGAGCCTCTGGTGGCATTGGCCAGGTATGTAAACTCTGACTTCTGCGTCACCGCTCGTCACATAGTCACGTACTGATAGTCATCCTTGTCGCGTCTCTAGCCTCTATCTCTTCTGTTGAAGGCATGCCCTCTGGTTGATGAGCTTGCTCTCTACGATGTCGTTAACACCCCGGGCGTCGCTACGGATCTGTCGCACATCTCTTCCGTCGCTGTATGTGACAACATCCTAGACCCATCAACTCAAGTGACTCAATCTTCGTTCCTGACTCGCGCTTGCAGAAAGTCTCCGGCTACCTTCCCAAAGACGATGGTCTGAAGAATGCATTGACTGGCACTGATGTTGTTGTCATTCCTGCTGGAATCCCTCGTTAGTACTTCTACTCGCCAGAGATTACAAAAATTAACTGCTGCTCTTCTTCTGACTCGAATTTTCCCCAACAGGCAAGCCTGGCATGAGTCGTGACGATCTTTTCAAGGTGAATGCTGGTATCGTCCGCGACTTGGTGACGGGAATCGCACAGTACTGCCCCAAGGCTTTTGTACTCATCATCTCGAATCCTGTAAACTCCACCGTCCCAATCGCCGCTGAGGTGCTCAAGAAACAGGGTGTCTTCGACCCCAAACGCCTCTTTGGAGTCACCACTCTGGATGTTGTCCGTGCAGAGACTTTCACTCAAGAATATTCCGGCCAGAAGGATCCATCCAAGGTCCAAATCCCGGTCGTTGGCGGGCACTCTGGGGAGACTATCGTTCCCCTCTTCAGCAAGGCTTCCCCAGCTTTGAATATTCCTGCAGACAAGTATGACGCTCTCGTGAATCGTAAGTGTCTGCACTATATCTACAAGTATTTGCAACTGGCGACTGACTCGTCCGTAGGTGTCCAGTTTGGCGGAGATGAGGTAGTCAAGGCTAAAGATGGCGCCGGCTCCGCCACTTTGTCCATGGCTTATGCTGGCTTCAGGTCTGCCACTTTCTCCAAAGCTTGAATTTGTCTCTGCTAATTCCAGGTAGATTTGCCGAAAGGGTTATCAGGGCTTCGCAGGGCCAGTCAGGCATTGTCGAACCCACTTTCATTTACTTGCGAGGCGTCACTGGTGGTGAGGAAATCGCCAACGAGACCGGTGTTGAGTTCTTCTCGACCCTTGTCGAACTCGGAGTAAGTGTTTTTCACTTAAACCAATTCTCATATAGTATATGCTAAATGCAAAAAAAGCGTAATGGCGCGGAGAAAGCCATCAACATTCTCCAGGGCGTCACCGAGCAGGAAAAGAAGCTCCTCGAGGCTTGCACCAAGGGCCTTAAGGGCAATATCGAAAAGGGCATCGAATTCGTCAAGAGTACCCCACCAAAGTAAACGCGCCTATCCCCGTCAAACAAGCTCACCCCCATTGTCCAGCCGCATCGTTGTCTTCCCTGAAGAGCGCTTGTCGGTGGCATTTTCCCCTCCCCGAAGAGCTCACGAGAATTGAAAAGGACGTCGCTAATCAAAGCTATCCCGGAAAGATAGGCTTTAAATTATAAGGTTGATGAAGACGGATGGAGGAGGTCGCAGTGGGGCTGATCATTAGGTTCTTGAAATGCAGGGCCCTAGAGACATGCATGCAGAAACGAATAAACCCTTCTTTGTTTTTTAATGTGAGCCCTGTTGCAGTGTAAAAGAGATAATTGAGCCTGCCATCCGGACAGAGACAAAAGTGATCTTTGTTGTTGTTATTTCATACTGGTGCCTTCTAGGCAATTTCTCCGTCCCAAGCGTTCAGGGCCTTGGCTGAACCGTTTTGATTTGGAACGTCGCCCCGGGAAGCTCAGAGGTTTCAGCTTGTACAGTGGTGGCAATGCCCATGTTCGATAAAGCACCACGAATGACGCCGCATGGAAACCAGAGAAACTGGGGTCGTGTCCAAATGTCAGAATGACGTTGAAAATAGGAATACGGGGTCTTGCCCACCACTTGTGCCATAGCAGTCGCCTCGCTTCGAGAAGCCGTGCTCATTCTTGCAAATGGTCGAAACGAGTTATCTGTAAGGACGTAGACACCCTGAAAGAGAAGGATATACCACTATCAGCTTCTATCCGTGAAGACTCAAGCGCACGAGTCTGGTGTAAAGTCGCTTCCGTGTACTAACCCGGTGATTCGTTTTCAAATTATCCACTTGTTTCCTGAAAAGTATCGTCCACAGATCTTTGCACAAAAATTTGATAACGTCAAGATTGTCTGTGAAACGAGGGCGATCGCGAGAAAATCTGACCGGTGAGAAGATGCGAGAGGCATATGTCAGCTGCATTTGCGTTCAGTCAAGCCCCGTTCAGGGAGATCCCCTCTGCCTTAAAGTTCATCCGAATACATGTTCCATCCCTCGAGCACTAGACAGAATGTGTCGCTGGCTTACCGTTCCGCAAGTCCTTGACCAACTCGGTAGCCTATAGACTCTAGTCGAAAGAATGTCGACTCCCTGATTTCGTCATCATCTGAAGCTTTGTCATTGAGTGCCAATTCCCTCGCTAAACGTTCGGCCATGGGAACGAGCTCTATCAGAAGAAAGTCTAGACATGAAGTACTCAGGAAGCGAGCATGAGGATCAGAGCTATTGATAGATGAGACAGATGCATCAAACGACATCTCGATGAGTCCGTGTGGAAATTGTCTGCGAGATATACAATACGTTATTCCCAATCTGAAAATCGTAGGATAACGTTAAACTTCAGCTCGGATAAACTTCGTTTTCCATATCCGTGATCGTGAATATTTGCGATGGACTCAGAACTCCGCAACGTGGTTTGGACCTTTTGATAAGGGTAATGCTTGTTGGAGTCCGGATCTCCTTGACATACGCTTATCCCTAACTTCTGCCGCCCACCTAACTTTTCTGTGATTACAACAACTCTCAAATAATCCAAGAACTGTCAACTTCATCCTACTACACTGACAAATTCATCCTCCTACAAATCTTTAATGGTGATATCTGCATGCAGATTGGATCATCTGTAGCATCTGCATTTCAATGAACATGTTCAGAGCCATGAGGGCGTTAAGCATGTGGGATATGAGCCAAATTTAATAGTAGTTAGCTATTGTTTAGCTCACCGAGTAACATGGTTCTCTGGACCACGTCTACCTTAATGTTGCTCATCCTCATCGAAACTCGCCCAACGAGCCTATGCCCAGCAATAACGCCTAAACCCATTTGCGCCATGCCCCCATGCAAATATGCATCGCTAGATGTCATTACGCATCAAAACCACCAATATGTCTAGGGGACTCCGAATTAGTCTGGTTCGTGAAGGAGAAATTTCCCCCGTTTACAAGACCGCTGCTAAACGAGTTACGAAATGCTGGTCGAGCATAAGCCCGGTGGGGAGCATTTGACGCCAGACGCTTAGCTGGTCTGACTGGGGAAAGATCACCATCATCATCACTACCAGTCAGATCGATCACTTGGGCTGCCGAGCGTTTGTTAGTGGACAGACGAGCTGCAGATGATGTCGCTGACGGCTCCCGGGATTGAGCCGGTGTCCGCTCTAGGGAGAGGCCTGATGCTGAGAGTGACTCCTGCTTCACATGCACAATTCCAGGTTCTTTGATCTCGATCAGCTCGTCCTCGTCCTCTGTCGCCGGAGTGACGCCCCCAGCACCTTTGAACTCGTCTTCTTTTGGACTCGACCACTTCCCGTCCGGTTCAATAATGACCTGTTCCACATCCGGCGATGTGGAATGGAGTATATCATCAACATATCTTCACAGTTAGCGTATTTTACGTGACAGTTGCGAATTCGCGCAACTTACTGATCAACTTGCAATGATTCATAGCTGGTGGCCTTGGAACAAACCGGACACAACCATGTAGGCGCTTGTTCCTGCAACTGCAAAAACGACGATGCATCAAAGCACTGGTTATGCGTGCAGACGACAGTGCGACAAGGGACTTCGATCCGCAGCGTGGACAGAGGACATTTCAAGGACATGACAGTGGAGGTGGCAACAATGTCAGAATCCTCCGCTCTATTCTTCACTGCAAACCATTAGAGAAATTTAATGAGAAGGATAGACGGATCTATACTTTCTCGTAATACTTGCTCTTTTGTGATCGTTTTCCTCCTCTCCAATTCCAAGACAAGATCCTCAACTGGATGGCGCTGGACTAGGTTCACAAGAACGAAAAACCTCTACAACATTGTCAGGAAAAATACATAAAGGGCATTGACACGATGAAATGGAATGAGCATGGGTGGGGCTGAAAGGGACGGCTTGCCTTTTGCGTAAGCGCATAAGTCATAACAATATGATTGGGATACCCTGGCTTTTTGCGAATATAATTCGTCACATCCGCGGGCCTCGTTGTACCAGGCTTATTCTTGAGGCCTTTCAGGTTAGCTTTGACTTCGTCCAAATTTGCTTTGAGCTCAACTTGGTGAGGGAAAGCAATATCGGACTTAGTGTACTGATTGAGGCCACTGTCCGCTGCGCAATAGACCATTACCCGAAGATTGGGATCAGCTTGCAATCTTGAAGCTACAGTTGGGGTGAGGACGACTTTCAGCTCGACATTGTCCCTGGTTTGCTCGCGTACTTAAGAAGTTAGACTTGGCTGGTGGTCCATCTCAGCTGATAGGATCAATGCTCACTTTTGCATTCTACAGTAGGAGTAAGCTGCTCCAAGATTGTGTAGAACGGGCTGTCTTTGAAAGTAATACGGCCTGACAACACATGAGCAACGATCATAGTTAGACAAATGAAGCGTGCACAGGTTACCGGGCGTGAATCCATGCGAAGACATCGGTATAGTCAATGGAGTTGGCCTATGCTGTGTTTGTATTGACTGGGTATTAGGTAATGCGTGATATGGCTGACTTGGGAGAGGTTGTTGTGTCGTTGACGGCCCAGGCATCGCGCGATGTGCGGTAGCATAAATGAATCTCCTTAAATTATCATAACGCTCAGTATGTCCTCCTTGGTTGAGCCTTTCAATATCTATAAAATTGAGTCAACATAGTTCTAGCCAGTCTCAGTGTTCTTGAACACCAATTGAAATGAAAGCAAGATAGCAAATAAAGGGAGAACGAACAGTCAATTATCCGGAGTTGTAGCGAAGCTTTAACACCAGAAACAGCGAGCCCCTCACTCCTCAAGATATCTTTAAGCTGTGCATTCGTAAGTGTCTTTATCAAAGCAACAACGCTCTGGAGCTCAGACGAGTGAACGGCAGAGGCCATGGTTCCGAGCTGATATGACGAGTGCGAATGGCAGGGTATAAATTAACTCAAGAAGTGTGGTTAGAGGCAAATGCGCTTAGATTGTCAGCTCTATTGAAAAACATTTCAACTCTTATCTTATTGGCAATTTCGATTCTCGGCAGGGAGATCAAGTAGAAGAACAAAAAGAAAGGGAAAAAAGAAAAACAAAAGGAAGCTGTATACATTTGTGACCGAAACTCCTGTCGCATCTGAGGTGCGACAGAGCGAATACCCAGTTAAGGTTTCCGAAGTGATGACATAAGATGCCCAGAGCGAGACTAACTAGAGGAAGTTTGGAAAAAAAATATCTTGTACCCATATCGCGACTCCAACCTTTCCCTCTATTATTCACCACCTTTCTGATACCCACGTCTCCCATCTTTTCTTACAACTGCTAAGGTTCTGCTAAATTTTCCTCGAAACAAACAACATGGCAAAGAGTGTTCGAGCCAGCGTTTCCAAGCGCAACAGGGCGAAACTCCGGGCCACGGTCTTTGGCCCTGCTGCTGATGCGCGGACAGAGAGGCTGTCTGCAAAGTTAAAAGAGCTGGCCTCTCAGCCGATAATTAGAGAACACAAAACTTCTAGTATGGAATTGGATCCTACAGGTACTGGTTCGTTACTCCCACAATCAGTGCTCAATATAGTTCAACTGCATGTTCGTTCTACAGCTAACAGTCTCATTCCCGCTATACAGGTAGCCAAGTCAAATCTACAGACAGCAAACCATCAGTAATAAATGAAGGTGAGCCTCACCTTCACCTTCACCTCATCCCTAGAGGACTAAAGCTTGGCGAAGAAATCACATTGCTGATACCGTTTCCTTTAGACATGGACGTCGACACAATGTCCGTTAAGCCCACCCAAAGTCGCTCTCAGAAGTTAGAACGTGTTCAAAAACGCAAGAAGGCCCGTTCGTCCATTGTCTTCCATTCGCATTCTTCGAAAACAAGAAAGGGACCTCAAAGGAAGTGATTAAATAAATCTCGAAAGCGGACAAACGACATCTGAAAAGCGGCGTTGGGAGTTTTAGTTTGCAAAAGGTACTTGCATTTTTCCAGCTCTACTGCGTCAAACATGTGGGACTTTCATGGTACAAAGCTATTAAGCACAATCATTCCTGGGCGATAACCCAGATTGGGACTTTTTGAGTTTGCATACAGAGGTACTAGAAGGAACAGGTGCCTTAATATCAAACCATCGAGGATTAATATTTTTGGCTTAAGGCCACTCGTTATTATTATTACAGCTATCAAGTTTCCAGTTACCTGTGTTAATGGTGCATACTCTGGGTATCTTTATAACAAGGCGGTTTGCTTAATGCATGCATATACCTCTCTAAAGTCATATAATTTAGCAACTGCTATTATTATTACACAGCTGGACCGTTCGCTGTACACAACATGCTAACCCCATATGGGAGGCGGTGCTCCAGGGTGTAGGTCCCCCTGACATCCCCTAAAGATAATAAGTGGTACGGAGTACCTCTCTAGGATCTCAAATCGGTTGATTACATACAAAATCACCTTTTACACAAGTCCTATATTTACAAGTTGAGATCAATTTCTTTGTAAATAGCACAATATTATCTTCTGCTGTATTGCCCGCAGTGACCAATGTCAATTAAGTGCGTGTGGATTCTGACTTTGACAAGCCTGAATTTGATAACCTCCCTGAATCGCAGCTTTCTTTGCCCAAACGAAGTCATTCATCACCTTGGACAATCCGGCTTTCAAATTCTTGTGTCTTGCTTTAAATGCGCAGAAAGCTTAGCTGATATGCTGGAGTTCTATTATCAAAGTTTACAACGATAATCAGAGAGTAGGATACATTGGCGTTGCGGAGGTTGCGGAGGTGATCAATTATTCTGCCGCTTGAATGCCATACTTGGTTAGCATGTTGTCCATGGTTTTAGACTGTACCTCCTTTGACAGGCTTTGGACACTTCGCACAACCAGGCAGCTTATGAGACCTCGATAATCTTAAGCAAATCGCGGCTGATATGCGACAGGTTTCAATACTCTACTGAGTTTCCTGGCGCTCGAGTCAAAAGATATCGAAGCCTGCAAGATGGCTCTCAAATGGGAGAATCGGGCAATTCTAATCGCCAATATACTCATTGTTGTAGCCATTTCAATATTTTCATCCGGATTTTTCCCTTACAAGTCTTTGCTTCCAGGGCTGGCTACATTTGATGAAACCAATATTGACACTGTGGCACCAAAAGTCTTTGATAGAGTGATTTTCATGGTGATTGATGCTTTGCGCAGGTACGACTACTTGTATCTAAATGCTCAATTCTGTATCCCTAGCTGAGCCTCTATGCTAGTGATTTCGTTTACTCGAAGGCTTCCGGATTCTCTTTCACCCAAAGGTCAACCAGAAGCCACATAATGATTTTGCCACGGGATCTGCTGCTGACTGAGGCGTTTCGAGATCAACAGCCTAATTCGTTCTGGAGCGGCTCTACCTTTCACGGCCCATGCGAGTTCTCCAACGGTCACGATGCCACGGCTCAAGGCCATGACCACTGGCTCCGTGCCGTCTTTCTTGGACGTGATATTGAACATCGCAGAGTCTGATACCTCTTCTACCCTCGCATATCAAGATACATGGCTAGCGCAGTTAAAGGCGCAGGGAGGTCAGCTTGTCATGTACGGGGATGACACTTGGATCAAGCTATTTCCGGGAGTCTTTGATAGGTCTGATGGGACTA